>OZ022514.1:1207500-2457500 GCA_963989385.1 Ctena decussata | reverse complement strand
TTCGACTCGGTCTGGAGGGTGGGGTTATGGCAAAAAGTGTTAAAGACTAACATTAACGGCAAAATTTTAAGGGTTATTTACAACATGTATTATGATATAAAATCCTGTATCTCCCTGAACGGCTCAAAATCAGCCTTTTTTGCCAGCTCTTGTGGGGTCAGGCAGGGCGAGAACCTTTCCCCTGTGCTCTTTGCGATTTATCTCAATGATCTTGAGGATTTTCTTTTAGCTAACCCGGACTTGGGTATTACATTCGATTTCGACAATGAGTATATTAGCATATTTCTAAAACTTGTGGTGCTGCTCTACGCTGATGATACTGTCCTTATAGCTGATAATGCCGATAAACTCCAGGATACGCTGAATTTGTTTTACGATTACTGTAATCTATGGAAATTGAAAGTTAATATCAATAAAACTAAAATAGTCGTATTTGGTGCTAATAGATTACACAATAACGATTTTAAATTGGGTGATGACACTATCGAAGTCGTTGATAAATATAAGTATTTAGGAGTCTTTTTCTCGAAATCGCGTAGTTTTCTTAATACCAGAAAACATCTTTCAGAACAAGCAAAAAAGGCTATGCATCTTCTATTTAGTAGAATAAGTAATTTTTATCTACCCATTGATCTACAGTTAAAGTTGTTTGATCATACAGTATTGCCCATTCTCACATACGCAAGTGAAATCTGGGGCTTCGAAAATTTAGAAATAATTGAGAAAATTCACATAGAGTTTCTGCGAAAAATAACTAGATCAAGGAAAAGTACCCCACTCTATATGATTTATGCTGAACTCGGCCGTTTTCCAATAGAAATAACAATTAAAACACGTATGTTTAGTTTTTGGAATAAGCTAATTTGCGGCAAGGAATCAAAGTTAGCATTTCTTTTATATCAAATCTTGAAAAATACAGTAGGTCTGGAATCGAAATGGATTCGCAATATTGAAAATATTCTGTGCAGCATCGGCCGGAATGATCTTTGGTTGAATCAAAATGCATTGAATTATATTAATGTCACAGCTCACATAAAACAAATACTACTGGATCAGTTTTCCCAGCAATGGCACGAGAAACTAAATAACTCCACGAAAGGTAAAAACTACAATTCATTTAAAGATGTTATTGAATTGGAAAATTATTTTAAGATTCTTCCGAAAAACCTTAGTCTAAATATGGTCCGATTCCGTACATCTAACCATAAACTTCCCATTGAGACAGGAAGATGGCATAATGTAGAATTTGACGATCGTAAATGTCCACTGTGCGCGAGCAATTCTCTCGGCGACGAGTTTCATTATCTATTAGAGTGTACTTTTTTTAAACCTCAAAGACAAAAGTATATTGAGCAGCTTTATTATAAACGACCAAACATGTTGATGTTTAAAGCTCTTTTGACTAACCAGGAGGTTACCTGCCTAACTAATCTTAGCTTGTTCATGGGTATAATCATGAAACAATTTGCTTAAAGAGGTCACTTGAATTCTTCTGCTTACTTTTCTCCATTTTTCTTATTAGTTCTGTGGTGAAGCAGAGGCGGCCTACATCATCTTGCGCCTTTACGCAGCCTGATCTAGGCCTGTTACTATTACCTGTTAGCTGACACTTGTATTCGGTCATTTTAGAGCCCAAGATATTCTGTGTTGCATTAAATGCCAGATCCCTGTTTAATGTAGAATTACATAGACCCGTGCAGGCCTGCGACGTTGGGTCGACGCCGAACCAACGTCGGTTCAACGTCGATTCGGTGTCGATACAGCGTCGCGTGCCTGGTGGGACAATACTTGGACAAGGCGTCCCCTAATTTTTTGGATTGTCTTGGGCTCGGATGAAGTTTTGGAATCTGCCACGCACTTTTTCTAGATTTTCAATAAACGACCTGCGTCGTTTAAAAGTTGAATAGCGTATAAGATGAGATAAAATTTTAGTTAATTTCTAAAAGCTAAAAGTAATAATATGTACACATACCTTATTTACTATCTCTGTTGTCAGTCATTCATCAAAATATACTTTGCACGTGCAATTTGTGCAGCGGATTAATACGTTATGTTTAGAAGGTCAAGGACTATTTTTATCTAGTCACTTTACCTGTATAAATTGTGTTTTACCGTAAAAACTCCAGGTGTTGGGACGGTTGAGTCTGAGCAAGTGGTGAAGACCCGAATAGGACTGCTCCCCAATGGAGCAGTCTGTTCTCGGTCTGCGCTACTTGCCATCCCATCTTCATTTTTTTAAACATAACTGCACTGTGTTCTATTCTGACGACAATTATGGTGGTTGTCCTTGGTGTCCCGATATTTGGAGTTTTGCGGTAGTTATGTATATGGTCGCGACGAGTTAAAGGGTAGCATATGGCTTCTTCGATTGGGGAAAGCCTGGACCAACCTGCGCACCTGCGCAGTATGATCTGGGTCTTTCCAGACCTGTGATGGTCTTTCAGCGAAGAGCAGGTATTTCAGACGGTGTGGGCAAGAGAGCAGCTTGGTCTGAGTCTCTTCCTTCGTTTTTTATGATACCTTTTTTTCTGGACGATCAATTTAAAAATAAACATAACTAAATATAACCTATACGTGATTGAAACTGGTTTTCTTTGGTTCAACTACGTTTTGTATTTTCTATGTTGCACGTGAAAGTTGCTTGGTGGAGGGATACATTAAAATGTCCAGAAGGCGGGGTTAGCTGTCATGGACTATTTTCATGTCGCTTCGCGTGAATGGGTGCCGTATGGCTTTCTTTGATGCGGAAGACACAGATCGGAACCTTTCTGTGCCATTGATGGTCTCATAGCGAAGCGCAGAGACTCCGTTCCGTCGATGTATGCTCCACACAGACTGAGCCGAGTCTCTGTCCTTCGTATTTCCGATACCTTTTCACGCGATGACACCCGGTTGATTACTAATTTGCGTGGCGGATTAATACTTTAAATGTGGTTAGCTGTCACTTTGTGTACTTGTGAAGGAGCGGCGCGCGAACAAAAAGCATATGGCTTCTTGGATAGGGAAGACCCGATTCAGCCTGCGCAACTGCGCAGTATGATTGGGGTCCTTCCGTGTCCCAGTAGGCCTGCCAGAGAAGTGCGGGTACTTCGTTTGGTGGTTACGCGCCAGAGCGCAGGATGATCCGAGTCCCTACTCTTCTTCGTATTCCGGTTGCTTTTTCTCGCAACGCCATCTTATCTGTTGTTAATAGTTTTTATTTTTTTCTAATATTGTTGTTTTCGCTGCTGGTATCGTTGTTGTCATTAGTATTATATTATTATTGCAAGGGTTTATTATTATTATTATTATCATTATGTAAGTACTTTTATTAATACTTACTAAGTGGTGTTTTATGTAGACAGAGCGATCCGACCGGAAAAAAATAGTATACATTTCTACTGAGAATCGTATCAACTGCTGACTTCTTCCGCTTCCCTTTTTTTTCTAGAAATTAGTTGATACCGTGAATGTCGGATCGTTCGGCCTGGTTTTGGAGATTAGTATTTTTTTACAATATTGTGCGATGGCTGCTGGCATTATATATTATTATCGTTATTATTATTATTATTATTATTATCGTTATTATTATTTTTATCATTATTATTTTCGGATTTACTATACGCAGCTAGGTGTTTTTCGATATACGCTACACTTAAATTTCTTTTCCCTATCGAAATTATGCTGAATACGCTGTTTAAGCCGATTGAATGTATAATTATCATTGTCATTATTATTTCCTCGGTCATAATGATGACAATCTCTGCTCCCCAGGTTACATTTTAATGTAATTGGGGTGTTGTGAAGATAATAATACTTTTTAGTCGCTAAACTTGAATGACTGAATATGTTTTCTGGCCTTTTCTTACTCCCTCTCCTTTCTTTTCTGTAGTCTGAATTAATTGTATCATTACATTTAGATTTATATGTTCGTAAGCTGCCTGTAACTGCTATGTTTTGTATATGTACAGTTCCTCATATGTCATGTTTGTGACCTGAGTGAATAAAGTGATTTTGACTTTGACTTTGACTTGTTGCGTTGTACCATTGCGGAAACTAAGGGCGAGGTTTGGATCCAGTAAAACACGTTTAAGCCCCCCCCCACCTCACCTCCCCTTAATCTTTTGCTGACAGTTCCAAGGTAGTACTTCTGTTGTGGTTCCTTGATGTTACATTGTGCTATGTCTGCTTGTCTATGTTCTTTGGAGGTTTGGTCACCTGTTTTGTTACCCAGTCTGCCTTTTGTTTTGTAAGTTAAAGTAAAATAGATAAAAATGGATGTTGACGCTGTTTTTGATTAGGGTAGCTGATAGACCACCTGCTTGGGAAAGATCAGCTCATTCGGTTTACTGTGCGTGTCTGTCGTGAATTTGTGCCATTTTTTTCGTGTGTGTGCTTCTTTCCCTATTGTATTTTTTAGGGCGAGATGTGGGATTTGATTGTATTAATTCCTGATCATTGCCTATCTTTTGGAATTCTTGTTGCAATATTGATACGCATGTGATTTTTTTCCCATTTCCCACAAGGATGTTCCCAAGGAGGCTCCGCGGAACGAACACTTAAGATGCACCTCCTGGTACCGAGCCTGTCTGTCCGCCCTTTCTCCTCCAGGAGGAGAGTGTTGCTGTGCAGATGTTTTTATGAATAATATTCATATGAGTGTTGTTTATTCATAGTTTGTATGGAAGCGTAAATGGCCCATGTCTTGTTTAGTTTATTGTACGCTATTTCGACGTACTTTTTCAGTTATATCCATGCTGTGTGTTTCAGAAACAGTTGTCTTCCCTATAAACTCAGGTATCTATCAACTTACAGTTCAAAAGCCCAAACTTCAAAGTTTAATAAGTCTCAATACGGAAGATTATTATTTGATCAAATGCAATGCATGCGTATAATTTATCATACAGTGCCGTAACCACGACAGCAGACGGCTATCCATCGTGCATAATCACGGTATAAAAGCTTGTGCGGTCGGACTAAAAGATACAGGATAGCTGGGTGGAAGAAAGAACAATGAAGAGTTTAGCAATACTGTTCATGAGTCTGGCTTTTTGTGAAACCATCTTAGGTAAAACAGTTTTTTTTCTCTTTATAAATCCTCAGTTTGGGAAAAGGCGTTTATAAGCTCCAGCTTGCTGCCTAATCCCAATAAATTCATGTGTTGTATTATTATATGTCTAGATGAAAATAAAATATTGTTTAAACTAAATCCTCAGAAAGCAGTCTTTTATTTGAACACTTTAATATTATGGTTTTGAAAAAAAGATTTATAATGCCCTAAATATTTAAAACTCAAGCTAAGGGCCAACTTATTACGCTATTTTTTCTGCAACATCAGTAACAGCTGATGTCCTGATATCCTAAAACATTCTTAACGGCATATTATATTTAGTCTTGATAGTTTGATAGAGATAAATGCATCGGTTATAAAGAAAAGAAAACAGGACAATTTCTTTAATACAACAACCCTTCCTAAAAAACAAAACAACAATTTCTAATAACTATTTAGAATGAAGCTTACACTTGTCTGTAAACTATGGGGTGTCGTTTTACTATTTATTCCCTATATATGGCTATCCATTAATCAATTATTGGATACCCAAAAATACAGCATATGATTCGATATCCATAATTCGATTTATGGATATCCATAATTCGATTGATGGATATCCATAATTCAATTTTTGGACATCCAAAAATGTGCTGTATGTTTGGATATCCATAAATCAGAATATTGATATCCATGAATTGAATTATGGATATCATTAATTCAATGGATGGATATAAAAAAACGCAGATATTTGGATTATGCTAAAATCGAATTATGGATATCCATAATTCGATTTATGGATCTCTATTATTCAATTTATTGATATCCAAAAATCTAAGGTTTTTAAAATCCATTAATTGAATTAATATATCCATTATTCAGTTTATGGATAGCAATAATCTGATTCATTATTCATTTTTGGATATCACAAAATAATTCTTGATATCTATAATTATTTATGGATATCCAAAAATCGAGTTATGGATATCGAGAAATCGAATTATGGATAATAATTGAATAATCTCAAACAAGGTATATCTTTATTAAACTAGGGGCAGTGCCACATTTTGTAAGCCCACCTTCTGGCAATGGAACAGTTTCTATAGTTGAAGGTGGTACAGGACGGACTGTATACAACGTAAGTAGCGTGTGTATCTATTTGCTCATTGGATGTGCATAAAACCGACAAGCTGAGATTATTGAAGCATTATCTCAACGTCTACACATCTAGACGATCTTTGAAATATTGATAATCCTTACTTTAAAGGCATCGTGAATCGAATTCACCCATCTGAGCTGCAGTTTAACAAAACTTACACCTCCGATAACCATTTTGAATTTACATTCATCTATTTGGAACTGATTTGTTTCATCCAAAATTAATGATAAGCGAGATAATTTTGATTTTATATATCATGTAAAATTTCCTTTATTGGATGATGACGTTTTCCGTTCTTCCTATTACGGCGTTAAATTTCTCAACTTATTCGGTTAATATCTAGAGTACTGACTTCAATATCCGGAATAAAATTTTAATTGCTTAACTTCTCCAACAGGGCTATCGGTATTCTTAACTTCGAAAGGCTTTTTTCATAACTTTATCGCCGGCACTATGAATTAGTTTCTATAGGCTCAATTCAATGTCAGATTGAAAATACTTTTACAGCTAGGCCTGTTAGGTTAAACTTTATTTTATTTGTATAAACATAAATACAAAATACATTTAAACACATTTCTAAACACAATATTTTATACAAATGGGATTCAGAAGAAAGTCAATTGACTGTTTTCAAATCTGTATCCCAATCTTGCAATAAAAGTAATGCTTATATAAATGTGATTTGAAATTACAATAGACAAAGTTGTTAATACATACATGAATAATCTTATTGTTTTATTATTATGCAATATGTATTTCAAAAGAAAACGTTTCCAGTTCGCACACATACTTGGCTCCACGGGAATAGGAGAATATTACACTAATTTCGAAAGTTATCTGCACTCTCAGAACATCTAGGCCAGTTGAAACTAGAACTTTATGGCGACTTGATCTACAAATTCAAGAAAAAAGTAAGTTTTTCTGATCAGTTCAGAAAAAATATAATACCTTGGCATAAATGTAATCCTACAGTCTGTATGCTTAGTGGTTACCCCAGTCATGGTTAATAACTTTGCTTCCGTCTTTAATTGACTCAATGATGGTCCCGACATAAAGCTTTTTATTTTAATGGCTGGGACCAGGATTTTCTTATCTGTTGTTTGGCCATTCGGGGTTCAACGCGCGAAACGACGAAAAACCGCCATGCGAAAAGACGCCATTTGAAACTCTTATTTTGTCTCTTTTCTCGTGGCGTCTTTTCGTACCTTTGTCTTTTCGCCTAGCGTATTTTCGTCTTTTTGCATAGTGTTATTTCACCTTTTCGCGTGGCGTTATTTCGTCTTTTCGCATGGCGTTATTTCGCTTTTTTGGCGCATAAAAACGAAACAACGCCATGTGAAAAGACGAAATAACGCCAGACGAAAAGACGGAATAACGACACTCTGCATTTTTGCCTTCTTTCGCTGTGAGGGACAACTCCTAAAAGAAAGACTTTGCTCCTCTAGGAGCAAGTTCTTTCGTTTAAGAGCAAATCGCTCTAAGAAAGGATTTCTAACTTGGGAAAATTTGAAGCGGAAGTCACAGAAGATGTTCCCCTTTGTAATGGCAGAAGGGGGCACATTTTCAATATAAAAGGGATCTCTCACGAAGGTGCAAGTAGATAAAAAATATTTCTTTCAAATAAAAAAAATGTCTTGCTTCGATTTCAGCTCAGTGATACTACATGTATAATATTCTTAAACACTGGGATACATATGCGTTAGCCAAAAGAGCAGTCTAATCAGAATCTGCTCTGTCTGCGATCGGCACGTCTTTAGAAACCTATAAATTTGTTCAAATTTCGGGTGAGCTACAGGTTAATGTACGCCTAATCGGGGAGAATACTGTATTGTTTTGGTTTCAAATTACAATGTTGATTCCATAATTTGTGAGAGATTACATGGTCAACAAGGTACTTATTTTTTTTGGTAGTTTAAAATCAAAACGAAGCCATACTTATGATAAAATTGTTTGGAGTATTTTGCTCCAAAACATAAGGATGGCTCATATTTTGTCTGCCCGTTTTACTAGTAAAAATACCATAATGACCTGCCTCATATTTTTGGTAATGTTTCTTAAAAAAAAAAAAAAAAAAAAACAGTGGCAAAACTGCAAACCGTGATTAGTCCACTTCTCTATAGATTGCATTCTGATCAGAGTCTACACAGTTTAATCATAAACACCTGTCTAAGTACAAGTGTCTTAACTGTAATAGGAACAGGATATTTATACATCTTAATTGCAAAACGGTACCATACTGACCGAAAAACATTGCCGACTCCACATTAATTTTTATAGTCTATCCTAAGGCTTATAATATTTAACCGTCGTAAAAGAACATCAAATAGCATTTCAGTGCGAACAATGATCAGACTGCATCAGGTGCTGTGTTTGCAGTAGTCTGATAAGAGACTTCACAGTTTACTAAGACAATCTAAGTATTTGGAATCAATACAGTTATCAATAAAAGGGTATTTGTGTGTCCTCTTTTCGTCTTTTCGCGTGGCGTTATTTCGTCTTTTCGCACGGCGTCTTTTCGCGGCGAAAAGACGAAATAACGCCACGCAAAAAGACGAAAAGACGAAAAGAAGCCAAGCGAAAAGATGAAAAGACAAAAACACGACAAAATAACAGTTTCAAATGGCGTCTTTTCGCATGGCATTTTTCGTCTTTTCGCGTGGCGGGTTTCATCTTTTCGCTTGGCGGGTTTCGTCTTTTCGCATGGCGTTTTTTCGTCTTTTCGTATTGCGTCTTTTCGCATGGTGTCTTTTCGTCTTTTTGCGAGGGCGTCTTTCCTTGGCGAAAAGACGAAAAGAAGAAATGATACAAACCAGCAACCATAGTTTTGTCAGTGGATTTTAAGTTGGAGAAGCTGAATGCCCACCTGTCAGCGAGAGAGCTGTTCATATGGTTTGCCGTGCGTGCGTTTCGTGAACTGCTGTCAGTTTATGCATATACTTCTTTCCGTTTGGTTTAGAGGGCAGCTATGGGATCTGATTGTTACGGAACCCGGGAAGGGGCATTTCCTTTCCGATATTTATCAGAATAGAAATTGAAACAAAAATCTAGAACGGAAACCAAAACAACAAATATCTCGTTTAAACGACTTACTATATCGTTTAAATAACATATTATAATCGTTTAAACGATATAGAATAGAAAGGAAATTAAAACAAGAAAACCAGAAAGAAAATTAAATCAAGAAAAACAAAAGAAATGGAAACTATAGATATGTCGTTTAAACGAACTATTATCCATTTTCCTCTTTGATATTTAGCAGAATAGAAATCGAAACATGAAAATTAGCACGGAAATCAAAACAAACATTTTAACGACATATTATATCGGGGAGAGGGGAGGGTGCGGGGGCTGACGCCTGCGCCTTCGAGTCAATATATAGGCGTCCTTTTCATACTGTTTTTCTGTGTTTGCTATATGTCTTGCGGACTGCATCGGCAAATATGTGTTCGAAGGTATGTGTAATGCCCATCACCTATTTTTTTTAATTAAAAACTTTAGACGTTTAGCGACTCTGAAGACGATAATTACAGAAATGTGCATCTACTAAATTCGGTATAGATACACACATCATTTTCGGCATTTTAACGGTCTTAATCTAATTTTACTTAAAATAAATTTTGATAAAAATCTTCTGCGTAAAATAAATTCTTTTCTTTCAACAGGCGTAAAATATAAATTTTCTTTTAGGTGACAGCCACAGATACGGATAAAGGTGTAATAACATACAGTTTGGTAAGCCAAAAGCCAGCAACAACACCAGCCGTCTTTTCTTTTACTAATGGTATAGTGAAAACAGCTAAAGAGATAGACTTTGAGGCGAATACACCGAAAGCTTTTACTCTGTTGATTAGGTTCGTGTCTAACAATATATAGTTATAGTACGGGGTGCAACGTCGCTCGCTAGCTTAAATCTTGAGCACACAGTACTCATTCAGTTTATAACAAAAAAATTCTGTTTGCTTTGAATTGTTAAAACATTGAAATTTATGATCTGCGATGTTGCCAAGCATGAAAATGGGACAGTAATGTGTGACGCTGATTTAAAATATGACGTCATGTTTTGGTTTAATCTATAATTTGTAATGAATTGTCGACACGTCTTTGCTCCGAAAATCACAACTGTAATAGGTTTAACAATATCACTTCACTGATAACTAAAGTACGAGAGCTGTTCAGAGAGTTCTGATCCCGGGGCTGAAATAAGATCATTTTAAACGATATTATCAAAATCTTTATTTCGTTCCTTCTCCTTTAACTGAAATACACTTTTCAAGTCTGGAAATCCATGCACGGAACGCTGCAAAGTAATCTGCCTTTGGTATGGTGATGAGACACTGATATATCGCACTTCCTAATCCACTTCTCGAGCCATAACGTCTACCAGAAAGCATACTTTTCAATCTGGGAAATAAGAAAAAGTCACATGGGCTTAGATCCGTCGAATATGGGGGATGGGGTAGCTGTTTAATGTTTTAGGCGCGCAAATAATCCTGAACAATTTTGCTTTTATGAGCTGGGGCATTGTCATGAATTAAGCAGATGTTGCGTATGCCAGTCTTCGGACGCCGTTTGACATAACATTTCTTTACTTTCTTAAGTACATTGTTTTTATAAAACTTGCCAGTAACTGAACATCCCTTTGGTGCAGCTACTTGCACGGCAGGGCCTTTGGAATTGAAGAAAATAACATAAAGAACTTTATTAGAACTCTGACTCCTCGCAATAAACTGTTCTATTTTGGTTGTTGGAGATCCACACTATATTATTGACTTTTCGTTGGGGTTCAAAATAATAAATCCAAGATTCATCACCAGTTAACTATTCATTTATCCTTTTGTCGTCACAATATGTATATGTTTTCAGCAATTTCCTGGCACATTTTACACGGTTTTTGTTCCTTTGTCAACAAATGTGGTACCCAGCGAGCATATATTTTCCTCAGTCCCAAATGCTCAGTCAGAATCTTGTGCGTAGCTGCCGATGTTATACCTACATATGCTGCTATATCGGGCATCCTCTTCAACCATATTTTTGACAGCAGCTATACTGGATTTATTTACAGAATTACGAGGTTTCCCAGAACGGTCACTGTCTTCAATATTAAATTTCCCATTTTTGAATTTATGTAACCAGCGTCGAACTGTAATTATTGAAACAGCAGGAGATCCCTAAATATAACACAGTTCCTTTTGAATTTGTTTAGCAGGAATGTTCAAGGCCTCGCGGGCTTTAATATAAGCCCGTATTTCTGATTTTTTCTGAAGCATTCATAGCTGTTGAGAATAATGGCCAGTAGAACCAAGTGGCCCTAATTAAAACGCATATATCTCCAAGACTAATTAATAAATGTCTGATAGTAACAAAATATATATTAATGTGTAGGTAAAAAAAACGTACTGTATGCATAGGAAGATCTCGTGCAAATATCTTTTAAAATGTGTACGGTGGACCATAAAGCTCAGAACTCTCTGAACAACCCTCGTAACTTGCATTAAGATGAAGGGCCTCTGACAGTTTCAGTGCAGATTTGCCTATTTTTCGACAAATTCCTACAGCTTCCATGGAAGGTCATTGTTGATGATTTTAGCATTAACATGTAGACTTATGCATTAAGAAGAAGTTTTTACATTTATTTTGAAAAAAAAATATCACGTCTGTAGACTAATTCTCACTGACTATCTCAAGAGGGCTATGTGGAATTTTCGGCCATCCAAAATACATCAAATTTGCGATTTTTCTTCCTCACTGAATTTTATTTTGTAAAACATGCATAAAATAAACTAAACACTACAACTGCATATAGCATGCAATAGTGTGTAAATAAAAAGTATGCCAGCCTTATTTTAAGGCGCAGCGGGTCTAATTACCCCACCCACTTTTCAGTTTTTCAGCTGTAGACTATCATCCCCCCGTGCCTCAGCTTGCCACTCACATATAATGTGTATATTGACAGTACAGACATACATGCAGAGTGGCTAGCTGAGGCACGTGGGGTTGGGGGATATCTTAATAAAACTTTTCCTATTTTCAATACATTCAAGACGTTTTACACCAAACATCTCAGTCTATGTGCTTAATAACCGAAAAATTGTTTCATACCAACTGAAGGGAGTTCCGAGGAAATCATTTCAGTGGAAATTTTGAAGTATACCAAAAGTTCACTTTTAACCACTTTTATAGGCAAATTAACATTACAGCTGTCAGGGGTCCTTTGTTCTAAGTTGTTATATCGTGGATTTATTGTGCCATAGCTTAACAGGCTATGTATTCAGATATACCTGACTTTCGCCAAACAGTAAAAAAGATAAAAGTTTCGCATAGCCTTTTGGCTGTAGGGGCAGTGGGAGTTTGAGATCCACTGTATCTTGGGGACATCATATGAAAGGTGGAGCTAATCACTCTCCTTTCCTTGGTTTACCATTCCTTGATTCGAAAAAATACCCATCTATTGCTGGATTGAAATAGGGAGTTTTCCAGTCGCCAGTTGAACCAACCATTAAAACCGAGCCGCTTTAACAACTCGACCACGGCGCCTCGCATGGGGTTTAAATCAATACGTTTTCATCGTCAAAGGAGTTTGTGTCAAAAACTATATCTTTTTGAAATTTATCAGGAATATATAAAACTTTGTATAAAGAAGAAATGTTATTTTGGCCATTTATTATTGGCCAGAATTCTGTATAATATTGGTCCATGGGTCATGAGAGGTTAAAGTTGAAAAGACATCCTTTTTATGGATTATCACGGTTTTGGTGTCGTGGGTTGGCTGCGGTTTGTGACTGTGGCTTACCCTGGACCTTCTATTAACTTTTGAGCCTATTCGGGACTCACTTCAGTTTTAATTCCGAGTAAAATATTATTTACCAACATTATACATGTTGATGTGTTTTACCTGGCAGCTTTGGTAGTATTAGAGGACTTAATTGTTGGCTTAAGGAAGTTATATAATTCCGCAAGATTTGGGGACTATGCCAATATTGGCCATGCACTTAATTGGTAGATGTAGATGTAGATACCAATTCTTTAGAATTTAACACATACCAGAGTCCACGGAGTGTCGGATATTTCCAGATGTTGAAACACAACTGTCAGTGTTAAATTAGGGTCCTCAGTTTCAACAGATAGGGTACTATATGAATGTACTGAATCTCTCTTTGTTTGTAAATTCAAAATAAGTGTCAGATTTTCGGTGAGGTTAGCTGACATACTAAATATTTTAACCATCATCAATACGTTTGTTATTTTTATTCATTTGTTAACCATTTAGCGGACAACCCTCGTTTCGTACCAAAGTGTTGCCTTACTTCTTATTAAGTGATTACATATTTTTCTTGATTATCGTGCTCTGATTCCGTATCTTTGTATGTATTTTGAATGCATTTTATTTGGAAGGTCCTCTTCCTTACAATGACATCCTGTTATTATGAGCCATGATAATTCTGCACTTTTGCTTAAACAATGCCTTAACTAAAACAAATTGTCAAAAGTATGACCTTAGTGTTCCATCAGTACCGTTTTCCCAGACGTTACATTTCGCATGTAGCCGAAATTTTTTATGTATACTCATGGATACATTCAAAAAGATGACGTGGCATGATATACCGCTAGAAAGGTCGAACATTCAGCTTTATATTGATTTACTTTGCTCGCCATTTTTATCGGCGCCATATTTATTGAAATTTGTTTTCATCACACTCGATAGCAGACGATACCACAGCAGGCACATGACGTCGTAATGACGTCGATGCCACGTCACGACGTCGCATCGACGTCAATCGTGTGTGTAATTATTAATAAAATTGTCTGCGCCATTTATGATATCCGCGTTGTATCCATTCACAGTGATGGGCGCGTGCATTATGTCCAAATCGAAGTTTGCAAACTTCTTCCACTCGATAAACCTTACAAAGGTCCTAAAATCAAAGTGTCAGAGATATCACTTTCATAACAACACTTACAGGTGACAAGAGCAAACCCTAAGTCCGGTCGTTAACCGTCTGAGTTCATCATTACACTTATCAATCGGAATAGTAATACCATGGTTTACAAACTTTCTGGAAATTGCAAGTTACATGGTACAAAATTTTAGAATGCTGCGAATCAATAGCAAACTCCCGGTCCGGCCACTTACTTTCGTTTCCCCTTTTGCTAATTCAAGAAGGGCAGTTGTCAGTTACGAACGTTGTCAGGCGAAAGTATGTTCACTTAGTACTGGTTACCCGCTAAGAGGTCTAAGCCTGTCCAGGAATAGTGTGGTTAGGTTAACTGACCGTCCCGGCATGACCATAATGTAATTTAAAATAGAATAGGTAAAATATATGCTGCTGCTGTTTTCAGTTAGGGTAGCTGAATGACCACCTATTGGGAAGGAGCTGTTTATTGTCTTTCGTGAACTTTTGTCAAATTGTGTGCGTGCTTCTTTCCCTTTTGGTTTTGATTGTATTTATTCCCGATCATTGCGTTTCTTTATACTTTGTAAGCTGATCACAGTGCTAGACTTGATCAAAAAAACAAAATAAATCTATATGATGAATTATAACTGACAACTGATTCTTTCATTTTAGTGCAACGTCTGACCATGCGACTACCGACACAGCAACTGCAACAGTGACTGTTAACATTACTGATGCTAAACCAACATTTTCCTCAACATCATATTGTGCAGTGGTTGCATCAAATGCTACTAAAGGTAATTGAAACATATGCAAAACTAAGATAATTGATTTTGGGCTGTGATCCATTACTCTGTCGGAATTTAGGAAATATGCAAACTGGTAGCAAGCTCAAATTATGAAGAGACCGACTCAAGTCAATTCCACATCCTTTACTGGCACATGGCGCTCTATAGAAATCAGAGCTTTCCTTTCTTGTGATATTGAAGACTTTATAAGATTATAATTTTACTTCACTGCAATGAAATTGTGCTGTGTGACGGTCATAAAACGTCTCCCCGTAAGTTATCCATATTGCAGATTATATTCTATTTTCGTCCTTTGAGATCAGAGGACATACTTTGAGAAATCTGAAATTTGAGATTGGTTTACACTCATTCTAGACCATCGTCTTTTATATTTTATTAACTAGCCTTTGAACCGACTGCCCATTTTAAATTAAGAAATTACAGTATGCTTTTCTCTAGTTTCGTCACCAGATGTTGTCAGGGTCACTGATGAGGCTTTCAGAGCCGAAACTACGTAGTATGGCCCATGTTGCTTATTCTGAATGTATTTACTGCTCTTGAATGAACTCTTTAAGATTTGAATTTCATAACAACGATAAACCTACAACAATACATCTTAAAAGATAGATAGATGGACGACTTGCGAATTTACATCCTTTTTAGCAGTATTTCAGTCATTTCAGGACGATTGGAAAGTGACAATAAAAGGCTGTGTGCAATGAAACCTCGTTCACGTTTGAAAAGATTTCTGCCTCCAGTGGGTCTCGCAACCGCTAGATCAGCAGGCCAGTGCTTTACAGTAAGGACATTATGTTGCCTTTCAATGCTTAAACAGTTTCACAACAAACCAATTAAGTGGTCTTTACCAGAAAGCCACTTTTTACCTTGACTGTTTGAACGTAGCATTGATGTGGGTAATGTAGGATAACGTACGAGGGTCATCCAAAAAGTTCTGTCACAGGACTCGTAACTTTAGCCTATCTAAGAGGACATCAAAAGATAGAACTGTCTTTTTTCTATCCAATGATGTCAAACACACAATAGAGTTCAAAGGGTGGCTGAGCTTTGCGCTCATGTAATGTGTTAGTCATAGACACTGGCCTATTTTATTGTTTTAGTGTTTCTTCTTCAGGATTAATCATGTTTTATATTTCAATAACTACTCGTCACAATTAACTGAAATTTTCAGGCATGTTGCCTGATACACTCAAAGAGAACATACAGAAAAATAAATAATTACGATACCCTATATGCAACACAAACGAAGGATATATAAGAGGTCCCTGAATGTACTACCCACGTGACTGCAAAACAATCATTATTGCAGTATTTCATGGCACGTTTTGGTACTTTTGATTCAGAGTAAATGTCAATGATATACGACAATAATTATTTATTTTGAAAGCTCAAACGTTTACATTTTCCAAGATACGGCACTTAGAAACTAACCTGGGAGATTAATTTAAGCGCTTAGCCCGCATCTAGCCTTTCATACATTACTGAAAACTTCATAAAATGCATCTAATGACTGTGGATTTTTTTTGCTATGTTTATCCGTGCTTGGAAAATTATAGGCACCGACTTTCGATAAATGACATTGTTTATGTAGAAATTGCTACGACTTTTAAACAGGTGATCCACAAGTTATACCAGTATAGTAAGGGCATACCTTTTTCTAAGCAGGTTGTAAAGTTACTTTTGAAGAAACAAAGAATATTTTTCTACAGTGATATGACAAAGGGTACGCCTTTTGAATGGTACTTTAATGAAGTAAATATCTTTTTTGGTTTTCGACATATATAGTATTCCTAAAAATTATTGAGAAGTTTTTGCAAAGTGAAAATTAAGCACTGGTAGTTGACTGATCATGTACATACTTAATATCTTTATTTACTTAGTTAACAACATCCCTCTGTGAACTTTTTAGCACACCAGTATTACTCAGATGTTTGAGTCACAAATGTTATCTCCCCTTGAACTGTGTCACCCAGAGATACTTTGTCCGACTGGAAAATTATGTACCCTTACCAAACAGAATCAATATTTGTAAATTTTATGTGAGCTGGTCAGCTGTAGATGCTGCTGGCTTTCAAACACTTGACTTCATTTAAAAAAGTTCCCGAAATTGGGGAAAATTGCAATTTTTACTGAGGGTATGTTGCTCTGATTCATTTTTATTCTATACATCTCAATGAACTGCACAAAACCAGAGTTTTTGTAAGGCTTAGTAAACATGCTTTTAGAGATATGAGATTTGACATGGTTATCTATACCTTGCTTAAAATATTCCGTTCAGATCAGTATCAGATCAGATGTTTTGCTGTTTCTGATGCCTTCAATATTCTTTCTATATTATAATAGCCAGTCCCTGACTCAGAAACTGAAATTAGTAACATTAAATCATGCAAAATATTAAAGGGACCATTAATAGTGTAGGTGATTTTGAACAATAGTGAAAATAAACTATTTTACACGAGACAGTCTACTTCTAGCAAAGGTAGTATAGAAAAACAGTCGAAATCAAGGGACATATCTTTACATGGGTGTACCCTAGCCCATCCTTACCTACCACTGATAAAAGAAAATGCATCATATTGTCATTTTTGTATGTCAAACTTGACAAAGAGGTTCTTTTATTGCATTTTACTCACTTAAAATAATGTTGAACATGCATGGCTAGCAACTGTGTGCCAAAATGCAATTCTCAATAATTTTGAGGAATACTGTAATACCAGTGACAGAGCGTTTTGGATGATCCTCGTAGGTAATATAGAATAACATTCTGCAGAAAGCCAAATTGCGGCTTATTCCGTAAATGCCTTTGGAATAAAAGCCTATGAAAGGTTTAACAAAAGCTTTACGGAAAACTTTAAGGAATGTGTTGCCGAACGGTAAGTGCAACAATTTTCTTACACGGCTTAAATAGAATGAAGCTTTAGTTAAAGAGGCATACGTAAGAATATCTTGTTTTACACACAGGGATAAAAATGTACAGCATTAAGCAGAAGCCCCAAGAACCGATCTCTGGATTCATGAAAAAAAATTTCATTTTCAGGTGAAGACCATTCCTCTGTACAGAAGAACCGTGTCAGGCGCAGATTTATGTAAACTATGGCTCATGAAAAGCATCCCATGGGTCTCAAAATTTGCTAAAATCCATTTTCCTGATTGGCTTTAATGCCTCATTTTCATTCTTGTACATAATGAGTTGGTTCATAATCTACATTATCAAACGGCCAAGGTTTTGCAACACAAACAAGTACAAACGGGCCACAGGATGGAAGTCAGCAAATAGATATTTGTTAGGTATAAGATAAGCAAAAAATGAGACGGTTTATTGTCAGTTTGTTAATGTCAAAGTGCCGTGATGTAAAGGTCGCGGGATAAACTAGACCTTTAAATCGAATAAATTATCTGACACCTACATGTAGGGAACTATTGAAAGTGACCAAAACGTTGCCACCGTGACATGGCTACGAGGGGCATTTCAGAGGTAGTGTAAGTGATTTCTGAAATCACCATAGTGAAAAAACTGCGTACTTGTACTTCTACAGGTGTGAACCAATTTGGTATACACGGGTTATATGGGGAAATTTCATTATCACTTAATAACTTTTATTATTCTTAATATATTTTTACATCAAAAACGGTATCGGAAAGTAAAATTCTTCATCTTTAATATCGTGTTTTAATTTTGATTCTAGCACTAGTACAAAATGGTCTTTTTTTGGTGATTATCTAGAGGTATATAATTTAATTAAACAAATAACAAAATCTCAGCAAAACAACTAGGGCACACGAATTCGAACGCTTATTTAGAATCAAATTGATACAAAATGTTATGCATCACAAATGGATCAGATAAGAAGAAAGAATATATTTTTATTTGATGTAATTTTTATTAGTCTAGCTAAATGATAAAATGGTCTTTTTTCATTATTTGTTCAAATTTTAATGAATGATTTTTGTATGCCGGTCGTTTCCGTGCGTTTCCGTCCAAACTTCGGCGATAGACCACGCGGCTTTAGGTAATAGCCTTGGGCGAAGATTATATGTATGAAGAGTATGATACACAATTTATTATTGGATATTGTAGTAATTAATTTTCAAGTAGCTAAATTATGCAAATCATGTAGGTTCATCCAGCCTGCTTGAAACTAAAAGGTGAAAGAATATTTTTTTCCTGGTCCAGAGCTGCTCTATAATGTAGACCAAAGTTTTCTGATGTAAGAATGAAATTGAAGCCGCGCATCTGAAAAATAATTGATGCAAACATATTCAAGTTTCAGTCTTTGATCCGGTCTAATTAGCTTTAAATGAAGACGAAAAGTCGATCGGCAAACTTCTTTTAACTTGTGAAATAATTTATATCACTGGTGCCGAATTGAAAGACAATTATCTTATGATTGTACAGTGCCAATTAGTAAATTAATTTCGGTGCATTTCGAAATTTAGCTTTTGCTCAGTAGTTGCTCATTAACGATTGTTTTTGCGAGGCAAAGAGCCACACTATAAGTATCTCTCTCTCTCTCTCTCTGTCTCCATGTATCTGTAATCATTTGTCTGAATTCGCCTAATAATCAATATTATGTTAGCAAAACAGTTTTACTACTTCTGTCTATTATAAACTTTATTAAATTGTATTAATTTATTTATTTATCTAGTTGTCTTTACATTAGCAAGCTAATAATTTATTTATTGTCATTTTTTCTTTTTTTCTTTTTTATTTTTTTATCTTTCAGTATCTTTTTTTAAATTTATTTTTATTTCTCAATTTCTTTGCAAGGGATGCCTGCTTTGGTACATAAGAAGAACTTTATTTTTGCTTATTTGTTGTTTGGGTATGAAAATAAACATTCGGCGGACTTAAGATGTAGTATAGTTTTCTTCGTAAGAACCAGAAAACTGTATACTTTTGTAGCGTTAAATTATTTTCGTTTGTTGGCTTTTTTTCACAGACGGTCTTCATGTTAACATTATTTTGTTTTCTCATATGTTTAAAGTGAGGCTCAAATTCGATTATTACTCTTTTTCGATTTATGTAACTGGGGTATTCATCGTTAAATAAACAATACAAATGACACGGCACGCGTCCACAGTACCGTGTCGCAATAAATGGGCCATGACATCACAAAACAAACAAAGTGACATGTGCGACCAGCGAAGACTCAGATCCGCCTGGACCTTCGCCCATTCTGATTAGAGTCTCCGCTATGCGCTTAAAAGGTAGCTTAGGGTCTAAGCTACCTACATGCCGACAGCGGAGACTCATCATACTTGGCGGATGCCCAGACTGATCTGAGTCTTCGCTTAGCGCACATGCCACTTTGTATATTGTGTTTAGTCGCGGTCAAATATATATTGTCTAAAGACGACGAAGGCAATATGGGAAAAGACCTTTTTCACATTGAAACGAATGATAATTTACCTTTTATTTTCTTATTATTGCATTAAAATTAATAGTGTGAATGGCTTGAGATTAATATATAATACGCAAAACTATATGTCAGAGCGCGTAGGAAAAAATCATGAAATAACTGATGATGGATGGATGATTTGTGATTTTACGTCCTGTTCAACAGTATTTCAGTCATATCAAGACGACGGCAGAGTGATTATGAAAGGCTGTGTGCAATGGAACCCCTTTTACGGTAGAAAAGATTCTCGCCTCAAGCGGGGTTCGAACACGGGTCCGCTTGATCAGTAAGCCAGCGCCTAACCCACTGAGCAACCGGGACTACTCTGACTACTCTGAAATAACTGTTTTAAGTTGAAATGAAGGAATTAAAATACAGAATTTTTATCTATTTACTTTGAAATTAAGACATCAAATATAGAACATTTGTTTGTTTCATTGATTAAGTCATGTTTGCCCAGTGGAATGTTATATCCCTATCAAATGAATGGGTCCATATGTCAGTTAAGGGGTGTCTGGTTTAGTTTATTCGTATCATTTTTATAGGAGAAATAGCCATTTGTGTAATGCAAACAGTGTAGAGCCTGTTAAGACGCCGTGTTTTCCTGCGTCCGATCTTGGTCTGCACTGTTCGCCTATGCTCTATATATGGGACGCCAGGCATTAATGAGTTAATTTATTTATCACCTGGTTACTTTCAATTACTCTTCGATTTATTTCTTTATTTATTTTTTCACCGAAGTACAAACTTAAAGAAATCATATTCTTTGTTTGTTTATTCGGTCGGTTTGAAATTTCATCTACGATACGAAACAGAGACTCAAATAATGAACTAATCCTTAAAGTTGTCTTCTATCGTATAGTTTTAGAATCATCTTCCAAAAAAAAAAAAAAAGAAGTTGAGTTGTAAGACTGACTCATGTATTATAACTACCCATTCTACCGAAATTAGATTTTTCATTAACTGACTCGGGAATGAAATTCAGTTAAAACCATAAAGTTCAAATTTTTATCATGACGGCGTTAAGAGTATTTAGCCTTAGGGATTAATTTGACACCTGCGATTATCGCCTGTTGTCGTCTAGTAACGGAGAACTGCCGTAGGTTATCCGGAGATTCTACCTGTATAGCTGTAAGAAATCAATGGTCAGTATCAAATACGAATTGGACGGACACACGGCGCCAAGTATGTGCAACTATGGTTACGTACCGTTGAGCCACTTGGGTAACGTCGATACGAGAATTGAACAGAACAGAACATCAAATACGAATATTCTGCTAGATGCACGGGTTGATATTTAGCAGTGTAATGTATGCAAAATAAGAATTTTCAAGTCGCTCATGCGTGACAGCACAGACCACGTCATCATAAGCGTCTGCGTCCTGGAAATTGCCAAGTTTGAAAACATACCTTGCGATCACTCATTATTTAAAAGGAAAAAGGCTTGTTTAAAAAGGAAAACTTATGTAGCTGTGTCCTCTCATAGAGCAACAACAATATTATGCCAAAACGTTTTCCGAACAAACGTTACAAGTTCTTCTCTGCAGGCTTAAATGCAAGATGTTTTTATAAGTGAATCGTTTATTAACATTTTGTGAGTTTGTATTATGTATTCTCATTATCTGTCTACAGGACTTAATATGGAAGTGTAATGTCTTCGCGCGAATTGAATACTATAATATAAGACCATATAATGTACTATATAATGGCAGTTTTACTACCTATATGCAAGCTACACAAAAAATTAACAAAGTAGCAGCGTTAGATATATGAACATCGAAATATGTTGTTGCTGCGAAAAAAATAAATATAAAATATGTTCAGGTGAGCCACTGTGAAACAGGTCATTAATAGCTGAAATAAGCATTAAATCAAGAAACAAAATATGACGAAGTAGCACTAAAAGGTATAATGCGCAGACAGTATTCCAAAGATTTCTAGTGAACATTATTCGGTGACCCGTGCGTCTAAAAGCTGAAACATGTAGAGAAGAAGTCGGTAAACATTGCTTAAATGACAGTCATGTTTACAATATTTCTGAAATGTCCCTCGTATTCTTGCGCCTAAGAGAAAGAATTTTAAATTGAGTTAGTTTTCAAAGTTCACCAGAAAAAAAAGTTATTTAGGGATCCGCCCCCCCCCCCCTCCTTCCCCCTTTTTATGAACATATTTTACGTCTATGATACAAGGGCAGTAACTTAATTCAAATTATTTTCAGGTACAGTTGTGGGAACATACAATGCTACAGATGGCGATGCCACTCAAAACATAGTCTCAAGTTATACGATTGCCTGTAAGTATTGATCATGTTTTCAATTTATTATAAGATGAGTCAGCTGGAACTGTGGACGGCCACAAACGTTTGAAAAAATTGGAAGTGGGCTACGGACAATCCCTGCGGACATGCAGTTTCTGACGCCATCTCGAAACATCAGGCAAGAGACGCCTTTTATCAATTCGCAACTGCAGGCGTCCCAACCGAGCCACCTCAGAGAAAGATGATAGCCACGGACATCAGTAAGGCGAAATCCAATGTAGCGAGAAATAATGCGGTAGTCAAAATAATCCAAAACAAATGTAGCCGCAGTCCGCTATGATTCATGTCTAAATGAGAAGTTAGCCTTTGTTTTAGAATATTTTAGATAATTTACTCGGAATACATGTAGGTAGGTACTTCAACTCGATACATTAGCACTTGTACTGACCATAATACTAATGCACAGAAATGAGCACCGAAACACTGGCTACTCTCCGGCACAACTTGTATCTGGTTCGTAGCTACATAGAGTAGCTACGAACCATTCACAACTTGGATTTGCAGCACCTGCTTGGGACGTCCGTCAGCAGACTGACAAATACAATATAGAAAGGGTACAGGGCTCTGTCACCCGATGGGCCTGTGGCGATGGCCATTTATGTTGAAGAAATGCTTGAAAATTTTCAATAGTCAGACCTAGAGGAGCGTCGACAGCAGGCATCTCTGACCCTTTTCTATAAAGCCCGAACTGACTTGGTTTTCATTGATACTGATAATTAGCTCGTTGTTGCTAGTAGCGTAAGTCCTTATTTCATGAACAATAGCAAACTTGGCATGGTCTGACAACCATCTCAGACATATCATGTACCTACATTCATTTTGATAGAGTATTGAAAAAACAATCAATCATCCTGAATATTATCTGAACTGGGTTAATATTGTATCCTAACAAAACCTGTTGACCATCAGGATGGGATTTACATGTCTGCAACACATACAAATGGTTGAGTTTTTTTAGCCCAGTGACCTTCGTGACCGTCATAGCTCGTATTTTAACAACGACACGGTAATATTAACTATGCTCAACATCTAGACTTATATTTGTTATACGCACAAGTCATTCAAATACCGTTTTAGCGTAATAGTATATTCATTAAAACTGTTTAAATGAGGCTAACTCGTATTCTAACACAGCAGGGACTAAAACCTTTTCTCTGTTTTTAGCTGGCGATGATGCCGCAAACAAAAAGTTCAACGTATCAGCCGCAGGGTTACTAACAACAACAGGGAAAAAATTTGACAAGGCTGTAAAATCCATGTACAGCTTAGTGGTAACCGCCTCCGATGGTAAAAATACAGGCATGACAAGAGTCAACATTACACTGGACGGTAGTTGCGACAGTAACAAAAACAAGAAGAACAAAGACAGTGGAAACAGCGGAAACACAATACAGTTTTACACAGCTGTAGCCGGGTGTATGTTCTTACTCCTACAGATCATTTAACAAAGTTTATTCACGCTTGTCATTTGACCTTAAAGCGCCAAAAAAAAAAAAAAAAAAACAGACTACAAAACTTACGTCTGCAAAATTTGGAAACATCTTTTGTCCAAGCTATATTGTATAGAGACATCAAAGACTGGAGGAAAACAGTGTAGATCCAGATCTGGATCTACACTGACTGCCTCGTCTGGATCTACGCCTTTTGCAAATTTTCTTTTTTTCTTTCCAGGCGCTTCAAGTGTTAACCAATTATGTTATCGTTTAAGGTTTGTGGGTGCACCTTTATATTTTTATTCCATTTTTACAAAGGGAAGCGGTTTTTGTGACTTCCTGATTGCTTCACTGAAAATGAAGCCATTCCAGATTGGGGGCTGCAAGTGAAAAGACTTGACTCCTCAAGGAAGCATATTTTTCTTTTAAAAGAAGTCCCTCATAATATAACACAAAATTTTCTTCACAAGAGTTACTTCCCCTGGATATGTTCCCATTCACCTAAATGGTTGAATCACACCTAAGTAGATTAGAATTTTGTTTTGACAGCGCTTCGTTTTTAAGTTTTAGTTAATTATTTTCATCTAAGATAAAGTCGGGTAAAATCGGACAGCGGGTAAATTCGGACAGTGACATTGTTTCCTTTTTATGTCAGTTGCTTGGAACTAAAACAAAATCATCTGGGCAAACAGTGAAAATCCTGATGAGACGGGTCTTTATGAGCCGTCTCATCTGGATTTTCACTGTTTGATAATGAGCCGTCTCATCAGGATTTTCACTGTTTGCTATGGTATGTCCGCATTTACCCGCTATCCGAAATTACCCGACTCTACCCTATCTTTCGATCATAGTGATACAACTTTGATGAAAAGCCATAAACTTTGCCTCTTTTATTCTGCGATAATTGGAGAGAAAACGACGTAGAAAGTATCTTCATTGTTGGCTCAGGAATATTACTGTTGTGTACCTAAATGCATTTTCCATATAACGCAATGCCGTTTCTTCTCTGACATAGATTTACATACCTTATGTGTGAATCTGCAAGGCTTTAACGGAGCGATTGCCTGATTATTGTTAAAGATATGTGGTTGTGCGCCCAGCGCAGACTCAGATCAGCCTGGGCATCCGCCTGGTCAGCTCAGACCTTTTGCTAAGCGCTTAAAGGGTAGCTAAGGGTCTAAGCTACCTCCATGCGGACAGCGAAGACTCTGATCAGACTTGGCGGATGCCCAGGCTGATCTGGGTCTGCGCTGGGCGCACAACGACTTTGTTCTGACAAAGATTTAACTTATTTTGATTCAGTATCATACCTAGTTATATGAATGGTTGGTTCCTGCAGTTTGGAATATATCATAATTTTGATGATTTTCTTCTAAATTGTCGGAAAGCACATATAACAAGAAACTTATAACTTTCACTAAAAAGTGTAAAGCCAAAAGTATTAGATACGCCGTTTCGCGAGGGATTCCCTAACTCTGCTTCGCACACCAGTTAGCGCTAATTTTAGTTCGCGCCAGAAATAGATAGCCCGGCTGCCGTCATGCTGCATTACATTTTGGGATAGTGTTAACTAATCTGCCATGCCGGGACCTCTAGGAGAACTCACAACAAAGGAAAAAAAATGACCTTTAGAGAATAACGCCAGAAATCACGATCTTACAGACATATGACAAAGTTATTTTTAAATCTGGAATTCCAACACATTGTTTAAGTAAAGAAAATAAACCAGATAAAAACGACAATTTTCAACAAAATTCGACGGTTTTCTCAGTAGCAACAGTTTCAGAAAAGGAAGAGGATTTAATGCTATGCAGAATAAGACAACATTATTTTGTGAACAAAACTGATATTCATAGTCCAGGAACCTACCTTTAAATGTTTTTTTTTTTTTTTTTTTTTTAAGTTTTAGTTTAGACTAAATACAGTGGAGATCAGGCAAACTGACATCTACAGGATTAAAGTACATATTCCGCCAAATTGTTTCCGGACTATATTATTTAAAAACGTTTCGCAAAAAGTAGTTAAGATTAAAGGGAAGTCAGATTACTTTCGTGCATCAATAATTATCTCTCTGATGAGTACAGACAGATTAATTCAAAACAGTTTTAAGTTATGAAAATAATATTCTCAAGACGGTACGTAAAGCGAAATTAGAAGGGTTCTACGGGAGATTAAAAGTCAAAAGGAGCTACTTCAAAAATTTTAAAACCACAATTGATTAACATATAAAAATACTGTTCATGACCAGTATGTACAGGGCCTCAACATTGAAGTATATAATTGCCTCTGTCGGTTTGAAAGCGTGTTTCACCGAAAACTTGTCCTAAAGAAACCTTGAGTGTCATTTTTCTCTCAGAAAGTGCTATTAAACAGAATATAATGTCTGAAGTGCCTAAGTTTGGTTTTGGATAGCTTTATGATTATCTGTCTGTGAAAGAATTGCTCATTTTGTTATCCATTCATGTTGTGTTGTTGATTTTGGTGTGGCTTCGTTTTACCATTCCCGTTTAATGTCGTGGGCAGGATGTGGATTTGATTCTATCAGTTTCTGATTATTGCCCTTTTACAGTTCTTTTTAAAGATACGGTATTTTCCTAATGCAAAACCTATAAACGGTCCTATGACGGTCATAAAATTTGGACACTTTGCCTTGCAAATTCATTTCCAACCGTGACACGAGAAAACAAACAAAGTAGCATGTGCGCCACGCGAAAACTCAAATCAGCCTGGACATACATCTAGTCTGATCAGAGTCTTGGCTATGCATTTAAATGGTAACTAAGGGTCTAAGCTATCTCCCTGTGGACAGCGAAAACTTTGAACAGACTGAGCGGATGTCCAGGCTGATCTGAGTCTTGTACATGCCACTTTTGTTGGTTTTCTCGTGTCGCTGAAACCGATATGTAAACAAGATTTAAACATAATATGGTGTTAATCTCCTCTTTGAATTGGAGGCCACACGGACAGACTCGGTACCAGGAGATGCATCTTATGGGTTCGTTACGTTGAGACTCCTGGTGAACATCGCTATAAGAATAACAATCAAGTCTGTCTTAAGCAAGTACCAAAGGGAAGAGCCAAAATGGTTGCTTAAGACAGGTGCTTGCTTAATACAGGTCAATTTACACTAAAATTGGCACTTTGGAATGTGAGATTTGGACCGTTTAAGACAGCGTTTTGCTTAATAGAGGTTGCTTTTAAGACAGGTTTGACTCTCTGGCACTTGACCAATACTGTGTATGTATGTTTAACAGCGTTTCCACGAAACAAATATTTCCTTGCTAACACTTATTTATATTTTTAGCTCACCTGAGCACGAAGTGCTCAAGGTGAGGTATTGTGATCGACCTTTGTCCGTCGTGCGTCGAACGTCGTCCGGTCGTGCGTCCGTCGTCAACTTTATCTTTAAACGACTTCTCCTCAAAAACTGCTGGACGGATTTTGACAATAATTTCACAGAAATGTTCCTAAGGGGACTCTCTACCAAAATTCCTCAAACGGTTCCGCTTCACTGAACAAAATGGCCGCCAGACCTAAAAACAGAAAACCCTTTTAACAACTTCTCCTCCAAAACTGCTGGGCAGATTTTGAAATAATTTCACAGAAGTGTTGCTCAGGAGACCCTCTAACAAAATCGCTCAAACAGTTCTGCTCCGCTGAACAGAAAAATCTTTAAACGACTTCTCCAAAACTGCTGGGCATATTTTGAAAATGATTTCACAGAAATGTTCCTTAGGGGACTCTCTACCAAAATTGCTCTAACGGTTCCACTTCCCTGAACAAAATGGCGGCCAGAGCTAAAAATAGAAAAAACCTTTAAACGACTTCTCCTCCAAAACTGCTGGGCAGATTTTGAAATAATTTCACAGAAATGTTTCACAGGAGATCCTCTGTCAAAATTGCTCAAACGGTTCCGCTCCGCTGAACAATATGGCCACCAGAGCTAAAATAGAAAAACCTTTAAACGACTTCTCCTTCAAAACTGTTAGGCAGATTTTGAAATAATTTCACTGAAATGTTTCTTAGGAGACCTTCTACTAAAATTGCTCTAACGGTTCCGCTCCGCTGAACAAAATGGCTGCCAGAGCTAAAAATAGAAAAACATTTAAACAACTTCTCCTCCAAAACTGCTGGGCAGATTTTGAAATAATTTCACAGAAATGTTCCTTAGGAGACCACCTACCAAAATTGCTCAAACGGTTCCGCTCCGCTGAATAATATGGCCTCCAGAGCTATAAATAGAAAAAACCTTTAAACGACTTATCCTCCAAAACTGCTGGGCAGATTTTTTAAATAATTTCACAGAAATGTTCCTTAGGAGACCCTCTATCAAATTTGCTCAAACGGTTTCGCTCCGCTGAACAAAATGGCTGCCAGAGCTAAAAATAGAAAATACCCCTTTAAACGACATCTCCTCTGAAGCCAATGGCTCAATTTAAAAAGAAAAATCACAGAAATGTTTGACTCATGGCCTTGAACAAAAATTGCTAAAATGATTCCACTCCGCTGAACAAAATGGCTGCCAAAGCTAAAAATAGAAATAAATCTTAGAATGAAACAGAGGTTACAGTTATGATTCATTCATCATGAAACTTTGTTAGAATGTTTATCTTAATGAAATTTAGACCAGCTTTGAAACTGGGTCATGTGGGGTCAAAAACTAGGTCACTAATGAAACAGAGGTTACAGTTATGATTCATTCATCATGAAACTTTGTCAGAATGTTTATCTTAATGAAATTTAGACCAGCTTTGAAACTGGGTCATGTGGGGTCAAAAACTAGGTCACTAAGTCAAATCTTAGAAAAATCTTGTGTACACTCTAGAGGGCAAAGTTATGATCCAATCTTCATGAAACTTTGTCAGAATGTTTATCCTTATTATATCTAGGCCAAATTTAAATCTGAGTCTTATGGAGTCGAAAATTAGGTCACTAGGTCAAAATCTTAGATAAACCTTGTGTAATCTCTAGAGGGCACAGTTATGATCCAATCTACATGAAACTTTGTCAGAATGTTTATTTTTATAAAATCTAGACCAGATTTGAAAGTGGGCCATGTCAGGTCAAAAACTAGGTCACTATGTCAGTTCTTAGGAAAAACCATGTGAATGCTTTTGAGGACACAGTTTTGTTCCAGTCTTCATGAAACTTTGTCAAAATGTTTATCTCCAATAAATCTGAACCAAGGGTGCAACTTGGTCATGTAAGGTCAAAAACTAGGTAACTAGGTCAAACCTTAGAAAAACATTGCGTATATTCTAGAGGGCACAATTTTTATCTGATATTCATGAAAGTTTGTCAGAATGTTTATATCCAAGAAATCTAGACCAGATTTGAAACTGGGTCATGTGGGGTCAAAAACTAGGTTATTAGGTTAATTCTTATAAAAACCTTAAGTACAGAATAAAGGGTTCATTTTTTATTGAATCTTTGTGAAACTCTGTCTGTCGTACGTATAGATGTCTCTGCAGTTAAGTTCACAGGATACTCAGGTGAGCGATCCAGGGCCATTAGGGCCCTCTTGTTTAGCAAGGATTTTACTGTTGGTCAGGTGCCAGTGGTTTGACTGTAACAAGCGAAAAAGACAATTCATTAGATTTTACATTTTTAAGTGTTATAGAGTGTGTTCATTTACAATTGCTAGACAAGAACGAATGATAACGTGCTGGTTTTGCGACATAAAATTAAAAAAAAAATCTTACAGGGTTCCACATGAAGTGAACAATTTGTTCCTGACAAAGGACTTGTAAGATTATCAATTTTTATACCCCGCCACACGTTAGTGGCGGGGTATTATGTTTTCACGTTGGTCGTCCATGTGTCTGTCCGTCCGTCTGTCCGTCCGTAGTACGCACGTTCGTCTTCACTTCGATTCCGTTCGATAACTTAAGTATTTATCAACGGATTTCATTCAAATTTTGCATATGCATTTAAATCAAGAATGTCTCGCTTGGGATTGTTTATGGGCAAATTTCGATAATTTCTGACAGAGTTATGGCACTTGTCAATGTCCAAAAAATGTTTTTGGCCTTTAGTTCATTTACTACTTGGAATATCATGATGAAACTTCACAAACCTGATCGAAGTAACAAAAGCTTTGTATGAGCACAGAAAGTTTATCATCAGAGGTTATCTGCCCCTGCCTTGGGGCTATATACATGTATAAATCATGAAAAAATCTATATAAAATTAGAGTTGAAAGCAATTTTTCTGAAACTTACAGTAAATGATTGCTGATGAAAGCCTCCAGTGATGCTCGAATTTAACCGAAGGGAGTTATCTCCCCCTGCCTGGGCTATATACATGCATAAAATGATGATAAAATCTATATAAATTCATGAAACAGATTTTTCAGAAACTTACAACTGATGATAGAAGTAATAAAAGCTTCTTGTGGTGATTAAATTTACTCCCTAGGAGGTTATCTGCCCCTGCCCGTGGCCACATACATGTTTAATATCACTAAAACTGTATTTGGTTTGAGTGGTAAGTGATTTATCGGAAGCTTATAGTTAGTGATCAGAGTAATGAAGTGTCCTGTCATGACTTAGACTTTTTTGCATGTACCATGGGGTCTAGCTGCCCCTGGCCTGATACAGAGAAAACAATTAGTTTGGAAAAAATGAGGAGTGAAAAAGGTTTGCAGTTGCGGGGTATCACGCAGTCGTTTGCGATGCTTTCATTTATTTCATAAGCTAGCAATACATATATAGAGCACCCTTTCATTTTGGTAATGCTATGATATTGACACCCCAGTACTTGGTTATCATCCGATCTACCTTGTTTACCTCATTTTCTGAGTAGTGTTGCGATTTAATTAAAATATATTACAGTATTTTCTTGTTTGTGTATTATCTAGTTCCTGCACGCTTCAAACGTATGATGAGTATATAGAGGATCTTACATGAGTGGTCCTGTATTATTGATTTTTTAAACGAGTTGGGGAAAAAGATAATATGCGAGGCTATGCCGAGCATCTTATCATCTTATCGGTTTTCCCCAACGAGTTTAATAAATTCAATAATACAGAAGCACTCATTCAAGATTTTTTTTGTATCAACTGACACTAATATCTCATTTTATTAGCAAATTGTACTAGAATGTCACGATTTCGCCATAAGAAAACGCGACATTTTTATGGGCGTCAACGCATATGTTATGACGTAATTTGCATATTTAATCCATTAGTTGATTATCGTTTCTAATGCATGGCTATTTACGTTCTCAGATGCGACGTCATATGATAAACAATTTAGGAAGTTTAATAAATTCAATAATACAGAAGCACTCATTCAAGATTTTTTGTATCAACTGACACTAATATCTCATTTTATTAGCAAATTGCACTAGAACGTCACGATTTCGCCATTAGAAAACGCGACATTTTTATGGGCGTCAACGCATATGTTATGACGTAATTTGCATATTTAATCCATTAGTTGATTATCGTTTCTAATGCATGGCTCTATTACGTTCTCAGATGCGACGTCATATGATAAACAAGTTTAAAACAGGAAGATGGAATTTATATTAATATTCTTTTTTCTAAATGGTATTTCTAACTATACTTGGGCTTTGCCACTAGAAACCAAGAAACATAACACAACAAATTGGCGTCGTAAAAATTAATTCCTCTGGTCTATAAATAGCGCGTCTTTAAGTGTCACCTCTTACGTGCATTATTACCTTTACATACACATTTATTACCATAGCAACATAATTATTGCAAGGTGTCTCGTTTAGTCTACATAGTTTTATGCAAGAGCTATTAAACCATATAAAGGTTCGTTGACACCTGGACCATTTTTACCATATAAAATTTTGCAATATTTTAACATGAAAAGATAGCATATTAAGAGCTCTCCTGTTTGGAGTTGTAAAGATTCGGGCATGCGGGGAAAATTGCCGTATAAGCTGCTGAAAAATGGTAAAACGCTTTTTTGCCAATCAGTAACAGTAATATATGTAGTGATGTTGTGTTGTGTTGATCCGTAGGGTTGGGAGACTCATGGAGGTGGGAGCGTCTTATTTCCTCCCATCAAGTCATTGACTTTCCCACTGCCTATAATATAAACAACCAGGCTCAAAGAGCCAAAGTGGCTGGGTCATATCCTTACCTACAATGGCCCCTTAATCTAACTGTTTTACCCAGCTGAGCAGGGCTCGCTCGGGCCTACCTGCTAACGCTTGACTAAGATTTGAGTCAACCTGGCCGTTGACTTCTTCTAGGAAGACTTCCGCCAAATGATGCTGTGTGATCAAAAGTTTGTTAATAGGTTTTGGTTAGAGACCTAGCAATGAACTCCTAGGTAGTCTGCCTACCAAGGGCAAGAGCTCCACCTGCCCCTTCTTGTTTTAATTAGAGACTAGTAACTCATTGACAGGACACATTCCCAGGTTGATGAGCCCCATCTGCTCACATGCAACAGGTAGTACTGAACTGCATGATACCAGTAGCAGGTTTTGTCGGACCTGACCACGAAAATGAGACTCCAAACATCAAATAACCAATGTCCAGAGCAAAACAAAGCTCTGCCTAAGGCTTAGACATGATCCAGGCATATAATGCCAGCATGAGGGCAAAAGTTTTGCCAACATTGCCATAGCCACCAATATTGGTAATGAAGAAGAGCGGGTTAGACAGAGCTTTCAGGACCTGGCTGATGGTGCGCTTGAAATGGGGTCCTTAACAACTGCTCCAGACTCTTCCGCATACAGGGCTGCATTTCAGTTAGTAAAATGTAAAAAATCTCCGAAATATAACAGTTTGTCCATTATGTTGAAAAAAACACAAAAACAAACACACTTGGTAACGTAGGTTACAGTTATGCTGTACAGGAGGTAATTGCAATGACAGCCGATCCTTGGTGTGGAAGTTGAGATTGCAGTAGCAGCACTCAAAAAGGGGAAGTCTGCCGGCGTTGATAATATACCAGCAGAACTTGTTCAAGCTGGCGGGGAGATCATGATGACGTTTTAACAGATATCTGCAATAAGATCTGGAGAACGGGAGAATGGCCTACCCCATGGACTCAGTCGCTGATTATTACACTCCCTAAAAAGGGCAACCTACAGCTCTGCCAGAACTACAGAACCATCAGCCTCATCAGTCATTCAAGCAAAGTCATGCTGAAAGTCATCTTGAACAGGCTTTAACCACAAACCGAAGAGATACTCATTGGAGAACAGGCTGGGTTCCGAACCGGAAGAAGCACCACAGAACAGATATTCAACTTTAGAATCCTGTGTGAAAAATATCTCCAATATCAGCAGAATCTGTACCATGTCTTCATTGATTTCAAAAAAGCCTTTGACAGGGTATGGCATGTAGCCCTATGGACCACCATGCGGAAGTACAATATCAGTGCAAATCTACTTCGCACCATTAAGCAGCTATACGACTAGGCTACAAGTGCAGTCCTGATGAATGGCAGCACAGAAGAATGGTTCAGAACAACAGTTGGAGTAAGACTGTCACCCACCGTCTTCAACATTTTTCTCGAACGGATCATGGCAGATGCTCTTGAAGAACATGACGGAAAGGTTAGCATAGGCAGCAGAAACATTACCCATCTGCGGTTTGCCGATGACATAGACGCTCTAGCTGAGAAAAAACAGGAACTAGAAGCCCTGGTTGAAAGTCTCCACAAAACCTACACAAAGTATAATATGGAGATCAGTGCTAAGAAGACCAAACTGATGACAAACAGCGCAGATGGCATCCAGAGGGAGGTCAAGTTAAAAGAACAGAAGCTGGGTACTATAACAAGCTTCAAATACTTTGGAGCAGTTGTCTCAGATGATGGCTCAAAACAGGAGGTTCTCTCAAGGAATGCACAGGCCACTTCAGCTCTTACCAAGCTGAAACCAATTTGGAGAGATAACAACATATCTCTTGAATCAAAAGTGAAATTTATGTGCTCCGCTGTCAATTTCATATCTCTATATGCCTGTGAATCGTGGACCTTGACAGAAAAGTTAGAGAAAAGAACACAGGCTTTTGAGAAGAGATGCTACCGAAGGTTACTGGACATTACGTACAAGGACCATATAACCAATGAGGAGGTCCGCAGAAAGATACAAGCAGCCATCGGAGAATATAATAAGCTCCTGACACTGGTCAATAAACGGAAACTAAGGTGGTTTGGCCAAGTCTCTAGGTCTTCTGGGTTAGCAAAGACGATTCTACAGGGCACAGTAAGAAGACGTGGGAAGACAATATTAAAGAGTGGACAGGGTTGGATTTTGCCAGCTCGTCTAGGGCAGCTGAAAACAGGACAAGGTGGAAAGGGATTGTGCCGAAGTCATCTGTGGTGCCCCAACCACCTAGTAAGGTTATTTGACAGAATAGAATAGAAAAGACCAACAATATATACAGGAAAGCATATACAAGTCCTTTGTAAAGTTCTGACCGGATCAGTTTTCGCTGGTGACATTTTGATGCTCCCATGACGATAGTCAGGGATCCTTAAGATTTGCTCGTCTGTCCGCCTGTCCGTCCGTCCGTGCGTGCGTACTTTAGGTATAATAATATCTTTAGGTGTAATAACCTCCTCTCACTGGCCTTTTTCAAACTTTGCTACATACTGTGGATATATTAAAAATGTCCATGTGAGTTTTTCATGCAGGAACTAGTATTTATTTTGACAGAATTACGGTCTTTAGGCAGCTCTTAGGATATGGAGTTTATGTTATCAACTCCTCCCACAGTTTTCAATGGATCTTTATTACTTTGCTTACATATTGTTGATATTCTGAAAATGTGCACGGGGGTTTGCGATGGAGTTATTATTTATTATGACAGAATTATGGCCTTTGGAACTTAGTCATTTAGGAAGTTTTTTTGCATTGTATGGTATGGAGGAAGTTTGTGTAATCAACTTCTCCCTCAGTTTTCTATGGATCTTTTTCAAACTTTGCATACATATTGCGGAAATATTGAAAATGTTCATGTGGATTTTTGATGAAGCTAGAATTAATTTGAACATAATTTCAGTCTTTTGACTTTAGTCATTTTAGGCAATATTTGCGTGTAGGATATAGACTATGTGTAATCAACTTCTCTCACAGTTTTCAGTGGATCTTTTTCAAACCTTGCTTATGTGTCTTGAACATATTGAAGAAGTCATGGGGTATTAGATTGAATTGGAATAAATCTTTAGAGACTAACTGTCATTTGAACTTAGCCATTTTATAGGCACTTTTTGCACTGTAGGGTATGGAGTTTTTACTTAGCCGTTTTGACAGTCATGCTAGCAGGAAAGTTATTTAAAATCATGTTCGTGGAAAGTAATGTACACTGCTCTGTGACAGGCGCTACACGGGGGCATCGTTCGTGTCTGACAGACACACTTTTCTAGTTTTATAGAATTTTCGCTGCTATGAAGAAAAGAGTTGCTTTTGGTATTATTTCAGTTTAATGATATGAGAACGTGCATGAGCGCACATTTGCGAACTTGTGTGTATGTGTTTGTTAAACATTATAATTAGACATCTAAAAAAGTTAAAGAGACATCCAATTTTCTTTTTACGCCCCGCCTCCATTCCACACACACACACACACCCACCACACACACACACCAATTCTGTCATTTTCTTGTTTTTCGAAAAGTTTAACCTAAATTATAAAAGCGTTGGTTCTTTTAAGTTAACAAAGTTATTCCCTCAATTAAATTCCTTACTAAAACGCTAAGTCAACTTTAAATAAACAAGCATTTTATTTGGGCAATAAAAACGTTTTCAATCTTGGTCTGTTACCAACAAATTATCACTGAAATATTCACAACCTAATTTGCTATTTGAAACACGAGGGACTATTCACAACCTAATTTGCTATTTGAAACACGAGGGACATTTCAGAAATAGTGTAAATGAGTCTGCCATTCGTAGTAATGTTGACCGATTTTTCTGAACATTTTACTATAGTTTGCCTCAGAACAGGTCCCTGTAGCCAGCATAAGATAAGAGCTTTACATTATTTTTTTCAGTTTGGTTGGTTGGTTGATTTGATGCTTAACGTCCACGGTAAACAACTACGGTCATGTCGGGACGGTCAGTTAACCTAACCACACTATTCCTGGGCAGGCTTTGACCTCCTAAGCGGTTAACCAGTACTAAGTGCACATACTTTCGCCAGAAACTGACAACTGCCCTTCTTGAATCAGCGGAAGGAGAAACGAAAGTATGTGGCCAGACCGGGATTCGAACCCAGGACCTCTGACTTACGAGTCAGGTGCCCTACCGATTGCGCTACCCGGCCCGGCTTTTTCAGTTTGTTTTTTCTTTAGAATTCTAGGGATGAGCTGTATCTGTTGTAGTTTTCTTAACATGAATGCTGTGTATGTTTAAGTTCGATGACTTACAACTGGTGTGTGTGTGTCAGGGGAAGGGGCGGTGATGCGTGGGGCGGGGGAAGGGTATGGGGAGGGGTTGTAAGCCATGCTTACTGCAATCTCTAGCCTTGTGTGTGTTTGTATATACATTGCCCTAAGGGACCTTCCTTTTAGCACTTACCTGACTAAAGTCAAGACTGGCGTAAAATTAAAGCTTGCTAAGGAGGATCATAAATCTGCCATAACCCTTCCAAGAAAAGTGATACATATATATACTAAACGCCAAAAGAAACGCCTACAAAGTTTTCATAATAAATTCGCAAAAGAATACTACTGCTGCCAGTTTTTATGCCCCAAACTTCGGAGAAGTTGAGGGGGGGGGGGGCATTTTGGTTTGAGCCTGTCCGTCTGTCTGTCCGTCCGTAACGCTTTTAAGTAGCTAGGAAACTCAAGAACCGCTTTTGCTAGGATCTTGAAGTTTTATATGTGAAATGTACATGAAAATTAAGCAGACACGTATTTTAGCTAACCTGAGCCAGCGGCTCCGGGAAAGCTTTAAGTATAGGCAGGCTCCGCCTTCGTCGTCTGTCCGTCCGTCGTCCGTCCACAATTTCAAACGACTTCTTCTCTGAAACCGCTTGGTCGATTGTAACCAAATTTCATATATAAGCCCAAGGGCCTTTAGGAACGAAATATTGTTCAAGTGATCTGGTTCACATAACCAACATGGCCACCACGCCCATATATAGTAAAAACCTTTAAAAATCTTCTTCTCAAGAACCGAAAGGGCCTTGAAATTTGGTATGCAGCATCGGGTACGTAAGTACTATTAAGTCTGTTCAAAATATGATCTGAGGTTGACCTTGACCTCTTTTTACGGTAAGGTCAAATTTACTTTCTTGTGATTTTATAGGGAAAAATGATAGAACAGAAGATATTTTGAAAACTGTTGAAGATTTTGGGCTAAAAAATGGTATATACAGTCATCTTAATAAGTACATGAAGTTTTATGAGTGCAAAAGGTCAAGGTCATTATTTGACCTCCGACCCAGGTCTCTCATATTACTACAATTTCAAACATCTCCTCAAAAGCCACTGGACAAATTGTAACGAAATTTCATTTTGAGCCTTCAGGGGTTGAAGGAATGAAAATTTGTTTGTTCCAGGTCACATGACCAACATGGCCACCATGCCCATATATGATAAAAAGCTTCAAAAATCTATTTCTTCAGAACCAATATATTTATTGTCTTAAAATTTGGTATGTAGAATCAGGTACTTGAGTACTACCAAGATTGCTCAAAAGATGACAAGGACAAATATGGGAAAATGCTATAACATAAGACTTTGTGGAAATTTTGAAGATTTTTGCCTAAAAATTGGTGTGTACAGTCATTTAATGAGTACATGAAGATTTATGAGTATAAGAGGTCAAGATTCGTCTTTGACCTTAGACCCAGAACTCGTATATTTGAAAATTTTTCAAACATCTGCTCAAAAGAAACTTGGCAGATTGTAACCAAACTTCGTATCGAGCCTTCAGGGGCTCAGGGAACAGAATTTGATAAAACGGTCTTAGGCACATGACCAACATGGCCAACATGCCCATATATGGTAAAAAGCTTTAAAAATCTTTTTCTCTAGAACCACTTGACTGATGGCCTTAAGACTTGGCATGTAACATCGGGTACTTGGGTACTACCAAGACTGTTCAGATGATGACCTTGGGTTGACCGTGACCTATTTTTACAGCAAGCTCAAATATGGGAGAATGCTAGAAAATAAGATTCCATGGAAACTTTTGAAGAATTAGTATATATCGTCATCTTATTAAGTACATGAAGATTTATGAGTACAAGGGGTCAAGGCCAGTTTTCAACCTTTGACCTAGGACTCTCATATTTTGACAATTTCAAACATCTCCACAAAAATCACAGAGGCAATTAAAACCAGATTTTGTATAGAGCCTTCAGGAGCAGAAGGAACGAAAGTTTGTTCAACCGGTCCAGATCACATTACCAACATGGCCACCATGTCCGTATATAGTAAAAACCTTTGAAAATCTTCTTCTCCTGAACCAGTTGACCAGAGGTATGCCCTTTTTTTGACTTAGTGCATTGTAAGCCTCTGGAAGCTTGTTAGCAAAATATCTCAAGAGCCCCTGCTGCTACAAGCATGATTCTTTTTGTAGGAATGTATTGTTTAAGGTGTAGATGACCTGATTAACTTCTGAAAGAAAATTAGTGAATTTTTGACCGAGCTATGCCCCTTATTTAACTTAGTGCCTTATAAGCCTATGGAACGTTGTTAACAAAATATCTCGAGAACCCTTGATGCCAGGATTTTTGGAGGAAGACATTGCTCAAGGTGTAGATGGTCTGATTAACTTCTGAAAAAAAGTTCATTTTTGACCGAGTTATGCCCCTTTTTAAACTTAGTGCATTTAAGCCTATGGACCCTTGTAAACATTATATCTCGAGAGCCCCTGATGCTAGGATCATGACTTTTTGCAGGAAGGCATTGCCTAAGGTGTAGATAAACTGATTAACTTCTGAAAAAATGTTAATTTTTGACAGAATTAATCCCCTTCGACATAGTGCAGTGAAGCCTAAGGTTCAAAAGTACCCTTACATATGGTCAAGAACCGTTAGAGATAAGAACTTGAAATTTTATGTGTGGCATGTACATGAAAAATAAGCCAACCTGTAGTTTATTTTGTTTTCCTTTGCTCTTGTAGGTTAGGAGTTATGCCCCTTTTTGGACTTTGTAATTTTATACAGGAACAACCTTGTGAACAAAAGATCTTAGAAACCACATAAGTTAGGATCCTGATATTTGGTATAAAGTTATGGACCGAGGCGTAGATGAACTGATTACCTTCTGAGCATATATCGTAAATTTTGGTTGACTTATTCACCTTTTTGCAGGAATAAATTTGTGAACAAAATATCTGAAGAACCGCTTTAGCTAGCATGTTTATAATTGGCATACAGTTACAGACTAAGGTGAAGATGAAATGATCAACTTTTGAGCGTAGTTAGTTTGTAAATTTTTGGTTGAGTTATTCCCCTTTTTCGATTATAGGCATTTTGTATACGAACTAACTTGTGAACAAAATATCTGAAGAACCCCTTAAGTTATAAGCTTCATATTTGGCATACAGTTACAGACTAAGATGTAGATGATCTGATTAACTTTTGAGCCTATTTTATATTTTTTGATTGAGTTATTCCCCTTTTCTGGACATAGGCATTTTGTATAGGAACGAGCGTGTGAACAAAATATCTGAAGGATCGCTTAAGCTAGGTTCATAACATTTGGCATACAGTTACAGACTAAGATGTAGATGAACAGGTTAATACCCCTTTCTGACTTATAAATTATGGGATGAAGCCTCTTTAGAAGCAAGCATACGGTTGGGGGCATAGTGCTTCATAAACAAATTTTCTAGTTGTCTTCAAGTTGTTCGTTTGGCGTGTCCATGTCTTTTGCAGAAAAAGAATGTTTGAAACACAATACCTTTTACACTGTAACTGAGAGAATCAACACTTTTGATATGGGGTAAAATTCAGTTATAAAAAACGGCGATGTTTAAGAGGTCACAGTATCAAATGCAGAATTTTTGAAAATCGGGATCTACCTGCAGTTGTATATCTCTGGATCTGAAGACAATATTCCATAACTAAGTTTGGGCTTGGGTTGTCTTTTTTTCTTGAAAAACAACACAGCCTAAGTCAGGTATCCAGAAAGTGTAAATAAGCATTTCATTTTAACGTAGGGTTTTCTGTTGAACGTTCTAACTCTGTTTCGTTCAAACAGATAAGGAAAATCTTTGCATCGGTAGTCATACCGTAATGAAACACAGCACGGTAAATCCGCAGCGTCAAGCCATTAACAGTGGCGATATCGGTTCTTTGTTTCATGCAATGAGAGGAAATTTGAAAATTGATCGATTTCAAAATGCCGTCGTTTAGTAAACAGGCAAACCATTCAAACAAATTTAGCGTTTTTCTAACAGTTGCATATCAGAGAGCATTTCTGAGCACATTATGCTTTATATGAAATAGAAAGATAACTCTTGCAATGGGATTTAATGTTTTTCGAGAAAGACAGATAAATGTTATTACTCCCAACAAAAATCATGAAAGCTTTATTGCGTATTGTGGTTGGATGAAAATCATAGTCTGCGCAATGATCGATTCGAAATTACCTAGTAACAGTGCCGTAAATTAGAAACATAAACTTGTAGGCGTTTCTTTTGGCGTTAAGTATTTATATATATATAAATTTTAGAAAACAAACAACCCACTTCAGTCTTTATTTCCGAGTAGGCCAAATCAACCGTCTAAAGTCTTTTTGCTTGCATGATTGATACACATAACAAACGTGTTCTATTGAAAGTGTGAAATGGGAAAAACACTCAGCGGTCATTTTACTGTGTTGCTTCTGATTATGATAACCTGTAATTTGGTTCAAGGTATGTGTGTTTCTTTAAATGAATCGAAATTAAATCATCTGAGAATAATTTCAGTATCAGTTTAAATCTGAAATGGGATATACTGGCATTGACATAAAAAGATAATGTGTGCCCTTGCAGACTATAGTTGATATTATTGCAGATATATAGGTGTCACACGCTATTAACAGATATGTTTAAACGGACACAAAATCATGTCTAAACAAAGCTATTCAAGTGCTGTCAAAAACCTTATTCGAAGCTTTCAATAATTCATCCCTCAGCCACTAAAACTATTCCGACACGCACAGCTGTATAAGTAAACATTGTAAAAAGCGCTTTGCTTCAGAAGGCAGTATTCAGATATGTACAAAGCGCTTGGTTTCGGAATGCGGATATTCTGATATTAATGAAAAGGTTCACTCACGCGTTGACTGTCAAAAGGTGACAAATTACAGTGCCATATTCTTTGCAGATTTTAACGAGTATTTCGTTGAATTTATGCAAAAATAGCGATCAAACAGTTCTTTTTCAATTCATTAACTTTTGCCAGTCCCCTAGGGAGATGTTGAAAACCTCAGGGTTCGCCCTCCGTTCTCAACATCTGCCTCGGGAATCTCTTTAAGAAAGTCATTCATTAGCGTTTCTTAATTTTGTGATCCTAATGACTTATTCATTGAGAACCAGATAGGTCTAAGGCAAAACTGGCCGGGCCGGGTAGCGCAATCGGTAGGGCACCTAAATCGTAAGTCAGAGGTCCTGGGTTCGAATCCCGATCTGGCCACATACTTTCGTTTCTCCTTCCGCTGATTCAAGAAGGGCAGTTGTCAGTTACTGGCGAAAGTATGTGCACTTAGAACTGGTTAACCGCTTAGGAGGTCTAAGCCTGCCGAGGAATAGTGTGGTTAGGTTAACTGGCCGTCCCGACATGACCTTAGTTGTTTACCGTGGACGTTAAGCATCAAATCAACCAACCAACCAACTTAAGCAAAACTGTAGTTCATTTAATCATGCCCTTACTTTAAAATTCATAATTTCATGGTTGATTTTCAAAAGTCTAAAAATGGAATAACATTTGCAGAATTTATTGTCTTGCCTGAAGCTTTCCACGCAAGTTGGAAGGATGGAATTGTCTATAAAAGCTTAAATATGGTATGCATGATAAAACTAATAATGTTATTGTACCTGTTTATACAAGTAATCAATGTCAAATTAAATTTGCAAATGGATTTAATCATTTTTTTCTTCAATTGGAGTAAAGCAAGGAGACGTAATTGCCCTTACCTGTTCCATTTATTTTATTGATGACCCAGTAAATGATTAAAAGCCTTTCCCGTCAGACTCAATTACAATTCTTTAATATATGCAGATGGTTTTGAGTTATAAGCTAGTATCAAGCTGGATTACAATCTTACTTAGATATACGTATAGGTCAAATTCAAATTCTTTTCAGCCTAGAAATTTTAATATCAACACTGACAGATCAAACGGTAAAAGGTATTTAAACATATTTCATTGTGCAAAGAGCACATTAGAAGCAGTTAAATCATATTGCTACCTAGGTGTAACCGTTAAACATACAGGATCACTGTCAGAGGATCTTTATTCAGCACTTATTCTATCTTCACTGCAGCTGATGTTGTGATGTACCGTGTGGCTGCCGTAAAAAGTCTTACTGCACACTATCAAAGGTCAGGTGATATATTTTCTGGTCCTTTTGGACCATTAAGCTCATGCAGATTCAGTTTGAAAATAGAGTTCCGCTGAAACCGGTGCTAGGGGATGTGGATAGTATTGCAGCTTTATAATACCGCACATGAACACTCAATTAAACCGAGTCTGCTATTTTCGTTCCTTTGTTTTTTTCCTTGATTCCAGAGAATCTGGATTCAGCACTTATCATACAAGTTCATAATTGAGGGAAAAAGCGAAAAAAAAAATCCTATAAAATCAAGAAAACAGATGGGCTGGATATTCCCTGTCGTCTTTTAGAAAAGTTGTTTGATAAGCAATTTCTCCTGTCATGTGGTATTGCAGTGAAACTTAGGGGTATCCTCAGCAAATTTAATGACTCTATCCCTTTGAACATAAAATTTTTTAAAGGAAATTCTCGGAGTTTATATCGAGAAGAACTGAATAGCTGCCTTGTAAATGTGGTAAAAAAGTCGTGTACTTGACTCAAAACTATTAGAAGCAGCCTAGTAGTTTGATGTCACATATACTAACCATAACAAAATCACATAATAATTGGTATACCCGGCCGTGTGGGGAAAGTAATAACCATGGATTCTACGATGGCCCAATTGGCTCACTTTTCATTTCCATACTATTTCACAATTCCGAATTCTGAATTTCGAATTCCGAGTTCTGAATTCCGAAATTCGTAGAACAAACTGGACGCTTGATTATTCTTACTTATTTCATATCGTCAAACATTGATGTATACAGCATTTAACAAGTATAGATTCAAAATACAAAATGACTCTTTGGAACTTAAATTCAATTGAAAGGTCATGGAACTCTAGATACCCAAAAATAAAGCGGGGAATAGTTCAATAGAAAACCATTATTCTTAGTATAAAGAATCTTACATCACAGACCCTAGATCTAGATAATGCTGTAGTACATAGGAAACCCGGTAGCTCAGTAGGTTAAACGATGGCCTGCTGATCAAGCGGTCCCTGGTTCAAGCCGCCCCGCTGGAATCTTTTCAACCATGAATGGAATTCCATTGCACATATCCTTTCGTTATCACCAATCCATCGTCCTGATATGTCTTAAATACTGTTAAAAAGGACGTAAAATCACAAGACTCTTTACACATGCCCAGCTGATCTGAGTCTGCGCTGGGCGTACAACCACTTTGTTGGTTTTCTCGTGTCGCGGCTCATATTTAAGCAATCATCCATATCATGCAGAGGTTTGACAAAATATAAAGAGTCATTATAATTCAAGCGTCTAGTATGTTCTACGAATTTCGGAATTCAGAATTCGGAATACAGAATTCGGAATTGTGAAGTATGTGGTATAGGGTCACGTGGTAATAGTTACTTTATCTAAGAGGGTATTTTAAACTCACAAACAAAAACAACTTAAACTGACAGAAAGAGTTTTTTAATAGACTCGTCGGGTCTATTGATATGACACCATGTGTCATATCTTTTCTTGTTTAATATTCAAGGCAGTCCTCATAGAAGATAGAGCAAGGTTTCTCCGCTTGTTCGGGAAGATGATTTATCTAGAGGATAATCAACTTATAGATGAATGGATGACTTGTGATTTTACATCCTTTCAACAATATTTCAGTCATATCGGGACGATGGGAGGGTGCAAATGAAAGGCCGTGTGCAATGGAACCCCATTTACAATTGAAAAGATTCCCACCGCCACCGAGTCTCGAACCCAGGACCGCTAGATCAGCAGGCCATCGCTTTACCTACTTAGCGCCCGGAACTCCTCATTATCAACTTAACAGATGGAGATATATAGTGCTATAACTTAAATATACCAAAGGATGGATGGATGTTTTGTGATGTTACGTCCATTTTAACAGTATTTAAGACATATCAGGACGATGGATTGGTGATAATGAAAGGCTGTGTGCAATGGAATCCTGTTCATGGTTGGAAAGATTCCCGCGGGCCTTAAACCAGGAACCACTTGATCAGCAGGCCATCGTTTAATCTACTGAGCTTCCGGGTCTCCTATATACTACAGGCGTCAGTGGAGGTCTTGTTTTTAAGTAAGTATTTCTTGCTAAAAATCGCATGGGGGAGGGGGGGGGGGGGGGGGGGGCTAGCGGGGAGGGGGTATCTAGATCTAGGGTCTGTGATGAAAGATTCCTTATATTAAGAATAATGGTTATCTATTGAACTATCCTCCGCTTTATTTTGGGGTATCTTGTGTTTCATGACCTTAAAATAGAATTTAAGTTCCAAAGAGTCATTTTGTATTTTGATTCTTATTTGTTTAATGCTGTATACATCAATCATTTCATTTGAAGGCTTGACGATATGAAATAAGTAAGAATAATCAAGCGTCCAGTTTGTTCTACGAATTTCGGAATTGGGAATTCAGAATTCAGAATTCGGAATTCAGAATTCGGAACTCGGAATTCGTAATTGTGAAATAGTATGAAAATGAAAAGTGAGCCAATTGGGCCATTGTAGGATTCTCATACCTCATTTGCACTACCAACTTTGATACATGTAGTTTCAAGTGCATAATTTAAATCTTAAAAAAGTTCCTTCAAGAGCAGAGAATACATACAGAAGTAGGAACATGGGCCAGACTATGTAGTTTCGGCTAATAAAGCCTCGTCAGTGACCCTGACAATATCTGGTGACGAAACCAGAACAAAACATACTGTAAATCTTTATTTTAATTAGGAAGTCGATTCAAAGACTGGTTAGTTTCAAAAGGATCCAAATAATATAAAAGACGATGATCTAGAATAATAGTCTAAATCGATCTCAAATTTTAGATTCTACAGAATCTATCCTCTGATCTCCAAGGATGTAACTAAAATATAATCTACACTATGGATGATGTACGGGGAGACGTTTTACGGCCGCCACACGGCACAACACCAGCTGCAGTGAGGTAAAATTTAAATCTTACGTATTTTAGACATACATCTGCAATGGCAAAATACGAGGATATGTCAAACAAACTACATTTTTTACGAAATTCTACAGTGCAGGTTTACGTCCGAAATAATTATGATGACATATTTAAACCCAGAACAGGAGGATGTTTAAGTGCACATAAACTTGCCATTGAAGGAGGTTGACGACTAAAATACCAAAAGCAGAAAGATTCTGTCATCCTTGCAACTCTAACAAAATATAGAGGCCGAGGAACATGTTTTTTTTTTTTTTTTTTTTTTTTTTTTTTTTTTACAAAAAATATAGCTTATATCAGTCTTCTAGTGAAACAATAAGTAATAAGATTCGGAGCCTTAGCAGTAAAGAAATGAATTCAAAAAATGCCTCTTGATAATTACACGCCTCTTATTCGTAGCAAGAAATCGCTTAAATTTATTGGAACATACACTTTAAAATGTTTCCATAAAACTTTAGAATTAGAGACTACCATTGCTCCACCAGAATCCGTAGTATTAGCTCATATTACGTAGGTGAATGGGTACTCCTATATATCTTCTGCCTTTTCAATAACGGGGAAAAAGGTTTGGTACATCTCATTTTGTGACTTCTTCTTTGTTTCCCTGGGCGGCGGGACCTTTTCAGCTGGGATAATCTTTTGGAGGGAAGAATTTGTTCCAGGAGCGGAGTGTTCTTTGCTTGGAGAGGGGGTCATAGATGAATGGGAAACAGTTTTCCTATGGTGTATACTGGTGTACCTTTTCACTCTAAATTGATAACATTTCTATGAAATTCGATATTGTATTTTATCAGCCATATCTTTTTATTGTAAATGTGTTCGTAAAAATAATAAGAAAATGTTAATTTGTTAATAAAATAAGCACAAAACATTCTGTTTCATTCCACAGAAGAGAATGATTCGGGTGAATAATTCTATTTTGCGATACGAAACGAAACACACATAAGCATAAGAAAATAATGATAACATACGAATTAAAGAGGTTGTCATTAGTAAAATTCAGTCGGCTAATAATGATATTCATTATATAACCTATAAATAAAGCAATTTTCATTGGCTCTGAGCTGATTTCAGCCCATTCAATATTTTGCTATATTCACTGTCCTTGGTTTTTCCCATTGAATATTAGTTTCTAAATTTAGATCACGTGCTGAAGCAATATTGGAAAACCAAGGTAGTCAGCAGCATGCCTTAAAACACTATATTGTGAAATGGGTACCAGTGTCTATTGCACCTAACAAACAGGGTGAATGAAAAGGAAGCTAAGAGCTATTATCGCTGATAGGTAGCATTAAAATACTAACCTATCGCATACGGGACTGCTGGGTAAGCCGGTACTACATTGTTTACCATTACGTCACCAGGTAATGTGCTTTGCTGGATTGGTCCATTCAAATTTGTATCAAATCTAGGCCATGACGCGTCATGGCTACTCTTCAATGACCTGACAGCGTGGTTATGCGTTGAAAAATGTTTTTGTCACAGAGAACAGTATAATATCACATGTAATATAGTATATTATACCCAAGTAATGATATAATTACAAACACTAAATATCAGTTTGTTTGTTTTGCTTTCATTTATATGTTTTTTTCGCTTGCTATTTCGCGAAGGAGTACATATGGGTAAACAAATAGGCGTATTAATTTTTATCCGCTCGAGGATAGTGATGAGTAAAATAAGGCAGTCAATCTAAGAAGAATATGACCTACGCAAGGCAATGGCTAAGAGCAGGCCAAGCAACGAAAAAAAAAAAAAAAAGGAAAAAGAAAAATTGCAAGCCTAAAAGAAAATAAATAACAATTTTGTTGTTGTTATATAATAAAACAATTGTTGACTATGAAGTCACTGGATATGATGTGATATTCACTAGAAAAAACCAACACTGACCTCGGCTGTCGCCTCGTTCTATTGGATTTTCTGGTGAATATCACATCAAATCCAATGCCTCCATAGTTACACGTCAGTTTCTCAAGGCTTCTTTCTAAAGCCCCAGTTACACACACATATACGGATTCTGTGGATGCTGCGGATGGCCCGTTCGTATCTATTCGTACCTATCCATTTTATCCGTAATGGATCCGTATCGCATCCGCATAGTCCGTAATGGTCCATACCGTATCCGCAAGGTCCTCAGGATTCGCGAACAAATTTTGAAAAAAAATCGAAATTCGGGCGCGGATGAGTAAACCGTAATGGTGGGTAATTCAATATATTCATCAGCATCTATCCGTATCTAATCCGTGTTTCATCCGTATCTATTCCGCATCTTATCCGCAACTGAACCTATCATTCCACAGTCCCAAGTTGAGGACTGATACGGTTTCATGCGGATCGTTACCTTTAGTAACGGAAGTTACCGTTCATGTCAGGGTCACTGATGAGGCTTGGGTAATCGGAACCTCGAAGTATGGCCCATGCTCCTTCTTTCGTATGTTTTCAGTGTTCTGTGCTCTTGAAAGTAAAAAGTATGCAAAGACCAGGAACTGAAACAATCAAAATCCAAATCCAGCCCTCAAACCATAGTTGGAAACAACTAAGATTACAAATAATCAAGATACAGAGAACATATGGCCAATCGAGTGAGCAGCTTGTTCCCAAAAGGTGGCCACTCAGCAACCCAAACCGAACCAAAAATAATAATAACATACATAAGGTAAAACATCACAGAAACTTTGACACCAAAAACAGGCAACAAAGAACCACAACAGAACTATCGCCTTGGAACGGTCAGTAATGAATTACTGGGGGGATTAAATCGATTTTACAGGCCCAACCTCACCCTCAGTTTCTGAAGTGGTACAAAACATTTAGTTGGTAGTTCGGTTCGCATGATAGGTTTTTCCTTGATCCCACTTCAAAACTGGGTTAAGGTAAAGGCTTCCTATAGCCTAGTGACCGTAAGGGCAGTGGCTGTAGGGGGGAAGGAGGATGGGGGGTGGGGGGATTAGGTTCATCGTATGTTGGGCATAGCATATGAAAGGCGAGGAACATCCCTCTCCGATCGCTGCCTCATCCTTCCCTAATTTGAAAAAGGGTATGCGTTTACTACTAGATTGACAGAAATATCCAGTCGGCAGTTGATAATAAATAAAGTAAAAAAGAAATGTAATCCTTCAAGAGCACAGAATATTGAACACAAACGAAGGAAGGAACAGGAGCCATACTTCGAGGTTTCGGCTACACAAGCCTCATCAGTGACCCTGATATCATCTGGGTACGAAACCAGAGAAAACATGGTGTGATTTCTTACTTTTGATAAGGCAATTCATAGACTGATTAGTACCATAAAGGGTCTAAAAGAATAAAATAGCAATAATCTAGAAAATAAATCTAAACCGATAAAAAATTCTGATTTCTCAGAATATATTCTCTGGTTTGAAAGGACAAAAAATATATAATCTGCATTATGGATGACGTACTGGGAGACGTTTTACGGTCGCCGCACGGCACAGCACCAGTTAAAGTGAAGTAGAACAGAAATCTAAAAGCGCTCCTTCAAGATCATAAAACATTCGAAAGAAGGAAAATGAGCCATCTTCGATGTTTCGGCTACTCAAGCCTCATCAGTGACCCAAGTCCACGAGATATTTATTGCTTCATTTCACCAGTAAACTTTGTCCTATATTGGACAAGTAATTGGAATTAATAAAGGAATTACTTTGTCCTATACTGGACAAGTAAATGAAATTAATAAAAGTCAAACAAGTTTATGAAATGATTGCCTTACTTTTGCCATTGGCAAGTTTATGAAAAGGTGACCCCACTGTTGATAATAATAACTATGACATAGCACCGTATACACACAATACATTACTGCCGTTGTCTCTCCGTTGTAGTAGTGCTTGAGATACAGTCTCTGTCTCTTCACCGACCTGCTGGTGTTGTTCCCGTACAGCCGCCCCTCCAAACAATCTTGTAAGTATCTGTAGTATTGGAACGCAAACTATCTGTGTTGAAACGTTTCTGTATGTAACAGCCCGTTACCGTACGCAGAACGAGATCCGTAACTTCCGTAACTAAAGGTAACGATCCGCATGAAACCGTATCAGTCCTCAACTTGTGGGGTGGACTGCGGAATGATAGGTTCAGTTACGGATTAGATACGGAATAGATACGGATTAGAACCGATTGGATACGGATTGATGCGGATAAATGCGTTTAGTTACGCACTATTACGGTTTACTCATCCGCGCCCGACACGGACAGTTACGGAACATGCGGATGTGATACGGATCCATTGCAGATGAAACGGATAGAAACGGACGGGCCATCCGTAGCATCCACAGACTCTGTATATTTGTGTGTGACTTTTGCATAAATGGAATAGACACCGATGTGGACGACATAGTTTATCCTTTCTATCCTTCTTTCCGCTAGGCATGCTCAACAGTCCGTATCTGAAGGTATTTATCCGCATCTAAAGATTACAGAAGGTAACTTTAGGTCAGTAGTCCGTACCTGACCGTATCCATCCGCATCTTGCCAATTCAAAGGGAACGTATCTACCCGCTGACATCCGCAGTTATCCTTTACCAACCGTATCTTTCCGCATCTATTGATAACTATATCCGTAAATTCATCAAAGAAAAAAGAAATGAAATAAGATCAAAAAAGATAAATAAATAGGCCACGCCCACAAAGTCTGCGGATTGACTGAGGATATTAACCGCAACTATTCGCCTTATCCGCAATGTGTGAGTGTGACTGGGACATAAGACATGCCGGTGAAATATTTATGACCAATTAACAGTACGGGGTACACTATAGCTGGAAAAATAGTTCAAATCAGTCTCCTTTGAAATAATAATGAAACTGGTTTCATTCTGTTTCGCAAAATAGAATTATACAGGTTGATAATTCTATTTCGCGGAACGGAATGGACAAACATTAATCATACGGCTAAAAGTGTTGCCTGAAATTATATCGTAAAATAAAGTTTTGTGGAAGCGTAGTCTGAGAGTGTAAAGTGCAAACATTTTAAACTTCCAGGAGTGCCTAAAACATTTCAAACAAAATAGAGTCGTTACAGGCCTGACAAGACAGTGGTACATTCGATGACAGACTATTGGAACCATGTATATATAGTATTCCTCAAAATTATTTTTTTGCAAAAAGAAAATTCAGCACTAGTAGTTGATAGATCATGTACAGACTGAGTAGCTTTGTTTACTTAGCCAACAACTTCCTTCTATGATTTTGTAGCATACCAGCATTACTCATATGCTTTAGTCCCAAATGTTATCTCCCCTTTAATGGTGTCGCCTAGAGATATTTTGTACCCTTACCAAATAATAATGTTTTGGAAAAAGATAATGACAAATCAGTTGGATGTCGCACCTGCTTTAGCAAGGTGCGATATAGGCATCCGGTTTTCCGTCCGTCCGTCCACAATTTACGTCGACCCTGGCTTTAAGTCCATTCAAAAGATTTATTCTTTGAAATAACTGCTTCCATGGTTCTCAAATTTCACATGCAGCATAATCAGAATGCAGGGCTTCAGAATAATAAAATTCAGTCGGGTCGAGAATCTAAGATGACCGCCGTTACTAAAAATAGCAAAACCAACAAAATTAACTTTTTCTACAGATCTGCTTGTCGATATATTTGGCTGAAATTTTGCATAAAGCCTAAGTGGAACCTTGGTATCTAAATTTTTTTATCATGAACAAGTTCTGTAGCGGAATTAGGTCCCAGGGACCTTACGTCAACCCTAGCATAACTTACGTCGACCCTAACATTTAAGTCCATTCAAGTGACTTATTTTCTGAAACAACAGCATCCATGGTTCTCATATTTCACATTCAGCATGAGCAGAATGCAGGGCTTCAGAATGGTAAAATTAAGCCGGGTCGAGAATCCAAGATGGCCGCAGTAACTAAAAATAGCAAAACCAATACAAACAACTTTTCTCCAGAACCACCTGGTATATTTGACTGAAATTTTGTGTGAGGCATTAATGGGACCTTGGTATTCAGAATTATGAATGAATGTTTAAGTTATTTATAGACGCTCAACCCTGGTAAGGGCATATAGCGTCTAAACGTCAGCAATTTAAACGTTTCTATAAGGCAAGTTAAAAAACGATCAAATGTTTAAAGTATTATGTTACGTCCAAATAATAAAAATGTTATGTACAATAAAAGACTAAATCTTGTTAAAAAGTCCAGCTTCCTTTAAAAAATTAATAATTTGGATAGAAGAAACTTTGCTAAAAAGCTCGATTATGGTTTTAATGTTGTAATGTTTTGAACGAATATGGTTAAAGTCAATGCATGACACAAGAAGATGTTTGATAGTAATGACTTCATTGCATGGTATGCAAAATGGTGCAACCTCATTATTTAATAAAATCGAATGTGTAATTCTGGTATGCCCTATTCGGCATCTGGTAATGACAGTCTGTTCTTTTCTATTTGATAGTATATTGTCCTTGCTGTGAAAATCTGGTTTAATTTGTCGGAGTTTGTAATGAATTTGATTATCCCAATTATTTTGACATTTTGATTTGATATATGTATTAATTTGAGATTTAAAATCTGAGTGCGGAATTCGGAAGGTACTTTCTGGTAAATTTAAAGCCGCCTTGGCCTCTTTATCGGCCAGGTCATTTCCACGAATATTGACGTGACTTGGAACCCAACAAAAGATTATTTCTTTTGATGATAACTGAAAATATTTACGAAGTAATTGTTGTATTAAAGGATTGGGGTGATTGACGTTTTTAAGTGATGTTAAACAGAAAGTGAGTCTGAGAATATAATAAACTGATTGTTTTCTTGAACTGAAATTTGATTGTGGGCAAAATCTATGGCTTTAGCTTCAGCTGTAAATATAGAGCTGCCATTTGGTAATCGTATAGTATCTGTGAATAGGGAACTTACAACCGAACATGCAACTTTATCTTCTTGTTTTGAACCATCCGTATAGATTGTAGTATGGTTCGGAAAATTAGATTTTACTTGCAAGAATTCTGATTGAAGAAGGTCAGGGTTCGTCTGTGATTTTTTATTCTTATGTAATGATAAAATAACGTTAGGAGGTTTTAATGTCCATGGCTCTTGGACAGGTAAAGAAAATTTCTGGATGTTTTTAATGTCAATATGAGGGTCTACTAGCAAAGGTTTAATACGTAAACCCAAGGGTTTAATAGATCTCGGTTTGTTGTTATAAAATATTTCATACCGAGGGTTAAAAACACAATCGTAAGCAGAATTCTTTGGGTTTCAGAATTATAAAAATAAAAAAAAATCTGTAGCTGAATTAGGTTACAGTGACCTGAAGTCGGCCCTAGCATAATTTACGTCGACCTTAGCATTTAAGTCTATTCAAATGACTTATTCTCAGGAACTACTGCATCCATGGTTCTCAAATTTCACATGCAGCATGACCTGACTGCAGGGCTTTAGAATAGTAAAATTCAGATAGGTCAAGAATCCAATATGTCCGCCGTTACTAAAAATAGCAAAACCTATAAAATCATTTTTTTCTCCAGAACCACTAAATCTTGGTATATTTGGCCGAAGTTTTGCATGAAGCATTAGTGGGACCTTGGTTTTCAAAATTTTCAACATGAACAAGATCTGTAGCAGAGTTAGGTCATAGTGACGTTCTTTCTATTTACGAGTCCAGTTGTGCTAAAATGCCAATGTCTCGAGAAATGCTGAAAGATATCAATCAAATTGAATCAGAATGATCCACATAGGTTCTTTCAAATTTACTTGACTGGGCAGTCTAATATTGCCATCGGCTGCTGTTACTAAATATAGCAAAAACATAAAAATGACAAATTCTGAAGAGCCTCTGAATAAATTTGGACCAACTGAGTGTCAGAATGATCCTCATTTTTTTGCAAATCGATCATCCATAACAGCTGCCATTGGCGGTTACTAAAAACAGGAAAAGTATGAAATGGACAATACTCATGAACTACTAAATGGATTTTGACTACACATGTATCAAACTGATGCTTTCATTGAGTTCTTCATGTGAAGGGACATAGCAAGTGCGACAAAGCATTCCGTAGAACTCTTGTTTTTCAATGTTGTCCTATCTGATGATAAGGTGCTGGCGGACTCGGAAACTTAGAATCTCTGGTGAGGTTGTCAGCTGTAGATGCTGCTGGCTTTCAAACTTGCGACTTCAAAAAGGACCCAAAATTAAGGAAACAATTTTGACAGAGGGTATGTTGCTCTGATTCATTCTTATTCTTTACATCTTGACTGAAACGACAAACAACCCATAGTTTTTGTAAGGCTCAGTAAATGTGCTTTTAGGTATATGAGGTTTGACATGATGTTCCTTCTTTTGAATATGTGATCTGCTGTTGAAGGAAATCTGTTAGATTTTAATTTGCAGCTGGTGCTGTGCCGTGCGGCGGCCGTAAAACCGTCTTCCCCGTATATCATCCATAGTGCAGATTATATTTTAATTTTGTTCTTTGAGATCAGAGGATATATTGTGAGAAATTAAGAAATTTGATTGGTTTAGACTCATATTCTAGACTCATAAAGACTCATATCCTAGATTATCGCTTTTTCTTCATTTAGATCCCTTTTCATTATTATATCACCATCACTTTTCATTATTATATCATTATCAGTCTTTGAATTGACTGTCTTAATAGAATTAAGAAATTGCAGTATTTTTTCTCTGGCTTTCATCTCCGGATCATGCCAAGGCCATTGACAAGGCTTGATTAGCCGAAACTTCGAAGTATGGCACATGTTCCTTCTTCCGAGTAGGTTCTCTGCTCTTTTAGACTTTAATTTGACATGATGATCTATACCTTTCCAAGAATATTTCGTTAAGATCACCAACTGATCAGAAATTTTGCTGTTTTTCATGCCTTCAAAAATCCTCTGATTTTCCCTGACTCAGAAACTGAAAAAAGTTACATTAAACCATGCAAAATATTAAAGGGACCATTTATAATGTAGATGATGGTGAACAATGGAGAAAATAAACTATGTCATATGAGACAGTCTATTTCCAGCTAAGTTGGTTCAGCAAAACATAGTCGAAATCAAGGGACATCATTTTACAGGGGTGTACCCTAGCCCATACTTACCTACCACTGCCGAAAGAAAACGCATCATATTGTCATGTTTGTACATGAAACTTGAAAATGAGGTTCTTTATTGTAGTTTACTTATTTAAAATATTGTTAAACATTTATGGCTTGCAACTGAGTGCCAAAATGCAATTCTCAATAATTTGAAGGAATACTACACAGAGAATACCACGTTAGTGTCCTTTGACATAAAGTTTATCAGAAACAGCAGATGAACGGAGAGGCCTGCCGAGTCGGTACGCCGTGTCCCGATCTCGCATCATAAACTAAATATCAAAAGACACAAACATGGTTTTCTATTTCCATGCATTATTTGAAGATTTTAAGGCGTTAAAAGCGTCAACCAAATGAAAAACAAATACAGTTTTGTCCGATCGCTGACTTTTGAATGTGTAATGACGTAGGTCGGTGACGTCATCTAACCAATCGAACGGTGAACCACGGCCAACGTCAGTATGTAGCCAATCGTCTTCAGAGATGGCTTTTAAGGCACTGCCTGATAACATTCTCGCAAACGCAGTGCTAAAGCGCCATGATATCACATAATGTAATCATACCTCCTTTATCAGGTAGAAGTTTCTGGACAGCAGATGCATGATAAATCTAAATATAGGGTAGGTGGGGCAAAACGCCCATGCGGGGTAAACCATATGGTTTAGGGAGTAAAGTCACTAAAGTGTTAAAAACAAATATGTCGGACTGCAGGTCTCCTTATCAACAGACCTTTTGAAGAAGCGCATCTATCTTATGTCGGACAGAAGGACTCCTTATCAACAGACATTTCGAAGACGCGCATTTACTTGTAGCTTTTTATCATGAATTTAAACATTTTGTGTAGTTTTCTGTAATTCGGGATGATTGAATATTTTCTTGCAAGTCATCTTGCTGAGAGAACTTCATACTTTGCGACAGTCAGTTTGCAAGATAAAGTCTAAGCGATGTTTGCCCTGTTGCAAAACCTTATTATGTGCATTTGTTAAAAATCTTTTATTAGACTAGCAAATAGTGCCCGTTTGGGGAAAAACGCCCACACTCCGGCTACTCTCATAAATCATGTATCGATGTTCTTTTGCAAAAACTACAGCAAACTGTGGGCGTACAACGCGTGGTAACAGTGCATGGTACTAAATTTCAAAGATATCAAAGACTGGGCTTCTGAAGCTGGGTGAGTCGCGTTACATGATGAAAGGTGTGTAATAGTGGGTGGCAAAACGTTCACCTTGAGGAAACGTTTTTATAAGTATCAAATGAAATATTTGATCTAACTGGAATATTCTTTTCGGACAAAGAAATCAGTGTTCTCTAAAAACAAACAATCAAATCTGGAAACAAGACAAGAAATAACCCTGGGCGCTTTGACCCACCTAAAAAGGCGTTTTGCCTCAGTGATGAGTCAAACGCACAGCTTGAATATTTAATGATAAAAATTCAGTTATGATGTTAAAACCCTACCGTATTTCCAGATTTGAGTGGCACATTTGTGGACAACTTTGTTTTCTTTAACAGAAAAGATTATTCCGAATTAGATTAGACAGTTTTTTTTAAATAATGGCAAAAGAGTTTCCTTAAGGGTGACATTTTGTCCCCTTTACTGTACAGATTCTGTCATAAGTGATTTAGATGGATGATAATTTGCAAAACGGAACGAAACAAGAACAATATCTATTTCTAAGAAATTTCACAATTTTGTCCTTTGAGTCCTATGTTCTGAGGAATCTGAAATTTCAAATTGGTTTAGACTCTTATTCTAGATCATCGTCTTTTATATTATTTGGACCCTTTTTATTCTAATAAGTCTTTGAATCGACTGCCCAATTAAAATTAAGAAATTACAGTATGCATTACAGTATGCGCTTCTCTGGTTTCGTCACCAGATATTGTCAGGGTCACTGAAGAGGCTTCATTAGCCGAAACTAGGTAGTCTGGCCCATGTTCCTTCTTTTGAATATGTTCTCTGCTCTTGAAGGAACCTTTTAAGATTTTAATTTCACTCTACAGCAGCTGGTGTTGTGCCGTGTGGCGGTCGTAAAACGTCTCCCCGTATATCATCCTTAGTGCAGATTATATTTCATTTTTGTCCTTTGAGATTAGAGGATATGTTATGAGGAATATAAAATTTTAGATTGGTTTAGACTCTTATTCTAGATCATCTTCTTTTATATCATTTGGACCCTTTTTATACTAATCAGTCTTTGAATCGACTGCCCAATTAAAACTAAGAAATTACAGTATGCGCTTCTCTGGTTTCGTCACCAGATATTGTCAGGGTCACTGAAGAGGCTTCGTTAGCCGAAACTATGTAGTCTGGCTCATGTTCCTTCTTTTGGATGTTTTCTCTGCTCTTGAAGGAACCTTTTAAGATTTTAATTTTACTCTACTGCAGCTGGTGTTGTGCCGTGTGGCGGTCGTAAAACGTTTCCCCGTATATCATCTATAGTGCAGATTATATTTCATTTTTGTCCTTTGAGATTAGAGGATATGTTATGAGGATTCAGAAGCTTTAGATTGGTTTAGACTCTTTTTCTGGATCATCGTCTTTTATATTATTTGGACCCTTTTTATACTTATCGGTCGTTGAATCGACTGCCCAATTAAAATTAAGAAATTACAGTATGCGCTTCTCTGGTTTCGTCACCAGATATTGTCAGGGTCACTGAAGAGGCTTCACTGGCGGAAACCACATAGTCTGGCCCATGTTCGTTCTTTTGAATGTGTTCTCTGAAGGAACCTTTTAAGATTTTAATTTTACATATTATTATCCGGTTGAAATATATATTATTAACTAGCAATGGCTAGCTCAACTGCATACAGAGACCGCACTTAAGCTTTTCGATAACAGATCATTCGAGGCCAATTGGAATTTAGTATAGAAAATTATTTTTATGATTAGTTTCCTCATTCATCTCAATAAGTATCATGAGTAGTAGTAGTATTACATTGTATATTTAACGTCTATTCTGTGTTCCGTTCAGTTTAGCAAAAGAAGTAATCCAGTTGGATAGTTCTATCTTGCGAAACGGAATGGAACGGAACACAGATACTAAGGCAGCAAACGGTGACCTATTTAATTGCGAGAAATAATGATATACATACATACGTGCAATAAATATGGTCATAATGATTTATTATCCTTTACAGCTTGTAAGGCCTCGTTCTAAGATCTGCAGCCGAAATATTAAGGCGGATTCTACCTTTAAACAAGAGGGCCAAAAGGCCCTGAATCGCTCACCTGAGCAAAAAGGTTAAAGGTCAAACTAGGGTCATAATGTGAACAAACCAGATAGTTTGCAACCATTTCCAAATGGTTCTGAAGAAGAAGATTTTTGAATGTTTTTCTACGTATTGCTATGGTTCAAACCCTGGAGCCCAAGGGCAGGGCCATTTGGACCCTGGGGCCATCATTTGAATAATCTTAGTAAAGGATCACTAGGCAATGCTAAAAGCTAAATTTCAAGTCTCTGAGCCAAGTGGTTCTGAAGAAGAAGATTTCTGAATATTTTCCTATGATTTTCTATGGTTCAAACTCAGGACCCCCTGGGGCCGCGCCATTTTTGACCCTGGCACCATCATTTGAACAAACTTGGTAAGGGACCACTAGGCAATGTATCATACAAAATTTCAAGCATCTGTACCTGGAGTAGGTTTTTAAGTACATTTTAATTTCGAACCCAAGACTCCCTGCCCCAGGGCCATTTTCGATCCTAGGGCCACCATTTATACAAACTTTGTAGGAGTCCACCAGGCAATGCATCATATCAAATTTCAAGCATCTGAGCCAAGTGGTTCTGAAGAAGAAGATTTTTTAATAGTTTCCTATGTTTTTCTATGGCTCAAACTCAGGACTCCCTGCCGCAGGGCCATTTTGGACCCTGGGGGTCATCATTTGAACAAACTTGATAAAGGACAACGAGGTAATGCATCATACCAATTTTCAAGCATCTGAGCCAAGTGGTTCTGAAGAAGAAGATTTTCTAATATTTTTCTATGAAGTTCTATGGTTCAAACCCAGGACCCCTGGGGCAGGGTCATTTTAGACCCCGGGGTCATCATTTGAACAAACTTCGTAAAAGACTACTAGGCAAAGGTACAGACCAAATTTCAAGCATCTGAGCCACGTGGTACTGAAGAAGAAGATTTTTTAAATATTTTTCTATATATTTCTATGGTTCAAACCTAGGACTCCTTGTCGCCGGACCATTTTGGACCCTGGGGCCACCATTTGAACAAACTTGGTAAAGGTCTACTAGGCAATACTACATACCAAATTTCAAGCATTTGAGCCTTGTGGTTCTGAAGAAGAAGATTTTTTAATATTTTTCTATGTATTTCTATGGTTCAAACCTGGGACTCCCTACCACGGGGCCATTTTGGACCCTGGGGCCACCATTTGAACAAACTTGGTAAAGGTCTACTAGGCAATACTACATACCAAATTTCAAGCATTTGAGCCTTGTGGTTCTGAAGAAGAAGATTTTTTAATATTTTTCTATGTATTTCTATGGTTCAAACCTGGGACTCCCTACCACGGGGCCATTTTGGACCCTGGAGCCACCATTTGAACAAACTTGGTAGAGGACCACTAGGCAATGCTACATACCAAATTTCAAGCATCTGAGCCAAGCAGTTCTGGAGAAGATTATTTTTAAGTGTTTTTTTAGTTTCGAACCCAAGACCCAGCTGCCCCAGGGCCATTTTGGATCCTGGGGCCACCATTTGAACAAACTTGGTAGAGGACCACTAGGCAATGCTACATACCAAATTTCAAGCATCTGAGCCAAGCAGTTCTGGAGAAGAAGATTTTTAAGTATTTTTTAGTTTTGAACCAAAGACCCCCTGCCCCAGGGCCATTTTGGACCCTGGGGCCACCATTTGAACAAACTTGGTAAAGGACCACCAGGCAATGCTACATACCAAATTTCAAGCATCTGAGCCATGCAGTTCTGGAGAAGAAGATTTTTAAGTAATTTTTAGTTTCGAACCCAAGACCCCCTGCCCCAGGGCCATTTTGGACCCTGGGGCCACCATTTGAACAAACTTGGTAGAGGACCACTAGACAATGCTTCATACCAAATATCTAAGCCCTAGGCCTAGCGGTTTCAGAGAAGATGTCATTTAAAGCAAATTGTTGACGACGCACGACGCACGACACACGACGCACGACGGACGACGGACGACGGACGACGGACACTGGGTGATCACAATAGCTCACCCTGAGCCTGTGGCTCAGGTGAGCTAAAAAAAAGAAATAAAAAAAGTGTTTGATAGCAACCAACGAAAAAAGTCGGCAAACAACGAGTGTTGGTAGCTTTACGGAAGACACGAATTTCTGTTCAAATTTATTCTGTCCTATACCATTATGGCTTGGTTTTTAGCTCGCCTGAACGAAAGTTCAGGAAGAGCTATTGTTGTCACCTTGGCGTCGGCGTCAGCGTCCGCGTCGGCGTCCGGATTGGATGTTTTGGTTAAAGTTTTTTAAAGACCTAGATCTCCTAAATCCATGGATGGATTCTTTTGATACTTGCACTGTAGTTAGATATTGGTCCAAAGTTTAACAGGTTACCACCCGCACCCCACTCAGTGACATTGATGTCAAGTTTTTGAAGTTTCTTGGACTGGATGTTTTGGTTAAAGTGTTTTAAAGCTCTATATCTCCTTACCCCATGGATGGATTCCTTTGATACTTGCACTGTAGTTAGATATTGGTCTAAAGTTTTCCAAGATGCTATCCCCACCCCCTCAGTGACCTTGATGTCAAGGTCATGGACTTAGAAAATTGTCTTTTTATTGATTGATTGTTTTGGTTAAAGTTTTTTAAAGACCCATATCTCCCAAACCCATGAATGAATTCTTTTGGTATTTGCACTGTAGTTAGATATTAGTTCAAAGTTTTACAGAGTACTACCCCAACCCCGCTCAGTGACCTTGATGTCAAGGTCAGGGACTTAGGAAATTTTTGTCTTTATTAAAGTTTTCTAATTGCATACTGATTCATAATGCTTGGCAGAGATATAGTTTACACTGGAACTGATGTTAGACACTTTTTTGAGTTTTTACAAAATACTATATACTTACCCCATTGGATGACCTTTAAGTCAAAATCATCGACTTAGAATTTTGTCTTAAAGATTTTGGTTTAAGTTTTATATTTATGAAGACATAATTTCACAGTGCCACAATGGACTCAGTTGATACTACTATTTGGACTGATGTTAGATTATAGATAATGGTTCAGGGTTTTGATACATCCTACCTCCCCCCTCCCCCACCCCCTACCTAAGGTTCTTTGACCTTAAGCTCATGGACTTTGAAATTTCATGTGGATTTTTTTATTTTAATTTTATTTTAACACTTATTTCTGAGATAGCTTTTGTTTATAAACGTGTTGTCCTTATGGACATGCTAGCCTGAAGTTTTATGCATAGCAGTCCACACCACCATAGCGACTGTGTGATGGGCGAGCACCAATTCAGGCGAGCTATGCTGTCAGGCGACAGCTCTTGTTCACTGTCGAATAAGTCTATGAAGTTCCGGTCGGAAGTTGTTTGGTTGGAAAAATCGGGACGCTGAATAAGCATTGGATAAATTCCTTCTTCTCTGCGCTTTCTCCGCATTTGCTTACTGGTTACAAGCTCAATATTTCTAGGTCGACCGTGTGGTGGCCAGCAAGCTTTACAACTTTCTAGAAACGACATGGGCTGACAGAAAACGGTGTTTGTCTACAAAACAGCTTGTGGCTTCCACTTTCACGGCATTCGGTTCATATCGAGTAACCTAGTAGCTGCAGCTTCATTGTGATGTTGCGTCTTCAACGAGTGACGTCAAAACTGATATTGGTTGCCTTCGGGGTTCTGCCAATGTCACTATCCGATTCGAATCCCGCATGCAGAAATGTACAAAATACTAATATACCGGTTAGCCTATGATAAAAGAAATTTAGTGGTTCCGACTTCTAATCATTTATTTACTATTTGAAACCCTTATTGTGGAGAATTTTTCATATCATTGACTATATATATACTCAAAAGCAAAAAGAAACGCATATTTTAGTGTCTTGTTTTGTCTCATTAAATCTTTTAACTTAGTACTGGGATTTGCCTATACGTGGCCATAAGTTTTTGCAGCATTTTCTTGTCACAGTGCAATTCTTCGAAAAAAATATGAGGATTTTTGTCAAACAGGCAAAAATACAAAAAATATGGCTCACAGTGGCTAAAAACAAATTATCAATACGATTTTGCTGCAGGTGAGTTCAGCATGATGTAACCAATTGGAAAACGGTATAAGACTTTTAAAAAATTGATTCTTATACAGTTAAGTCGCACATGCAAAAATCTTCATGTTCCAAAGTTTTTCATATTTTTTTAAAATCGTCTGAATCATCAAATTTTAAGAAAAATCTTGTAATTGGGAATTCAAAATGAGTAAGGATTTGGGCAAAGGACCCGTCTAAAACAACTTTTGGTTTGAAGTGAGCACATATTTTGCTCACTTCCGATTTGAATAAAAAAAAATTAAAAGCCGATAAAAATGTTCTTCTGGTTAAAACCATGTCTCCTGATTCGCTTACCGTAGACGGCCCCTCATGATAAAGATGCAGTATGGTTTTTATTCAATTTTCCCCAGTGATTTCAAGGATCCAGCGTTCAAAAGTTCAATTTGTGGTTGCATTATCGGAAGGAGGTACAAAGTTACTGCCCTTAGCATACTCCATTTGATTGTGACCACTTACTCTTGTATCTAACCTGAATTGGAATCCATTTCCGATTCGGGTTGCAGAAAAAAAAAACACAAAAAAAAAATTCTTTTGCTATCGCAAAACTTACTTACTTTAAGGGGTTTGCATAAAGAGGCATCAATTAATTTGTAACGAGTAAACAATGCTGAAAATTCTTAAAGAAGTTTCTGAGACATTGTAGCGTCCTAGATAAAGAGCGTATCAGTTTTGGAGCCAGACACAACTCAGTTCAAGACACCGATCTGTATTTGTGAATTTTGAGATTGCCATCTTGATTGTTTACGCTTTCGTTACGCATGAATAAACAAACAAAATTTCAATAAGTTTGCGATAAACTGTACTCCATGCATTAGTAATCCCTGCTTTTGCCAATTTCAGCAGATTTTTATTTTGACATAAAAACACCAAAAAGAAAAATATGCGTTACATTTGCTTTTGAGTATATATACTGGAGCATAATTTTGTCAGTTATATTGTCTCATTTTCTGTCTTTGTCTTGGAGACGGGATTGAAAAAAAAACAGGTATTGTGACATGAAAATGAATTAGAAAGACCAAGATTGTTGAATTAATGCAAACCATATTGTTATGAGGTTGTTACCGGTAAATTGGTCCCGTATTTTTGTGACTGGTTCGGGGTTTTTCCAAACCCGCGAAATGCGCAATAATAATTTAATAAGCGGTTCCTGTGTTGTTGTTTAAATGAAAACGAAACAGAAAGTTATCTGCGACCTTGCCGATTTTACCGCTATAATGTCGACATTTGTGCATGGATCGTCCATATTTTGCACATATTTGCATTTAGAATAGTACTTGCTTTTAAATAATACAGTCATGCAGTGAACAATAATTGCTTTGGTGTGAAAGGATACTATAGTCTGGGTGCCGGGACGAAAACCCGAAAAAATAGTCCGCACAAATGTTTGATGCAGATTCTTATTATTTAGGATGTCCTTAACCAGAAACAAAATGATGCCACCTTGGCATCCTTGGGGAAATTAAAATATTCAAGATGGCGTCCAAGATGGCCGCCGAGGGATAAAATTTATAATATCTTCTTAAATATAAGGGTTAGAAACATACTTTTGGTGGCTACATATAGGTTTTTGAGGTCGAGGAATCGATTAAGCATGTTAAAAATTATTTCAGACAAATCAGTTACAAAATGGCGGACAAGATGGCCGCCAAAACATAAAAATCTCTATATCTTCTTTAGTATACGGGCTAGAAACATAATTTTGGTGTCTACATAGGGGTTTTTGGGGCCAAGGAATTGGTTTTACATGTTGAAATTAACTTAAAAGCAAACCGGTTACACAAAATGGCGGACAAGATAGCGGACAAAGCAACGGTCACGGCACTAATTGTTGGAGAAATGCACTTTCCGATAGCAGAATTCTGGTTTGTGTATTAGAAACCCGGATTTTGCATGTATAAGATTGCTAAATATAAAAATGAAGTTATAAAAGTCCCAACCTAGTGCAGGCAAGGGAAGATAACCCGTTGACAAAGCTTTAGTCATTACAGAAAGCCGTTGTTACGAGTAACAATCTAAAGGTTACAAGAATTTTGTTATATTCTATTATCTATTTTACTTTCTTCAATTCAGGTTAAGAAACTCTGATATATATTTGTTGGTTGCTTGCGTCGTTTAAAATTACAGCTCATGGCCGGCAATCAGTGAGTGGTGTGAGTGTCGCAGGTTCGTGCCATGCCACAGCCAGATCTTTAGCATCTGGGCGGTATGGAAAATTTACAAAATATTTGTTGGTTGCTTGCGTCGTTAAATTATAGCTCATGGTCGGCACTAGTGGTGTGAGTGTCGCAGGTTCGTGCCATGCCACAGCCAGAGTTTAGCATCTGACTGGTATGGAAAATTTACGTGTCAGAAAAGATCATACTTACTTCAAAGCAGTAACAAATTTTGTAAACAGCTTTTGATTTTTTTGGTATTTTCCCAGTTCTTTCAAGTATAAAGGAGACAGTTAGACAGTTGACTACAAATTGTATATGCATATTTAAAATGTTTTAGCTTCAAAAGTGCATAATTGTCATGCCAGTTTGTGCATGTATTCTTACCTGACTCTAAATCTTCCGAGCAATGCTACAGGAAAGTTAATAGCAAAAACTGACTTCATAGACCGAGCAATGCTACGGGGAAGTTAATAGCATAAACTTGCTTCATAGACCCGTCAGCTTAGATCACCATAACATTCAAACAGATTCTTCTCCAAAGCTGCTATGCCGATCAAAATCACTTTTTGAGTTACTAGAGTAGTTGGCTTAAGTACAGAAAACAGGGGGTTTGAATCCTATCTCTTACAACAACTGAAAACGGCTATCTGTCGACTTAGCAAAAATATGTACTCGTACCGGACTAGAATCAAGGATGGTCAAAAGACGGCACAAGGATAGATTTAGCCCGACCTTTCATAATAGCGCTATGCCAGAGACACAGTGAGAATCTAACAACCCATTGCTCCAACGGCGCAAAGGCTACTGGGATAATTTGATATATAGCTATACTTCCATTTGTTTGAGAGAACGAAAATTGGTATGAATGCTTGCGGCCCAAGATGTCACCGTTTCATCTAAAAGTCCACTTCTCCTGAACCACTGAAGTACACATAAGTTGGTATTTTCATGTAATATTTCACATTCCTCAAAAGTTTTAAATATGTAAACGTTGGGTCACGTATGCCCCCAAACTCGGGGCACGTACTTTATAGAAACTGAATAAATGACTTTGCATTTGGAAAAGAAAAGGTAGATCTACAAGTAGAGTTAGAACCATCTCTAAAAATGATTTTCCAAAACTGCAATACAGTTTCCTGGCAGATTAAAACTGTGTCTCCAAAAGTTGTTTATTCCTGCTTCTAGCCCATACGCTAACTAACCATATGCTATAAGCGTAACACTGAGATAATGTCAGCATAAAATCAAAGACCTGAAAGTGATTTTTAATAAGCTCCTGACAAAAGATCAAAGTAAAGATATATTTTTCTGTTACGACTGGAATTTTTTCCTTCTGGGTTATTTACCCCTGCTTAAAGGCTAATATACAGAAAAAGAAGTAAATGTATAAAGTCAGGGGGGAAAAAGGACTTTTCTTACAAAACTTAAATCGAGCTAAGCAATCAAAGTAAAAGAACCCTTTGTGCCAAGATCAAAATTTTGCCCTACTGCTTGGTCATTCGGGGTTCTATTGGTGCTTTTCGTTTACTCCAGGATTTCATTGGTGTTGTTTCGGAGGGATCTCCAGGTGTCGCAATACGTTGTTTCTGTCAAGTCCTCATATTTGATTAATCACAGGTTTTATCCGTGATTGATTTGCTGTCTGTGATGATTCATTGGTGAGTTGGGTACCCTTCATGCAGACCAAATTCTAACTAAATGTTTTGAGTCACTGCAGAGGCAGAAGGCATGGGTTTGGACCAAGTAAAACTAGTTAACTTCCCTTTTGGTTCCTCAATGTTACGTGTTCTTGTGTCCGCTTGTCTGTGGTCTTCTAGCAATATGGTTACCTTACCAGTTTGCTTGCTGTTTTGTCCTATTTGAAACACTGATAAAGATAGGCAAAATAAATGTTACTGTTATTTTCAATTGGGGTAACTGAATGTCTGAGAGGGCTGTTCATTCGATTTACTATGCTTGTCTTTCGCGACTATTTGTCATTTTTGTATTTTGGTTTTGACGGTGGAATGTGCGGTCTGATTGTATTAGTTCTTGATCTCTGCCTATCATTTTACTTTACCAAAAGGTACATGCATGGAATTATGAACATAAAAAAGCCATTAAAAACGACATTCTTAAAATAATGAATTATCGAGATGTCGATGTCTTTCGGTTGCGACTGAAATTTTCTGAACGGGGCTGTCTGCCCATACCTGGACTGGGCTCTGATGGATCATCATGGGCTCCTTGGTAATAACACTATCAGACCCAAAATGAGGTCTTTATGACTTCCTTTCTTTATAAAATTCATAGATCTTATAATTTCAAAATTCCGGGTTAAAAAACTTTCTAAAGCCTGAATTCTGCTTTCTTAAGACATTCAGCTCCGTAATCGATGCTTCGTCCGCCATCTTGTCCGCCATTTTGTGTAAGTTAGTGCCTTAAAGTAAATTTTAAGATGCTTTATGGATTCCTTGACCCCGAAAACCTATATGCAGACACCAAAATCATGTTTCTAGCCCGTATACTAAAGAAGATATGGAGATTTTTTGCTTTGGCGGCCATCTTGTCCGCCATTTTGTAACTGATTTGTCTGAAATAATTTTTGACATTCTTAATCGATTTCTCGACCTCGAAAACCTATAAGTAGTCACCAAAAGTATGTTTCTAGCCCACATACTTTAGAAGATATTGAGGATTTTATCCCTTGGCAGCCATCTTGGACGCCATCTTGAATATTTTGATTTCCCCAATGATGCCAAGGTGGCATCATTCAGTTTCAGTGTACGGACACGTTGGTGAACACATTTATGCAAAAACATTTTGTGCGGACTATTTTTTTGGGTTGCACCCAAAATCTCCATTTGGCAACCAGACTACTACACGTTTTTTTGCAATTTTTTGAATGAAAAAATGGCGAACTCATTGACTTCATGATACACGAGGCCAACATTGCAGGGGTTTCTTGAAATGTTTACATTTTAAGGCTTTAAAACTCTGGGACATTGTAGTTCATGATTGACACTTTCAAAATAGCGAACTAACTTTATGTCATTATCTCTGGTCAATGTGGTCTAATGGAAGTCCTGGCCAACTCGTATTTTTCCTCTATTTTCTCATTATAAATATTATGTTTAAAGGTCCTCTCAGTATATCTTTCTACACATAAAAACAACATTTGGGATGGGTAAATTTCACAATTTTAGTAGAACATTTTCAAAGTCTGATTTCAAACCTTCCCAACCCAATACGTTCTTTCCGTTGAGTCCTCATCTCTGATTCATCATAGGCCTTATCCGTGATTTCTTTGTTTCCGATGATGATTCATTGGTGAGTTAGGAAACCTTCATGCGGACCAAACAGCTAACTTAATGTTTCAAACCACTGCAGAAGAAGAGGGCGAGGTTTGGGTCCAGTAAAACTAGTTTAAGTCCCCAGTAATATTTTGCTGACCGTTCAAGGCGGTACTTCTGATGCTGTTCCTTGGTGTTATATTGTGCTGTGTCCGCTTGTCTATGGTCTCTGGCGGTATGGTCACCTGTATTGCTGCCCAATCTGCCACCTGCTTTGTTTTGTTTTGTAATTAAAATAAAAATAAGTAAAAATAGATGTTGATGCTGTTATTGGGGCAGCTTCAAATAGCCATCTGTTTGGAAAGAGCTGCTCATTCGGTTAGCTGTGCGAGTCTTTCATAAAAGCGTGTCAATTTCTGTGTGTATGTGCTTCTTTCTCGATTGGTTATGAGAGCGGAACGTGGGATTTGATTGTATTAATTCCTGATCATTGCCTATCTTTTTATTTTGGTGTGTGATGAACCCTTAAAACACACTCACACATACATGCAGATAAAGCATACAAACAAATGAACAAAAAATCACAAAAAATCCATACAGTGGCCAAATAAAATATTTGGCAATAAAAACTACATAATGCTGTAATTACAAATATACAGAAAAAATGTCGGAGATGTCCTTATCGGGCGCATGGACTCAAACGATTGCGAACGCAAAAGTCCCTTTGTAACAATATGCTTTAAACGCACCGCTACAAATCAAATTCAAAGGCACATAGAACTCAAAGTTTTGCGAAAGAAAGTATGGCCATTATTAAACTTTGATTAACACACCACTACGTTTCGAAGGTTGAATGATTGGTTGTTTAGTGTTAAACGACACTTTGAGACAGTATTCCAATCTATACCGGGCCGTCTCTCAGAGAGAAGAGAACAGAAGAGCAATGATAGTCGGAAGAAAAATAAATCAAAACAGTCCCTACATGCACCTGCTGCAAGTACAGCACGCCCCTGCTCCACTCCTATTCAAATTAGTAGGAGGTCCTAGCACTGAAAGTGAACCAGAACCACAGCCCAAACAGTTCCTACCCGCACCTGCTGAAAGCACAGCAAGCCCCTGCCCCACTGATGTTCAAATTAGTAGGAGGCACCGGCACTGAAAGTTACCCAGCATCATAGCCCGAACCGCCAACCTCACAATTCGAAGTCAAGTGAGAAAATTATATCGCGCAGTTAAGTAACTAGATAAACTGAACGGATGCCAGAGATGAAGTAAAAACTGTAAAAGAAAAGCATTCAAACAAATGGATAAAAATATCACAAGAAGCATACAACGGCAAAAACAATGTTTCAAAAACAAACATATATATGCTATAATTGCAAATTTACATAAAAAAGCGTTTGAGATGCCCTTGTTGGGCGGATGAGCTCGGAAGTTTGCCAAGGACAGAATGTCGCCGCTTTATTCAGTCTTTATATAACAAAATGCGACAAGACAGCTACAGTCGAATTCAAAGGCACATGGAGCCAACAGTTCATGGTCCAGAATAAAGCTATTATGACACTAAGATTAAGACACCGCTACAACACAAAGTCGAGTGAGGACATTATATATTGCGGTGAAGTGTATAAAGAGACACTTACTCATTACACAGTGTAAATTTGTTGATTGTAACTTAGCGCTTTTGGCTTTACGCCTTCTTCTGTTAATTGTAACTTAGCGCTTTCGGCTTTATGCCTTCTTCTTTTAATTGTAACTTAGCCCTTTCGACTTTACACCTTCTAAAGTCGAAAGCGCTAAGATACTATCAACAATTTTCTGTAACAGTCTTTAATGATTATGTCTCCCTTTATACATAGAAGGACTTAAGCATTAAACAGTGTAAATTTTTCAATTGTAACTTAGCGCTTTCGGCCTTCTTCAGAGTTAAAACATTTAAGAATTAGCTGTCTAAATATATCAAAGGTATCCACATTCTACCCGTAAATTTATATGCTTAGGGAGAAGATTGTGCTAATAGTAATAGAAAAATGAGGCAAAATCACTGGACCATGAAATATAGGTCACATTGAGCTAGAATCAGTATGATGTAACACACTTTTAGTCCAAATCATTTACCAAAATAAAAGTTAATCCATGAAATGATAGAAATATGAGGCCAAAAACCTGGACCATGTGAACTGCTGTAAGTTTGAGGTCAAGCATCCAGTCATACTGAATTAATTTCGCAAGCAATCATGTTCGAACATCAAAAGTTCTGTAAGAAATATGGTAAAACCACTGTACAATGAAATATAGGTCACTGTGACCTAATATTTGTTTGAAATCAAACTTTGGGTCACACTGAGTTATCATCAAAAGCAATCATATTCGAACATCAAATTATTTTCGAGATATAAGGCAATATCGCTGGACCAGGAAATATAGATCATTGTGTCCTACTATTTGTTTAAGGTCAAACTGGTAGGTTTCTTCTGCTCCAGACTTTCAGTGCAGCTCTTTCTGTGAGTCCTCATGTTTGTTTGTGTTACTTTTAATTTTGAATTATATGTTCCTGAGATATTACACTTATGAGTTAGGAATCTTCCACGCAAACCGAACAACTAAGTCTCTGATGAACCAAAACAGGACCGCGCAAACCTGTTAAGCCCCCCCCCCCCCCCCCCCCCTGGTAATTTAATTGCTGGCCGTCCCCAGGCGGCACTTCTGTGTTTTTTTTCTTATTTAATTATTGTGTTGTTTGTCGCTTTGACTGTTTTGATATATGTTTTGTTATGTTAAGGCTAGCCCTGACATTATAAGATTGAAAATAGGTAAAAATAGATGTTTGATGTTTCACGTATATTTTTTCCTAGTTTCAGAGTTTGTGCATTTTGTGGGGCTATTGTGTGGGCGGTGGTTGTTTTTGTTGGGCTGAACAACTATATATTTGATGAACCATGGCATAACAAAGGGCGAGGGTTGGTCGACCACAAACCGGTTAAGCCGCTCTCTCTCCCCCGGTAATTTCATTACTGGCCGTCCAAAGGCGGCCGTTCTGTTTTGGTTTATGTGTTGTTAGTTGTTGTGTCTGTTATATTGTTTGTAATGTTCAGGCTAGCCCGTTGATCACCTACATGGGAAATGGTTGTTCACATGGCTGCCACTGGTGTTGTCTTTGGTGATGACTAGTTTTGTGCTGTTCTTTCCTACATGGTGTCTTGGTTTGGATCTGGAATTGAATTGTGTCAGTTCCTGAGAATTTTCCTCCTTATTTTTGGGTCATGCTGGGTCATTTTGCCAAGTAATCATGTTCGTGCATCAGACAATCTTCAAGATATACGGCAACGTCTTTGGACTATGAAATAAAGGTCAGCGTGTCCTTATGTTTGTTTCTGGTCAAACTTTGGAGTATACTGATTCATTGTCTCAAGCGTTCATAAACAAATATCAAATACTCTTCAAAGTATTTGATAGAATCGCTAGACCATGAAATATAGGTCACTGTGACTTACTGTGAGCTTCAGATCAAACATCTTGTCATCCTATGTTAATATCCCTTGGATCATGTTTGAACATCAAATAGTCTTCATTATCGAAGGCAAAATCACTAGACCATGAAATATAGGTCACTGTGACCGACTGTTAGTTTGAGGTCAAACTTTGGGACTTACTGATTCATTGTCCATAGAATCATGTTTGCACATCAAATAGTCTGCAAGATAGAAGGATAAATTACTTGACTATGAATTATAGGTCACTTTGACCTACTCTGAGTTTCAAGACAAACATTCGATCATACTGAGTCATTATGCATGGCAATCATGTTCGTACATTAAAAAGTCTTAAAGATATAAGACAAAATCACTGGACCATGAAATATAGGTTTATATGACTTACTATTTGTTTGAGGACAAAATTTGAGAAAATATGTTTTTACATCAAATAGGCTTTATGATATTAGGCAATATAACTGGGACATGAATAATAGGTCAATATTCTTGTTTATTGGGTCTCATAATCCTATTATGCAACAGTCCAGTGACACTGCTATTTCATCAAAGGAAATCCTCTTTCTCACAAAGGTAATGACATAACAGGGTCATATAGCTAATAAACACTGGAAATGTGTTCTAAATAGTAGAGAATATTTGTCTTTAATGTTAAACTTTGTGTCATACTAAGTCAATACCCTAGAGTCTTGTTCATATATCAAATAGTCTTTGAGATATAAGGCAAAATCCCTGGACCATAAAATACAGCTAATACCCAATATGCATCGATGTTTCTCCGACGTATCTGTGGAGTGAGTTTAAAGTCTCTAGCCCATGTGGTTTCATAGTAACTGAGCTAAACGCAACATGTCAATATTTTTTCTATGTTCAATCAACCAAGAAATATAGGTCATGGCCCGATATGCACGGCCGCTTTCAGTAGATCTTCCGCAGACGTTTAAATGGAGCAAGTTTGAAGGCTTTAGCTCTCTGGTACTGAGAAACTGAGCTAAACGCAACGGGTGAATCTTTTATTCTATGTTCAGTCAATCATGAAATATAGGTCATGGACCAATAATTATCTCTGTTTAAGTAGGTCTTTCCAAGACATTTCTATGGAGAAAATTTGAAGACTTTAGCCCTTGCGATTACTTTGAAACTGAGCTAAACACAACAGGTAATATTTCATTCTATGTAAAATCAACCGTGAAAAAGGTCACAGCCCAGTATGCATCGCTGCTTTCAATAGATCTTCACCAGACGTACATATAGAGCAAGTTTTAAGACTCTAGCTCTTGTGGTAACAAACGAAACAGGCAAATATTTTTCTATGTTCAATATCAACCGTGAAATATAGGTCATGGCAAATATGCATCACTGCTTTCAGAAGATCTTCTCCAGACGTATCTATAGAGCAAGTTTGAAGACTTAAGCCCTTGCGGCTAGTTAGAAACTGAGCAAAACGCAACAGGCGAATATTTTTCTATTTTCCATCAACTGTGAAATGTAGCCCATGGCTCGATGTGCATCGCTGCATTCAGCAGATCTTCCCCAGACGTATTTATGGAGCTCGTATGAACACTTTAACGCCCTTGTGTTTACTCAGAAACTGAGCAAAACGCAACAGGTGTATATTATTACAAAAGCGCACGCGCACGCGCATTAGCACGCGCCAACGGACGTACACGATTGGCATTGCAAAAGCTCGTCTTTGCTTCGCAAAGTCGTGCTTATAAAAAAACTATACACGTAAGTATAAAATTGCATGTTTGTATTTTAACCCTTTTTTAATAAAAATAGAAAATAGGTAAAAATAGTTGCTAAATGTTTTTCGTATAATTTGCTTAGTCTGTTGTAAAAGTAAAAAGTATGCAAAGACCAGGAACTGAAACAATCAAAATCCAAATCCAGCCCTCAAACCATAGTTGGAAACAACTAAGATTACAAATAATCAAGATACAGAGAACATATGGCCAACCGAGTGAGCAGCTTGTTCCCGAAAGGTGGCCACTCAGCAACCCAAACCGAACCAAAAATAATAAGAACATACATAAGGTAAAACATCACAGAAACTCTGACACCAAAAACAGGCAACAGAGAACCACAACAGAACTACCGCCTTGGAACGGTCAGTAATGAATTACTGGGGGGCTTAAATCGATTTTACGGGCCCAATAAGTACGGGCCCAACAATTAACCCTTCTGTTGGTCTAAATTATTTAGTTCAATGAAGATAGCTGAGTTGCCACCTATTTGGGAAAGAACTACTGACTCGGCTTATCACTTGTAATTTATTGTTTGTCTTTGTCAATCTTTCCCTTTGATGTTGGGGATAGGCTTTGGGATCTGATTCAGTCAGTTCCTGAAGTGTAGTTACTCTTTAAATTTTTAAAAGATAAATTGATGGGTTAATCACACAATTCCTGACAGAGGCCAACCCGAAATTTCGCCACTTTCAGGAATTTTGAGATTAACCCATCAATTTATCTTTTACAAATCTTGCTTTTGATTGCTTTCAAATATACTTCACATACATCCAGTCGAATAACAATGTCATCAGTTAGCCAACTAATTTTTGCTCACATGCGCGAGAGGCTTCGGTGGAGCTTATAGTATGGTCAGGCTCAGTAGTCCATCGTCGTCCGTCCAGAATTTCAAACAACGTCTCCTCTGAAACAACTAGGCCAATTGTACCCAAATGTCATATACAGAATAGCATTTTTCCCGAGTGTCTTTAGTTCCAGGCATGACCTTTACTATAACATCTGGTGATTTGAAAGGTCACCGTACAAAATTGGTAAAATTTGTTTTGGGTTTTAGTAGAACTGTATATAGCCTCCAGGAACTAAATTTTATTCAAATGGTCTGAGTAACATGACCAACATGACTTCCACGCCCATACATGGTACAAAACTTTAAAAGTATTCTTCTGCAGAACCTATTGACCGATGGCCTTGAAAGTTGGGATGTAGCATCGGGAACAAGAGTATCACCAAGATTGTGCAAATAATGACCTTGGATTGACCTTGAACTTCTTTACGGCAAGGACAAATCTGCTTTCTGGTGCTTTTATATGTGATAATGCTAGAACATAAGATTTTAAGAAAGTTGCCGAAGATGTGGGCCTTACAATTGTTGTACATAGTCACCTTGAGGAGTACATGAAGATTTATGAGTACAAGAGGTCAAGGTCATTCTTTGACTTTTGACTCTGGTCTCTCATATTTCACCGATATCCAACATCTTCTCTAATGCCACCAGCCCAATTGTAACCAGATTTCATATATAGCCTCAACGGTTTGGGGGATAGAACATTTGTTCAAACGATCTAGGTTACTTGACTAATATGACCGCCACACCCATATATGGTAAAAACTTTTAAAAATCTTCTTTTCTAGAATCTGTGGACTGATGGCCTTGAAATTTTGTATGCAGTATTCGGTACTCAAGTACTAACAGGATTTTTTAATAATGACCCTGGGTTAACCTTGATTGTTTTAAGCCAAGGTTTAAATTGCTTTCTTGTGCTTTTATATGGGAAAATGCTAGAACATATTTCATGAAAATTATTGACGACTTAGGCCTAAACATTGGTATACAGTCATCTTAATAAGTTCATGAAGATATGTGAATAAAAGAGGTCAAGGTTATGCTTTGACCTTTGACCCTGGTCTCACATATTTCGACAGTTTCCAATATCTCATTAAAAGCAGTTGGGCCAATTGTAACCAAATTTACTTAAGAGCCTCTACGGGTTGAGGGAAAGAAAATTTGTTCAAACGCTCTAAGTCACATGACCAACATGGCCACCACGCCCATATATGATATTAACATTTAAAATATCTTCCTCTCCAGCATCAACTGACTGATGACAGTGGCAACAGGTATCCAAGTACTACCAAGATTGTTCAAATGATAACCTTGTGATGATACCTCGCCATTTTTAAGCAATAGAAAACTTGCTTTCTGATACTTCTTACAGGAAATGCTAGAACATAACATTTCATCAAAATCGTGTAAGAATTTGGTCTAAAAATTGGCAAATACATTAATCTTAATGAGTACGTGTGAATATATATGAGTATAGGTCAATGTCATTTTTGACCTTTAAACAATACCTCTCATAAATTAACAATTTCTCACATCTCCTAAAAGGCCACCGAGCATACTGTAACCAAATTTCATATACAGCCTTTCGGGCGGTTCAGGTCACATGCCCAACATGGCTGCCATGCTTAAATAGAGTAAAAACAAACTTGAAAAACTTGTTGTTCAGAACTAACTGACCGCTTGCCTTGAAACTTGGTACATGAATGTAGCATTGGGTTCATTAGTTTTACCAAAATTGTTCAAATAAAGATCTTGTGATGAGCTTGACCGTTATCACGATTACGCCAAATTTGGTTTCCAGTGCCTTATTTGGGAAAATGTTAGAACATAAGAGTTCATGGAAAATATAAAAGAGTGTGGCCTTAAAATTGGTATATACACTTATTTAGATGACTACAATAAGATTTATGAGTACAAGAGGTCAAAGTTTTTCTTTGATCTTTGCCAAGGTCTGTAATATTTCGACAATTTCAAACAAAAGTCTTCAAAAGCCACTAACACAATTGCAACCGATATTCATATAGAGCCTCCGGGGGTTGAGTGAATATAAGTTTGTTCAAATGGTATAGGTCACATGACCAACTAATCCGAGCCTTCTCTGATGGCCAAGGTTTGTATTAGTTTCTGATTTAGCGGCTTTAACATCATAGTAACTAGTATATTTAAAATCCAGCAACAATGTAAACAGTATGATCAATGATTTCAATCCGATTGTTCAACAAAATTACAGGCTGGGGAGCAAGGACAATATTATATAAAGGTCTCATCTGGCCAATCTAGCTACCTAGTTGACTCACATACTGACGTCGAAAGGCTTGCATCGTGGTATGTTGATGAGTCCAGAGACAGACTCACTTAGCAGCACTTAAGACGCTTGCTTAAACACAAAATTATACAAATAAATGCGCACAACCATGTTCACCCATAGCCTTTTTGGCTGGCACAGAAAAGCAAAAATGTCTACCTGTTTTCACCAAAACATTTTTAAGATAAACTGATGGACGCACGCATGCAGTTTCAACATCTGTTGTCCTGCGTTTTATTTGGGACAGATACTCCCATTTCTGTTTCAGTTATGAGCTTCACTATTATAAATGGAGAGGGAACAAATTCTACTATGTAGCGTGCTTCCTGCAATCGTATTACTAGGGGGAAATTCACTATAGAGGGGAAAACGGCTATGCAAAAACATTTATAGTAGATTTTCCCCGAAGAAAATTGGCTATATAGTCATATTTCCGGGAGGAAGTTCTACTATATAGCCATTTATCCGGTGGGAAATTCTACTATGGAAAAATCATAGTCTTTTTCCCGGGGAGAGGAGGACCTATTAGGGGGAAAGCCACTCTCTCACAGTTATTTCTGTTGCAACTATCATAAATCATTCACCTTAATTTATCACTCGTTGAGCTTGTACTACGAATTTCGAAATTTTGACTTGTGAAATAGTATGGAAATGAAACGAGAGCCATGGGCTATCGTAGGACATCGATACTTTTCCTCTTTTATTGCCTTCTTAAATAAGAAATAAAAATGCGGTGTTAGGCCCATAAAATGCATTTTTTTAGTTACACTAATATCTCCTTTCCCTAAATCTTTTAGTCTACATTTAATGCGGTCTGATTAACATGACCACCATTCTCTAAAAGTTTATGAACATAGAGCAAATGGGTAGAAGGTAAGTATACTTTGTTTTCTTAATTTTTCTTAAAACGCCAGTCTACAGTCAAAAATGTTGAGTTAGCCCAGTACTTTACACTAGCTTACAAATGCTCTGATATATATCATGCAAATCAAAGAGATATGAGTGCGGTCAATTTTAACCATTTTGTTACCACCCTTAGCCAAAAACTGAATTTTCAGTATGTGCGTGACTTTATCGAAGTGAGGAAAATAGTTGGGGTCGAATACAACGAGGAAGAAGCCTCATCAGCAATTGGCTGGTTGATTGCAATGAGATTCAAGATTTAGTTAAACATTATAGCTGCTTATACCTCTAATCTGTATAAAAAGAAGTAAAATCAATCGCTTTAAAATTGGTATAAACAGTCATCTAAATGAGTACATGAAGATTTGTGAGTACAAGAGGTCAAGATCATTCTTTGACATTTGACCAAAGTCTCTTTCAAACAAGTCATCGAACTACGCAGGGACATTTGTAACCAATTTTTATAAGAGCCTTCAGTGATTGCGGGAAAATATGTCTAATCGTTCCAGGTCACATGACCACCATGGCCGACACGCCCATATATGGTAAAAACCTTTAAAATCTTTCTTCTCCAGAACTAATTGACGGTACAGATCAAATTTTGTTTACTGTCGTGTCAATGCACTTCTAATTTTGGACCTTGAAATAGGTTGAGCAGCTTGTCACGGAAAATGTCGGCTCTTTCCGTATCAGTCAGAACACCTTTATATAATACCATTTACAACAATTCCGATACATTTCAGTGTGGTCCGGAGGTTCAGCTTGCAGTATCAAAAAATAGACTATTAGACTAAATATTACCAGACAGTGGTTCGAATCCTGTGTTTCCCAATATTTGTTTCGTTCTTTTTACTTATGTATTTCTATTTATTTATTTTTTTTATTTTTTTAAATTTTATTTTATTTTGATTTCTACACTTCTAATAATGAATTCCCTTCTTGTTTTGCTATGACTTTATGTGAAACTATATGTAAAGCATTGATTTTTTTTTGTATCAGAGCGAGTATCCACAGGATGAATGGATGAAATACCGGCTTTAAAGTCTGTTCAACAATATTTTAGTCATAGCAGGACGATGTAAGGGTGATTAAGAAGGACATTGTGCAATAAAGCACCAGTTAGGTTCGTACAGAACCGAGACTCCATATGAACCCGAACCCGCGACCCAATGATCCAAAGTCGGGAGCGCTAACCACTTGACTACGCAGACGCTTCAACATCAACTGCAAACACAACGCTCAACTGTGACAAAACTGAATCACTGTCTAAGCTGGGAAAAGCATATACACATGTAAGTTGTTATTTTGAGTAGCGGGATTGGTAGCGGTCGGGTGATGATGCTGGGTAAATTTCAGTGCCGGGCCGTCTTGTTAATATGGATAATAGTAGGGCAAGGACCTACTGTACCTGCAGTAGGTGCAGGTGGGTAGTTTGTATATTTTTCTCTCGCCTATCATATCTTTTCTTTCTCTCTTTCTCTCTTGTCAGACGTCTGAAAATAGACTGAAAAAGTGTCCCAACGAGCTGTTAGACCCAAACAACCAACCTACCAATATTTTGAGCCGACTTTTTCTGCTTAGTCTAATAAGCAACATCCTGGTTAGGTTGCATGCTGCGCTGAGGCTATTTTCGCTCTTTCTCTGTTGGATATGCAAGTTCACGAGTCTTCCAAAAAAGATACTTTTTAAACAGATTGATTATGCACGACTATGCCAGACAAAACAGTATGAAAGAATATTTAAATCTATATGACGGGCAAGTTTTCGACAATTTTCGTTCCAATTTTAGTTGAAGATTCGCCACATTATATTCCCATCTAGTCCGAAATGTAAGAGGAACAGAGAAAATAAAAGCAACAAAAAATGTGAACTACTTCATGTATCATCTGCGTATACGACGAGGGTAACGGCACAGTAGCTCGATAGAATAAAAAAAACTTAGTGCCAATGGGACGCATGAGCAGCCAAAAATCGTACCATCATGCTTTATCGGAAGAAAAAAAATACTCCCCTCCCCCTCTCCCTTCTTCCCCTCAAGCCCCATCCCCACCTGCCGCTGAAAAAAAAATGACCCAAAGGTATGCCCATGCAAAAATATATGGCATACATACAGTGCTTTTCGCTTTACCCACTTCACCACGGAGGACAGTGTAATTTTTGGCATTATTTCTCAATACTTATACCGTGCACTATGCTGACGGATAATGACGAGCGCATTCGGGTATATTACGGAGATGGGCGGACGGTTGTTTTGCTACAGGTATAGTCGTGGTTACCCATTTACAAGGTCCGAATGGAATCGGCGACCTTTTGACACGACAGGCTAGAAATTTTGTCTATAAATCTTGAAATTCGGTACATAGCATCGAATACTAGAGTACTATCAAGATTGTTCAAAGGTTGACATTGACCTTTTTACGGCAATGTCAAATTGACTTTTCTGATTTTTTTTTAGGAAAATGCTTAAACATAAGAGTTTATGGTGCCTGTAGAATATTTTGGTGCAAGGGTTGATAATTACAGTCAACTAAATGAGTGCATGAACATTTTTGAGTAATAGATGTCAAGGTAATTCTTTGCCCTTTAAGCAATGTCTCATATTTTGACACTTTCAAACATTCATGTTTGTTCCAAAGTTGACCCTAGTTTGACCAACGACCTTTGTACTCAGGTGAGCGATTCAGAACCTTAAGGCTCTCTTGCTTAAGTATTTCGCACTTACCAGGCGTGGACTTAGTCACAACGAACTAAGCCTTGGGCATTTCCATTTGACATAATTTTTATAAAGGAGAACGTTTATTTTTAGCAATCTTGCCAGATGCACATTATAAAGATTCAAGGTAAAATATGATAAAGCCAATTATATTAAAATAACGCCAAACAGTTTCACAGCAGGTGTCCAATTCCGTTTTTTTTGTAGAGCGTAAATATTGCTTGTATGCGATAAACTAACAGGCACAATCATGTGCATCGCCTACTTTGTCCTTTATTTATCATATCATTTTCAACTTGAAAACTGCCATAAGTAGTCTCTAGAAACTATTGTGTCTGCTTAGTCCATATTTTTAAGGAATGTGAAGTAGTATATATGCATTTTGGAAATTTATAACGCTGTTTTATGTACTTGAAGTTAAATAAAATCTATGTTTTTAAGTTTAAAACTATTATATCTAGTGTTTTATCTATATAAGTATGGGCGTGTAAACATGATGAATGATTTATCATGTCTATATGCCAAATAACTCAGAAAAAGGGCCAACATAAATAAAAAAGTCTCCTCTTCAGTCTCATGTTAACCTTTTTTACAAAAAACATACTAAAATAATATTCTCTTTAAATGTAAAACAAAATGAAACATGGGCGATGCCTTTTGAGGGAGAATGGGGTTGGGGAGGGGGAGGGGCATGCAAAAAGAATATATATATTCAGTATAATTTATGCCAAAAATGATATTTCAGCTTGAATCCCAAAAAATTAAAAGGTTTACAGAAATAATACCATGAACTGAAAAATATTTTTTTGTTCCATTCAACGCAATTTTTGTTTGCTGCTTCTGGACATGGCAAAGAAATTCGAACACATTTGCATTGAACTGAATTTCCTCCTATCGAGAGAGTGAGAGTAAGCCATCAGTTATTTAAAGTTATAAAACTATAAAACACAGTACACATGCCCCAGCCGAGTCTTTGTGAAATCATATCATGAAACGATCACTTGTGGAAATGTCTTCAGAAACCTTTTTTTCTTCTAATGCCTATTTAATATAATTATTTTTCCATTTATTTATATATTCATTTATTTCCTATTTTTTTACATTTGCAGGGAGAATACTGAAGGACAAGGCCAGACTGCATGTTTATAATTTAGTTAGAGTTTTATATATTTACATAAGAGAAATATAAACAGACATTCGAAGATTTTGGGAAGAATGCTACATGTAGGGTTGGGTTGCAGACCACGTTTACTTTTTCAACTAACATCATCATATAAAATTGAAAAATTACTGCATAATGTCAAAATACTATAAATAAGTTTGACAACACAGCTTTACGTTGTCCATTTTGTAATGCTCCTACTTCTGATGCCCTGAGCTGGACTTTGGAAATAAAATACCAAAATCAGAAACTAACTGAAAGCTAATGATACGAGGAGTTGAGTAATAGCTATATGGATGTTTGAAGTTGGTTGTGATAATTTTTTCCTTTTACCGCAATCTTCATTCTATGCCGCAGTTTTGTTTTATTATTTTTTCTAACCTTGTCAATGCTTATATATTCAACATTCTCTTAAGGAGTGCCTAAATATGGGACCTATAGTTGTTGTTATTGACAAATATTTTATTTTTACATGTAATAATAATCCATTGTTCCAACTGCACAAAATGCAATGGCAAATGAAAAAAAAAGACTACATATATTAATCAATATCAATGTTACAACATATGCACCAGAGACAAATCTCAGTTTCTCATCTCCTGAATGTACCTTGCAGTATGACTAGAAATTAAACGAGAGCAAATATAACAAGAAATGTATACAACCATTTTATTGGGCAAAAGTCACACCTTATATGTAGTAAAACATTATATATAGGGCAGAAACAAATAAAATAAGCTATACCTCTACATAGGTATCAAGGACTAACCAAATTAAACGTTAGTCTAATCAATCGTTGTATCTTAAAGAGCCTTGGCGGTACTCCCAAGGCGGTACTTTCGCTGCGGTTGCATTTGTTTTTATGTTCGGTGCTGTCTAATTTATTGTGTTCTCATTTTAACCCTTCTATAATAAAAATAGGAAATAGGTAAACATATTTGTTAAATGTTTTTCGTATAATTTGCTTAGTCTCTTGTAACCCATCTGTTGGTCTAAATTATTAAGTTAAATAAAGATAGCTGAGTTGCCACCTATTTGGGAAAGAGCTGCTGACTTGGCTTATTATTTGTAATTTATTGTTTGTTGGGATGTCTTTGTCAATCTTTCCCTTTGATATTGGGAATAGGGTTTGGGATCTGATTCAGTCAGTTCCTGAAGTGTATTTACTCTTAAAATTTCGTTTGTCGTAATCATTTCGGGAAAGGGGTAGGGGTAGGGGGAGGTGAGGGTGGGGAGTAAATAATTTGATGAAGTCCTGCTGCTTATGAACAGTATCCACAATACAACTTGACAATATCCAAGAATATACTAATACAATAAATTATATATTAAAAGTTGTTTGAAAGTAATTGTGTTGTTGTTATATTTTATATGTTGATATTAGTAAACAATAATATGCAAAGATGGTGGCAAAGATAGTGCATAATTACCTGCTCTGGAAAGAGGTCTTTTTAAAGTGATGCTACACTTCGTGAACAGACAAATGATGGGAAGCACTAATTTCCATGTCTCAGCATAAAGATTTGCACTTTTTTCGTTTCCCTTACGGTATTATGCGGCAGTATAATTGACGAGAGCTTTACAAACAGGTAACGTTTATTACCAGTCAGCAGGTACACAATCAAAGTGATTTTAAACCTAAACCCTGATCAAAATATTTACTTGTCGATTATGCCATCAAAAAGTTATTCTAGTGAAGTTGCTATAAAACTATGTTTTAAAAGTCTTAGAATCAGAGCGAGAGTATGTAATTCGTAAAGATCTTCGTTTTTCCTGTTGTACTATAGGAAATATTAAAAATCTCCGTATACTACATATATCTGAATATCTGAATATAGTTGACATGTTGACACTTTAAGCATTGCAAGCCTAGCTGCAGTCTGAGGCTGACTCTTTACAACAGTTTGCAAATCTTATTATCTGACACCACTAACAATTGTATACAAACTACAATTGCGTTACTAAACGTTTCCACTAAACCTACCTTCAGATACATGTTTAAATTATATAATTATAGTTATACAACGATGGTTTTCAAATATAGTGGCATATGCTGCAGGCTCTTTAAGATGAAATACAGATCAAACTGAGGATACACTATTTACAATTTACACGTATATCTATTCCTTGAAGTCATTCTTCAAAATTGTATGGATTCGTACAAAAAAGTTTCGTTCTAGAGTCAAGTAATTTTTCAGTGCTGCATTGACTAATTTAAAAGCAGCCAATTAGTCTCTCTAGTATGTGCATAATTTGAAAATGAATAATAGCGTTTGTTCAGTAAGAACCACATTTATCAACCGTCAGTTTCGGTTTATTTAGATTATTGTTGTTTGTTAGTACCTTTGTTACTGTTATGTACGTTACAAATCAGATATGATTTTTTTTGTTTTATCTTTTGAAACCCTATAAAGAATTGTGCATTAAATTAAACTCAAGTGCACTTATGGATTAAATTATGTTTTCTGCTTCTTTTATAAATTATAAGTTAGGCAAAATGTTTTATTTCTTAGATTAAAGCAACAATAAAAATTTAACACGTAAAAGACTGCTATCGTCACCCAGTCAACAATTTTTATTCACTAGAAAAAGAGTTCAGTCTGCAAAACAATGATATTTTGAAAGGTTTTGTTCACAAGGTGGTGAGGAATTGTGATTCAGTGTATTCCATTTCCATACTTATCAATTAGTGTCATGTCTACGCCCAGTAACATAGATCAGAAATGCCGAATAACAGACAAGTTTGAGTAAATCATGGTGAAGGTTCAGCTAAACATGTTCAGAAACACAGAACTGGCCTTTCTTATGATTTCCGATTCTGTTTGCCATAAAATGCAGTTTCAATGGCGGCCATTTTGAAATTCAAGATGACCGCCATAAATGGAATTTTCCGGCTTGGCATCCACCCTGAAAATGCTTAGAATAGCTTTTTCTAGCATTGTGCCAAATTTCATGCTTTTATCAAAAAGTGCACAATTATTTCACATATCTGTCCAGCTATAAACCTTTATTCTGATTTGCAAAATTTACCGTGCTGATATGCTGATCAATAATTTTCAAGAGGTAATAGCCAAAACACATCAATACATGCATACTGACTGCTGCTGATTATGACTTCATGTACGCTAAACACAACAAAACGATTTTCCCACTTGCATAGGTATTACCACGGACAATATGGAAATAATTATACCTCCCGCAAACTGTATTTTTTTTTTTTTTGGGTGGGGGGGGGGATACTGTTTTGACGTTGTCCTTCCTCCCGTCCGTCCGTCCATCCGTCCGTCCGTCCGCAACGTAATGCATTGAATTTGCTCTAGTTTGTTTCAAATTTTGTCCATGGATGCAGCATAAGAAAATAGTGGATACATATCTTTCAATTTTTCCTGGAAGGTTTTTATTGCAGAGTTACGCCCCTTTGTATTTTGTGTGAAATAAGATTGTTATCGCAACTCCTTCTAGATGGTTGACGGATTTTCTTGAAATTAAGTATGTGAACAGATATTGGTATGAAAATGTGCATTAGGGTTTTGATTTCTGCCCATATTAGCCTGAGTTATGCCCCTTTTTGATATTTTTCCGTATTTTATTGGGTTTTTGCCTTTTTTGCTTCCATTTTATTCAAATTGGGTTACTAGATGCAGGGTATGAAAAGAGCTGATACATATTGTTCAGTTTTTCCAGAAAGGTTTTCCTGCTGAGTTATGTCCCTTTGTAGTTTTCGTAAGAAAAGTTTGTTATCGCTTCTACTCCAAGACCATTCGACGGATTTTCTTGAAATTAAGTATGCGAACACATATTTGTATGAAGATGTACATTAACCCTTTTTGCATGAGTCATGCCCCTTTTTTTTTACATGTTTTGCCTTATTTTGAAGTTTTTTTTCGGCCATTTTCATTTCCATTTTAGTCAGATTTGGTGCACAGATACAGTAGAAGGAAAGAGTTGGCACATATTGCTCTGTTTTTCTCTAAAGGGTTTTCCAGCTTTGTTGTGCCCCTTTGTAGTCTTGGAAAACAGAGTTGTCGCTACTTCTCCTAGACCGTTTGACTGATATTAAATATGTGAACACATATTGGTAAAAAGATGTGCACTTGTAGCTGTCATAACACGCTTTCTGTGTAAATGTAAAACTTAAATGACAAAGCTGCATGCCTAACTGTTAAACGCGGGGGGTATTTGATAAGCCATGCTTACCGCCACCTCTAGTTTTTGCCGTTTGAAACCGATTATTGTGAGCAGTAAGGCGGCAAAAGTCACACAAAAAGAGACAGACTGCAGCTGTGCTGAAACTCACAGAATACTATCGAATCCACACTGCGTTTGATTCTTTAAATGCGCTGTGAAAGGCAAAAACAAAACAAGCGATCAAATAACACTACATCATTACATAAATATTGATGTCACGCGATTTTAACAGGCATGTTTTAACGAACAAACACGTGTATTAAGCAGGCAGTTCACGTGCTGTTGATAAACAGATTTGGGACTCTCGATATACTCGTTCGACCTTGCACAGCTGATACCTTTGTTCTAATATATCGTTTGGCCCGGACGGCGAATATTATTGAAAAGATGCAATCATGCGCTGACTGTCCAACTGTGATAAAATAGAGCGCCATATTTTCCGCAAATTCTAACAAATATTTCCTCGAATTCATTCAAAATAGCGATCAAATATTTTTCAATGAATCTACGTTCGTCAAGTCTCTCGTGAGAAGTTTATTTCCCCGGGATTCGCCCTTGGGTTTCAACCTGACGAACGTTAAGGCATGAAAACCATGTTTAATCCGTTAGTATAATCATTTGCTTGGTCATTCAAGATACTGCTGGTGGTTTGCTTTTACTTCGGTTTTCAGTGGTTATTTTTAATATCCCTTATTCTATTTTTGGATACACTTAATTCGATTCTGGACATCCATAATACAGTTCTTTTGTGATATCCAAAAATCAATTCATGTATATCCTTAAATCAAGATAAATATATGATATTAAAACCGATTTATGGATATCAAAAATTTTAATTATGGCTATCTAAAAATAATCAATTAATAGTAAAGTGGAGGTCTCTATTATAGAGCATTATTTTTTGATATCCATAATTCGATTTATGAATATTCAATATAATACAGTCGAACCTGTCTTAAGGGGTCACTGTATTAAGGGGTCACCTGTCTTTAGCAGCCACTTTTTGGGGGTCCCTTTGACTAAAATACAGTGCAAATGAACCTGTATTAAGGGGTCACCTGTCTTAAGCAGCCAATTTTTGTGGGTCCCATGGGGTGACCCCTTAAGACAGGTTTGACTGTATATAATTTATCTTGATCAATGGATATCCCAAATTAAATTTATTGATATCCATAAATCGAATAGAAAATATCTGACAGTCAAATTATAGATACACGTAAATAGTGAACAAGTAGTATAACGGCGCCCCGTAAAAAGGAGTATTAATGTGAGCTATACAAACTACATAGAACTAAGAAAGCCCTTTTAACCGCACCGTAGTTAGGCGATGTGTACAGTCAAGCCTGTCTTAAAGGCCACCTCTATTGAAGAAAAACATGTTTTAATAGGCCAAAATCTCATATCCCAAAGTAGCAGTTTCAGTACAAACATGTATTAAGCAAGCATCTGTCTTATGCAAGCCATGTTTACCGTTTCCTTAGATGCTTGCTTAAGACAGGTTTGACTGTATTATGTCGCGGAATTGTGTCTGTCCGTCCGTCTGTCCTATGTCTGTCCGTCTGTGCTTACGGTTTTGCGTATGCTCCATAGCTCCTACACCCTTGGAAAGGTTTACTTGAAAATTTGATCAAATGTTCACTTTAGCATGACAATGTGCAAAATTGTCATTGTTATGGTAGACGAGAGCCAATTTCTTTGATTCAAAATACAAAAGAAAAATCAATGCCTGCAGCCTACATTTAAGGTAAATAGATATACTCCAAAGGGAAGCAACTTTTCCAATTTCTGATTTGCCCCCTTCATGAAGGTCAACTTCTAAGCAAAATATTTGCTCCTATAGTATCAAAATATCTATTTTCAAGAGAAGATTCCCTTTTCGAAGAGTTTCTCGTCTAGAGAAGCAAACAAAAAGCCACAGTAATTGTTCTCCCTTTTGTTAAAACGGTGCACGGAGGCTTACCCATACACCTTCAAAATGAAGCGGCATGTGATTTGCCGGGCCGCGCAGCGCAATGGGTACGGCACCTGACTTATAAGCCAGAGGTCCTGGGTGCAATACTCGGTCTTGCCACTTACTTTCATTTCTCCTTCCGCTGATTTAAGAAGGGCAGTTGTTAGTTACTAGTGAAAGTAAGTGCACTTAGGACTGGTCAACCTCTTAGGAGGTCTAAGCCTGCCCAGGAATAGTGTGGTTAGGTTAACTGACCGTCCGGGCATAGCTGTTTACCGTGGACGTTAAACAATAACACAAAACAACATGTGATTCAATCTTTTTAAGAGAAAAGTTAGGTAACTGAAAGCCCGACCATGACCAGACAAATTTTCAGAACTATGTTCCCATACTATTGAGAACGGGGAACGTCTTGTTAATGGTGCGGATCCCGTCGACATCAGCGACGGAGTCCATTTTTGCGTCAGCCTAGCTTTTTATCTCCACTGAATCTCTTGATCGATGGATAATTGTCTTTACCAAACTTGCAGATACATCATAAGGGTAAAGAAAAAGAGCTGATTATATTTACCACACCTTGAACCTTTTTTCAAGGTTACAGGAGATCTTAGAATATTGAAAACTTGCTACGATACATGGAAAAGAATGGATTTGGTTTTGATGATCTTCAATTAGTTTTCGAGGTCACAGGAGGGCTAAGAATATTCTGCTGAGGCAATACACCAGATTTAATTTTAATTTTACCTCACTGCAGCGGGTGTTGTGCCGTGTGGCGGGCTTAAAACGTCTCCCCATATATAATCCTTAGCGCAGATTATATTTTATTTTCGTCCTTTGAGATCAGAGGATGTATTCTGAGAAATCTGAAATTTTAGATTGGTTTATACTCATATTCTAAACCATCGTTTTATATATTATTTGGATCCTTTTTCATACAAAACAGTCTTTGAATCGACTGTCCAATTCAGATTAAAAAATTACAGTATGCTTTTCTCTGGGTTTATCACAAGAAATTGTCAGAGTCACTGAAGAGGCTTTATTAGCCGAAACTACGTAGGCTGGCCCATGTTCCTTCTTGTGAATGTAGTCTCTGCTCTTGAAGAAACTTTTTAAAGATTTTAATTGCACAGATATATTACTGGGACACTAAAATGAACTAATTATATCTTGAGAAAGTCTCAAAAGCTTGAAAAATGGTTTGTCAGTACCATACCTCCTCTAGAGATAGTTGGAGTCTAGCCAAACTTGCGAAGATTTGTTATTGGAAGAGAAAATAACTAATTAGATTTTGGTGTCCTAAACCTCATTTTCAAGGGTCTGAGGCGTCCTAAAATGTTAAAAATGGCTTGTCTGCACCCTATTTTATGATCGAAAAGGTGGACTTTACCAAACTCACATGGTATCAATATGGTATGACCTGGAAAAAGGGCAGAACTGATTACGTTTAAATGGTCTAGACTCTATTTTCAAGGTTGTAGGAGGTGTGGAAAAGGTAAGATACAGTTATCCTGCACTCTTGCACATGAACCACATGTGGGAGTTTCAGCTTGCATTGAATTATCTGGGGAGAGGTCGAATAATTGATAACTTTTTGGTAACCTTCACTGAATTTCTAAGGTCACAGGAGGACTTAAAATGTTAAATATCCCCTCCTTGCACCCTGTTCCCTGAATGAAATGTCAGATACATACCAAACTACCATGGAATCATCAGTGGAAAATGCCGCATGAATATTTCAAGGTCACAGTAGGGCTTTGAATGTTTACATTACCCTTGTGGAGACAAACTCTCTGAAATCATAAGGTGGAATGATATCTCCCCCCGAAGGGTTGGCAGACATATTGTTCTTGCCCTGGTCGTCTGTCTGTCCGTCTGTCCATCCGTCCGTCACAAATCGTGTCCGCTCAAAAACTCTGTAACCGATGAAAATAATTTCACGAAACTTGGTACAAATATAAAGCATTATCTGACGACGTGCAGAGAACAAGACCCGTAACTTCACCTACATTATTTTTGGAATTATGCCCCTTTGTAACTTTTAGTATGGAAATCGTGTCCGCTCCGTAACTCTAAATCTATATGAGATATTTTCGTGAAACTTAGTAATAATATAAAACATCATCAGTCGACATGCAAAGAGGAAGACCCGTAACTCCACTTACATGTTTTTGAAAATATGCCCCTTCTATATTGTAGTATGGAAATCATGCCCGCTCCGTAAATCTAAAACTATATGAGATATTTTCGTGAAACTTAGTACAAATATAGAACATTATCAGAGAATGTGTAGAGAACAAGAACCATAACTCATTCTGCATTTTAACTGAATTATGTCTTTTTGTAAATTGTAGTATGTAAATCGTGTCCGCTCCTTAACTCTTAAACTATATGAGATATTTTCGTGAAACTTAGAACAAATATAAAACATCATCAGTCGACGTGCAGAGGACAAGAACCATAACTCCACCTACTTTTTTACGATATTATGCCCTTTGGAATTTTTAGAATGGAAATTGTGTCCGCTCCATAACTCTGAAACTATATGAGATACATTTACAAAACTTAGAACGAATATAAAGCATCACCAAACACTGTGTAGAGAACAAAACATGTAACTCCACCTATATTTCTACGGAATTATGCCCCTTGTTATATTTTAGTATGGAAATCGTGTCTGCTCAGTAACTTTGTAACCGATTGAGATAACTTCCTGAAACTTGGTACATATAAATCATTATGAGACCACACGCAGAGAACCAGAACCGTTACTCCACCTACATTTTTTTAGGAATTATGCCCCTTTTTTAAATTTTGATATGGAAATGGTGTACGCTCCATAAACCTGAAACTAATGAGATTTTTTTTGCAAAACTTGGTACAAATATAAAGCATCATGACTTGATGGGCAGAGAAAAGGATCCGCAAATTCTGCTTACATTTTCTACAGAATTACGCCCCTTTGAAAATTTTAGTATGGAACTCGTGTGTGCTCCATAACTCTGAAACTATATGAGTTATTTTCGTGACACTTGTTATAAATAATAAAATCAGACAATGTGCAGTGAACAAGAACCGTAACTCCATTTACACTTTTTTTTGCTATCATGCCCCTTTGTAAATTCTAGCATGGAAATCATGTTTGTTCTATACTTTTAAAACTGTAAAAGATATTTTATCCACACTTTATACAAATATAAAGCATCATCAGACGATGTGCAGAGAACAAGATCCATATGCTCTGTATGTAAAAAAAGTGTTTGCTCCATAACTCTGAAACTATGTGAGCTTTTTTCGTGAAACTTGGTACAAATATAAAACATCAGACAATGTGCATTGAACAAGAACCGTAACTCCATTTACATTTTTTGGAATTATGCCCGTTTGTAAATTCTAGTATGGAAATTTTATTTGTTCTATAACTTTAAAACTGTAAAAGATATTTTCATCAAAATTTATACAAATATAAAGCATCATCAGCCGATGTGCAGAGAACAAGATCCATATGCTCTGTGTCTAACAATCCTTCAGAGATATTTTCATGAAACTTAACACAAATGTGAAAGAAATAAGACCGTTTTTCTAGATTTTTTTGGAGTTACCCCTTTTGAACATTATATATTTTACTTTAATTAAAGATATTTTCATGAAATTTTGTACAATTATAAAGCATCATCAAATTATGTGCGGAAAAACAAGATCGGTAACTCCTCCTACATTTTTATGAAATTATGCCCCTTTGTAATTTTTCTGTATAGAAATGGTGTTCCCTCTGAAACTTTAAAACAGTTGAAGATATTTTTACAAAACTTGGTTTAAATATAAACCATTATCAGAAGATTTGCAGAGAAAAGAACCATACATCCATCTACATTTTTCACAGAATCATGCGCTCTTGCAATTTTAAGTTGGCAGCTGCATCCACCCTTGTAACTTTTCAGCATAGAGATCTTGTTCCCTCTATAACATTAAAACCACAAAAGCTGGTATAAATATAAGAGCAAGGTTAGTTGATGCTCAGAGAATTAGAACCATAACTCCATCTACATTCCTGGTGAGGGGTGGGGAGAGGGGGATGGGGACACATCTGTTTTTGTTTCAAAAACAAACATCTAGTTTTACATTATTTGTGATAGTATATCACTTGTGAGGTACTCAAAAACATTTGCATGTTATGATTACCTTGTTTTAATTTGAAGGTCACAGGAAGTATCGTTCTTAAAATGAAGATATCTTTTGACCCTGTTAATGGATTTTTACCAAACCTGCAAAAATATCTCTGTTGGACAAGCAAAGACTTGATTTGGCTTTAGTGATCTCAACCCTTTGTCAAAGTCGTAAAGGGATTTTCTGTAAATAAAGATTTTGAACCAGTGGATAGATGTCACGAAACACGGACAACTGCATTTTTGGACAAGCCCAAGATGTTATTATGTGCTGATGACCTTCATCTTATTTTAGCAAGGTCACAGGAGGACTTAGATGCAACTTTCTTAGTTCAGCATGTTATCTTAGCTACATTCAGGGAAACTGACACTGATTGGGAAGTGCAGGAAGGATTCAAGTGTTTTGTAAAAAAGTGAATAAATTAATTAAATAAAAAACATTTCTAGTTTATATTATCAATGTATGTTACATGCCATCGACAGTATGCAGCGGATGTTTAAAAACGCTATGATAATTTGCTACCCATAAAGAATAAATAGCTATCTACAGTACGTACACATGTATCTTATCCAAAAGGTACCAAAATCTAACAAAATGGTTTGTAAATTCACGAGTAATCACATAACAGAATATTAAGGTGAAAATATATTTCAGTGCAATGTCATCAGCATCTGACCTTGATGTGGCGACAGCAACAGTGACTGTATCTGTTAAGGACATAGATGATAATGGTCCCGTCTATGAGCGTAAATCGTACTGCACTTCCATCGACTCAACCATACAAGCAGGTTTGTGTATTTTGTTTTTAAAATAAAGTAGTAATCAAAATAAAAATAAATAAATAAATAAAAACGTTATAATTAAATAATATAGAAGAACATTTATCTATCATGGGTGTTAAGTTAAATAGAAAATTCCTCCCTTGCGATCACTGTTCGCAATTGCTCGACAAGCCATGTGATGCCGATCTCAGGAAAAGAATTAGTAAAATAAATTCTCCAAATATCTTTAGTCTTTTTGAAATTAATCAGTCTTTGAATCGACTGCCTCATTAAAATTAAGAAATTACAGTATGCTTTTTTCTGGTTTCATCACCAGATATTGTCAGGGTCACTGACGAGGATTTATTAGCCGAAACTACGTAGTCTGGCCCATGTTCCTACTTCTGTATGTATTCTCTGCTCTTGAAGGAACTTTTTAAGATTTTAATTTCAAAAGTACAACCTGGTCAGACTAAACAAATGACCGTAATCTTTGCTCTTTGCTCTTTGCAAACAGTCAATTCCAAGGTGTAATTCGTACGGTGTGACTCAGACTGGCTTTTCATCAGTTATATTCTGTAATCTGTTGTCTTTCATTAACACACAGTCACATATGATCTTATATTTTAAACATTTCAGGGACTTTCGTTGGGCAATACAAAGCATCTGATGCCGATACTTTGGAAGAGAACAAGAAAGCACTTTACGAAATCACAGGTAAGATTTTTGTCTGAGGGAAAGTATGGTGACGTAGTAATCGATAAAAGATCAGTAATAAAGAAAAAAAATGATATTGTCATTCGATAAAAATACTAGGTAATAAGAACACTTTCAGATCGGTTAATGCAATATATTATACAGTCGCCAATCTTAACTAAGAAGGCAACAAAATGGTCTAAACATAATTTGTTGCTTTTGATTATATTCCAAAATTGTAAAATGGTTTGAAATTAGACAGTTTTGATTGTTTGTGTTTTGTTTTATTTTTCAGATGGTGATGCTAATCCGCCGAAGTTTGAAATAAATCCGAATAATGCCCAGATAACAACTAGAACACCAACATTTGACGAACCTTATATTCAGGCTTACAACTTGGTGATTGAAGCGTCACATGGCGATGTTACAGCTACTGCAACAGTACACGTCCTTCTGAACAAAACTTGTTCAACTGAAATTAATGGTGCCAGTTACATAACACCAAATGCTGCGTTTTTTGGGATGCTGTTTACTTTGGCTTCTGCAAATTTCTTTTAAACAGTGTTGGTTTTCATTCTTAGCTTTGCGACAATATAAATAAAACTAAACAATGGCTGTCAACAAAATTATTAGAATGCTGAAAATAGTACAAATCGCTAAAGAAGACGCCGAAACGGTCATTTGCCTATACTCAGTACATTTAAAATTCCAACACTTAGTTTTTCAGTGATGACTTATTGAATTTATAAGATAAACATTTGAAACTTTAGAGATATTTAGATCAAAACCTTTTCTGTCATATTATTGAATATTATGGATTTTATTGGATGTAATGTCACGTTTGCTTTCATCGTACAGAATTATCCCTAACAAAATTCACAACTTCTAAACGTAGTGTATGACCCTGGCTTCCTCGCAGCCATTGATATCTTTTACTCATCAAATTATTTCATTTCCATGGACAGGGCTTTTACTAAAGCCTTTGCCCTATTCTAATAGGATACAGGCACCCATACGCTGTGTATTTTTATTCATCAAAGACTCGCTGTTTTGCTGGCCAGTCTAATGGCAAATATCGTCATTCTGGTATAATGATATCGTTTCGTGTCACAAAAAATGACATAAGTTATGTATGGTAATTCTGCTTAAATCTTCCTAGTATCCAAAACGTTCAACGCTGATATTACATATGCATACCACCGGTAAAAAGAAAAACATGACAAAATTTTGAAATGAGCGGGAAAAGTTGAACATTCCATTTCGGAACCCTGGAAGGGACATTTCCTTTCCGATAATTTTCAGGAAAGAAATTGAAACAAGAAAATTAGAACGGAAATCAAAACAACAAATATCTCGTTTAAGCGACTTATTATATCGTTTAAACCACATAATATGTCGTTTAAACGATATCAGATAGAATGGAAATTAAAACAAGAAACAAGAAATGAAATGAACTAAAGAAAAACAGAAAAGAAATTGAAACAAAAATATGTCGTTTAAACGACTTATTATCTACTTTCCATTCCGATAAATATAAGAAAAGAAATCGAAACAAGAAAATCAGAACGGATATCAAGACAACAAGTATCTCGTTTAAACGACTTAATATATCCTTTAAACGATATACTAAGTCGTTCAAACGAGATATTTATTGTTTTTTATTTCCATTCTAATTTAATATGTCATTTAAACGATATGATAAGTCGTTTAAACGAGATATCTGTTGTTTTTATTTCCGTTCTAATTTTCTTGTTTCAATTTCTATTCTTATAAATATCGGATTGGAAAGAAGATAATAAGTCGTTTTTTTAACGACATATTTTTTGTTTCAATTTCTTTTCTGTTTTTCTTGATATAATTTCCACTCTGGTTTTCTTGTTTTAATTTCTATTCTATTTTAAACGATATAATAAGTCGTTTAAACGAGATATTTGTTGTTTTGATTTGCGTTCTAATGTTTTATTTTCAATTTCTATTCTGATAAATATCGAAAAGGAAATGTCCCTTCAGGGGTTCCGTATTCCGTTCTATTAGCATTTCGTCGAGTTCTTTTTGGTTTTCTGAAAAAAAAAACATTCACAGGGGTCCAAACTGTCTGCTGGACATCATCAGCGCACTGTAACTACGATTGCTTTAACTGATCTGTCTAGTCTGTGGATGCATTATCTTCCCTTAGCCGGTGTTTGTCGATCTTTTTGGTGAAGGCAGCAGAAATGGTATACATTATTTAGAAATCGTCGCCATATGGCCGTTTAGATGTCCCATTACTTAAGTGTCTTTTAAGCTTAATTTACATTTAATTAATTCAACAAATCATAAGACAAGACGAATATATATGAGCTGTTCTCTGTGAAAACCGGGCTTAATGACATTACGTAATAATTACGTTGTGAACGGATGGAAAACACAAAAATTAATGATTTTTCGGACCTCTATTTATTTCCATGAAAATACCTTAGGCGTTGAGATATAACAGAAAGCCCACGAATTCAGACTATATCCCGTCATAAATATGACATATGTTGCCATGACAACGCTTATTCCAAGGTAATCCCAAAGCCTTGAAAACAGATGGTATACCATCACAAAGACCTATCATCTGGGAAAGAATGTTAAATCATGCAAATTGTCATGTGTGTGCTGTGAAATACACATTGAAAATGAGCAAACACACTTTTTGTCCGAGTTATTTTGTGAAACAAGCACAGAAAGCGCCTTCAAACAAACGTAATGACGTTGACGTCAAAACATACTTGCATGACGTTAATAACGTCATATAAAGAAACTGCACTACCTATGTGCTTCTGAAGTCTATATCTCAGTAATGAATAATGGTAACCATCTCAAATTTTCAGGAAGTGTTCAGAAAAGCGACTACTTTTCAGTGATGCAGTTAGTTTATTTTTTGTTTTCATGTCAATAAGCCCGGTTTTCACAAAGACTGGCTCATATATATATATTAGTATATTAATCAGATTTTTTATGCTGTTATATTGTTTGACGCAGTCGTATAATTTCGTTGTGTCTAATCTTTGTGATGATCTGTATGGAAGAAAGAACATGCACATGTCAAGAGGTAGCCATAAATCTGTTCAAAGATTAAGGTTTATGAAAACTTTTTTGAAAGTTTTATGTTGTATGTATGTTTTTAAGTTTAAATATAGTCTCCAAGTTAACGCTGAAAGAATTCCAGAAACAGTCAAACAAAATACAAGAAACTGCTGAAACAATTTAGTTCGGTCCCCTTTAAAATGTGACCTATTCAGCGGTTAGGTAGCTCCGTAAGTGTTGTTTGCTTCTCTTACTTGTATTTTACCTCCCTTGAAAAGACAAAAAGACAACCATAATTTTCATCAATTAAAGGTGTCAACTGATTTATTCAAGGCTACAAACGTATTTATTGCAGTATGATCCATCATTCTTTACTTTCTCTTCGTTTTTTGAATCAATTTAAATATTCCCATCAATATAAAAAGCTTCCAGCAATTCTGATCTTTAACCCATAATAATTAAATATATTCAAAACAAATAATACTGTAAAATAATGAATTCCAGACAGAGGCCATGGATACGTTCCACTGAGGTATGGGTCGGACATCGTTACGAGAACGAAATACGCACATTTCATTGAGGACAACATCGGGTCTCGGGATGAGCGGCCTTTGATTAATGCCACTGTCTCCGGATGCTCCATGACGACATACTAAAATAAGACAAATATAGTTCAAACTGCTAGCAACGTACGAGAAATGTTTGATTCAAGATTATACCAGAACTCTAAAGACCATTATGTCAGGGTGTGAATTTACTGAGAATTTAGTGTGAGACAAGTATTTTTACACTGCCTCGTATATATTTTTCAGAAATAATGTGTTGCTCTTATACCTAATTCCTCTGAGTCGATGTTTCTGTTGTGGTTTATTATCAGTGTCACTGTTTGGCAGCTTTCTGTTAGTCATTGACTTCTATATACATCATTTAGAATAGCATCATGACAATCTGCATGAGAAGAGGTTACCTCTTGGCATTTAACTGTATTGATTTTCTTTGTGTGTTGTCCTTTTGTTCTTGTCCTGTTTGGTGTTCGAGGCGGAATGTGGTAAACGATTGCGAAGGTTCCGGATAATTGGTTTTTCTTTTATGCTTTACAATGAATTATATAGATTTCTCGGTGAAATCGAAACTGATAATCTCACTTGTGAAATTATCACGTTAGATTTCACTGTTTCAAAAATAGAATTTTTGTGAAATAGTCTAATGTATTTGTTAATTAATTTATTGAACCTTATCCAGCTTGACATAAATTACGTCACGCATGTTTGCACGTCATTACGACATTAATGGCGTCACATAAAGCGCCAAAGTAACATTGTAAGTGCACGCGACGCCAGGCCGCCTAAGTCTCCTAAAGGCAATCTTTCATAGCATATTTCTTGAGATCTGATTATCAAAATGAAATTTTAAGCCATTTTCCAGTTGCAAACAAGTTTGCAACCAATATCTTGCCCAGTAAACACGCTAAAGCATCAAATTTGACGCAAAACGGCTAGATAAAAAGTTGTGTCTCTGTCGTGACGGCTGACGCCTTGGAATAAACTGAATTATTGCAATTTTAAAGCATAACAGAGCAGAAAATTTGACTGTTTCAGTTTAAGATCGATGTTTGTTTCACTCATGAGAACCAAAAGTGGTATTTTCACTCGTGGCTTCATGGTGTTCGTTCGGTGAAATAAAAATCGATCTTACACTAAAAAAGTAAAATATCCTCGATCACGTCTACTTTGGACAAGTGTTTTTCTTGTATCGTTTTGGTGTTCACAATTTTCTCTTCTTCTTCTTTGTCTTCGTTGGGTTGCGCTATATGATTGTGGCCTCCTCTGCTTCTCTTAATTGATTTATTTTCATGGTACTCTTTTCTTGTAAAAAAGTTTTACTACCTAGGTGGCATATTTATACCACCAGATATTGACTGCGATAATATTGCTCACTTTACAGAAACTTATTTATTTTCCTAAAATTAAAAAGAAAAAGAAACAGAACACAATTGGATAACTTCTGTGTCCGTCCTCTCGTTCTTCACGCGCTCAATAGTTTTTTTTTATTTCTAGTTGTTGTTGATAAGTAGTATCTACGTAGCCCGTGACATGTCTGGTGACTAACTCACAAGAATATCGAGATTTTTTTTTGGTAAATTATCGCAATATTATTTCCAGGGCACGTTAGACTATCTGGATAGTTTTTCAAAGAAAATTTGGAATTGGAAAAATATTTTTGACACTATCTAGCTATCTCATGGCAGGAATATATCACCATTATTACCTCCCGTCCCAACACGCAAACTAGCAGTTTTGCAATTTACCATTTCAAGGTGGTTTACTTATTGCAGTTCCTCATTGTCTGAAGTGTCTGATGTTGTACATGCGTGATACAGTTTTGTCGATGCTGGCATTATTCGTAAAGGCCCAATTGCTCTATCAATGGTAAAAAGACATGAACTACAGTAAAACCTGTCTTAGTGGCCACCTCTATTAAGCAAGCAGTCTGTATTAAGCAAGCATGTATTCAGTTCCCAAAACAGGCAAATACATTGAAATGTACCTGTATTAAGCAAGCACCTGTCTTAAGCAAGCGGATTTTGATTATCCCTTAGGTGCTTGCTTAATACAGGTTGGACTGTATATTCTCGTGCGGTATCGCTGCAAGCTTCTCAGTATAATTCTGTCTTTGTAAATGACCGTGATAAGCCAACTTTAAACAAATAAAACATTCTTGACTCTCACATAGAAATCCTTTGAAAATTACTTGGATCATTTGAGTTTGCAGCTAAAATGACCTACTTATATCATAAACTTGAATAAAATGGTAAAAGAACAATGAACAGACGTGGGCCCCATTCATCGTCCGGCTTCTTTTTATACTACATCCCTTGAAAGGAAGCCATAAAGGAAATCGTATTTTGTCGAGCAATTTGTCATTTTTCAAAAGCATGTTCCCCTATTTTTTTGCCAGTTAGATTAATCAATATATGCACATCAAACAATATTTTATCACCAAACAAGCCGACCGGACTGCTTTTTACATGATAGAACTTTTGAGACTTTTAAGTGTTTAGAAATATATCCGTGTTTTCCACCATGTTTCAAGAGGATAGCAAAATTTTGTGACTTCCTGCTGGCTTCCCGGGACCATGTAGCTTTTTCCAAAATGTGGTCTTGTCTGCAAGGAAATAATTTGATCCTTAAGGAGCAAACTCTTTCCTTTAAGAGTAGACTCCATTGCATTAAGAGGCAAAAAAAAAAGAAAATGGTTGAGTTGCTTCCCCTGAAAGTGAACTCAGTCACATCAAAGGCTTATGGTTCTTGTTAATTGATTGTCATTATACATAATTTTTTCATCGATTTATGTGCCTTAGCTATTTATATTCGATTTTTAATTGTATGTCATAAAATTTGTAGCGTTTCTTTTTCTCTTGAGTGTGCTTGCATTGAATAAATAAATAATTAAATAATGATTAAATGAAAACCGGATTTTGTTCTATTAATTCCCGTATGATCAATTCAGATGCACAGCGTTGACGTAAAAGATAGGCAATGATCTGGAATAACTAATACAATCAAATCCCACATCCCGCTCTTAAAACCAAAAGGGAAAGAAGCATACACACAAAAATTGACAAAAGTTCACGAAAGACACGCATGCTAAACCGATTGAGCAACTCTTGCCCAACGAGTCGGCCATTCAGCTACCGAATTAAAAAAGGAGCAAGATCTATATATTACCTATTTTATATTTTAAATTACAACACAAAACAAAACAGAAAGCAGACAGAAACAGTATCAAACAAAACATTATCGCTACTCTCAAATTGTTTGAGAGATTGACAGGTCTGGGCAGGCAACGAGGCATCTCTGACCAAGACACACTTACTGATACAATCCGTGAGAAAGAGCAGTCGCATATATCAGGTGAGAGACGCTTACTTGATTGCGAGCGTTTGCTGTGATTGCTTTTCGCGACCGACAGCTGTGTTATGAGTCAGGTCAATTATGATACAATAAATGTTGCCAAAATTCATAGCATTTTAGATTATCAGATTTTTTTATCGTTATGTGCTCCGACTTAATGATATGGAGATATTTTTCTTACCTACTAGACAGAGTTTTTTTTTTTTTTTTTAGAGGTGCTGGAAAATTCTGTCTTGTCTATGGGCTGGGACAGCTCACACGAGCTTGAATTCTGTAAATCACTACGCAATCATTGAAATCCGGTGCGCCTGGCTTGGCGATTCTGTGAGGGATTCGCCAGTGTTTCCTCATCAATAGAATCCCCAATTGTTAGATCTAATTCGTTCTTTATATTTCCATTATTATCTGTTTCTATGTCTTAAAGAAACAAATCCGAAATAGTCAATGTTTCACCGTGACAAACACTGTCGAGGGTGCCGCCATTGTTGTTGTTGTTGTCATAAATTCTGCCCGTCTCGGCACACCTCCTCTATGTACAAGTTAGCTTAACACTATTTACAGTCTAAAACTTCTTTGTAAAAACATATTAGTAGGCACAATGTGTGGGACGGATTGCCTCGATTAAATGACAGTTCATTGTTTCTTTTTCCTCCGGCGCCTTGGTACCAAAGACAGCAACTTGTACCTCTCACAGTGTGAAATGTGACATAAACGTCTACAGTGGAATTCAATGCTTCGCCATTGTTCACCATCACTAACATTAAGACTAGTTGTTAATGAACTATGGTCTAATATTAGCTGCAGGAAGCTAACTGAACTGTTAGTAGGTGAGTACACACCAGCACACAGAGATAATATAGTGTCTATAAGAGGGTTTCTAAGACTAGCCAAAGCAGGACAGTTAAGCAGGAAACGTCTTCATTTTGAAGACGTTACCAACCGACGTTTGAAATTACGTACTGGACGTTACGTCACAATCATCGTCATACCCGCGCCTACTGTAGTCGTCTCAATATAATTTTTGTTCTTTAATACGAATTTCACATAGAAATTACATAAATGCAGATTTGTCAAGGACCTAGTTCATACATGTTTGTCCACTTCAGAAGCCACGTGGCTGACGCGGTTGTACTACTTATGTTTGTAAACGTTCGCATGAAATGATAGTTCCCAGTTCATTTTGAAAAAAAAAATGTTAACGTAGGTAAGAAAAATAAGCCATTATTGGTCTCCGATAATGACAGGGAAATCCCAGTCCTCGGATGCAAGGGGTGTGTCGGAAACTCGGCAAGCTTCGTTTCTGACACGGCCCGTATGCCCTTGTGTTGGAATTTCCCTGTCCGCATCGGAGACCAATGATGGATTCTATTTATACCGATGTTTCTTACTTTGTTTTTGTCCTCCATGCAAAGTTTTGAATTCGAAATTACGATAGTACTCCGAACAGGTTAACCTATTCTGTAACAAATTTTACATGCCTCCTGTGAAAGATTAATTAGGCAGTCTCAAACTTTAATATTGCAGTTGTTTTTGGAACGTTAAAAGGTTCTGGCATTATTGTCGCCGGGTAAACCAGGCTACTCCTATTATCGCTTCAAATTCTCTCTTCTTGTTTCCTCATACTCATCTTTAATTTTGTTAATTCAAATTAATTATTACCATTATTGTTTCATTCTAATAGTTACTCGAAGGAAATTCAATTTAATAAAATGTATTTCACATTGTACATGTAGTCGAGCGATCGAATGGTAAGAGACGCTCGGTTATGAGGTAGATGGATTCGAATAACCGTCTGACCAGCCGGCGACTGGAAACCAAGCAGTATCGAACAAGGAAAGGATAAGGCAGCAAAAGGAGAGGGCTTGGTTTCGACTTATACATGCTGTGTACAAGATTCTGTAGGCTCCTAACCCCAACTGCCCCTATGGTCACTCTATTCTTTTCTATTCTATCCCATAACCTTACTAGGTCGTTGGGGCACCACAGATGACTTCAAAACAATCCCTTTCAACATTGTCCTGTCTTCAGCTGCCCTAGTTGAGCTGGCAAAATTCATTCCTGTCCACTCCCCTTGATATTGTCTTCCCACCTCTTCTTCTGTCTACCTCCTCTTCTTGTTCCTTTCACTGTGCCCTGAAGAATTGTCTTTGCTAAACCAGAAGACCTTGAGACGTGGCCAAATCACCTTAGTTTCCGTTTCTTCACCAGCGTAAGGAGTTCATCATATTCTCCAATGGCTGCTTGGATCTTCCTGCGAACCTCCTCATTGGTTATATGGTCCTTGTACGAAATGTTCAGCAACCTTCGGTAGCATCTCATCTCAAAGGCCTGCGTTCTTTTCTCTAACTCTGCTGTCAAGGTCCATGATTCACAGGCATACAGAAATATGGAAATGACAAGGGAGCGCATAAGTTTCACCCTTGATCCAAGAGATATATTGTTATCTCTCCAAATTAATTTCAGCTTAGTAAGAGCTGAAGTGGCTTGTGCAATCCTTGAGAGAACCTCTTGTTTTGAGCCATCATCTGAGATAACTGCTCCAAGGTATTTGAAGCTGCTTACGGTACCCAGCTTCTGCCCTTTTACCTTGATCTCCCTCTGGATGCCGTCTGCTCTGTTCGTCATCAGTTTGGTCGCCTCAGCACTGATCTCCATCATATACCTTGTGCAGGTTTGGTCGAGACTTTCAACTAGAGCTTCCAGTTCCTGTTCTATCTCAGCTAGAGCATCTATGTCATCGGCAAACCGCAGATTGGTAATGTTTCCGCCGCCTATGCTAACCTTTCCTTCATGTTCTTCCAGAGCATCAGGCATATGGTCACTATGCTGCGAGAAACCTTTACCTTTATATTTTTATAATATATAGTAGTCAAAATAAGATCCGCCGCATTAACTGTAGCATCTTTTTCAGAAAAAGTACCATGAAGAATGAAGTTAAACAGTCATAGACGTACCGTAATGCCCTTTTTGCATTGCTAGACAGACAAGCGTTTAAAGTTTAATGTAAACGGACAATTTGCACAACTTTCAGTTTTAGTGTGTGTTATTTCTAACTTTCCGTGATTACTCACGAGACAAACTCGCCTTTTCTTTAAGTTTTATTCTCATTTTCCCATCTGTTCCTCTAAGATACAGTTTTTGGAGACCAAATGTCCTACATACTGGAGAAAGTTGGCACTCAAGACAGATTTAACGATAGTCTAGCACTTCTGAATTTCAACGTTTAGGCAGATAAGCCCTTCTTTCTAAATTTGTAGTTACATTGCCATAGACATTTCAAAACTGCATGCCTGTCACAATTTTGCAACAAACTGATGCATTGTTATTTAAGAATGTTGCAAAGAAAATTATTTACATGTTCAGAAAAGCAGACTCACTGAGCTAAAATTTATGGCTAACAAGTCCTTAATTCGATAACCAAATTCGTACTATTTAGATTCAAAAGGAGGTAATTTACGGTCTTGTATAATTTAAGATGTAATTTTAGCCATTTGAAAGTTCATTCGGGCTTGATTAAGATGTTTCTGAACTGTATGGGTTCTCGTGATTTAAACGAGATAACTATAACGGTACTGCGCCTGCGCAGTAAATGTCTAGTCTCAGCTTCCATTGTTTACTAGTTATGCAAGGTAACTCTGTACATGCAGGCAGGAAACTGAAACGTTATAAACTTTTCCGTGGATCAACGTTTGGGCATCCAATCGAAAGCAAAATACTTTGAAAATATTATATCTGAAATCGTGAATATCATAATTAAGATTGCGGCGGAACTTATTTTGGCGAGTATATTAAGCGTTCCATGGATAATAACTAGCAGCTCTAAAGGTTTTATTCTCACGATCAGTTTGACCTTCCTAGTGTTTTAATGAGTGGCCGTATTCAAATAGGAAAACAGCTATATAACACAGTATTAAATGGCCTGAAAATAATTATTTATTTGAGAAATCCGAAGTTTCTGTTATAAGAATTTCAGTTTGTAATGTCATTGAAAAACTGGCGGAGCATGTTTCGATTTAAATGATGTCATAAACATGTAACCATAGCAACTAAAAGTTCATATTGATGTCAAAGTGACGTCATCGAGACGTGATTCTGCCAGGGTACTAAGCACTACAGTTGGTATTTCGATAGTTGCTTTAGTGAAAGATACAGTGTATGCTATGCTCCTGTCGGATTATATGTGAGATGCTTCTTGAAAAATTGCGATTTTTCTCAAACCTATAATTCATTCTCAAATAATTAAATTTCTCTGTTATATATAAAGTGTCAGGATGTTTACAAAAAGGGAAGGAAATGAGAACAAACTATTTCTTCATTAATATTGGTGTAAACGGTATTTTTATTCAGTAAACTACATACATATATACTCAGCGTCAATGAAAACGCAACAGTTTTAGATTGTCAAATGTTTGCTTAAATTCAATGATCATACTACATCAATAGTTATCATATCGGACCATCTTATTACGCCCATGATGTCGTTCTACCTGAAGGTACGTTGTGAATGTGTGACGTAATATAAGCTCTGAAATCAAGAAAAACGGAATTCCAGCATGATTTTACATGGCAGAAATTCCTAAATGATGGATTTTGCCAGAGTATTGATACCCTATCAAATCGCCATAGAAAAGGAATCAAGACCGCCGAATGCAAGAAAGAGACTTGGATTCGAACGTCACTTTACTGTCACGTTCATCAAACAAGAACAGACAAAAGTAACTGACGGTAAATTTGTTACTTTTTCCAACCCAGAATACTGAGAGAAGTAGTAGAAGCAGAATTTTAGAAATTCTGTTGGGCAAACTTCAACCATTATCCAGCCCGAGCATTGTGGCGAAACACATAAAGATACAAATTAGTTTATACACTTATTTATTTAAAGTCTAAAACAAGTCAGATTTATATTGTTTCACTAGTATGGTAAGGTTGTTTGATTCCTCGCTGTGTTTGTAAATATTTATCTTTATTTCTGTATCAAAGTCTGAATAAACAGTGAACACTTATCTATACTGTCTCTTTGGTAACTTCTTTCCTTCAGTTCTGTCACAATTGATTACATCTGTCCGTAGTATTCACTGTATTTTGGTTTCTCTCTGTTTAATGTGTCCTTTTCTATCTTCAGCTACTTATCCTTATCACCCCTAACAACGACGTCAACGTCATATGACGTTACGTCAACAATTGATTTAAACTAATGTGCTTGGAATTAACTGAATGTTACTGGCATTATATTAAATGTAACAAGGTAAACATAAAACAATATTGCAATGTATAGATAAAATAGAACAAAACATTATAAGAATTCAATGTAGGATAAAATCACGGTGATTCCGTGACACTCCCGCCACAAAGTTTATTATCCTGTATTTGATGCTGTTTATCTTTAAAAAGCCCGAATGACTGCTTGCTGTCTCGATTATCCTGTTTGTTTATTAACGTTGATTTGTATCTGCTTCTGTTACTCTTCTGCGGAGACTTGCTTCTTTTCTTGGACTTTGACCTCTTCCTAGACTTGGATCGTTTCCTGGTCTTAGACCTCTTCTCATACTTAGATTGTTTCCTAGACTTAAATAGTTTCTTAGACTTGGGTCGTTTCTTAGATTTCAGTTGTATCCTATCCTTTTTTCTTTTATTTGACTTGGATCTTTTCCAAGACTTAGACTTCTTCCTGGATTTAGATCTTTTCTTGGACTTAGACCTCTTCCTGGACTTAGTCTTCTTTTTCATTTTCCTGATAGGTAAAGCCTCGTCCACCCATGTGAAAATGTTTGTTTGTCTTTCAGCTGCAGTTCCACAGGTAATTGCGAGCAAGTTTTGTTCTTTTGTTGCCTGGCGATACTCAGATGTTCGTCCAGCCAGAATCCAACCTAACTTAGAACCAAGCATATACATGCCTGGTTGAATCTCCACCTTTTGGGGCAGTATAAGGTCAAGGTAATAATCATTGCCAATGAGCAAATCTATAGTTGAGGTTTCTAGTTCAGTTGGTGAAGTATCTGCAAGCGCATTGTCTTTCCATAGATATTCCCAGTTTTTTAAACAGCTTGTACTGAATGGGCGTCTCTGCATTGATCCAGTTATATTTGGTATCACATTTGCAGTTATTTTAAAAACACTGCCATCTTTAAGCTCCATGTTTAAAATAGTTGAAGGTGTATCTAATGGTTGTGACTTCTCTGATCCGAAAGTGACCAAGGAAATTTTACTCTTTTCCCCCAATTCCAAATTCAGTTTTCTGGCTAAATTCTCTGTAATATATGTCCTCTGGCTCCCGGAGTCAAATAACATTCGAACGTTCTCTTGCACCCCTGTTGTTGGATTTAGGATATTAGCTCTAGCTGTTTGCATCAGTACCATTTCTTCGGAAGACATGAGAACATTTTCTGTTGCATCTTCAACATCTCGCTCCAGGAGCTCATCAGCTAAATGTGTAGGCACTTGTTGCACAGATCCAAACTTCTTTGGACAAAGACTTCTGTGATGAACATTTCTTTGTCCGCAGAAATAACACGTTCGGGAGAGGCTGCATTCATTTGTTGTGTGAGTTTGCTTAAGGCATATAAGGCAACACCCTTTGACCCTTTGCGTCCTTGCTTCTAGGGTAGGGTATACTTGGCATTCATCACTCCAGTGTCTCTCATTGCAATACAGACATGGTGGGATTGGTCTGAGTTGGCTTGCATTCACTGAGCCTTCTATTTTAGGTCCTGAAACTAGGGCTTCTGTTGTAAATCTTGTAGGTTTTTGAGTGGTAGACTTATTCTCTGTTATGACCTGATTTTCTGCCCTTTCACGAGCAGATATATGTTCGTTAAGAAGTTCTCTAAATTTACTAACAGTCCATTTTGTCTTTGAACCCTTTTGTATTTCAAGCTGTACAAGGACATCTCTTGGAACTTTTGCAGTAACTAATGATACAAAAATGTCCTGATTTATATCTTGTTTCAGTGCATTGAGGCTTCTCAGATTCTTCTCAATTTGGTCATATAAAAACCTTAGGCTTCTTGTTGTGTTGTTAGCAGATGAAAGATTGATTAGTTCAGCATAATGTGAATTTACTACTGTTTGTTGGTCTCCAAATCTTTCTTTTAATATTTCTACAGCAACCTTATAATTTTCATTTGAAAGATGTATGCCTGATACTGCTAATTTTGCCTCACCTGTGAGCTTGCTATTGAGATACTTTAATTTTTCAACCTCTGATAAACTGACATTTTGGTCAATTGTGGTCTCAAATGTGTCCCAAAATTCTGTCCATTTCAGTCTATCCCCATTATAAGTTGGCATGTCTAGCTGAGGAAGTTTCACTGTTACATTGAAATTTTGTTGTCTTTGCGTTTGCTGTAAAAATAATGTTTGCTGATCTACCATTAACTGTTGCATTTGCAGTTGTAAATTTTCCATGCGGCTGTACCTTTCTTCAGTGATAGTGACTGCAGAGGAGTTTTCTGATGGTGAATTTACATTTAAAAGAGATTTTTCCAGTGTAATCAGTTGATCTCTACAGTCTATTACCGCTGTCATAAACGTGCCGTCCTCTGTCAATAACTGTTCCATAGCATCTTCTCCTTCTGTTCCTTCAACAGCTAGAGAAATCTTTTCATTGGTAATTTCAAGTTTATCACAGAAGTTTGTCAATCTTTTTATACATGCATCTAGCTTTAAGGCGAATTCCTTTGCATCTACACAGTCTTTGTTTTGTTCTAGGAGAGCATTTCCTAGTGATAGTTCCTTGTCCAGGGTATTCTTATATCGTGTCCTATTTGATTTTAAGCTACGAAGCGACATGTTGTTTGTATTGTCAGCAATAGTTCACTAATCTCTTTCAGGTCCCCTTTTATAATCTTTCAGTCCCGGGTTCCGGCACCAATTTATGTGGCGAAACACATAAAGATACAAATTAGTTTATACACTTATTTATTTAAAGTCTAAAACAAGTCAGATTTATATTGTTTCACTAGTATGGTAAGGTTGTTTGATTCCTCGCTGTGTTTGTAAATATTTATCTTTATTTCTGTATCAAAGTCTGAATAAACAGTGAACACTTATCTATACTGTCTCTTTGGTAACTTCTTTCCTTCAGTTCTGTCACAATTGATTACATCTGTCCGTAGTATTCACTGTATTTTGGTTTCTCTCTGTTTAATGTGTCCTTTTCTATCTTCAGCTACTTATCCTTATCACCCCTAACAACGACGTCAACGTCATATGACGTTACGTCAACAATTGATTTAAACTAATGTGCTTGGAATTAACTGAATGTTACTGGCATTATATTAAATGTAACAAGGTAAACATAAAACAATATTGCAATGTATAGATAAAATAGAACAAAACATTATAAGAATTCAATGTAGGATAAAATCACGGTGATTCCGTGACAAGCATGACGTTACATGGATAACGTCAAATTTATTTGCTGAACCACATCACAATTCAACAACCGAAAAGTAGATTTTATGTTAAGAGACCTTCCAATAAAGAATTCATTTGCAATAAAGTGTCTGGCAGAGAACGAAATATGGATTTATAACGCTTTAAATGTGTCATTTGATAATGACAGTTTTCAAATACGTCAGTATTGACGTCACGCTTGATAGCACCCACTAGTGAACGAAATTTAATTTGCAAACATTCTATCTCAATACCAGAAAATAAAGATTAACCAAATTGTCTATTACATAAGACCAAATATGAAACAACACAATGTGCCATAAGTTTCAAACTAGTGCGTTTTCATTGACGATGAGTATATAAATTTACTAATCAGTTCAATGTAGAAGCTGGCGGTAAGCGTATTGGTTGTATGATAGTCATTTCTTAAATTCCTTAATACTGTAATTGCTAACAATTGGAAAGATTAATTCTATCTGACTGAAAACAATAACCGAAGCATAAGTCATAATTGAGCTACGACACGAGAAAACCAACAAAGTGGTCGTATGCCAGCCCAAACTCAGATCAGCCTGGGCATTCGCCCAATCCGATTAAAGTTTCGCTGTCCGCATGGAGCTAGCTTAGACTCTTAGCCACCCTTTAAAAGCACAGCAAAGACTCTGACCATACTATGCGGATGCCCAGTCTGATCTGAGTCTGCTCTAGGCACACGACAACTTTGTTGGATTTCTCGTGTCGCGGCTCTATAAAAGCAAACAGTAATTCTTTAATAATAACTAGTCCCCGATATATAAGTAGAAAGTAGAAGAATTAGGATAAAAATATTGATATAAATAAAAACAAGTATAACACTGATAATCTTCTAAGTCCAAATCAGGAACGGCTGTTCACTTCATGCGGAGACTTATAAGATTACAAACTGTATAAGGATAAGATTCTTGTATAAATGTTGTTAGTTTGAAAACGCGAATAAATCTTCATAACGGGGAAACTTTCAGTACCACATAATTCTAAAAATAAATTGTTAAAACAATTTAAAGTGCTTATAAGCTGCGGCCTACTTTTAGCATCAATATTCAATGGTGCGTCTTGGCTTGTTCAAAAATATTTCTGGTAAAACTGGTTTATATTTCGATACAAAACTGAAGGTTAGAATACTGGTGTTCTGCGACAAACTGCAAACAAAGCGGTTTACACAACGCACACATCAGGACAGCAGAGCAGCTATTCATGCCTTGCTAGGAAAAATAAGAAATGCAAGAAAAGCACTGTGCAACTGAAACTTATCTAACAGTTTAGGAAGGCGTTCTTTCTTTCAGAAAGAATCCCCGCTTCGCCATCAGGAAAGTCAAGAGGAAGACATAAAACTAGTTTTCCTTTGTAAAATGGCGGAAAAAAACGAAAGAGTGAAGGTAGATTTATTCACTTTAATAATCTAGAAGTCAATGAACTGTTACAACAGACTAAACTTCTTACAGAATCTGACAAACAAGTCGAACTACAAATATAATGATTGACGATGCAACTAGAATATTTGTATTGGCCCCATTTCCACCATCCTGCTGATTCACACAAGTACCATCAAGCTTGACCGTCACATTGCCGTAGCCCGTGTTAGTGCCGTCACTTGCAGATATTACCAATTCGTACTCGGCAGCAACCGATATATTAATTGCTACACCTGTAGTAGTTATTAAACCAGTGGTGACGCCTATCATGAATTTTGGAGGGGTGTCATCACCAGCTGAAACATAGATTACACCCGCCTGCATTTCCATTTTATAAGCTATGGCACCAAGAAAAGTTCAGGAATGAGATTGCCTTTATTGTATACTAAAGGGGATTCAAAAGTGTAAAGAGTAGAAAACGCCATGTTTCATGTTAACACCATCTATCAGCAGCACTAATCGAAGCAATCAAAGCCACAATTAAACAGCTTCCATTCCGTTTCACTTTGCAGACATCAACTTTTGTTTCCGACGTGTTACAAAGGTTATTTGAAACTGTGCACTTGAAATGTAGATTTACAGGCCATGAGTCAAAAAAGTTAAAGTAAGTCCATGGTAAAAATTACAGAGAAAATAAATATAAGCTAACGCTAGTGCTATGACAGACGTTCAACTACGTAGGAAAAAAACCCCTCAAAAGTTGAAGATGTTCAAGGTCGAAGACGTGAAACTTCACTAGATTGATTACCAACTGGTTGTGGACAAATTCGGGCAAGATGGCAATGCTATTTTGACACTTGGTCGATGCGATTGCTACTCAGTCAGAATCTAGTAGAAAGACCGAAACACCAGAAATGAACAGGATTATCTTTTCATTAACTTAAAGTACGTAAATCTTAAAAGATCTAAAAATAATTCATGAAATAGCATTGAAGCAAATATTATTTTGACATCAGAAATTGATTCTGAAAAGAAGAAGACAAAGATGAGGAACTAAAAAAGAAGAAGAAAAAAATGCTCTGATGTCTAAACAGAATTGATTCTGATTTACCCAGAAAAACACTCGTCAGTCAACCAGAAGAATAATCATCAATAGATGATGTGTATACAAAATTAAGCGTGTCCCGAAAAAAATCAAGGAAAAAAAAAAAGAAAACATTTTTTTCACCTGTTATCGCATAAGCTGAAATCGTGTTGTGTGCAGCTGTAATATCGGCGTCTGTAGCAGTGAATGTTCCAACGTTGGTCCCTGATAAATATGAAAAATATCAGAATTAAGGGCCTGTCAACTCTCGATATCTCAAACTCAAATTTCATCTCAGCCTACTGATATCTCAAAGTAGATTTTCTGGTTCCAGAAAATCTATATTGAGATACCAGTAGTTCGAGATAACAAGATTTGAAATGTAAGAATAATGGGAAATGTGTCCAATAGAAAATGCTGGAAACAAGAGGTTACTGTGAGATGTTAGTGTTTGAGATACTGAAAGTCAACTGTAAATGAATACAATATCAGTGGAACCAGATTTAGCATTTTCGATTTCATCCCATCTCAACAAAGGCCATCTCGTAAAGGGAAGAATATACTTTTAAGGGGGCAAACTTCTTTCAAGTTCTTTGAACATGTAGCGAAATTAAACGTACCTTTATCAAAGGACCTGTGCCGTTTTATCTCCATTCAAACTCATATAAAATTGCATGGTTTCTGTTGCTTATCATTTTAGTAAACGAGGTTATTTAGATAAAATACGTTTCTTCTTTGTGAATGATATTCAAAACAACATGACTTCAGACGTGTTTTCGTTAAAATACTTTAGGAGAAAATTACAGAAAGTTTTTCCTTTCAGATGGAGCTACTCGGCGACATGTTTCATGACACATGTGCTGTGCAATCATTAATGAGCCGCGACACGAGAAAACCAACAATGTGGTTGTGCGCCCAGCGCAGACTCGGATCAGCCTATGCATCCGCCCAATCTGACCAGAGTCTTTGCTTGGCGCTTAAAGGGTAGCTTAGGGCCTAAGCTAACTCCATGCGGACAGCGAAGACTCTGGTCAGATTGGGCGGATGCCCATGCTGATCTGAGTCTGCGCTGGGTGCACAACATCACTGTTGGTTTTCTCGTGTCGAGGCTCAATTATTTTTTGTCGCAAGTAGCTCATGTTTAGACGATAAGACATGGTTCATGCAACAAATTCGTTCAATGAAACATATAGTTTTGAAGTAAGTTTGACATTTTTGATGCAATAACACACCAAACGAAACTAAATGAACAGACTTGTTTCAATGATGTATTTGCTTTGTAATCGTGGCCTTCACGGGATATCTTATTAACTTTCATGCTAATTATATAAAACAAGTAAAAGCATAAAATTGCATGATGCTATTTTGCAACATTTAAAACAGATCATGCTTGGGACTTTAACTGCACACACCATACTTCATGTTTTCTGGTAATATATTGTGCAACTCAGAATAGGTGGCTACAGTGCTTATACAACTTTCAAGGGAAAATAGAAAAGGCCACCTTTCGTGACGACTCTGTACATTGTCTAAGATCTATCCATTTTATGTTACAAGTTGGCACAATCATCATGCATTTAATTGTGCGTGCCTATTTGTAACCACCTCATGTACGTAGACAGGCTTTCGACCATGTAGGAGCTCAGGTAGCTCAGTAGGTTTAGTGGCCTGCTGATCTAGCGGTCCCGGATTCGAGACATGCTGGAGGCGTAATCTTTCCAACCGTAACCGGGAATCCGATGCACACACCCTTTCAATATCACCTCCCATCGTCCTGATATGAGACACATAGTTTAAAAAGGACTTAATAGCGCAAGCCATCTATCCGTCTATGTAGAAAAAAATAAAGGTGGCATTTTCTATTTTCACTTGTATAAGGTGTTTAATCCCCATTCATTTCCATTCATGTCAATATTTCAGCTTTTTCAGCTTTTGTAGAGAAGATATTGCTGTTCAAGTCCGATGAGCAAAACCTGTGTGATTCTGAACCGACGTAAACATTTCTTAATAGTTAACAAAAACAACCTAGTTAAGGTTTTGCGCAAAATTTGTGCAGGAGAGAGAGAGAGAGAGAGAGAGAGAGAGAGAGAGAGATGTGGATAGATGACTTGCGGTTTAGCGTCCTTTTCAACAGTAGTCGGTCATATGAAACATACATCGGGATTCTCAAACAGGTAGAACAAACATACAGAAGGCGAACGTAAACAAAGATAAAGATAAATCAACGACGTAAGACATATTTATTATCGACATCGTCTTTGCTTCGTTGATGCAACCATATGATACTTTAATAGAAATGTACACTAGCTTTGCTTCGTGGAAAAATACATTAACACCACATTGAAGTAATAATATACACTATACAAACCTGCTAGAGCAGTGGAAGGAATTGCTCTACAGAATGGTGAGTCTTCAAACACAGGGATGTTGTCGTTCACATCCTCTGCAGTCACCGTGAACGATATAGTGGCTGTGTCAGTGGCGGCAGCGGAAGACGTAGCCCTGAATATAAACAAGGCCAGGAATTAGGGGGAAACTGTTTGACAAGCCAAATGCACACTAATTTTATAAACCTAAAAAGCTGGTGTTGCGATGTGACAAACAAGGTTTTCTCAGATAAATCCAGGTTTTCTTTGATAAACCAGGTTTTCTCTTTTGTTAAACGAATTTATTCTCCGATAGAACTGGCTTTTCTCAGATAAACTAGGTTTTTCCTCTAAACTTTGTGATAACAAAAGATAAGCCATGCTTTTCTAAGAAAAAAACAGAATTCATCGATAAAATCCTGGTTTCGCTTTTATAAAACCAGGTTTTCCTTTTATAAACCTAGTTTTTCTCTTGCGATCCTAGGTTTTCATTTAAATTCTGGCTTTTTCTATAGAAAAAACTAGTTTATTAAGAAAACCTGGCTTTGCGGAGATAAACCAGTTTTTTTCTATTATATTATAGCTTTTCAGTGATAAACCAGGTATTCCTCAGATAAACTAGCTTGTCCGTATATACACCTTTCCTATAAATCGATTAAGTCGAGCACGAGTTATCTACCCAAGTAGACTGTGACGTCATCTATAGGACATCCCATATAATTCAGTACAACTGCAAGCACACATAACATGCATAAAGCAGACGTTTTGTAAATGTAAACTGCAAAAAAATCATTGAAAGACCAAATTAAAGTATAATTGTCCCGTTTTCATGTAACATTTTTTATTTATATATATATTTATTTATTTATTTTAATATCATATTGAGAATCCCGACAAGTCGGACCCCTTTCATCGACGCCGTGTTTTAACACCCCGGCAATACATTCACGTTCATTCAATATAAAAAAAGTTACATTTCGTATAAATAAGTTTCGTAAATCTGAAAAGTTATTTCCATTTTTCCGACATTCAGGTAGTATCTACGTATTATTACCGGACAGATTATAGCGCTGATATTTATGGTTTCTTGTGCGATACACCGATCTTAAAGCATCAGCTTCCAGACAGTTTTCCGTAAGTTTGAACCCGAGGTTGAATTTATATTATATTTTTCCATCTCTTACTTATCTTCGGTATTATTTATTTGATCGTAGGTGTTCTTAAGCTGCCTTCCGAACACGTGTCTAGGTAATACACAATCATAATAAGTGTTTGTTTATTGCGGCAATGCGCGCAATTCGGTGATTACACAAACGAATTCCGTGTCAGCACACTTTGTTGTCATTTTTAGCGTGTGTCTGCTTTATAATCAGCTAACCGTTCGTTTTGTAATAACCTTCCGCGATTTTCTTTCTTTTCCTTATGTTTTGGAAGCTGTACTGGTGATACATACTCTTTCGATTGAGGTAATTTTGGCCCGAAATTTTAGTGGGAAATCTAAAAGTTTTATGTCAAATTCCCAAATGCTATAAGTTATAAAGCTTATTTTCCGACAAAGAAAGAGCGAAATATAGTTGGAACAAAATAGTTGTCTTAATCTTAACCGTTGAATGTTAGTTTTGAATATACGGAAAACCGGCATTTATTTGGTTACACAATGAAAAACAATAGCCTATCCTATAGATGACGTCATAGGCGTTGCAAGGGACAAAACTCGAACAGACTCTGAATTATAGGAAAGGTGTATAGCCATTCTCGCGAGAGGTTAATCGATAATTCATGATGACAGACAAACTTGGATGAAGATGGCGGACGAAGCTTGAAACATTTGCTGTCGGAACTATTCGTATGAAAATTACCGACATTTTCACACGTTTCTGCAGCATTCGAGCATGCGCATGACATTGAAATGACCTCATACTGACATCGATGCGACGTCATCATGTCCCCTCGAAGTCAATACGACGTTACTTCGACGTCATGTGCCCGCTGGGGTGCGACAAATCCGCGCGGTAAGTGCCGTTTGTTCGTTGCAACGGCCGCAGAAAAGGAGCGAATTAAAAAAACTTGAAGAGCGTATGCGTTGCCGATATCACCAGTTACGACCCTTTATACGTAACACCTATGGATCGCTTTTTGCTGGCCGCAAGCGTAACAATCAAGAACTGAAACCCATGACATATGGCTTAGTAAACGCATCATGAACTATAACAATGAAAAAGCGTCGCATCTATTTATACGTTTTTATATGTCTGTCTGTGTTTTATTTGCGTATTGATTTATACTGTTATTTCTAATATTAATATTTAACTTTCTTTTCTACATTTTTGACAAGGTCATATACTAATCCCGGTGGACAAACTACGATGAAACGACGTTGAATCAACGTATAATCAACGTCGTGTGTCCACTGGGAGTACTTCTATCATGATTTAGCTAGATCTGTCATACCTATACAAGCTAAGATTCTATAATGCATGATTAGTTATGTCCCCCCACCAAAGGTGAGGGGGGACATATTGTTTTCAGTGCAGTTCCCGGTGCGTCGGCGTCGGCGTCGGCGTCAGCGTCGGCGTCGGCGTGACAGATTCTTGTATGCACGATATCTCTTGAACCAATGGATGGAATTTCACCAAACTTGCATGGATATATCATTGGGACAAGGTTAAGAGCTGATTAGATTTTGGTGACCTTGACCTCATTTTCAAGGTCACAGGAGAACTTAAATGGCGTGAAAATTTCTTGTATGCACAATATCTCCTGAACCAAGGAATGGAATTTCACCAAACTTGCATGGATATATCATTGGGACAAGCTTAAGAGCTGATTAGATTTTGGTGACCTTGACCTCATTTTCAAGGTCACAGGAGTACTTAAAATTAGTGAAAATTTCTGGTATGCACAATATCACCTGAGCCAATGGGTGGAATTTCTCCAAACTTGCATGGATATATCATTGGGACAAGTTCAAGAGCTGATTATATTTTGGTGACCTTGACCTCATTTTCAAGGTCACTGCAGGAATTAGCTGACAATTTCTTGTACCCACGGTATCTCTTGAACCAATGGATAGAATTTCACCAAACTTGCTTTGATACATCATTGGGACAAGTTTAAGAGCTGAAAAGATTTTGGTGACCTTGACCTCATTTTTAAGGTCACTGAATGACTTAGATGACAATTTCTTGTAACCACTATATCTCCTGAACCAATTGAGTGAATTTCACCAAACTTGCATAGATACATTAATGGGACAAGCTTAAGAGCTGATAAGATTTTGGTGACCTTGACCTCATTTTTAAGGTCACTGGAGGACTTAGATGACAGTTTCTTGTACCCATGATATCTCTTGAACCAATGGATAGAATTTCACCTAACTTGCATGGATTGGGACAGGTTTAAGAGCCTATTAGATTCTGGTGACCTTGACCTTATTTGCAAGGTCACTGGAGGGCTTAGATGACATTTCCTAGTACCCACTATATTTCTTTAACCAATGGACAGAATTTCACCAAACTTGCATGGATACATCATTGGGACAAGTTTAAGAGCCTATTAAATTTTGGTGACTTGACCTCATTTTCAAGGTCACTGGCGGACTTAGATGACAATTTCTTGTACTCACTATATCTCCTGAACCAGTGGATGGAATTTCACCAAACTAGTATGGATACATCACTGGGTTAACTTTTGATAGCTGATTAGATTTTGGTGACCTTGACTTCATTTGCAAGGACAAAGTCATCTATGAAGGATATCTTTAGAACCAGTGGATGGATTTTCTCCAAACTTGCCTTGTATTGTATTTTAATTGCACAGGTTTTTTATTCATAAGGGGGGATTGGAAATGGCTGGTGGGGGGACATCAGTTTTTCTCTGAAAAACATTTCTAGTTTGAACTTATTTTGGTGAAATGTTCATGTACATGTTCTCCCTCGACCTGCAAATATCCTCTTTCCGGCTGGTATGCAACATTTATTTGTGCCTATAAATGTTGCAGGCTAGTAGAAAGATGATGCTTGCGAGGCAGTCTTAGTTATCCGTTAGATTCGTACCTTTACTACTGTTGCATACTTATAATTTCAAAAGTTATATGTTAATACTCATATGTCATGCTTTATATGACTTGAGTGAAATAAAAGTTTTTGTCTGTCTGTCTATAAGATACTTCATATTGATCAATTCTTTTATTTGTTTTTACTTAATTTGGCTCTAATATGGTGTTCTTAATATTATGCATTATTTTATGATGAATGTGGTAGACCTAAACCTACGACTGATTCAGTATTAAATTCATAGCATATTCAAGGTGCATGATTCAGATATTGGCCATTCGTTAACCGGGAGGAGCCCTGGTAGCTCTGGAGGTTAGGTGCTGGCCCCGTAAGTTAGAGGTAGATCGATTCCAGCTGAAGTCTTTTCAACTATAAACGGGGTTCCAGTGTCCATTATTCCATTATCACCTCTCATTGTCCTGAAATGACTAATATAATGATTAAGAGGACGTTGAATCGTAAGTTTTTCGTCTATCAACGGTTAACAAGGCTAACATACTGTACAATCACTGTAGTGGTTCTCTCCGTGTCGTTCAGGGCTTCGAAATCAATTTCAACAGCCGTAGACAGCACACCACTCGTTCCATCAATGACATACAAAGCCGGATCATTGGCCGGAGTTTGGCTTAATATCGAGTCAGTTATAGTGTTTGGATTGTCCGATGCAACTACCTGAAATAAGAATCACATTGAAAGCATTCAATCAGTAACAGAGCCGCAACACCACAAAACCAACAAGGTGGTCGATGATGTGCGCCCAGCGCGATGACTAAGGCCAACCTGGACATCCGCCCTATCAGATCACAATCTCCTCTTTCCGCATTTAGAATTATTGGGTCCTTAGCTACCCATTGAGCATACAGTAAAGACTTTGATCAAACTGGGCGGACGCCAAGGCTGAGCTGAGTCTTCAATTGGCGCATAGTCCACTTTGTTGGTTTTGTCGTGGTGCGGCTCATGTTATGAATTTATAAATACTTTTGTTAAAATTATGGTTCTGTAATATCATTGACCTTCTAAATAAAGTACCAAAATAGACTGTATAAGATATATAATGTCTAAAGTAAAAGCTGTCAACAAGCTGTCACAGAGTCACGCGGACAGTCTCGGCAGGAAGCCATTTTTCGAGGACACTAGTCCCTGCAGGAAGCAAGAGTTCGCCGACAGTCTCGGCGGAAGCCAAATATGACGGACAGTCTCGGCAGGAAGCGAAAATTGCAGGACTGGTTTATACCCTGTGGTAACTGGAAGTGACCGTTGTTTGTGGCTACGTACAGTAACAGACAGACAGACAATAACTTTTTCATTCAAAGTGCATGTAAACATGACAATAGGAGGAACCCCAGTACTTATTCACCACAGCAAAGGGACAGTGTATCATTTTTCAACCTACTAACAACAGCAATAATATAAGGGTTCAAAGTTTAAACGCTAGTGGAGGAGCACACAGAACATACAAATAACAGAAAGCCGGAAAGGAAGAACATCATACTACATTGCACAATATGACTCGGCGCATACTTCCTGTTGCCAGAAAACTTTAAGATCACGATCACAGATCTCTGAATAAGCGAATTTTCATAATAGTTAATCTAAATCAATTCCTTTTAAGAGAGAGAGAGAGAGAGAGAGAGAGAGAGAGAGAATTTTCTTGCACACCAGATAAGGATATCCGCGAACTTCACCTGTACCTACAAATCTTATCTCACCCATGTTATCTCACCCAGGACCGGATAAAAATCACGAGCATTCAATACATTGGTTGTATTGGAGGTCACGTACCTGCGTCGTCAAGTGACGTTGGCTTTTAAGATGATGAAGTCACGAAGACGGCAAAAATGGCGTCAGTATATGCATGCCAGACGTTGAATGAAAGAACCGAAAGGCGATCGTTGAAAGCGATGGCTTCTTTTAAAATCAAATAGAAACCTCTGAGGCACTAAAATTACGCATTTTAACAAGTTTTAAAGATAATACAAAACGTGCTGTGCAAGAAAAAGTATCTATCATGGGTGTGAGGTGCGGATAGGAAAATCCGTCACTCGGGATCACTGTTCGGCATCACTCGGCAAGCCTCGTGATGCCGAACAGTGACCCTCGTGACGGATTTTTCTATCCATACCTCACACCCATGAAATATACTTATAATCCAACTTAAGGTATCTGGGTACACCCTCATAAACTTCTACAAGGATACGACTTTCTTGACTTCGTCTTTGCTTCCGTGGGTGACCTTAAGTGTTGATGTCTTTTTGTAACAGATAGAAAGATCGCAGTATCCGAACTGACTGTACCATCTCTTCTGGTTTTCATAGCGTTGAATCGAGAGTACAAACATTCGCTTATAACCAGTAGTCGGAAATCATTATGTTTTGAGATTTTATCCGGAACCTGCTGCTGCGTCATTTATAGTTATTCCGCTTTGAAAATGTAAAGAGGTAAGTTTAATATAATTTGCTCTTCGGTCTTTTACTTTATTGCCCTGTACAATGTCGTGTATGGGTGGGTAGTAATTGGTACAGTATTCAAATCGTCCTTGGCATGATTCTAAACCCATTTTGAGCCTTTTGTTTTCATGTTTTATAAAAAAAATCTTTATAATAAACGGAAGGCGTTATCAATCTACAGTTTGTTAGTTTTGATAATAGGATGATAGCTAGATTTTGCACGACACAAACTCGTGTTGAATTAAGCTGCTCGGAATAAATTTCTGTGACGGCCATGAGTTATTCATTGTACAGGGCAATAAAGTAAAAGACCGAAGAGCAAATTATATTAAACTTACCTCTTTCCATTTTCGAAGCTTATTAACTATAAATGACGCAGCAGACTCCGGATAAAATCGCAAAACATAATGATTTCCGACTACTGGTTACAAGCAAATTTTGTACCCTCGATTCAACGCTATGAAAACCGTAAGAGATGGTACAGGCAGTTCGGATACCGTGAAGATAACATGATATAGTTGCATCATTTTGTACGAAATCAATTATATGAAAAGATGTACTCGTAATAGGGATTTTAATAGATTGAAATTATGATATACGCTATGCCAAATAGAAGGTATGAGTAATGTTAGACATGTATAACATTACTGGTTATGCACAGAATCAGCTATTTCCGTTGATATTTTTCTTTTGTCGAAAGGATATTTTTTCTTACATCAGAATTTTTTCATGGATTTATTTCCACTTGATAAATGATACTACATGTTTAAATCTTTTCAAACTTTTGGTTTTGGGTGCCCGTGCCGGTTTTTTTTTTTTTTAAAAAAAAAAAAACGTTTTCCGCTATAATTCGCCAAACGTGATTTATTTCTTTGATACTTTTAGGTGATAAAGATTGCTTCAATTTTCTAAATTTTGGAGAATGAGTACAATTTTAGGGGAAGCAACTGCTATTTTCATATTTTAACTTCCTTTCTAGATGGACATAAAGTCTTAAACGAAGGAATTTGCTTCCCTAAGAGAAAATTCTTTTTTTAAGAATAGAACCCTTTTAAGAGAGTCTCGTCAACGAGGTAGGCCGAGAGGAAGTCATAGAAATTGTTCCCTAAAATAAAGGACGGAAAAACATGGATCTGTACCCATGCGAATAAATTCATTTTGCTCGTAATAAAATTACCTACTTACTGTATATACAGTCCCTCCTGCAGCGCCTTCTGGTACTTTAATGTCTTCATCTGGATTTGGTGCAGAAAATGTTGGCAGAGCTCCTAAATTTATAATTGAAAAAAACAATGAATACAATGACGAACTACCTCAAGAAAGTTACTACGTTTTATGCATTCCTTGATTTCGGCACAGCACCACTAGGCGATTATACAACCAACTCTCCAGTTTCTAAAAAAATAAAGATTGTTCCAAAGCATACATTGGGCATATCGTAACCCGATATTATTAGCACGTCTATGTTTGATGGACCTCAAGGCGACATGCTGACTAAAAAATCTGTCGCTCTTAATATAAGTCTTGCGTTTGTTTTAACCATAAAAGTCCATAAGAGCTGCTATTCAAAAAGCTAATGCCCCTGGGCTCACAACTCTAAATCAACTTTAAATCAACGTTGACTCGACGTCATTACGCTGCATCGACGTTGATTCAGTGTTGTTTTAACGTTGCATGCCTGCTGGAAACATACCTAATACACCTTTGCAAGATACCACAGTTAATATCAGCAGGTATTTGTAAATGTCCGCCATCCTTAAGTTTACAAATAAAGATGAAAAAATCTATTGGGTAAGCCGTTATATCTAAGAAAATGGTAAATAGACGATGCTTATATATCTGCAAATTTCAGCCATGGAACTCTGAATTATTGACATAAACCTTAATATAACACTATATGTAAACATGTCAAACTAATGTGTCATGATTTGCTTTTATGTTTTTTTACAACCTTTATTTCACAATCTTCACGCAATTTAAGTGTTTTATTGTCTTAATATACCAATTGAATATTCAGTACATTTATGAAAAGCCCTATGGTAAACGTAACGTAGTTAATACTCCAATAACTACATCGGTTCACGCGACGTCACATGCCGTTATGTGACGTCAAATAAACCATGGTTCTCTCCAATCTGATTGGACGTAGGCGACAATATGACGTCGCTGATGCCTTTCCGCTATTAGTAGAAAAAGTGCGTATAAATGGTTTTCTGCTTCAATGTAGCCCCTAACGTTAATTCGTGGTCAAATAATAGACAGAAAAGAAAATAAATACAAGAGCAATGAACTTAGCTTTTCAGGTGTTTGTCGAAGTATAAACTACATTGGGTTGCTAGCAAAGTTTACTTGAACCCCTTACTTAAACCCCTTCGGGGTTCACTTTATTTGCGCGCGACCCAATGTAGTTTATACTACGATAAACACGAGAAAAATAAAGTTCATTCCTTAAATAAACTGTCAAAAGCAAATATGCAAAAGGTAAAACTGATGCACTCCCTTATCATATCCATACGTCTGTATGCGTGTGAGGCATGAACATTGAGTAGAGTTGGAGAAAAGAATGCATGCCTTTGAGATGAGATGCTACCGAAGATTACTGAACATCTCGTATAAGGACCATGTAACTGAAGAGAAAGTTACCAGAAAGATCTGAACAGCCATAATGTTTGAGAATATGATGAACTCAAGAAACGGAAACTAAGGTGGTTTGATCATATTTCAAGGTCTTCATGCTTAGCAAAGACAATTCTGCAGGACACAGTGAAAGGAAAAAGAAGAAGAGGTAGACATAAGAGGAGCTGGGAAGACAATAGTAAGAATTGGACAGAGATGGACTTTGTTAGCACAAGTAGGGCAGCCGAACACAGGACTAGGTGGAAGGGGATTGTACTGTGGTGTCCCAACGAGCGTTCAAGATTATGGGATTAACTAGACTTAGCAGAAACTAGCCCTGTGTTACAAATAAAATTCAGATTCATACTGCCTTCAGTAGTTTTAAGCTGAAAAATATCATTCGGTAAATTTATTACCTTCTTTCAATTTTAAGCTGTTAAAACAGTCATACACCCTCGAGAGCCATTGTGCTTAGCCAAAAGTCAGTTGTAAATTATTTCGACCTTTTGAGTGTTCTCAAATGTTTCTGTAATGAATTTCATCATGTGTACATAATGATATCAAAACGTAACTATTCGATAATATCAACACCTAAAAACAGAAACTTCGTCGCACTTAAACATATGAACGTACTTATGTTGAAGAGAAGTCATATGTCGATAACCGTCTTTTTTTATTGCTTCAGACTTAACTTTGAAGTGGGTATCAAAGATAACAAAAATAAATCTATATACATGTAATACCCACTACGTAAATGTCACAAATAACTGTATAGAGAAAATTGTAATTATACTTCTAGTTCATGTATCCTTGTTAAATTGCCTTGTTATTTATCTCACTGTCGTGTAACGAAGTGAAGTGCCCAAAAAATAACGATCCCCAGTCAGTATTCTATGAAAAAATTGACCCTTTTTATATAATACATGTATTGACTCACGTTAAAACTTAATGATCCCCTCGATCTATAAAATATTGACTCCCGGTTCTTAGTTTTTAAAGAAGAGTGATCCCCGGTCATAATATTATGACTCCCCCTGAAACAATGATGTGATATATATATCTATGGCATACATAACGTTGTGTCCGATCTGTTACCACTCTCCTATTTGCTGACAGATTTTAATATAATTTGGCACACATGTCAAGAACATGTGTCGTGCGCAAGACCTAGGTACCCATCTCAAAGGTCAAGATCATAGAGATCAATCAAAGATAACGGTGTCCCGTTATATGATTCTGGTAAACAGAATGTCGTATCTACCTGTAGCTTTGTCAGTTGCGGGTAGATTTTAAAATAACGGAAAACAAACATAAGCCGTATCAAGAAAATGTATTGCGCGCAAGATCTAGATCCTCATCTCAAAAGTAAATGCCAAAAATATAGATGACCAATAATGTGTAAGGTTTCTTGTTTCGCTCCATCCCGAAATCACACAATGTTTGATTGGTTATACTAACTCGTAGCTATGTCGTTGGAACAGGATACTAACTTGTGAGAACGACATAGCTAACTCGTGGTCAGGATTATTAAACGGACTCACTACAGAAAGTGGTGATCATCTAAACACAGAGTAAAACGTTAGGTAATGATCACGAATTAGTACAATCAAATCCCACATTCCGCTTCAAAACCAAAAGGGAAAGAAGTACACGCACAAAATTTGATAAAAGTTCACGAAAGACACGCACAGTAAACCGAATGAGCAGAGTCATGTAAAAGGAAAGTGAAAAGGTTTACGATTGGCTTCAGAATCTATTTGTTTACAGCATGTGTTTTAGTCACAGGACATTCTTGCACCGTCTTTCTTTCTCACCCTTTTCACTGCATATGGATGTCTTCAAAGTAAGAGTAGTCTATTTCATTGCATATAGATAAGTCTTCAAAATAAAAGTCTTGCAAGACCAGGTATTCTAGAAAGGCTTGACTAGAATATACAAAGGTACATTTATATTATGTTTTCTACTGTTTTCAATAGTACAAAAGAAGTAGATAACAAATCACTCTATGCATAACCTCTACAATTACTCAAGAAGAAGTTTCTATATGCCCAAATAAAAAAGTAAAAGAGTGATTTAGTTTTATGACAATTCAACAGCAATAATGGTGCGACCTAGAATACAGTGGGTCGGTACCATCAGAGCTACCTGTTCACAAAATGTAGTCGAGCCCCTCTGTCATTTTTGAATGCCAACCTTTTTGTATATATACATAAGCATCGGGCTGAAATTTAGTAGGGAATGAGTTTCATTTTCTGGTGTTTATCGAAGTATACACTACATTGGGTCGCGTGCAAAGTAAATGAAAGTTACGAAGGGGTTCGTGTAAACTTTGTTAGCGACCCAATGTAGTTTCTACTTCGATAAACACCAGATATTAAGTTCATTACATATATTTACATTTATTTTCTGTCTATTAATTGACCACAAATTGCGTTGGGGCTACTAAAACATTTATACGCATTTTTCGACTAACAGCGGAACAGTTTCAACGACGTCATAACGTCGCCTACGTCCAATCAGATTGGAGAGAACCATGGTTCATTTTGACGTCTCTTAACCTCATGTAACGTCACATGAACTGATGTAGTTATTGAAGTATAAACTACGTTACGTTATAATGGCTTACCATAGGGCTTTTCAATAAATGCACTGAGAATGTAAATATTTAAATATGAACAGTTGATAAGTGCGTTACACTCGGAGTGACCTTATTTGATTGACTTAATTTTGAATGAGGTGGTGGTGGTGGGGTGGGGGTTAGGGGATGGTGCGGGAGCGGGAGAGGGCGTTGTTGTTTTCTTCTTCGCGAATCGTCATTTTTTTTTCGCGTAGAGTGGTCATAATTTTATGACAGGGAGTCACTTTTCTTTAATAATTATGGCTGTTATTCTACGGAGTGACAATTCTTCGTTTCACTTCGCGTGGGGGAGACATAGTATTATTATGACCGGGGGGGGGGGGGGGGGCAGTCGTAAAATTATGACTGCGGAGTCACTATTCTTTTAAGAATAATGACCAGGGGATCATTATTCTGTAGGGGTCACTTTACTTTGTTACAGAGGTATTAAAAAATCTGGAAAAATGTGTAAGGAATAGTGAGGTTTTGATAAATTTAAATCAGAAAGTCTGGTAAGGTTTTTGATAAACTTAATTCTAAAGTCTTTAAAGCACCTGACTTGACGAGGGATGGTATTACACTACTCACTGTCCTACCCGATAATCTTGATGAAATTTAACTTCAAAGTTGATCTATACCAAATTTTTATGCGACAGATGTGCATTTTTGTATTTAACTTAATTAATGAAAAGGCAAAGAATCTGGACCGACACAATTGGTCACATCTTGCCCTAACAACAAAATGGGAAAGGACAAATTAGCAAAATAAAGGCAGCACATATAGCAAAACAAGACAAACAAATGAGTCGCGACATGACAAAACCAAAAGAGTGGCATGTGCGCTCAGCGAAGACTCTGATCAGCCTTAGCACCCGCCCAGTCTGATTAGAGTCTTTGCTGTTCACATGAATGTAGCTTAGACCCTTAACCACCTATCAAGCGCACAGCGAAGAATGATCATGCTGAGCGCATGCCCAGGCTGATCCGAGTCTACGCTGAGCGTACATGCCACTTTGTTGATTTTGTCGTGTCACGGCTCAAAGATACAAAAAGTCAGCCATTCCCGACAGATGGCTGCGAGGCTATTCTAAATAATATACAAAACGTGTTGAGATCACACTTATTGCAATTAAAAGTGAAAGCAAGAACTGCACTAAGAAAGCCAATATTCAGAGGGAAGAGGGAGGGGTATTAGAGGCAATGAGAGCAACATCATCCCGCGGTTCTTCAAATTAAGGTTTGGTCGCTCAAGTGACCCTTTAGCTTAAGTGTCATAGTGTACAAGAATGAACAATAGTCTTCAATACGCAATTTAATGTGTTGTAAACGATTTGATTAATATTTTTGTGAACTATTAAAATAAAACAGAGACTAGGAAAGGTAATTACTAAATTTCAATAACTGATTCCTTTTTCCTCTGGTAAAAAAAAACAACAAATTATTTTCTGCTCCTTCGGGAACATAAAAAAGGAAAAAACGAAGAGATAACTCAAAATCTTTATTAGACTCGGTAAATACATATCCGTCTCAAAAAGGGTACAGTAAATATGGATTGATATAGCTTAGCATCGATATTTATTGCATTCGTTCTTATGTTGGTTATAAACTCTGTGATTGTAATGTAAGTAAATTATCCGTGATAACAACTGAGTTGCATTTAAAGTATATGGGTACACCTTAAATGTTTTCCCTTATAACCTACCTTATCTAAATGGGGTCTGTAATTAAAGAAAATAATTTTATTTTTTTAGAGTATCATATTAGGAAGAAATGCAACAGTAAATATAGCAGCGTTGCTTTCCCTGATAGTGTACCCATTCACCTTTAATGATGTGTGTTATATACTCCAGCTTGCGCAGATATTTTTTGTGAGACATTTACATAGAATTTAGTGTAAAATAATTAGTCATTTGTAAAAACCTCCGTATAGAATATATAGTTAAAAGACTTAATTATTTCCACCAAACAATGTATGGTGGAAACTGTTCCGCCAAACAATGTATGGTGGAAAGTGTTTCACCAATATATAGATTGTATAGGTTTATTCCAGTCATTTTGTTGAGTTCTTTCATAACGCTATACTGTAATTTAGTGGAAAAGTTTTTCACTTGTTAAAATTATGTGAAAATGGTGTTTCACTTTTATACACCAAAATCCATGCAATCTGTGCCAAGCGGACTCTTCGATGCAAAGGCTTAAAACTACTGTTGATAGAACTTGTGGTTCGACACTATTGCTTGTATCAAATGGCAATAAAATATGTGTACACAAAATTTAACTCTTCTATTTCACACTCCAGACAGGACCAGTTTCATTTAAAAGTTTATATGGCAGCAATTATTACCTTCAGGAAAATCCTGTATATAAGTGTAGCTAATAATGAGAATCCAAGTAAAAAGTATGCAAAGACCAGGAACTGAAACAATCAAAATCCAAATCGAGCCCTCAAACCATAGTTGGAAACAACTAAGATTACAAATAATCAAGATACAGAGAACATATGGCCAACCGAGTGAGCAGCTTCTGTTCAGAGTTGAAATTGTTCGCAAGATTCCTTTTTAGACGTTAGACGCTGCGAGTTATTGAATTAACGATTGTTGATATGCGCATCGAATTATGCTAATTTGTCACAAAACTGCTTGCAAAATATATTGCAGACATTGAAAAGTGTGACCTTGGTTGACATTTATTTGATGACCCATTTCTGTCCAAATATTTATTAAGATAATACATTTATAAAGATCATGTATGCTTGTATTGTTCATATTCCACCTTCCTATAGAAGCAGTCAGTACCCAATTATGTCTATGCCAAGATATCACCTGGAAAGCCTAGACTGCCATGATAAGAGGCAGTCAACAATTTATATTTCTGTAGAATACATTTGCTCTCGGTCCTATATTTCTTGTATGCTATTCATCCCAAAACAATCACCACAGCTGCCTTTATGTACACGTAGTTTCAGTTAATTATCCATTGCAACATATTTCAACATCAGTCTTAGTATTAAAATCCTTTGGACCCAATTAGTTCTTTTCTCAGCTTTCTGTATAAGTTTAGTGACAAAAGGCTACTAGGTATGTATACACTCACAGCAAGCCTAAGAGCGCACTGATCACAGTTGCATTATATGCAAAATCCAACAGGTGTGGCATGCCTTATTCAGTGAATAGACCTTACCACCACTGAACCGGAAGGTTACTAACAGTCTCTAAAAGCCTTTGCCAAACACCTATAAGCGTGCATTGGCCAAGTACACTTGTTAAGAAAAATATTTTAGCCACGCCCCCTTGACTTATTGCAAAGCTCTAGTTCACAGTATCCGAACGCACTGTACCCTCTCTGCCGGTTTTCATAGCGTTGAATCGAGAGTACAAAATTCGCTTATAACCAGTAGCCGGAAATCATTATGTTTTGAGTTTTTATCCGGAATCTACTGCGTCATTTATAGTTATTCAGCTTTGAAAATGTAAAGAGGTAAGTTTAATATAATTTTCTCTTCGGTCTTCTTCTTTATTGCCCTGTACAATGAAAAACTCCTTGCCGTCGCAGATTTTTTTTCCGAACAGCTTAATTTAACACGAGATTGTGTCGTGCAAAACTTAGCTATCATTCTTTTATCAAAACTAACAAACTGTAGATTGATAACGCCTTCCGTTTATTCTAAAGATTTTTTTTATAAAACATGTAAGAAAATGCTCAAAATGGTTTAAGAATCATGCCAAGGGTGATTTGAATACTGTACCAATTACTACCCACCCATACACGACATTGTACCGGGTAATAAAGTAAAAGACCGAAGAGCAAATTATATGAAACTTACCTCTTTACATTTTCGAAGCTGAATAGCTATAAATGACGCAGCAGATTCCGGATAAAATCTCAAAACATAATGATTTCCGACTACTGGTTATAAGCGAACGTTTGTACTCTCGATTCAACACTATGAAAACCGGAAGAGATTGTACATGTAGTTCCGATACTGTGTAGTTGCATTGTAACTATTCGCATCCATTGCAATCAGCGATCTTTTCACAAAAGTTGTTCTGCAAATCTGGTAGAAAACGTGCAGGTGAACTGTACACTAAGGACCATGGCTCCGGTGTAAATATCATTGTGCAACTAGAGAAGTTCATACAATCCTGAGAAGTCTGAATAGCTATTTGACGCTCCCACCACTTTTCTTTGCGTTTCCTCCGAAGCACCTGGAATAAAGCAACACTAAATTTTGCTACTCTGTTGTGATGGTCTTTGAAAAAGTAAATCTATATCAGAACTGTGTCCATTTACGTTTGAGCAAATCCATTTGCTCAAACTGGCTCTATGATTTTGGATAAGACGTTTGTTGGTTCAAAATTTGGATTAATATCTCTGCAGGAATTATACTGTACTTTAGTTAACTGATGAGTAATAATTAGAATTAGATCTAATCCATTTTGTCCAAAATTTGGATAAACCAAATAGCCTGGGATAAGAAAACACCCTGCCTATGCCTTATACTGTATGAAAATACATGGCCGAAAATTTTATCCAAAATTTGGATAAGCGACTGTGCAGGCAATACAATGCAGCGTATAAACAGACTGAAATACATTAAATTTTATTTTATCCAAAATTTGGATAAAACCAAACTAGCTGGGAGAAACAAACACCCTGTCTTGCCCCACACATTATGCAAACACACGGCCAAAATTTTTATCCAAAATTTGGATAAGCAGGAAATGCAGTACAACGAATACGCAGAAATAATTTTATCCAAAATTTGGATAAAACCAAACTAGCTGGGAAAAGCAAAACCCCTGTCTTAAAATACGCTGTTCGACAAAACGGTGTTGTAAGTTTTATCCAAAATTTGGATAAAACTTTTAGTTAAAATACGCAGTGAATGTCATCGAAGTTTTATCCATAATTCGGATAAACCACATTATGGTTATTGCAAAAAAATACCATGAACAAAACTATGTCGAAATTCAGACGAATAAAATGTATAAGAATCTTATTTGAAAAAAAAATAACGTCTTTGTACACTTAACTTATTCTAATTTTGTCATTTAATCAATTAGTATAACTGTCAGAAAACAACTGTTTCTAAGTGTTTCAGCAAAATATTTTTATCGAAAAGGTGTTTGATTTATTTTAGTGTTATTATTTCATTTTTATTTATCTATTTTTATTAGTTTTTTTTTTTGTTCGATTTAGATGCTACGCGAAAAGTTGCTCGCAAAAACATGACCACTTATGTTTCATCTTTATTATACTGAGTACATTGTAACTGATTAATGACGCAGTTAGATAATAAAGAATAAGTATGTATGCATAAGACATACATAAGACATGCATCAGTAGTCAGGTTTTGTTTTCAGTGAACGGAAATGGGATTTAAATCGTAAACGTGCATATGAAATAAATTCTATTTTCATCATTCAAAGTATTTGTATTTAGATTTCTCTACAAAACTTTTTTTACTGAGTCCTTAGAATACGTTATAAATGCATGCCAAAGTCCATTACATATATTTTTTTAAGTTGAATCACATTAAATTAGAATGCAGCACTTTTGATTTGGGTTTGTTTTCTGTTTTTTTTTCCTTCTTCTTCCGTTGTGTTGTGTGATCTGAAATGACAAAACATACGTGTTAATGACTGACAATATGTGTTTATGTTATTTATAAAGGACCTCTGACAGTAATAATGTTGATTTGCCTATAAAATTAGTCAAAATTAAATTTTTGATATACCCAAGAATTTTTCTTGAAATTTGTTGCTCTCAACTTCCCCTAACTGGCTATGAATTAATTTCTGATTTTTTAGTACATGGACTTCAATTCTGGTAGAAAAAGCCAAATTTTATAATTAAACGTAATCGAAACAGGAAAAGTTTTCTAAAGATACCCCCCCCCCCGTGCCTCAGCTAGCCACTTTGCATGTATGAGTGTACTATCATAATACACATTATATGTGAGTGGCTTGCTGAGGCACTTGGGGGGGGGGGGGGGCGAGATAGTCTACAGCTGAGAAACTGAAAAAAGTGGGTAGGGTACTTACACCCTTTATATCTACAAATAGGCTAAAGTCCTTATTATTGAAAACATATTGCATACTATCAGTAACAGTAGTGTGTACTTTAGTTTTAGCATAGTTATCAATTAAAGTTTCGATATATTAGAAATCCCAAAAATGGACTTATTTTCAGAGTCTGAAACATTCACGTACCCCCTCTTGATGAAATTGGTTAAAGTTAGTCTAGATGCCTGATAATTTTTCAAAATCACTGTTAAAATGCCTTTATAGTACACAGGCCTACATATTGATGCCAAATATTTCAACTTTTGCTGCCCGAGGAAGGTGCAATAATTTGTCGAATAATAGGCAAATATGCATTGATACTGTCAGAGGTCCTTTTCTTTATGCACACTCTGAGTCTCGGAGTCCGGTACCGGACTCTTAGGCGCTCATCCGAGGATTGTCTCCGGGTCCAGCATGTCTCAATACGGGTAATATATATCTCAAATGGAAAGAAATACACAGTAATCGTTAAATTCTTATTAGATTTTGATCTTTTCTACGTATATCGCCATTTGTACAAGCGGTATTACGGTATGACCAAAGGTCATACTAAACTAACCAAAACTGAAATGAATTACAAAGCGGGATCACAGTAATTGTTGGTACTGTAAATAATGATATATTGTTCTTATTTTTATTTTAGTTATTTATTTATCATATTTTAATATATTTGTTTATTTGTCTGTCTATTTGTTTAACAGTGGCGAGGTATTGTGTTTTCCAATTGGCCGTCCGTGTGTTCGCCCGTCCGTTGCACGTATGTTGCATGAAAGTGAAATTGTGAATAAAATATGTTTAACTATTTAAAGTAACAACCGCTAATTAACATACTACCGGACCCCGAGCCATTCTTAACAGGCGAGGCTCCGGGTCAGGTACCGGACGCCGAGACTGGCAGCCTAGGAATCCGGTACCGGACCCCGAGACAATGCTTTTCTTTAAAATTGATATCGAGACAGTAATGATATATTTAGTCCCCTGTATCTCAGGAATTCCAGCCTATAGAGACTCACCACCCGCATGTCACAAGAGGAGTAAATTGTTACCAAGACTGAATACGAGTCATCCGGAGATGAACAAACGTACAACAAACTGCCATAAACATTGTGGAGTTTGATATGAGCGTCTAACTTTCCGACATTCGCGAACTTCCGTGCCCGTGTAAAGTTCGGAGTCTGTATTTCATGTGGAAGAAGAACATTGCAGGTTTATTCAGTATATAGACAGAACCGCAAAAGACTAAGTCGCATCTTCCTTAGGTGTCATGAACCAGCGGTCTGCTGTCGCAGGTCGAACACCTTGACAAACAAGCTGTCTCGGGGCAGAAGAGGAGTACACCGCTTCACTGGAAGGTCTTCCGCGACAGCCTGCATCATCGAGGGTTTAGTAGTCCGACCGCCTTCAAAATAAATTCGAAAGAAGTAAGTCTTGCTGTCCACTTTCAATGAATCCAATATTTCGTGGCTGAACAGACGTACTCTTTATATCTCCAACCTACATTCGATAGAGTTAAAATATTACAAGTCGCTCAGGTTGCTGCACAACTGCTAGAAAACAAGTAAAAAGGTTGCTGCAGGGTGCAGCAAAAGATAATGCACGGCAAAAGAAATAAGCTTTTTCAGTTTTTGACGATGTAAAAAAATATTTGACCAATGGTCCTGTTTCTAATTTTCATAATTCAATTAGGCATGTTTATTCACAAAAAGGAAAAGAAAATCATAGTGTCAAATGGGGAAATAGACATGGTAATGTGAAGTTTAGGATCAATATCTATCATTGTGCCAAATGTGAACTATATCTATCTCAGGATTTGGAACAAAATTCTTAGTATATTATGTGACCTTGACGTTCAAGCCATCTAGGAAGTGGGGATGGGAATCATCCAAAAAATTATGGTCACATTTCGTGAACTGTTGTCAGTTTAATGAAAATATGCCTTTCCCTTTAATATGGGGTCTGAATGAATATATATGTTCCCTATCATTGCATTTTACTTTGTAAAACCAACCGATGATCGACTAATAGTCGACATAAATTGTTCCTTATCTCATTTTTTTTCTGGGCTTATTGCAGGACTATTTCTTTTTATCAAATTTCTAAACATTTCTATTGCTTACCTAAATTTTACATTGACTTACTCAAATAAACATTATATCCTTTATTTTACATGACTTTAAAAAAATGAACATATGCACACGCTGTGCCCAAGATATAGTGGGCTTCTTTTCCTCACTACCCTTATGGCTACCATGCTATTGGCAACGTCAACGTCAACGCTACTGATCTGAATACTGTGGTTAAATGTATGAAGCTCTACAAAGCTACAAAAATGTTAATGTATGGACAGATGAACAAACAGACGAAAAGACAGACGCATGGAGGGCACATGTTACGAACCATCTTAGAGCGGCGTATAAAAAATAACTTCGAGTTCACAATGGCGGACACATGTGAAATCAGAGCATGATGCTGAGCACGTGCTAAAACCTTCGCACATTTTACAAACAACAAACTCCTTCCAAAAGGTAAAACGCGGTTCAATAAACACAGAGTCAAAAGCAACAACTCTTAAGCTCTTAAAATAAGTAGTCGAAATTAAATTATCCTAGTTATATATATAAAAAAAAAATTCAATGGCAAAAATGCGCCCATCACTCATGCAATATCAACGTGCATATCTGTGACCTACTGGTTTTAGGGAATGGGATGTAGCTTTATCCCTCTTAGATACTTTCAAGGCTATTAGCATGACAGTGATGAAGTGTTAGTAGCCTCCGGACAAACAGGCTATAATTACTGATAACATCTTCGGTCCTTGAAAGTAAATCGTCGATTAAAAAGTTATTCCAGTGAACTCAATACTAGAGGAATTACGCACATACTAGGGAACTATTATGATTTTCTGCTGCCTCAGAATGCGATTCGGCATGATTCCATGACCCTGTTCTATTATTTTGGGCACTGAGTTTGAACAAACTTAGATAATTATACACTGCTCATGCAGACTGGTCCGGTTTCAGAAGCTACATGACAGGTATTTAGCAACCAAAAGGACTCACCCACTAGACTGTTTGGTGTCAGCTACTTTATGAAGCAGTCATTCTTTTCCTAGTAGATCAGTAATGCAATAAGTGCTATGGCTGTATATACAGAGCAGTACATTCGCAACAAAAAGCGGTTCAGTCCCATAAAGTGGTCATACGGCTACGTGTCCTAGACCCACGATTTAAAATTATCCTGTTGAGGAAAGGATGTCTGATAGCTTAACACAAAGACGGTTGTAAGAAAAATACTTGCAAGATTTGTAAAATAATAATAATAACAAATAAATACATAAATATATGATACTGAATGATACATACTCGCTATTAGAATATGGCAGTTTCTGCATGAATTTGTTACATTTTGTTACTTTGTGGTACTTATATATTTACAGATGTTCTCATATTTAGAACAAAGCTTTACCAATCATTTTGAAATTAAGGACAGTTATGAAATGTTTTATCTAGATAACTTAATAAGCGCAGGTGAACAATAACGTCGTTAACATGCTACCAGCCTTTTGATAAGTTTTGCGAAACAAGCTAGTAAGGGAAAAAATACAAAAAGCGATATCACAATATCAGCTATAAGATACCAGATATGACGTGTCAGCTTGACATACAATTGATCTGTAAGGGTATTGAAAAGCATGGGCCTTATCAGAACAACAGGAATCTGCCAGATTTAAGAGTGCATACCACAGAAAATGAGTCTTATGCCCCGAGACAAAGTTATATGTTGGAAATCTATTTGTTTTATATTAAGGTGAGTGGGTACACTTTCAGGGATTGAGACTTCTCCATTTTCGTTTATTGTCTCCCTTCTCAATAGGGTTCAACTCTTAAAAGGAATAATTTGCTCCTGCAAATTAAACTCTTACTTTTAGGAGTAGACTCCATTTTTGAAGCGTTACGTCATTCAGGGAGGCAAACATGATGTAATGGAAGTTGTTTCTCTTTGTAAAAAGTGCAGAAAAATACGGAGCTATACCCATACACTTTAAGCTGATTTTAATAGTTGGAAAAGACAAACAATGAAGATCTTGATAAGCCTGCTTATTTCAGGTGCAGTCTGATATGGGTTTACACTGACCGCTAAGGCATCCATCTCCCGGCATTTAGTTTCATACATTGGTAATTTGGGGCTTTAGGCCTCCCAATTTATATTTTTATACAGTCGGAACTCAAGAGAATGGCAAGAGGTAATTTACATGATATCTCACAACATATATTTATTTGTAAAGTTTTGATTTTAAGCACAGAACAAGTCAACTCCAACATTTTAATTCATCTTATAGCTCGGCAATGGGCTTTTTGACTCCCTTCAAGTGATTCATAGGTAGTAAATGTGTTTTGCTTTGTTTTTGTGTTTTCTTTCCCCAGCAGCCTTTATTTGTGTTAACAATTTAATGTTCAGCAAGGTCTATGCATGGTAAAGGTAAAAAGGTAAATGTTTCTCATGCATGTAGCCTAATAGCCGTAGGGGCAGTGGGGGTTAGAGACTCACTGTATCTTGGGCACAACAGATGAAAGGCGGAGCCCATCACTCTCCTTTTGCTGCCTTATCCTTCCCTGATTCAAAAGAGTTACCCATTTATTGCTGGATTGACAGAGAGAGTTTTCCCAGTTGTCGAAACGCGGGCGCGATCTCGTGACCTTCCGGCGACTTTCTGCAGCATAACCGAGTTACCATAACCACTCGACCACAGGAGGGTTTCTTTTTTACAGTATCGAGTTTCGAGTAATAAAAAGAGAGTTTCGAGTTATAAAAGGCAAGTATCGAGTTATAAAAAGCGAGTTTCGACTTGTAAAAAGGGAGTATCGAGTTCCCAGCATGCTGGTGTTATTTTTTTTATTTTTATATTTATTTATTTTTTTTCTTCAATTTTATGTATCATTAATGAGCTGAACGCACTGCTTTTGGCATATTTATGCATTAAGGTCTACACCGCAGAATTTTCACTTTCATTTTCATCTGATTTGTCAAAGACATCAAAGGAGTTAATTTTGCCAATTGAATTCTCCAGGACCATATACCATTACATGTTTTAAGCAGGTTTTGATTTCTTGCATCTGGAGATCAGCTGGAGATATGGCCAATCAGCTGACAGTTTTTGTGTGATAGACTGAAAAGTTCCTTTTTTCTCTTAAATATTACATGTCACTTGTTTAAATATCATATATCATCTATGTGTAACCTGACATGTTTACCTACATAGATGAGCTTTTGTTGTTTTCTGTTCTGTTCCGCAAAATGAATTATAATTTCGAATGCCGCCATGTAGTCGGATTGCTCTGTTTTTAATTGATTAGGTGTTCTGAGTGTGTAAGCGTGTTTTTTTTCTTTCGTTTTGACAATATGAAAAGTACAAGAAAGAAGAATACAAACGTTTTATCCGGAATTTCGGCCTTCGTCCGGGCACGTACACATCTGAGTAAGTATATATAATCATGGCAAGAAATCAAAATGGCAATGCAGCGCACACAGTGGGCCTGGACAAAAATTGCTTAGAACACTGCAGGGTAATTTGCATACGCAGGTAACCTTGTCTCGACAAGCTTGTTGGGAACAAAATCTCAAGAAGTAAGGGAAGCTATATTTCAGTATATTAGAGATACCCAGTATGAGGAAAAAATATAGGGCCGTGCACAAACCTATCATTTGCGACAGTGTCATGGGTGAGGGGCATTCGAACGGACAGTTCAGGCAGGCCAATCCTACCCACTATTTCAACTGGAACAATACAGACATAGACAACGGACATACAATACTAGGAGTCACCGGGGTGTGTGATTACAGGGGTCTGTTCCATCGGACGTAGCGAAGCGAGGTCCGATGGAGGCTTACAGATCTGGGAATATAGAGCGGATGTTGACAATGGCCCGAAGAGGCCTCACATGCCATCCGTCTCCTGACGCCCTGAGATGTATTGCTGTATAGGATGTGTTTTATGCTGAAAGGTGCATGGGTCCATTTGGGTACGATCCCATATTGCATAACGACGCGCGCCAACATGTCGCCACCCTACCTGGCCCTGTCTGGCGGTCTGGACTGGCTGTGGGACTGCGGGCGACTGTGGATTACAGGTTTGGAATGGCCAGATCGGATGAAGCGGTTTCCTAGCCACGTCTATGGCCTCTCCCGGCTGCCTAGGCATCGCTCGGGGGATGCGCGAAGTGGGGAAAGTTAAACAAAGTGGACATAATGGCTAACATTAATAATAACAACCCCACACGTGTTGGCGCAGTCCGATCCTACACCTACATCGGAGGCAGAGTATTAGAAAAAAGACAGACATACGAACCATTATATTACAGACATTCACAGACTAGACTCGACGAGCGGTTGCATAACGACGCGCGCCAATATGTCGCCACCCTACCTGGCCCTGTCTGGCAGTCTGGCCTGGCTGTGGGACGGCAGGCGACTGTGAATAACAGGTTTGGGCGAGAGCCAGATCGGATGAAGCGGTTCCCTAGCCACGACTATGGCCTCTCCCGGCTGCCTAGGCATCGCTCGGGGGTGCGCGAAGTGGGGAAAGTAAAACAAAGTGGACATAATGGCTAATAGTAATAATAAACCCTACACGTGTTGGCGCAGTCCGATCCTACACCTACACCTCGGAGGCAGAGTACTAGAAAAAAGACAGACATACGAACCATTATATTACAGACATTTACAGACTAGACTCGACGAGCGGTGGCATAGTGTTCAGCGAACTCAAAATGATGTGCGGAGCCGGTCACATGCTAGGTGGGGCTCCTTCCCAATCACTTGCTGGCCGGCTCTGAGTAACATCCAGGATATAAAAGTCTCTAACGCATGTGCCACCGACCGCCGAGCCAATAGCAGACTAGACATAATCGTACACTACAGTAAACAGACGTACAGACGTACAGAGAGGCGCGCAGTGGAGGTGGATCAAAAGCTCTTATACATACTCGGACATTACCGAAAACCCCAATCAAATCCGAAGCCCGAAACAGAAAATACAGCATCCAACATTTTTAGACCACAAAATTTGGTGCGCGTTATTAATATTTATTTTACAACAAAAATCAATATCGCGAGCTCTCACGGCTTAATGGCGTTCCACGGGAAGCTCAGGTGTGGAAGCACGAGATAATTCAACAAAAGCGCAACTGGCCAATTATAGGGTCAATGATCTCCACTGCGAGTTTCTAACATACAACTTACCGTGTGCACCGGAAGTGTCTGGGCGGTTTATAAAGGTAGGGCTTAATATGAACTCGTCCATCCTTGTAAATGGACTAGTCTGGAAGGCGGGTAGGATAGCATATCACTGAGTCGGCACGTAAGGAGCGTCTGATCGGGGTCTACGTGTGATAGGAAGAGAACCGCCCGGACGTTTTTGGGGAGCACAACGACGACTTACATTTAAGCCAGATCAAGGGAAAATGTTTAATATGCAGTCGTATCAAGAAAAAAGGCAAAAAAAAAATAAAAAAAAACAACATAAGAATTACTTTCATTGAATTTGTTGAATTTAGGAATTTTAGGAATTTAGTTAGGATCACAGAGCGAAATTGCAACTCCGAAATTAATAAATCACAGGCACTCGAATGAAGAAAGAAGAAGAAGTATTACAGCATAAAATGAATTTAGGAATTTAGTAATTTAGTTAATTATATTAGGAATTTAGAGTAATATAGGGAATTAGTAATCTACATCAGACGCTAAACCCTACCAAAATAGAAACAGACAACAAAAGGCAAACATTAGTATGGGTTAAAGTTCTTTCAAAAATTTCTTTATAAACCCCTTTTTGTAACGAGGCATAAATTTCAAAATACAATAATAGAACAAATAAATACATAAATCGCTTAAATATGGGTTGGCCCCCTTCCCACTACCTACAGGGAGGGGGGGTGTGCCAATTATAAATGTGGACGACTCCACTCCGCAGGCGGGGGGGGGGGGGGAATGACGCATAGACTATTTTTTGAATAAAAAATGCGACAAAAAATGGAAATTCCGTCCTTTAACTCGGAAAATCCTCTCGGGGGGGGGGGGGGGGCCGATGGTGGGCTTCATAAGGGTCAGTAATTATTCCCCGTGTGTATAAGGAATGGAACCATCCCCCTTAGAATGTAGACGAGACCATTATCCGGGAATGGGGGGGGGTTGGGCTTCGCGCGGCTAGACCCTGTCGCGACGTGACCGTAAACATAGAAATCCATCATTATATTGGACAAAAGTGTTACACGCGGCGCGCGCGGGAGACGGTGCGCGTGCCCCCTCAATGAGGAAAGGGCAAGGGAGGTAATCCCATCGGTGCCCCGACGGGGGGAGACGCCTCGGCTATTTCGCCATCGAAAAAAGAACAGAGGGGAAGAAAGATGTGCCATGAAAAGGCTGACGCATGACGGGCCAAAACATAGGTGAGCAACACATATTATATATCAATAAGACTAGGGTAAAATAACCTACACACCTAGGCATCTAAATTGGTATTTTTGCAACAAAATGAGTAAAAGGAATATTAAGGACCGTCCTTGTCTCTCTGGGTAATGACACTCCGCCAGTCTTACCTTAGCATGCCTGTTAAAGTTACGGCGCGGCAGCGAAACAACGATGGATGCAGGACACAACAACGGTGGAGACATCCCAGAAGAAGAGGATGGAGACGGACAGACGGACAGATACGCAATCACAAACATAAACACACAAACACGCACGCAAGCCGGCATACACGCAAACACGCATGCACGCAAAAAATAACAAGTACACGCACATTGTGCCATTGTGCTAGCACAAAATAAGTAGGCACACACACACGCAAAACATACTAACAACCAAACTTGATGCTCTGCCACCCCTGGGTGAGGCGTGTTTTTAATAGCGACAGCCCTATGGTGGCATCATCATACTCACAAGAAAACTTACTAACGGCCCATCAACTTATCAATATTATATACCTAACTAACTGGGGTTAGTATATAACAGCCACATCTTTATTATATATGCTTGACCATACAGTGCGAGACCCATCCCTATGCAAAAAAACTTTAAGCCATTCCCAACTAATTTCTGCTCTTTTTAATATCCTTTAGGATCATAAATGATTAATGAGCAAGGCGCTAGCATCCTAAAGCCGGCACCACGCTAGATGCTCACTTTTGACGGGGGAGTTCAAAATTCAAACTTAATGTTGCACTCATCACTTGGCAAAATTACTCGACCAAAATAACTGAAGTGCAACAGCCCTAAAGGTACCTGAAAAGGTCCCTACCTGTGACTGCGTCAATCCCAACCTAAGGGTAAGGTCAGAATAAGGGACCTCCATCCGGAACCAAATTACTTGGATACGGGGGAGGGTTAAAATTAAGGGTTGTAAGTAATATGGGACCCCAACAGGTCCCATCCTTGAAACCTAAGGAACGCCTGCGTGTTCTCTCGTTGGGACCTGGGTTTCGGTGTGCTCCTCCTCTGCGGGCGGGGTTGGCCTGTGTTTCCCTGGACTTTCCGCTGGGGTGGCTTTCATGTGGCGCGCGCCTCCTTCTCCTGACAGAACCTGACTTGGAGCCGTAGAAGGCAAACATCTATGCATAAATACTGGTTAGGCAGCACTGACCGACGAGACATTTACAGACTGAATGACATTGGACGGACACACGGCGCCAAATGTGTGCAACTATGGTTACGTACCGTTGAGCCACTTGGGTAACGTCGATACGAGAATTGAACACAACAGAACAGAACAGAAAATGGCAGATCATATCACAACTAAACACAAGTACAAGCACTGGATCATACCAAATGAAGTTCTTTTGAAAATACGTTACGTTCTGGTGACGTGGGTTGTAAGGGTTTCTGAATGACCACTGTCTGGTTTGATTTACCATGCGTGTGTTTCGTGAACTTTGGCAGTTTTTGTATGTACTTTTTGCGTTTCAACCCCACATTTTCGTCAAGATTTTCAAAACGAACGCCTAGTGATGGAACGCACAAGAATAGCCTTAAAAGACTGTAGTTAACATTTTAGTTTAAGGGCCGAAACTGTACTAAACCCATTGGTGCATAACATTGAAAAGATAATAATAATAATAATAAATGATAATAAAGACTTTATTTTCAGTGGGTGACACAATTAGTTACAAGCTACTCTTATTTGAGGCCCACTTAAAAAATATGTACAAATCAAAAGATCTATCAAATACAAATATACAACAGACACTGGTCAGCGAAACCAAACATTTACTGTTTCAGGCCTCATGACTCAAGAAAAGAAAAAGCACTGGCAGCAATCAGTACTACCGTAAAATTCTAAATATTGGGACACCAAAAATAATCGCCGCAACTGTCCCGAACACGGAACAGCCTGGTTTTACAAAGCGGTAGCCAAAAGATTCAGGCGGAATAGCAAACAATGTAGACACTGATCAGACTGCTCCTCTAGGATAGCCTGATAGGAGTCTACACTCTCCGCTCAGACCTATCTATCCCAATACATAGAATTTTTTATGGTATAACGGAATGAAAAGAAAGAAGCCCAATCCAGTAGCCTACCCTACCCGAAAACGAAAAGCAAAAACGAGGCCCGGTTTCTGGGTATCTTCAAAAAAAACAAAAAAACAAAAAAAAACGGGTCACTTTAAATGTACATAAAAGTAAATCGATCATATGCCATATGTACGCTCAAAAACAATCACACAAAATATGAATTTACATAGTTTTACAATATATGCGCTATGCAGCATCTGACGGTACCCTTGCAAGGGGAAGTCTGATCACAATCAACGCTGTTTTTCCATTCCACTGGCATCTGTTGAGCGCATTGCAGCACTTTAAAATATATATAACTTTACATTTTTTTCGAGTAATTTTTGTAATTAGTTTTGGTGTCCCAATGTTTATTATAATTTTGGTACCAAATATACGGAATACCAGACCACGCTTTCAGCTGCACTGCTCAGCGTCAGTTACACTTCAGAGTCGTTTAAAATGCTATAATTTTACAATCTATGTTGTTATAGGCGGTTCATTGACAGATTAAAAACAATGCCATGAAAATTAGCGAATTATCCCATTGGTCGGACCTAGAAAGACCTATTACACTCCCAGTTATGGCCCGCCATCCAAAATGTGGCTATTTAGCAAATTCTTCGTGATTTTTATCACTGATTAATCTGTCTCTGGGTAATTAATTGCATATTAGATGTTTGCAGGGTACGAAAGATCTGTACCATGTTTTAACTTTGATAAGAGATAATTTTCTTATAACACATATGAAAAATTTTCTAGAGAAACAAAGTTGTGTTTGTACGAATATATAATTTAATCCGTATCATCATAAACGCATTGTGCAGGGCCTAATTTGACACCATTTTGCTTTGAAGACAAACGTTTTCAGGCTCTACCTTCGCTTTGCGCAAGTCCCTCAAAGCCAGTCCCTCTTTGTTTTCAAGTCTTTCAACAAGCGTCATACCAAAACGTCCAGCAGTCGTCGTCGTCTTTATTTATTTACCATTTATAGTATCGAACTATCTAAAGCGAGTTTCAAGTAATCAAAAGCGAGTAATATAAAAAGAAAGCAGTTATAGACAGTATGGAGTAAAGAAGTGATTAAAATTTATATACAGAACTCTACAAAACTATCATATTACGAATGAATATCATTTGATACTGATTTGATTTCTTTTCAGTACTGGCAATGCAACTACGCATCAGAGAAACAATAAATGGGATCCTTGTCTTACATTTTATTACCATCTATTTAACGCGTTCACCTTGTATTTATCTTCATGTACATTGTAGTTTTACCATGTCATAAAGTTTGTGAAATCGAAAAATAGGTCATTGAAGTCTTTTTTTTTTATTATTAATCAAGAACGGTTTAATGTTTTAAAGCCGGTGTCTGCCTAGGATAGCTTGCGCACATGCGCAGTCTGGTATGTAGACTAGCTCCTTGTCTGATACTAATGATTTTTACAGCCCTGCTAAGGCAATAATTTTTCCTGGCCGCATGGGTAAAATTGTACTCAAAGAAAAACTTCAGACAGAATCCGCAGTTAAGCATGTAGCAAAATTACCATATACGAAGTTTAACGTATTTTCAATATATCAATCCGTCAAAAATGATTTCGCAGAACTGAAAGTAATCACAGTTTATTTATCAATAAGATCCGCCTCCTTTCAGCCAGTAGCAAACTGCAGAAGCCTGACAGACTGCGCATATGCTGACGATGGTCTGGGCATGCGCACATTTTATGTCTCGAGAGATATTCCCCGGACATAGCTCATATTGAAAATCAAGATAAACTTGCGCATCTGTCCAGTCCGAAATCACAACCCATATATCCTACTGCCATATGCTGCACCAATTTCGCTCAGGCTAGTGGAATGATCCTTGTTTTCTTCTTTCCACGGACAGAGAGAGAGAGAGAATTTCGCTCAGGCAAATGGAATGATTCGTCTTTCCAGAGAGAGAAGGAGAGAGAGAGAGATAGTGAGGGAAAGATACTGCATATAGAAACATATGTCTTTGCTTATCAGACTTCCCTTGAATGACGTAACTCTTCCAAAATGGGGCTACTCTTAAAGGAAATCTTCTCTAAGAATATAAGAGTTGAACCATATTGAAAAGGGAGACAAAAACAAAAGTGCCAGAGTTTCAATCCCTGAAATTGTACCCACTCACCTTAAGATAAAACAAATCGCCTTCCTATAGCTAATTACGTCTTAATAAACATAAAACTCATTTTTCAATCTGGCAGATTCCAGATGTTCATGCTTTTCAACACTTTTACCGGTCAATTGTGTGTCAGTCTGGGTCAAGTTTAAATGTCATATCTGATATTGTAATGTCACCTTTTATCAATTCCCGACTTATTATTATAAGCGTAATTCCATTCCCACCGATAAAGCTTTTGCAAATAAATAACCAAAATATGTCGATGCTATTTGACTCGTCTGCATGTAAAACGCATTGTGCAAACTTTCTGTTTTGAGTTAAAAAAAGAAAGAAAAAATAATGGTGATGAAGTTATCACAAAACTCTTGAGAGTTGCTAAACCAAAATTTTGCATGGGCAACTTTCCTATTCAGGCCTTGCATAAGCGGTTTGAATTAACATAAATTATTTTGTGGAAAATCGTTCTTTTCCAAATTAATATTGCGTTAAGTTCTTACAGGACAAGGTGTGGTTGGGTTCGGCGATGGTGCTGTCCCTACTGTGTCTTATAAACGTCCCGAAGAGAGTCTGATGTACACATTTATACATACACTAAAATTTGACAATCTCGTGTTAAGTTAAAAAAAAACTGTACTCATACGTATGCGAAATGTTTGTCGTACACCAAGCTATTCGCAATCAACTTGCGCACGTGAAGACTGAGTTGTATCGTTCTTTGTTGGACGAACTGTGATGCCTCAAACAGATTTCGCATATGCACAAGCTATCCTAGACATGCACAGTTTTATATTATGAATGTAAAAAGATCATATCATGATTAATGATAAAAATATACGTAATACATGTACGGGAATTTAACTAAGAAATAGATTAGCTCTAGCAGTGAATTGTTGAGTAATAATGCACTGTTTGGAGGTCAGTTGTGAAGTAGAGCATATCACGAGAGCGGAGCGCGAATGATATATCTACTTACAACAGACCGACAAACAGTGAATTATTACACAACAATTCAATCCTAGAGCTGAACTTTCTTGATTCTAACACTAAAAAACGCTGCAAAAGTATTCTTTTCATTCAAATTCTCTCAACCTTCTTGCCAGCGCGTTAATGCTCCCGCCAATTTTCTTTACTGTATTTAAGATAAATGTACATTTTTAAGGCGAATTTAGAAAGAAAAAGAGACATAGCACCGTCTAACGTCTCAAAACGTCACAAAATGACGTCAGTATCGCTAGTGACGTCAGTAGTTAGACTCGCGTGCTCCGAAACAGCGAATCGTTGCAGAATAAAGCACAGGAACTTTCCATTGCTTCCATAGGCGCACTGTGATAGAATAAGAACCAAAATAAGAAAAACGTATAACATGACTTTATTTTATAATGCAGGCGGATTGTTTGGTATACTTATGCGTGTTGCCGGACATGGGTTATTAGCTCGCCTGGGCGAAGTCCAGGAAGAGCTATTGCACAACCCCCGGCGTCGGCATCGGCGTCAGCGTCGGAGTCGGCGGCGGCGTCCGCATTTACGCTAAAAGTTTTAAGAGCTTATATTTTCTAAATTATTTGATGGATCTGGTTCCTATTTGGTATGATGATAGACATAGGTCCAAATTTTCTTTCAGCAATACTCTTGCCCAAGCCTATGATCTCAAAGTCAGAGCGTCATGGGAACAGAAAGCTTCTGATCACACTAGACGGAAACAAAGGCTGATGTGAGATTTTGCTGGGCCTATATGCCACTTCTTGGTTTTGTCATGTCGTGGCTCATATTTGGTATTAGCACATTGACCAAATATACTCTAACATTTTCTACTTGCTGTCAGAATAAGTACTTCACTTTACTATTTAAAACAAGAGGACCAAGAGGCCCTAAATCGCTCATCTGAGCGAAAAAGTTAAAGGTCAAACAAGGGTCATCATTTGAACAAACCTGATAGTTTGCAACCATTTCCAAATTTTGAATATTTTCCTATGTATTGCTATGGTTCAAACCCATTGAACAAACTTGGTAAAGGACCAATAGACAATGCTACATACTAAATTTCAAGCATCTGAGCCAAGTGGTTCTGAAGAAGAAGATTTTTGAATATTTTTCTATGTTTTCTATGTTTCAAACACACGACTCCCTACCGCGAGGTCATTTTAAACCCTGGGGCCATCATTTGTATAAAGTGGATAAACGACTACAAGGCAATGCTACATACCAAATTTCAAGCATCTGAGCCAAGTGGTTCTGAAAGTGAAGATTTTTGAATATTTTCTCTATGTATTTCTACGGTTCAATCTCATGACCTCTGGGGTGGGGCCATTTAGACCCTGGGGTCATCATTTGAACAAACTTGGTAAAGTACTACTAGGCAATGCCACGTACCAAATTTCAAGCATCTGAGCCAAGTGATTCTGAAAAGAAGTTTTTTTCCATACTTTTCTATGTATTTATATGGTTCAAACTTAGGACACCCTGCCGTGGGGCTATTGTGGACCCTGGGGCCACCATTAGAACAAACATGGTAAAGGACTATTAGGCAATGCTACATACCGAATTTCAAGCATCTGAGCCTTGCGGCTCTGAAGAAGAAGATTTTTGAATATTTGTCTATGGTTCAAACCTCGGACTCCATGCCATTGGGCCATTCTGGACCCTGGGCCCATTATTTGAACAAGCTTGATATAAGATTATTAGGCAATGCTACATAAAAAAATTCAAGCAACTAAGCCAAATGGTTCTGAACAAGAAGATTATTTAATATTTTTCTATGTATTTCTATGGTTCAATCCCATGGCCCCTGGGCCGGGACCATTTTAGACCCTGGGGCCATCATTTGAACAAACTTGGTAAAAGACCACTAGGCAATACTACAAACAGAATTTCAATCACCTGCACCGAGTGGTTCTTCAGAAGAAGATTTCTAAGTATATTTGAATTTCGAACCCAAGACCCCCCGGGCCTTTTTGGACCACAGGGCCAGTGTTTGAACAAAACTTGGTAGAGGTCCACTAGACAATGCTTCATAACAAATATCAAAGCCCTAGGCCTAGTGGTTCCAGAGAAGATGTCATTTAAAGCAAAATGACGCACGACGGACGACGGACACCGACTGATCACAATAGCTCACCCTGAGCCTATATGGCTCATGTGAGCTAAAAAGCGCAAGAAATTTTCAAAATTTAAATTTTCAATTCTATTCTCTATTTTATAATTACGAAAGCAAACACAATAGTTACCTATCAATAAATTTCCTCAAGTTATATTATTAACCACAGTGAAATACAAGTTTTCGCCACCTGCTGAGAAATTTGAAATTCCTTTTCTGCTGCGCATGCGCCGTTTATAAACATGCGCAATCAATGGTTGGCGCATCAAGCGGCCAAATTAAAAAAATCGTGTCAGTGTTTTGAATTATTGTGAGAAATGTTGTCTGAGAAAAACATCTTTTTGGATAGTTAACTAGATTATTGTGATAAAACAATTAAAACTGTTAATGACATCGTGTCGCTCATGTCATCGTCTCGTATGGTAAGTAACACAATGTTTATTTTTATTCTTTCCTTCGTATTTAAACGTTGAATACATTATCATCATTGTGCTAGAATTCTTCGCGCTACTTGTCTCTGTGTGCAAAATGTAGAATATTGTTTGTCTGATTAGAACAGCCTCACTGAGACGGTTAAAATGAGTTACCACAATAAATATTTTTGAGCTGTGAGTCGAAGACGTGTGCCCCTTATAACCCTTTGTCTGTTATTTTTATAGGTAAATGCATAGAAAATCCAAGCTGCAGAAGTGATATTGTCCTACGCGTGATACTGGATTGCGATGAAGATTTGTGACGCAGCGTATGATGATTTCGTGTCTCATACTGTATCGCCCGTGTAAACGTCACAGATGGTAAGTAACACAATGTGTTTTTCTGTTCTTTGTTGTTTTTCCCTTTTATATTGTGCATAAACGATGAAAAACTCATGATTGTGCTAGCATGCTTTTGTTACGGCGCTTGTAGATGATAATTTATGATATTTTACTTGTTTCTGCTCGCTACATGTAAAAGGAATTAGAACAGTCGTTGAGTCTGTTCAAATAAGTAACCACGATTTTTAGCAGTGTGCAGAAAACGAATGTCCCTTATAACCCTAGTTCAATTGATATTACACGTTAATGCATGGACTTATCAAAATATAGCTAATATAGTCATTTGGTTATGGAGTGGAATTCAGGCGAGAAAAGCGATATTCGTCGTTCTAGTACGCGTTTTCACTAATTTAAAGACTGCTGGTAATTGATGCAGAGAGGACAAAAATAATAATGAAGAGATAAAAGGTGAACAAAATGAATCCGTGCAAAACTAGTTAATCGACAATTTTTAACTCCCTTTCTGTAAATAATTCTTAAATGGGGTGGTCAAAAGATTGAACCTGTTTGGGAGGTCTAGATTGTTGTCTTATCCCATCGAATTCATGTTACAGTATGTGTTGTAGTTGAAATAAAACATTGTTTACACCCAAGGCCACAGTATGAAAAACAGGCTCCGCCCTCAAACTATCAATCGTGGTTAATTCAAAATCATTTCAGATTTGGATACATCTTTTTCACTGAAACACTAAACCATTATTTTTTCAAAATAATTTCAGTGGAAGTTGCATTATTCTTCTTCTACATTTTCACTGATTTAACTGTTCTTACGGATGCTTTCAACACCCTGAAGTTTAAATGTATTGTGCAGATTTCTAGCTAGTCAAGAAGAAAAAATGACAGTTTGAATGTTTACCTGTGACCAAGTCATGTGATTTAAACAGTAGCTATGCTACTGTCCTGGTGAACCCTATTAGTCTCTTTGAAATAGAGAGCCCAGTAACTTCTATTAAGCCACACCCTCATATTCATTGTATGGCCTACATGAAACTGGGCCTTAAACTAAACCGAAAAAGAACAATAAATATACGGTATACGCAATATTATTTTCTTGGCGAGAGGCTTAATGAGCATTTTTTCACAGAAAATAATTAAGGTGAGTGAAACCCAAACACATTTGCTGGGGTACGCTTCCGATACTTTAGCTCCACCCACTGACTTCATCACACGACGAACGCTGAAAAATCGAATTTTAATTTATATATTTACACTTTATTTTTAGACTCTTTTTAAACTTCATTTTACTGGGTCCCAAATGAACGCAATATGGAGGATTTATGGGAACATTAAAGCGATTAACAATTATAACAATCGCAGGGGTCTGGTTATGCTTCGTACTTAATGTACTGAATATGTGATTACATAGCACTAATGTCTAAATCATAGCGATTTACTCATGGCACGTTGTCTGTTTCATTTCCCAAACGCAACGAATTTAAGTTGCAATACAGACATGTTCAAGTGATTTGTTACAACATTTCAAGAAAATCATTTTTGTGGAAAAAAAATACGCGGGGTTGTTAGTTTAAACGGTTTTTTATTCAACATGTAGACATACACAATCAATACATACAAGAATAATATGAAATGATTCGATAACAAGCTAACTAGCTAATAAACATCGTCGCCTACTTAACATGTATTTGCAATGACATATTAGTGCATAAGATTTCTAAGCAACAGACAATCAAGACACGTTTATATGAACATATACATCATTGTATTAGGACTGAAAAGTTTTGATGTGAGAACAGCATTCAATAAGAATCAATCGAACCATATTTAAGATATAAGCTTTGTAAGAGAGAGAGAGAGAGAGAGAGAGAGAGAGAGAGAGAGAGAGAGAGAGAGAAACAACAGATGTTTCAATTCATTTCCGTTGTCTGAACCGCTTCCCGACAAAAATGTACCATCAGCGTAGCAAAATTCTTGGTTTCGTATTTGCAGGTAATTTGGACAATCGTACAGATAATGTTTTACTGTTTCTGTTCGACCACAACAAGAACACGTTGAACGCGAGGTTGTAAACTTGGGTGTCCCATTTTAGGCTTGAAAAAGGGGCTCGGTAAAGTAAGCAGAACGAAAATTCTGCAGAAAATTCTGCAGAAGATTCTGCAGAATTTTCTGCAGAAAAAGTGGTAAAGTTAGTGAAATGAATATTCTGCAGAATTTTCTGCAGAAAAAGTGGTAAAGTTAGCGAAATGGATATTCTTCAAAATTTTCTGCAAAATTTTCTGCAGAAAAAGTGGTAAGGATAGTGAATTGAAAATTCTGCAGAATTTTGCAATTTTTATTTCTTTGTTAGGTCAATTACGGACCACAAAATGTGAGTGCGCACCGATTACCGCACTACCCTATTTCATATGAGAACCGAGATATTCACAAAAATTGCACAGTTTCTTCTGCTGGAAAGTAGCAGAACGACATTAAAGAAACCCGTAGTAAGCAAAGTTAAATTTCCATGTTCTGTCATCTGGAGGCCACAAAATATGAGTGAGCACCGTTTACCGCACCACTATATCTCATATGTGGACCGAAATATTCACAAAAATCGCATATTTTCTTCGGCTGGAAAGTAGCAAAACGAAATTTCAGAAACCCTTTGTGAGCAAAATTTGATGTCTATGTTCTGTTATCTGGAGGCCACAAAATGTGAGTGAGCGCCGTTTACCGCACTACTCTATCTCATAAAAGGACCGAGATATTCACAAAAATCGCATATTTTCTTCTGCTGGAAAGTAGCAGAACGAAATTTAAAAAATTCTTTGTTAGCAAAGATTAATTTCTGTGTTCTGTCATCTGGTGGCCACAAAATGTGAGTGAGCGCCGTTTTCCGCACTACTCTATCTCATAAATGGACCGAGATATTCTCAAAAATCGCATATTTTCTTCTGCTGGAAAGTAGCATAATGAAATTTCAGAAACCCTTTGTTAGCAAAGATTGATTTGTATGTTCTGACATCTGGTGGCCACAAAATGTGAGTGAGCGCCGTTTACCGCACTCTTATTCTCATAAGTGGACCGAGATATTCACAAAAATCGCATATTTTCTTCTGCTGGAAAGTAGCAGAACGAAATTTCAGAAACCTTTTGTGAGCAAAGTTTGATTTCTATGTTCTGATATCTGGTGGCCACAAAAAGTGAGTGAGCGCCGTTTACCGCACTACTCTATCTAATAAGTGGACCGAGGTATTCACAAAAATCGCATATTTTCTTATTCTGAAAATTAGCAGAACGAAATTTCAGAAACCCTTTGTTAACAAAGACTGATGTTATGAACTGTCATCTGGTGGCCACAAAATGTGAGTGAGTGCCGTTTACCGCACTACTCTATCTCATAAGTGGACCGAGATATTCACAAAAATCGCATATTTTCTTATGCTGGAAAGTAGCAGAACGAAATTTAAGAAACTCTTTGTTAGCAAAGATTAATTTCTGTGTTCTGTCATCTGGTGGCCACAAAAAGTGAGTGAGCGCCATTTACCGCACTACTCTATGTCATAAGTGGACCGCGATATTCACAAAAATCGCATATTTTCTTATGCTGGAAAGTAGCAGAACGAAATTTCAGAAACCCTTTGTAAGCAAAGATTAATTTCTATGTTCTGTCATCTGGTGGCCACAAAATGTGAGTGAGCGCCGTTTACTGCACTACTCTTTCTCATAAATGGACCGAGATATTCACAAAAATCGCATATTTTCTTCTGCTGGAAAGTAGCGAAACGAAATTTCAGAAAACCTTTGTTAGCAATGATTGATTTCTATGTTCTGTCATCTGGAGGCCACAAAATGTGAGTGAGCGCCGTTTACCGCACTACTCTTTCTCATAAGTGCACCGAGATATTCACAAAAATCGCATATTTTCTTCTGCTGGAAAGTAGCAGAACGAAATTTCAGAAACCCTTTGTCAGCAAATTTTGTTTTCTATGTTCTGTCATCTGGAGGCCACAAAATGTGAGTGAGCATCGTTTTCCGCACTTATCTATCTTAAAATCGGACCAAGATAATCACAAAAATCGCATATTTTCTTCTGCTGGAAAGTAGCATAACGAAATTTCAGAAACCCTTTGTTAGCATAGTTTGAATCTTATGTTCTGTCATCTGGAGGCCACAAAATGTGAGTGAGCGCCGTTTACCGCACTACTCTATCTCATAAATGGACCGAGATATTAAAAAAATCGCATATTTTCTTCTGTTGGAAAGTAGCAGAACGAAATTTCAGAAACCCTTTGTTAGCAAAGATTGATTTCTATGTTCTGTCATCTGGTGGCCACAAAATGTGAGTGAGCGCCGTTTACCGCACTACTCTATCTCATAAGTAGTGCGGTAAACGGTGCTCACTCATATTTTGTGGCCTCCAGATGACAGAACACGGAAATTAAACTTTGCTTTGAACGGGTTTCTTTAGTGTCGTTCTGCTATTTTCCAGCGGAAGAAACTATGTAATTTTTGTGAATATCTAGGTTCTCATATAAAATAGGGCAGTGCGGTAATCGGTGCGCACTCACATTTTGTGGTCCGTAGTTGACAAAACAAAGAAATAAAAATTGCTAAATTCTGCAGAATTTTCAATTCGCTATCTTTACCACTTTTTCTGCAGAAAATTTTGCAGAAAATTTTGCAGAATATCCATTTCGCTAATTTTACCACTTTTTCTGCAGAAAATTTTGCAGAATATTCATTTCGCCAACTTTACCACTTTTTCTGCAGAAAATTCTGCAGAATCTTCTGCAGAATTTTCGTTCTGCTAACTTTACCGAGCCGGCCTTTTTTGAAAAAGGCCTACATCTGTCACTGCTTTTTCCCGCATTCACTTACATTTAAAACACCATTCGCAGATAAGCAATGCCATCAACAATATTAAGATTTAATATGCATAAGATGTAAGATACCGTTCCTATTTTAAACTATTTCGCCAAAAGAAAATATCAATTCATTTGTCTCTGGAATTAGTTTCGACACGTGAATGTGTTAACATAACCTGTCAGCTAGCAGCATGTACTTGCAATATTGCTCTCTGGGGAGAAGCGGAGGGGCATGCAGATTATATGCTTAGTTTTAGTAATGTTGCGCACTGTAAATACCTTAAAATTGGGACACCATGAGCAACATCTCTTAAAATTTGAACGAATTGATTGCACTGTGTGGTAATGTTCCTATTATGTCCTGGCGGAAAGGCAAATGGTGTAGACCCTGAACAGGCTGCTCCTGATAGGGTTCTGTCTACACTATTTGTTCAGACATGTCCGCCCAAAAATTCAAGATAAAAACTAGTCTCCAAGATTCCGCCTCATGTTTTATACCATGCCCTCCTAGGAGGGCTGGGTGTCAATTTATCAACAAAAATGTAAATTTGTTAGCTCGATACTCGCTTTTTATCCCCCGACCTAAAGGTTCCGAGGATAAAGCGATGAGCCTGGCGTCCCTCCTTCCATCCGTAAACATTTTCTTGTCCGCTCAAAATCTTGAGCACCCTTTGGAATATTTTCATGATACTTCAAAATTATGTAGAACAGGTCATGACGATGTGTCGCGAACAAGAATGATAACTCTTGCTATTGTACTTTATGAGTTATCTCTCCTTTGGTGATTTTTTGGCAGATTCGTGTCCGCTCTGAAACTTGACAACGCTATGAAATATATACATGGTACTTCATAGTTATGTAGAACAGGTCATGATAATGTGTCGCGAACAAGAGTGACAACTCTTGCTTTCTAACTTTTTGAGTTATTTCCCCTTGATGGTTTAAGGTGTGATTTCGTGTCCCCTCTGTAACTTTAATACCTTTAAAAATATTTTCATGATACTTCACAGATATGTAGAACAAGTCATGCCGATGTGTAGCGAACAAGAGTGTCAACTCTTGCTTTTTACCTTTTTGAGTTATTTGCCCTTGATGGTTTTAGGTGTGATCTCGCGTCCGCTCTATAACATTAATACATAATGAAATATTTTCATGATACTTCATAGATATGTAGCACAGGTCATGACGATGTGTCGCAAACAAGAATGGCAGGTCTTGCTTTTTCACTTTTAAAGTTACTTCACCTCTATGCTTTATGTGTGATTCCGTGTCCGCTCTATAACTTGAATACCCTTTAAAATATTTTCATGATACTTCTCAGATATGTAGAACTAAGCATGACGATATGTCGCGAATAAGAATGACAACGCTTGCTTTCTTACTTTTTGTTATTCCCCTTGATGGTTTAAGGTGTCCACTCTATAAGTTGAATACCCTTTGAAATAGTTTCATGATACTTCACAGATATGCAGAACAGGTCATAACGATCTTTCTCGTACATGAATGATAACTCTTGCATTCACACTTTCCAAGTTATTTCCCTTTAGAAGTTTGAGCTGCAGTTGGTGCCTCTGCTCCGTATCTGTATTACCCTGGCCCGATCCATAATTTTAGTACCCGTTCACCAGTTGTGTGCGATAACAGAAGACTCATGTTAGCCTGTGCCGCTGCGTAAGTCAGTTTGCGTTAAAAATATAAAGGACGTAAGATCACAGTAAACATATACATTTTCACATTGAGAAAGGAATTCAGAATGCCAAAACATATGAATGATCAATGTGACGAAAGAAAGTGCGTTTCAGCGTTGCACAACCTCTGTTTAGGCCAGCAGTTTATTGATCCTTATGAATATGGATCCTTATTAACATAGTAAAGACCAGCGAACATCAATGTCTCTGATGTTCGCTTATGCAATAAGCGGAAGGTAAACAATGGCAGTTTGATATTTCGGTGATAGATATTTTTCCCCTGATGCGTTTTGCAGCACACGGCCATTTGCACTCTACGGGGCCACTTATGCGCTGAAAGCATTTCTCCAGATCTTGCGGTTACATCAAAGATGAAATTAAAAACCTGTGAAATTGGTAGCCCATTGAATGAAATGAGCCGCGACGTGACAAAACCAACAATGTGGTTGTGCGCCCAGCGCAGACTCAGATCAGCCTGGGCATCCGCCCAGTCTGATCAGAGTCTTCGCTGTCCACATGGAGGTAGCTAAGACCCTTAGCTATCCTTTGAGCATTTAACGAAGAGTCTGGTCAAAATGGGCGGGTGTCCAGACTGATCTGAGTCTGCTCTGGGCGCACAACCACATTGTTGGTTTTGTCACGTCGAGGCTCAAATTACCTGTTCTTACAGGCATAAAATAATATATGGAGGAGTCTCGTTAGAGGGTGATTAAAAGCACTTCAGAAACAATCAAATCAGCATATTTAATGTCTTATATTTCTAGCACACCACATGTTTCAGATGATGTAAAATGTACCAGCAGTTGAACTTATGAAGGTCATTGAAAAGTCATAGTCAAAATCTATGTTTTCGTATCGGTTATAAGTTATTAAGAAATTTCTTCACAATTTAGAAATTACTTAATGACTTCTAACCGGCTTAGACTGCTGTCAGTTTTCTTGAAAAATGTCCATTACTGGCTCTATTGCTTGTCTCTAGAGACTGCATCAAAGATCAATGCTCTTTTGCACAAAAGATCTTTATTGTACCTGCTCTATTTATCCATTCACATTTTAGTTTTTTTGAAGTGTAGATCATACTGCTGTTTTGAGTTTCAAATTGATAATAATAATAATAATAATAATAATAATAATAATAATAATAAATAAATAAATACCAAGTAGACGGTTTAAAGAGAATTCGTATTCTTGTGGAGTTTCAGATGACACTTGTGTTAATTAGTTACCATTCTAGTGTGAAGAAAATTATTCTAGTAAAGGTGATTAAAAGATAATACTAGAAATGTGAAAAGAGAATGAAAGAATGCACTAGCAAACATAATTTTACTGGATAGGAACATGTGACCTAAAAGACATAGATCAGACTGCATGCGTTTAGTAATTGCTTGCAGGCTGCTTAAAACTCTCTGCTTTTTTACACAGATAAAACTTTTTTTCGTGCTGTTAGATATTTTATATATGAAAAAAAGTTCTAATGTTGTTAATTTATTGTATTTAAGGTATTGTTGTAACTGAATGCTTTTATGCTTTGTATTGGTTCCCCATTTCTATTGATCTGTCAGGGGTCTTTTTCTGCTAATTACCTTGTGATTTAATAGAAAAAGAAATAACAGACCATATATAATTCAATGGACATTAAGATTACAAGGGCCATTTTCTCAGACAGGTTGAAGGGAAAGTTTTATTACTTTCATTCAGTCAGAAGTTTCATTGCTGATTTATGTCTTAAAGTCTCCATAGTCCTACCAATGATAAAAATCGTCAAATACAAATCATTATGAAACCTGTACAGCCATCAGAATTAATGAAAATAATTCGGTTGATCTGCTTTTTTGTATCATATAACTGACAAAAGAGAAGAAACAAGGTATTTTGGAAAAATGATATTTCTCTCCATAAAAATACGGTTTTCGTCTCTGGTTCCCCGTTAAGCAATGAAATAATGCAACCGCGGCACAATCAATGGGATCCTTGCTTAACAGTTTTGTACGTTGTATTTTTATCTTTTTATCAGTTGTAAAAACGCCTGTACCTTGTATTTTTATCTCGTGTACCTTGTGTTTTTACCATAAAATATAGCTAGGGAAATCGAAAGTAGGTCATTTTAGTTGGCAACTAAAATGACCTAGTTATTTTTTCAAATCTATTCTATGGTAAATTCAAGGACGTTTTGATTTTTCAAAGCCGGCCAATCACGATAATAATCAATGATGAAACTGTAGTGAAAAGTTTGCAGCGATACTTCACGACAAAATATTCCATGCTGATAGAGCTATAGGGCCTTTAAGAACTTTTCTTAATGGCTAAGAGTTTCTGTCTAAGTCATTGAGAGGACCTCTTCACAACATAGTCAGCTCTCAAAATTGCTTCTGATTGGCTGAAAGGATGGACAATTTAAAACCTGCAGTCTAAAATAAAGTTTTGCAAATGACGTAATTTCTCGGTAACCACCATACAGACAGAACTGCTGATTGCAAAAACACATAAAACTATATTATGCGAAGAGAAGTCTGCAAACAATGTGCATTTTTAAAAAAAGGACGCATTTTTAGCTTCTTTGAAAGAGGTATACCCTAAAGACACTGCAGAATTTTACTTTAGTAGGCCGTAATTTATATATCAGAAGTCTTTGATATCTTTTTATTTTTGTTAGTTAAAGACAATGCCCAGACAATGTTGTTCTGTAAATATCGCGGAAATTAGTTTTAATCTGGCTTCCGTACAGGGCCGGGAATATGGATTATCAGTACTTTATGCTGTAGCAATTTCTCCATTTCTACTAAAATTTGATGATTTTGTAATGAAAACAAGTGTATTAGCATTCAAAATATTGTCGGCAAGAGCATTTACATGGGTTAACGAAAACCTGTCAACAAATTTAATTTAATGCCAAAAATAAAGCCTCTGCAAGCTTTCAAAAATGACGTTAACGTAAAATTCAATAACGTCATAAGAACTGCGCATTGCTTTGCAACGAATAAATCGATAACAGTTGCCGCCCTTCTAACTTTTGTATGGATATTATAGGCAACGATAGACAAACAAATGACAAAATTTAATTTGGTATTTACAAGGATATTTGACTTTAATGCCTAACACTGAAAAGATTTTACATATAAAATTAGCCCAGTGGTATGACTGGGACCTATTAAAATGCGTTGTAACTCAATAAGGAAAAGTGTCTTTGTATAGTGTTTGGTATCATTGTAAAGACAAAATGCGGTGCTTTTAGTACATGCAAAGCAGTTGTACCCAGCATGTTTCTAAACAAAGTCATGAGGCCATTTGCAAAACTTTTCGAACGCCCCTCGTATACTCTAATTCCCCTAAATTCTGGCACAGACTAGCCAATTGTATAATTGTCTCAATATCTGAACACGATTAATATGCAGTAACTATCAAATAATTTGTCAAAAGTCACTGTCGGACTAGCAAGAAGTGCAAACTATAGTCGAACTTCTCTTTCTTGATACGTATCATCTGGTCTACACTGTTTGCTCCCATTATTCTTTTGATGTGATCAATTCAAACAAACAGGGTATCAGCATGTAAGAAGAGACTCATTCCAGCAGGCACAACGTTGAATCAACACTGAGTCAACATTGACTCAATGTCATGGTGTAGTCCAGCTCCGGACCGAGATTATTTCAGAAACAAAGTTTCTAATTTAGGTCCAGCACCTGTAAGTCTTCCTCAGTGTGGGTATTTCAGATGCCGATAAAATCATTCTGGCACATTGTAAACTGTGCATTAATCAATATATTATGTTTTCTTTTTGATAAATAACAGCCTTTTTCTTGTTCTGACCTTCCCAAAGTGTCTTATTTAATATTTACTGGCGATTTTTCCCTCGTAGCTGTGAGAATGTTTACGAAGACCGCCATGTTTGCTTGGGATTTTCCCAGTTACCGGATGACGTCATTGGGTGATAAAAATGGCAAGGATATAAAACACAGTACCTTAGGAGATATGAGTTTCGCAATTACATACATCTGTGAATATTGTTTGCAATACCTATATATGCATTTATTTTATGCCTTGTGTCCAAATTTCATTTAAGCACGCGCCAGTGTGCTTCTGTGAAAAGGCTGAGCACTTTTAGATTTAACTAAGTACCGCAATAAAATTAACCATTATCAATGTTCAATTACCATGCGGACACCGAATGTCCGAACACAATTTCACTTTTAATAAATGTTCGCGCACACAAGAAACAAAGGGAATGCTGTTTAATTCAGCTATCAATTTTATAATAGATCTAGTCCATGTCAAAACGTAACATTGGTAAAAAAAAGTAAACCTAAACACTTCACAACATATGAAACAACTTTTGTGTGTTTGAAGTCGCGTACAGGCCTGTATACTTTCAACTATCATAAGAGAGGACGCGATTAAAAGAAATTACGTGCTGTTATGCTTAAACACATTGCAAAAAGTCTTCAGACAAATGCTGTAATCAGACTGCAAAAGAACGATCACAATATTTTATATCCGCGCAACTTACGTAATAAGAATCTTTTAAGATCTCAAGCGTTAACGCCGGGCCGGGTAGCGCAATCGGTAGGGCACCTGACTCGTAAGTCAGAGGTCCTGGGTTCGAATCCCGGTCTGGCCACATACTTTCGTTTCTCCTTCCGCTGATTCAAGAAGGGCAGTTGTCAGTTACTGGCGAAAGTATGTGCACTTAGTACTGGTTAACCGCTTAGGAGGTCTAAGCCTGCCCAGGAATAGTGTGGTTAGGTTAACTGACCGTCCCGACATGACCTTAGTTGTTTACCGTTAACCGTTAAGCGTTAACAGCGATATAGTCAAACCGCGAGGACGTTTTCTTAAGATGTTGCGATCGGAACCGTGATTATGTACAAATGCGGTACTTCTTTGAAATTCTTAAAGTCTCCATAGTCCTATCAGCGGTAAAAACGCCTAAACTCAAATCATTGTAAAAAGCTGTTCAACCTTCACGTTTAGTAATAAAATGTGGGTTGGTGTGCATATATTGAGTCATATAACTGGCAAAAAGTAGAGAAAACAAGTTTTTGAAAAATAACATTTCGCTACACAAAATACAGTTTCCTGTTCTGGTTTCCCATCTAGCAATGCTATATAAACATAGGCGGTATATTGATTGGGAATCCACATTGTACATTGTATTTTTACCATTTTTTGAAATCGAAAGTAGGTCATTTTAGTTGGCAACTAAAATGACACAAAAAGTTTTCGAATCCCTTTTTTGAGAAACTGAATGATGTTTAATTATTTTAAAGCTGGCTAATCCCGGTCATTTACAATGACGAAACTGCAGCGATACCTCATGATGAAAATTTTCATGCTGATAGAGCAATGGGGCCTTTAAAACTATCTGTATGATTTTAAAATTAGCTGCGTATAAAAAATATAACATTTCTTGGGAAAATACGCATTTTCTTTGCAAAGGACAGGACCTACTATAGAACCAATATTTAACTGGTCTGGGCCTGCAGTTAGACGTGTTTTGCTATGGCACGATTTGTTCTCGTCTGCGTATATTTCACTTAATTTCAATAATTGAAACTATGGAAAATAAAACTTCGCCGAAGCCACTGACTTTCTTCGAATCCGTTTCAAATACCGATGACGGACGAGGCAATACTACTGTTAGCGAGCTGGTAATAAAAATCTTATAAGTTCTTGGTTCATTGAAATTAATATAAAAACATTTAATGCGTCGGAACAGTTGTGAAAGTTTGGGAAAGTATATGTGGCAGGAAATAACCTCGACATCATCACATTCTTTTGGCAACGTAAATGTCCTTGCTAGTTTTCTCTTTGATCGATACATCGAACATACTATTGATCGGTAAATTTCCTATGTACTGTTATTCTACGCAAAAAAAAACAACAAACAAACAAAACAATAACAAGAACAACAAACAAACTAGAAATATAGTCAGGCAGACGTAAGGCGTAACTGGGAGCAGATATCAAACAACCGACTCCCCCCCCCCCCCCACCCGCCACACACACACACAAAGAAAGAAAAAAAGAAAGTAGAAATTAAACAAACAAAACAAAAATCACAGTCAGGGAGGCGTAAGGCGATCGTGGTGGGGGGGGGGGGGGGGGGAGGGGGGGTGAAAGACAGAAAATATCAAAGAACCGCCGACTATTAGGATATGACACTTCCTAGGATATATGACACTTCCTTACTTTCTTCCCCCCCCCCCCCCTACCCCCCTCCCCTCCGATGCAATTTGTAATTAAAAAGCGTTTCTGCAGTGGAGCTATAAGATAAAGTTTTCCGACCACTCGGACAGGGGATGCTCATTTTGATACAAACAACACTGGATACCGGAATAACAACACACGTTTCATGTTTAACAAGATTCAAATATGTCTGTAAGGCGCAAACAGCCGTCGTATAAATATTCTGTTATCGTTTAAGCCCAGAAGTTAGTCGCTTAGCTTGGGTTATCTGGAGTGCGCCTGTCTTTGCAATTCTGGTACTGGATTTTATCATTTGACATATGGCGTCATCACGTGACCTCCACGAGCTCATTTACATATCCTGTCAACATGCAACATGTCCGTTGAAACGCAATTTCTTTTCACCCCTCTTGAGGAAAATGTTTCAAGGCCAGCCCAATGTCTCTTAGAAAAGGTAAAACTGGTGGCAGTCATGATCCAAAATGGCCAAAGAACACAACCGCTAATGTTTTTTCCTAAGTGATTAAAAAATAATGATTTTATCTGTGTATAGATATTCCCCGGTAGCATTTACCGGCAAAAACCCAGCAGTAGCGGAATTGGTGAGGCCTGGGCCGTGGAAATTGAAACTTGTTTCTGGGCATTTTCCGGCCCAGAGCTGGGCTATGTCATGGTGTTGAATTCAGTGATGATTCAACGTTGTGTGCCCAGTGGGATAATTGCTGCATTTCAGTATTCTGTTATCTCACTGTGTTGTGTGTAAATATGTAACAGCATCAAATAATTGTCAGCCGAATTGCTTACTATCAGTAATGATAATGATAAAAATAAAAATAAATAAAAATAAATAATACTTCTTTGAAATATTTACACCATACTTTCAAAATTATACAATTTAGCATCTGAAAATTGTTACGAAGGAAATACTCTTTAGGCCAAGATAGATGTGGTTGGTTGGTTGGTTGTTTTGGGTTTAACGGTCCTTTGAGACAGTATTTGAGTCTAATAGCGCCGTCTCCCAAAGAGAGGGAGAAAGAAGGGAGAAATGATAGACGAGGAAAAATGTACAAACAACCCCCACCCGCACCTACTGCAAGCACAGTAGGCCCTTGTCCCACTAGTATCCAAATCAGTAGAACGCCCCGGCACTGGAAGTTATACCCAGCATGATCGCACCACCCAACCACCCCTAAAATATTTGAACTCGCGGCGATTGTAAATTTTACTCAAATTTAAAAGAATTTATTTGCACTAGCGTCGGGATACTGTTCACAAATCAGAAAAATGCTTTTTTTCTTGCCTAATTTTCATAACGATGTTTCCCAGGAGGCTCTGAGGGTTCATCTCTTGGCACCGAGTCTGTTCATGTCCTTTATATGACCACATCATATACAAAAGCCAAAACCAATATTTAAACAATTTGCATTTCGGGTTGACGATATTTTGTTTTATTAAAACAGAAATTTTTTCAAAACTTTGACAGTTGATTTCGAACAATAACTTATTGTTAAATGAATAATCGATAATCTGGGGTTGCACTGTTTGCCTTTGTCCCATTTATGGATGGATACAACTTGTGCTATCAATTTTCAAAAATTTACAAACTGACCTGTTCTCTTCTTTCACTCAGTAGCTCGAAAAGGGTCAACAGATACGAAAGAGTGATCCGATAGACTGATCTGGGTATTTACTGTTTCACTGGCACAATATGTTTCGGCCAGGCTATGGCATTTTCTCCAAATTTCAGACAGGCTTTTACTGCTCCATGTTTTCATAATTGATGAGCCTTCAAATTCTGTCGCTATTAACAGTGGCTAAAAACCAATTTTAATTATTACTGACATGTTTATGGCTTTATTCTTGAAGGAATCTAGGACTAAGATTAACGACCGAGGCCATTTCAGACCTTTCATATTTATTTTCATCTGATTGGCCACAGAGATCAAAGTATACTGACGGCCAATTGAATTCTCGAGGGCCATAAAGCATTATTTGTCTGTAACAAATTTCGAATTCCCTGAGTGGTTTTAGCATCTAAAGCATTGACCAATTGGCCCACAGTATTTGTGAGAAGCTAAGAACTGTGAATTTATTTTATCATTTCTATTTTTTTATACATACATATATACTGAAGAACAAAAAAAAGAAAGAAAGAGAAACGTTATATACATTAACGCTAAAATTTCATGGGATGCAAAGAATCTAAAATAAACTTAAAACTGTTTGTCTGTTTTGTTATCTGAATCTGTTGGTATTTGTAAAGAACTCCTGGCAAAGTTTTAGCCGTGATTATTCTTTTATTTTATTTTTTTTTTTTTTTTTTTCGATCGAAATGTTAGAAGATTTACATATATTTGTAACCATTATTCTATTTTTTTTTGTAAACCTAAAAATGCTAGTTACATTTATTGAAATTAGTATAGATATAATATCAAAACGTTTGCAGTATGACTTGTAGTGATAAACTCTATGACTTGTAGTGATAAACTCTATAACAATATGTAAATAAATTCATGCATATCCATTTCTTCGTTCATTGCTTCGTACATAATATGCATTGTGATTACATTGATACTTTCAATCGAATGCTGCGTTGCACAAAAAGCTGTGTATCTTAATTAATACGTGAAACATTTCTTACAATTGAAAAACATAAACATTTCTACAATCGTATATGTACATTATTTCTTTGCGGATGAATACTTTATAGGCTGTAAAGCCACATTTCGGCATGTGATACCTTCGCCCGATGTCTCCGTAATTGGCAGTTACATTTTTCATGTATACTTTTCGGCCAGATTATTGTATTCCCACCTCGCTACTATCTGGTTTGTTTTGTACTGGTAGTTTACCCTTTGCATCCTAACAGAAAACGGATTAACGTTGACGTCATTTGAATCAGTAACGCTTCCTCCCTTATTCTAATCTGAAGGAAGCAAAGAAAAACATTTCATTTAAACCAGCGAAAATAATCAACCGTCAGTAGGTAAGCAAATATGCAATGCTACTCATGTCTAACAAAGCGTATGCGACATCGTCTTTCATCTTATCTAAGTAACGTCATAAAATACGTCATTTCTAATTGTTACATGATGGCTCTAAAATGATTGTTATTCCAAATTCTAAAAACTATTATCTATAAATATTTCAAGCTTTTGAAGCAGACATATTAAGGTTTATGTTAGTGAGTTTTTCCCGAATTCTGGCATGGTTACAAATATCGCCACTTTTAGCGGCGTGGAGTCGGGCGTGTCTGGGCTGGTCTTGAAAGGGTCTGTTTGTATTCGAGTGTTATGGGTATGATAGGTATTACGTAATAAAAAATACTTTGTAAACTAAATTCCTAAGGCATATTGCTTATGTTCGGCCTTTCTCTCGCCTGCAACTAGCAGAAACGAACCATAGTTATCACTTTGCTGGTGTCGTCGACGGCGGCATAAACTTTGCGTCGCGTTTTCTGGTTTGGCTGCAATTTGTGACAAATTGATTGCGCTCCAGGCGAGACACAGTATTCCCCAGACATCGTCTTCCTTTTAATGTCCCCAGCTTCGTTTTGGCTCAGCTGCCTATACATCCGTAAATAATATTACTGTCTTGCAAAAATCGTAACTGCTGGGGCATTGATATTTCATTAAAAAACTAGTGGTCACGTAAATTTTCATGTCTATCGGCCTTGCACTTACAGTGTTAACCTCATTTTCTTGAAAATAATATTTGATTGTTTGTTCCCAAATATCCTAGGAAAACCACTGATGCTAGGATGAATATATTGTAGATAGACCTTGAAAAAAATAGACCCATGTTTTATTTTTCTTTTCTGTCGGCCTTATACGTCTCCCCGTGCATCATCATAGTGCAGATTATTTTTTTCTGGTCCTTTGGGAATATTGAGTTCATATTAAGTCAATTTGAAACTAGAGTTCTGCTTCAGCCAGGGCCAGGCCAGTGTTGCATATTGTATTCCTGGTCTTGAAAGATTCAGTTAAACCGAGTCTGCTATTTTCATTTCTTTGGTGTATTCCTTGCTCCCAAAGGATCTAACAATTCAGAACTTAAATATTTACTTTTAAATATGTATCTTATATGAAAAATCTTTGATTGCTGCTTCCCGCAGCCCGAATAATAGTTAGTTTGCAAAGGCCATAGAAACTATGAAAATGTCATGTATTGTAAGTTTGGCCAGATAATAGACTGGCTCCAGACTCCAGTAATAACTATAAGCCAGATAAAAAACAAAGAACATCAGATTTTTGTTCTATTCTAATAAGAGCCATCACTAATAAGAGCCATAATAAGAGCCATCACTAATAAGAGCCATCACTATATTAAATTCAGCTATCAGAAAATGTAAAAGTTAGTATGACTGTTAAATTGTTTGAAAAATTTTGCAATTTTTTGTCACATTATCATTTAATAGACTGATGCCAGTCTAGCCAGATAACTATGGTACACGGTAAAATATCCGTCGATTTTAACGGAAGAATACCTGGCAACCAGCTGCCAGACCTTTACCTGTTATTTTACGGGCGCCTTTAAACAGGCGCAGGAATCATCGCGCAGAGCAGAGTATAATAAGACAGGTATTGTTTTGGTCATATAGCTCTTCGACACTATCAAAGTATTCTCGAGTACAATCAGTTTACGTAACTCTACTATATCGTGATTTCAAAAAAATGTTCTACAGACAGGTGCCCGTTAAAATAACGGGAATGGACTGACAGCTGGTTGTCAGGTATTCAACCGTAAAATCTACGGAAATTATTTAACATGTACAGTTTTCCAAAAAGACGATCCGACATGATTCTGTGTCCAAAATAAGTCAATAAAATTCTGTACTTTCTTGGACCCTGATATTAACGCCCAAATTTTGTTTTTAACATGTCAGGTTTTCGATTACTGGGTGTTTATCTGAAGAAAACCCGTAGGTTAGAAAAAATCAAACTAAAGGATCATTTCAGAGATTGGGCCTTTATGGCCGTTCTTTCTATTGCATATCTTTACAGTTGATTCACTAAGTGCGAAAAATTCTATCCTTTGTTGCAGTTAATTGTAGTATGCAAAGCTCTGTCACAAACACGCAAGGCATGCAGACTCTAAGTTTTATTGCTTGCCTGTTTTTTTTAAATGCATTTATGAGGAAATACAGTGAAACACGCAGCCACTCCCCATAGCATGCCTGCATAATGAGTGCTTGGTTGGTTGATTGTCTTGGATTTAACGACCCTTTGAGACAGTATTTCAGTCTATATTAGGCTGTCTCCTAAAGAGAGGGAGATAGGCGAGAGAAAAATGTCCAAACATTCCACATCCGCACCTACAGCAAACACAGTAAGACCATGCACTACTTTTATCCAAATAAGTAGGACGCCCCAGCACTGGAAGTTATACCCAGCACCATCGCCCGACCCCCCATTCTCTAATGCATCACTTGTGATAGTTAAACTATATAGATAATGCTATGATGCAATAAGCAATTATATAAAGTATATATTAAGGTAATACCATATGTCTATACTTTTATTTTATACTTCCTACACAAAACATATATTAAAGAAAGAGTAAGATACTGCAAGAGCTATCCTTCCTATGCATGTGGAATTCCAGACATCTTACAATCTTTCATAATGTAAACGCTTAACTTTTAGAATCTTTTTTTCTATTGTCGTTAAAATTTATTATGCTATGTCTATTTCAGTGACTGGTAATAATATTTATTTTCATTAGTTCTTCACTGATATAAACTGCTTCGAAAGGAAAATTTATTTGTCCTATAGTATGTCACGATTGTTACATTTTCTGTCATCTCGTAAATAGTGACAACAAATTATATTTTAGTCCGCCCATTGTCCGTCTAAAGTCTTCGAGAAGCTTGTAAAACTTAAATACCTTTAACTCTTAGCTTAAATATGTTTATTAAGGTGGTGATTATCACTGATTTGGGGCAAAGACATAATTCTGCATAAAATGCTGAAAATACAACAGATCTTCCCAAACCTTAGCCCTCTTTATGTTAATTCTCACAATTCAGAAAACCCAAAATGCAGGACTTGTTGAAGTTAAAAAGAATTTATATAAGAAAAGACCAAAGGGTAATTTTGTGCGCAAAAATCTAAAAAATGACCATCATTATTCAAATAAAAGTAGGTCTGAACATAAATTAATGCATTATGAAGAGCATCCTAGCAATTATTTTTTCCATTTTTTTTGCACATTATCAGGCTGTGCAGATAAATAAAGATGTAGCCTGTGTCCAAATATTTGTCTAAAATACACAGTAGAGTCTATTTTGCAAGGTTGAATAATTTCAATAACACACCTGTCTTGGTCATTGTAATGTATATTTATACTGTGAGTATGACACAGGTATTGGTTTGGTTGGTTTGGGTTTAACGGCCCTTTGAGACAGTATTTCAGTCTATATCGGACCGTCTCCCGAAGAGAGGGAGAAAGACAGAAATGGTAGATGAGAGAAAAAAATGTCCAAACAACCCCACCCGCACCTACTGTAAGCACAGTTGGCTTTTGCCCTTCTGTCATCCAAATCAGTAGGAATGATACAGGTATAACTGCCCTACCTGTATTTAATGATTGCAACCATTATACATGTACTATATACATGGTCAGACATTTGAGAAAAAGTTACTGTTTTTACCTGGTCTAGCTTACAAAAATTATTTGAGAAAGAGCTGAAACAAATAATTGCTATGACGTTCTTTTTAATGCACTAAAGTACCTTCAGAGCTAAGTACAATTTCAACAATGAATTTAAGTTTTTAGATTTCTGCGCAGAAAATTACCCTTTGATCTTTCTATGTAAAACATTTTTTTAAACAGCTTGTCCCTCTGTTTTGTATTCTACACTGTAGAGAACAACAAAAGTAAGAAACCTGCTAATTTTCGGGGAGATATGTTAAATTTTTTATGGTTTTATTCAGATTTTTGTATATACCAAAAATCACCTCCTTAAAAAAGAAACAGTCCCGCCATTGTCATTGCAACTTGAGACAAGTAAGTAGAATCAAAAGAAATGTAGTTAATACTCTAAGACACTGAAAATTACAAAGCGCTGTCGGCTATTACTTTAGGATTAAATATTATGCACAGCTGAAAGGTCTAAAAATATAAAACACCAAGTATCGTTTTTTACAAAATTGTATATTTTGTTATTTCAGATTGCACGACAGAACGACGAAAGGAAACAACAGTGCCAGGATTCTGAATTAATGCACCCGAACTCCACAAATATGCTATGGAATCTAGGATGCAGCTATGAATTTTAAGGACACATTCTAACAATTTCTGTAGAGAAATCTAGGCACAAATACTAAGGATGAGATTTTAAAAAAAAGAAGAGTTTTCTTCTAGCACTGTCAAAAGAGAATGGTTTAAATCGAGCTACCGTTATGACTACCAAAGTATGTCTTATGCAGAAGAAATCATTTTGTTATTACTGCATTTACTGATAATCCTAAGTTATTTACAATGCACTCATTGTATATTCCTATTATAAGTCACTATATTCATGCCAAACAACTCCTGACAAAGAACTCATACAGAAAAGAAACTGTAGTGTGAGAATAATTTTTATTAGAGTATCCATTCAGTTTGTAATTGACTATCAAAACTATAACAAGAATAATTTATCGTACAACAGCCATGTCGGTGTTATGCGTCTGTGCTTTGATACAGTCATGTTGATGACAGTTGTTGGCAAAAAGCATTGAGGTAGCTAAATTTTGATAAAACTGCTATGATAACCGATGCGAATTTTCAACAAATGATTTGTAAGGTGATTTATCCAAATTTTGGATAAGACTTACGGCTGTTCATTGGTACAGAGTATTTCAAGGCAGGAATATCATTTCTCCTAGCCAGTTTGATTTTATCCAAATTTTGGATAAAATGAATACATTACTGAATAATTGGTGTATTGCTTTCCTTGCACAATAATTAATCCAAATTTTGGATAAAATTTTAGGTTCTGCGTTTGGGTGCAGTGTAGGTCAAGACAGGGTGTTTCTTTGTCCCGGCTGGTTTGATTTTTATCCAAAATTTGGATAACGGCAAGCTATAGCAATAGTCTAGTGAGAAATCAATATAATCAATGACAGTATAGGTGGTGTCTCTTCTGCCAAGTTTTATCCAAATTTTGGATAAAGCTTTCCCGGCTTTCACAGTTGATTTTCGAACAAGGATTTCATTCACGTAAAGTGTCAGTGTTTGTACACAATTAACTTTATGCCATATAGCATGTAGTTTTATCCAAATTTTGGATAAAAATTCTATGTTAATGATCGCCCATTTTATCAGAAGTTTTGTTTATCCGAATTTTGGATAACACTTCTATGATAAAATCTGTGTCCGAACATTTTTATTCTTATCCAAAAGCATAGAGCCAGTTTGAGCAAATGGATTTGCTCAAACGTAAATGGACACAGTTATCAGGCAATCTATTAAATGAAACTTGCTCAACACCCAAAATAAGACGTTCATGTATATTGCGCAGTTGCATTTCTAATGCGTTTCTCGTTTAATAAATGCATACCCCCTCTCCAATTTTGCAACGTGAGGCGCCATTTCTTTTCAAAATGTTAATTACTTTTATCACGGATGACGTTATGAGATGTGGTATGAAAAATGTTGACATCCCTTCAGTCAGACAAAATATATTATCCTATATGCGTAACATTTGATAAAGTGAAGTGGTATGACACCTTGTTTTCTTTTACCCTTTAAGTAGGGGTACCAGTTTTTGTAACTTTCTTCCAATCAAAGGATGTTCATTTACCTCAGAGTAAATAAGTACTACCTTTTTTGAAAATGGGTTTTGGTTTACCATTTCAACATGCGCCGTAGCGATTCAAAATAAGACAAACTGCAATTTTTCACCCGCTGAAAATTCAATCTTATTGATAATGACATTCAAACGCATAAACTTTATTTTTTGAAAACCATTTTTAAAAGTAATGCCTGTTTTACCAGGGATGTTTACATTTAAAATATTCATATATATACTCTACGTTTCTCGTTTTCGGGCGTTGTAAACCGACCCCGAGATTATAAAACTTTTTTCGTGCTCAACTGACATGAATTTTCCCTGTTGATAAATATGAAAATGCTAACTAATGCTATGAAAATGCTAACTAATGTTGGCATTTTTGTATTCATATCCAAGGAAAATTTCATACTTAGCTGGCATTTTCATATTTATCAGCAGAGAAATTTCATGCTCAGCTAAACTGAACAAGAAAACAACTGTATGTATCAATAATTAATTTTGCTATTTATGAGCAGGTAAAATTTCATGCTCAGCTGAGTTGAGCATGAAAAAAGTTTTATAACCTTGGGGCCAGATCTCAATTGCAGTGCAAGAGCAGAATAAGCAAAATGCGACATGAAATAAAATAAAACTGTTAGAAAAGCTTGAGTAAAACTTGAAAAAGAATGCATTTACATATGTAAATATTATCTTACCATTTTGGCCAGCATGTAAATAATGTGAGCATTCGCAGATAGATCTTGACTTAGATTCAAGGATTGTTTCAGGTAGCAGTCTTCTAGAATCAGAGGTTTCCATTGGTGGTCTTTGCCTAAAAATCAAAATAAATTCAACATTGTTAAAATAATATTTTTTGGCAATTCTAGATACAACGCTTTGGAAAATTTTGACGTATTCAATACTTTGTAATTATAGTTATGGTAGAATTTTATAGTACAATTCATTTAATTAGGTATAATTGCTTTATGAACTGTACTTTAAAATCTCCTTTGGTGTGGGATGTTGCTTGTGGACTAAAATATTCGTGGCATGTCTATTTATCTATCTCTACATAATCCACAACCCTCTCTCGAGTACTATTTCCTGGTCATGCGTCGGTCATTCCAGAGCATGCCCGTTTCATTCGAGGGCTGAATATAGATTTTAGTCTGTGTTCGTGTTTCAATGTATTTATAAATGAATATTATGCAACTGCAGTACTTTAAAATGCAAGGCCTCTCGGTAACCGCTCTCTTTCCTCATTTCAGAAGAGGGGTAGTAAAACAGGTTTACCGGTATAGAGATAGACAAATGGGAAGTATGGTTTGTTCTCCGTTGGCGTTTTGTTAAGGCTAGCTTATGACCAAACTATTATAGGAAAGAGCTGTTCATATTCGCGCAATCTTCGCGTATTGTCTTACTACTAGTGAAGTTATTTCATGCTACTTTTTCCCTGTTTGGTGTCGTGGGTGGGAGCGAAAATTAACCGTATCAGTTCCTGATATTTGCTCTTCTACACTTCTCTGCCTGAACAATCGGAAGCAAAGAAATATTAAATAAATGATGCTACCGTGATTGTTAACCCAATCAAGATTGGCAACTGCGCTTCCTCTTACACGTAATTGCACGGCCGTTAGTCAGGCCTATGCCAGCTTAAACCGTGTCTATTATGCACATGACACCAGGATCCTTCTTTGTTGTTTTTTTTGTTTTGTTTACCAATGATTATAATGACGGAACCCTTGAAACACTTCTGCTGCTTTTTCCTTAAGAGGTGAGTCAAACTCAGGTTAGTCGAATTTAGTTGCGTGCGCAAGACTTCACGCAGGTTCCTGTGTTTTTATGGGCGCCTAACAACATTATCTTGGATAAGGTCTATCATGGTCCAACTATAGTGATTTCTTTTCCGCCTTGTTTTAAAATGACTGTCATGCAGCCCTGAATTTATATCATCAATATTTGTACAATTTAATGTGATGTCTCACTAGCTACGTGTGTGAAATACTAGCTCGAAATTTTGGTCGGTCGGGTTGTATCAGCAGAATTGAGTTAACCCTCGAGTACTAAACTTTAAAATTTCGGTTTTCTTTGCTATACCTGTGCATCTTGTTGCAAGACAATACGAAATACGAGCAAGTAAAAATGAGTAGGAATGAATAGATAGTTACAAAGCTAGCCGTAACAGAGTTTTCATTATGTACAAACATCTATTCTCTCCATATTTCATCTTTACATACATAAAGTAAAAAGATTGGCAATGATCAGGAATTAATACAATCAAATCCCTCATTCCGCTCTCAAAACCAATAGGAAAAGAAGCACCAACGCACAGAAATTGACACACGTTTACGAAAGACACGCACAGTAAACCGAATGAGCAGCTCTTTCCCAAACAGATGGTTATTCAGCTACCCCAATAACAGCATCAACATCTATTTTCACTTATTTTTAGCTCACCTGAGCACGAAGTGCTCAGGGTGAGCTTTTGGGATACCGAAATGTCCGTCGTCCGTCGTACGTGTGGACGGACGTCCGTCCGGACGTCCGGACGTCCGTCAACTTTTGCTTGTGTACACTCTAGCGGGCACAGTTTTGATTCAATCTTTCTGAAACTTTGTCAGAATGTTAATCTCTATAAAATCTAAGTCAAGTTCGAAACTGGGTCATGTCGGGTCAAAAACTAGGTCACTAGGTCAAATCTTAGAAAAAACATGTGTACGCTCTAGAAGGCACAGTTGTCATCCAAAGTTCATGGAACTTTGTCAGAATGTTTATCCTTATAATATCTAGAATAAGTTTGAAACTGGGTCATGTCCGGTCAAAAACTAGGTCACTAGGTCAAATCATAGAAAAACATTGTGTACGCTCTAAAGGACAGAGTTTTGATCCAATCTTTATTAATCTTTGTCAGAATGTTTATCTCCATAAACTCTAGGTCAAGTTCAAAACTGGGTCATGTCGGGTCAAAAACTAGGTCACTAGGTCAAATCTTAGAAAAACCATGTGTATGCTCTAGAAGGCACAGTTGTCATCCAAAGTTCATGGAACTTTGTCAGAATGTTTATCTTTATAATATCTAGAACACATTTGAAACTGGGTCATGTCGGGTCAAAAACTAGGTCACTAGGTCAAATCATAGAAAAACCTTGTGTACGCTTTAGAGGACACAGTTTTGATCCAATCTTTATGAAACATTGTCAGATTGTTAATCTCCATAAACTCTAGGCCAAGTTTGGAACTGGGTCATGTCGGGTTAAAAACTAGGTCACTAGGTCAAATCTTAGAAAAACATTGTGTACACTCTAGAAGGCACAGTTTTGATCCAAAGTCCATGAAACTTTGTCAGAATGTTTATCCTTATAATATCTAGAATAAGTTCGAAACTGGGTCATGTCGGGTTAAAAACTAGGTCACTAGGTCAAATAATAGAAAAACCTTGTGTATGCTCTAGAAGGCACAGTTTTGATCCAATCTTTATAAAACATTGTCAGAATGTTTATCACTATAAAGTCTAGGCCAAATTCGAAACTGGGTCATATCGGGTCAAAAACTTTAGTCACTAGGTCAAATCTTAGAAAAACCTTGTGTACGCTCTAGAAGGCACAGTTTTCATCCAAAGTTAATGAAACTTTGTCAGAATGTTTATCCTTATAATATGTAGAATAAATTCAACTCTGAGTCATGTCGAATCAAAAAATAGGTCACTAGGTCAAATAATAGAAAAACCTTGTGTACACTCTAGAGGACACAGTTTAGATCCAATCTTTATGAAACTTTGTCAGAATGGTTATCTTCATATACTCTAGGCTGAGTTTGAAACTGGGTCATGTCGGGTCAAAAACTAGGTCACTAGGTCAAATCTTAGAAAAACCTTGTGCATGCTCTAGAATGCACAGTTTTGGTCCAAAGTTCATGAAACTTTGTCAGAATGTTAATCCTAATAATATGTAGGATAAGTTTGAAACTGGGTTATTGGGGGTCAAAAACTAGGTCACTAAGTCAAATCTTAGAAAAACCTTGTGTATGCACTAGAAGGCATAGCAAATGATCCAATCTTCATGAAACTATGTCAAAATGTTGATTGTCCATATATCTAAGCCCCCTATGAAACTGAGTCACGTCGGGTCAAAAACTAGGTCACTAGGTCAAATCTTAGAAAAACTTTGTGTACACCCTAGAGGGCTCAGTTTTGGTCCAATCTTCATGAAACTCGGTCACAATGTTTATCTTTATGAAATCTAGGTAAAATTTGAAACTGGGTCGTGTCAGGTCAAAAACTAGGTTACTAGGTCAAATATAAGAACAACCTTGTATACGCTCCAGAGGGCACAGTTTTGATCCAATCTCAATGAAACTTTGTCAGAATGTTTATTCTTACAATATCCAGGCCAAGTTTGAAACTGGGTCATGTCAGGTCAAAAACTAGGTCAAATATAAGGAAAACCTTATGTACGCTCTAGAGGTCACAGTTTTGATCCAAACCAAAAAAATTTTGTCAGAATGTTTATCCTGACAATACATATATACAATGTATCTAGGCCAAGTTTGAAACTGGGTCATGTCGGGTCAAAAACTAGGTCAGATCTTAGAAAAACCTTGTGTATGCTCTAGAGGACACAGTTTTGATCCAATCTTTTTGAAACTTTGTCATAATGTTTATCGTCACAATATTTAGGCCAAGGTTGAAAGTAGATCATGTCGGGTCAGAAAACTCTATCACTAGGTCAGATATAAGAACGACCTTGTGTACACTCTAGAGGGCACAGTTTTGATCCAATCTTCATGAACCTTTGTCAGAATGTTTATCCTCACAATATCCAGGCCAAGTTTGAAACTGGGGGTCTTTCGGATGAGACTTTAAACCGAGGCCCCGTCTCCATATGACCTCGTTGTTGGTGGGACGTTAAACCCGAGTTCACTCACTCACTCACTTGAAACTGGGTCATGTCAGATCAAAAACTAGGTCACTAGGTCAAATCTTAGAAAAACTTTGTGCACACCATAGAGGGCACAGTTTTGATCCAATCTTCATGAAACTTTGTCAGAATGTTTATCTGCATAAAATCTAGGTCAAGTTTGAAACTGGGTCATGTCGGGTCAAAAGCTAGGTCATTAGGTCAAATCTAAATTAAGTTATGCTGCAAGAATCAGAACTAACATTGCAATGATGCCAACCACAAACTCCTTGGAATACATTAGTTTCACCACATTGAGATAATGATGCTACCATTCTATCATCTGTCACAGTTTGCCTAGTTCAGTCTAGTTCAAATCCATCAAAGGAACTCAACATGAACGGGAACTTTTCAGAGAAGCAACTCTGCCATTTTCAGCTCACCTGAGCCTTACAGTATTGGTGTTAGCTGCCTCTGTCAGCCATCCATAAACATTTTCAAACATCTCTGAAACCACTGGGCAGACTAAACTCAAATTTCATATGGAGCCTGCACATGGGTCAAAGGATTGAAAGTTCTTCAAATGATCTTGGTCACATGACCAAGGTGGCCGCCATTCCCATGTATGGTAAAAACTCTTATAATTATAAATCTTCACCAGAGCCAGTGAACTGATTAATGCTCAGGTGAGCGATTCAGGGCCACCATGGCCCTCTTGTTATATTTTAGTTACAAAACAAAACAAAACAGAAGGCAAATTGGGCAGCAATACGGCTGACCAAACCACGAGAGACCATAGACAAGCGGACACAGCTCGACATAACATCAAGGAACCGCAACAGAAGTACCGCCTTGGAACGGTCAGCAAAAAATTACTGGAGGCGGGGCGGGGCTTAAACATGTTTTACTTGGCCCAAACCTCGCCCTCTGCTTCTGCAGTGGTTTGAAAAATTAAGTTAGCTGTTTGGTTCGCATGAAGGTTTCCTATCTCATCAATGAACCATTACCGGAAATAAACAAATCACGGATAAGGCCTATGATGAATCAGAGACAAGGACTCAACGGAAAGAACGTATTGCGACACCAGGAGACCCCTGGGAAGTCAGACAACACCACTGAAATATCGGAGCAAAAGAAAACTATCAGTTGAACCCTGAATAACCAAGCAACAGACCAGGCAAACTCCGGCTCCAACCAACAAAATTAAGTAGCTTTATGTCGGGCCCATCTTTGAGTCTGATGCTTGACCAACCGGCGTGCAATTAAAGAGGCAAGCAAAGTGTTAAACCATAATTGGGTGAACCACTAAACATGAAGACTGTAGCATTACATTCATATTTTTTCCAATACGTTTGTAACGAACGATAATTTTCAGAAAACTGATCAGAAAAATCGGACTTACCTACAACTGTTTTGAATTTATAGACTAAGTCACCATAAAATTCTAGTTCCGATAGCCTTGTTGCAAAAGACTTTTAATCCCACATTGAACTTATAAACCCATTCATAGTGTCGGCGAAATAATTTTGAAAAGGCTTTTCGAAGTTTATGATATCTATAGCCCTGTTGGAGAAGCTTAGCAGTTAAAATTTTATTACGGGCATTGAAGTCAGTCACATGACTAGACACTGAAGCAAACCGAATAAGTTGAGAAATGTAAACCCCGTAAGAGGTAGAACGGGGAACATCACCAACCAAAAATGGAAAATTTACTATGTCAAAATCAAAGTCATCGCGTTTATCATAAATTTTGGATGAAACAAATCCATTTGAAACAGATAAATTGAAATAGAAAAATGCGGCTTCAGTATCGGCTGCATTAGCTTTGTTTAACTGTAGCTCAGGTGGATAAATTTGATTCACCATGCCTTCAAAGTAAGGATTGTCAATACTTAAAAGGTCATCTAGATATTTAGATGTAGAATTAAAAGCTTCAACAATTTCAGAATGTTTATCATTAGAAAGAGAAGCCATGAAATCTCTTTCGTAGCAAAATAAAAAACAAATCCGCTACAAGAAGAGCACAATTAGTACCCATCGGAATACCAACAATTTGTCTATATAAAACCTCCACCAGCGTAAATAAAAATAAACAGGAAAAGTAAACTGCAGATGAGCGTTCGCAACAAACAATAGCACACCACAATGAAACAACGTTTTATCTACATACATGCACACTGTTGCAAGCTCTATTGATGTGTCTTTAGGCCTTCTATGAGCTGAAAATAAGATAAAATAAAAATAAGATGAAATAATAATGAAACAGATGACGTCTGAAATAATAATGAAATATTGTACAAAAGTTTTCGAATAATATAAGTCTTAAGAAGGCCGTAAATTTAACAACTTAAAGTTAAGATTCATCGTTGATTAAGCAGGCATCTTGTTTGTGGTATTGTATATAACTAGCCGAATCGGGAGAAGAACTAAATAAGCTGTTGCTTTCGCTCTGATCCCATTATTTGTAACAGTTTGTATATTTTGTACATGTATGTCAATTTTTGAAATAAATATGTTTAAACCAACTAGCCGAATAACAGATTTTCAAAACAAGGCTTACATGTATGTAGCGTTAATACGTACGCTTCGATGTTTCTCTTTTCCTGCATTTAAGAACTACTGCTCCTGCCACTACAACCATTGCAACAAACCATCCTGTAGCTGTCGCTACTACTGCCCAAACATTCAATGGGGTGGCTGCAAATTATATACCAAGTTTAAGTTAATATGTAGGAATACACTCTAAGAAAGATCACTTAGGTGCGATAGAATATTTATCCATTTAAGGTAAATGGGTACACCTCATGTTTTCCGCCTTTCTTTACATAGTGAAACAACATGCTTGATTTTTCTGTTTACTTCCCTGAAGGACATATTTTTTCCAAAAAAGTTTTCTATTCTTACAAGAAAGAATTTGCTTCTACAAGAGTAAATTCTTTTCCTTCAGAGTTGATCAGTCCATGAGCAAAGTTTCTTATTTTAGGAGTAGACCCGTATTAAAGCGGGATCAAAAATGAAACTGGAAGAGTTGCTCCCCTTTAAATTATTTCCATTCACCTAAATGTTTATAAAATACGCTCCAAAGGAGATGACTCTGATGTGGAAAATGTTTATTCATTTTAAGTAAGTCTTCTACTCAGTCTCACTTAAAAATGAGCGAACTCTTTCTGAGTATGAGTGCTGTCGTTCTCGGTGTACCTACAACGTTTTTATTATATTCATCCGTGCTTGCCGAACTATCATGAACCGATATAATCTCGTCTAGAACAAAAAAGTAGATACCGGATACCTGACACATTTCGGAAATTTTATATCAGATGATAGCTCAAACAATTTTTATGTTGATATATCATATTGCTGGTAATATAAGTCTCACAGGTTGATGGATGGCTTGATGACGTGAATGTACGGACCTTTCAACAGTATTTCAGTCGTATGGAGCCGATAGAAGGTTGATTATGTAAAGCTACATGAATGTGCAAAAGAACACCGTTTACGTTTGGAAGCATTTATTCCTCCGGCGGGATTCGAACCTCGGCTCTATCTTAAAAGACCAGGACTTAACCGATTTAGCTACCGTGGCTCCTTATTCATCGGTAGCTATTTTGTTCCTTTTTATTCTGTTCATGTCTCATAGGCGTTCCCGAGGAGGCTCAAGGGAACAGGGGTCATATTTATAAAACGACATAAGTCGTTGTTATGCTGTTGCTAAGGCTAAACTTGTATGAAGGAGATTCACTACAACTATAAAATTTGCTCTGGAGGACCAGTCTTTTTCAGACTGTTCCTCCAGAGCAAAATTCATAGTTGTAGGGAATCTCCTTTATAGAAATTAAGCCTTAACAATCGCATAGCAACCACTTAAGTCGTTTTATCAATACTGCTCCAAATCAATAAGTTGCACCTCATGACACGATCCCGTTTGTGTCCTTTTCTTCTCAAAATGGAAAGTGCACTGGCAACCTATAAGTTTAAAGAGACTATAAGACTAAATACTACACTCGGATCAGGCTAAGCAACTGCGCACTCTGATCAAAGTATACCTTTTTTCATCAATATTCTAAGAAACAACATAATATTGCTAATGCAAGTGTAACTCCACATTCTAATGCTAAATCAAAGCACTGGAATCCTGTAGTTTGGAAAAGATGTATTCAGTCAATGTAATATTCAACTGAGAATCTGAACGCCAATATAATGCTTATTTCAGAGTTTATTTCCTAGGTTTTCAGAAGCAAAGCCTTTGATTGAAAGCTAGCTGGTGCGCTTCACTGTTTTGAGTAAAACGATCTAATTACATCCAGCCTTCAATGTTGTTGGTCGTGTAGAATTATTTCTACTGTTGTTCAATAGGCTGTGAAAATTCAGATCCTTTAAATTGTGAAAGGGTTCTCGCACAGCACAGCTAGTGTCAACACTTAATTAGTTCATGACCTCGTTGATACCAATAGCATTGCCGTTTCTAACCTTATTTCGGATTTCTTTGCCATGGCCGAAAAATACGATGGATGACATAAGAAAATACGCGGACTTTTGCTGTAGATACTTTATTTTCAACAATAAACCCATTAAATTTGCTGTAAATACAGATTCGTCTTCTTTTATCAACGATGTATTTAATTCGGAAAGTAGTCTAAATGGGTCGTCTTAGTTACGTAATGATGTAATTGCGGAGCACTATAAACCTTTGCCTTATATATCGAATCATGTGTTTTATATTTGACTATGTCTAATATTTGCAGCAGAGCAAAATGCTTGACATTTTGTGTACTATTTTATCATGCATCTGCTACAAAATTCACCTGATATCCGGGGTATGATAACATGGTGTGATATCATGTCCCTACAGAACTGCGCTTGCGCCAATGTTATCAGGCGATGCCCTCAGCAGCGATCTCTGAAGACGATTAGCTACATACTGACGTTGGCCGTGATAACAGCGTTCGATTGGTTAAATTGGTTAAATGAGCCCGCCAAGGAATAGTTTGGTTAGGTTAACTGACCGTCCAATATGACATGACCATAGCTGTTTTCCGTGGACGTCAAACAGCACAACAGCACTTATAGGGGTCAATGTCTATTAATCTAAACATTTTTGATCTGTAAATTTTCTGCGGTCTACGAATTTGGAATTTTGATTTTGACCACTTCAACTTGAATGCAAAGGGATACGCAAAAGAAAATGAGCCGCGACACGAGAAAACTAACAATGTGGTCGTCCGCCCAGCGCAGACTCAGATCAGCCTGGGCATTCACCCAGTCTGATCAGACTCTTTGCTGAGCGCTTATAGGGTAGCTGAGGGACTAAGCTACCTTCATGTGGAAAGTGAAGACTCTGATCAGACTGGGCGGATGCCCAGGCTGATTTGAGTCTGCGCTGGACGCACGACCACATTGTTGGCTTTGTCACGTCGCGGCTCTAATAAACAATAGCAGATTTGACCGAGTCTTACCAAGTATTTGTACATCGATGTTCTTTCTGGTATGTATGGTTTGCTCAGAGCCGTTTATTCGTATCACATTTCTGGCATTACAAGAATACACTCCTGCAAATTTTTTCTGAAAAATATTAAGAAGAAAGTATCTGAATTGAGATAAAACAGGTCAAAAATAGATTTTTGTGACTTGTCTATATTTTGTATAGTTTGTGATGTTTGTTAAACTGGTGTGCTGGACTACTTGTGATGTATTTGTCAGTGTCTTAAGTCTGTTGTACTTTGTAAATTTGGCTTGCAAGGGTACATGTATCTATATTTAACATTTATATGTTTAAAAATGCAAAAAGAGCATTGCAAAATAATTCCTGATTATTAAAATCTATGAACTGTGAAGGATAAACAACGCTGTACTATCATAAAAAACACACACAAAAAAAAAACGCCATGTCAACCAGGCATAATTATACAATGATAGCTTTGTTTGCGTCATTTTGTACTGCTAAAATAGAAATAGCACAAATGGATGAAGAAAAATGAGAAAGAAATGACAGGCTTGCATATAACCTTCAGCAAACATACCCAAGTCTGTTTCCAGGCATTTTGTAAAAAGTCCTCCGAAAGTCGATGGCTTATCCACATAAATTCAGGCGTATCATTTACGCTGCTTATTTAGTCTGGCACTAATGCACAAATAATTGTAATTAAAGACGCTTTAGTACTTTAACATTCTGTTCTGTCAACCGGCTCTCTTGTCTGTAGAAACTATCATCTGAATCTTTCGTCCACCAAACAACAGGAGTAGGGTTACCGCCTACCGGACAGAATATGTCTATTGTACTGCCAACGTAAGCTCCATATTCGTCAGGCAGATCCCGAATATTCGCCGACTCTGTTGTGAAAAAAATAAATAAAAAATGAATAAAAGAAAAACAATCAATTTATTTATGCTGTTTCAGTGCACGAATTAACTACTTTTTATATAAAGGATAAAAACCCGAAACAACAACAACAACTACAAAAAACACAACTTGACTAATACATACACCCATCAAAAAAAATAAAAAAAGGAAAAGGAAAAACACATTGTCATTTTAAGATTTCTTTAAAGATTCCCACCTGGCACAAACTATCGCTCAAACTTCGAAGCAACGCCAAATGACACCTATCAACGTCGATGTAATACTATCAAAGCAATGCGACAAATATTTCTATTTAACGTTTCATCAGAACCCCCTTGATGGAGTGACTCCAATGATTTGCCATAACACATGCTGTGGCACAATATAGCCACTAAATCCTAAATCATAGCTACTCGCTAAGTCTGAAAACAGTGAGTCAAAACTAAATTCTTGAGTCAAATAAGGCTGAAAAGGCTGATTTGAACTCTCTTTTGTTGAGATTGGTACATCTAGGAGTATTCGCGTGTTCATGTAGTTAGCGCTCCCGACTTTGGATCACGGGTTCACCTGTTAGAGCCCCGCTGGAAGTAAGAGTCTCTAAGAACATAATCAGCGCTTCACTGCAAACATAATCAACCGCCCACCCTCCCGACTTGACTGAAATACCTTTGTAAATAATATAAAACGCCAGTTATCCAGCCTTCCATACTTGTGGATGGGGAATTCAGCGCCTGTCTCAGTGATATCTGCTCTTGTGAAATTATATTACCAAAAATATGTGTTACATGTCAAACGTCTTTCGTGGCAAACCCTGTAATGCAACTGGCGAATTATCTTATCCTATATTTGGCATCACGCACAACAGACAGAGCCTTTAAAGTGCTTTACTAGAGGACTTTACTGGTAAGGTTTTGTGAACAGCATTATTACGCCATCTTCTTTTTGAGCATGCCTAGTATATGAAACTAGCTAATGACATCACAGCAGTGGCGGAAAAGGGTTATGGCAATCGAAATAAATGCACCCATGGAATGAAAGTTACTGGTTAATGCAAGTAGGAAACGACCTTTTATGTCATTTTCAAAAACAAAAATGATACGGAAACAGACAAAACGAATTATTATGCATGAATAACAAAACAGACATGTAAGAGAAGTATTCGGTACTTTACCTTTTACTATAATATGTCGCAGTGTGGAAACAGGTGCTTGTTTGACTGGGTCTCCAAAAGAAGGGACCATTTTGTTTTGCGCAAAACAATAAAGCAAAATATAATCAGTGTCCGCATTTTGAATGGTGAAAGTTGCGCCTGCAAATAGTAAATGAAATGACTATTCATTTAAACAGAATTATGTTTCCAGGAAAGCCTTTAACGTCTTATGTGGTTTTGTTAACACAAACGAATCGTCATTATGAAATAAGATTTAAAATTGTATTCTTTCAAGAAAAGCTCTTACCGGAGTGTACTTTCATGTGTGTTTGCTTTTGAATATACTTTTAGATCCAACACAGAAAACAGAAATGAGCCGCGACTCGACAAAACCAACAAAGTGGTTGTTCGCCCAGCGCAGAGTCAGATCAACTTTGGCATCAAAGTCTTCGCTGCCCGCATGCATATAGCTTAGACCCTAAGCTACCTTCAAAGCGCTCACCAAAGAGCCTGAGCGGACTGGGAGGATGTCCAGGCTAATCTGAGTCTGCGCTTGGCGAACAATCACTTGCAAATTGCTGGTTTTCTCGTGTCGCGGTTTAAATGAAAACTGATTGCACGACGTTTATATTACAGTACGGAGAGTAACAAACAGTGGAATACACGTCATAAAATAAAAATAAAAATCATATGACGTCGCTAATATTCAGTGGATATCGTCATGTCATAAATATCGTATGACCACACGGGTAATAACACTTTGGCGCGCACACGTAAAGTCATTGACAACTTCCATGTCAACAATGCTTTTCTTATTGAAATAATGTTCCGTTTGAAGGCGTTAAAATCCCGTTTTAAAGGGTCATTGATGAACCGAATCTAACACTCGTGGTCATTTCATATTAAATTAATGAAACTCGCCGAAGGCTCGTTTCATAAATTACATATGAAATGACCATGAGTGTAAGATCCTCTATATATATAAGAGGATAGTTAGATGACATAGAAGCAACATTCATTGATCTGCAAATTGCACTTACACTAATCGTACCTGTACTTATCTTCGGAGCACTAGCGGATGGATCGGTTGTCCACCAATATGTTGAGGGTGGATTGGACTCTGCCATACATGTAAACTGGACTTTCGAATTTTGTAAAACAGTATATGGTCCTGTTATATCAACGTTCTTTGGTGGGTCTGAAACAAAATATGTAAGTGTCTATCCACCTATATGAATAACATTCCTTGATATCTATTGATGAAGTGAAATATGTTAAATAAACAACTTTTTGTAATCTCTCTCTCTCTCTCTCTCCCTCTCTCTCTCTCTCTCTCTTTCACTGTTCGGTATTGCTGGTCTTTAAGCACCAGGAAGCTTTAACTGCACGTTAAGAAAATATTTATTTACTTGTAGTCAGTATATGTTATTCAAACCTCTCGATATGGCTGTACTGTAAACAGGAATAATTTAAAGAAAACCAACCCCCAAAACAACAACTTAAATCCATATAAAAATAGATTTTTCAAACTGCATTTAATATTTGCAACATGGAAAAACATCCAATAACAGTAAAGTGAGGAAGCAGTGGCCTGCGCAAAGTTGTAAAAGTGTATCAAATACACAGAACTTTAAAATGCCAATTTAAAATGGTTTAAAGCCCGACCCATATTTCTGTCAAACAAATGTTTTGATTTTCAAAATATCTCTGTTAACCTCTTCACGCCTTTAAAGTATGTGCAACTTTGAAATCAAATGGTCACAGCCGGTGTGAGACGTTTGTTTATCATTTGTTTGGCGACCTTTACCCTTTAATAACTCCAAATGATGCATCATAAACAGAAAACCTCATAAAGTAGAAAGATGGGCAATGATCAGGAATTGATACACTCAAATCCCACATCCCGCCCTCAAACCAATAAGGGAAGCACATACACACACACGGAAAAATTGACACAAATTCACGAAAGACACGCACGGTAAACCGAATGAACAGCTCTTTCTCAAGCAGGTGGTCATTCAGCTACCCTAATCAAAAAAATAAATAAAAAAAAAAATAAATAAAAAATAAAAAAAGGAAAGAAAGTACAACATCTATGTTTATCATTTTTATATTGAACTTACAAAATAAAATTAAAATCTTAAAAAGTCGCCTTTTATAGCAAGTTTATCAGGCTCGACCAAAACACGCAGTCCGGAATGGCTCGGCAAGCCACGCCCTTCCTACGCTGATTCTGGTCTCGCATTATAGTCATGATATCAAAAGACAGGAACATGGTTTTCTCTATTCCTTATCTTCACACGTGAAGAATTTTCATGTAGCATTGTCAGTATAATGAGGACCATTTTTATACGGTAAATGACCGGGTAAGGAGGCGTCAATGGACCCAGAAATATTGCGATAATGTTGCAACTGGACCGTGGCGACATTATCACAACATCTCGGGGGTCCATAATCGCTTCCATACTTTTCGGCAGCAGTGAGACAAAAAGAAAGTAACTTGAATGTCGGTAGTATTACAGTACACTTACACGAAACAACCAGAGTAATCGTCCTACTGTATTCTTCAAATGTGCAAGTGTAATCCCCTGCATCACTTCTTTTAAGCGTCTTTAGACTAAGGAAATTCTGTCCTATCTCGACGTTTCCTTTCTTCCACTTACAAGATGCAAATACCCCATGCGACTCTTTATATGTGCAAAGTATTTGAAATTCGCTTTCTTCGATAAGACTGATTATATGTCCCTGGAAAGCCGTTTTAGCTGGTTTGAGTACCTGGAACTCTAGAAGAAGAAGAAAAGAAGAAAAAAAGAAGTAGACATGGCTATAAATAGATATCGCTGATGTGTTATAAAGAGAGGTGATGCTGATTACTAACGAGCACCTTCCAATCCCTCTCTTTAGGGTCAATGTCTGCGTATGCGATCAAAATATTTCGAATTTTTCAATGTTAATAGTTTATGAGTTCAGACTTATAATCGCTTCTATTTGAAGTCGAATGTACAATAGCATCGCGACAAAAGCTCCGAAGGGCTTTAACCACAACAAACAATAGTAAATCAACTGAAAATAACACACCGACAATATAATAAGTAACAAATGACAACAAACTAAAATGCAGACTAACCTATATTGCTATAATCATAACTTACTGAAATAAGTGCAAACATCATAGTCAGTTGCCTTAAGCATGCGTTCCAGCAAAAGAGCAACAAAAGAAAAAATATAAGAAATTAAAAAAAAAAAAAAAAAAAAAAAAAAAAGATATAAACAGAAAAACACATACAAAAAAAAGAAAAAGGAAAGAACTGACAGCTTCTTGGTTGACCTCAACTTCTGGGAACATCACGGTACACTTACCTAAACCAGATGTATCAACGGATGAGACAAGAAAAATCCATAATAATACGTCACTTTGAAGTAATGAAACCATTATAAATGATAATGATGAAGACATGAGATTAGAGGTCATGTCTGAGATTCACCCTGTTTCAAATATGTATGTGATAATGTCGTTTGCATTGGTCTATTAAACATGTCAAGAAGCACAGCGCAAGAAGCAGGTCAAGCAATGCAATTGCACTCATGTTACAACTATAGTTTGCAACAAGACCGCGATTTATATACTGAACGAATTTAAAAACTCATCACTTGGTTTAAACTGTACTTGTGCTGGTGAAATCAAACAGACACCGGTGAGGAAAAAACCCCTTTCTGATCAGAATCAGACCGAAATAATACTTCAAGATATTTTTCTGGCCTTTCTAATACTGACACTTATCATTTTGATGTAAAGTTCAAATAAATGTATCTTAAGTAACTACAGTTATACAAGATCTCAATTCATTTTTGATCAGAATCAAAATCAATATGAAAAAGTAAAATCAAAAAGGGAAAAAGGAAATTAGCCAATAATCAGTAACAACACTTCGCTAAAGGTATCCAAGCAAACCAAAAGAAAAGCTCTGTCCCAGAAAGGTCGTCATTTAAGCTACCCAAACTGAAACCAATACCCATACCGTGAACGAAAGCACCAACATCGACGTCACGAACAAGTGTCATTAAGTAACCATGGCATAACTTCAAGATATTTGGATGGCCTCTGAAATATTGACAATAAATAGCAAACGCTAATGTTTCATAAAAATATTTTTATTATTTTTTTTTTTATTTTTTTTTTTACATATTCTAGACAGTGATATCCCCCTCCCCAATTCCACATTTTAATTCTCCAATGATTTATATTGCCAGAGATCATAAACGTTGAATGGATTTTCTAAGTTCACAAGAAAGGGGATTAACACCAATAATCTTCTTATACCTATACACCTACTGACCGTAAAATTCAGGGCCCGATGAATCTTCTAGCAGAAGTATTTGATTCAACATAACATTTAGACACTAAGTCGACGTGGGGTCGATAAAATTCATTATGCTTTAAATAGTGATGCGTTTGTAACATGGGCTAGTATACGTGTCATATTAAACCACCGGGTCAGGTTATTCTGAAACGATATTGTTTACAGTTTTAGTAGACCAAATAACAGTGATGCATATTTGCAGAAACGAACACCCACTGATATAAAGGTTAAGATGAATACCGCAGATATGTCTAAAGGTAATTGGGTACACCTAAAAAAAACAAGTCTGCAATGTTTTTGTTTTTCTCTCTCTCGAAGCACATCAACATATATATGAAACGAATTTTCACAAAGAAGCATTTCCTTCCTGTCGGAGTAAACCCCATTTCGTAAGATCTACGTTGTCCCAACATTACAATAAAATCAGAGTTAAATCACGCAAAATGGTAGCAAGGCACTCAGAAGAGGTGCTCAGAATTTAATGAGAGTTTCGCTGAAGCTCGCTGAAGCCCGCTGTGTAACGAAGTAAATTGACCCCCACAGAATAATGACCCCCCCTCCCCCGTCGTCATTATTCTCTAAAGAATAGTAACTATCCGGTCATACTTTTATGACCCCCGGTCATAATATTATGACTCCACCGCGCAAATTCAACGAGCCCTCTCGAAAAATTGTGCCCCCACCCCCAGCCCCGAATAAAAATTACCTGTCATTATTTTTAAAGAAAAAATCCGATCATAATACTTTTATAACCCTCTACGCGAAGCTAATTGACGATTCACGCAGAAGAAAATAACGACATCCCACCACCTTCCCTGGCCCCCACCCCACACTCAAAAAATGTCTCCCCACGTATACCTTACGCACCAATGGTTCATATTCCAATAATTTTAGCCTGACGCTATTGAAATATTCATCAAGGTTGGCATTTAAAATGAGAGAAATGATCGGCTGTTTTTTGCGATCAGGGAGCCTGATGGCATCGATACATCGTTATGCTAGGTCACACCATTAATATAGCCTTGTTATAGATATGTCTTCAAAATAACAGTAGTTTTACTAAACTCGAACTCTGGAAATCTTGACGATGGATTTCAGAGTAATTATATAGGTAAGAGATACAGTGATCTGTTGTTTACGGTTTTTGTACTATAAAAACAAAAGACAACAAAATATAATGCTTTTGTATATGTTGTCGACGTTTCCTAGAAAACCTCGTCTTGCAAGACTACTTTGCCCGTAATGACTCTCTGATGAGTTAGGGGACCTCCATACGAACCGAACTACCAACTAATTGGGTGCACCGCGGCGGAGGGTGAAGGTGAAGGTTCGGGCCCAGTAAAACCGGTTTAAACCCCCAGTAGTTATTACTGACCGTCCCAAGACGGTACTTTCGTTGCGGTTGCATTTGTTTCATGTTCGGTGCTGTTTAATTTATTGTAAACCTGGAATTAAATTACCAACACCAGAGCGCAGGTTCACAAGCATAATTGAGTTCAAGTATAAAGTTAGAGTTAGTATCGAAAACTTTACCAGCCTAGTTGCTTTTCTTCCTAATTAAGAGCCTCATTGCAACCGTAGCAGCAAATCATTGCCCTAATTGTATGTTAATTTCAGTTCTCAAAGAAAAAAATCCGTTGAATATGAGTTGACTTGGTATGATTTATGAGAAGCACCTCTGTCATTTTTATGTTAACCTTCCCCCAAGTTAGCAGGCATTGCTCCCCTATAAGCGTTTTCTAAACTGTTTGCTTATAACTATCTTTTCCGATATATAGAGAATACCATGTTAGTGTCTTTTGATATCAATTTATCAGGCGAGACCAGAAACAGCGAAGAAATGGCGATGCTTGCCGAGCCAGTCCGACGTGTTTCTGGTCGAGCCTGATAAACTTGATATCAAAAGACACTTACATGGTTTTGTATTTATCATGCATTTTCAGAATATTTCAGGTGTAAAGAGCGTCAAACAAAAGAAAAGTAAACGCAGTTTTGTCTGAACTTGTTGACGTCGCGAATGCGTTATGACGTAAGTCGGTGACGTCAATTAACCAATCGAACGTTGTTATCACGGCCAACGTCAGTATGTAGCCAATCGTCTTTAGAGATCGCTTCTGTAGGCATAGCCTGATAACATTTGCGCAAGCGCAGTTCTAAAGTGATATGATATCACATCATGTTATCATACCCCTGTTATAAAGTGAATTTTGCAGCATTTGCATGAAAATTAGAATTAGTATGGTATGTCATTTTATTATCACATTTGTGTTTCATAGTTTTTCTCCTTCATGTGTCAAGAGTGAATGTATCCTGTCATTGTGTTCTATCCGGTTAGCCTTACGTATTCTGTTGAGACTACTTAAAACCCCAGTACATGTCACGCATTGAGGGCTAGGCTTTACCACGGTTTTTAAAACGTAGCAAAACGGCAATATAAGCAGTAAAACGTAGTGAATACGCATTACAGATGGCTAAAAACGGCTAAATACCGTTGCCCAAACACGTTTGAATTGGGAAGTTCCACCCAAACCATGACATTTCGATATACGTCGTGTGAACCTAGTAAAACTTAACAAAATGAAGACTGACCGTACTAAAGTGTAGACGAAATGCATTAAATACGTACACAAACGTTTAAAACGTACCAAAAAGGTAATGCAAATGTATTACATAGTAAAACGTAGTGAATACGGATATTTACAGCTGCAAAGTGGCCAAGCTACGTTTTAAATTAGAATTTCAAATCCAACGTAGTTTGGTCTCGTATTAAAGGTGGATTTTAGTATCTGTAGTGTATACCAAATAAAACGTAGTTACAAGTAGCCTAAACAATCTAAAACGTAGACGAAACATTTAATATCCATGGCAATACCTGGGAGGTTTCTACGTATTACTACGCGTTATCTACTTTTCCTACGTCTTACTTCGTTTTGCAACGTTTCATTCTGCGTTTCATTAAGTTTCGATAAGTTTTGCAATACCTACAAAAAACGTCACTTCGACCATATCATCCCGGACACTAGTAATCCCTATCATATAGCAGGCTAGTTAAATCTAGTCCCTACTGAAAGCATGGCACTAAGCCATTTCATAACGAGGTTATACGACGTAAATCGTAGTTAAACGTAATGAAAACATACAAAAAACGCAATGAAATTTAAATCCGCACAAAAACAGGACATAATTTTGGCAAAAAGTAAAGGGGGGGGGGGGAAACGTAGTAAAACCTAGCCTTCAATACGTGACAGTGAGACTGGGGCTTAAAGGCTTTCAAATGGAATTTTCCTAGGTGAGACTGCGTAAGCCCATTAATGTCTAGCGTCTTATAGCGCCAGATGAGTTACCGCAGTATGCGTCGTCTGGCCAGGGTCTACACTTTTTGTACAAGACAAATGAGTATTTCTCCTTAGAATAAAATATGAGCCGCGACACGAGAAAACCAACAATGTGGTCATCCGCCCAGCGCAGACTCAGATCAGCCTGGGCATTCACCCTGTCTGATCAGACTCTTTGCTAAGCGCTTAAAGGGTAGCTGAGGGACTAAGCTACCTTCATGCGGAAAGCGAAGACTCTGATCAGACTGGGCGGATGCCCAGGCTGATCTGAGTCTGCGCTGGACGCACGACCACATTGTTGGTTTTGTCACGTCGCGGCTCATATAAGTAATAGAAAATGAGTCGCTACAAGAGAAAACAAACAAAGTGGCAAGTGGGTCCATCAAAGACTCAGATCACCCTTGTCAGCCTCCCAGTCTGATCAGAACCTTTGCCTTGCACTAAAATGGTAGCTGAGGGTCCTAGCTCTGCTCAAACTGGGTGGATGCCGAGGCTGATGTAAATTTAAAGAGTAACTTCGCTTCAGGATTGACTGAATCAGATCCCAAACCCTATCCCCAACATCAAAGGGAAAGATTGACAAAGACATCCCAACAAACAATAAATTACAAGTGATAAGCCGAGTCAGCAGCTTAAGTCTTAATTGGGCGCACACGCCTCTTTGTTGGTTTGTCGTGTCGCGGCTCATTTTATGAACTAGACCAGACACCTCTTAATTGAGCCGCGACGTGAGAAAACCAACAATGTGGTCGAGCGTCCAGCGCAGACTCAGATCAGCCTGGGCATCCGCCCAGTCTGATCAGAGTCTTCGCTTTCCGCATGAAGGTAGCTTAGTCCCTCAGCTACCCTTTAAGCGCTTAGTAAAGAGTCGGATCAGACTGGGTGAATGTCCAGGCTGATCTGAGTCTGCGCTGGGCGGACGACCACATTGTTGGTTTTCTCGTGTCGCGGCTCAATTGATAAATAGACTCATCAATATGATATTATTGATATCGTCAAAGTAGGTATTATCATTGTTTAATACATCATTTAAATATGTGGACGTTGACTGGAAATCTCGAAGTCTCTTAATATTGCCATTCAGAGTATTCACCATTTGTCTGGATAACGTAGCGCGAAGTCTAAAATAAGTACTATCATTGTAAGAAGATAAACGTCAGATTTAGTCTACTTTGTCAGATCAGTGTGCCTTTTGAAAGAGATAATAACAACCACAGCCATTTTACAGTATGAGAGCAAATAATTAAAAATAAAAGAAAATGAAATTGCATTTATTTGACCGCAAACTACATATGAGCCGCGACGTGACAAAACCAACAAAGTGGTTGTGCGCCCAGCGCAGACTCAGATCAGACTGGGCATCCGCCCAGTCTGATCAGAGTCTTCGCTGTCCGCATGATGGTAGCTTAGACCCTTAGCTACCCTTTAAGTGCTTAGCGAAAAGTCTGATCAGACCTGTCGGATGCCCAGGCTGATCTGAGTCTGCGCTGGGCACACGACCGCTTTATTGGTATTCTCGAGTCGCGGCTCATATGTGAACCTGAAATCTGATAATTCGTAATCAGAGTGGTAATAGGTCGTAAAAATAAGTCGTGAGAAGGCTTTCTATGATGCCCATTTTAAGATAATTAAGCTTTATCATATTTATTGATGCGCAAAAAAATGTTTTTTCTTGTTGCCAGTAGTCAGACCAGCACATATCCCAAGATTCTTCAATTTCAGTCATGACCTTTATTATAGCATCTGATAGGGATAACAAAGGTTACTTTACAAAATCTGTACAGTTTGCTAAGGATATGAGTTGGAATGTAGAGTTTGATTTCACCAGCATAAGTATAAATTAATCCTAGTGGTGAGTTTTTAAATTCAACGGTATGTAAAACTCGGTTTTATTGTAAAAAGTTGTAATATGAGTGCAAATTACACTGCTTGATCCTATTTTAGGGGAGAGTCGGGTATCCTCGGACAGGCGGGTAAATTCGGACATTCAATTGCAAATAGTGAAAATCCAGATGAGACGGCTCATCATGAGCCGTCTCATCAGGATTTTCATTTTTGGCCAGTTAATATTTGTTTTAGTTCCAAACAACTGACATATAAAGGAAACACAGTCAGTGTCCGAATTTACCCGCTGTCCGAAGTTACCCGACTCTCCCGTAAATGTCATGAACCATGCTCCTGAAGGGTAATGTTAAGCAGCTACGCATAGCGCATCATAATATTTAAAATCTCGAGTCTTATAATGGTTTTATTTGGACAAAAAGATGTGTTGTTATGGATGCTTTCCTTCTCAGTCGTTGATGCAACTAGCATAGGTAAGTGACAATGAAATTAAAATCTTAAAAAGTTCCTTCAAGAGCAGAAAATACATACAGAAGTAGGAACATGGGCCAGACTACGTAGTTTCGGCTACTAAAGCCTCGTCAGTGACCCTGACAATATCTGGTGACGAAACCAGAAAAAAGCATTTTGTAATTTCTCTTAATTTTAATTGGGCAGTCGATTCAAAGACTGAATAATTTCAAAAGGATCCAAATAATATAAAATACTACGATCTAGAATAATAATCCAAATCGATCTCAAATTTCAGATTTCTCAGAAAGTCTGCACAGATATGGTCCCATTTAAGATGGGTTTACCAGTCGACACGTGTTTGGAGACACATGTCATGCAACTTAAGTCACCTTGTAAACACCCAAAACATATGTTGCATTACAAAATATGTTGCATGCAACATGTATCTTTGTCTAAACAAATCATACATGTATAAAAATGATTACATGACGCGTGTGTTATGCAATATGTGCCGTGGTGTAAGCCCGCGTTTAGAAACATACTGTGTTTTTTTATTGTATTTATTTTGTATTAAACATGCTTGTAAAGTCCTGCAAAATTCTCACTGATTTTTTTGTCGCTGAAATCTGTGGTGCAGGTGGTTCAGTTATGAGAAAAATAATGGTGTGGCTTCTCGGAATGTGGCTCACGCAGTTGCGTGATTGTGTGCAGTTTATAATTAAAATCTTAAAAAGTTCCTTCAAGAGCAGAGAATACATACAGAAGTAGGAACATGGGCCAGACTACGTAGTTTCGGCTAATAAAGCCTCGTCAGTGACCCTGACAATATCTGGTGACTATACCAGAAAAAAGCATACTGTAATTTCTTAATTTTAATTGGGCAGTCGATTCAAAGACTGATTAGTTTCAAAAGGATCCTAATAATATAAAAGACGATGATCTAGAATAATAGTCTAAATCGATCTCGAGTTTTAGATTTCTCAGAATCTATCCTCTGATCTCAAAGGATTTAAATAAAATATAATCTGCACTATGGATGATGTACGGGAGACGTTTTTTACGGCCGCCACACGGCACAACACCAGCTGCAGTGAGGTAGAATTAAAATCTTAAAAAGTTCCTTCAAGAGCAGAGAATACATACAGAAGTAGGAACATGAGCCAGACTACGTAGTTTCGGCTAATAAAGCCTCGTCAGTGACCCTGACAATATCTGGTGACGAAACCAGAAAAAAGCATACTGTAATTCCTTAATTTTAATTGGGCAGTCGATTCAGCAAAGGATAGAAGCCTTTAAGAAACCATTACTGCTTTAATTACAAATATGTTTATTGTTCTACTGCTCCTGGACAATTTAAAGAGTTTGTTACAATAATAAGACAACTTATCTCTTCAACAGATCTTGTCATGAATGTTATTTCTTCCAGAATTTCGTCTAAATTCACCAGTCGATGTTGCGCTAGAAAATAATATTTTGACTCTAATCGAAGGAAGCAAATTCCATTTCGTTTGCTTCACACGAAAATCTGGTCGTGCATCCACTCCTTCATGGAGTATACATGCACAACAGAGCTTCCAGACAGGGGCGTCATCTCTTTCTACAGAGGACCTTAGCAGAAGCCAGGCAGGCCACTACACTTGTTCAAACGGATATATGAGCAGAACACTCACACTGAATGTCTTATGTAAGTGTGAATTACTGGTTTTCTAGTACATGTATTATGGTATAGTAAACATTGGCGAGAGTGATCTCACGACCAGGTTATAAAGAGCTTTTAGTTTTACCCATCATTTATTTTTTATTTATAGAAAGTCTCTCAAGTTATAAGTTTACAAGTTTACAAGTTTATTTATTAATACAGAAAGTTTCGCAAATGAAACAGACAATATACAGTGAGTGAAATAGAAGAAGACGAAAACAAACAAACAAACAAACAAACAAAAAAAAACATGACACTAACAATATACTAATTAATGGTAAGTTCAATTGCGGGAAACAACCTTATCAGATAACACACTTTAAAAGTTTTTACAGTATACTCCCTTCCACTATTTCAAAATAACAAGTGACAACTGGGATACTGTGCACAGACCAGTAAATAAATTAATTAACTTAGTTAAGAGCATAGTAGATCTAGATCTGTGGTAGCACTACAAATATTGTTAAGAGTGCGATAATAATTAAACTCAGAAATTCAGTACACTGAAGCCCAACAGTCACAACAAAATTGAAACAGTGAAAATAATGAAAATAATAAAATCAGATAAGAGGTATGTGTAAAATGGTTAATTAACCTCGTAGTTAAATCATTGCTAATTAATATGTTATCAAAAGCGTACAATAAACTTGTCCCGCTTATTAAAGCATTGAAAAATAAAACGTGACACAATTTTACATACTTTAACATCTTCATTACTCATGAGCCAAATAAATTTTTGTTGCAATGACAGAGACTCAATTTTTTATTATCTATGTGACTTAAGAAGATTAATCTTTCATGTAAATGATTAGAACATTCTAATAAGAGGTGTTGTTCATCTTCAATTAAACCCTTGTTACACTGCCTACATATTCGGTCACATACTGGGGTTTTAGGAACTGTATATCGGCCTCTTTCGATCTCTAACATATGAGCACTGATGCGAAACTTCGATAGTGCTTGTCTTTCTTGAAATTTAAGGGAGTTTATATAAGATTCACGTGCAAAGTGAGATTTAAAAGTGGCATATGTGCGTAATTCATTTCCGCCATTTACATCATTAGATTTACTTTTGCTGCTGTTAATATCAGACTGCCACTTGTTTTCAAATCTTTGTTTCAGTTTCTTTTTTAAGCAAAATAATGTTCTTTTGTTCAGTAAAAACGGGTTGTTAAACACATTAACCATGTTAAGCTCTTTAAAAATCAAATAAATACAATGCAACCAACAGTTATTGTCATTTTCAAACATGCTATAGTTTTCTTTCAAGGCCTTTTTTTTTTATATGAGACGCCTATTGATTTCAAATGGGTTTACACGAAGACAATTGTTGCCTGACACATGTGTTATATTACATGTGTCAACGCGTAATCTGTCCAAAAACATACGTTTCATGACAAAAACATGTTGTATGCTAAATCTCTCATGGTCTAAACATAACCTAAATAGTTGAATGACGCATGTTTCTTGCAACATGTGTCACCGTTTTTATCCCGTCTTTATAAGCATGTCTTGTCCGAGTCAGTCCAGGCATCTTATTTTCTATGCTGCGTTTGATGCTCTTATAATGTTTTTGGATTGAATGTTTACTTTGATGGCTTAATAACCATTTTTATCATGCGTCTGCTGCAAAAGTCACCTGATATCTGGAGTATGATAACATGATGGGATATCGAGTCACTTTAGAACTGCGCTTGCGCTAATGTTATCAGGCGATGCCTTTAGAAGCGATCTCTGAAGACGATTGGCTAAATACTGACTTTGGCCGTAATATCAACGTTCGATTGGTTAACTGACATCACCGACTTACGTCATAACCCATTCGCGACGTCAGCAAGTTCAAACAAAACTGCGTAACTTTGCTTATCATTTGTTTGCCGCTCTTTACGCCGTAAATTCTTCTAATGATGCATGATAAATCGAAAACCATGTAAGTGTCTGTTGATATCAAGTTTATCAGGCTCGACCAGAAGTACGTCTGACTTGCTCGGCAAGCCTCACAATTCATACTCTGTTTCTGGTCTCGCCTGATAAACTTAATATCAAAAGACACTAACATGGCATCTATAAGATGGATTTACGCCGCGAACCATGTTGCATGACGCATGTCGCATGCGTTCATTAAGAAGATAACGCATGTTGCATGCAACATTTTTATGTCTAGAGCATGTATTTTTGGCATGTTTACATAGTTACACATGTTGCACGACACATGAATCAGGCAACAATTCAGGTTATACTCAGACAATAAGCCATGTTGCATGCAACATACTTATGTCATGAAACATATATTTTTGGTGCTGTTTAGTGATACATGTTGCATGACACATGTATCATGCAACCATTCAGGTTATAGTTAGACAATAAGCCATGTTGCATACAACAAAATTATGTCATGAAACATATGAGCCGCGACACGAGAAAACTAACAATGTGGTTGTGCGCCCTGCGCAGACTCAGATCATCCTTGCCATCAGCCCAGTCTGGTCAGACTCTTCGCTAAGAGCTTAAAGGGTAGGTAAGGGACTAAGCTACCTCCATGCGGACAGTGAAGACTCTGGTCAGACTTGACGTATGCCCAGGCTGATCTGAGTCTTTGCTGGGCGCACATGCCACAATGTTGGTTTTCTCGTGTCACGGCTTAAACTTTTTGGGATGTTTACATAGTGACACATGTTGCTCGACACATGTATCATGTAGCCACTGAGGTTAGAGTTAGACGATAAGCTATGTTGCATGCAACAGAATTATGTCATGAACCATTATTATTTTTGGGATGTTTACATAGTGACACATGTTGCACGACACATGAATCAGGCAACCATTCAGGTTATACTCAGACGATAAGCCATGTTGCATGCAAAATAATTATGTAATGTGTTTCATGGTTGCACAAGTTGCACGACACGCGTATCATGGGACATATGTTGCCGTATAAACTCGCAACTAGAGGACGTCCACGTTGACTCAGTAAATGTCACATTATTCAAGAGGAAATCTAGGGCGCGATTACGTGGTAATTATTTTAGGTGTCCAAATATTTAGATTCTTGTGGTATTTCAGACCCACCAAGTAGGGCCGAGATTACTGCTCCATTTACGGTTCTACGCAACACGCAAGTCCAGGCTTCATGTGCTGCTGACTCTAACCCACCCGCAACATACTGGTGGACAACTGACTCATCGGCTGATGCTCCGAAGATTGGCACTGGTACAATTCAGAACTTTCTTTCATTAGATCATTGGCGTTCTCTGTTTGCCAGTCTAACTGCATGTGTTATATCATGCTTTTTGATGCAAAGCGCCTGGGATACAGCAAAATTGACATATCAGTTTGGCGGTCTAATTCTTTACAGTACCGATTAACATTTAAGGTGTACTCAAAATGGATGGATGGATGGCTTGCGATTTTGCGTCCTTTTTAACAGTATTTCAGTCATATCAGGACGATGGGTGGGTGATATTGAAAGCCTGCGTTCACTGGAACCCCTTTTACGATTGAAATTATTCCCGCCTACTGCAGGGCTCGAACTCGGGACTGCTAGATCAGCAGGCCAGCTATTAATCTACTGCGCTAGCGGGACTACTGTATATTCGAAGAAACATTAAAAGAATAATAAGCTGCATGTCTTTGAACCAACGACGAAATTTAAATATGAATATCATCTTATAACTGTTTTGGTAACATTTGTTTGGTCCACCGAGAATATGAATAAAGAAACACAGGAAAGGCAAGAATAACAAAGAACAAGTCACCAAGGACGCCAAAACAAAACATAAGAACATAAGAGAGAGAGAGAGAGAGAGAGAGAGAGAGAGAGACCCTAACGACGAACCGAAACTCAACAATCAGACATCATAACCTGCTCATGATATGATACTACCTGCTCATAATACTCTGAAAAGAGGGTGTAGCATTATATATAGAAAGAAAGAAAAGGTACATTCAGCAAGCACTCGTATGTAAACTTTACGTTTAGTGCATTTCTGCGAAAACGACGTTAGAGCTTTTTTGTCTTTAGGTCCAACGTTCACCATCCATAATGTGGAAACTGCCTATATCCTCTTGTATTGTTTTGCGCAAAACAAAATGGTGCCTACTGTCGGAGATGCAACAACACAAACCCCCGCTTCCCATCTGCGACACATAACAGTACAAGGTAAAATATTAAATTGTATTTAAACTTGCCACTAACTTCCCATAGGTAACTAGATTCGTACATCGATGGAAGACAATTGATCTTGTGACGTTGTCATCAAGTGACGTCTAAGGTAAGCGAACGTTTTGATTGGTCCACGTAACGTTCAATTCGCGCGACGTTATGGCGACGACTGTTGAACGTAATGGCCGAATACGTCGTGACTAATTTTTCTTCGACCCAAATTTTGTGTATTCTACACTTAATTACCACGGAAACGGCATAGATGGGGTCTAAAAATAAAGTGTAAATATGAGAGTTAAACTTTGATTTTTCATCGTTCATTATGTGAAGAAGCCAGCGGTCGTCGCTAAAACTGTACAAGAAGCGCTTCGTGCTTCAATGAATTTTAGCATCCACTGGCTTCATCACATGATGGACGCTGACAAATTAAATGTTAATTCTTAAATACACCTACCAACGATACAACATTTGACCTGTGTGTTTCCTGGACATCTGATACAGAAACGCAGATCGACGTACTGGCGATTTTTATGATTCTGTAAACGATGGTATGACTGGATTCCAAATTAAGACCTTCTGCACCCTTGAGTGAATCAGTACTAAACAATTAACAATCGATTTCTAGATCGTACTAGTCTCAGCTGCTGAAACCACATAAGTGGTGGTAATTGATAAAATTTAATAGTTACTGTAGCAGACAATTTTGATGGGACATTTATATACTATCAGCCGTTTGAAAGGCTTCTGGTAACCTAAACAGGACCATCATCAAGTTCATTAAAACATCCAAACATGATTCTATTAAGTTCTGTAAACAGCATATGAATAGATCGGTACATATAATACATGCATTTTTAAAGCAGTACTTATTCCAGTACCGAGCAAAAGTAGAAACGTTACATTACAGCTAACAGTTCCTCACAGTCACATATTTCCCTCGATCTACACCGTCTGGATCGTGCCAGGTATTCAGTAAAAGTTTTTTTCGTAAAATCATGAATCAGATGCTCTTCATATGAGAGTTATCCTTCCTTATTCGGTTTTAGGATATTTTGCCATATATCGACTATGCGCATACGCAGATGCACATTTTTTGATGGTCTGAAGTGTTCCACCGAGAGTGATAGAAAAAGCGAAATCTTGCTAACGTTGTACTACAGGAAACAAAAAAATTAAAGCTTTATTTTCAAAAAAAAAACAACCAATTATCTTCCTTCGCATTAAAACTGTAGAGATCTTCATATTTTTGCTCTACATTTTTCTTGTTGTTGAATTACAACAAAACGTACTTTACCTTACATTAATCCAAATATACCTGAGAGAAAGTAAGTGAGCTAACCACAAATTAATTTCCATTGTTCACCATTTCTTATTGCATTTTCCGAAGAAATGACATTTTATCAGTGATTTTCAAAGCCATCAAGTACCTTTTGAAGTGTGCTTTCGCTTTTCCGTTTTGGTACACAGATTGTTTACCTGAGGCAATTAAGGATAGGTTAACCATGTTAACCATGTACTCCCTTTTTAAATCAAGTTTGAAATGCCAGATCGACAGCACTTGCATAGCTAAACACTGGATCTCTGTCCACTTTAAAATGTATTTGTTTGATTGGAAGAGTATTTTCAGCAATCCACTAGTTTCTCTGCATTACGCATGCATTTAACTTTAAAATACGTTCTTATTCATTAAGCAGGCTGGTTCCATTAGATGGAACATTTGCAGACAAATCACGCGTAGCGTTTTGCTTTTGATCAGTGTATAATAAAACACGTTAGCATTAAGATGTATGGTCACACCCCTGTTTAAGCCTTTGTTTTGAAAGGGTGACGACTTTTCTTACTTCCTTTATTGATTCTTCCCTGGATACCACAGCCCTGACTTCCAGGAAAGAATTATCTCCTCTAGAAGCAAAACCTGCATTAAAGAATTGGCCCTATTAAAAAGAGAGGAGAAAAAAAGAGTAGAGTTGCTTGGTTTTCGAAATCAATTTTCAATGTAAAGGTTGAATGTATTTGTTGATTTACTTTTTTTCTACCAGAATCTGCGCAAATTCAAGACTTGCCTAGCGAGTACGGAATTTACGTTGGCAGCACAATAGACATAGTTTGCCCGGTAGACGGTAATCCTACTCCCATAATCTGGTGGACGAAACAACAAGATGATAACTTCTACAGAACTGGAAGAAGACTGATAGAACAGGACGTAAAAGTACTTGATGTTTTCAGTTATATATTTGATAGTACCTCTTGTCTTATACGATTAAATAGGTATTTTAAGAGAAAGAAATTTTATTTGCTAACATAGGGAAATCAATAATTTTGTGTTGAAGTAATTTTGTAGATTTCGTGGCATTTTTAAAAAGAGTCGACTGCCTATTTAACGAAACCAGATTAAATCAAGGTCAATAGGCGAATATTTCCAAACAAGAAGGGACATAACCGATGTACACTTAGATATGTTACTCATGAAAATATTCAGTCAGGAAGCTCCAGTCACTCATGACACAAAAAGAAGAAAACCCTTATCTACAACCTCTGTTCTGTTCTATTCTATTCTATTCTATAGCCTTGCAATGGTACTTGCCAGGGCACTATAGACGACTTCAAAACAATCCCTTCCCACCTTGTCCTGTTTTCAGCTGCCCTAGTTCAGCTAATAGTGTCTCCCCACCTCTTCTTCTGTCAACCTCTTCTTCTTGCCTTTTACTATCCCCTGTAGAATTGTCTTTGCTAAACCAGAAGACCTTAAGACGTGCGAAACCACCTTAGTTTCCGTTTCTTGACCATAGTCAGGAGTTCGTCATATTTTCCAATAGCTGCTTGGATTTTCAGCGAACCTCCTTATTGAATATGCGGCCTTGTACAAAAAATTCAGTAACCTTCGCTAGCATCTCATCTCAAAGGTCTGTGTTCCTTTCTCTAACTCTGCTGCCAAGGTCCACGATTAACAGCCATACAAAAATATGGAAATTACAAGGGAGCACATCAGTTTCGCCTTTACTCCAAGAGATATATTATTATCTCTCCAAATTCACTTCAGCTTTGTAAGAGCTGCAGTGCCTTGTGCAGTTTTTGAGAGAACCTCCGGTTACGAGCCGTCATCTGAGACAACTGTTTTAAATTATTTAAAGTTTTTAGGTGCCCAGATTATGTCCTTTTACCTTGATCTCCCTCTGGTTACCATTGGTGCTGTTTGTCATCAGTTTTTAGCACTGCTCTTTAGTTTATACGCTCGTACCTTGTGCAGGTTTTATCGTGGCTTTTAACTAGGACTTCTAGTTTCTGCTCTTCCTCAGCTACAGCATCTATGTCATCGGCAAACCACAGATAGGCAATATTCTTGCCGCTTATGTATGATAACTGTTAAATCAAGTACCTCCAGAGCATCAGACATAATCCGTTCGAGAAAATGTTGAAAAGGGTGGGTTACAGAAGACACCCACGCCTGAACCCAACCTGAACCATTCTCCTAGCTGCCATCCAGCTGGACCGTACATTGCCCAATGGGCTATACGCCATACTTTGTCAAAGGTTTTTGGAAATCAGTGAAAACATGGTACACACTTGGCCAATGTTGGAGGTATTTTTCAACCTCAGCTTTCGTGTTGATGCTGGTCAAAATTACATGTACGTGTTTAGTCAAAGTAAAGGCATTCAAACTCAGCACTGAGGCATCCCATTAACGCACATAAAATTCACATATACACACAATATAAAACAACAACATTGCTTGGCGGCCATCCAATACAGCGCTTTTCATGATTTGTCGTCTTGTTTTTTTCCCCTGGATATTCTATATTTTTATCCCCCGCCGAAAGCTATAGTTTTCTTAATGGCCGTCCGTCCGTTCGTCCGTCCGTCTGTCCGCCCGCCCGCCCCCGCCGCAATTACTAAGTAACCACTGGACAGAGTTTCATTAAACTTCAAATGAATATATATCACTATAACACGCTGATGCAAGTGACTGTCCTTTAGACTGGTTTAGTAATGTCTGCGTTATCGCCCTTGAATTGACTTAAAATCAATAAAATGAACCATAACTAAGAGACCATTACCGAAACTATATGAAACTTTAACTGTATATGTATCACTATATTCACACGGTTATGCACATAAAGTTTCATAAGAATGACATCAGTAGTGTTTTAGTTATTGCCCTTGAATCAATTTAAGATTGACAAATTCAGCCATTACTTTGTAATCAATGAATAGAATTCTTTGAAACTTATACTAAATATGTATCACCATAACACGTTGGTGCATTTTACGGTTTGTCGGAACTGCTTCAGTAAGCAATAAGTTATGGGCCTTGAATTGTTTAAGATCAACAAATTGAGTCAATACATGTTGTACAAAGTAACGAATGAATGGGATTTCATGAAACTTAAAATTATTATGTATTGTCGTGACTCATTAATGCAAATAATGTTTTGTTATAATCGCATCAATAGTGCATGATTTACTGCCCTTGAATTAATTTAAAATTCACAAATCAGTCATAACTAAGGTACCATTGTACAAAATTTCTTGAACTGAATTAAAAATGTATGACAATAGTGCATTGATGCTGAAGCAAGTTCTTAAAAAATCCTTCAGCCTATGCCTCACTTCTGCCAGAGTTATTGCCTTTGAGTTGATTTACAATCCACAAGTTCAGACGTAACTAAGTAACCAGTGATTCAAATGTTATGAAAGTTAAAATAAAACATAAAAAAATCAAATCCGCTTCGGCGAGGGATACAAATTCTCCGAAATTATTTTTTTTGTTTTGGTTTTGAGGGCTGGATGATGGATATGTTTGCATTTGTTCCTGATCATGCCTATCTTTTTACCTTACCGATCTTTAATTGATGTGTGTGGCATACAGTATGGACTATGGAGTGTAGAAAAATGATACGTAGACAAACTGAGCACCTGGCACTGACTAGGTGAACATAATTCAGAACGACGTGTTTCTGTAAGATATTAAAATCCTTCGTTTATGAAATTAAGGATTATAACACTTTTCTGAAAAAAATGTCATTATAGATGCATCCCTCATAAAACTTGTCGCTTACGTTTGCAAACTACAGCAAGTCCGGTGTATGCTAAAATTCAAACGCTACCGTCATCGTTGTATTTCACCTGGTTGACACCATGACAGAACTTTATATTGCAATTTATATACTCCTTTAGGCGAAAAGGGGACAAATTCAGGGAAATCAACTCTGAAATTTTCAGTTTTGCCTCCCTTCTCAATTGAGTCAACTGCAGCTTCAGAAATATTTCCCTTAAAACGGCTCCATTTTTGGAAGGGTTTCTGAGTCAAGAAAAGCAACGAGGAAGTCTCTTTTGAAAACTAGACATAAGTGGAAAACTATGTCGGTGTACCCGCACACCTCAAGAATCTATAGATTAGTTTTGCAAGGAATATTATATAGAAGTATCTTATAACTGTTTTGCAGATAGACTTTGCCGGGAAGTACCGTTGCAATGCCAGAAACATTATTAGTGCAAACGGTACTGATCAACTCGTCAATGTTAGTAAGACCATCAGTGTGAAGATACTTGTAATAGGTCAGTAGCCGAAAAATATTAAAATATTTTGATAAAATTTGATTTCGATTGAAACTGCACTGACAAATAATTTGTTGTTATTATTTGGTAGCGGTTTGTGTTCAGATTATTAATTCATTTGCAGTGTCATTGTCATATGCATAGAGAATATCTTGTTAGTTCCTTTTTGTACCGTGTTATTTAGGCGAGATCAGAAAACGCTTAAAATGGCAAGGCTAGCCAAGGCAACCCCAATTTCTGGTCGAACATGGCATCAAAAGGAAATAACATGGTTTTCTATTTATTATGCACCGTTACAGCTACTTGGTTCCGAGACGTTGCTTTCACATTTCAGTGACGTCATTCAGTCTATCGGACGCTTACGTCATGGTTTAGCAACTCGTGTGCTGAGACAGATATAAAATAGAGTGGATGAAAAAAATCTGTCTGCAAAATTTGCATGATATTATCAAAGTTTATCATGCGTCTGTCATCAACCAGATTTTTTTATTCAGCTGACGCCCGTCATCTCAAACACTGACCTCTCAAAGTATTCCTTTGTATCAAAGAACATAATTTGGACATATCTTTTTTTTTTTTTACATTTTTACTCTTGTTACCTCAAGCAACCGGAATCTAAAATTGAATTTTCAGGGACCAGACAATTTACTTTGAGAAAGCAGTAGTAGTCTAGTATGTGATTAATTTCGACTTTCAAATATCGAAAGTTGACTGTAGTTGCATGATGAAAAATAATTAGGCTTAACATTCAACTGATACATGTATCTTTCGGCTGACGAATTTTTAGACTAATTATCTGATTGAACTTATGCAAAAGTCCGCCTTACAAGTTAACCAGTATTAACAGTGGCCGTTAAAAACTACACTACCCTGGATAATTATAAACATACAAGTATAGTGGTCCTACACAAATGTATATAACTCTTGATTAAAAAGCTTCCAGTCCGTTTTCAAAGAGACACTACCCATTCAGGAATAAATTTACACTATGATTATTTGTTTCTGAGGGAGCATTGCCTTGCTTTGGAGAAATTCCCTTTGGAAACATCGAAACTTGTAGTTACTGACCGGTCAAATGAAAGTCCATTTGTGTTCTGTCAAATCATCTTAATCAGTTCGTGTGTTATATAAATTGCAGATACACCAGTGAAGATGTGGACAGTCGTAGCAGCAGTAACAGGATGGGCTGTTGCAATAGTCTTTGCAGCAATGACAGTTTTCGTTAGGTTTCGTAAAAGAAAAAGCTCAAAATGTAAGTATTCATTATTCATAATGAAGCATTGGTTAATTTCAAAATATCTTCTTTGGTGCTTGATAAGTAGATAATAAATAAATGAAGGAAGTATTTACAGCTCCGGGCGATTTTCGGTGCATGAAGGCAGATAATATATCACAGAGGGAGAGGGACTAATAGACAAGTTATCTGTGAATGAATAAAAGCATATAAAACAAGTAGCCCAAAGGGCAACAATTGCTCACCTGAGAGACATTGTAAACCTATAGGGATATTTAAGATGCTCAAGGGCAGCTAACTCCACAGTCAGTGGTCCAATCAGGCTGAAAATTAAACTCATCCAAAACATTATGTATGCCCTCATTTAATATATGCAAGTTTAAAAAGTATCCGATCAAGAGCACAATAGACAGAGCTGTCAAGGGCAGCTAACTTCGTAGTGGTTGGCCTGATCTGGCCAAAATTTGAACCTGTTTAAGATATTATGCATTTCCTCATTACCTGCAAGTTTGAAAAGGATCTGATCAGTAGAAACGAAGAAAAGTGGCGACATTGATTTTTTGGATGCTCAGGGCAGGTACTCCATAGTCAGTGGTGGGAACTAGCGGAAATGCTAACTAATCCAAGCTTTTATGCATATCCTCATTACCTGCAAGTATGAAGAGGATCCGATGAAAAATGAAAATGTGATGACGTTGTTTTCTCCATTATAAGACTATGGGATTTTTTTCAAACGCTCAAGGGCAGCTAACTCCGTAGTCTGTGCTCGAATCCGGCCAAATTTCGAACTCATTCAAGCTCTTATGTATGTCATCCTTACCTGCAAGTATGATAAGGATCTAATCAAAAACCTTGATTGCAGCACCCTGAAAGTCAAACTTCGTCGAGATATTGTCATGCCCTACATTTGTGTGAATTTATTTTAAAATCCATTGAGAAATGTAGGTGCTAGAGCGATGACAAAGTTTTTCTAAAAATAGCCACAGTGGCCTTGACCTTGGGCACAGCATCCTGAAAGTCGAACTTGCTTGAGATATTGTCAAACCCTACATTTGTGTCAAGTTATTTTCAAATCCATGGAGAAATGAAGGTGCTAGGGCGATGACAAAGTTTTTCTAAAAATAGCCACAGTGACCTTGACCTTGGGCTCAGCACCCTGAAAGTCGAACTTGCTCGAGATATTGTCATGCCCTACATTTGTGAGAATTCATTTTAAAAATCCATTGAGAAATGTAGGTGCTAGAGTGCTGGCAAACTTTTTTCTAAAAATAGCCACAGTGACCTTGACCTTGGGCGCAGCACCCTGAAAGTCAAACTTGCTCGAGATATTGTCATGCCCTACATTTGTGTGAATTTATTTTAAAATCAATTGAGAAATGTAGGTGCTAGAGCGCTGACAAAGTTTTTCTAAAAATAGCCACAGTGACCTTGACCTTGGGCGCAGCACCCTGAAAGTCAAACTTGCTTGAGATATTGTCATGCCCTACATTTGTGTGAAGTTGATTTAAAATCCGTTGAGAAATGTAGGGGCTGGAGCGATGACCAAGTTTTTCTAAAAATAGCCACAGTGACCTTGACCTTGGGCGCAGCACCCTGAAAGTCAAACTCGCTCGAGATATTGTCATGCCCTACATTTGTGTGAAGTAATTTTAAAATCTGCTGAGAAATGTAGGTGCTAGAGCGCTGACAAAGTTTTTCTAAAAATACACACAGTGACCTTGACCTTGGGCGCAGCATCCTGAAAGTCGAACTTGCTTGAGATATTTCATGCCCTACATTTGTGTGAAGTTATTTTAAAATCTGCTGAGAAATGTAGGTGCTAGAGCGCTGACAAAGTTTTTCTAAAAATAGCCACAGTGACCTTGACCTTGGGCGCAGCATCCTGAAAGTCGAACCTGCTCGAGATATTGTCACGCCCTAAATTTTTGAGAAGTTATTTCAAAATCCGTTGAGAAATGTAGGCAATAGAGCGATGACAAAGTTTTTCTCAAAATATGTGATGACGTTGTTTTCTCCATTATAACACTATGGGATTTTTTTCAAACGCTCAAGGGCAGCTAACTCCATAGTCTGTGCTCGAATCCAGCCAAATTTCGAACTCATCCAAGCTCTTATGTATGTCATCATTACCTGCAAGTATGATAAGGATCTAAGCAAAAACAGTCGAGAAAACGTGATGACGCCATTTTCCCCATTATAACCCTATGGGATTTTTTTCAAACGCTCAAGGGCAGCTAACTCCGTAGTCTGTGCTCGAATCCGACCAAATTTCGAACTCATCCAAGCTCTTGTGTATGTCATCATTACCTGCAAGTATGATAAGGATCTAATAAAAAACAGTTGAGAAAACGTGATGACGCCGTTTTCCCCATTATAACCCTATGGGGGCTATCTGTTGCCATGGAAACCAGAGTTCTGAGCTGATCAGCACCAAAACCTAATGCAGCCTTTCCCCCACCCAAATGATGCTTCAGATAAAATTTGATTGCGATCGGCCCACTGGTCTCTGAGATATTTATGTTTGAAAGTGTTGACGCACGCACCCACCCACGGACGGACGGACGACGGCTCGACTCCCATCCTATAAGCTCACCTCTGAGCCTTCGGCTCAGGTGAGCTAAAAACAGAGCAATTTAACAAAATATATAAACTTTAAACATGTTTTAAAAAAAATAAGATTAAAAATGTTGATGCAGTTATTCATACTTTCAACATTTGCAGCCTATATTTTTGACATCGTATTCGTATTATGGCAGCGAAGAAAGAGAATACAAATTGAGCCACGTCATGTAACTTCCATCAATGTGGCAGTTTTGTCATGTGACATTCAGATCATCCGTCTCATTTATATTGGTGGTAATGTGCACAACCCGTGGTGAATGTAGAATAACCAGTTTCTGGTGCCAGAAGGAATGTATGGAAATGAAATTGGTCATTTCTTGTAGAATGATGCATAGTTTTATCAAACTACACCATGTGGTTAAGAGTTATGAGCAATTTCACTCACTGACTACAGCGACAGTGCACACCTGTGGGTCGTGCAATACTGTTTAAACTTTCGTCACCGTTTTGCATGCCGGTGGCTGGACAATGTTAAAATACATAAGTATACAAAATTTGAACCATATATACCACGGGGTTCAAGAGTTATGAGATTTTTCACTACTTGACCGTAAATTTTCAACTTGTGCTCAGCAAAGCCTCGTCCATCAAAAAAGACGATTATGCATGCGAGTCGTTAGATGATGTTGACATGTATAAGTATGCAAACTTTTAATCAAAATATAGAATGCGGTTCAAGAGTTATAAGCATTTTGCTAACTGATAACGGACGGACGGACGGACTCACACAGTGATTATAGTGCAAATCTACGGGATGTGCAATAAGAAGTTTTGCATACTAGTGGCTGGGCAATGTTACATTACATAAGTATACAAAATTTGAAGCAAATATACCAAGCGGTCCAAGAGTTATGAGCATTTTCAATAAAAGAGCTTGACCGGCCAAATTGATGCTCGGTGAAGCCTCGTCACTGGTTTGCATGCCGGTGGCTGGACTATGTTAAAATACATAAGCATACAAAATTGGAAGTAAATATACCAAGCGGTCCAAGAGTTATGACCATTTTCAATAAAAGAGCTCGACCGGCCAAATTGATGCTCGGTGAAGCCTCGTCACTGGTTTGCATGCCGGTGGCTGGACTATGTTAAAATACATAAGCATACAAAATAGGAAGTAAATATACCAAGCGCTCCAAGAGTTATGAGCATTTTCAATAAAAGAGCTCGACCGGCCAAATTGATGCTCGGTGAAGCCTCGTCACTGTTTTGCATACCAGTGGCTGGGCAATATTAAATTACATAAGTATACAAAATTTGAAGCAAATATACCAAGCGGTCCAAGAGTTATGAACATTTTCAGTAAAGAGCTCGACCGGCCAAATTGATGTGAAGCCTCGTCAATGTTTTGCATGACGGTGGCTGGACTATGTTAAAATACATAAGCATACAAAATTTGAACCATATTTACCACGGTGTTCAAGAGTTATGAGCATTTTCAGTAGTTGGTCGTAAATTTTCAACTTGTGCTCAGCAAAGCCTCGTCCATCAAATAAGGTTGTTATGCATGCGAGTCGTTAGACAATGTTGACATGTATAAGTATGCAAAATTTTGTCAAAATATCCCGTGCGGTTCAAGAGTTATTAGCGTTTTCGCTAACTGATAACGGTTTTCGCTAACTAATAACGGACGGACTCACACAGTGATTATAGTGCAAACCTGCGGGTTGTGCAATTAGAGACCTCACTACCGGCTGTATGGCCAGCACCACTTCCATAAATGACTGATGTGACAAGCGAAAACTCTGATCAGACTGCATTTATGTTCAGTCTGAACAGAACCTTTGCTTGTCACCAATGCCACATTGTTTGAAATCACATGATGCGGCTCAAATATATGTCCTACGTCCAAACAAGTAACTCATGCATATATTTGTATAGGGAGCGCATTATGTATATTCATAAATTATATATATATATATGAGCCGTTCTCTGTGAAAACCGGGCTTAATGACATTACGTAATAATTACGTTGTGAACGGATGAAAAACACCAAAATCTATGAGTTTTCGGACCTCTTTTTATTTCCATGAAAATACCTTAAGCCTTGAGATATACCCCAAAGCCTTGAAATCAGATCGTATACCCTCACAAAGACCTGTTATTTGAGAAAGAATGTGAAATCATACAAATTGTCATGTGTATGCTATGAAATACACATTGCAAATGAGCAAACACACTCTTTGTCCGAGTTATTTTGTGTAACAAGGACAGAAAGCGCGTTCAAACAAACGTAATATCGTTGACGTCTAAACATAGTTACATGACGTTTATAACATCATATAAAGAAACTGCACTACCTTTGTGCTTCTAAAGTCTATATCTCAGTAATAAATAATGGTAACCATCTCAAATTTTCAGAAAATGTTTAGAAAAGCTATTACTTGTCAGTTACAAGTTACTGCAGCCTATCGGGCAGCAAAAGATGGAATATTTGGTGTTAATATGTAGACTAAAGCATTATGAAGACGTTTTAACTGTCATTTTGAAAAATGATCATGCCTCCAGATTAACTAAAACCTATAGTTTTAAGAAGAGATGAAGTTTCGGTCTCCGAAAGAAATCCCATTTTATCTAATATATTGTAATGGTAATTGAAAAAAAGAGGTTGAAATTGATGCAGGCACTTAAGTTCCGATAGCCTGTAATATTTTTTAATAATAAGGACTTTGCCTAGATAGTTAGATAAAAAGAATGTAATCCCACCCCCCGCCCCAATAGCTTTTCAGATTTTCAGCTCCCGCAAACCACTCACATATAATAATGTGTAATATAATGATACATGTAGTACACACATACATGAAAAGTGGCATCCTGAGGGACGGTGCGCGGTTGCACGGTTGGAGGGGAGGTTGGGGGGGGGGGGGGGGGGGGGCGGCGAAATTATCTTTCAAACACTTTTTCCATTTTGCATTACATTAGATTATAAATTCTGGCTTCTTCCATCAAAAATTAAAGATGTCTATCACTTTCCGAGAGAAATCCTTGGGTTTAGTGAAATTCAGGTTTGACTAATTTTATCGTTAAATTTACAATACAACTGTCAGAGGTCCTTTAAACTTTAAAGCAAAAAAAAAATAAAAATAAAACTTCGGACTTCTGAATGATGTGCAATACAGAAAGGTCAAAAATAATAAAATAAAGTTATAATGAAAAAAATAAAAATATAATAAATAAATAAATAGATAAATAAATAAATAAATATTAAAGGAAAAAAACGCAACAAAATTAAGCTCCCAACCTCTGTTAGGGCTCCTCTCAAAGTTTTATTTACAGCTCTCACCTGACTGAATGTGCTTTATTCCCTTACATCTGCTTGTACTTCGATAGCCAGTCAATCGGTTTTCTCGCAAGTTTGATATGTTGTATATCTAGTGTCCAAAACAATTAAAAGGCATAAAAAAAAGAAAATACCGCAGTACATGTAGTGTTAACTTAAGGGGATATTATGTTGAACTGATTAATAAAATTCCACGACGCATTCACGACACCAAGCGGGAATATGTACATGTACACGAAGCAATAACTACTGTAGTTAGACAACGCTTAGCGTTTTGCAAAATGAACAGCTCTTACCCAGGTTGGTGGTCATAAGAAGATGAAAAGGACAATTACCAACAATCGGCCGCAGTTAGTTTCCACAAAGCCAGAAGAGCAGAACAGGCATGAGGCATAAAACCATCAAACTGATGATGCCCATGAAAGGCACCACTTGAAAAGTAAAACTCTCTCCTTTTGCGATACAGCTATTAAAAATAAGTAAATAGTTGTATTAGATATTTATCCAAAATATCATATTTGTTAGTAATTAGATCTGCATGTTATCTTGTAATTATTTTTCTTATACTTTCAGCCTGCAGAAGAGATAATGATACATTGATAGAACTTGCAACAGTTCAAAAGTATTTATACCATTAACCATTTACCAAAATAAAAAAAAAGAAAAAGAAAAAAACGGAGAATTTTAAATCAGAGTTACGCTGTTGTATAGAAATTATGTTTTTGTTTGATTTTGTTTTGTTTATTTCTATTAAAACTCAAAGCTCAAAACTTGTAGAATGATACAACACAGCCCATCAATAAAGCTTGAAAACAGTTTACCATCTAAAAGGCATGGTGTTAGACCGACGAACATACTACGTTAGGAATTAGTTTACGTTACTTTATTCGAATAAGCTTTTACACTAAAGTGTCTTACTTTTTATAGTTTTTTCTAACGTTTTGTCTCCATTGTTGAGCAAAACTTAAGTTAACGCTTAAAATGTTCTATGGAAGACACCATGACCTCGTAGTCGGGCTTTCAATTTACCTTCTATTAGTTTCGTTGACTAGTCTTTTAGAGACATAGACATGGTAGGTGTATAAAAATAGGCGTTGTGTACATCGTCTAAAGTGGTCCTGCATCTATACTGGTCCTGGCCTCTATTTTGGTCCTGACCCGCCCCTAAACTGGTCCCGGCTGGCATCTATTATGGTGCGGGATAAGCAGCCTCTAAATGATCCCAGTGATATACCTAACTATGTATAGTAGTGCTTTCTACGAATAATTTGTTATTGCTATGAGTATGTTGTTACAAGAATATTGAGTCTAGTCATAAGGAAACCTGTCTTTTGTCATATCCGAAAACAAAAAGGGCAGATCAGTTTGCGCTTCCGCACTGGCTGATCTGATCAGCACATATGTTTTTGTTCGCTATTTAGATAGCGTGGTACCTACGGTTGCTATAGACGAAACCTCAAGACTCCGGCTAACCTCTGTGTAGCTGAGCTGTTTGATTTAAATTTCGCCTGGTTTGACACTCGAAGACAAGTTTTCTGCTGACATTCACAAAAACTAGTACTTGAAGACAGCTGTGCCATTATTTTGTTTATTAGCCAGCAATGCTCAGCAATGCCTCTGAATAGAATATTCGAGGTGCTTTTTTCTGGGAAGGTGGTGGGGGTAGGGGTGGGGAGGAGCCCACGCCCTACTTTTATCCAAATAAGTAGGACGCCCTGGCACTGGAAGTATATCCAGCACCATCGCCCGACCACCAACCCCTATTTGCGGTGCAGTCGAAACTGACATTGTAGAATAAACAATGAAACACAGAAATGCTTATCAGGTATATGTCCCTTATAATTTCCGCCTTTAGTTTCTTTGTTAATTTCAAAGTAACAAGATGGCGAAGAATCTAATTCTTTTTCTGCTGTTGTCATTTTGCGTTGGTTCAGTTGAAGATATGATAATTTAATATGTAATTTCGTATCTTAATGTCTTGATAAACTGGACATCCGTTTATTTCCTTCATCGCTGGAAACCATATCCTTTTGATACATTTTCCGATTTGATTTATTGTTGAAGTCCTATCTAAGGCGCCTATGAAATACCCATTCTCAACCGCATCCTCTACCCCGCCCCACCTCCATCCCCGGCCACACCCCAACCGCGCGGGAAAATCGATGATTTTCCGGAAGTAGAATTTTCCCCAGGAAAAAATCGGTAGAAGAAATCTCCCCGGAAAATAAGTGCCTCATAGTAGACTTTCCCTCTGCTCAAAATTTGTAGGCAAAACTTAAATAAGCATGGGCATTCGCCCACTCTGGTAAGTCTTGCTCAGAGGCTCAATGAGATTATAAGAACTCAAAGTTTCCTTACGCGGACAGCGAAGGCGCTGATCAGACTGAAATCCCACTCCTGGTAAATAAATGTCTTGTTGACGAAGGTGCGCTAATCAATGAAGGAGCTAGCTTGCTGACACCATTTGTTGTAAATAATGCACATACGATTCAGTGAAAAGGCTTCGTACTCATTTACATGCCCGCGCGCGCAAAAGTATAACTGATTTTGAGTTGATGCGGGAGGGGGGGGGGGGGGGGGGGTGGCAAGAGCACTGGGCGTGGAGAAAGATGGAGCTGTCTCAATAATATACTGAAATTTCAATTTTATATGCTCGAACCTAAGCGTTCAATATTGAAAATAAAACGACATAGGCATAGATAGAGGGGCGGGGCTAAATCCTCCACCTCCTCCAACGCCCCCCCCCCACCCAAACACACACGAGAAATATCTTTAAAATGGCTTGTGTCGAGGCTAAGAATATAAAATCGTGAGAAGCAGTTTTAGCAGAAATACTATAAGTTTTTCATTATATTAACCTTAAGCGCTTAGGATCATTTTAGAGGCTGCTTATCGCGCCATGATAGATGCCAGCCGAGACCAATTTAGTTTATACATATTTAATCATAATTTCACTCACATGCAACATAAGATATACACAAAAATAGTTACTGGGATTAGAATGAAAGTATTTATATAATAGTTACTGGGATTGGAATGAAAGCAAAATGCTTATAGGATTCCTTTCCCTCGAGACCAATTTAGAGGCTGGCCAAGACCAAAATAGATGCCAGGACCAGTTTAGATGCCGGGACCACTTCAGATGACGTACAGGCGTGTGTTGCTTACTGCTCACGAAAATTTGAGTAGACCTATGTCGATGTGTCTAAATATTTCGGATTTGTCAATATTTCTAATGTTTACAGTTCGGAGTTTTTGACTTATTCTAATTTAAAAAGCGTTTTCCTTTTAATATTTTTTGTTGTTGAGATTGCATTGCATATGTAATAATGCAAGGAAAGTGATGATTTCCTTTTATGCATTATATTTTCAAGCCCATATAGAAAGTGTTTGAATACAGTTCTAGGTTACTGTGTTCAAAGACCTTCTTAGGCCTAGGCAACTATTTATACCTGATAAATCTTGTTTGCTCCTTTAATATACAGCATGAAATTACTCTTTTTTCCAGCCTTGGGCCGAACATGGATACATCTGATTCCAGACACCTTGTACCTAACCTTGCTCCTAAAGCCATGCCAATCCCCGCGTGTAAATGCTCACATCTGTTACATGCTTGCGTTAACGGTAATGATTTTATTTACATTTATCTTTCTATTGCAAGTCAATTAACCTAACGCCAAAACTGATTGACAATTGTGAAGGACCAGTGAAAATGACATAACGGTATATCAAACCTTGGACAAACAAATACACATGCTATGGACCCCTTACAAAATGTATTGAACACGTGTATTTGTTTGTCCTGGATTTTGGATGGGCGGAGCGATAGTTCGTTTTGCGTCAGGTCAATTTACCTTACGCGAAATGCACTATCGCTCCGCCCCTCCAAAACTCCAGGACAAACAAATACACGTGTTTGATGCAGTTCGTACGGGATCCAAAGCACGTGTGTTTGTTTGTCCAAGGTATGTGTTACCGTTATGTCATTTTCACTGTTCAGTCACAATTGTCAATCAATTTTCCCGCCAGATTAATTGCACAATTAATCTTAAAACCTAGGTTTGAAGGTGGACCACGCACGTCACGAGCATATGCTGATAACGGTTTATAGCTTGTGTTTTAAAAAAAAAGATCTCAAACGTACTGTTTCATGGCTCCAAAACCGAAATTATACGAGAATAGTACCGGAACAGTCCAAATATAACAGTTTATTATATAACCTATAAATAAAGCAATTTTCATTGGATCAGAGCAGATTTTAACCCATTCAATATTTTGTTATATTCACTGACCTGTTTTTTTTCCATTGAATATTAGTTTCTAAATTTAGATCACGCGCTGAAGCTATCAGTATTGGAAAACCAGGGTAGACTGGTTTCATATTTCTGCAGTATGCCTTAAACACTATATTGTGAAACTGGTACCAATATCTGTTGCACATAGCAAACATGGCGGATGACACTGATGCTGAGAGCAAGCCAAGCAACAAAAACAGATTTGCAAGCCTAACTGAAAAAATAACAATATTGTTGTTGTTATATAATAAAACAATTGTTGACTATGAAGTCATTGTCGCCTCGGTCAATATTGGATATTTTCTGGTGAATATCACATCATATCCAATGCCTCTATAGTCAATAATTGTATATTATCTAGCAAAATATTCAGTGAAAACAGATTTGCGAAAATATTCCTCATAATGAAAGTCAGAGCTTCAGGTAAGGTGGGATTTCGATGATAACTCTGAGTTATTATTTTTTTCTCATTTCTCAAAGAAACCTATATTAAATGGGTTAAAGGGTTTTTGCTACTGTTTTCAATTAGGGTATCTGAATGAACACCTGTTTGGGAAAGAACTGTTTATTCTGTTTCCATGCGTATTGCTCGTTAAGTTTGAGTGTGTCAGTTTGAGTGTGTGCTTCTTTCCCTTCATATTTGATTGTAGTAATTCCTGATCATTGCCTATCTTTTAAACTCAATACAACTGTCTTCGTTACACAAGGGCACGGAAAACTTTACGTTTTTCTTTCTTGTTTATTTCAGGTTCAGCATCTGAAGAAACAAACAGAAAAGTTGTTGGAGCGTCGCATAGCAATTCTGACCTCACTGGGTTATATGAGCTACTGTAGTGGAACAAAACCTTCTTGACATGTGCTACAACACGTTAAAATATTGCACAATGCATTGTTAACAGCAAATACAGTCAAACATTTCTTAATGGCCTAGGTGGGCTATAAAAGGCAGGATTAAAAGCTACTTGCAGTATTTCTCGAGACACCTAAGGGTAAACATCCCCAGGAGGTTATAAACTCCAACGTCTGATCTGATTAGTTGTTGGTCGTGTTGAGGAATTTACTAGGGAAATAACTGACCGCTGGCCGGAGTAAAATATTTGTCAATAAGGCAATGGATTGGGATTAATTTTCATCAGAAATGCAGTAGCCTCGCCCACTTAATGATTAAAAGAAATACTACTTAATTCTATGTCGAGAGTATCCGAACTGGGCATTTAAGCAAGCGCCCATTGGAAAAGCCAAAACTGCTTGCTTGCAGCAGCTTGTAGGTAAATTAACACTGAATATGCTATTTTGGGAAATGAAAGACGTCAAATTACCCAAACCATATGTCCAAACTCGTAAGTCATTTAAACATTGGCAATTCCAGAATATTTCAGATACACAGACATGAACAGAAAGCAAAGTTGTGACCAGGTGTTCGCTACTATTAAGCATCATCTGTCTATCTTAATCCCTCCACATCTGTGTATCTATAGAAACAGTCAGTGTAAATGAGAGTCCGGTATTTGAAAGCCTTACTAGGAAATGAGATTTTGACCTTATAAGACAGGTTTTTGCTTAGTAATTGTGGCCTATAAGACAGGTTTGAATGTACTTAGGGTAAATGTATCTTTTCCAAATGAGGTGTAACAGATTTTTAGTTTTGCTTTTAACTTCTTCAGTATTGCTAAAACCGAAACGGTTGAAATGAAATAGTGATTGGCATGTTTCGGCAAGCAACATATATCCTTCTCGCAGCGTCACTTACTGACGCACTACAGCATGTAGATTTTTCAAGGCCTACACTTTTTAATAAGTTCTGACGAATCTAAATCTTTGGAAGTATTTTGGAAGCAAATAGCCTACTTTTTCTAAGCTGATTTATGCAAGGCAGATCACATGCTCGTGGTTGTTATGAAAAAGATGAACTCTCGTCTTTTAACCGAATAAAAACGGTACTATGTCAAGGAGGAAAGGTAGAGCACTGCATGTGCGAATGAGCATAACAGAAATACCAATGATAATAATAATAATAATAATAATAATAAGAAGAAGAAGAATCGACTTTATTTTCAGAGGGTTAAACATTTAGTTAGAAAATTGATTTTCAATGAGGGCCTCTATTATACACATAAAATTATCTACAAGGGTAAAAGAATACAGTCATAGATAGCTGTTCAATTAACACGTTAACTGACCAGCTATCTTTTTTACCGCGGCTTCTCGAGACTGTCAGAATGACACATGCACAACAAATAGAGAATAACCATTCTACTGTATATAACTATTCTTATTCCACTACATCATCAGGTATGTTAGTATAAACGGACAGTGTAGTAATAGTTTTTATCATAAAGGCAACTTTCACACGTACACATGTTCAAATCTTGCACTTCCAGTACCAGATTACAAAGAATTCATTTAACATACGGAAAGTAACAGTAGACAGGGTTACATGCATTATTAATTTCTAACTTAGAACAGACGGTGCGGCATAACATACACACCTGATCAAAGTCGTTTCTTGTTGCTATAAAGATTCCGTTTGGTTGTATATATTGTTGATGCCAGAGAGCAAGAATTTGATTAGATTAATTACGTGTTGATCGTATGTTTAACTTAACGCATTTATCAGAAGAACTTTTTTTGTAATTATATATCTGCGCATGCTGGGTAAATAACACGGTATATATTCATGGGAAGCAACTCTGTTATTTCTGTTATACCTTCCTGCTGGATTGGAGACAACTCCGCTAGGAAAAAATCTTTTCTTTAAGACTGAAACCCCATCCCCCTACACCTCTTGGGTTTTCTCGTCCAGGAAAACAATCAGGGAGTCAGAAAAAAATTTGTCCTTTCGAAATAAATGGTAGAATGACATGCAGGTGTACCTATATACTTTAACCAGAACGAAATTATCATCACTGATAAAATACTGAAGTTAAAATCGCAGATTTTATATAATAAGACTACACAGGAATGCAATAGATATTGATGGTATGCTGTATATACCTTACACTTGCTTATTGTTTAATAAGAAATAAAGAAAAGGACAAACGATTATGCTTTCCGTGTTCAGTTCTCTTTCCGTGTTTTAGCTATTCACTGTTGACTCTGAATTTGATAAGTTCAATGTGCTCTTCCTCTCATAAAGTGCTATCTATATTCAGCACACTTTTTGTCTAGACATCAGAGAAAAAGTAGATCATGTAAGAATATGTTAAAAACAGTCGATCATTAAAGTGATGGTGTGGGAGTCACATACACACACACTCAGAGACACACATACACAAGAACGAAAGCAGTAGATTTGCTTTTGGTCGGTACAGTTATTGTACACTAGTTGTATACTTCTATGGACCCTAGTCTACCAAGAGTCCCAGTATGATATGAAATAATCGCCCTAGCTAGAGAGGCCCAATACCTATATGTTCCGTGTCTACAGAACAATCTCAGATCCACAGAACTGGGCGCCTAAGTATGAAAACTCTCTAAGGTCTACAGGATATTGGCGTCTTGGCAGTACAATCTTGGAACAAAAGACACTCGCGCTTTGTGTAGTAGAACATTTTCAGAATAACCTATACTGGCCCCGAGGTTATAAAACTTTTTTTCTTGCTCAACTCAGCTGAACATGAAATTTTCTCTGCTGATTATTATAAAAAAAAAGTCAACTAATGTTGGCAATTTCATATTTATAATCAGAGAAAACATCATACTCAGCTAAACTGAAAAGAAAACAAGTGCATATATCAATAATATGCTATTTATTAGCAGGTAAAATTTCACGCTCAGCTGACTTGAGCATGAACGAAGTTTTATAACCTCGGGGACTGGCCTCAAGGAAGAAAAACGATATCAGAACTACAGATACAGAAGCTTGAAAGCAATAGTTATACAAGTACTTTATAGTATTATTTGCTGTGCCTGTTGATAGGCGAAGAGTCCATTAATTAATATTACTCTAAATCTCGAATTTTTGGCCTCTAGGTATTTATCATGAAGAATCAATACTAAGAACAAACAACATATTTTTCAGCTGCATCCGAAAATTTGAAATAAAGAGTAATATTGATTAATATATTTAAATGCGTTATGGCTGAAAGTGCGCTTATTGTTTTGTGCTGTAAGGTTTAGGTAAGAGAAAACAATCAGTGCCAAGCATATGATCGACGGCCGAAAATTCGGACAGACGCCTAGATATTTTCACAATACGAGGGTCGATTGAAAAGTTCTGAGTCTAAGGTACTTTTAGTGAACCTGCGCATGCGTGCTTAACACGAATGCAATTAATTGTCATTCACTAGTTTTCGGTGGAAATTTCAAAATATTTTGCAAAGGTTACTTTTTTACAGCGCCTTAAACATAAAGGGTGAGGGGGCATATTTTTAAAACAACATTTAAAATCTATTTGCCTCGCATTACTATGAAAATTCATTCTTCACATTTTACAAGATTTAAATGGTTCTTGTTGTAGTACATGCAAATATGATGATTTGTCAATAGTTTGATGGAAAAATAAATATTTTGGCATCTGGTGGCTTTACTGTTAACCCTTAAATAATGCAACCCTAAAATTTAGAGACCTTATCCTTCCTATGTTTTTATTAGACAATTTGTGAGCAAAACCTTTATACACAAATAAACACTGACATCTTACATGATTTTTGTCCAAAAAAGTTAAACGATATCCACGCCTGTGCACGCAGAGCATGCGACTCCGACAAACACTATCTGCAGAAACTTTCAAAATAGACACTTCCTGAAAATTAAAGTTTTGCTTTTTACTCTGAAATAGAATAAATTTATGTTTGCGTATATCATCAATTATCGGAGTGCTGTAGGACATATATATGCAAAAACAATTGCAAAATGTTTATCTCTGCTAACGTTATGGTCGGTCAAAGAGTTATACAGAGCACTCATGGGGGTAACTGTAAAAGGTGAAGTGTCATCCAATTGATATTTAAGATAAATTCCCGAAATTTGTTGATTGTTGCTCTGTAGAATGGCTGTTCAAAATCAATTACTTCAAACCTCTTTAAGTTTGCAAAACATGGTGAGGCTCAGAACTTTTCAACCACCCCTCGTATTAACGGTTTAATCAATTGGCAAAAACAATTGAAGAAAGACGCCTTTATTTGAACCGCGACGCGAGAAAACTAACAAAATGTTTGTGCGCCGAGCGTAGACTCAGATTTGCCTGGGCATCCGCCCAGTCTGAGCAGAGTCTTCGCTGTCCGCATGGACGTAGCTTAGACCCTTTGCAACCGTTTAAGCGCTTAGCGAAGAGTCTGTTTGGAGTGGGTGGATGCCTAGGCTAATTTGAGTCAGCTCTTGACGTGCAACCACTTTGTTTGTTTTCTCGTGTCGCAGCTCATTTCTTCTCCAATATGCAGTTCAACATCTCCGCAGCTTCTATGTCACAAAAGTTTCCTAAAAGGAATGAATCCTTTTAACCACTCTGAAAGCCGTACTCTGAGTAGCCAATCTAAATGCAACTCTATAAACCCATGTCAACAGTAATAACGAAAGAACAATATAGACGCACTTGGTTGTCCACCATTTGTCTTTTTCAGTGGCCCAGTACGCACAAATTCGCGATACATAACCCGGAATATCGTCATGACGTCGAAACTCTATCATGGAGCAAGGAAATAGCAATCTGACTTTCGCCTCCATCTCAGATCGCAAGCGGCTGAATTCTACTTCTGTTTGACTGTCCCCTAGTATTACCTGTTTCAACAATTTAACTCTAGTCACCTTCCCCGCATCTAACTTAAGCGTATTTGTGGAGGGAGAAAGGTCCTCCCAGTGAGAGAAAGGGAATAACTCATTTTCTATGTGATCAATAACTTTCTCTTGATATGTCTGTGTTTCGTATCTGGTCTGTCCGTCCGGTCCTGTGGTTGTGACCGTCCTTGTTCGTGTTTCATAGTGAAATGCCACCACTGAGAGCGTCACCACTGGCTGCTGTTCTATCAAATCCTGAATATAGGCTTTACAGGTCTTCTCCTCTAATTTATATTTGAGATATTTATATTCCCATGAGAAGAACGTCTCTATCCATAAGAATAATATAAATATTGGCAAATGTATGTATCCAAATATTTTCAATTTATCATATGACGCCGCATCTGAGAGTGTAATAAAGCCATGCATTAAAAACGATAATCCACTAATGGATTAAATATGCAAATTACGAAGTAACGTTATGCGTTGGCGTCCATAAAACATCGTGTTTTCTAATGGCGAAATCGTGACGTTTTACTGCAAAATTTGCAAATAAAATACGATTTTAGTGTCATATGATAAACAGAATCTTGCATTCGTGCTACCGTATTATTGAATTTATTAAACGAGTTGGGGAAAAAGATAAGATGCGAGGCTATGCCGAGCATCTTATCGTTTTTCCCCGACGAGTTTAATAAATTCAATAATACATGAGCACTCATGTAAGATCCTCTATATAAACATTTACGTTGGTTCTTCTTCCAATCCTGACACAGCAGCTAAAAAGATAATCCAAGCATATGACCAAAAAGAACGGTGCATAGAAAATACTCGAGTGCTACTTTTCTCGGTCTTGAATATCGCCTTTGATTCTTCGTCACTCACTACGTACTGATTATCTATGTCAATAGATGCTATATTGGCCTCATATTGTTCAACATGTCTCCGTTTTAGGCAGGCTCCAATACAGCAATAATGTATTATAGGTAAAATGTAATGGATGAAAATAGCGATAATATAACAATGACTACTGAAATAATTTCACTATCCCCCTCCAGTCTCTCCATAATATGCACAAAGAAAATGATTTATCTATCGCGATTGCCCTGAAGTTTGTGTTTTCCTTTTCTTATACTCCGATTGACTGTCTTGTCCAAACTAATCGTTGAATCTAAGCAAACAAAGACAAATTCCAATTTACAGGCATATACAATTTGCATCATAAATTATAAAGCTGTTCTGAACAGTACTTTTTCGTCCACTTTATAATTGCGTTAGATCCGGGTTACTGTAGCAAACGACACTGCAAAAAGATTCTCAGAAGTCGGATTAAATCGATTAAAGGTACAAAGGACTTCCTGATTCCCTACATCAACAGCCTTTAAAAGTAAAACTGAACCTGTGCAGTTCGGTGCACTCCTAAATCATATCTACAGCCTCATCACTCGATAGCTTAACGTGTATTGATACATCGAAAGGTATGGTCGCCATTTAACAAGGGACACATCTTGGTTTGGTCGCCGTGTTACTAGTAGTTTTTGTCTGGCTAGCAAATTCATTCTTTAATGGCACTTTTCTTAAAGAACTGAATTCAATTTACTTTCTTTGAGAGAAAATAGGTTTCTTGGAATGTAATTCTTCTGATGGACGAGGCACAATTACTTCCTGATTAGAGTAATCTTCCATTGAGGTATAAAATACACATGAAATGACCGCGTTCGAACATTCACCGAAACTCCTTACGCTTTTCTCTTTCCCGGTACTAAGAAACTACCGAACTGTTAATAAGTGTCCAATGAAAGCGCATGTCACGAACGATCGAGAAAGATAACATCGGGACGGATACGCGCGAGCGACTGTGAAAATGTAAATAATCTGTTTTACCTGGAAGAATGCACGTTTATCACATTGGTATTTATGCTTTCTGTCAGGAAATTGACTTTATGCAGGTGGATACAGTGCCGACGTAGATCACCCTGCGCTCAAAATCAGTCTCTGCAATACGTGCGGACGTGGAATGCTTTTATCAGACTGCAGAGATGCACAAACTGAAATGTGTCTACACTGTCTGCACATGCAATAACGAACCCATTATTGTACCTCAGCTAACTGAACCCTTCCCAGCACACAAGCTGCTCCCGTTTATGCACGTTTTCTCACCCATAATTAAAACTGTCAAAACTGCTCAGAGAGATAATGAAAAAACACATGCATTTTTGCTACGCATTCTAACACAGTGCGCCTTTAGAAGCAATGCAAAGTTTGTTGTTTTATTCTGCAACACTTTACTGTTTCGGAGCGCGTGAGTGTAATTCCTGACGTCAGTGGCAATACTGACGTAATTTTGTGACGTTCTGAGACGTTAGACGGTGTAACGTCTCTTTTTCTCTCTAAAATCGACGTAAAAACGTACATTTATCTTAGATACAGTTAAGAATATTAGCGGGAGAATGAACGCGCTAGCAGGAAGGTTGGCAGAATTTGAATAAAAAGAATACTTTTTCAGCGTTTTTAAGTGTTAGAATCGAAATAGTTCAGCTCTAGCATTGAATTGTTGAGTAATAATTCACTGTTTGTCGGTCAGTTGTAAGTAGATATATCACTCGCGCTCCGCTTTACAACTGACCTCCAAACAGTGAATTATTACTCAACAATTCACTGTTAGAGCTGAACTATTTCTTAATTATAGTTAATTACAGCAAGCAGCTGATTTATGGGGAATAAACTCTATCTATCTTGCTTGTAATAAAAAGCCATGCATTGTGTTCTACTGAAAAACGCACACATTATACTGTAGAACCTTGTCAAAATGTTTCGAGACTCTCCCTTTACTCCTTTACTAATTGTGCACTGCTTATCGCAGATTTATAAAAATGATAATACTGATAATAATAATTAGTAGTAGTAGTAGTCTAGTCTAAACATATTTTATTGTCTTTATGATAAACATACAAATGGGTCGGACCAGAAGTTCTAACAACATTAATTACGGTCTTTCACAGTAACGTGTAAATACAATACTGCTTAGTGGACAACGACATCACAAGGCATAGAAAAAAATAGTACATTTAAACAACAAACAGTAAAAACAAGAAAAATCTTAAAAAAAATGATAATCGTCGCAGATTAAATGGAAGTGTGTTTTGTAATATGTCTCTAGTTGAAGAGTTGAAAATAACATTCCTGAATATGACTCACGTGAGCTATGTAGGTAGGCACCCACACCCGTACTTTAACACTGGGTAGCGACAATGACCTATCTCAAAATTGGGTTGTCTAATTTGAAATGAAAATAAAGATTAGATAAAAAAGAATAAAACGGGGAACGTTTAAAGAAAAAAATGTATCAGCCGGGATTTGAACCCGGGCCGCCAGCATGGCAGGCGAGTAATCTACCACTCAACCACCGATGCTCACAATCAAATTGATTAAAAGCGTGTATTATCTATCTATCTATCTATCTATCTATCTATCTATCTATCTATACTGCAATTAAGTATTGAACCGAAAGTAGAAATCAAAAGTAGATCTTCGTCGAAAAAAAAAAGTTTTGCATATCTGTGTCTGTTTTCAATAATTACGAACTGAATTAATATATGACACAGTGCTAGTATTCACAGTGCATGCGACGGGAAAAAACGAAGATTCAATATTCATTCACTTTTGATAGTATTGGCTAAACTTTGACATATAGCGTTATTTGACCAATGAAATCTTGTGAAATGTGGAACAATATCTAAATTAAACGCATCTGCGACGCGAAAAATGTGTAAGATAATCAGAATATGGAAAAATAAACGAACAGTTCTTGCTTAAATAATCAGAATCTAAATATAATAAGCATCATATACCTCGGACTTCAAAAGGATCCCGTCAGCGCCAGGCCACGCCAGCCAGCTCAAGAGCTATCCTCACCTTCATACGGTCCCTGTCAGTCCGATCATAAAACTGAAATGGATTTGAAGGACGGCGCCTAAGACAAAAGACCACACTAGCCCGACCATGACTGGTGATGACATGACCCCTCCATAGCCGAATGCACAGGATGATAAAGCAATATGTTATTACACAGCGTAAGATGAAGGATTGAAGGAATTGAGTTGCTGCCGCATCCGACGCCCAATTCTCGACCGTGCAAATCTGTTGGTAGACAAAGGCTGTTGCTTTATACCTGAAAGAATATACAGAAATTAAATAAAGAACATATACTGCCTTCTTAAAGAGTAAACTGTGTTTAAACAGTCAATACAATCGCTTTCTTTCCCACACCACAGAGACACAAACACAACAGGCAAAGAGCACACCGAGTGATCTACGCGTCATATCGCAAAGTGTGCCCCAAGCCTTCCCTTGTCCCTGGCTCAATGTCTCGGTGAAGAAAATAACTTCTTGTCACTAGATTTTATAATAATTATCCGTAATGTCTAGTTGATTTTATGTATTGATGCATAAGTAGATACAGCTCTAAATTTCTCGTTTCAACTAGTTTATCTGAACCGTATGAAAGCATATTCAATTTAAGTGGATGGAACGGCCTAGTTGAATGAAATAAAACTATACGGTGTTCAGCAAAGCTCTGACACTTGAAAAAGTAATGCCCTGCATCTTCAACATCATCTCCACAATCACAAATTGAATCACGATTAAGATGGTTTATAAATAGATCATAATTCAAGTCGCTACACTTATTTTTTAATCAAGCATGATATACAGAAGAACGTCTATCACCTTGTTTATAATATTTCGGCATTTTCATTGTTGTAAAGTAAGACTGCTTTAAAGTTTTTTTTTAAAGCTTCCAATGATTGCAAATTTCGCACAGTTACTGGCAGAGTATTTCAAAATTATACAAGACTTTGAAAATAATTCAGTTCTTTTTCTTATAATTCTAATATCATTTGCATTTCTTAAGTTATAACATATCCTCTCTGCCACTGAAGACGGCAGCAGATAGTATAAATATTTCGGTGCGTATTCATTTTTTTTTAAAATTGTCACTAGTTTTTGAATAAGACATCTATTTGAAAGAGAGAGCCAACCTATTTCTAGAATATTTTTTTTTCCGTAGACACAGCTCGGGTAAGACCCGTTACTAATCGAGCTGCCTCGTACTGAACTTGTTCTAATTTTCTCTTCCCATATAAGGTACAGCCATCCCAAACCACTGCCGCATATTCTGATAAAGGTCTTCAGTATGATATGTCAATCCGATTTAAAGCTTTTCTGTCTAACTTTAATTTTAAACTTCTTAAGAGACCCAAAATTCTAGTTGCCTGTGTCAAAATAATATCTATATGAGTATGCCATTTACAATCACTGCCGAATGTAAGACCAAGGTGTTTATGGTTGTCCAACAATACATATTTTGTGTTACCAAACAGCTGTAGTAGGAGTAGTGTTAAATATGCTTGATTAGGCCTCTTCCTCAGGAAAACAAGGTCAATTTGTGCCGCGACACGAGAAAACCAACAATGTGGTTGTGCGCTCAGCGCTGACTCAGATCAGCTTGGGCATTCGCCCAGTCAGATCAGACTCTTTGCTAAGTGCATAAAGGGTAGCCAAGGGACTTGGCTTCCTTAATGTGGAAATCGCAGACTCTGATCACACTGGGCGGATGCCCAGGCTGATCTGAATCTGCGCTGGACGCACGACCACAATATTGGTTTTCTCATGTCGCGGCTCATTTTACATGTACTGTGACGTGCAACTCTACATTTTGATAACTTGAAGACTTGTCACTATTAATAATATTTATTTCAAAAGGATGATTCAACTACTTTATCCGAAATATGATACAACTACTTTGTCCAGGGAAACAAAACAACAATCCAGAACAGTTGTTTCCCTTTGTAAAATATCGGACAACATGGAGGTTGAGTTAATCTTGTTTTGTGATGTCAGATGCATAAAATGACATTTAACACGTATTGATATGTTTACAGCAGACTAGATAAACTTGGGTTTTAATTATGAATCTTAAATATTAACAGTTCTTTCTCCTTAAAACATAGTTTGTGGCTATCATTAGTGTCGCTAGTTCTGGTTCTAATGACAGCATAACGTAGGTTATTGTAGAAAAAATAGGGGAAAATATTTAAGATGTATCATAAAAAATCGGGCAGGTAAAACTCCCTGTTTAATTTTGTTTTCGTTTATGCTTGATAGAGCAGGGAGATACAATGTGAGCCGCGACATGACAAAACCAACAATGTTGTTTTGTGCTCTGCGTAGACTCAGATCAGCCTGGGCATCCGCCCAGTCTGATCAGAGTATTCGCTGTTCGCATGACGGTAGCTTAGACTCTTAGCTATGCTTTGAGGGCTTAGCGAAGAGTCTGATCGGACTGGGCGGATGCCCAGGCTGATCTGAGTCTGCGCTGGGCGCATAACCACATTGTTGGTTTTCTAGTGTCGCGGTTCAAATGCAATACACGTCTTCTCCTGGAAAAGGAACTGTCTTTTAAAACATAACCAAGTACGACGTGCAGGCGTAGACCAGCCTGCTGTACAGGCATACACAGCATTTTTTGATATCTTTTAAAAAAAGCTCCAATCATTCATAAGGTTCACTGGAGGTGTCTTTACTAGATTGCACATGCGCGCCAGCCAGTCTATACACGCGCAATTTGCATAATTAGCTACGACACGACTCATGTTGTTATACCTGTATGTGAATTTTATTTAAAATTCAGTTTATGATAATAAAAACACACAAATGGAAGTTTATTACCTTGTAGCATTCTTGAGCTTCTTACCATGTAAGTATAGCCAAACACTAAATGTGACTCTTCTCACTTTCAGGGTTAAACAACCCTAGCGTTTTCTTATTTGAGCCGCGACGCGAGAAAACCAACAATGTGGTTGTGCGCCCAGCGCAGACTCAGATCAGCCTGGGCATCCGCCCAGTCCGAGCATACACTTCATTAAGCGCTGAAAGGGTAGCTAAGGGACTAAGCTACCTCCATGCGGACAGCGAAGACTCTGATCAGACTGGGCGGATGCCCAGGCTGATCTGAGTCTGCGCTGGGCGCACAACCACATTGTTTGTTTTGTCGTGTCGCGCCTCTTTTGTCTTTCTTCCTAATGAAAGTTACTGTTTAAGACAGAATGAACTCTTATTAAATATACCCATTTTCAAAGGTCTTCTACGTTCAGCAAACATACAGGAAGTTATAAAAGTTGCTTCCTTTCTTTTAAAACAATGACGGAAACACTTAGAATTGTATCAGGTTTCCTAAATGGATATTTCTAACTGAAATTATCCTGAATTTAAAATTGATACCACGAGTCCAAAGGCTATTTTTATAGACTTTATGCTATTGTTCTTTCACAAGTTGTAGCAAGCTCTAAACGTTATAAAAATACTTTCATGTAGTATCAAGCAGTCTTCAGGACATGTTTCAAGAACTTGCTGGGAGACTGAAACTGAGTAGTCGCATCAGATTTGACAATCAGGACGTGTTTTAATAACCTGATGACAGACTGACACTGAGAGGTCTGATCTATATGCTAACTGAAATTATCCTCAATTTTGACTATCAGGACATGATTCAATAATATGCTGGTAGACGGACACTAGTTGGTTACTAAACTTATCCGCAGATTTGACTTTCAGAAAATGTTTCAATAACTTGCTGAAAGATTGACACTGAGTATTCTGATCTGTTTCTGTTTCTTCACTGAAGTTTTCCTCATTTTTGTCTTTCTGGACATGTTTTAATAACTTGCTCGGAGGCCGACCCTATATGTTTACTGAAATTATCCTCAAATTTGACTCCAAGGACATGTTTCAATAAGTAATTGGTAATCTGACCCTGACTCTATTTGCTAAAATTATCCTCAGATTTGACTTTCAGGATATGTTTCAATTACTTGCTGGCCGACTTAGATTAAACATATTTTATTGTACCATATAGGCAAAGGGATTGGACACAAGTTATACCAACATTAGCTAGTCCTCTCCCTAGCTGGCCGACTGACACTGACTAGTCTGATCTATTTGCTAACTGAAATTATCTTCAGATTTGACTATCAGGACATGTTGCAATAACTTGCTGGCAGACTGACACTGGGCATTCTGATTTATTTGTCCAGGACATTTCTGTTCCGATTTACAGAGTCACTTTGGGAATTAACATTAAGGTTCACCGGTACACCGCCATTATACCATTTTGTTTAGGGAAGACAACTTTTATGACAATTTGTTTGCTTGCTTGGATGGCTTAGCTCCAGTCAAATCAGAAGGTAAGCCACAATGAGAAATGAGGCAAAACTGAAAATAACAGTCACTGTGGTTTCCCATGTAAGTGTGACCATTCCCCTTAAATAAACTAGTGTTATTGAAAATCTTCGACTCAGCTTAGTGTAAACTACTAAAATTACTGCAGTTAGAAAATTCAAACACACATACAAACACCCTCACATACACACACGTGCGAACACAGAAACTCACATATTGTTCGTTGGCACGGTACTATCTAGCGTACAAGTAAAACCACTGACAGGTCTGAGCAAATATTACAGACCTAAAGCAGACTGCTCATAAAGGTACAGTTTGATCAAAGTCTACACTGTCTACCATTTCCATATGCAACTTTTGGACACATTATCACATTGTAAAACAGAACGGTTCCATTTGTACGGTAATTGAGGTAGGGTAGAGTCGGGTAACTTCGGACATGGGGCTAAATTCGGACATACCCTTGCAAACAGTGAAAATCCAGATGAGACGGCTCATAATGAGCCGTCTCATCAGGATTTTTACTGTTTGGCTCATTATTTTTTGTTTTAGTTCCAAACAACTGACATATAATGGAAACAATGTCACTGTCCGAATTTACCCGCTGTCCGAAGTTACCCGGCTCTCTTTTAAATACCTTAGGGATCCTAGTTTTAAGAATTTTCACCTTACAGCCCAAAGCGGCCAGGTTGCTTTCCCATTACCAGACTGTCCAAGTTTCCGTTCATATGTGACTCCACTTCAAAGTGGAATATTTCTTATCTGGAAGTATTTGTATCTGGGGCCGTATTCATAAAACGACTTAAGTGGTTGTATGCTATTGCTAAGGCTAAATTTCTTTGAAGGAGATTCCCTACAACTATGAAATTTGCTCTGGAGGAACAGTCTTACAAAGACATAAACTAGAAGTATATGCAGGCCTTCTCCTCCGAGGAGAAAATATTCTTTTTGAGAGAGCATATCTGTTTAAGAGAAAATATTCACATTTTCGGTGCAAAGCTCTCTGTAAATTTAAAGAGTAACTACTCTTTAGGAACTCAGGTGCTTGACACAGGAACTTCAGGAATCAGATCCCAAACCCTTTCCCCAACAGCAAAGGGAAATATTGATAAAGACATCCCAACAAACAATAAATTACAAGTGATAAGCCGAGTCAACAGCTCTTTCCCAAATAGGTGGCAACTCAGCTATCTTTATTGAACTAAATAATAAATAATATAGACCAACAGAAGGGTTACAACAGACTAAGCAAATTATAAGAAAAACATTTAACAACTATTTTTACCTATTTTCTATTTTTATAATAGAAGGGTTAAAATGAGAACACAATAAATTAAACAGCACCGAACATAAAACAAATGCAACCGCAACGAAAGTACGAAAGTACGAAAGTAAATCTGTTTAAGAGGAAATATTTACATTTTCGGTGCAAAGCTCTCTGTAAACCCATTTAAGTGTAACTTTACTTATGCACCAATTTTAATAAAACTTTATTCAAATGTTTAAAATTACAACCTCTGGGATAAGACTGTAATTGAACATATAATTGATCAAAGTCACAGCTGCTATTTTTAGAAAAAAAACTTTGTCATCGCTCTAGCCCCTTTAGTTATACATCAATTTTGATATCACTCCACAAAAAAGGTTATGTGACGATATCTTGGTCAAGTATGCGTTTTAGCGTTGCAGGTCTAAGAACAAGGTCATAATTGCTATTTCAAGATTAAATTTTGTCCCTTTATTCATAGACCGTTTTAATATCCACATAAATGTTAAGTATGACAGTATCTTGGACAAGTTCAAGTTTCAGCATTGTAGATCTAAGGTTAAGATCACAGATGTACCATATTCGGTGCAAGGGGATTGCATCACTTGCGATGCCTTGTTTTCAACAGAATTATTGTCCTTGATTATAACGTCAAAAATTTCTTATGCTCAACAGCATGTGCTTTAATGGATGAAACTACCATTTCTATCAAAATTAATACATGTGCATGCATCGGTATTGATTAAATTAAGGGAAATCATAATGCTCCTTTCTTATGATTTCATCTTTGACAGAGCTATGGCACTTGATTGATGTAAGTGCAGTGGCGGGACATGGTACATTGCCTATATTACAAAGGGGAACAACTTATGTGATTTTTCACTTCCCGTAGATGACAAACCCATTTCAAAATAGGGTCTACTCTTTAAGAAAAAGATATTACTTTTACGTGAGATTTTTTTTCTTTTAAGAGTTTAATTCTATTGAAATAGGAAACAAGAATGAAAACGGCAGAATTACTTCCCTGAAAGTGTTCTCATTGACCTCTACCACCTTTATGTTCTTGCAGGCATTCAGGGCTCAAACGAAATCGACTATATGGTTATTTTTGTAGCCATTATCATTGCTTTAACAGTTTTCTTCTGTTGTTGTGGAATTTTGGTGATAATCCGGAAAAAAGGTTGCTGCAAGAACTGTTGTCATGAGGACAGGTAAGACGCAGTGAACTCCCTTTTCTAGAATACGTTGACTTCATTAGGTATATAGGAAATTTAAAGAAAGATTTATATATATAGAAAGTGGTCACAGAACTCAAATCATAAGTCCGAACCCGTAAGTCACTTTAATAACACCAACAACATGATGCAGAAGCGCTATCGTTAAGACTAGTGGCTTTGTAGTAGGGTAAAGTCGGGTAAATTCGGACAACGTGTAAATTCGGACAGTGACATTGTTTCCTTTTTACCGGTATGTGAGCTGGTCGGAATTAAAACTTGCGACAAAATTAACTGGGCAATCAGTGAAAATCCTGATGAGACGGCTCATGATGAGCTGTCTCATCCGGATTTTCCCCATTTGCAATGGTTTGTCCGAATTTACCCACTGTCCGAAATTACCCGACTCGACCCTACTAGGCAAGGTAAAACTATGCAAGTACTTAGGATTTTTAAAGAAAGGTTTCTAGCGTAATTGGTAAACCTAGTGTCTGTGTCGGACTAGGCGATATAAAACCGCTCAGGTATAGGGTAAAAAAGAAAGGTTTTTATATGACGCAATCGTTTAGAATAGTGCCTCTGTAGGACAAGGCGATGTAAAACTGGCCCCGAGGTTATAAAACTTTCTTCGTTCTCAACTCCGCTGAGCATGAAATTAATGTGCTGATAAATATGAAAATGCCAACCAATGTTGGCAATTTCATGTTCATAAACAGAGAACATCTCATATTCAGCAATACTAAGCAAGAAAACAACTATACTTATCAATAGTTTGCTGTTTATAAGCAGGTAATTTTCCATGCTCAGCTGAGCGTGAGAAAACATTTTATGACCTCGGGGCCATGTCAGGTGTATGAGTATTAAAGCAAGGTTTGTAAACAGTGCAGTGAAGCAATATGTAAGACAAGTGTCCTTGTAGGACTAGGCAATATAAAGCTGCGCAGGTACATGGGTATCAAAGTTTTTATGCAACGCAATGGCGCAATCAGTAAGAATAGTGTCTCTGTAGGAATAGTCGATGTAAAACTGGACCAGGTATATGGGTATTAAAGCAAGGTTTGTTGAGAGTGTGTGGCGCGATTGGTAAGACTAGTGTCTTTGTAAAACTAGGCAAGGTAAAGCTGGTAGGTTTTATGGGGATAAAGAAAAGTTTTATTTCTTGCAGCAACCGGTAAGACTACTGTCTCTATAGGACAAGGCGATGTAGTGAAACTGGGGCCGTATTTATAAAACGACTTAAGTGGTTGCTATGCTCTTGCTAGGGCTGAATCTCTATCAATGCTCCTTCATAGAAATGTAGTCTTAGCAACAGCATAGCAACCACTTAAGTCGTTTTATAAATACGGCCCCTGGTCCGTGTTATAGCAAATAAAGAAAGTTTTTATACAATGTAATCTCGCAACCAGTAAGACTAGTGTCTCGTTAGGACAAGGCGATTCGAAACTGCTCAAGTACGAGGGTTCTTCAGAAAGTTCTGATTCTAGCCGCATAACTTTGTTTAGCGGCATGCTGGGGACAAATGCTAAACATGTATTGAAAGCACTACTTTTCGTCTTCATAATGATACCTAACACTATCAAAAGATATATATTCTTATTGAGTTGCAACGCATGTTATTAGGCCCCAGTCATACCACTGGGCTAATTTCATATGTGAATTTATTTTCAGTGTGACATTGAAGTGAAAAACCATTGTAAATACGAAATGAATTTTTGTCAGCTTATTGTCATTCGTTGCTTTCAATATCCATTCAAAAGTTAGAAGGGCAGCAAACTTTATCGATTAAGTCATTGCAAAGCAATGCGCAGTTCTTATGACGTTAGTGAAAACAACGTCAACGTCATTTTCGAAAGCTCGTAGCGGCTTTGGTTTAACTATGGTTTGAGGGCTGGATTTGGATTTTGATTGTTTCAGTTCCTGGTCTTTGCATACTTTTTACTTTTGTTGTTTACATAAATTTTAATTTTTCGACGGTTTCGAATTTGCCCATGCAAAGGCTCTTCCTAACAAGATTTTGACTGTTAAAACCGCTGTTTTTGTTACAAAATCATTATAACTTTAGTAGAAAGGGAGAATTTGCTACTCTATAAAATGCTTATAATCTAAATTGAAGAGACAGTATGGAACCTAGATTAAAATATATTTTCCGCGATATTTACAGGTCATAATTGCCTGGGGAATAAGTTTAAGTAGCAATAATGAAATTAATTCAAAGACTGCTCATATATGAACTATGACCTTCTTAAGTGAAAATCTGCATTGGCTGTAGGGTAACCTCTTTCGAAAACGTTGAAAAATATGTCCTTTAGAAAATACGAGGCTTGTTCGGAAACTATTGAGACAAAGAAAATAACAAGGAAACAAGTAAAGCTACGAACTTGAATTTACATCACCGAATACCTAAACTTATTGTTTATCATCGTGCCAAATATCAAGGCACAGGGACCACTAGTTCGGTTTTAAACTCCGTCTGCAACTCATTACCTCGCCGGTACCGGAGCACGCTAGCGCCATTAACGCGACGTCATTCAGATTCAAGTTGACGTCAAACCAGAAAAGAGAGATCACTCTTTCTCAAAGTACACTCCATCCAACTCAATACACTTCCTATGTCTCTGAATCCACTTATCAAATATGTTTTTGCTCCACTGTTCATCTAGTCTCCGCACAGCATTTAAGGTGGCGCGCTTCAGCTCACAGAAATCACTAAACTTGATACCCCGCAACTCAGCCTTGACATGAGGAAAAACTGCGAAATCCATGGGTGCCAGGTCAGGACTGTAAGGCGGATGAGTGATCTGGTAGAATCCTAGTAGTCCGATTTCCAACTGCGTCGTCGCTGCTGTATGCGCTGGTGCAATATCCTGATGAAATATAACATTCTCAAGCTGCTGTGAGAGCTCCGGCCGCTTCTTGCGATTCGCCTGTATAAGATCCCGCCTAACAACCTGAAAAATATAAGGCAACACTCAGCTGGTATACACTAAAATGTCGGCATTATATGAACGGTAACATGCTGATTTAATTGGTTTATGCTTTCATATGATTTGTTAACTTAAATATTAACACAACTAACCTTCGAGTAGTACGCTGAATTGACAGATTGGCCGTGAGGTACGAAGTGCGACAACAGAATCCCCTTCCGGTCCATAAACATTATGCACATGTGCTTCCCAACGGACTTGCAGGCGCGCGCTTTCTTTGGAGGAGCCGATCCTTTCACTGCCCACACGCTAGACTGTTGCTTGGTCTCCGGGTCATAATAATACAACCAAGTCTCGTCCGTTGTTATGATACGGTCAAGAAAATTGTCACCGCTGGCCCGCCATCTCTTGAGAAACGCCTGCGATGCTGAGACTCTCCGTTGACGGTCGTTTTCTGTCAGGAGCCTCGGCGTGCAGCGTGCACATATGCGCTTCATGTTTAAGTTCTCTGTCATAAGTTTATGTGCTGTTGCGGTCCCAATATCGAATTGCACAGCAATATCCCGAACAGTGAGGCGCGCATCCTGTCTTTAAGCATTGAACACTTCTGACGTCAGTGATTCTGTGATGCTTTTTTTGTCTTCCACCACCATTTTTTGCACTATATGGAGTTGATGGATCATCCGTAAAACGTCTATTCCAGCGATAAACAAGTGCCTGAGATACACCGCTACCCCTCTGTGTCATTTCTAACATTTTCTTTGTCTCTACTGGCGTCTTTCCCAACTCAACACAAACTTTTATGAACGATCGCTGCTCCGCCTTTATCTCGAAACTCATAATGACGCTGCGATTTAAATTTTACCGTTTTCCACTGAATGCTTGTAACTTGCTTGATTTTCACGCGAATGTTGCCATAGTTTCACATACTGACGTCAGAGTCGCAACGTCAATATGACGCAAATTGAGTTAACGTTGTCCCGCTATTTCTATGTTTATTAGCACTTAGTCTTTTAAGAAATTTTCGTACTTCCGCAATTTAACGGCGTGCTCCATGTAAGCATACCAGCGACTACTAAAACATTTATTTCTACTTAAGTATTTATGCTATCATATTATTGTCTCGATATTATGAATTGCGAAGAGTTATTTTATAACTGTACCGATTTTGAACCAACGGCGTTAATTTTATATCGAAAAATGAACCGTGTCTCATTAGTTTCCGAACAAGCCTCCTATACACCACGTTTGCATGTTGTCCGTTTATGACGGTAACCAGACTAAGACGTCACGATCAGAACTTTCTGAACATCCCTCGTATATGGGGATTAAAAACACTTTTTATACAATGTAATGGCGCAATCAGTAAGACTAGTGTCTCGTTAGCACAAGGCGAGTTGAAACTGCTCAAGTATATGGGGATTAAAGGAACTTTTATACAATGTAATGGCGCAGTCAATAAGACTAGTGTCTCGTTAGGACAAGGCGATTTGAAACTGCTCAAGTATATGGGGATTAAAGGAACTTTTTATGCAATGTAATGGCGCAGTCAGTAAGACTAGTGTCTCGTTAGGACAAGGCGATTTGAAACTGCTCAAGTATATGGGTATTAAAGAAACTTTTCATACAGTGTAATGGCGCAATCAGTAAGACTGGTGTCTCTTTAGGAGACGGAGATTGAGCCTGCTCAGGTATGAAGAGATTAAAGAAAGTCTTTATACAATGTAATGGCGCAATCAGTGAGACTGGTGTATCTTTAGGACAAGGCGATTTAAACCTGCTAAGATATATAGGGTTAAAGAAAGTTTTTATATAATGGAATGGCGCATTCGATATGACTAGAGTATGTGTAAGACTAGGCGAAGTGAAACTGGTAGAGGTTTTTATTGATTTGTTGCTTTACGTCCACGGTTAACAGTTATGGTCATAGCTGGACGGTCGGTCAGTTAACCTGATCACACTATTCCTGGGCTGGCTTAGACGTCCTAAGCGGTATTAAGTGCACATATTTTCGCCAGTAACTGACAAATACCCTCTCTTGAATCAGCGAAAGGAGAAACGAAAGTATGTGGTAAGACCGGGTATCGAACCCAGGACCTCTGACGTCAGGTGCCCTACCAACTGCGTCACGCGGCCCAGCAACTGGTAGAGTTTATGAGAATTAAAGTAAGGTATTAATACAATGAAACGACGCAATCGATAAGACTAGTGTCTCTGTGGGACTATTCGAAGTAAAACTGGTAAAATATATGTGAATTAGAGCAAGAACCAAGGGTGGGGTGGGGGTGTCCACTGCAAACCAGTTAAAGCCGCCCCCAGTCCGAAAGATCTCTGTCTCTGTTTGTCAAAGAAGGCTAATTCAACATCGTTTGCTTTATACTTCACAGAGTTCAAATGTACTGGCACATCGAACAAAATACATCTTCAGAGGCTGTGGAGACAGGTTTTCGACATCCTTATCATCGAGAAACAGACAGATGCCGTCCCCTGTACATCAAAGCTTCTGGGAAGAGAATAATCCGACATGTACCCAAATCAACAGCACCATCAGTATCATTTTCTAGGGTTGTGGCCACTGATGTTTCTGGTGTGTCGACCACGCCTGCACGGTCATCAACAGCCCCTACAGTTCATGAGAGGATGCCTCGACATACAGCTGTATCCACTCGTGGTACCGGTATCACTCGAGCCCAAGTTTTATCCTCAACGTCATCCCCATCACACGGAAACCTAAGTTATCATAGCGCATATGTATCTATGCCATCAGTACAGCAAGAATGTGACAGTTCAGATACTCGAAGTCCAGTAATATCCACGATATTTTCCCCGCCAAGACACGGGCTTATAAATACTCAAAATTCAACCATGCCAGCTCCGCCAGCCTATGAGAATATCAATCGTCGACACTCATCTATATCTACGATATCAGCGCCACCACCGTATGACAGTACTTGTATGATTGTTCGAAGTCCAACAATATCATCGATATCTTCTCTACCAGCTTATGCGAATGAAAATAGTTTAGCCCCTCGTAGATCCGGAAGAACATCACCGCCACCGTATGAGATTGTAAATACTCAAAACCTCACTATATCCACAATATCGGCTCCACCACCACCATATGAAAATACGTTTAGCTGAAAGCTTCCAAGATTTGAGACAGTAACTTCATAGACACGAGTACGCACATTTCTATCAGAGAAATTTTCAAGCCACTGCAATACCTTTAAGCTACGGTGTATGAGGACACCTTCATGTTGATGTTGGTGTTGGTTTTTTCGCCATTTTCTCAAGGACAGAAAAATATACCTTCCTTTTTGATTCCCTGTATATAGAAGCCACAACTCTTGGCCTCGTAATTCGTATTGTATGTCGTGCCAAATATCTTGTCATTTTCTTATGACTACAGCTGCTAAATATTTAGGGCTGCAGTCATGGCTCGTCAAAAACATGATCTTGGATTCAAATACAAAAGTTAATACTTGCGTATCAGATTTATAAGCCATCTCTCCCGACTTTCCAGGCTTTAACATTTCTATGTTCATGTAGACATATTCAAAACCTTTGGCTTTTTAACACTTACCTGAGGAAGATGTGAATACTAATTTACGAAGGCGAAGCCGGAGTAAATTAATATTCGCATCTACAGGACAACTCTCGCATTAGTTTTCATTTTTATACGCAGCACATTGTAAGAGAAAACAATAAATTGTGTGTATTTTAAATCTTTCATAGATTTCTCCTTAAACGTAAAATAATATACAGTCCAGAAACAATATAAACAAACACTCAGCGCGAGAATAAGAACAATAACGATGATTATTATGACAAGAAATTCGACCACGATATTATAAAAAAGGTGAAGGGTTTCTGTAATGTAGTGGTAGTGGGGATTGAGAAGCTCGCCGTATCATGGGCACAGCATATGAAAGGCGGAGCCCATACCTCTCTTTCGCTGCCTTTACCCTTATCTGATTGAAAATGGCATTAATTTTCTGCTAGTTTTTCAGAAATGTTTTCAGTCGCCGGCTTGCCCAATGGGCATTCCAACCCGCACCTTTTGCGCCACTTGCGCCATAGCCCAGCGCCTCCAACATTTGATCATGGACGTAACATCACAAGTCATCCATCCACAGAACATACACTAAGAGGCAAGAGAAAGAAGACACAGTTTGGTTGCTCATATTTAATTCTGAATTTGCAGTGCATAAGTCTGAAAACAAGCATTAATTATACAGTTTTAGGTAAAGGCACATTTTTCAGCATATATGAGAAGAGTGATCCCTTATTAGCAGCTCCAATGAATATACCTTTTCAAGTTTCTTACATCAAAGAAATGTCTTATCTAAGTGATTATGGGTGTCATAAAATCTCTTCACTGTAGATTGTATTTTCGCGTCCTCTGGGATCATTGAATTTATTATAATTATTTTTGATAAAAGAGTTCCGCCTAAGCCGGTTCTAGGTGGTTTGGGTGGTGTCTCACATTTAATTAGTGATCATGAATAGACTCAATTAAATCGAGCCTGCTATTTTCTGCTTTTTTTGTGAATCCCTTGCTTCCAAAAGATCTTACTATTCAAAAGATACTTCCTGAATGGAAGATGAGGTTTTCTTCAAGACCCCCGCTGATTCCTTATCTTAAAAGTAAAAAGTATGCAAAGACCAGGAACTGAAACAATCAAAATCCAAATCCAGCCCTCAAACCATAGTTGGAAACAACTAAGATTACAAATAATCAAGATACAGAGAACATATGGCCAACCGAGTGAGCAGCTTCCTACGATGTATTGGTTACCTAAGCTTCACAAAAACCCGTATAAAGCTAGATTCATTGCCAACCCTAGCTCTTGTACTACTACAGAATTATCTAAATTATTAACTTCTTGCCTCACTGCTGTGAAATCTCGTGTCATTTGGTACTATGAGACAGTGTATGAGAGGTCAGGGAAAAATATGTTTTGGGCTATAAAAAATTCTGGTGAGGTACTTAGTAAACTGAAGTCAAGAGGGTTCCGTGCGACTAGTTTGTCCACTTATGATTTTTCTACTCTTTATACACATTACCCCATAATTTAATAAAGGAAAAACTTGTTGATTTGATTGAGAGGGCCTTCAAAAAGTTCTCCAAAAATGAAGATACCCTTTATATTGCCTGTAACGATAAGAAAGCGTTTTTCACTTCTTCTGACCGTAAAATATATATAGGATATGAACGTTGGTCATGTCAGAATGTATGTGACGCCTTATCATATCTCTTAGATAATATTTACATCAGATTTGGTAATAAGTTATACAGACTAATTGTTGGTATTCCGATGGGTACAAATTGTGCTCCTCTTGTGGCCGATTTGTTTTTATTTTGTTATGAAAGAGATTTCATGACTTCTCTTTCTGTTGATAATCAAGCTGATATCATTGAGGCATTTAACTCAACCTCTAGATATTTAGACGATCTTCTGAATATTGATAATCCTTATTTTGAAAGCATGGTCAACCAAATTTACCCACCTGAACTTAAATTGAATAAAGCTAATACTTCAGATACCGAGGCCCCCTTTTTGGATTTACATCTATCTATTTCTAACGGTTTTGTATCTTCTAAAATTTATGATAAACGTGATGACTTTGACTTTGATATAGTTAATTTTCCATTTTTGGATGGTGACGTTCCACGTCGTCCCTCTTAATGAGTGTATATTTCTCAACTTATAAGATTTGCTAGAGTGTGTAGTCATGAAGATGACTTTAATGCTCGTAATAAATGTTTAACTGCTAAACTTCTTCAACAGGGCTATCGGTATCATAAGCTTAGAAAGGCTTTTTCTAAATTCTATCGCAGACACCATGAATTGGTTTCAAAATTTGATGTCGGATTAAAATTTCTTTTACACCAAGGCCTATCGGAACCCGAATTTTATGGTGACTTAGTATACAAATTCAAAAAGATTAAGGGTAGGACTAATTTTTCTGATCAATTCCGAAAAATGATAATACGTCACAAACGTATTGGCTATAATTTAAATGTTATGCGACAGTCTGCATGCTTAGTGATTAACCCAATCACGGTTGATAACTTTGCTGCACTCTTTAATTGCACACCGGGGATCGGGCGTCAGACTCTTTGATGGCCCCGACCTAAAGCTATATATTTTAGTTGGTTGGGACCGGAGCCTTTTTGTCTGTTGCGTGGTCCACCGGGGCTCAACTGGTGACCTTCTTTTGCTTCAGATTTCCAGTGGGGTTGTTTGGCAGGACAGGGATCTCCACCTGTCAGACGGCCCGTTGTATCTGTTGAGTCCTCGTCTTTGCTTCTTCATGGTGTTGAAATTTGATTTATGTGTTTACCGTGATGATTCATTGACGAGTTAGAGGGTTATCATGCGAACCGAACAACCAACTAAATGTTTTGTACCACTTCAGATACTGAGGGTGAGGTTGGGCCTGTAAAATCGATTTAAGCCCCCCAGTAATTCATTACTGACCGTTCCAAGGCGGTAGTTCTATTGTGGTTCTCTGTTGCCTGTTTTTGGTGTCTGAGTTTCTGTGATGTTTTACCTTATGTATGTTCTTATTATTTTTGGTTCGGTTTGGGTTGCTGAGGGGCCACCTTTTGGGAACAAGCTGCTCACTCGGTTGGCCATATGTTCTCTGTATCTTGATTATTTGTAATCTTAGTTGTTTCCAACTATGGTTTGAGGGCTGGATTTGGATTTTGATTGTTTCAGTTCCTGGTCTTTGCATACTTTTTACTTTTAATAGTGTCTAATTTTGTGTTGTCTTTTCCTACATGGTGTTTTGAAATGGATATGGGATTGGATTGTGTCAGTTCCTGAGAATTTATCTACTTACTTCTAAATCTTAACCGTTTTGAAACAACTGCAAGGTTCTGATTTCGAACTTCAAAATTAATGTGAAACTTTTCAGATCATCACGCAATGCTAGACAACACTTTTTCGTTTCTCCTTCCGCTGATTCAAGAAGGGCAGTTGTCAGTTACTGGCGAAAGTATGTGCACTTAGTACTGGTTAACCGCTTAGGAGGTCTAAGCCTGCCCAGGATAGTGTGGGGTAAGGTTAACTGACCGTCCCGACATTACCTTAGTTGTTTACCGTGGACGTTAAGCATCAAATCAACCAACAACCAATAGACAACACTTGTGGAAAACTGAATAAAAAAATCCACAGGTGAATAAATAGCTATAAGTGTATAGCCTTCTTGGGACCTTATTAAACCGGACCAGTTTGTTATATATGATATGCTAAGATTTTGTTTTCATACCATACTTCATGAAAAAAATTCAAGGGTATCAAGAAACAACACTATCATGAAAGAAAAGCGAGGACTCAACAAAAAATGGTTCATTTGAACACGTGAAAAAAATAAAATAAAATAAAATCATCAGTTAACTCCATCAAACCTGATCAGTTGCATGAAAACACTTTACCGCAAATATGTTTATACTCATTCAACTTTGTTCAGATTCACCCAATTCTGTAGGAGGCATTTTAACATCTTTTGAAAAGCAACTTTTCGTTTCCGTTTCAGTGCATTCTGTATATTTAGCCCTTCATTATATTTTTCAAAAATAGCATTCAGATTCACTCTGCAGTTAGTATTTTATAGCTGAAACAAATATCTCCTTCGATATGTTTATTACCTTTTTCAGTTTTTAAGCTCTTTAAATACCGTCGTACACCCTCGAGAGCCATTATGCTAGCAAAAAGTGTCCTGTAAGTTATTTCAACCTTTCGAGTGCTCTCAAATGTCTCCGTAATGAATTTCATCATGTGTACATAATGATATCAAAACGTAACTGTTCGATAACGACGAATTTTTTCACATTTTACCGATTTCTTCAATGTCACAAATGACTGAATAGAGCAAATTATATTGTAAGTTTTAATTCATGCATCACTACTGAATGTCTCAGTTATTAATTTCCTACATCACTGCTGGTAAAAGCTGTGTTCAAAATAGTCCTAAGCAATTTGTAAGGGAAAATAAGGTTTTTGATGAATTTAACTCTAAAAGTATAGTAAGGTTTGTCAATCTCAAGGTTAGACAAGGGATGGTATCCTACTCTGTATCCTACCTGATAATGTGGTTGAAATCTTACCGGATCTTTACCAAATTTAGTACGACAGATATGCATTTGTGTATTTGAATTCTTTGGTGTCTCTGAGTAATTGAAAAAGCGAAGATCGAGAACCGACACAATTAATCACATCTTGCCCAAAATATAAATTGGGAGAAAAAATGGAAATAAATAAAGGCGGCATACAGCAAAACAAGACAAACAAATAAACCGCGACACGACAAATCCAACAAAGTGGCATATGTGCCTGGCGAAGACTTATAACAGCCTGGGCATCCGCATGGAGTTAATTAGACCCTTAGCTACCCATCAAGCGCACAGCGAAGACTCTTATCAGACTGGGCGCATGCCCAGGCTGATCCGAGTCTTCGCTTAACGCACATGCCACTTTGTTGGGTTTGTCGTGTCACGGCTAAAATATTCAAAAAGTCAGCCATTCCCGACAGATGCCTGCGAGGCTATTCTTCATAACATACAAAAAGTGTTGAGATCACACTAAGTTAATCTTTCACAGTAAAACAGCAAACAGCCAATCTAGATCGCTGTTCTGTCTTGTCATTTAACGTTATACATATGGGTCAACTTGCCAAGATTTTCTCTCTTGAAAGCTGCTTTAACCTAAATAAATTTAAATCTGACTATGGCCTTCATTATAAACCCAAGTAAAGTAAAGTCTCAAAATGCACTTAGGGGAGAGATGGGTAACTTCGGCAGGGGGTTAATTCGGACATGCCATTGCAAACAGTGAAAATTCAGATGAGACGGCTCATAATGAGCCGTCTCATCAGGATTTTCATGTTGTTTTGCCAGTTATTCTTGTTTTAGTTCAAAACAACTGACATATAAAGGAAACTATGTCACAGTCCGAATTTACCTGCTGTCCGAAGTTACCCGACTCTCCCCTAGCCTTCATCTTAGAATGCATTTTGAAGTTAAACTTTTTATGCACACCAACGGTAAATCATATGCGAATATTTCATGTCCGAGATATATAAGAGGCAAAAAAATTGACAAATGAAGGCACATAAAGGAAATATCATTTGTTCATTGTTTTAACTATAATTCAGCGAAATTCGGGTAAAAGTGTAAATTTACCCCACTGGTAACCCCAAAAAGCTACACTTTGCTAAGTCAACCTCAAATAGATACGACGGGCATAAATAAACCACATCAGAGGAACCGCCTTGGAACGGTCATAAATAAATTATTTTATGTGTGCAACAGTATTTAAGTAAAAAGTATGCAAAGACCAGGAACTGAAACAATCAAAATCCAAATCCAGCCCTCAAACCATAGTTGGAATATTTTTTGGCGCGGATATACAGGCTTGCCTTTGTCTTTGCTGTTTGCATATTTGCTTAGTTCCCTTACTGTTTTATGCTTTAGTCTTACTTACATGATTTTTTTCTTGTCCAGTGCCGAGACCAATGGTATATCATGAGAAGTAAGCATCACTAAATTTATCAATTTCAGTGTCATCAGTCCGTAAATAAATAGAATAAGAGAATCGGTGTGACCGATGGATGCTTCCGGAAGGTGTGCAGTGGCGGAATGGGTATCCTAGTGAAGGGGTGCTTATTGCAATTAAAAGTGAAAACAAGAACTGCACTAAGGAAAGCAATATTCAGAGGAAAGAGTGTTTGGGGGAGGCGGGGGAACGATGAGCGCAACATCATCCCGATGTTGTTCGCTCAGAAGTTAGCCTTTGGGTTCAGTGTCATAGTATACGAGAACAAACAATATTTTTTTGCAATACGCAATTTAATGTGTTGTAAACGATTTGATTAATATTGTTGTGAATTATTAACATCAAAAGTGATTGAGAAAGGTAACTACTAAAGGGGGGGGGGGGGGTATCAATAAGGTGGGTTTTCTGCATCCTACTAGAGTTTTCTTTTTTTAACTGATGGTATACTCCAATGTGTCTAGTTTATTGGACCATATGTGACTCTGGTCGGAAAGCCCTACTTACTGAGCTATGGGTCCACAGAAGTGGGTTGGGCAATCCAACATGGTTGTAGCCTGTCTTGTAAAAACATTCTCATTTGGTAGAAGAGTACAGCAGACAGACAGGATTTGATAAAATGATTAACAGAACATCTAAACTATATTTCCAAATCATTTTATTTGGTTTATTTGTACATATGTTGTCAAAAAAGACTTCCTTTGACATTCAGCATTTTTTTATATTTTTGTCATCAATTTTCAATATTTCTTGGCCTTATTATTAAATAAACAGACCAGTTGTCATCAAACTCATGTCACGGAAGCACCCTGACCAGGACATTCGGCTGATGTGACCAGAATTTCACAATGGCATAGTTTTCATGGTCGACTGAACACATAAACTTGCTTTGAAGATGTTTTTTCATTTAATTTTGACCTAGAATTACGAACCTTTGATCAAATTACTATTTTAACTGCTATATTATGCCCTACACCCCCGCTCCTAAAGGTGAGAGAATACATATTGGCTTCAGATCGGATCTCCTTGGCGTCTGCGTCTGTGTCTGTGTCACATACTTTGACCTTGGAAACAAGGTCAAGCTCAGATGTTGATGACCATGACCTTGTTTCCAAGGTCACAGAAGGACTTAATATGTGACATATACACAAATGCAGATGCCAACGAGATCCGCACTGAAGCCAATATGTATTTCCTCACCTTTAGTGGCGGGGGCGTGGGGCATAATATAGCAGTTAAAATAGTAATTTGACCAAAGGTTCGTAATTCTAGGTCAAAACAGAAAGAAAACAATCTTCCAAGCAAGTTTATGTGTTCAGTCGACCATGAAAACTATGCCATTGTGAAATTCTGGTCACATCATCTGAATGTCCTTGTCAAGGTGCTTCCTTGACATGAGTTTAATGATAACATGTCTTTTTATTGAACAATAAGGCCAAGAAATATTAAAAATTGAGGTCAAAAATATTTAAAAAATGCTGAATGTCAAAGGAAGTCTTTTTTGACAACATATGTACAAATTAAACCAAATAAAATGATATGGAAATATAGTTTAGATGTTCTGTTAATCATTTTATCAAATCCTGTCTGTCTGCTGTACTCTTCTACCAAATGAGAATGTTTTTAAAAGACAGGCTGAAACCATGTTGGATTACCTCATCCACTTCTGTGGACCCATAGCTCAGTAAGTAGGGCTTTCCGACCAAAGTCACATATGGTCCAATAAACTAGACACATTGGAGTATACCATCAGTTAAAAAAAGAAAACTTTGGTAGGATGCAGAAAACCCACCTTATTGATACCCCCCTTTCAATAACTGAATCCTTTTTCCTGTGGTAAAAGACAAATTATTTTATGCTCCTTCGGGAGCATAAAAAAGGAAAAACAAACAGATAACTCAAAATCTTTATTAGACTCGGTAAATACATATCCGTCTCAAAAGGGTACAGTAAATATGGATTGATATAGCTTAGCATCGATATTTATTGTATTCGTTCTTATGTTGGTTATAAAATCTGTGATTGTAATGTAAGTAAACTATCCGTGATAACAACTGAGTTGCATTTAAAGTATATGGGTACACCTTAAATGTTTTTCCCTTATACACGCCTGGTAAACTATCACAGGTACCTCCGGCGGAGGTACCGATAAAAAGTTGTGACAGGCACCTGGAGCTGCCTGTGACTGTCCAAAAATGACAACAAACGGTAGGTATTCCTCTTTTTTTAACAAAATATAAAATAACCAGGGAGTTTATTAAAAATCAAAAAGTGCTATTCGACCCTTATAGACATAAAGTTTTGTCACACATTATATCCCCCTGAACTTTCCATATTAACCACAGATACGACCTTTGAAGTGGCTTTGATGTCAACCCACAGTACTCAAAACATAAAGAATTCGGCCGTTTTTGGTCTAATGCAGTGATCTTGCATACGAATCTGTTTTTCTCGGCACACTGGTGTTAAGGTAACCTCCTTGCTCAAATAGAAATGTCGATTGACTACAAATAAGGCTTGATTTTTTAAAACAACAGCTGGAAGTGCCTGCAATGGTGCGGAGGTGCCTGTGATGTAAGCAAATATAGTGAAAATCTGAATAATTATTGCAGCTGGAAATATTGACATCTTCTCTAAACCACTGCCTGGAAAGAATCATTCATTCAACGTCCTATTATAATGCGTATATCATGAAATTCCATGTTAAAATTTCTAAAACACCATCTCAAAGAGTTATTGCCCAATTTGTTTCCGCTTCTGTTAGTCAAACATTGACGAATTTCACATAGTTGATGAAAATTAACTGCCCACTTCAGTGTTAGAATCGTTATGAAATGTGCGCTTAAATCAGAGTCAACATTTTGTGACTGGTGATGACTGTGATCGGGAGGTGCTGGCTGTGAGTCATTCCAACTTGTCAGAAATTGTCGAGGTCACACGTCATGCCAGCTACACGTATGGTGTGTCAAACTGTCAAAATTGCCGATACCCGTCAACAGGCATACACGTACATGTATCTATAGTGTTGATCCTTTTGGTACCTCGCATGTGTCGCTCGCATGTGTCGTATGACGCTCGCTGTATGTGTTAACTTTGTGGTAAATGGAGTGATAGGTGCTACAAGTGATTCAGCCTGGGTAGTTTTGAATTGTTGGTGCAAGAATCCATATACTTCCGTAAGGCCTACAGATTACATCATCGGCAGGTGACATGTTCTCAATATTACACCGTTTAGTATATTGAAGTGATCGGAATCTTACTGTAACTAACATGTAATTCTAATTCTCCGAATAGCCACTGCATCAAATTTGGTAACAAAAGAGCACTTTTACTACATAAAAGTCGTCTTCTAAAACGTTGTTTTTGCAAACGTTTCGAGTAGCTAGCATGGCGTGTGACCTCGACAATTTCTAACGATTCGGAATGACTGACAGGCAGTCATCACCGTTCACAAAAACGCTGCCTCTTATTTAAGCGCATTTCATAACTATTCTAACACTGAATTAGGCAGTAAATTTTCAACAGCTACGTACAACTCGTCAATGTTTGACTAACAGCTATGGAAACAAAACCGTCAATAACTCTTTTAGATGATCTGCTTTGGTTTTGAGAGAAGAATGTAGAATCTGATTGTATAAGTTCTTGATCATTGTCTGTCGTTTTAACAATACTATGCTTGATATTCGCATTATGATAGATAAAATTGCGACGTTGAATGAACTATTCTTTCAAGGTAGTGGTCTAGAGATGAAGAATATCAATATTTGCAACCGCTATAAATCTTCAGATTTTCGCTATATTTTCACCTCCATTCCGTCACAGGCACCTCCAGTTGTTTTTTACCGATCCAGCCTTATTTGGAGTTTATCGGCATTTATATTTGGGCAAGGAGGTTTACTTTACGTCAGTGTATCCAGATCAACAGATTCTTATGCAAGAAAAGTGCATTTAGGACCTAAAATAACCGATTTGTTCTTGTTTTGAGTACTTTCGACTGACCCTAAAGCCACTTCAAAAGTCATATCTTCTGTATATATGTAAAGTTCCCGGGGATATACTGTGTGACAAAACTTAATGTATATAACGGTCGAATAGCATTCTTTGATTTTCAATAAACTCCCTGGTTATAATGTATTTTATCAAAAAATACGAATACCTACCGGTTTTTGTTTATTTTTGGTCCGTCACAGGTAGCTCCGGATGCCTGTCACAACATTTTATCGGTACCTCCGCGGAGGTACCTGTGATAGTTTACCAGGCGTGTTATAACCTACCTTATCTAAATGGGGTCTGTAATTAAAGAAAATAATTTTATTTTTTTAGAGTATCATATTAGGAAGAAATGCAACAGTAAATATAGCAGCGTTGCTTTCCCTGATAGTGTACCCATTCACCTTTAATGACGTGTGTTATATACTCCAGCTTGCGCAGATATTTTGTTAGACATTTACATAGCATTTAGTGTAAAATAATTAGTCATTTGTAAAAACCTCCGTATAGAATATATAGTTAAAAGACTTAATTATTTCCACCAAACAATGATTGGTGGAAACTGTTCCACCAAACAATGTATGGTGGAAACTGTTTCAGCAATATATACATTGTATAGGTCACAGTTTATTCCAGTCATTCTGTTGAGTTCTTTCATAACGCTATACTGTAATTTAGTGGAAAGTTTTTCACTTGTTAAAATTATGTGAAAATGGTGTTTCACTTTTATACACCAAAATCCATGCAATCTGTGCCTAGCGGACTCTTCGATGCAAAGGCTTAAAACTACTGTTGATAGAACTTGTGGTTCGACACTATTGCTTGTATCAAATGGCAATAAAATATGTGTACACAAAATTAAACTCTTCTATTTCACACTCCAGACAGGACAAGTTTCATTTAAAAGCTTATATGGCAGCAATTATTACCTTTAGGAAAATCCTGTATATGATATAAGTGTAGCTAATAATGAGAATCCAAGCTCTGCAGCTTCTGTTCAGAGTTGAAATTGTTCGCAAGATTCCTTTTTAGACGTTAGACGCTGCGAGTTTTTGAATTAACGATTGTTGATGTGCGCATCGAATTATGCTAATTTGTAACAAAACTGCTTGCAAAAAAAATATTGCAGACATTGAAAAGTGTGACCTTGGTTGACATTTATTTGATGACCCATTTCTGTCCAAATATTTATTAAGATAATACATTTATAAAGATCATTTATGCTTGTATTGTTCATTTTCCACCTTCCTATAGAAGCAGTCAGTACCCAATTATGTCTATGCCAAGATATCACCTGGAAAGCCTAGACTGCCATGATAAGAGGCAGTCAACAATTTATTTTTCTGTTGAATACATTTGCTCTAGGTCCTATATTTCTTGTATGCTATTCATCCAAAAAAATCACCACTGCTGCCTTTATGTACACGTAGTTCCAGTTAATTAACCATTGCAACATATTTCAACATCAGTCTTAGTATTAAAATCCTTTGGACCCAATTAGTTCTTTTCTCAGCTTTCTGTATAAGTTTAGTGACAAAAGGCTACTAGGTATGTATACACTCACAGCAAGCCTAAGAGCGCACTGATCACAGTTGCATTATATGCAAAGTCCAACAGGTGTGGCATGCCTTATTCAGTGAATAGACCTTACCACCACTGAACCGGAAGGTGACTAAGAGTCTTTAAAAGCCTTTGCCAAACACCTATAAGCGTGCATTGGCCAAGTACACTTGTTAAGAAAAATATTTAAGCCACGCCCCCTTGACTTATTGCAAAGCTCTAGTTGCATTGTAACTATTCGCATCCATTGCAATCAGCGATCTTTTCACAAAAGTTGTTCTGCAAATCTGGTAGAAAACGTGCAGGTGAACTGTACACTAAGGACCATGGGTCCGGTGTAAATATCTTTGTGCAACTAGAGTAGTTCATACAATCCTGAGAAGTCTGAATAGCTATTTGACGCTCCCACCACTTTTCTTTGCGTTTCCTCCGAAGCACCTGAAATAAAGCAACAACTAAATTTTGCTACTCTGTTGTGATGGTCTTTGAAAAAGTAAATATATATCAGGCAACCTATTAAATGAAACTTGCTCAACACCCAAAATAAGACGTTCATGTATATTGCGCAGTTGCATTTCTAATGCGTTTCTCGTTTAATAAATGCATACCCCCTCTCCAATTTTGCAACGTGAGGCGCCATTTCTTTTCAAAATGTTAATTTCTTTTATCACGGATGGTGTTATGAGATGTGGTATGAAAAATGTTGACATCCCTTCAGTCAGACAAAATATATTATCCTATATGCGTAACATTTGATAAAGTGAAGTGGTATGACACCTTGTTTTCTTTTACCCTTTAAGTAGGGGTACCAGTTTTTGTAACTTTCTTCCAATCAAAGGCTGTTCATTTACCTCAGAGTCAATAAGTACTACCTTTTTGAAAATGGGTTTTGGTTTACCATTTCAACATGCGCCGTAGCGATTCAAAATAAGACAAACTGCAATTTTTCACCCGCTGGAAATTCAATCTTATTGATAATGACATTCAAACGCATAAACTTTATTTTTTGAAAACCATTTTTAAAAGTAATGCCTGTTTTACCAAGGATGTTTACATTTAAAATATTCATATATATACTCTACGTTTCTCGTTTTCGGGCGTTGTAAACAGACCCGAGGTTATAAAACTTTTTTCGTGCTCAACTCAATTGACATGAATTTTCCCTGTTGATAAATATGAAAATGCTTACTAATGCTATGAAAATGCTAACTAATGTTGGCATTTTTGTATTCATATGCAAGGAAAATTTCATACTTAGTTGGCATTTTCATATTTATCAGCAGAGAAATTTCATGCTCAGCTAAACTGAACAAGAAAACAACTGTATGTATCAATAATTAATTTTGCTATTTATGAGCAGGTAAAATTTCATGCTCAGCTGAGTTGAGCATGAAAAAAGTTTTATAACCTTGGGGCCAGATCTCAATTGCAGTGCAAGAGCAGAATAAGCAAAAGTCGACATGAAATAAAATAAAACTGTTAGAAAAGCTTGAGTAAAACTTGAAAAAGAATGCATTTACATATGTTAATATTGTCTTACCATTTTGGCCAGCATGTAAATAATGTGAGCATTCGCAGATAGATCTTGACTTAGATTCAAGGATTGTTTCAGGTAGCAGTCTTCTAGAATCAGAGGTTTCCATTGGTGGTCTTTGCCTAAAAATCAAAATAAATTCAACATTGTTAAAATAATATTTTTGGCAATTTTAGATACAACACTTTGGAAAATTTTGACGTATTCAATACTATGTAATTATAGTTATGGTAGAATTTTATAGTACAATTCATTTAATTAGGTATAATTGCTTTATGAACTGTACTTTAAAATCTCCTTTGGTATGAGATGTTTCTTGTGGACTAAAATATTCGTGGCATGTCTATTTATCTATCTCTACATAATCCACAACCCTCTCTCGAGTACTATTTCCTGGTCATGCGTCGGTCATTCCAGAGCATGTCCGTTTCATTCGAGGGCTGAATATAGATTTTAGTCTGTGTTCGTGTTTCAATGTATTTATAAATGAATATTATGCAACTGCAGTACTTTAAAATGCAAGGCCTCTCGGTAACCGCTCTCTTTCCTCATTTCAGAAGAGGGGTAGTAAAACAGGTTTACCGGTATAGAGATAGACAAATGGGAAGTATGTTTTGTTCACCGTTGGCGTTTTGTTAAGGCTAGCTTATGACCAAACTATTATAGGAAAGAGCTGTTCATATTCGCGCAATCTTCGCGTATTTTCTTACTACTAGTGTAGTTATTTCATGCTACTTTTTCCCTGTTTGGTGTCGTGGGTGGGAGCGAAATTAACCGTATCAGTTCCTGATATTTGCTCTTCTACACTTCTCTGCCTGAACAATAGGAAGCAAAGAAATGTTAAATAAATGATGCTACCGTGATTGTTAACCCAATCAAGATTGGCAACTGCGCTTCCTCTTACATGTAATTGCACGGCCGTTCGTCAGGCCTATGTCAGCTTAAACTGTGTCTATTATGCACATGACACCAGGATCCTGCTTTGTTGTTTTTTTGTTTTGTTTACCAATGATTATAATGACGGCACCCTTGAAACACTTCTGCTGCTTTTTCCTTAAGAGGTGAGTCAAACTCAGGTTAGTCGAATTTAGTTGCGTGCGCAAGACATCACGCAGGTTCCTGTGTTTTTATGGGCGCCTAACAACATTATCTTGGATAAGGTCTTTCATGGTCCAACTATAGTGATTTCTTTTCCGCCTTGTTTTAAAATGACTGCCATGCAGCCCTGAATTTATATCATCAATATTTGTACAATTTAATGTGATGTCTCACTAGCTACGTGTGTGAAATACTAGCTCGAAATTTTGGTCGGTCGGGTTGTATCAGCAGAACTGAGTTAACCCTCGAGTACTAAACTTTAAAATTTCGGTTTTCTTTGCTATACCTGTGCATCTAGTTGCAAGACAATACGAAATACGAGCAAGTAAAAATGAGTAGGAATGAATAGATAGTTACAAAGCTAGCCGTAACAGAGTTTTCATTATGTACAAACATCTATTCTCTCCATATTTCATTTTTACATACATAAAGTAAAAAGATTGGCAATGATCATGAATTAATACAATCAAATCCCTCATTCCGCTCTCAAAAGAAAGAATTTTGAAAAGGCTTTTCGAAGTTTATGATATCTATAGCCCTGTTGGAGAAGCTTAGCAGATAGAATTTTATTACGGGCATTGAAGTCAGTCACATGACTAGACACTGTAGCAAACCGAATAAGTTGAGAAATGTAAACCCCGTAAGAGGTATAACGGGGAACATCACCAACCAAAAATGGAAAATTTACTATGTCAAAATCAAAGTCATCGCGTTTATCATAAATTTTGGACGAAACAAATCCATTTGAAACAGATAAATTGAAATAAAAAAAATGCGGCTTCAGTATCGGCTGCATTAGCTTTGTTTAACTGTAGCTCAGGTGGATAAATTTGATTCACCATGCCTTCAAAGTAAGGATTGTCAATATTTAAAAGGTCATCTAGATATTTAGATGTAGAATTAAAAGCTTCAACAATTTCAGAATGTTTATCATTAGAAAGAGAAGCCATGAAATCTCTTTCGTAGCAATATAAAAAACAAATCCGCTACAAGAGGAGCACAATTAGTACCCATCGGAATACCAACAATTTGTCTATATAAAACCTCCACCAGCGTAAATAAAAATAAACAGGAAAAGTAAACTGCAGATGAGCGTTCGCAACAAACAATAGCACAGCACAATGAAACAACGTTTTATCTACATACATGCACACTGTTGCAAGCTCTATTGATGTGTCTTTAGGCCTTCTATGAGCTGAAAATAAGATAAAATAAAAATAAGATAAAATAATAATGAAACAGATGACGTCTGAAATAATAATGAAATATTGTACAAAAGTTTTCGAATAATATAAGTCTTAAGAAGGCCGTAAATTTAACAACTTAAAGTTAAGATTCATCGTTGCTTAAGCAGGCATCTTGTTTGTGGTATTGTATATAACTAGCCGAATAACAGATTTTCAAAACAAGGCTTACATGTATGTAGCGTTAATACGTACGCTTCGATGTTCCCCTTTTCCTGCATTTAAGAACTACTGCTCCTGCCACTACAACCATTGCAACAAACCATCCTGTAGCTGTCGCTACTACTGCCCAAACATTCAATGGGGTGGCTGCAAATTATATACCAAGTTTAAGTTATTATGTAGGAATACACTCTAAGAAAGATCACTTAGGTGCGATAGAATATTTATCCATTTAAGGTAAACTGGTACACCCCATGTTTTCCGCCTTTCTTTACATAGTGAAACAACTTGCTTGATTTTTCTGTTTACTTCCCTGAAGGACATATTTTTTCCAAAAAAGGTTTCGATTCTTACAAGAAAGAATTTGCTTCTACAAGAGTAAATTCTTTTCCTTCAGAGTTGATCAGTCCATGAGCAAAGTTTCTTATTTTAGGAGTAGACCCGTATTAAAGCGGGATCAAAAATGAAACTGGAAGAGTTGCTCCCCTTTGAATTATTTCCATTCACCTTAATGTTTATAAAATACGCTCCAAAGGAGATGACTCTGATGTGGAAAATGTTTATTCATTATAAGTAAGTCTTCTACTCAGTCTCACTTAAAAATGAGCGAACTCTTTCTGAGTATGAGTGCTGTCGTTCTCGGTGTACCTACAACGTTTTTATTATATTCATCCGTGCTTGCCAAACTATCATGAACCGATATAATCTCGTCTAGAACAAAAAAAATAGATACCGGATACCTGACACATTTCGGAAATTTTATATCAGATGATAGCTCAAACAATTTTTATGTTGATATATCATATTGCTGGTAATATAAGTTTCACAGGCTGATGGATGGCTTGATGACGTGAATGTACGGACCTTTCAACAGTATTTCAGTCGTATGGAGCCGATAGAAGGTTGATTATGTAAAGCTACATGAATGCGCAAAAAAACACCGTTTACATTTGGAAACATTTCTACCTCCGGCGGGATTCGAACCTTGACCCTATCTTAGAAAGAAGAAAAGGACTTAATCGATTTAGCTACCGGGGCTCCTTAATTCACCAGTAGCTATTTTGTTCCTTTTTATTCTGTTCATGTCTCATAGGCGTTCCCGACGAGGCTCAAGGGAACAGGGGGCGTATTTATAAAACGACTTAAGTCGGTGCTATGCTGTTGCTAAGGCTAAATTTCTATTAAGGAGATTCACTACAACTATAACATTTGCTCTGGAGGACAAGTCTATTTCAGACTGTTCCTCCAGAGCAAAATCCGTAGTTGTAGGAAATCTCCTTTATAGAAATTCAGCCTTAACAATCGCATAGCAACCACTTAAGTCGTTTTATTAATACGGCCCCAAATTGATAAGTTGCACCTCATGGCACGATCCCGTTTGTGTCCTTTTCTTGTCAAAAAGAAAAGTGCACTGGCAACCTATAAGTTTAAAGAGACCATAAGAATAGATACTAAACTCTGCTCTCTCATCAAAGTATACCCTTTTTCATCAATATCCACAGAAACATCATAATACAGTCAAACCTGTCTTAAGGGTCACCCCATGGGACCCACAAAAACTGGCTGCTCAAGACAGGTGACCCCTAAATACAGGTTAATTTGAACTGTATTTTTGTCAAGGGGCCCCAAAAAAGGCTGCTAAAGACAGGTGACCCCTTAATACAGTGACCCCTTAAGACAGGTTTGACTGTATTGCTAAAGTGACTGTAACTCCACATTCAATGCTAAATCAAAGTACCGGCAGCCTATAGTTTTGAAAAGATGTATTCGGTCATGTAATATTCAACTGAGAATCTGAACGCCAACAAACTGCTTATCATAGAGTTTATTTCCTAGGTTTTCAAAAGTAAAATCTTTGATTAGCTGGTGCGCTACACTGTTATGAGTAAAACGATCTAATTTCACCCGGTCAATGTTGTTGGTCGGAAAAATATTATTTCTGCTGTTGTTCAATAGGCTCCAAAAAGTTAGATTCTTTAATTGTGAAAGGGTTCTCTCTCATCAAAGCTAGTGTCAACACTTCATTAGTTCATGACCTCGTTGATTCCAAAAATGTTGCCGTTTCTAACCTTATTTCCGATTTCTTTGCCATGGCCGAAAAATACGCTGGATGATATAAGAAAATACGCGGAATTTTGCTGTAGATACTTTATTTTCAACAATAAACCCATTAAATTTGCTGTAAATACAGATTCGTCTTCTTTTATCAACGATGTATTTAATTCGGGAAGTAGTCTAAATGGGTCGTCTTAGTTACGTAATGATGTAATTGCGGAGCACTATAAACCTTTGCCTTATATATCGAATCATGTGTTTTATATTTGACTATGTCTAATATTTGCAGCAGAGCAAAATGCTTGACATTTTGTGTACTATTTTATCATGCATCTGCTACAAAATTCACCTGATATCTGGGGTATGATAACATGGTGTGATATCATGTCACTACAGAACTGCGCTTGCGCCAATGTTATCAGGCGATGCCCTCAGCAGCGATCTCTGAAGACGATTAGCTACATACTGACGTTGGTCGTGATAACAGCGTTCGATTGGTTAAATGAGCCCGCCAAGGAATAGTTTGGTTAGGTTAACTGACCGTCCAATATGACATGACCATAGCTGTTTTCCGTGGACGTCAAACAGCACAACAGCACTTATAGGGGTCACTGTCTATTAATCTAAACATTTTTGATCTGTAAATTTTCTGCGGTCTACGAATTTGGAATTTTGATTTTGACCACTTCAACTTGAATGCAAAGGGATACGCAAAAGAAAATAAACAATAACAGATTTGACCGAGTCGTACCAAGTATTTGTACATCGATGTTCTTTCTGGTATGTATGGTTTGCTCAGAGCCGTTTATTCGTATCACATTTCTGGCATTACAAGAATACACTCCGGCAAATTTTTTCTGAAAAATATTAAGAAGAAAGTATCTGAATTGAGATAAAACAGGCTAAAAATAGATTTTTGTGACTTGTCTATATTTTGTATAGTTTGTGATGTTTGTTAAACTGGTGTGCTGGACTACTTGTGATGTATTTGTCAGTGTCTTAAGTCTGTTGTACTTTGTAAATTTGGCTTGCAAGGGTACATGTATCTATATTTAACATTTATATGTTTAAAAATGCAAAAAGAGCATTGCAAAATAATTCCTGATTATTAAAATCTATGAACTGTGAAGGATAAACAACGCTGTACTATCATAAAAACCAAAAAAAAAAAAAAACACACAAAAAACGCCATGTCAACCAGGCATAATTATACAATGATAGCTTTGTTTGCGTCATTTTGTACTGCTAAAATAGAAATAGCACAAATGGATGAAGAAAAATGAGAAAGAAATGACACGGCTTGCATATAACCTTCAGCAAACATGCCCAAGTCTGTTTCCAGGCATTTTGTAAAAAGTCCTCCGAAAGTCGATGGCTTATCTACATAAATTCAGGCGTATCATATATTCTTGCACACCGGGTAGAAAATGCCATTCTTTTCACCTGGGATAGAAAATCTTATCTTACCCTGATGTTCTGACCCAGGACTGGGAGAAAATCACAAGCTGTCAATGCATTGGTTGTATAGGAGCTCACGTACCTGTGTCGTTAAGTGACGTTGGCTTTTTTTATGATGACGTCAAGAGGACGGTAAAATGACGTCAGTTTATGCACGCCAGTCATTGACGTAAAGAGCCGAATGGCTGTCGTTGAAAGCGGCGCCTTCTTTCAAAATCTAACTGAAACCTCTCAAAATTACTTATTTTAACAAGTTCTGAAGTTAAAACAAAACGTGGTGTACAAGAAAAAAGTTTCTCCCACCTTTGCCTATATAAGATAGGCTCTCAGCTCATATAAGAAATTTCTATCTTATACCTGGCAACATCTTTCTTATATTAGCAACCAGACTTTTTCATTTTTTGACTCATATTTTAATTTTAAATGAACAAAATGGACACGCAAGCATGTCGGATGACGTTTGATAGCAGATCATGGGTTTGTGACGTCACTCAATTTTAATGACGTCACTAAAACCGGTTAAAAACGTCGCTAGCTAACTTGACGCGCGTGACGTGAGAGGCTAAGTTGCGTTTTGTTTTCGCCCTCTGGAAGATAAAATAGTCCACATATCGTGTTTTCCGTCTAATTTTGAGGTGCAAACTAAGTTTACACCCATTTTAGGACCCGATAAACACACTAGGCTAGTCAAAATTTACTTCAGGTCATTGGTAAAAAAGTTAGAATTTTCCTGTTCTGAAGCCTAATACGACTTGAGGTTTAAAATCCGCTAACAGTGGGAGAAAAATAATCCATCATGAGCCAGTCCATGTAGGATAGGTAAATCTCACCCTCGGGGTCGGAATTTCAACCAGGGACGAGGCTTGCCGAGTCCCTGGTTGAAATTCCGACCCCTCGGGTGAGATTTTCCTATCCTACATGGACACTCATGATGGATTGTTATAATCTATCATGGGTTTGGGGTGTGGATAGAAAAATCCGTCACTCGGGATCACTGTTCGGCATCACTCGGCAAGCCTCGTGACGCCGAACAGTGACCCTCGTGGCGGATTTTTCTATCCACACCTCACACCCATGAAAGATACTTATACGCTGCTTATTTAGTCTTGCACTAATGCACAAATAATTATAATTAAAGACGCTTTAGTACTTTAACATTCTGTTCTGTCAACCGGCTCTCTTGTCTGTAGAAACTATCATCTGAATCTTTCGTCCACCAAACAACAGGAGTAGGGTTACCGCCTACCGGACAGAATATGTCTATTGTACTGCCAACGTAAGCTCCATATTCGTCAGGCAGATCCCGAATATTCGCCGACTCTGTCGTGAAAAAAAATAAATAAAGAATGAATAAAAGAAAAACAATCAATTTATTTATGCTGTTTCAGTGCACGAATTAACTACTTGTTATATAACGGATAAAAAACCCCGAAACAACAACAACAACTACAAAAAAAAAACACAACTTGAATAATACATACACCCATCAAAAAATTAAATAAATAAAAGGAAAAGGAAAAAACACATTGTCACAAAGCATGCGGCAAATATTTCTATTTAACGTTTCATCAGAGCCCCCTTGATGGAGTGACCCCAATGATTTGCCATAACACATGCTAAGGCACAATATAGCCACTAAATCCTAAATTATTGCTACTCGCTAAGTCTGAAAACAGTGAGTCAAAACTAGATTCTTGAGTCAAATAAGGCTGAAAAGGCTGATTTGAACTCTCTTTTGTTGAGATTGGTACATCTAGGAGTATTCGCGTGTTCATGTAGTTAGCGCTCCCGACTTTGGATCACGGGTTCACCTGTTAGAGTCCCGTTGGAAGTAAGAGTCTCTAAGAACCTAATCGGCGCATCACTGCCAACATAATCAACTGCCCACCCTCCCGACTTGACTGAAATACCTTTGTAAATAACGTAAAACCGCCAGTATCCAGCCATCCACACTTGTGGATGGGGAATTCAGTGTCTGTCTCAGTGATATCTGCTCTTGTGATATTATATTACCAAAAATATGTGTTACATGTCAAAAGTCTTTCGTGCCAAACCCTCTAATGCAACTGGCGAATTATCTTATCTTTAGTATTTGGCATCACGCACAACAGACAGAGCCTTTAAAGTGCTTTACTAGAGGACTTTACTGGTAAGGTTTTGTGAACAGCATTTTTATGCCATCTTCTTTTTGCGCATGCCTAGTATATGAAACTAGCTAATGACATCACCGCAGTAGCGGAAAAGGGTTATGGCAATTGAAACAAATCCTCCATGGAATGAAAGTTACTGGTAAATGCAAGTGGGAAACGACCTTTTATGTCATTTTCCAAACAAAAAAAAATGATACCGAAACAGACGAAACGAATTATAATGCATGAATTATAATGCATGAATTACAAAAAAGACATGTAAGAGAAGTATTCGGTACTTTACCTTTTACTATAATATGTCGCAGTGTGGAAACAGGTGCTTGTTTGACTGGGTCTCCAAAAGAAGGGACCATTTTGTTTTGCGCAAAACAATAAAGCAAAATATAATCAGTGTCCACATTTTGAACCGTGAAAGTGGCGCCTGCAAATAGTAAATGAAATGACTATTCATTTAAACAGAATTATGTTTCCAGGAAAGCCTTTAACGTCTTATGTGGTTTTGTTAACACAAACGAATCGTCATTATGAAATAAGATTTAAAATTGAATTCTTTCAAGAAAAGCTCTTACCGGAGTTTACTTTCATTTGTGTTTGCTTTTGAATATACTTTTAGATCCAACACAGAAAACAGAAATGAGCCGCGACACGACAAAACCAACAAAATGGTTGTTCGCCCAGCGCAGAGTCAGATCAACTTTGGCATCAGAGTCTTCGCTGCCCGCATGCATATAGCTTAGACCCTAAGCTACCTTTAAAGCACTCACCAAAGAGCCTGAGCGGACTGGGAGGATGTCCAGGCTAATCTGAGTCTGCGCTTGGCGAACAACCACTTGCAAATTGCTGGTTTTCTCGTGTCGCGGTTTAAATGAAAACTGCTTGCACGACGTTTATATTACAGTATGGAGAGTAACAAACAGTGAAATACACATCATAAAATAAAAATAAAAATCATATGACGTCGCTATTATTCAGTGGATAACGTCATGTCATAAATATCGTATGATTACACGTGTAATAACACTTTGGCGCGCACACGTAAAGTCATTGACAGCTTCCATGTCAATAATGCTTTTCTTATTGACATAATGTTCCGTTTGAAGGCGTTAAAATCCAGTTTTAAAGGGTCATTGATAAACCGAATCTTATACTCGTTGTCATTTCATATGAAATCGTCGAAAGTTCGTTTCATAAATTTCATATGAAATGACCACGAGTGTAAGATCCTCTATATATATATAAGATGATAGTAAGATGACATAGAAGCAACATTCAATGATCTGAAAATTGCACTTACACTAATCGTACCTGTACTTATCTTCGGAGCACTAGCGGATGGATCGGTTGTCCACCAATATGTTGAGGGTGGATTGGACTCTGCCATACATGTAAACTGGACTTGCGAATTTCGTAAAACAGTATATGGTCCTGTTATATCAACGTTCTTTGGTGGATCTGAAACAAAATATGTAAGTGTCTATCCACCTATATATATATATGAACAACATTCCTTGATATCTATTGATGAAGTGAAATACGTTAAATAAACAAATTTTTGTAATATATAGCTATTTCTCTCTCTCTCTCTCTCTCTCTCTCTCTCTCTCTGTTAGGTATTGCTGGTCTTTAAGCACCAGGTATTTAGAGAGGAAAGATTTAACTGCACGTTAAGAAAATATTTATTTACTTGCAGTCAGTATACTCGATATGGCTGTACTGTAAACAGGAATTATTCAAAGAAAGCAAACCCCCAAAACAACAACTTAAATCCATATAAAAAATTGATTTTTCAAACTGCATTTAATATTTGCAACATGGAAAAACATCCAATAACAGTAAAGTGTGGAAGCAGTGGCCTGCACAAAGTTGTAAAAGTGTATTAAATACACAGGACTTTAAAATGCCAATTTAAAATGGTTTAAGGTCCGACCCATATTTCTGTCAAACAAATGTTTTTATTTTCAAAATTTCTCTGTTAACCTCTTCACGTCTTTAAAGTATGTGCAACTTTGAAATCAAATGGTCACAGCCGGTGTGAGACGTTTGTTTATCATTTGTTTGGCGACCTTTACGCTTTAATAACTCCAAATGATGCATCATAAACAGAAAACCTCATAGAGTAGAAAGATAGGCAATGATCAGGAATTGATACACCCAAATCCAACATCCCGCCCTCAAAACCAATAAGGAAAGAAGCACACACACGGAAAAATTGACACAAATTCACGAAAGACACGCACGGTAAACCGAATGAGCAGCTCTTTCTCAAGCAGGTGGTCATTCAGCTACCCTAATCAAAAAAGAATAAAAATAAAAAAAAGGAAAGAAAGTATCAACATCTATGTTTATCTATTTTATTTTGAACTTACAAAACAAAGTCGCCTTTTATATCAAGTTTATCAGGTTCGGCCAAAACACGCAGTCCGGAATGGCTCGGCAAGCCACGCCCTTCCTACGCTGTTCCTGGTCTCGCATTATAGACATGATATCAAAAGACAGGAACATGGTTTTCTCTATTCCTTATCTTCACACGTGAAGAATATTAATGTAGCATTGTCAATATAATGAGAACCCCTTTTTTATACGGTAAGGAAGCGTCAATGGACCAAGGAATGTTGTGATAATGTTGCAACTGGGCCGTTGCGACATTATCACAACATTCCCGGGGGTCCATAATCGCTTCCATACATTTCGGCAGCAGTGAGACAAAAAGAAAATAATTTGAATTTCGATAGTAGTACAGTACACTTACACAAAACAACCAGTGTAATCGTCCTGCTGTATTCTTTAAATGTGCAAGTGTAATCCCCTGCATCACTCCTTTTAAGCGTCTTTAGACTAAGTAAATCTTGTCCTTTCTCGACGTTTCCTTTCTTCCACTTACAAGATGGAAATACCCCATGCAACTCTTTATATGTGCAAAGTATTTGAAAATTGCTTCCTTCGAGTAGCCTGACTATATGTCCCTGGAAGGCCGTTTTAGCTGGTTTGAGTACCTGGAACTCTAGAAGAAGAACAGAAAAAGAAAAGAAGTAGACATGGCTATACATAGGTATCACTGATGTGTTATAAAGGCAGGTGATGCTTATCTTATTACTAACGAGCACCTTCCCATTCCCTCTCTTTAGGGTCAATGTCTGCGTATGCGATCAAAATAATTCGAATTTTTCAATGCTAATAGCTTATAAGTTCACACTTATTATCGCTTCTGTTTGAAGTCGGACGTACAACATAGCAACATAAGCTCTGACGGTCTTTTACGATAACAAACAGAAAATCAACCGAAAATTAAAAATACCGAAAACTAAGTAAATAACAAAATTGAACCGCGACACGAGAAAACCAACAAAGTGGTTATGCGCCCATCGCAAACTCAGATCAGCCTGGGCATCCACCCAGTCTGATCAGAGTCTTCATTGTCCGCATGAAGGTAGCTTAGACACTTTGCCACCCTTTAAGCGCTTAACGAAGAGTCTGATCAAACTGGATGGATGCCCAGGCTGACTGAGTCTGCGCTGGGCGCACAACCACTTTGCTTGTTTTCTCGTGACGCGGCTCAAATGACAACAATGTAAAAAACAGACTTTCCTACATTGCTACATACGTAACTTACTGAAGTGGGTGCAAACATCATTGTCAGTTGCCGCATGCATTCAACCCAACATAAAAAGCGACAAAAAGACAAAAGAGAAGAAGAAATAAACAAACAAACAAAAAAAGACACTTTCTTGGTTGACCACAACTTCTGGGAAAATCATCGTACACTTACCTAAAACAGATGAATCAACTGCTGAGACAAGAAACGTCCATAATAATACGTCCCTTTGAAATGATGAAACCATAATAAATGATTAAGATGAAGACATGAGATTAGAGGTCATGTCTGTGATTTACCCTGTTTCAAATATTTGATAATGCCCATTGCATTGGTCTATTAAACATGTCAAGAAGCACAGCGCAAGAAGCAGGTCAAACAATGCAATTGCACTCATGTTACAACTATAGTTTGCAACAAGACCGCGATTTATATACTGAACGATTTTAAAAACTCATCACTTGGTTTAAACTGTACTTGTGCTGGTGAAATCAAACAAACACCGGTGAGGAAAAAACTCCTTTCTGATCAGTATCAGACCGAAATAATACTTCAAGATATTTTTCTGACCTTTCTAATACTGACACTTATCATTTTGATGTAAAGTTCAAATAAATGTATCTTAAGTAACTACAGTTATACAAGATCTCAATTCGTTTTTGATCAGAATCAAAATCAATATGAAAAAGTAAAATCAAAAAGGGAAAAGGGAAATTAGCCAATAATCAGTAACAACCCTTCGCTAAAGGTATCCAAGGTAAACCAAAAGAAAAGCTCTGTCCCAGAAAGGTCGTCATTTAAGCTCCCCAAACTGAAACCAATACCCATACCGTGAACGAAAGCACCAACATCGACGTCACGAACAAGTGACATTAAGTAACCATAACTTCAAGATATTTGGATGACCTCTGAAATATTGACAATAAATAGCAAACGGTAATATTTCATAAAAATATTTTTATTATTTTTTCTATTTTTTTTTTACACATTCTAGACAGTGATATCCCCCTCCCCAATTCCACATTTTAATTCTCCAATGATTTATATTGCCAGAGATCATAAACGTTGAATGGATTTTCTAAGTTCACAAGAAAGGGGATTAACACCAATAATCTTCTTATACCTATACACCTACTGACCGTAAAATTCAGGGCCCGATGAATCTTCTAGCAGAAGTATTTAATTCAACATAACATTTAGAAACTAAGTCGACGTGGAGTCGATAAAATTCATTATGCTTTAAATAGTGATGCGTTTGTAACATGGGTTAGTATACGTGTCAAATTAAGCCACCGGGTCAGGTTATTCTGAAACGATATTGTTTACAGTTTTAGTAGACCAAATAACAGTGATGCATATTTGCAGAAACGAACACCCACTGATATAAAGGTTAAGATGAATACCGCAGATATGTCTAAAGGTAATTTGGTACACCTAAAAAAACAAGTCAGCAATGTTTTTGTTTTTCTCTCTCTCAAAGCACATCAACATATATATGAAACGAATTTTCACAAATAAGCATTTCCTTCCTGTCGGCGGAAATCCCATTTCGTAAGATCTACGTTGTCCAAACATTACAATAAAATCAGAGTTAAATCACGCAAAATGGTAGCAAGTCACTCAGAAGAGGTGCTCAGAATTTAATGAGAGTTTCGCTGAAGCTCGCTGAAGCCCCGCTGCTGTGTAACGAAGTAAATTGACCCCCACAGAATAATGACCCCCCCCGTCGTCATTATTCTCTAAAGAATAGTAACTATCCGGTCATACTTTTATGACCCCCGGTCATAATATTATGACTCCACTGCGCAAATTCAACGAGCCCTCTCGAAAAATTGTGCCCCCACCCCCAGCCCCGAATAAAAATTACCTGTCATTATTTTTTAAAGAAAACGTCCGATCATAATACTTTTATAACCCTCTACGCGAAACTAATTGACGATTCACGCAAAAAAAATAACGACATCCCACCTTCCCTGGCCCCCACCCCACACTCAAAAAATGTCTCCCCACGTATCCCTTACGCACCAATGGTTCATATTCCAATAATTTTAGCCTGACGCTATTGAAATATTCATCAAGGTTAGCATTTAAAATGAGAGAAATGATCGGCTGTTTTTTGCGATCAGGGAGCCTGATGGCATCGATACATCGTTATGCTAGGTCACACCATTAATATAGCCTTGTTATAGATATGTCTTCAAAATAACAGTAGTTTTACTAAACTCGAACTCTGGAAATCTTGACGATTTCAGAGTAATCATATAGGTAAGAGATACAGTGATCTGTTGTTTACGGTTTTTGTACTATAAAAAGCAAAAGACAACAAAATATAATGCTTTTGTATATGTTGTCGACGTTTTCTAGAAAACCTCGTCTTGCAAGACAACATTGCCCGTAATGACTCTCTGATGAGTTAGGGGACCTCTATACGAACCGAACTACCAACTAATTGTGTGCACCTCGGCGGAGGGTGAGGGTGAAGGTTTGGGCCCAGTAAAACCGGTTTAAACCCCCAGTAGTTATTACTGACCGTCCCAAGACGGTACTTTCGTTGCGGTTGCATTTGTTTCATGTTCGGTGCTGTTTAATTTATTGTAAACCTGGAATTAAATTACCAACACCAGAGCGCAGGTTCACAAGCATTCTTGAGTTCAAGTATAAAGTTAGAGTTAGTATCGAAAACTTTACCAGCCTAGTTGCTTTTCTTCCTAATTAAGAGTCTCATTGTAACCGTAGCAGCAAACCATTATCCTAATGGTATGTTAATTTCAGTTCTAGCAGAAAAAAATCCGTTGAATATGAGTTGACTTGGTATGATTTATGTGAAGCACCTCTGTCATTCTTATGTTTACCTTCCCCCAAGTTAGCAGGCATTGCTCCCCTATTAGCGTTTTCTAAACTGTTTGCTTATAACTATCTTTTCCGATATATAGAGAATACCATGTTAGTGTCTTTTGATATCAAGTTTATCAGGCGAGACCAGAAACAGCGTAGAAATGGCGATGCTTGCCGAGCCAGTCCTACGTGTTTCTGGTCGAGCCTGATAAACTTGATATCAAAAGACACTTACATGGTTTTGTATTTATCATGCATTATCAGAATATTTCAGGTGTAAAGAGCGTCAAACAAAAGAAAAGTAAACGCAGTTTTGTCTGAACTTGTTGACGTCGCGAATTCGTTATGACGTAAGTCGGTGACGTCAATTAACCAATCGAACGTTGTTATCACGGCCAACGTCAGTATGTAGCCAATCGTCTTCAGAGATCGCTTCTGTAGGCATAGCCTGATAACATTCGCGCAAGCGCAGTTCTAAAGTGATATGATATCACATCATGTTATCATACCCCTGTTATCAGGTGAATTTTGCAGCATTTGCATGATAATTAGAATAAGTATGGTATGTCATTTATTATCACATTTGTGTTTCATAGTTTTTCTCCTTCATGTGTCAAGAGTGAATGTATCTTGTCATTGTGCTCTATCCGGTTAGCCTTACGTATTCTGTCGAGACTACCTAAAACCCCAGTACATGTCACGCATTGAGGGCTAGGCTTTACCACGGTTTTTAAAACGTAGCAAACGGCAATATAAGCAGTAAAACGTAGTGAATACGCATTATAGACGGCTAAAAACGGCTAAACACCGTTGCCCAAACACGTTTGAATTAGAAAGTTCAACCCAAACTACACCAAACAAAAAAAGTAACGCACAAACTAAGATTTTCCCGTTTAATTTACCATTTATAGCATGATTAGAAAATGTCTATAAATCCGTATTTCTTATCAAATCTTGCTCAAACTGAATCATGGCGTAGATGAGTATCCGTTCCTTCCATATGCATGAAAAAAGGGCATTAATGAAATCGATGACAATGAGTTCCATGCGTTTATTCAAGCTTACTGTGTACATAGACCTGTAGAGTATACATGTGTATCTGGCTATTGTTAGTGAGTTTTGTTTGTGTTTTAAACGTCAGAACACGTCAGCAAATGTTCGCTGCTTTACGTCAAGAATGGAATGCGATTCCGCAGAATTCGATTCTTACTATCATCAGTTCGATACGCGGAAGATGTACGGCGTGCATACGAGCCAACGGAAGTCACATCTCATATTGAAATCTAGCTGTGACATTGAAAACTGACCCCTGCCTTGTTCAGAGACGCGTCACAAAGTACTAAATTGCCACAATTAAATGAAATTTTAGGGTTGAGCTGTTTGATTGTCTACCTTTAGCACTGTATGAATTATTGTTTAAAATTAATTGTAATTTTCTAGAAAATAACAAAATATAACTGTGTGCGTTTCTTTTTTTGTTTGGTATATGACATTTCGATATACGTCGTGTGCACCTAGTAAAACTTAGCAAAATGAAGACTAACCGTATTAAAGTGTAGACGAAATGCATTAAATACGTACACAAACGTTTAAAACGTACCAAAAAGCAAATGCAAATGTATTACATAGTAAAGCGTAGTAAATACGGCTATATATACAGCTGCAAAGTGGCCAAGCTACGTTTAAATTAGAATTTCAACTCAAACGTACATGTAGTTTGGTCTCTTATTATTATAGGTAGTGTATACCAAAAAAAACCGTAGTTACAAGTAGTCTAAACATTCTAAAACGTAGACGAAACATTTGCTATCCATGGCAATGCATGGGAGGTTTCTACGTATTACTACGCGTTATCTACTTTTCCTACGTCTTACTTTCTTTCTGCGTTTTATTAAGTTTTGCAATACCTACAAAAAACGTCACTTCGACCATATTATCCCGGATACTAGTAATTCATACCAAAACGTACTGAATCGTAGCAGGCTAGTTAAATCTAGTCCCTACTGAAAGCATAGCATTAAGCCATTTCATAGCAAGGTTATACGACGTAAATCGTAGTTAAACGTAATGAAAATATACAAAAAACGTAATGAAATTTAAATCCGCACAAAACAGGACATAATTTTGGCAAAACGTAGGGGCGGGAAACGTAGTAAAACCTAGCCTTCAATACGTGACAGTGAGACTGTGGCTTAAAGGCTTTCAAATGGAATTTTCCTAGGTGAGACTGCGTAAGCCCATTAATGTCTAGCGTCTTATAGCGCCAGATCAGTTACCGCAGTATGCGTCGTCTGGCCAGGGTCTACACTTTCTGTACAAGACAAATGAGTATTTCTCCCTAGAATAAAATATAAGTAATAGAAAATGAGTCACTACAAGAGAAAACAAACAAAGTGGCAAGTGGGTCCATCAAAGACTCAGATCACCCTTGTCAGCCTCCCAGTCTGATCAGAACCTTTGCCTTGCACTAAAATGGTAGCTGAGGGTCCTAGCTTTGCTCAAACTGGGTGGATGCCGAGGCTGATGTAAATTTAAAGAGTAACTACGCTTCAGGAACTGACTGAATCAGATACCAAACCCTATCCCCAACATCAAAGGTTAAGATTGACAAAGACATCCCAACAAACAATAAGTTACAAGTGATAAGCCGAGTCAGCAGCTTAAGTCTTAATTGGGCGCACACGCCTCTTTGTTGCTTTGTCGTGTCGCGGCTCATTTTATGAACTAGACCAGACACCTCTTAATTGAGCCGCGACGTGAGAAAACCAACAATGTGGTCGAGCGTCCAGCGCAGACTCAGATCAGCCTGGGCATCCGCCCAGTCTGATCAGAGTCTTCGCTTTCCGCATGAAGGTAGCTTAGTCCCTCAGCTACCCTTTAAGCGCTTAGTAAAGAGTCTGATCAGACTGGGTGAATGTCCAGGCTGATCTGAGTCTGCGCTGGGCGGACGACCACATTGTTGGTTTTCTCGTGTCGCGGCTCAATTGATAAATGGACTCATCAATTTGATATTATTGATATCGTCAAAGTAGGTATTATCATTGTTTAATACACCATTTAAATATGTGGACCTTGAATCGAAATCTTGAAGTCTCTTAATATTGCCATTCAGAGTATTCACCATTTGTCTAGATAACTTAGCGCGAAGTCTAAAGTAAGTATTGTCATTGTAAGAAGACAAACGTCAGATTTAGTCTACTATGTCAGATCAGTGTGCCTTTTGAAAGAGATAATAACAACCAATGCCTTTTTACAGTATGAGAGCAAATAATTATAATAAAAGAAAATGAAATTGCATTTATTTGACCGCAAACTGCATATGAGCCGCGACGTGACAAAACCAACAAAGTGGTTGTGCGCCCAGTGCAGACTCAGATCAGACTGGGCATACGCCCAGTCTGATCAGAGTCTTCGCTGTCCGCATGATGGTAGACCCTTAGACCCTTAGCTACCCTTTAAATGCTTAGCGAAAAGTCTGATCAGACCTGTCGGATGCCCAGGCTGATCTGAGTCTGCGCTGGGCACACGACCGCTTTATTGGTATTCTCGTGTCGCGGCTCATATGTGAACCTGAAATCTGATAATTCGTAATCAGAGTGGTAATACATGTAGGTCTTAAAAATAAGTCGTGAGAAGGCTTTCTATGATGCCCATTTTAAGATAATTAAGCTTTATCATATTTATTGATGCGCAAAAAATGTTTTTCTTGTTGCCAGTAGTCAGACCAGCACATATCCCAAGATTCTTCAATTCCAGTCATGACCTCTATTATAGCATCTTATAGGGATAACAAAGGTTACTGTACAAAATCTGTACAGTTTGCTAAGGATATGAGTTGGAATGTAGTGTTTGATTTCACCAGCATAAGTACAAATAATCCAAGTGGTAAATTTTTAAAATCCAACGGTATGCAAAACTCGGTTTTATTGCAAAAAGTTGTAATATGAGTGCAAATTACACTGCTTGATCCTATATTAGGGGAGAGTCGGGTATCCTCGGACAGGCGGGTAAATTCGGACATTCAATTGCAAATAGTGAAAATCGAGATTAGACGGCTCATGATGAGCCGTCTCATCAGCATTTTCTCTGTTTGGCCAGTTAATTTTTGTTTTAGTTCCAAACAACTGACATATAAAGGAAACAATGTCAGTGTCCGAATTTACCCGCTGTCCGAAGTTACCCGACTCTCCCGTAGATGTCATACACCGTACTCCTGAAGGGTAATGTTAAGCAGCTACGCATAGCGCATCATAATATTTAAAATCTCGAGTCTTATAATGGTTTTATTTGGACAAAAAGATGTGTTGTTATGGATGCTTTCCTTCTCAGTCGTTGATGCAACTAGCATAGGTAAGTGACAATGAAATAAAATTTTAAAAAGTTCCTTCAAGAGCAGAGAATACATACAGAAGTAGGAACATGGGCCAGACTACGTAGTTTCGGCTATTAAAGCCTCGTCAGTGTCCCTGACAATATCTGGTGACGAAACCAGAAAAAAGCATATTGTAATTTCTCTTAATTTTAATTGGGCAGTCGATTCAAAGACTGAATAATTTCAAAAGGATCCAAATAATATAAAATACTACGATCTAGAATAATAATCCAAATCGATCTCAAATTTCAGATTTCTCAGAAAGTCTGCACAGATATGGTCCCATTTAAGATGGGTTTACCAGTCGACACGTGTTTGGAGACACATGTCATGCAACTTAAGTCACCTTGTAAACACCCAAAACAAATGTTGCATTACAAAATATATTGCATGCAACATGTATCTTTGTCTAAACAAATCATACGTGTAAAAATGATTACATGGCGCATGTGTTTTGCAATATGTGCCGTCGTGTAAGCCCGCGTTTAGAAACATACTGTGTTTTTTTATTGTATTTATTTTGTATTAAACATGCTTGTAAAGTCCTGCAAAATTCTCACTGATTTTTTTGTCGCTGAAATCTGTGCTGCAGGTGGTTCAGTTATGAGAAAAATAATGGTGTGGCTTCTCGGAATGTGGCTAACGCAGTTGCGTGATTGTGTGCAGTTTATAATTAAAATCTTAAAAAGTTCCTTCAAGAGCAGAGAATACATACAGAAGTAGGAACATGGGCCAGACTACGTAGTTTCGGCTAATAAAGCCTCGTCAGTGACCCTGACAATATCTGGTGACTATACCAGAAAAAAGCATACTGTAATTTCTTAATTTTAATTGGGCAGTCGATTCAAAGACTGATTAGTTTCAAAAGGATCCAAATAATATAAAAGACGATGATCTAGAATAATAGTCTAAATCGATCTCGAGTTTTAGATTTCTCAGAATCTATCCTCTGATCTCAAAGGATTTAAATAAAATATAATCTGCACTATGGATGATGTACGGGAGACGTTTTTACGGCCGCCACACGGCACAACACCAGCTGCAGTGAGGTAGAATTAAAATCTTAAAAAGTTCCTTCAAGAGTAAAGAATACATACAGAAGTAGGAACATGAGCCAGACTACGTTGTTTCGGCTAATAAAGCCTCGTCAGTGACCCTGACAATATCTGGTGACGAAACCAGAAAAAAGCATACTGTAATTCCTTAATTTTAATTGGGCAGTCGATTCAGCAAAGGATAGAAGCCTTTAAGAAACCATTACTGCTTTAATTACAAATATGTTTATTGTTCTACTGCTCCTGGACAATTTAAAGAGTTTGTTACAATAATAAGACAACTTATCTCCTCAACAGATCTTGTCATGAATGTTATTTCTTCCAGAATTTCGTCTAAATTCACCAGTCGATGTTGCGCTAGAAAATAATATTTTGACTCTAATCGAAGGAAGCAAATTCCATTTCGTTTGCTTCACACGAAAATCTGGTCGTGCATCCACTCCTTCATGGAGTATACATGCACAACAGAGCTTCCAGACAGGGGCGTCATCTCTTTCTACAGAGGACCTTAGCAGAAGCCATGCAGGCCACTACACTTGTTCAAACGGATATATGAGCAGAACACTCACACTGAATGTCTTATGTAAGTGTGAATTACTGGTTTTCTAGTACATGTATTATGGTATAGTAAACATTGGCGAGAGTGATCTCACGACCAGGTTATAAAGAGCTTTTAGTTTTACCCATCATTTATTTTTTATTTATAGAAAGTCTCTCAAGTTATAAGTTTACAAGTTTACAAGTTTATTTATTAATACAGAAAGTTTCACAAATGAAACAGACAATATACAGTGAGTGAAATAGAAGAAGACGAAAAAAACAACAAAAAAAAACAAACAAACAAAAAAAAAACATGACACTAACTATATACTAATTAATGGTAAGTTCAATTGCGGGAAACAACCTTATCAGATAACACACTTTAAAAGTTTTTACAGTATACTCCCTTCCACTATTTCAAAATAACAAGTGACAACTGGGATACTGTGCACAGACCAGTAAATAAATTAATTAACTTAGTTAAGAGCATAGTAGATCTAGATCTGTGGTAGCACTACAAATATTGTTAATTAAACTCAGAAATTCAGTACACTGAAGCCCAACAGTCACAACAAAATTGAAACAGTGAAAATAATGAAAATAATAAAATCAGATAAGAGGTATGTGTAAAATGGTAAATTAACCTCGTAGTTAAATCATTGCTAATTAATATGTTATCAAAAGCGTACAATAAACTTGTCCCGCTTATTAAAGCATTGAAAAATAAAACGTGACACAATTTTACATACTTTAACATCTTCATTACTCATGAGCCAAATAAATTTTTGTTGCAATGACAGAGACTCAATTTTTTATTATCTGTGTGACTTAAGAAGATTAATCTTTCATGTAAATGATTAGAACATTCTAATAAGAGGTGTTGTTCATCTTCAATTAAACCCTTGTTACACTGCCTACATATTCGGTCACATACTGGGGTTTTAGGATCTGTATATCGGCCTCTTTCGATCTCTAACATATGAGCACTGATGCGAAACTTCGATAGTGCTTGTCTTTCTTGAAATTTAAGGGAGTTTATATAAGATTCACATGCAAAGTGAGATTTAAAAGTGGCATATGTGCGTAATTCATTTCCGCCATTTACATCATTAGATTTACTTTTGCTGCTGTTAATATCAGACTGCCACTTGTTTTCAAATCTTTGTTTCCGTTTCTTTTTTAAGCAAAATAATGTTCTTTTGTTCAGTAAAAACGGGTTGTTAAACACATTAACCATGTTAAGCTCTTTAAAAATCAAATAAATACAATGCAACCAACAGTTATTGTCATTTTCAAACATGCTATAGTTTTCTTTCAAGGCCTTTTTTTTTTATATGAGACGCCTATTGATTTCAAATGGGTTTACACGAAGACAATTGTTGCCTGACACATGTGTTATATTACATGTGTCAACGCGTAATCTGTCCAAAAACATACGTTTCATGACAAAAACATGTTGTATGCTAAATCTCTCATGGTCTAAACATAACCTAAATAGTTGAATGACGCATGTTTCTTGCAACATGTGTCACCGTTTTTATCCCGTCTTTATAAGCATGTCTTGTCCGAGTCAGTCCAGGCATCTTATTTTCTATGCTGCGTTTGATGCTAAGTTTTACCTGTTGCTCTTATAATGTTTTTGGATTGAATGTTTACTTTGATGGCTTAATAACCATTTTTATCATGCGTCTGCTGCAAAAGTCACCTGATATCTGGAGTATGATAACATGATGGGATATCGAGTCACTTTAGAACTGCGCTTGCGCTAATGTTATCAGGCGATGCCTTTAGAAGCGATCTCTGAAGACGATTGGCTAAATACTGACTTTGGCCGTGATATCAACGTTCGATTGGTTAGCTGACATCACCGACTTACGTCATAACCCATTCGCGACGAAAGCAAGTTCAAACAAAACTGCGTAACTTTGCTTATCATTTGTTTGCCGCTCTTTACGCCGTAAATTCTTCTAATGATGCATGATAAATCGAAAACCATGTAAGTGTCTTTTGATATCAAGTTTATCAGGCTCGACCAGAAGTACGTCTGACTTGCTCGGCAAGCCTCACAATTCATACTCTGTTTCTGGTCTTGCCTGATAAACTTAATATCAAAAGACACTAACATGGCAGCTATAAGATGGATTTACGCCGCGAACCATGTTGCATGACGCGTGTCGCATGCGTTCATTAAGAAGATTACGCATGTTGCATGCAACATTTTTATGTCTAGAGCATGTATTTTTGGCATGTTTACATAGTTACACATGTTGCACGACACATGAATCAGGCAACAATTCAGGTTATACTCAGACAATAAGCCATGTTGCATGCAACATACTTATGTCATGAAACATATATTTTTGGTGCTGTTTAGTGATACATGTTGCATGACACATGTATCATGCAACCATTCAGGTTATAGTTAGACAATAAGCCATGTTGCATACAACAAAATTATGTCATGAAACATATGAGCCGCGACACGAGAAAACTAACAATGTGGTTGTGCGCCCTGCGCAGACTCAGATCATCCTTGCCATCAGCCCAGTCTGGTCAGACTCTTCGCTAAGAGCTTAAAGGGTAGGTAAGGGACTAAGCTACCTCCATGCGGACAGTGAAGACTCTGGTCAGACTTGACGTATGCCCAGGCTGATCTGAGTCTTTGCTGGGCGCACATGCCACATTGTTGGTTTTCTCGTGTCACGGCTTAAACTTTTTGGGATGTTTACATAGTGACACATGTTGCTCGACACATGTATCATGTAGCCACTGAGGTTAGAGTTAGACGATAAGCTATGTTGCATGCAACAGAATTATGTCATGAACCATTATTATTTTTGGGATGTTTACATAGTGACACATGTTGCACGACACATGAATCAGGCAACCATTCAGGTTATACTCAGACGATAAGCCATGTTGCATGCAAAATAATTATGTAATGTGTTTCATGGTTGCACAAGTTGCACGACACGCGTATCATGGGACATATGTTGCCGTATAAACTCGCAACTAGAGGACGTCCACGCTGACTCAGTAAATGTCACATTATTCAAGAGGAAATCTAGGGCGCGATTACGTGGTAATTATTTTAGGTGTCCAAATATTTAGATTCTTGCGGTATTTCAGACCCACCAAGTAGGGCCGAGATTACTGCTCCATTTACGGTTCTACGCAACACGCAAGTCCAGGCTTCATGTGCTGCTGACTCTAACCCACCCGCAACATACTGGTGGACAACTGACTCATCGGCTGATGCTCCGAAGATTGGCACTGGTACAATTCAGAACTTTCTTTCATTAGATCATTGGCGTTCTCTGTTTGCCAGTCTAACTGCATGTGTTATATCATGCTTTTTTATGCAAAGCGCCTGGGATACAGCAAAATTGACATATCAGTTTGGCGGTCTAATTCTTTACAGTACCGATTAACATTTAAGGTGTACTCAAAATGGATGGATGGATGGCTTGCGATTTTGCGTCCTTTTTAACAGTATTTCAGTCATATCAGGACGATGGGTGGGTGATATTGAAAGCCTGCGTTCACTGGAACCCCTTTTACGATTGAAATTATTCCCGCCTACTGCAGGGCTCGAACTCGGGACTGCTAGATCAGCAGGCCAGCTATTAATCTACTGCGCTAGCGGGACTACTGTATATTCGAAGAAACATTAAAAGAATAATAAGCTGCATGTCTTTGAACCAACGACGAAATTTAAATATGAATATCATCTTATAACTGTTTTGGTAACATTTGTTTGGTCCACCGAGAATATGAATAAAGAAACACAGGAAAGGCAAGAATAACAAAGAACAAGTCACCAAGGACGCCAAAACAAAACATAAGAACATAAGAGAGAGAGAGAGAGAGAGAGAGAGAGAGAGAGAGAGAGAGAGAGAGAGACCCTAACGACGAACCGAAACTCAACAATCAGACATCATAACCTGCTCATGATATGATACTACCTGCTCATAATACTCTGAAAAGAGGGTGTAGCATTATATATAGAAAGAAAGAAAAGGTACATTCAGCAAGCACTCGTATGTAAACTTTACGTTTAGTGCATTTCTGCGAAAACGACGTTAGAGCTTTTTTGTCTTTAGGTCCAACGTTCACCATCCATAATGTGGAAACTGCCTATATCCTCTTGTATTGTTTTGCGCAAAACAAAATGGTGCCTACTGTCGGAGATGCAACAACACAAACCCCCGCTTCCCATCTGCGACACATAACAGTACAAGGTAAAATATTAAATTGTATTAAACCTTGCCACTAACTTCCCATAGGTAACTAGATTCGTACATCGATGGAACGACAATTGATCTTGTGACGTTGTCATCAAGTGACGTCTAAGGTAAGCGAACGTTTTGATTGGTCCACGTAACGTTCAATTCGCGCGACGTTATGGCGACGGCTGTTGAACGTAATGGCCGAATACGTCGTGACTAATTTTTCTTCGACCCAAATTTTGTGTATTCTACACTTAATTACCACGGAAACGGCATAGATGGGGTCTAAAAATAAAGTGTAAATATGAGAGTTAAACTTTGATTTTTCATCGTTCATTATGTGAAGAAGCCAGCGGTCGTCGCTAAAACTGTACAAGAAGCGCTTCGTGCTTCAATGAATTTTAGCACCCACTGGCTTCATCACATGATGGACGCTGACAAATTAAATGTTAATTCTTAAATACACCTACCAACGATACAACATTTGACCTGTGTGTTTCCTGGACATCTGATACAGAAACGCAGATTGACGTAATGGCGATTTTTATGATTCTGTAAACGATGGTATGACTGGATTCCAAATTAAGACCTTCTGCACTCTTGAGTGAATCAGTACTAAACAATTAACAATCGATTTCTAGATCGTACTAGTCTCAGCTGCTGAAACCACATAAGTGGTGGTAATTGATAAAATTTAATAGTTACTGTAGCAGACAATTTTGATGGGACATTTATATACTATCAGCCATTTGAAAGGCTTCTGGTAACCTAAACAGGACCATCATCAAGTTCATTAAAACATCCAAACATGATTCTATTAAGTTCTGTAAACAGCACATGAATAGATCGGTACATATAATACATGCATTTTTAAAGCAGTACTTATTCCAGTACCGAGCAAAAGTAGAAACGTTACATTACAGCTAACAGTTCCTCACAGTCACATATTTCCCTCGATCTACACCGTCTGGATCGTGCCAGGTATTCAGTAAAAGTTTTTTCGTAAAATCATGAATCGGATGCTCTTCATATGAGAGTTATCCTTCCTTATTCGGTTTTAGGATATTTTGCCATATATCGACTATGCGCATACGCAGATGCACATTTTTTGATGGTCTGAAGTGTTCCACCGAGAGTGATAGAAAAAGCGAAATCTTGCTAACGTTGTACTACAGGAAACAAAAAAATTAAAGCTTTATTTTCAAAAAAAAAAAAAACAACCAATTATCTTCCTTCGCATTAAAACTGTAGAGATCTTCATATTTTTGCTCCACATTTTTCTTGTTGTTGAATTACAACAAAACGTACTTTACCTTACATTAATCCAAGTATACCTGAGAGAAAGTAAGTGAGCTAACCACAAATTAATTTCCATTGTTCATCATTTCTTATTGCATTTTCCGAAGAAATAACATTTTATCAGTGATTTTCAAAGCCATCAAGTACCTTTTGAAGTGTGCTTTCGCTTTTCCGTTTTGGTACACAGATTGTTTACCTGAGGCAATTAAGGATAGGTTAACCATGTTAACCATGTACTCTCTTTTTAAATCAAGTTTGAAATGCCAGATCGACAGCACTTGCATAGCTAAACACTGGATCTCTGTCCACTTTAAAATATATTTGTTTGATTGGAAGAGTATTTTCAGCAATCCACTAGTATCTCTGCATTACGCATGCATTTAACTTTAAAATACGTTCTTATTCATTAAGCAGGCTGGTTCCATTAGATGGAACATTTGCAGACAAATCACGCGTAGCGTTTTGCTTTTGATCAGTGTATAATAAAACACGTTAGCATTAAGATGTATGGTCACACCCCTGTTTAAGCCTTTGTTCTGAAAGGGTGACGACTTTTCTTACTTCCTTTATTGATTCTTCCCTGGATACCACAGCCCTGACTTCCATGAAAGAATTATCTCCTCTAGAAGCAAAACCTGCATTTAAGAATTGGCCCTATTAAAAAGAGAGGAGAAAAAAAGAGTAGAGTTGCTTGGTTTTCGAAATCAATTTTCAATGTAAAGGTTGAATGTATTTGTTGATTTACTTTTTTTCTACCAGAATCTGCGCAAATTCAAGACTTGCCTAGCGAGTACGGAATTTACGTTGGCAGCACAATAGACATAGTTTGCCCGGTAGACGGTAATCCTACTCCCATAATCTGGTGGACGAAACAACAAGATGATAACTTCTACAGAACTGGAAGAAGACTGATAGAACAGGACGTAAAAGTACTTGATGTTTTCAGTTATATATTTGATAGTACCTCTTGTCTTATACGATTAAATAGGTATTTTAAGAGAAAGAAATTTTATTTGCTAACATAGGGAAATCAATAATTTTGTGTTGAAGTAATTTTGTAGATTTCGTGGCATTTTTAAAAAGAGTCGACTGCCTATATAACGAAACCAGATTAAATCAAGGTCAATAGGCGAATATTTCCAAACAAGAAGGGACATAACCGATGTACACTTAGATATGTTACTCATGAAAATATTCAGTCAGGAAGCTCCAGTCACTCATGACACAAAAAGAAGAAAACCCTTATCTACAACCTCTGTTCTGTTCTATTCTATTCTATTCTATAGCCTTGCAATGGTACTTGCCAGGGCACTATAGACGACTTCAAAACAATCCCTTCCCACCTTGTCCTGTTTTCAGCTGCCCTAGTTCAGCTAATAGTGTCTCCCCACCTCTTCATCTGTCAACCTCTTCTTCTTGCCTTTTACTATCCCCTGTAGAATTGTCTTTGCTAAACCAGAAGACCTTAAGACGTGCGAAACCACCTTAGTTTCCGTTTCTTGACCATAGTCAGGAGTTCGTCATATTTTCCAATAGCTGCTTGGATTTTCAGCGAACCTCCTTATTGATTATGCGGCCTTGTACAAAAAATTCAGTAACCTTCGCTAGCATCTCATCTCAAAGGTCTGTGTTCCTTTCTCTAACTCTGCTGCCAAGGTCCACGATTAACAGCCATACAAAAATATGGAAATTACAAGGGAGCACATCAGTTTCACCTTTACTCCAAGAGATATATTATTATCTCTCCAAATTCACTTCAGCTTTGTAAGAGCTGCAGTGCCTTGTGCAGTTTTTGAGAGAACCTCCGGTTACGAGCCGTCATCTGAGACAACTGCTTTAAATTATTTAAAGTTTTTAGGTGCCCAGATTATGTCTTTTTACCTTGATCTCCCTCTGGTTACCATTGGTGCTGTTTGTCATCAGTTTTTAGCACTGCTCTTTAGTTTATACGCTCGTACCTTGTGCAGGTTTTATCGTGGCTTTTAACTAGGACTTCTAGTTTCTGCTCTTCCTCGGCTACAGCATCTATGTCATCGGCAAACCACAGATAGGCAATATTCTTGCCGCCTATGTATGATAACTGTTAAATCAAGTACCTCCAGAGCATCAGACATAATCCGTTCGAGAAAATGTTGAAAAGGGTGGGTTACAGAAGACACCCACGCCTGAACCCAACCTGAACCATTCTCCTTGCTGCCATCCAGCTGGACCGTACATTGCCCAATGGGCTATACGCCATACTTTGTCAAAGGTTTTTGGAAATCAGTGAAAACATGGTACACAATTGGCCAATGTTGGAGGTATTTTTCAACCTCAGCTTTCGTGTTGATGCTGGTCAAAATTACATGTACGTGTTTAGTCAAAGTAAAGGCATTCAAACTCAGCACTGAGGCATCACATTAACGCACATAAAATTCATATATACACACAATATAAAACAACAACATTGCTTGGCGGCCATCCAATACAGAGCTTTTCATGATTTGTCGTCTTGTTTTTTTTTCCCCTGGATATTCTATATTTTTATCCCCCGCCGAAAGCTATAGTTTTCTTAATGGCCGTCCGTCCGTTCGTCCGTCCGCCTGTCCGCCCGCCCGCCCCCGCCGCAATTACTAAGTAACCACTGGACAGAGTTTCATTAAACTTCAAATGAATATATATCACTATAACACGCTGATGCAAGTGACTGTCCTTTAGACTGGTTTAGTAATGTCTGCGTTATCGCCCTTGAATTGACTTAAAAATCAATAAAATGAACCATAACTAAGAGACCATTACCGAAACTATGTGAAACTTTAACTGTATATGTATCACTATATTCACACGGTTATGCGCATAAAGTTTCATAAGAATGACATCAGTAGTGTTTTAGTTATTGCCCTTGAATCAATTTAAGATTGACAAATTCAGCCATTACTTTGTAATCAATGAATAGAATTCTATGAAACTTATACTAAATATGTATCACCATAACACGTCGGTGCATTTTACGGTTTGTCGGAACTGCTTCAGTAAGCAATAAGTTATGGGCCTTGAATTGTTAAAGATCAACAAATTGAGTCAATAAAAAGTAACGAATGAATGGAATTTCATGAAACTTAAAATTATTATGTATTGTCGTGACTCATTAATGCAAATAATGTTTTGTTATAATCGCATCAATAGTGCATGATTTAATGCCCTTGAATTAATTAAAAATTCACAAATCAGTCATAACTAAGATACCATTGTACAAAATTTCTTGAAACTGAATTAAAAATGTATGACAATAGTGCATTGATGCTGAAGCAAGTTCTTAAGAAAGCTTCAGCCTATGCCTCACTTCTGCCAGAGTTATTGCCTTTGAGTTGATTTACAATCCACAAGTTCAGACGTAACTAAGTAACCAGTGATTCAAATGTTATGAAAGTTAAGATAAAACATAAAAAAATCAAATCCGCTTCGGCGAGGGATACAAATTCTCCGAATTTAATTTTTTTGTTTTGGTTTTGTGGGCTGGATGATGGATATGTTTGCATTTGTTCCTGATCTTACCTATCTTTTTACCTTACCGATCTTTAATTGATGTGTGTGGCATACAGTATGGATTATGGAGTGTAGAAAAATGATACGCAGACAAACTGGGCACCTGGCACTGACTAGGTGAACATGATTCAGAATGACGTGTTTCTGTAAGATATTATAAATCCTTCGTTTATGAAATTATGGATTATAACACTTTTCTGAAAAAAATGTCATTATAGATGCATCCCTCATAAAACTTGTCGCTTACATTTGCAAACTTCAGCAAGTCCGGTGTATGCTAAACTTCAAACGCTACCGTCATCGTTGAATTTCACCTGGTTGACACCATGACAGAACTTTATATTGCAATTTATATACTCCTTTAGGCGAAAAGGGAACAAATTCAGGGAAATCAACTCTGTAATTTTCAGTTTTGCCTCCCTTCTCAATTGAGTCAACTGCAGCTTGAGAAATATTTCCCTAAAAAAAGGCTCCATTTTGGAAGGGTTTCTGTGTCCAGAAAAGCAACGAGGAAGTCTCTTTTGAAAAACTAGACATAAGTTGAAAACTATGTCGGTGTACCTCAAGAATTTATAGATAAGTTTTGCAAGGAATAATTTATAGAAGTATCTTATAAATGTTTTGCAGATAGACTTTGCCGGGGAGTATCGTTGCCATGCCAGAAACATTATAAGTGTAAACGGTACTGATCAACTTGTCAATGTTAGTAAGAGCATCAGTGTGAGGATAATGGTTATAGGTCAGTAACCGAGCAATATTAAAATATTTTAATATAATTTGATTTCGATTTACAATGCACTGACAAGGACTTTGTTGTTCATACATGATTATTAGATTATTATTTTATTTGCAGTTTCATTTTCACATTTATGGAGAATACCTTGTGCGTTTTTTTCATATCATGCTATTTAGGCGAGATCAGAAAACGTCTACAAATGGCGAGGCTTGCCGAACCAACCCAAATGATTTGGTTGAACATTGTACCAAAAGGAAGTAACATGGCTTTCCATTCTATATGAATACAATTAGCTATTTGATTGACCTAAAGAGTACATGTATTAGGAGCAAACTCCATGACGTCGCGTTTACATTTTGGCATACTTCATTAATGTCATTCAGCCAGTCGGACTCTGATATCATATAAGATGTCATCGTTTAGGCACTCGTGTGCTGAGACAGTTACAAAATACAGTTTACTCTCGTTATCTCAAACACTGATACATTTCAACTCTTGTTATCTCAAACTGCTGATTTTTCAAGGTAAAATTTCTAAGATCAGAAAATTTACTTTGAGAAATCAGTAGTTTAAGACGAAATAATGCAAAAAACCACACAAAAAATAAATAGTATCAGCTTTGACCGTCACAACCTGCACTATTCTGGCAAGCATTTTTTTTCTCTTGCAAGCATTTTTCTTTAGCAATATAATTAGTACAAATACGGATATGGTCGTCTTACATATGCTCTTAAGTTAAAAAGTTTCTCCACCCCTTTTCAAAGAGACACCACACTTTCAGGAATGAATTTTACCAGGGTGTTTGATTCTGAGGGAGCATTGTCGTGAGAACTTCCCGAAGAAAAGATCGAAACGTGTACATACTGGCCGGTCAGATTAATGTCCATCGGTGGTCTGTCAAAACATCTTAATCAGTTCGTGTGTTATACAAATTGTAGATACACCAGTGAAGATGTGGACAGTCGTAGCAGCAGTAACAGGATGGGCTGTTGCAATAGTTTTTGCGGCAATGACAGTCTTCGTTAGGTTTCGTAAAAGAAAAAGATCAAAATGTAAGTATTTATGATGCATAATGAAGCATTGGTTAATTTCAAAATATCTTCTTTGATGCTTGATAAGTAGATAATAAATAAATGATAGGAAGTATTTACAGCTCCGGGCGATTTTTGGTGCATGGAGGCAGTTAATATATCACAGAGAGAGAGGGACTAATAGACAAGTTATTGTGAATGAATAAAAGCATATACAGAAACAGAGCAATTTAACAAAATACATGTTTTAAAAAATTAAGATTAAAAAAAGTAAAAAGTATGCAAAGACCAGGAACTGAAACAATCAAAATCCAAATCCAGCCCTCAAACCATAGTTGGAAACAATTATTTTACATGTATCACATACTTCCAACATTTGCAGCTTATATTTCTGACATCGTACTCGTATTGTGGCTGCGAAGAAAGAGAATAAAAATTGAGCAACGTCATGTAACTTCCATCAATGTGGCGTATTCAGATCATCTTTCTCATGTATACGAGGATATATGAGACCTCACTATTGGCTCTATGGCTTGGACCACTTCCATAAATGACTGATGTAACAAGCGAAAACTCTGATCAGACTGCATTTATGTGCAGTCTGAACAGAACCTTTGCTTGTCACCGATGCCACATTGTAAGAATCCACATGATGCGGCTCAAATATATGTCCTACTTCCAAACAAGTAACTCATGCATATATTTGTATAGGGAGTGCATTATGTATATTCATAAATTATACATACAATTGTCATTCTAAGTTCTAAAAGATACTCCTTCAAAAAAGGGTCACATGCAGATGTTTTAATTGAATCGCTTCAATACCACCTATGTAACACGCAGTGTTGCTGATACCTGGTTACTCCGGCTTCAGATCTAACTTTAACTTTCCGGATTTTGTTTTTAGAGAAACTCTGTTTTCAAAATAGTGTAAAAGGCAAGCATTATATATTATACGAGCCCAATAAATCATACGCACCCAATTGGCCATGAAACACGGTATGTACGATGAGTCGTTCGCCAATTAAATCCAAGTTATGTTGAAAGTGTGCCAAATCAAAAAAAAAAGAATAACGAAACTGAACAAATGCCAATCAGTTCATACGAGATGGGGTGTCAGTGAACTCCGAAAAAATCAAATGAAAAGCGAGAAACAAATCGGTTGGAATTAGAAAGTTGTATACGGTGGCTGGCGTATTCAAACAAATAAGAAATAAATAAAGAATTCTGGAAACAGCGTCAGGGACTGGTATAGATTTTGGTTTGATTCCACTGTTTAAGAAAGAAAAAGTAGCGTTAGTTCCTGAGAATTTTTCTGTTTACTTTTGCTTTTTGCGGGGAGGTGGTAGAGAAGTGTCCCAGAATTATACATCCATAGGAGTGAAATGCCAGCATGGTAATGGCTTTGACAATATTTACACACATGAAAGATAAGAAACAAGGGACCTCTGACGGTAACAACGCAAAGTTACATATTTTTCAACAAGTAACTGTAGCCTATTGGGCAGCAAAAGTTGAAATATTTGGTGTAAATATGTAGTCTTAATCATTATGAAGACGTTTTAACTGTCATTTTTAAGAATGATCATGCCTCCAGATTAACTAAAACCTATATTTTTAAGAAGAGGTGAGTTTTTGGTCTCCGAAAGTGAGCCCATTCTTTCTAATATATTGTAATGTTAATTGAAAAAAAGATGTTGAAATTGATGCAGGCACTTTAGTTCTGATAGCATGTTATATATAAAAAAATAAGGACTTTTGCCTGGATATTTTGATAAAAAGGATGTAATTCGCCCCCCCCCCCCGCCCCCACCCCAATAGCTTTTAAGCTCCCGCAAACCACTCACATATAATAATGTGTATAATGATAGTACACACATACATGCAAAATGGCATCCTGAGGCACGGTGCGCGGTTGGAGGGGGTGGGGGCAGGGGGTGGGCGCGGGCGCGGAATTTATCTATCAAACACTTTTTCCTGTTTGCATTACGTTAGATTATAAATTCTGGCTTCCTTCATCAAAAATTGAAGATGTCTATTTTCTAAAAATCAGGAATTAAATTTAAAACCAGTTATGGGAAGTTGAGAGCAACACTTTGCGAGAGAAGTCCGTGGGTTTAGTAAAATTCATGTTTGACTTATTTTATCTGCAAATTTACATTGCAACTGTCAGAGGTCCTTTAAACTTTAAAGCAAAAAAAAAAAAAAAAAAAAAAAACTTCGGACTTCTGAATGATGTGCAATACAGAAAGGTCAAAAATAATAAAATAAAGTTATAATGAAAAAATAAAAATATAATAAATAAATAAATAAATATTAATGGAAAAACGCAACAAAAATAAGCTCCCAACCTCTGTTAGGGCTCCTCTCAAAGTTTTATTTACAGCTCTCACCTGATTGACAGTGCTTTATTCCCTTACTTGTGTTTGTACTTCGATAGCCAGTCAATCGGTTTTCTCGCAAGTTTGATATGTTGTATATCTGGTGTCCAAAACAATTAAAGGGGGAAAAAATGTAAATTCCGAAGTAGAGTTAACTTAAGTGGATATTAGTTTGAACTGATTAATAAAATTCAACGACGCATTCACGACACCAAGCGGGAAATAGTTACACGAATCAATAACTACTGTAGTTAGACAACACTTAGCGTTTTGCAAAATTGTCAATTTCCAAGGTTGGTGGTGATAAGAAGATGAAAAGGTCAATTATTAACAATCGGCGGCAGTCAGTTTCCACAAGTCCAGGAGCGCAGAACAGGCATAAGACATAAAACTGATGATGCCCTTGAAAGGCACCACTTGAAAAGTAAAACTCTCCTTTTGCGATACACTGTTAAAATATGTAAATAGTTGTATTAGATATTTATCCAAAATATCATAGTTGTTAGTAATTAGATCTGCATGTTATCTTGTAATTATTTTTCTTATACTTTCAGCCTGCAGAAGAGATAATGATACATCGATAGAACTTGCAACAGTTCAAAAGTATGTATACCATTAACCATTTACAAAAAAAAAAAAGAAAACACTGGGGAATTTGGGGAATTTGAAATCAGAGTTACGCTGTTGTATAGAGATGATGTTTCTTTTTTTTTGTTGTTTTGTTTTGTTTATTTTTCTTAAAACTCAAAACTAGTAGAATGATACAACACAGCCAATCCATAAAGTTTGAAAACAGTCTACCAGCTGAAAAGGCATGATGTTACATGTAGATCGAGGAACTTACTACGCTAGGAATTAGTTTACATTACTTTATGCGAATGAGCTTTTACACTGAAGTGTCTTACTTTTTGTAGATTTCTCTACGTTTTATCTCCATTATTGAGCAAAACTTAAGTCAACATTTAAAATGTTGTATGGAAGACACCATGACCTCGTAGCTGAGCTTCCAATTTACCTTTTGTTAGTTTCGTTGACTAGTCTTTTAGATACATAGACATGGTAGGCGTTTAAGAACAGGCATGTGTTGCTTACTGCTCACGAAAATTTGAGGACACCAATGCATAGGGGCAATGTCGATGTGTCGAAATATTTCGGATTTGTCGATATTTCTTATGTTTACAGTTCGAAGTTTTTGACTAATTCTAATCTAAAAAGCATTTTCTTTCTGAGGTCTAGGCAACTATTTATACCTGAAAAAATCTTGTTTGCTCCTTTAATATACAGCATGACATTACTCTGTTTTCCAGCCTTGGGCCGAACATGGATACATCTGATTCCAGACGCCTTGTACCTAACCTTGCTTCCAAAGCCATGCCAATCCCCGCGTGTAAATGCTCACATCTGTTACATGCTTGCGTTAACGGTAATGATTTAATATACATTTATCTTTCTATTTTTACTGCAAGTCAATTGCACAATTAATCTTAAAACCTAGGTTTGAAGGTGGATCACGCACGTCACGAGCACATGCTGATGATGGTGTATAGCTTGTGTTTCAAAAAAAAAATAATATCGAACCAAAAACGAAAATCAGCTTTATCCTATGATGTCGCTGTTATTCAGTGGATAACGTCATGTCATAAAAATGGTATGACCGCACGTGTAATAACACGTTGGTGCGTACATGTAACGTCATTGACAACGTCCATGTCAACAATGCGTTTTCTTATCTAATAAATACTGTACATTTAGAAGGCGTTAAAATCCCAATTTAAAGGGTCTTTTTATAAGCAAAATCTTACACTCGTGGTCATTTCATATGAAATTTATGAAACTCGCCAAAGGCTTGTGTAAGATCCTCTATTTATCTCGAGTATTACAAGTTCATTTTTATGTTTTAAACCGTATTTTACCCGCACTAATGTCCTTTGTCTACACCAAATTCTATCATTTTATAAAATGAATCCATTTAACAGGAAACTTCGGAAAACCAAACCTGAGGACCGTTTCCCGAAATTTTCTGGTAATTGGTTTCGTTTCACAAACCAACGACATTTGCCTCAGAGAAATTACAATTTTCCTAGGTTACTGTTTTTTGGCAATGAAATCGGCTTTTATAGACCTGAGATAAAGCTGATTTACTTACTTGATCTTATATCATTTTCTTCTCACACATAAGTTATTTACCCTTATTAGCACGAGCTCCTGGCGTACGTTATCTACCTTGGATTTGTGTTTCAAACTTGTGTTTTAGATCATGTGCCTTAGAAATAATACTGCCAGTCCGTGGTTCCTTTATAGCTTTTCGAAACCAAGGCTACAAAAGCTAGTTCTGAAACTACAACCCAACCTTGTAAGCATTCTTCAGAAAAAGATTACTCCTCGAAAGTCTCAAACAAGTACTGAATCCATGTATAAGACTTTCAAGTTGTTTTTAATCTTGATTTAAAGAGTTTTGAATACATAGCCTAAGACTTTCAATGGGATATTTATTTTGGACTTAGATTTGAAAAAAATAAATAAATAAATAAAAATAAAAGAAAACATGTACCGAAACAAATATTTCCTCGTAACTTCGAAAAGTTCAAACAGAGGACTGAAATTTAAAGAGTAACTACACTTCGGGAACTGACTGAATCAGATCCCATACCCTATCCCCACCATCAAAGGGAAAGATTGACAAATACATCCCAACAAACAATAAATTACAAGTGATAAGCCGAGTCAGCAGCTCTTTTCCAAATAGGTGGTAACTCAGCTATCTAATTTAGACAAACAGAAGGGTTACAACAGACTAAGCAAATTATACGAAAAACATTTAACAACTATTTTTACCTATTTTCTATTTTTATTATACGAGTAGAAGGGTTAAAATGAAACACAATAAATTAAACAACACCGAACATAAAACAAATGCAACCGCAACGAAAGTACCGCCTTAGGACGGTCAGTAATAACTACTGGGGAGGGGGGGGGGGGGTAAACCGGTTTTACTGGGTCCAAACCTTCACCCTCATCCTCCGCCGCGGTGCACACAATTAGTTGGTAGGTTGGTTCGTATGGAGGTCCCCTAACTCACCAGAGAGTCATCACGGTCAACAATTAAAATCAAGAAAAGACCGTGATGAAGCAAGGATGAGGACTCGACAGCCAAGACTTGTTAAGACACCTGGAGATCTCTGGGGCGTCAGCAACACCACTGAAACTCAGACCCAGTTGTAAAGTGTCCGAACCCAAGTTTGAAGACTTAACGTGCATATGACTTTCACATATTCTCTCACTTCAAAGCCATTTTATGTTTTATTTTAACGCCTACATAACTTAGCTGTTTCATGGCTCTTAACGCGAAATTGTACGAGAATAGTACCGGAGCAGTCCACATAGATGTATAACAATTGATCTAACAAAATATTCAGTAGAATTAACAGATTTGCGAAAATATTCCTCATAACGAAAAGCAGAGCTTCAGGTAAGGTAGGGTTTCGATGATAGCTCTGAGTTAGTTTTTTTCTCATTTCTCAGTCAAATCTATATTAAATAGTTAAAACAGTTGTTGCTACTTTTTCGATTAGGGTATCTGAATGACCACCTGTTTGGGAAAGAGCTGTTTATCCTGTTTCCGCGCGCATCTCTCGTGAACTTTGTCACTTTGAGTATGTGCTTCTTTCCCTTCATATTTGATTGTAGTAATTCCTGATCATTGCCTATCTTTTAAACTCAATACATCTGTCTCCGTTACACGAGGCCACGGAAAACTTTACGTTTTCCTTTCTTGTTTATTTCAGGTTCAGCATCTGAAGAAACGAACAGAAAGGTTGTTGGAGCGTCCAATAGCAATTCTGACCTCACTGGGTTATATGAGCTACTGTAGTGGCACAAAAACCTTCTTGGTATGTGCTACAACACGCAAAAATGGTGCATAATGCATTTGCAAACAGCAAATACAGTCAAACACGTCTTAAAGGCCTAGGTGGGCTATAAAAGGCAGAAATAAGGGCTACTTTCAGTATTTCTCGAGTTATCTAAGGGTAAACATCTCCAGGAGGTTATAAAACTCCAACATCTGATCTGATTGGCTGTTGGTCGTGTTGAGGAATTTACCTGGGAAATATCCGACAGCTGACAGCGGTAAATATTTATCATAAGGCAATGGATTGGGATTAATTTTTTTTTATCAGAAATGCAGTAGCCTCTCCCACTTACCTAAGTTTACACAGCTGTAAAAAAGATGTAGTCAATCCTATGCCGGGAGTACATGATTTTGGCCTTTTAGCAAGCACCTATGGGAAAGGCCATAGCTGCTTGCTTGTAGAAGCGTGAAGGTCAATTAACACTGAATTCATTTCGGGAAATGAAAGTGATCAGATTAACCAAATCATAAGTCCATAAGTTTAAACATTGACAGTTCCGGATTATCTTAGATACACAGACATGAACCCCGAAAGAGAGTTGTGACCCGGTGTTCGGGAATATTAAGCATCACCTGTCTATTTTAATACACCCACTAGATCTATGTGTCTGTGGAACAAGTCAGTGTAAATGAAAGTCCGGTATTTGGAGCCTAACTAGAAGATGAGATTTTGGCCTTATAGGACAGGGTTTCGCTTAATATATGTGGCTTTTAAGACAGGTTTGACTATATTATTAAAGTAAATGTACCTTTACCACATTAAGTCCAACAGATCTATGGTTTTGAATTTAACTTTTTCAGTATTGCTAAACCAGAAACAGTTGAAATAAAATAGTGATCGGCATGTCTCGGCAAGCAACATACATCCCTCTCGCAGCCGCATTTACTGACGCGAAACATATGAGGGTGAGGTTGGGCCTGTAAAATCGATTTAAGCCCCCCAGTAATTCATTACTGACCGTTCCAAGGCGGTAGTTCTGTTGTGGTTCTTTGTTGCCTGTTTTTGGTGTCAGAGTTTCTGTGATGTTTTACCTTATGTATGTTATTATTATTTTGGTTCGGTTTGGGTTGCTGAGTGGCCACCTTTTGGGAACAAGCTGCTCACTCGGTTGGCCATATGTTCTCTGTATCTTGATTATTTGTAATCTTAGTTGTTTCCAACTATGGTTTGAGAGCTGGATTTGGATTTTGATTGTTTCAGTTCCTGGTCTTTGCATACTTTTTACTTATATTTGCCGCAGACATCAGGTAAAAGACAGTTCGCGAAAGCAAGCGCCCCCTAGTATTTTTGACGTCTTTCTAAAGCATGTAGATTCCTCAAGGTCTACACTTCTGAATAAGTTCTGACTAGTAAGAATAGTACGCGAATAGCGCACTGACTCTGATCAGTCTGTGCGGATATGCTTGTTTTGGACAGGATGTGGTATTTGAATATCGGTTTCTGGCCTTGCCTTTCGTATAATTTGTCTGACACTTTCTTGTTTACACAGCTTTAAGGCACTCTATTTGCGCATCGAAATTCTTGACGTATTTTTTTCTGTTTTAAGTCAATTTTCTTTCAAAACAATCCCAAAGATCTAGATCCGTCTTGGATCTAGATCTTAAGAAGTTTTTTTGGAAGCAAATACCTTTCTTTTTCTCAGCTGAATTTTACAAGACAATTACATATTTGAGCCGCGACACGAGAAAACCAACAAAGTGGTTGTGCGCAAAACGCACTCAGATCAGCATAGACATCCGCTCAGTCTGATTAGAGTCTTTGAATTGCGCATAAAGTATAGCTCAGAGTCTAAGCCAGCGCCATGCGGACAGTGAAGATTCTGATCGGACTGGGCGGTTGCGTAGGCTGTATTGAGTTAACGCTGGGCGCACAGCCACTTTGTTGGTTTTGTCGTGTCGCGGCTCATTTATGGTAATTTTGAAAAGGTGAACTCCCGACTTATAACTGAAACCAAGCGGTTCTATGAGGAAAGGTACAGCATTGCATGTGCGAATGGGCATACATGTAACACTAATGATAATAATGATGATAATGATAATAATAATAATAATCGACTTCATTAAAGAGGTTAGCACATTTAGTTAGAAAATTAATTTTCCACGAGGCCCTGTATTATACACATAAAATTATCTAGGATAAAAGAAAATAATCAAACACGGATAGATTAACATGTAGCGTAACAGAGTCATTCTGATTGACTCATCTTCAATCCTGAGACTGTTCAGTTTACACGTTAACTGATCAGCTATCTCTTTTACTGCGGCTCCTCGAGACTATCCGAATGACATAGGTACAACTAATGGAGAATTATCATTCTACTGAATATAACTATTCTTAATATCAGAATGACATAGGTACAACTAATGGAAAATTATCATTCTACTGAATATAACTATTCTTACTATCAGAATGACATAGGTACAACTAATGGAGAATTATCATTCTACTGAATATAATTATTCTTACTATATATTCCACTATATGATCAGGCATGTTAGTATAAACTGACAATGTAGTAATTGTTTCTTTAATAAGGCAACATCCACACGCGCACTTATCAAAATGCCAATACTAGATTACAAGGAATTCAATTAACATATAGAAAGTAACAGTTCACAGGGATATTTGAATTATTAATTTCTAACTTAAAACAGACGGTGAGGTGTAGCTTGACGTTAACCTGTTCAAAGTCTTTTCTTGTTGCTATATAGACTCCGTTTGGTTGTATTTAATTGTTGATGTCAGAAGTCAAGAATTTGATTCGATTGTCTGCATGCATGTGCTGATCGTAGATTTTGTAAGAATGTAGGAATAATTTGTCTTATAAGTATATATCTGCGCAAGATGGGTACATAACACGGTATATAGTCATAGGAAGCAACTCTGCAATTAACGTTATTTGCCTGCCTACTGGATTGGAGACAGCTTCGCTAGGAAATAATTTTTTCCTTAAGAGTTGACCCCCTTCACCCCCACCTCCTCTGAGGTTTATCGTCCAGGAAAACAACCATGGAGTCAGAAAAGGTTTGCCCTTTCGTAAGAATGGCGGAATGACATGATGTAGGTGTACCTTTATACTTTAAACAGAATGAAATTATCATCACCGATCACATACTGGAGTTAAAATTGCAGATTATATATAAAAAGACTACACAAGAATGCAATAAATATTGATAGTATGATGTATATACCTTACGATTGCTAACTGTTATATGCCAAGTCTAATAAGAAATAAAGAAAAGGACGACAAATTATGTTTTCCGTGTTCAGTTCTCTTTCCGTGTTTTAGTTTATACACTGTTGACACTGAATTTGATAGGTTCAATGTGCTCTTCCTCTCATACAATGCTATCCATAATCAGCATGCGTTTTGTCTAGACATTGGAGAAAAATAGATCGTGTAAGTATATGTTAAAACAGTCGATCATTAAAGTAATGGTGTAGGAGCCACATACACACACACTCAGAGAGACACACACAAGAACGAAAACAGTAGATTTGCTTTTGGTTGGAACAGTTATTGTGCACTAATTGTATACTTCTATGGACCCTAGTCTACCAAGAGTCCCCGTGTGATCTGAAATAATCGCCCTAGCTAGAGGCCCAATACCTATATGTTCCATGGCTACAGAACAATCTCAGATCTACAGAACTGGGCGCCTAAGTTTGAAAACTCTCCAAGATCTACAGGATATTTACGTCTTGGCAGTATAGTAATCTTAGAACAAAAGACACCCGCGCTTTGTGTAGTAGAACAGTCTCAGAATAACCTATACTGGCACCGAGGTTATAAAACTTTTTTCTTGCCCAACTCAGCTGAATATGAAATTTTCTCTGCTGATTATTATGAAAAAGCCAACTAATGTTGGCAATTTCATATTCATAAGCAGAGAAAACATCATACTCAGCTAAACCTAAAAGAAAACAAGTGCATATATCAATAATATGCTATTTATTAGCAGGTAAAATTTCACGCTCAGCTGACTTGAGCATGAACAAAGTTTTATAAACTCGGGGACTGGCCTCAAGGAAGAAAACCGATATTAGAACTACAGATACAGAAGCCCGAAAGCAATAGTTATGCAAGTACTAGTATTATTTGCTGTGCCTCTCGATAGGCGAAGAGTCCATTAATTAATACAGGTAGCTAAAAGTTCATTTGCTACCTGTTAATATTACTCTAAATTTCGAATTTTCGGCCTCTAGGTATTTATCATGAAGAATCAACAATACAAAGAACAAACAACATATTTTTCAGCTGCATCCGAAAATTTGAAATCAAGAGTGATATTTGTTAATATTCAAATGCGTTATGGCGGAAAGTGCGCTTATTGTTTTGTCCTGTAACGTTTAGGTAAGAGAAAACAGTCAGTGCCAAGCATATGATCGACGGCCGGAAATTCGGACAGACGCCTAGATAGTTTCACAATACGAGGGGCGATTGAAAAGTTCTGAGTCTAAGGTACTTTTAGTGAATCTGCGCATGCGAGCTTAACACGAATGCAATAAATTGTCATTCACTAGCTTTCGGTGGTAGTTTCAAAAATATTTTGCAAAGGTTACTTTTTTACAGCGCCTTAAACATAAGAGGGTGGCATATTTTAAAAATAACATTTAAAATCTATTTGCCTTGCATTACTTTGAAGATGCATTCTACACATTCTACAAAATTAAAATGGTTCTTGTTGTAGTACATGCAAATATGATGATTTGTCAATGGTTTGATGAGCCGCGACACGAGAAAACTAGCAAAATGTTTGTGCGCCGAGCGTAGACTCAGATCAGCCTGGGCATCCCTTCGCTACCGTTTAAGCGCTTAGCGAAGAGTGTGTTTGGGTTGGGTGGATGCCTTGGCTAATCTGCGCTTGGCGTGCAACCACTTTGTTTGTTTTCTCGTATCGCAGTTCATTTCTTCTCCAATACGCAGTTCAACATCTCCGCAGCTTCTACACAGTATGTCACAAAAGTTTCCTAAAAGGAATGAATCCTTTTAACCACTCTGAAAGCCGTACTCTGAGTAGCCAATCTAAATGCAACTCTATAAATCCATGTCAATAGTAACAAAGAAAGAACAATATAGACGCACTTGGTTGTCCACCATTTGTCTTTTTCAGTCGCCCAGTACGCACAAATTCGCGACACATAACCCGGAATATCGTCATGACGTCGAAACTCTATCATGGAGCAAGGAAATAGCATTCTGACTCTCGCCTCCATCTCAGATCGCAAGCGGCTAAATTCCACTTCTGTTTGACTGTCCCCTAGTATTACCTGTTTCAACAATTTAACTCTAGTCACCTTCCCCGCATCTAGCTTAAGCGTATTTGTGGAGGGAGAAAGGTCCTCCCAGTGAGAGAAAGGGAATAACTCATTTTCTATGTGATCAATAACTTTCTCTTGATATGTCTGTGTTTCGTATCTGGTCTGTCCGTCCGGTCCTGTGGTTGTGACCGTCCTTGTTCGTGTTTCATAGTGAAATGCCACCACTGAGAGCGTCACCACTGGCTGCTGTTCTATTAAATCCTGAATATAGGTTTTACATGTCTTCTCCTCCAATTTATGTTTGAGATATTTATATTCCCACGAGAAGAACGTCTCTGTCCATAAGAATAATATAAATATTGGCAAATGTATGTATCCAAATATTTTCAATTTATCATATGACGTCGCCTCTGAGAGTGTAATAAAGCCATGCATTAAAAACGATAATCCACTATTGGATTAGATATGCAAATTACGAAGTAACGTTATGCGTTGGCGTCCATAAAACATCGTGTTTTCTAATGGCGAAATCGTGACGTTTTAGTGCAAAATTTGCCAATAAAATGCGATTTTAGTGTCATATGATAAATAGAATCTTGCATTCGTGCTCCTGTATTATTGAATTTATTAAACTCGTTGGGGAAAACCGATAAGATGCTCGGCAAAGCGTCGCATCTTATCTTTTTCCCCAACTCGTTTAATAAATTCAATAATACATGAGCACTCATGCAAGATCCTCTATATACGTTGGTTCTTCTTCCAATCCTGACACAGCAGCTAAAAAGATAATCCAAGCATATGACCAAAAAGTACAATGCATTGAAAATACTCGAGTGCTACTTTTCTCGGTCTTGAATATCGCCTTTGATTCTTCGTCACTCACTACGTACTGAATATCTATGTCAATAGATGCTATATTGGCCTCATGTTGTTCAACATGTCTCCGTTTTAGGCAGGCTCCAATACAGCAATAATGTATTACAGGTAAAATGTAATGGGTGAAAATTAGCGATAATATAACAATGACTACTGAAATAATTTCACTATCCCCCTCTAGTCTCTCCATAATATGCATAAAGAAAATAATTTATCTGCCGTGATTGCCCTGAAATTTGTGTTTTCCTTTTCTTATATTCCGATTTTCTGTCCTGTCCAAATTAATCGTTGAATCTAAGACAGTAAAGACAAATTCCAATTTACAGGCATATAAAATTTGCATCATAAATTATAAAGCTGTTCTGAACAGTACTTTTTCGTCCACTTTATAATTGCGTTAGATCCGGGTAACTTTAGCAAACGACACTGCAAAGATTCTCAGAAGTCGGATAAAATCGATTAAAGGGACAAAGGACTTCCTCTTTCCCTACATCAAACCCTATAAAAGTAAAACTGAACCTGTGTAGTTCGGTCCACTCCTAAATCATATCTACAGCCTCATCACTCGATAGCTTAACGTGTATTGGTACATCAAAAGGTATGGTCGCCATTTAACAAGGGACACATCTTAGTTTGGTCGCCGTTTTAGTATTTTTTCGTCTGGCTAGCAAATTCCTTCTTTAATAGCACTTTTCTTAAAGAACTGAATTCAATTTTCTTTCTTTGAGAGAAAATAGTTTTTTTAGGAATGTAACTCTTCTGATGGACGAGGCACAATTACTTCCTGTTTAGAGTTATCTTTCATTGAGGTATAAAATACACCTGAAAAGACCGCGTTTGAACAATCGCCGAAACTCCTTACACTTTTCTCTTTCCCGGTACTAAGAAACTACCGAACTGTTAATAAGTGTCCAATGAAAGCGCATGTCACGGATGATCGAAAAAGATAACATCGGGATGGATACGCGCGAGCGACTGTGAAAATGTAAATAATCTGTTTTACTTGGAAGAGTGCACGTTTTATCACATTGGTTTTATGCTTTTCTGTCAGGAAATTGACTTTGTGCAGGTTGATACAGTGCCGACGTAGATCACCCTGCGCTCAAAATCAGTCTCATGTGGAATGCTTTTATCAGACTGCAGAGATGCGCAAACTGAAATGTGTCTACGCTGTCGGCACATGCAATAATGCACCCATTATTGTACCTCAGCTAACTGAACCCTTCCCAGCACACAAGCTGCTCCCGTTTTTGCACGTTTTCTCACCCCTTATTAAAACCGTCAAAACTGCTCAGATGGATAGTGAAAAACACATGCATTTTTGCTACGCATTATAGTTGGTTACAGAGAGCAGCTGATTTATGGGGAATAAACTCTATCTATCTTGCTTGTAATAAAAAGTCATACATTGTGTTCTACTGAAAAACGCACACATTATACTGTAGATACTTGTCAAAATGTTTCGAGACTCTCCCTTTACTCCTTTACTAATTGTATATAATAATAATAATAATAATAATAATGATAATAATAACAATAATAATAATTAGTAGTAGTAGTAGTCTAGTCTAAACATATTTTATTGTTCTTATAATAAACATACAAATGGGTCGGACCAGAAGTTCTAACAACATTAATTACGGTCTTTCTCCGTAACGTGTAAATACAATACTGCTTAGTGGACAACGACATCATAAGGCACAGAAAAAATTGTACATTTAAACAACAAAAATAGTAAAAAAATGTGTAAGATAATTAGAATATGGAAGAATAAATGAACAGTACTTGCTTAAATAATCAGAATCTAAATATAGTAATCATCATATTATATACCCTGTCAGCGCCACGCATGGCACAGGCCACGCCAGCCAGCTCAAGAGCAATCCTTCACCTTTATACGGTCCCTAGCAGTCCGCTCATAAAACTGACATTGATCGCTAAAAAACCGCACCCAAGACAAAGGCCGCACTAGCCCCACCATGACTGGTGATGACAGGACCCCTCTACAGCCGAATGCACCTTGATTATAATATTTTCACACTTTCATTGTTGTAAAGTAAGACTCCTTTAAAGTTTTTTTAAAGCTTCCAACCAACAATTGCATATTGCGCACAGTTAAAGGCAGAGTATTCCAAAATTCTACCGTGGATGATATAAAAGACTTTGAAAATAATTCAGTTCTTCTTATTATTATACAAACATCATTTGCATTTCTTAAGTTATAACTAGAAATGTTTTTCAGAGATAACTGATGTCCCCCTACCAGCCCATTTTCCATCCCCTATAATGAAGTCCTCCTATGACCTTGAAACTGAGGTCAAGGTCACCAGAATGTAATCAGCTCTTAAGCTAGTCCCAGTGATATATTCATGCAAGTTTGGTGAAATTCCATTTATTGGTTCATGAGATATTATAGGTACAAAAAATTGCCATCTAAGTCCTCCAATGACCTTGAAAATGAGATCAAGGTTGCCAAATTCTAAATCAGGTCTTAAGCTAGTCCCAGTGATGTATTCAAGCAAGTTTGGTGAAATTCCATCCATTGGCTCATGAGATATTGTGGTAATAGGAAATTGTCATCTCAGTCCTCCAGTGACCTTGAAAATGAGGTCAAGATCATCAAAATCTAATCAGCTTTTAAACATGTCCCAATGATGTATCCATGCAAGTTTGGTGAAATTCCATTTATTTGCTCAGGAGATACAGTGGGTACAAGAAATTCTCATCAAAGTCCTTCAGTGACCTTGAAAATGATGTCAAGGTCATCAAAATCTTATAAGCTCTTAAGCTTGTCAAAGTGATGTATCCAAGCAAGTTTGGTGAAATTCCATCCATTGGCTCATAAGATATTGTGGTAATAGGAAATTGTCATCTCAGTCCTCCAGTGACCTTGGAAATGAGGTCAAGGTCATCAAAATATAATCAGCTTTTAAACATGTCCCAATGATGTATCCATGCAAGTTTGGTGAAATTCCATCCCTTGGTTCAGGAGATATAGTGGGTACAAGAAATTGTCATTTAAGTCCTTCAGTGACCTTGAAAATGAGGTCAAGGTCATCAAAATCTAATTATCTCTTAAACTTGCCCCAATAATGTATCCATGTAAATTTGATGAAATTCTATCTATCTGTTCGGGAGATAAAGTGGGTCTAAGAAATTCTCATCTAAGTCCTCCAGTGACCTTGGAAATAAGGTCAAGGTCACTAAAATCTAATCAGCTTTTAAACATGTCCCAATGATGTATCCATGCAAGGTTGATGAAATTCCATCCATTGGTTCAGGAGATATAGTGGGTACAAGAAATTGTCATCTAAGTCCTTCAGTGACCTTGAAAATGAGGTCAAGGTCATTACAATCTAATTAGCTCTTAAACTTGCCCCAATGATGTATCCATGCAAGTTTGATGAAATTCTATCCATTTGTTCAGGAGATATAGTAATAGTGGGTCTAAGAAATTCTCATCTAAGTCCTCCAGTGACCTTGAAAATGAGGTCAAGGTCACTAAAATCTAATGAGCTCTTAAACTTGTCCCAAAAATGTATCCATGCAAGCTTGGTGAAATTTCATCCATTGGTTTACGAGATAACATGGGTACATGAAATTGTCATCTAACTCCCCCAGTGACCTTGAAAATGAAGTCAAGGTCACCAAAATCTAATCAGCTCCTTAAATTGTCCCTATAACCTATCCATGAAAGTTTGGGGAAATTCCATCCATTGGTTCAAGAGATATCACGCACGCAAAGTGGGTACATGAAATTGTCATCTAAGTCCTCCAGTGACCTTGAAAATGAGGTCAAGGTCACCAAAATCTAATCAGCTCTTAAACTTGTCCCAATGATGTATCCATGCAAGTTTGGTGAAATTCCATCCATTGGTTCAAGAGATATCGCGCACGCAAGAAACTGTCACGCCGACGCTGACGCCGACGACGACGCCCGGGAACCGCACTGAAAACAATATGTCCCCCCTCACCTTTGGTGGGGGACATAATTTGTCCTCTTTGCCACTAAAGGCGGCAACAGATAGTATAAATATTCGGTGCGTACCCCCTTTTTAATGACTGATTCTATCAGTCATTCAATGCTGTCACAAGCGTAATTTGGAAAGTGGCTTTCACAGCTGTATTCTTCCGCTCAGAAATGAAGTGATCGTAAGGTCATTTCGCTAAAAAACGTCTGGAATTGAAAATTAGTTTTGTACGAAGTTAAATGAGAACTTATATATTAACGTATTCTTGTGCAGGTTTAATTATTTAAGTAGTGTCGTAAAATAAGAAGTATCCAACTAATGCCATCAGCGGTCTAAAAATATAACGAATACAAAATCAATTCGCCAATTACCGTATTCGCCCCCTCTTCAAGCGCCCCTCATACTTTATTAAGTAAAATAAATCGGCTGCCGCTGAAAAAAAAAACTGTTTTACAGTTGTAATCTTGCCTAAAACAGTATTCCGAGCTCGTCAATTCATGATTGCAGAGAATGTAATGTAAAAGAAATTCTGTAGGTTTATCCACTTATATCGCAAGTGTTATACTGGACATCATACGGTAATTGTGTATTGATCGATGGCTATTTATAGAATTGCCATATTGTAAACATTGGAGTGGTTCTCCTCGTGTGATCCATAGGTAATGCGAAATACCGCAAACACTGAGTGCTTTAAAGTCATCGAAAAGCAGTAACCGTTGTCAGAATTCAAATATTACTTGTGTACAAGAGATAGAATTTTTGCAGGTGCATGAAGTGATTTGAGCTAAATGGCTTATTTATATTAATGGAGCTGGACCATTAACAACAGGACTGAAGTTTGAAATTGGTTTAAACAATATTTATTTCAAGAAAGCGAGCACATACATATGTACAGAATCAATTATCGGGATTTGGTCGGAAGCTCTAGGCTTGTATAGACCATCTGAAATTATTTTGAGCTGATGTAGCATGACTTTATGCTGATAGAATCTGTCATTTCATGGCTATTGGCCCTTAGAATTAACATTGTCACTACTTTTTGAATAAGACGTCTATCTGAAAGGGAGAGCCAACTTATTTGTTTAATACATTTTTCAGTAGACACAGCTCTTGTAAGACCCGTTACTAATCGAGCAGCCTCGTACTGAAATTGTTATAATTTTCTCTTCCCTTATAAGGTACAGCCATCCCAAACCACTGCTGCATATTCTAATAAAGGTCTTCAGTGTGATTTAAAATTTTTCTGTCTAACTTCAATTTTAAACTTCTTAAGCGACCAAACATTCTAGATGCCTAAGTCAAAATATTATCTATATGAGTATGCCATTTACAATGACTGCCGAATGTAAGTGCTTAAAGGGTAGCCAAGGGACTAGGCTACCTTCATGTGGACAGCGAAGACTCTGATCAGACTGGGCGGATGCCCAGGCTGATCTGAATCTGCGCTGGACGCACGACCACAATGTTGGTTTTCTCGTGTCGCGGCTCATTTTACATGTACTGTGACGTGCAACTCTACATTTTGATAACTTGAAGACTTGTCACTATTAATAATATTTATTTCAAAAGGATGATTCAACTACTTTATCCGAAATATGATACAACTACTTTGTCCAGGGAAACAAAACAACAATCCAGAACAGTTGTTTCCCTTTGTAAAAATATCGGACAAAATGGCGGTCGAGTTAATCTTGTTTTCTGATCTCAGATGCATAAAATGACATTTAACACGTATTGATATGTTTACAGCGGGCTAGATAAACCTGAGTTTTAAATAATGAATCTTAAATATTAACTGTTCTTTCTCCTTAAAACATAGTTTGTGGCTATCATTAGTGTCGCTCGTTCAGGCTGGTTCTAATGACAGCACAAAGTATGTTATTGTAGAAACAATAGGGGAAAATATCTAAGATTTATCATAAAAAATCGGGCAGGTAAAATCCCCTGTTTAATTTTGTTTTCGTTTATGCTTGATAGAGCAGGGAAATACAATGTGAGCCGCGACATGACAAAACCAACAATGTTGTTTTGCGCCCAGCGCAGATTCAGATCAGCCTGGGCATCCGCCCAGTCTGATCAGAGTCTTCCCTGTCCGCATGAAGGTAGCTTAGACCCTAAACTACCCTTTAAGCGCTTAGTAAAGACTCTGGTCAGACTGGGCGGATGCCCAGGCTGATCTGAGTCTGCGCTGGGCGCATAACCACATTGTTGGTTTTCTCGTGTCGCGGCTCAAATGTAATACACGTCTTCTCCTGGAAAAGGAACTGTCTTTTAAAACATAACCAAGTTACGACGTGCAGGCCCAGACCAGCCTGCTGTACAGGCATGCGCAGCACTTTCGTTTTATTAACAAGCTCCAGTCATTCATAAGGTTCACTGTAGGGGTCTTTATTGGATTGCACATGCGCGCAATCCGGTCTATACACGCGCAGTCTGCATAATTAGCTACGACACGACTCATGTTGTTATACCTGTATGTGACTTTTATTTAAAATTCAGTTTATAATGAAAACACAAATGGAAGTTTATTACCTTGTAGCATTCTTGAGCTTCTTACCATGTAAGTATAGCCAAACACTAAATGTGACTCTTTACATTTACAGGGTAAACGATCCTAGCGTTTTCTTATTTGAGCCACGACGCGAGAAAACCAACAATGTGGTTGTGCGCCCAGCGCAGACTCAGATCAGCCTGGGCATCCGCCCAGTCCGATCAGACACTTCATTAAGCGCTGAAAGGGTAGCTAAGGGACTAAGCTACCGCCACGCGGACAGCGAAGACTCTGATCAGACTGGGTGGATGCCCAGGCTGATCTGAGTCTGCGCTGGGCGCACAACCACATTGTTGGTTTTGTCGTGTCGCGGCTCATTTGTCTTTCTTCCTAATGAAAGTTACTGTTTAAGACAGAATGCACTCTTACTAAATACACCCAATTTTAAAGGGCTTCTACGTTCAGCAAACATACAGGAAGTAAAAAAAGTTGCTTCCCTTCTTTTAAAACAATGACGGAAACACTTAAAATTGTATCAGTTTTCCTAAATAGATATTTTTAACTGAAATTATTCAGGATTTAAAATTGATACCACGAGTCCAAAACTATATGCTAATGTTCTTTCAGAAGTTTTAGCAAGCTCTAAACGTTATAAAATACTTTCATATAGTAGCAGGCAGTCTTCAGGACATGTTTCAATAACTTGCTGGCAAACTGACAAAGAGTAGTGGCATCAGATTTGACCACAAGGACATGTTTCAATAACTTGATGCCAGACTGACACTGAATGTTCTGATCTATATGCTAACTGAAATTATCCTCAAATTTGACTACCAAGACATGTGTCGATAACTTGCTGGCGGCCTGACAATAAGTGGTCTGATCTATATGCTAACTGAAATTATCCCCAAAGACCACCAGGACATGTTTTAATGACTTGCTTACAGACTGACTCCGAGTGGTCTGATCTATATGCTAACTGAAATTATCATCAAATTTGACTACCCAGACATGTTTCAATAGCTTGCTGGGAAACTGACACTGTATGGTTTGATCTATTTACATACTGAAATTATCCACAAATTGGACTATCAAGACATGTTTCAATAAGTTGCTGGCAGACTGACTCCGAGTAGGTTGATCTATTTGTTAACTGAAATTATATCCCCAAATTTTACTGTCATACCATGTTTCAATAACCTGCTGGAAGACTGACATTGGGCAGCGTGATCTATTTGCTAACTAAAATTATCCTATCACTTGACTACCGGAATACGTTTCAATAGCTTGCTGGCAGACTGACACTGAGTATTCTGATCTGTTCCTCACTGAAGTTTTCCTCATTTTTGTCTTTCTGGACATGTTTTAATAACTTGCTGAATTTATCCGCAAATTTGACTCCAAGGACATGTTTGAATATGTGGTTGGTAGACTGACCCTGACTCTATTTGCTAACTACAATTATCCTCAGATTTGACTTTCAGGATATGTTGCAACTACTTGCTGGCCGACTAACTCTGACTAGTCTGATCTATTTGCTAGCTGAAATTATCCTCAGATTTGACTATCAGGACATGTTGCAATACCCTGCTGGCAGACTGACACTCGGCATTCTGATCTATTCTTCCAGGACATTTCAGTTACGATTTACAGAGTCATTATGGGAATTAACATTAAGGTTAACCCGTAGACCGCCATTTTGTATGCCATTTTGTTAAGGGAAGACCACTTTTATGACAATTTGTTTGCTTGCTCGGCTTAGCACTTCGAAATTTGGGTCCACCAATAAACAAAAGGATTGGCTCCAGCCAAATCAAATTTTTACATTCAAAAGGTAAGCCACAATGAGAAGGGAGGCAAAAATGAAAATAACATAGTGGTTTCCCATGTAAGTGTGGCCTTTCCCCTTAAATAAACAAATTTTATGGAAAAATCATTGACACAGCAAAGCATTAACTACTATATTTACTGCAGTGAGATTGTTTTTTCTTTTAAGAGTTTAATTCTATTGAGATAGGAAGCAAGAATGAAAACGGCAGAATCACTTCCCTGAAAGTGTACTCATTGACCTCTACCACATTTATGTTCTTGCAGGTATTCAAGGCTCAAGCGAAACCGTGAATTACGTCATTATTCTTGTACTGATTTTGATACCTACTGTAACAATTTTAATCTGTTGTTGTGGAATTTTCGTGATTACCTGGAAAAAAGGTTACTGCAAGAACTGTTGTCATGAGGACAGGTAAGACACAGTGAACTCCCTTTCATATAATAAGTTGACTTTATTAGGTATATAGGAAATTTAAAGAAATGTTTTTATATATGAAAGTGGTCAAAAAACTCAAACTATAAGTCCGAACCCGTAAGTCACTTTAATAACTTTAACAATATGATGCAGAAGCGCTATCGTTAAGACTAGTGTCTTTGTAGTAGGGTAAAGTCGGGTAAATTCGGACAACGGGTAAATTCGGACAGTGACATTGTTTCCTTTTTACCGGTATGTGAGCTGGTCGGAATTAAAACTTGCGACAAAATTAACTGGGCAAACAGTGAAAATCCTGATGAGACGGCTCATTATGAGCCGTCTCATCCAGATTTTCCCCGATTGCAATGGTTTGTCCGAATTTACCCAGTGTCCGAAGTTACCCGACTCGACACTACTAGGCAAGGTAAAACTATGCAAGTACTCAGGATTTTTAAAGAAAGGTTTCTACACAATGTAGTAGCGTAATTGGTAAACCTAGTGTCTGTGTCGGACTAGGCGATATAAAACCGCTCAGGTATAGGGTAAAAAAGAAAGGTTTTTATATGACGCAATCGTTTAGAATAGTGCCTCTGTAGGACAAGGCGATGTAAAACTGGCCCCGAGGTTATAAAACTTTCTTCGTTCTCAACTCCGCTGAGCATGAATTTAATGTGCTGATAAATATGAAAATGCCAACCAACGTTGGCAATTTCATGTTCATAAACAGAGAAAATATCATATTCAGCAATACTACTGTCGCCCAAAGATAATTTGTTTCCCGCGCAAATAGTCTAGCATGCCCATTTCAGGATAACAGGTAAAACAGGTAGTGAGTAGCCCCGGGCAATTATCCTCAAGTTTAGCAATACTTTCATGTGTATATTTCTTAATATTCCATTATTGAAACAGATCGTACGTGGTCGAGTGGGTTAATGGCAGCAGTAGTGAATTGTTTTGACAGAAGGCAGTTTAGTGCGAGTTCAAACAGGGACAATTTTTATTCTCAAGAGTTCTTACTTCCTTCGTATTTAATATTGTTTCGCTGCTATCTGAAATCTCAACATCAATTGCAAAAAAAAATAAAAAAATACGATTACCCAGCAGCCACATCATGTTGAATTAACATTGAACTAACGTTGAATCAACGTTGCGTCGACGTTGAAACAACATTGAGTCGACATTGTTTCAACGTCGTGTGCCTAGTGAGTAGGTATTTAGCACCTAGAGAAAATAATAACCTCATAAACTTGCAGAATAATTATTTTTTGAATCATTTGAATAATTAAGATAATTTCTTGTCTCAATTTCTGCAGAACTTGATGATGTTGCCATTATGACGATCTAATTGAATGTGAAATGACAGCGTGTTTTTTTTTGTAAAACGATTTTGTAACTCACCTGAGGATCCCCGAGATATTTCAGCTTCATGCAAAGCATGCAAACCTCATTGGGAAAAAAAGCAAGAATATCAAACAAGCACAAAAAAATCATACATATGTGATTCGAACCTACGACCGTTGACAAATGAAGTTAGATGTTGGTAATCTGGTCCACTGAGCTACTCTGATTAGTGATTTATTCTGTGGAATTTTAACCATTATAATATGGCCAGGCGTCCTAACTTACTACAGGTAAATACCTGTCACCCCTTTCAGTGGTGCGTGCTATGTTTACATCAATGTTTGTCAATAACACATTATCGTTGTGCCACTGTAAGCAAGAAAACAACTATACTTATCAATAGTTTGCTGTTTATTAGCAGGTAATTTTCCATGCTCAGCTGAGCGTGAGAAAACATTTTATGACCTCGGGGCCATGTCAGGTGTATGAGTATTAAAGCAAGGTTTGTAAACAGTGCAGTGAAGCAATATGTAAGACAAGTGTCCTTGTAGGACTAGGCAATATAAAGCTGCGCAGGTACATGGGTATCAAAGTTTTTATGCAACGCAATGGCGCAATCAGTAAGAATAGTGTCTCTGTAGGAATAGTCGATGTAAAATTGGACCAGGTATATGGGTATTAAAGCAAGGTTTGTTGAGAGAGTGTGGCGCGATTGGTAAGACTAGTGTCTTTGTAAAACTAGGCAAGGTAAAGCTGGTAGGTTTTATGGGGATAAAGAAAAGTTTTATTTCTTGCAGCAACCGGTAAGACTACTGTCTCTATAGGACAAGGCGATGTAGTGAAACTGGTCCGGGTTATAGCAAATAAATAAAGTTTTTATACAATGTGAGCCGCGACGCGAGAAAACCAACAATGTGGTTGTGCGCCCAGCGCAGACTCAGATCAGCCTGGGCATCCGCCCAGTCTGATCAGAGTCTTCGCTGTCCGCAAGGAGGTAGCTTAGACCCTTAGCTACCCTTTAAGAGCTTAGCGAAGAGTCTGGTCAAACTTGTCGGATGCCCAGGCTGATCTGAGTCTGCACTGGGCGCACGACCACTTTGTTGGTTTTCTCGTGTCGCGGCTCATGTAATCTCGCAACCAGTAAGACTAGTGTCTCGTTAGGACAAGGCGATTTGAAACTGCTCAAGTACGAGGGTTCTTCAGAAAGTTTTGATTCTAGCCGCATAACTTTGTTTAGCGGCATGCTGGGGACAAATGCTAATCATGTATTGAAAGCACTACTTTTCGTCTTTATAATGATACCTAACACTATCCAAAGCTATATATTCTTATTGAGTTACAACGCATGTTACTAGGCCCCAGTCATACCACTGGGCTAATTTCATATGTGAATTTATTTTCAGTGTGTCATTCAAGTGAAAAACCATTGTAAATACAAAATGAATTTTTGTCAGCTTCTTGTCATTCGTTGCTTTCAATATCCATTCAAAAGTTAGAAGGGCAGCAAACGTTATCGATTAAGTCCTTGCAAAGCAATGCGCAGTTCTTATGACGTTAGTGAAAACAACGTCAACGTCATTTTCGAAAGCTCGTAGCGGCTTTGTTGTTTACATCAATTTTAATTTTTCGACGGTTTTGAATTGGCCCATGCAAAGGCTCTTCCTAACAAGATTTTGACCGTTAAAACCGCTGATTTTATTACAAAATCATTATAACTTTGGTAGAAAGGGAGAATTTGCTACTCTATAAAATGTTTATAATCTAAATTGAAGAGACAGTATGGAACCTAGATTAAAATATATTTTCCGCGATATTTACAGGTCATAATTGCCTGGGGAATAAGTTTAAGTAGCAATAATGAAATTAATTCAAAGACTGCTCATATATGAACTTTGACCTTCTTAAGTGGAAATCTGCATTGGCTGTAGGGTAACCTCTTTCAAAAACGTTGAAAAATATGTCCTTTAGAAAATACGAGGCTTGTTCGGAAACTATTGAGACAAAGGAAATAACAAGGAAACAAGTAAAGCTACGAACTTGAATTTACATCACCGAATACCTGGACTTATTGTTTATCATCGTGCCAAATATCAAGGCACAGGGACCACTAATTCGGTTTTAAACTCCGTCTGCAACTCATTACCTCGCCGGTACCGGAGCACGCTAGCGCCATTAACGCGACGTCATTCAGATTCAAGTTGACGTCAAACCAGAAAAGAGCGATTGCTCTTTCTCAAAGTACACTCCATCCAACTCAATACACTTCCCATGTCTCTGAATCCACTTATCAAATATGTTTTTGCTCCACTGTTCATCTAGTCTCCGCACAGCATTTAAGGTGGCGCGCTTCAGCTCACAGAAATCACTAAACTTGACACCCCGCAACTCAGCCTAAGCTTCACAAAAAACCGTATAAAGCTAGATTCATTGCCAACTCTAGCTCTTGTACTACTACAGAATTATCTAAATTATTAACTTCTTGCCTCACTGCTGTGAAATCTCGTGTCATTTGGTACTATGAGACAGTGTATGAGAGGTCAGGGAAAAATATGTTTTGGTCTATAAAAAATTCTGGTGAGGTACTTAGTAAACTGAAGTCAAGAGGGTTCCGTGCGACTAGTTTGTCCACTTATGATTTTTCTACTCTTTATACCACATTACCCCATAATTTAATAAAGAGAAAACTTGTTGATTTGATTGAGAGGGCCTTCAAAAAGTTCTCCAAAAATGAAGATACCCTTTATATTGCCTAAACGATAAGAAAGCGTTTTTCACTTCTACTGACCGTAAAATATATAGAGGATATAGTCTTTGGTCATGTCAGAATGTATGTGACGCCTTATCATATCTCTTAGATAATATTTACATCAGATTTGGTAAAAAGTTATACAGACAAATTGTTGGTTTTCCGATGGGTACAAATTGTGCTCCTCTTGTGGCCGATTTGTTTTTATTTTGTTATGAAAGAGATTTCATGACTTCTCTTTCGGTTGATAATCAAGCTGATATCATTGAGGCATTTAACTCTACCTCTAGATATTTAGACGATCTTCTGAATATTGATAATCCTTGAAAGCATGGTTAACCAAATTTACCCACCTGAACTTAAATTGAATAAAGCTAATACTTCAGATACCGAGGCCCCCTTTTTGGATTTACATCTATCTATTTCTAACGGTTTTGTATCTTCTAAAATTTATGATAAACGTGATGACTTTGACTTTGATATAGTTAATTTTCCATTTTTGGATGGTGACGTTCCACGTCGTCCCTCTTATGGAGTGTATATTTCTCAACTTATAAGATTTGCTAGAGTGTGTAGTCATGTAGATGACTTTAATGCTCGTAATAAATGTTTAACTGCTAAACTTCTTCAACAGGGCTATCGGTATCGTAAGCTTAGAAAGGCTTTTTCTAAATTCTATCGCAGACACCATGAACTGGTTTCAAAATTTGATGTCGGATTAAAATTTCTTTTACACCAAGGCCTATCAGAACCAGAATTTTATGGTGACTTAGTATACAAATTCAAAAAGATTAAGGGTAGGACTGATTTTTCTGATCAATTCCGAAAAATAATAATACGTCACAAACGTATTGGCTATAATTTAAATGTTATGCGACAGTCTGCATGCTTAGTGATTAACCCAATCACGGTTGATAACTTTGCTGCACTCTTTAATTGCACACCGGGGGATCGGTCGTCAGACTCTATGATGGCCCCGACCTAAAGCTATATATTTTAGTTGGTTGGGACCGGAGCCTTTTTGTCTGTTGCTTGGTCCACCGGGGCTCAACTGGTGACCTTCTTTTGCTTCAGATTTCCAGTGGGGTCGTTTGGCAGGACAGGGATCTCCACCTGTCAGACGGCCCGTTGTATCTGTTGAGTCCTCGTCTTTGCTTCTTCATGGTGTTGAAATTTGATTTTTGTGTTTACCGTGATGATTCATTGACGAGTTAGAGGGTTATCATGCGAACCGAACTACCAACTAAATGTTTTGTACCACTTCAGAAACTGAGGGTGAGGTTGGGCCTGTAAAATCGATTTAAGCCCCCCAGTAATTCATTACTGACCGTTCCAAGGCGGTAGTTCTGTTGTGGTTCTCTGTTGCCTGTTTTTGGTGTCAGAGTTTTACCTTATGTATGTTCTTATTATTTTTGGTTCGGTTTGGGTTGCTGAGTGGCCACCTTTTGGGAACAAGCTGCTCACTCGGTTGGCCATATGTTCTCTGTATCTTGATTATTTGTAATCTTAGTTGTTTCCAACTATGGTTTGAGGGCTGGATTTGGATTTTGATTGTTTCAGTTCCTGGTCTTTGCATACTTTTTACTTTTGACATGAGGAAAAACTGCGAAATCCATGGGTGCCAGGTCAGGACTGTAAGGCGGATGAGTGATCTGGTAGAATCCTAGTAGTCTGATTTCCAACTGCGTCGTCGCTGCTGTATGCGCTGGTGCATTATCCTGATGAAATATAACATTCTCAAGCTTGTGTGAGAGCTCCGGCCGCTTCTTGCGATTCGCCTGTATAAGATCCCGCCTAACAATCTGAAAAATATAAGGCAACACTCGGCTGGTATACACTTAAATGTCAGCATTATATAAACGGTAACATGCTGATTTTATTGGTTTATGCTTTCATATGATTTGTTAACTTAAATATTAACACAACTAACCTTCGAGTAGTACGCTGAATTGACAGTTTGGCCATGAGGTACGAAGTGCGACAACAGAATCCCCTTCCGGTCCATAAACATTATGCACATGTGCTTCCCAACGGACTTGCAGGCGCGCGCTTTCTTTGGAGGAGCCGATCCTTTCACTGCCCACACGCTAGACTGTTGCTTGGTCTCCGGGCCATAATAATACAACCAAGTCTCGTCAGTTGTTATGATCCGCTATCAGGAGTTCTGTATTTATGACGGTTACCAAACTAAGACGTCACGATCAGAACTTTCTGAACATCCCTCGTATATGGGGATTAAAGAAACTTTTTATACAATGTAATGGCGCAATCAGTAAGACTAGTGTCTCGTTAGCACAAGGCGATTTGAAACTGCTCAAGTATATGGGGATTAAATGAACTTTTTATACAATGTAATGGCGCAGTCAGTAAGACTAGTGTCTCGTTAGGACAAGGCGATTTGAAACTGCTCAAGTATATGGGGATTAAATAAACTTTTCATACAATGTAATGGCGCAATCAGTAAGACTGGTGTCTCTTTTGGAGACGGCGATTGAACTTGCTCAGGTATATAGGGTTTAAAGAAAGTCTTTATACAATGTAATGGCGCAATCAGTAAGACTGGTGTATCTTTAGGACAAGGCGATTTGAAACTGCTAAGATATATTGGGTTAAGGAAAGTTTTTATATAATGGAATGGCGCATTCGATATGACTAGAATATGTGTAGGACTAGGCGAAGTGAAACTGGTAGAGGTTTTGATTGATTTGTTGCTTTACGTCCACGGTTAACAGTCATGGTCATATCGGGACGGTCGGTCAGTTAACCTGACCACACTATTCCTGGGCTGGCTTTTACCTCCTAAGTTGTTAACCAGTACTAAGTGCACATATTTTCGCCAGTAACTGACAAATACCCTTCTTGAATCAGCGAAAGGAGAAACGAAAGTATGTGGTAAAACCGGGTATCGAACCCAGGACCTCTGACTTATACGTCAGGTACCCTACCGACTGCGCTACGCGGCCCAGCAACTGGTAGAGTATATGAGAATAAAAGCAAGGTATTAATACAATGAAATGCCGCAATCGATAAGACTAGTGTCTCTGTGGGACTCTTTGAAGTAAAACTCGTAAAATATATGTGAATTAGAGCAAGAACCAAGGGTGGGGTATGTCCGAGCAAACCAGTTAAAGCCGCCCTCAGTCCGAAAGACCTCTGTCTCTGTTTGGCAAAGACGGCTAATTTAACATCGTTTGCTTTATACTTCACAGAGTTCAAATGTACTGGCACATCGAACAAAATACATCTTCAGAGGCTGTGGAGACAGGTGTTCGACATCCTTATCATCGAGAAACAGACAGATGCCGTCCCCTGTACATCAAAGCTTCTGGGAAGAGAATAATCCGACATGTACCCAAATCAACAGCACCATCAGTATCATTTTCTAGGGTTGTGGCCACTGATGTTTCTGATGTGTCGACCACGCCTGCACGGTCATCAACAGCCCCTACGGTTCATGAGAGGATGCCTCGACATACAGCTATATCCACTCGTGGTACCGGTAGCACTCGAGCCCAAGTTTTATCCTCAACATCATCCCCAGCACATGGAAACCTAAGTAATCAAAGCGCATATGTATCAATGCCATCAGTACGGCAAGAATGTGACAGTTCAGATACTCGAAGTCCAGTAATATCCACGATATTTTCCCCTCCAAGACATGGGCTTATAAATACTCAAAATTCAACCATGCCCACGATATCAGCTCCGCCAGCCTATGAGAATATCAATCGTCGAGACTCATCTTTATCTACGATATCAGCGCCGCCACCGTATGACAGTACTTGTATGATTGTTCGAAGTCCAACAATATCATCGATATCTTCTCTACCTGCTCATGCGAATGAAAATAGTTTAGCCCCTCGTAGATCCGGAAGAACATCACCGCCACCGTATGAGATTGTAAATACTCAAAACCCCACTATATCCACAATATCGGCCCCACCACCACCATATGAAAATACGTCTAGCTGAAAGCTTCCAAGATTTGAGACAGTAACTTCACAGACACGAGTACGCATGTTTCTATCAGAGAAATTTTCAGGCCACTGCAATACCTTTAAGCTACGGTGTATGAGGACACCTTCATATTGATGTTGCTGTTGTTTTTTTGCCATTTTCTCAAGGACAGAAAAATATGCCTTCCTATTTGAATCCCTGGATATAGAAGCCTCACTCCTTGGCCTCGTATTTCGTATTGTATGTCGTGCCAAATTTCTTGTCATTTTCTTCTGACTACAGCAGCTAAACATTTAGGGCTGCAGTCATGGCTCGTGAAAAACATCGTCTTGAATTCAAATACAAAAGTTAATACTTACGTATCGGATTCATAAGCCATCTCTCCCGTTTTCCAGGCTTTAACATTTCTATGTTCATGTAGACATATACAACGCCTTTGTCTTTCAAACACTTACCTGAGGAAGATGTGGATATTAATTCACGAAGGCGAAACCGGAGTAAATTAATATTCGCATTTGCAGGACAATTAAAAACTTAAGAGTTCCTTTTAGAGCAGAGAACACATTCAGAAGAAGGAATATGGGCCAGACTACTTAGTTTCTGCTAATAAAGCCTCATCGCTGAGCCCTGACAATATCTGGTAACGAAACCAGAGAAAAGCATACTGTGATTTCTTAATCTTATTTTGGCAGTCGATTCAAAGACTGATTAATATCAAAAAGGATCCAAATATTATAAAAGACGATGATCTAGAATAAGAATTTAAACAAATCTAAATTTTTAGATTTCTCAGAATATATCCTCTGTACTCAAAGGACGAAAATAAAATATAATCTGCACTATCGATGATGTACGGTGAGACGTTTTACGGCCGCAACACGGCACAACACCAGCTGCAGTGAGGTAAAATTAAAATCTTAAGAGTTCCTTCAAAAGCAGAGAACACATTCAGAAGAAGGAATATGGACCAGACCAAGTAGTTTCGGCTAATAAAGCATCATCGGTGAGCTTGACATTATCTGGTAACGAAACCAGAGAAAAGCATACTGTTATTTGGCAGTCGATTCAAAGATTGATTAATATCTAAAAGGGTCCAAATAATATAAAAGACAATGATCTGGAATAAGAATCTAAACCAATCTAAAATCTCAGATTTCTCAGAATATATCCTCTGATCTCAAAGAACGAAAATAAAATATACCGGTAATCGGCACTGTGGATGATGTACGGGGAGACGTCTTACGGCCGCTACACGTCACAATACCAGCTGCAGTGAGGTAAAATTAAAATCTGACGAGTTCCTTCAAGAGAAAAAACACATTCCGAAGAAGGAATATAGGCCAGACTACTTAGTTTCTGCTAATAAAGCCTCATCGCTGAGCCTGGCATTATCTGGTAACGAAACCAGAGAAAAGCGTACAGTTATTTCTTAATCTTATTTTGGCAGTCGATTCAAAGACTGATTAATATCAGAAAGGGTGCAAATAAAATAAACGACGATGATCTAGAATAAGAATCTAAACCAATCTAAAATTCCAGATTTCTCTGAGTATATCCCCTGAACTCAAAGGACGAAAATAAAATATAATCTGCACTATAGATGGTGTACGGGGAGCTTTTTACGGCCGCCACACGGCACAACACCAGCTGCAGTGAGGTAAAATTAAAATTTTAAAATGTCCTTCAGGAGCATCTCTCGTGTTAGTCTTCATTTTTGTATGCGGCACATTGTAAGTAAAAAAAAATAAATTGTGTGTATTTTAAATCGTTCATAGATTTCTCCTTAAACAGTCCGAAGACAATATAAACAAACACTCAGCGCGAGAATAAGAACAATAACGATGGTTATTGTGACAAGAAATTTGACCACGACATATAAAAAAGATGAAGTGGCCGTTGTGGTGGAGGAGAGTGAGAAGCTCGCCGTATCCTGGGCACAGCATATAAAAGGCCTTTCTCTGCCTTTATCCTTTTCCGAATCGAAAACGGCATTGATTTGTCAAATCAAGAATATTTTGATAATATTGGTCTAATCAACTCTCGTAGAAATGGTGTCTAGGCAGCAAACAGTTTGGATCTAAGATCAGGCCCCACGTTTGTGGGGCCTGATCTGGATCCAGACTGTTTGCCCAGATATCCCTAAAGGGGTGTCCCGAATGGAACGGGTTAAGAGTTGACGCATTGAGAGGGGAGCCAATAATGAAAATGGAAGAAATAGAGTATCTTATATGAGTGTTCATGCATTATTGAAATTATTTAACCAGTTGGGGAATAGGATAAGATGCAATGTTATGCTGGGCATCTTATCGGTTTTCCTCAACGAGTTTAATTAATTCAGTAATACAGGAGTACGAATGCAAGATTCTGATTATCATATGGCGCTTAAATCGCATTTTATGAGCACATTTTGACCTAAAACGTCAAGATTTTGCCATTAGAAAAGCGATGTTTTTAAGGCGGTCAACGCAATACGTTACGACGCTATTTGCATATTTTATCCACTAGTTGATTATCGTTTTTAATGCATGGCTTTGTTACACTCTCAGATGCGACGTCATATGATAAATAGAGGATCTTACACGAGTGGGTATGAAATGACCAAGAGTGTAAGATTACTTTTATCATATGACCCTTTAAAATTGGATTTTAACGCATTCAAACTAAGCATCATTTCAATTAGAAAGCGCATTGTTGATATGGATAATGACCTCACGTGTACGCGCCAAAGTGGTATTACACGTGTGGCCATACGATTTTTATGATACGACATTATCCACTGAATAATATCGACATCATATGATAAATGCTTCTCTTAAACATATTTCCATTCACTGTTCATGAAAACTACCGTGATGGATTAAATATTTATACTCAGACTGTTTTAAACATTGTTGAATTTCCGCTTCTTTAAGCTTCCGCGCAGTGTGGCCAGTCTTCCCTTTTCGTAAATACAGTGTATTAATTCTTGGAAATCTAAAACTTGAAAACTGAGGTCTCTGATCAATTCGCGCTTGTGCACAGGCTGATTTGAATAGTTATTATGCTCACATAGCCCTTAAAGCCTTCTTTATGTTGTTTCTCACGATACAAATCCCAAAATGCAGGGCTTGTTGATGATAAAAAGGGTTTAAATAGGAAAAAGAATAAAAACAACATTTCATGTTTGGTTCTTCTGTGTTGTTTATGTGTTGTTTGATGCTATGTATTTTATTAAATATATTGTTTGTGATGTAAGGCGGATGACCACCTACACGGTTAAATCATGTCTGTTCAAATGGTTGCCGCTGATGATGACTTTGGTGGTGACCAGTTTTGTGTTGGCTTCTTTTTCCACATGGCGTCTTGGGTGGGATCTGGAATGGAATTGTGTCAATTCCTGAGATTTTTTTCTAATTACTTTTATATAAGAAAAGATAAAGGGGTAATTTTATGTGCAAAACTCTACACAATAACCTTAGTTATTAAAATTGTAATTAGTTTTGGAGGTTCTTTTATGCATAAGGAATAAAGTCCCAGGAAATATTTTCCCATTTTTTTCAAACATTATCAGGCTGCGCAAATAAAAAAGAAAGGTGTAGCATGTGTAAAAAAATTGGTCAAAATAACAGAGTAGAGTATTTTTTCAAGGCTGAGCAATTACACTTACACACCTGTCTTCATCAAAGAAATGTAGCTGCCTACCTTCTTTTAAAGAATACATCCAGTCTACATGCATCCAGTATACATGCACCATATACATAGTCAAACATTTGAGAAAATATAACTACTGTTTTATACTGGTCTACCTTACAATTTGAGAAAGAGATGGAACAAATAATTGCTAGGACGTTCTTTTTAATGCGTTAAAGTACCTAAAGAGTTAAGTTCATCTTCAATATGACGAAATTATTGTGTTTTTTTTTTTGGTTTGTTTTTTTTAGATTTCTGCGCAGAAAATTACCTTTTGACATTTCCGTATAAAAACACTATTTTGAACTACATGTCCTGCTTTATATTCTCAACTGTAGGGAACATCAAAAATGAAGATGTCTGCATATTTTCATGGAATTTCGTAAATATTTTTATGGTTTTATTCAGATCTTTGTATTTACCACAATTCATCACATTGAGGACCATAAAGCAGCGGAGCACACAGGCTGTGTTCTATATGATAGAAGAAAATGAGCCGCGACACGAGAAAACAAAGTGGTTGTGCATCCAGCGCAGACTCAGATCAGCCTGGGCATACGGCAAGTCTTATCAGAGTCTTCGCTGTCCGTGTGGAGCCAGCTTAGACCCTTAGCTACCTTCTAAGCGCAAAGCGAAGACTCTGAACAGACTGGGCGTATACCCATGCTGATCTGAGTCCACGCTTGGCGCACTTTGCTGGTTTTTCTCATGTCGTGGCTAAAATGTCTTTACGGTGAATGGGTATCTTTAAGGGGATGCAACTCTGTCATTTTCATTTTTGAAATGAAATAATATTTCAACTTTAAATCATTTCGTCGTTCAAACATGTTTTTGAAAATATTGATTTTAAACCCTGCATTTTCCCTTGTCTTAAAAGCTATTTCAGTACTTTAACAAAATGAAGTTTTATACATGTAGTTGGTATGTAGTGTGTAAATGAAGTATTTTGACATCTGTAAATATGTTAAGTTGGATTGGCACTAATGTACTGATGAAAGTTTCAAAATTGAAAAAGACAATGCACTAACGAAACTTTGCACTTCCTGACAGGCGGAAAAATGAACGGCATTCAGATTTATGTTCACACAATAACCAAACGTCATGGTTTGAAAAGTAATTACAACGTAAACTACTTCGATATCAATAGAAGCTTTTCAGTAATATGCGTATGGTAGATATAAGCAGGGTTGTGGGATCACTGTTTCTTTCAGCAGGTGGTTAAAACCATTGTGAACAGCGTTATTTTGCAAGTTCGTACGTCTCTCTAGAGAATAAAACTCGTTTACATGTTGACTATCTTAATTTGTTTCTTGTTATTTTGTTACAGTGTATTTATTAGATATGCATGCAGACCCAAGTTTACGTATATGAGATGTGGAAAACGTACATAGGAAAATGTAAATAAAATTACCAAAGAAAGGCCACAATTACAAAATACAGCCCACCTAAGACACCGAAAGAAGATGGGAAACATGCATACGACAAAACGGAACAGCACATCTTTGGTAACAGACACTCCATTCCAACACAGAGGAACTATACATAAGTAAGCACCAAAAACACTACAAAATACATTCAAACATTTAATACATCTAATTTTACCTATTTTCTATTTTAAACCACAAAACAAAATAGAAAACACACAGGATAGCTATACGACGACCACAAGGCAAGAAAACCAACCAATGGAATTCGCATGTAGAAGTTTTCATATTTGTATAGACAGTTGTATATAATCTACCAGGGGCTTTAACTAGTTTTTTTCGCACAACCTCACATTTCCTTCTGATGCAGCAAAAACACGTTGGCGTTGCGTTATAAACATGGATGTTTTTAGATTTTTTTGATACGCAAAGAAAATGAAGTTTCAAACGGCTCAGTCAACTGTCATCATATGTTTATCACGTATATAACAGAAGAAATAAAAGCATCAGCACAAGTGTCCGAATAAATAAGTAAAATAAAAGATTCTTACTAAACATCTAGTATAATTACTCAACGTAAAATCTTGCCTATCGTAGACTTAACTGCTTGAAACATTTTGAATCAGTGTATGCTGCACTGGCTATACCAGGTGACTACTTATTAAAAATTATTTTCTAAGAAATCTAACATATGCCGAAAAACTATATATGAAGAATAGATATCCATAGATGCTACAGCCATTGATTATATTTAAAAGTAGTGCGTGAACATGTCACCATGAAAACAAATAAATAAGAAAACGAGATTGTTAGGGTTTTTAACTTTCATCTGTTTGGCATGTATCTGAATAGACGTTATACTGCGTTACATAATTGTGATTTGAACATTGTTTCATTCAGTAGGAAACGATAATATTTGTTTGTGAATAAGGTACTTTCAAGGCCTCTATGTCTGCATGCCTCAAGCCCTCAGTCTTTACAATTAACTTATTATGTGTATTTAAACTGTATACTTTTATCATTATTGAGCATAAAATCGCAACAATGAAGCACGAAAGCTTTTATAGCTAAAATAGTATGATACTTCATTCCATCTCAACTTAAATCTAAAACAAAGTCTCAAAATTGAACTTGAATAGCGTATTCGACCGTTAATTACGTATCCATTTAAAGAAACTGTCAGTGTTTCAATTAAGTACCAAGGTTTACTTGCTGAAATGTTATCAACGTTACCGGTTTGTAGAGCTCTCATCAGTTATAAGGCAAGCATTAAAATATTCTTGTTGTGACGAGTTAACGAAAGAAGGAAAATACCGTACCTTATAAGATTTCCCATGATCAGTCTATTCAGGAGTTTTGTCAGTGTTTATGGTAACGGGACGGGTAATTCACAATATTTGCCACATTATTCCTACATGGTATTATCTGCACTCAAAATGTTACACAAAATGATACATTTTACTTACAGTCCGGCGACGAGTTGTTGACCGGAGGCTGGAGGCTGTGAAAATACATTATCTCAACGTGTAGCATTTCGGCAGTGAAAATTTTGATTAGCAGTACCATTAACCAATAAGAAGTTTATACGTTTCCGATGTTGTACTACCAAGCGCATGATGTATCACCGTCTTGACGGAGTTTACAAATTGACCAAAATGGTCAATGCAATGAAATATCGTAATTTATTGATATAATTGGGCTGTTCCTTGATTTTAACCGAAACTTTCGCTTGAGCATAGTCGTTTTTATTGGTAACGAAAAATACCTCCATGCAAGTCTCATACAAGAATGCGTACTTTGTAAGCAGATGCTTAGTTTCGATTTGGCAGATACTTTTCTATGCATCATGTCAGTGTGTATTTTAGTTTTTTCACCTCTCTGAAGTCTTTAATTTCTATGCTCTATGAACCGATTTTTTTCAATATTCAATGTAACAGCAGGTTTTGTAGTGTAAATTACTAGTAATTCCCTAATTTTATATTTATTTATATGAAAAAGAATGATGATGTTTGATTGTCACTTGACTGACACCACTATGAATAACAATGTTCAGAGAATCAGTAGTGTTACTTCCCTTGGGGTAATATCTTCTCTATCTCCCAATTTATCATTTATCTATTTGTCTCTTTTTATTGCTTTGACTAAAAGTCACGTATGTTAGTATCATGAGAAGCGTAGCAAGAAAACTGAACCGTGGTATAATCAAGTCAGCAAAAGTGTTGAGCGTTGCTACATGTACAAGAAGAAAGAAATAGCAAAAAAGACTGTTTGTTCAGTATTTGCCAAGTCTTTTAACACATAAAAACTCTCTTTTCTGTTTCACGTATAAAACACAGCGTGCGAGGGCCTTAAACTGCTTGGTGAAACTAGCGACAAACTTCTGTCAACAGTATTTCTTAAAAAATGTCTGAATTTCGTATTTATGAGAGTTTCCTGGGAGTTGGTGAAGGTTGCTGATTACCTGTGATGTAATGGAATACATTTTGTATAAATGTTATCTACGTTAATTCTACGTTAATTCAAGTAGTAACATAGGCGAATGACAAGGAATCAAGCAGGCTGTAATTCTTCTAATATTAAAGATGATTTTAAAGGAGGATATACTAGCAAAAGAAAACAAAACGATTATGTCTTCAATTTATTACCATTTTGGGAATATTTTCATATGTAATGTCTATAACCGAACGTTACGGGCTTAAGCCAAAATGGATAGAAAACTAATAAGTATCAGTCGTTAGCAGTGTAATAAGCTTCTTCTAAAACTTATGTTGTTTGCTTGAAACTCCGCTTCAAATGACATAAAAGTAAGGAGAAATGCAGGCGATCCTTTTTAGCATTTCTTTGGTACCCAGTTATCTCCCCTTATTTTACATCCTGGATCCACTTTTCATGACCACATCATACCCTAAGTTAAGATTGGGATGATAAACTTTCATAATATACCAAATTCATCCTTTCGAATAGCCGGGGCATTAAACTCGAAAAATAGACCTCTTTTGAATTTCAGCGTCCTGACTAGTAAAGCACATTAACTTTAAAGCACTTTTAAAGTAATGGTGATGGATGGAATCATTTACGCTCGACAACATCAGGAATCTGTATCCAATTTGTTCGCATTCCGTCAAAATGGCATAATATTGACTACCCTTGCTTCAGGACAAAACGGATTTCTGCTGTTAAACATAAAAACTGATTTCAAATTCGATTCACACCTATAGGAGAATGAATAGAGGGTTGCTTTCATGACAATCCCCGATTTTTGAGACTTGACATTGGAAAAGAATAAATCTCGGTTCAACTGGTTCACTAACCTTTGTGTCATCCCTGTTTCTAGTCCCCTCCGGCTCAACCGGACATCCCCTCAATATTTTCTATTCACAACACGCTATTGTGCTTCAGGAGATAATAAGCAGGCGTAAATTGGTCCATTTTTACTTTCCATTTTTTTTAATTTTTTTTGCGGAATGACGTCATGCTACTCATTTTCCTTAAAAAAACCCAGCCATTTCTATAATTTCCCAGGCATTTTCATTGAAATTTAGACGGATTTCATGTAAAAAAGGAAGAAGAAAATAATGCGAGCACCCTGTTGACAAGGTTGTGTAATGAACACAATTGAAAACCCAACTTTGTAGAGGGAAAAGTGGTGCATTGTTCGAGTTCGCAAAAAAGGTTTAGAATTCAGTGTCTAACCAAAACTGGTAAATGATGCTGTACGCGTGAAATTTTAGAATATTTTTGCCGAGGATGTTTACCAGACTCTGTCAGTCTGTCCTACACGTTTCGTGAACACGGCATTATTTTACTTAGGCCCCTATTTAGTCATAAAACATAGATGATTACTAGTCATTAAAACCGCCTCATCGCCGATTGAGTCGGTTCTATCAAGCCATTGCATTCTTTTTGGACAAAAAAACAAGGAAAATACCATCAGTTACCATTACCTTGTAAAAAATCCTAAGATTTTACGGTAGAATAACCGGAAACTAGCTGCCAGTCCATTTCCCGTAATTTTCACGAGCAGAAACCATCACGCATAGTTGGTTTAAACACTATTTATTTAATGTAAATTACCAAGAAAAGTACAATATAACATGGTACAGGATCTGACGGTAAGCGAAACGCATAGTTGGATAGAATAACAACAAAGTGGTATGTGAGCCAAATGAAGACTCAGATCAGCCTGGACTAACGCCTAGTCTAATCAATCTTCGCCGACGCATGCAACGGCATGATGGTAGCTTAGACCCTTTGCCATTCTTTTCGTGCACAGCGAAGCTTCTGATCAGACTTGGCGGATGTCCAGGCTGATCTGAGTCTTCGTGTGGCTCAAATACCACCGTCTTGGTTTTTGTCGAGTAAAATGCGCATTGGTTTAATTTGATGCCAGTGGGTGATCTCCTTGTCATACCTGCAGGAAGAAGTTCCGGAGAAGCATGGTTCGGAATATTTATTCAGCAAACATTTACTTTATCTATCAGTTACAAGTTCTGAACGATTTTACTTTGCGACGTCACCACAACGTCATCAAAACATTTGTGGCGATTCGTGACGGTACCTACGTTCTGCAGACAATTTGAGCCCCAAAATGGCCAAGAGCCACCAAAATTTTGATATTTTCCGAATCCTCTTAGATTTGCTTATTCACTGAGACATAAAACTAAATTTCGCTATAGGACACCCAACTCGTCCCTTTTTGCGCGACGGGTCACATTTAGTTTTGACAGAAAAAAGAGAATCTTGTCTTATATTTGATTTAACTGATCACGAGACTGCATCAACAGAAAGTCTAATTCAAAATTGTTATTTTTTTTTATTTCACAGACGTCAAATAAACTCGCACATAGAACAAATTTCATCTTCAGAGGAAGTGGAGACAGATTTTCGCAGAGAGATGCCAGCCCTTCTTTATAACAGCTTCTGGAAAGAGAATAATCCGAAATGTACCAAAATCAATAGGACAATCAGTATCATTTTCTAGGGTTGTGGCTACTCGAACTCCTGATGTTGCTGCTGTGTCGACCACGCCTGTACGGTTATCACCAGCCCCTACGGTTTATGAGAGGATGCCTCGACATACAGCTGTATCCACTCGTGGAACCGGTAGCACTCGAGCCCAAGTTTTATCCTCAACATCATCCCCAGCACATGGAAACCTAAGTAATCAAAGCGCATATGTATCAATGCCATCAGTACGGCAAGAATGTGACAGTTCAGATACTCGAAGTCCAGTAATATCCACGATATTTTCATCGCCAAGACATGGGCTTATAAATACTCAAAATTCAACCATGCCCACGATATCAGCTCCGCCAGCCTATGAGAATGTCAATCGTCGAGACTCATCCATATCCACGATATCAGCGCCGCCACCGTATGACAGTACATGTATGATTGTTCAAAGTCCAACAATATCATCGATATTTTCTCCTCCAGCTTATGAGGATGTAAGTAGTTTAGCCCCTCGTAGATCCGGAAGAACATCACCGCCACCGTATGAGATTGTAAATACTCAAAACCCCACTATATCCACAATATCGGCCCCACCACCACCATATGAAAATACGTTTAGCTGAAAGCTTCCAAGATTTGAGACAGTAACTTCATAGACACGAGTACGCATGTTTCTGTCAGAGAAATTTTCAGGCCACTGCAACACCTTTAAGCTACGGTGTATGAGAACACCTTCATGTTGATGTTGCTGTTGGTTTTTCGCCATTTTCTCAAGGTCAGAAAAGTATGTCTTCCTATTTTATTCCCTGTGTATAGAAGCCACAACTCTTGGTCTCGTATTTCGTATTGTATGTCGTGCCAAATTTCTTGTCATTTTCTTATGACTACAGCTGCTAAACATTTAGGGCTGCAGTCATGGCTCGTCAAAAACATCGTCTTGAATTCAAATACAAAAGGTAATATTTACGTATCGGATTCATAACCATCTCTCCCGATTTTCCAGGCTTTAATCTTTCCCTTCGATGTTGGGGATAGGGTTTGGGATCTGATTCAGTCAGTTCCTGAAGTGTTGTTACTCTGTAAATTTAGCATTTCTATGTTCATGTAGACATATACAAAGCCTTTGTCTTTCTAACACTTACCTGAGGAAGATGTGGATATTCATTCACGAAGGCGAAACCGGAGTAAATTAATATTCGCATCTGCAGGACAATTAAAATCTTAAGAGGTCGTTTAAGAGCAGAGAACACATTCAGAAGAAGGAATATGGGCCAGACTACTTAGTTTCTGCTAATAAAGCCTCATCGCTGAGCCCTGACAATATCTGGTAACGAAACCAGAGAAAAGCATACTGTGATTTCTTATTCTTATTTTGGCAGTCGATTCAAAGCCTGATTAATATCAATAAGGATCCAATAATATAAAAGACGATGATCTAGAATAAGAATTTAAACCAATTTAAAATTTTAGATTTCTCAGAATATATCCTCTGTACTCAAAGGACGAAAATAAAATATAATCTGCACTATCGATGATGTACGGGGAGACGTTTTACAGCCGCCACACGGCACAACACCAGCTGCAGTGAGGTAAAATTAAAATCTTAAGAGTTCCTTCAAAAGCAGAGAACACATTCAGAAGAAGGAATATGGGCCAGTCCAAGTAGTTTCGGCTAATAAAGCTTCATCGGTGAGCCTGACATTATCTGGTAACGAAACCAGAGAAAAGCATACTGTAATTTGGCAGTCGATTCAAAGATTGATTAATATCAAAAAGGGTCCAAATAAAATAAAAGACAATGATCTGGAATAAGAATCTAAACCAATCTAAAATCTCAGATTTCTCAGAATATATCCTCTGATCTCAAAGGACGAAAATAAAAAATACCGGCAATCGGCACAGTGGATGATGTACGGGGAGACGTCTTACGGCCGCTACACGTCACAACACCAGCTGCAGTGAGGTAAAATTAAAATCTAAAGAGTTCCTTCAAGAGAAAAAACACATTCCGAAGAAGGAATATGGGCCAGACTACTTAGTTTCCGCTAATAAAGCCTCATCGCTGAGCCTGGCATTATCTGGTAACGAAACCAGAGAAAAGCATACTGTTATTTCTTAATCTTATTTTGACAGTCGATTCAAAGACTTATTAATATCAGAAAGGCTCCAAATAGAATAAAAGACGATGATCTAGAATTAGAATCTAAACCAATCTAAAATTTCAGATTTCTCTGAGTATATCCCCTGAACTCAAAGGACGAAAATAAAATATAATCTGCACTATAGATGATGTACGGGGAGCGTTTTACGGCCGCCACATGGCACAACACCAGCTGCAGTGAGGTAAAATTAAAATTTTATAATGTCCTTCAGGAGCATCTCTCGCGTTAGTCTTCATTTTTGTATGCGGCACATTGTAAGTGAAAAAAATAAATTGTGTGTATTTTAAATCGTTCATAGATTTCTCCTTAAACAGTCCGGAGACAATATAAACAAACATTCAGCGCGAGAATAAGAAAAATAACGATGATAATCATGACAAGAAATTCGACCACGACATACAAAAAAGGTGAAGTGGCCGTTGTGGTAGAAGAGAGTGAGAAGCTCGCCGTATCCTGGGCACAGCATATAAAAGGCCTTTCTCCGCCTTTATCCTTTTCTGAATCGAAAACGGGATTGATTTGTCAAATCAAGAATATTTTGACAATATTGGTCTAACCAACTCTTGTAGAAATGATGTCTAGGCAGCAAACAGTTTGGATCTCAGATCAGACCCCACGTTTGTGGGGCCTGATCTGGATCCAGACTGTTTGCCCAGATATCAGATATCCCTAAAGGGGTGTCCCGAATGGAATGGGTTAAGAGTTGATGGCATTGACAGGGGAGGCAATAATGAAAATGGAAGAAATAGAGTATCTCATATGAGTGTTCATGCATTAATGAAATTATTTAGCCAGTTGGGGAATAGGATAAGATGCTATGTTATGCTGGGCATCTTATCAGTTTTCCTCAACGAGTTTAATTAATTCAGTAATACAGGAGTACGAATGCAAGATTCTGATTATCATATGGCGCTTAAATCACATTTTATTAGCACATTTTGACCTAAAACGTCAAGATTTTGCCATTAGAAAAGCGATGTTTTTAAGGAGGTCAACGCAATACGTTACGACGTTATTTGCATATTTTATCCACTAGTTGATTATCGTTTTTAATGCATGGCTTTGTTACACTCTCAGATGCGACGTCATATGATAAATAGACGATCTTACACGAGTGGGTATGAAATGACCAAGAGTATAAGATTACTTTTATCATATGACCCTTTAAAATTGGACTTTAACGCATTCAAACTGAGCATCATTTCAATTAGAAAACGCATTGTTGATATGGATAATGACCTCACGTGTACGCACCTAAGTGGTATTACACGTGTGGCCATACGATTTTTATGATACGACATTATCCACTGAATAACAGCGACATCATATGATAAATGCTTCTCTTAAACATATCTCCATTCACTGTTCATGAAAACTACCGTGATGGATTAAATATTTATACTCAGACTGATTTAAACATTGTTGAATTTCCGCTTCTTTAAGCTTCCGCGCAGTGTGGCCAGTCTTCCCTTTTCGTAAATACAGTGTATTAATTCTTGGAAATCTAAAACTTGAAAACTGAGGTCTCTGATCAATTCGCGCATGTGCACAGGCTGATTTGAATAGTTATTATGCTCACATAGCCCTTCTTAAAGCCTTCTTTATGTTGTTTCTCACGATACGAATCCCAAAATGCAGGGCTTGTTGATGACAAAAAGGGTTTAAATAGGAAAAAGAATAAAAACAACATTTTATGTTTGGTTCTTCTGTGTTGTTTATGTGTTGTTTGATGCTATGTATTTTATTAAATATATTGTTTGTGATGTACGGCGGATGACCACCTACACGGTTAAATCATGTCTGTTCAAATGGTTGCCGCTGATGATGACTTTGGTGGTGACCAGTTTTGTGTTGGCTTCTTTTTCCACATGGCGTCTTGGGTGGGATCTGGGATTAAATTGTGTCAATTCCTGAGATTTTTTTCTAATTACTTTTATATAAGAAAAGATAAAGGGGTAATTTTATGTGCAAAACTCTACACAATAACCTTAGTTATTAAAAATGTAATTAGTTTTGGAGGTTCTTATATGCATAAGGAATAAAGTCCCAGGAAATATTTTCCCATTTTTTTTTCAAACATTATCAGGCTGCGCAAATAAAAAAGAAAGGTGTAGCATGTGTAAAAAAATTGGTCAAAATAACAGAGTAGAGTATTTTTTCAAGGGTGAGCAATTACACTTACACACCTGTCTTCATCAAAGTAATGTAGCTGCCTACCTTCTTATAAAGAATACATCCAGTCTACATGCATTCAGTATACATGCACCATATACATAGTCAAACATTTGAGAAAAAATAACTACTGTTTTATACTGGTCTACCTTACAATTTGAGAAAGAGATGGAACAAATAATTGCTAGGACGTTCTTTTTAATGCGTTAAAGTACCTAAAGAGTTAAGTTCATCTTCCATATGACGAAATTATTGTTGTTTTGTTTAGATTTCTGCGCAGAAAATTACCCTTTGACATTTCCGTATAAAAACACTATTTTGAACTACATGTCCTGCTTTATATTCTCAACTGTAGAGAACATCAAAAATGAAGATGTCTGCATACTTTCATGGAATTTCGTAAATATTTTTATGGTTTTATTCAGATCTTTGTATTTACCACAATTCACCACATTGAGGACCATAAAGCAGCGGAGCACACAGGCTGTGTTCTATATGATAGAAGAAAATGAGCCGCGACACGAGAAAACAAACTGGATGTGCATCCAGCGCAGACTCAGATCAGCCTGGGCATACGGCAAGTCTTATCAGAGTCTTCGCTGTCCGTGTGGAGCCAGCTTAGACCCTTAGCTACCTTCTAAGCGCAAAGCTTAGACTGGGCGTATGCCCATGCTGATCTGAGTCCACGCTGAGCGCACCACCACTTTGCTGGTTTTTCTCATGTCGTGGCTAAAATGTCTTTACGGTGTATGGATATCTTTAAGAGGATGCAACTCTGTCATTTTCATTTTTGATGCCTTAGGCCTTTGTTAAGTCGTAGAGGTAGAGAAGAAGCAAAAAGTTGTCGCAACTAGTCGGCATTTTCCGTATCGATCTGTCTCATTTTCCGCGGAAAAGCTGGAAAATTTCATTCCGACTGCTAGGGAGTGGACCAATGAAACTTTTATCCAAAACTGGATCATTACCCAACACACAAGAACGCGAAATGAGCTTTTGTTTGCTTTTCAAGAGAATGAAACAAGGAAATAATTTGGCAACTTTTCTGCAATGAATTTCTTTCCTTTAAGAGTTGACCCCCATTGGATGGGGTGTGGTGGGGGGGTGTGGGGGGGGACTGTTGCCCTGAAAGTGCATCTGTTATTGCCATTCTAAATTTCTATGTTTGGATTTTATATTTTTACAATTCTATTCAGTCTTGCTTTATTTCTATTCAAAATGTTATTTTTTCTGTATTTGTCTATTTCTATTTTATGTTCTTTCATTTCTGTTCAACAGTTGGTCATTTATATATAATAGTCGTTGATTTATGTCGTATGTTTCATTTTGCCTATATATGATTGCATTGTATAAATAGTCTTTTTGTATTAAGTTTATAGTTTCGAATTTAATTTCAATCCTCCTTAATTCCTATATTGTCTATTTCCATTTATGTTCAATCTTTACCGTTTACCGTTTACCGTGATGATTCATTGACGAGTTAGAGGGTTATCATGCGAACCGAACAACCAACTAAATGTTTTGTACCATTTCAGAACTGAGGGTGAGGTTGGGCCTGTAAAATCGATTTAAGTCCCCCAGTAATTCATTACTGACCGTTCCAAGGCGGTAGTTCTGTTGTGGTTCTCTGTTGCCTGTTTTTGGTGTCAGAGTTTTTGTGATGTTTTACCCTATGTATGTTCTTATTATTTTTGGTTCGGTTTGGGTTGCTGAGTGGCCACCTTTTGGGAACAAGCTGCTCGCACGGTTGACCATATGTTCTCTGTATCTTGATTATTTGTAATCTTAGTTGTTTCCAACTATGGTTTGAGGGCTGGATTTGGATTTTGATTGTTTCAGTTCCTGGTCTTTGCATACTTTTTACTTTTGTTTATTTGTATTCAATATTGCTTCCCTTTAATTATATTTGATATTTTATTTCACTTTATGTCTTCTCTTTTCCCTAGAGTAAATATCTCTTTTCTGTTCACAAATGTGTCCTAAAAGTGTTACAGACGTATAAGGATTGGATTTGATTGATATGCTTTAATAACATATTTTAAGGGTAAAAATGACCCGCGACACGAGAAAACCAACAAAGTGGTTGTGCGCCCAGGGCAGACTCAGATTAGTTTGAGCATCCGCCAAGTCTGATCAGAGTCTCCGATATCCACACAGAAGTAGCTGAGACCCTTAGCTACCTTTCACGTACCGCGGCTCAAATACACTTTTGGGGCAAGGAACTCTGTAATTTTCATTTTTCCTCCCTTTTCAATTGTGATAATCTCTTAAAGGGAAGAAACTGTGTCTCTTGGAGAAAAGTCTTTCCTGAAGAGTCAACGTCATTTGGAAAGACTAGGGCGTCCAGGGAAACTAGCAAGACTGGAAAAAAGTTGTTTCCCTTTGTAAAAAAGCGGAAAAGGTGGAGCCGTACATAAAACCCTAGAGTTTATTTTGTTTTTCGGTGCCAAGTGCAAACAATGGCATTTAGCTCGTATTGATACGTTTGCAAAAGAGGTAGATAGAAGTAGAGTTCAAATAATAAAGTTAAAGCCACAGTCTCACTGTCGCGTATTTGGGGCTAGGTTTTTCTTCGTTTTATTAAACGTGGCTAAACGGCAGTATAGGTTGTAAATCCTAGGGAAAATGTAAATACGTATAGCTAAATACGTGGCCTGATTACGTTTTATTTTGAACATTTCGTGGACTGTACCCTAAACCAAACTAACTCTTTGCAATATGCCATAAACTGAACTGTTTGAATGTTAGTTTGATACATTTGCATTGTGATATTCAAGTTTCAAATAAATCCGTCAAGATATGTACCATCTATGACAGTTTCACTATGTCGGTTGAGGTTTCTGTAGCGAAATGACTGAAACTAAAGATTTTGAGGATTAATGAAAATTAATAATGATTCTGTTGCTATTTTCCATAACTATGGAAACATTTATCTTTTCATAGGAGCCTTAATAATAAAAACAAGACAATGTGGTTGAATATGTTATACATAAGCAGTTATTGGCAAGTTAATAATGATTCTGTTGCTATTTTCCATAACTATGGAAACATTTATCTTTTCATAGGAGCCTTAATAATAAAAACAAGACAATGTGGTTGAATATGTTATACATAAGCAGTTATTGGCAAGTTTCTATATATACCCCCTCAATTTGGTTAGAATCTTGCTATTTGGAGGCAGTTTAAGACATAAATGCAGTAAAACTGTGTTAATAGTCCATATCTTAATTATATTTTTACATGTAAAAGTCTCCGAAAAGCGGCGCTTTCTGTATTTCGCAGAATCGCATATATCATACTTTTATAAAATATAAGATATAAAAGAATAGCAACAGAATCATTATTAATTAAATATGCGTATTTAAACGTAGTGAATACTAATTATACGGATGTTTACAGCTACATACGTGTCCTAGCTATGATTGAATTGAAAATTCAAATAAACGGTAGCATTTCAAAATACTTACTCTTTGCGTAGTAAAAGCGTATTGAAACCTAGTCTAAACGTACTAGAACGTAGATGAAACGTTTTAATTACGTAGCCATATATAAAGGTTCTCTACGCACTACTACGGATTATATACGCTTTCCCACGTCTTAGTACGTTTTTCGGTGTTTTATTCTGCGTTGTATTATAATTTGGTATGTTTTGCGATACCTACTCAAACGTCACTTTGACTAGGTAGTTATACCAGACACTACCTAGTAGTTCCTAGTAAAACGTATAGAATCGTAGTAGGTAGGTAAACTGTTATCGTCCCTTCTGAAAGCATGGCACTAACGCATCTTAATTGTACTAGAAATGTAATAACACCCAGATACGAGGGTGAATAAAAAAATACGCGGACTACCTGATTTAAATGGTCGATATATAATATGTAAAATTAAATTTTACATCACACAAAAGTGCATCGTTTACACTATATACATGCTCAATTTCGACAAGATATGTCACTGTCCCGCCAGTCTATAGATCTTTAAGCCACACTAGTGTCTGAGGCACGATGCATGTCACATCACCGATTCGACGTCGTGTCGACGTCGCCTAGCGCCCTTCATTTTTTCTCAAAGTACGCATAGCGCCCTTTATTTATTTTTTTCGCCTTCAAGGGGGGTGAAGAACCTCTTTTCCTCCACTGGCTAGATTGTCTCTTATTTTCTGGCTCAAAGTAAGCTAACCATGTCTCATCCGTCGTAATGATTTTCTCAAGGAAACTGTCACCTTCCCGCTCATATCGTCGTAGAAAATTCTGGGATGCCGATACTCGTTCCTGTTTGTTTTCATCAGAGAGAAGGCGCGGGATCCATCGCGCACACACACGGCTCATGTTCAAACACTCTCTTAAAATGTGTTGAATGGTGCCATAGCTAACTCCAAGCCTGGACGCAAGTTCATTGATAGTGACACGAGCATCCTCCTGAACGACGTCACTAACCCGTTGAACGATGAAATCTGACACAATTTTCCGTCTGCCGCTCCGTTTGTCGTCTGCTAAAGGAAACCTCTGATGCCACTTGTATACGAGTGTCATACATGCCTTTGGCTTCATGTTGGCATTTTCAAGCATGTTCGTGTTTTCTAAGGGTGTTTCCCTTATAAAACGCAAAACTTGATGACTGCACGTTGCTCCTCCATGTAGTCCGTGGACGTCATTTTTTCGCCGTGTTGCTTTTTCAAGTATTTCGCGTATTTGTAGATTAATTTGTAACGGACAAAGATACGACGTCAAACTTTTAAACATCGTTAGCCATGACGTCACCTAACGTCCACACAATGTTACGTTTTTTGTCGCCTTATTAGTCAGTAACAGGAAAATAAACCTATTCCATGCGTTTTAGCTTTATTCAAAACTTTACGCGCTCCGTGCTGCAAAACGAATGTACATAAAAGGATTATAAATTTCACATGTTAAAGAAAATTTAAAGTAGACCACTTTTTCGGATTGAAATTAATGCCAGTTTTACGCTGATATGAATTTTATGTAAAAATCGTCATTATTTTATGAATAATACGACTTGTCCGCGTATATTTGATTCACCCTCGTATTTACAAAATGGGGTACATTCTTTTGCCAAACGTAGCGCGGGAAACGTAGTACAACCTAACCACCTAAACGTGACGACGAGACTGGGCCCTTAGATAATTACTATTCTATCTCCTTCAAACGTATTTTGTGGCCATTATCAGTGCCGCTCGTTCGGAACGTTTCTAGTGAAAGCACAATGTATGTTATTGCAGAAAATGATAAGGGAAATATATATAATAAATACCCGACAGGTAAAATTCCCTGTTTAGTTTTGTGTTTGTTAATGCTTGGTGGAGCAGAGAGATATAATGTAATACACGTGTTCTGGGATAAGGAACTGGCTTTTAAAACATAATCAAGCTACGACATGCAGGCCTAGACCAGCCTGCTGCACGGGAAATACGCAACACTTTTGTTATTTCTTTTCTACAAAAGGTCATGTCATTGATATGATACAATGCTGATAGTTTTACCGGATTTCGCATGCTCACAAGCTGGTCTAAACACGCGCAGTTTGGACTATTAGTCACAACACTGCTCGGGTTGTTATAGCTGCACATATACACCGGGATGTGAATTACATTTTAATTCAATTTATTATTTAAACACAAATGGGAGTTTATTTTCTTGTAGCATTCTTGACTTTCCTACCATGTAAGTATAGTCATACCACTAAGGCTGACTGTTTACACTTTCAGGGCAAGCAATTGCAACGTGTTCTTATTTACCTTTCTTCTCTGTGCAAGTGAGCCTTTAAGGAAGACTTTGTTCCTAAAAGTTGAACCTTTTTGGAAGGGTTTCTTCATCCTTGATGCACACAGGAAGTTACAATAGTTTACATATGGTAGATATATTGTTTACACCTGACCGTTACTGTGTATTGTATAAATAGGTTGGGGGCTATTTAAACCACGAAAGTTAGTTTTTAAAGACATTTCGTTAAAAACTACATTTCGACTGCATTAGGTCATGGATTATGCTATATATTGGTACTAAACAATTTAAATTTCTGATGAAGGAAAAAGGAGTTCTATGTTTCCAAATTTGGCCGAGTTCAAGTAAATATATTATTTATTTAATAAATGTTTACTTTTCTTTCAACAACAAAAATATAAACTATAATTTGCATATCTTAGGATTATTTTTGTAATACAGAACAAGAGTGCACATTGTTCATGTTACATCTCAAATTACAAAGCTCTCGTAAATTTTAGTCACCAAGTCATATTGACATTAAGAAGTACCTTAAGAATATTGCTTACTGAAGTTATCCGCAAATTTTTTATCATGCTAGTTTTACTATCGGGACACATTTCAATATTGCAAACCGTGCAGATCCTAAACAGCCTGATATATTTGCCCAAAATATTTCTGTGCAAGTATACAAAGTCAATGGAGCAATTCTTATTAAGGTGTTCAGGTACACCGCTGTGAACTAAATTTGACGTGTTTAGCTTAAAGAGTTCCTGAGAAAACTGAAACACACAATCACAAACTTAAACCAGTGGTCCAATGGTTCTATATCGCTCACCTGAGCAATTAGGTTATGTGGAGAAAAAAAATCAGTTGCCACAGCGACAAAACCATATGCACAACAGCAATAATACACACCAGTTATGTAGAAGATAATATCACAAACATTAATGCAAACAAGATTCAGCTTTATTCCCCTTTCTGGCTTCTGAGAAGAAGATTTTGGGCAAAAAAATATCGAAACTTTGGCCTTTCAGTTGCGATGGCAACAAGTCAAACTCACGGATTTGGACAAAATTCAGATGGCTGGTAGAGGACTTCTTCAGGAACATTCTGTATAAGCTTTTGTCAAAATACAAAATATCTGAAGTAACACAGAAATAAATACCAAATTTCAACTTTTCCTATTTAAACTCTATTCAAATGATGACCTTGGTTGATCTTGACCTTTCACGACGAGGTCAAATATGCGAAATGCTAAAATATGAGATTTCATGGACAGTTTTGATGATTTAGGCCTTACATTGGTATATACAGTCATTTTAATGATTTCATGAAGATGTGTGAGTACAAGAGGTCTAGTCTTTCTTTGAGCTTTGACCTTGAATTCTAATATTTTGACAATTTGAAACTTCTCAAAAGCCACTGAGCCAGTTGTAACCAAATATCAAATAGAGCCTCCAGGGGTTGAGGGAACGAACATTTCTTCAAATGGTCTAGGTCACATGATCGACATGGCCGTCACACCCATATATGGTCAAAAACTATCTTCTCCAAAATCATTTGACGATGGCCTTGAAACTTGGCATGTAGCGTTGGGTACTTGGGTACTATCAAAATTGTTTAAATGATGACCTTGGTTTGAATTTGACCTTTTTGAAAGCAAGGTCAAATATGGGAAAATGCTACAACACAAGATTTCTTGGAAAATTTCAAAGATTTAGTCCTAAGATCTGGAATATGCAGTAATCTTTATGAGTACGTGAGGATTAGTGAGTACAAGAGTTCAAGGTCATTCTTTGACCTTTAAACGAGGACTCTCATATTTTGACAATTTCAAACATCTCCCCAAAAGCCACTAGGTAAAGTGTAACCAAATTTCATGGAGAGTCTCCAGGGGTGACAGACTTTTATAATTGTTTGGCAAGGTCAAATTTGATTTCTGGTGCTTTTGTATGGCAAAATGGTTAGATATAAGAGTTCATGGAACTTTTAGAAAAAATGTGGTGCGGAAGTTATTAAATACAGTCAAATAAATGAGTACTTAAACATTATAGCAACGGAGGTCAAGGTCATTTTTTTGCTTTAACCAGTGTCTCTAATATTTTAATAGTTTAAACTATCAGGTTTGTTCAGTTGCCCATTGATCTTTTCACTCAGGTGAGCTATTCAGGGCCTCATGTCCCTCTTGTTTTTAATACATTCTTTTTTATGTATTTTACTTATATCAAACCGATAGTAAAGCAGAGATGAACAAAATAACAGAGCTCTATCCCGGGGAAAAACACCTGACCTTCCGCAAACAGAGATTCGCTTTCTCACTTATGTGCCGAAATGGGTTCGAACCCACAGCGCCGAGAGGGCTACAGTATAAGAGTCAGCGCTCTTACCCTCTAGGCTACGGAGACCTGCTGGTGATCTCTCGTAGGTTTGTCTCTATTCAAGTGAATCATAGGCATATATAATAATTGAGCCGCGACACGACAAAACCAACAATGTGGTTGTGCGCCCTGTGCAGACTCAGATCAGCCTAAACATCCGCTCAGTTTGATCAGACACTTTATTAAGTACTCAAATCGTAGCTAAGGGTCTAAGCTATTACCATGCGGACAGAGAAGACTCTGATCAGACTGGGCGAATGCCCAGACTGATATGAGTCTGCGCTAGGCGCACAACCACATTGTTGGTTTTCTCGTGTCGCGGCACAATTATATTTCGTCGCCATCTTTACAAAACGGAACTACTTTTGTAACTTCTCTTTTGCTTCTCTAGATGAAAAAGTAATCCAGAAGTCTGTCTATTCTTGAAAAGAGTATGCTCCTACAGGAGCAAATGTTTTCTTTTAATGTTTAATTCCTCTTAGCTAAAATACAAAAACGAAGTTGCTGCCCCTGATTGAGTAACCATTCACCTAAATTATCTTTTTATTTTTTTTGTAGGTATTCAAGGCTCAGATGACCCGGCGCTACATCCGGGGGTGATTACGGTGTCACTACTGGGGGCAACTTTTTGTGTCTTTATTTGCTTTTGTTTGTTTTATGATCGCTGCAAGAAACACTATAGGAAGCGCCGCGAGCAAAGGTAAGACTCATTGACATCCTTTCAGAGAATTTCCGTCTTTGCTCTAAATTTGGGAATATCTGAACCATTCAATGTAAATGTTATCAAAGACTATGTTTACTCTATCATCCTGCAATATAATAGTGGTCATATAATGGATAATACTGCAAGATTTTTGCAATGCAGCGGCGCTCTCTGTAAGACTAGTGTCCTTGTAGGACTAGGCGATGTGAAACTAGTCAGGTATATGGGATTTAAACATAGGTTTTTATAAAATACCGTGGTGCAATTGGTAAGACTAGTGTCCCTGTATGACAGGGCGATGAAAACTGGTCAGGGATGGTCCGTTTGGTCCCAAGTGCAAACGGAGTGTTGCTTAATTTCTAGAAAATGATGAAAGTTCAAATAAATGGTCTAATGTCTTAATGATTTCTATTACTGTACATAAGAGAATACGAAAAGTCCAAATTTTTAGATGCTTTTATTAAAAATTTTCCATTAACAATAATCCAGAAACTGAGCAGTTTCACTGAAGGGCGTTGTATGCTTGTCAGAACAGTCAGAATATTGTTAAAAGGCCATAATGATAGCGTAAATTCGTTGTTTACTACAGTTGTGGGCGTATATGAATGGAATAGTAAAATGTATTCACCTGTACGCACGCGTAACGCATGATGTCACTGGTCTGATGATAATATGTTGTAAACAAACATTTAAATGTTATATATTTCTGCGAGTAAAAAGTGTATGTTTCAAAATTTGGTAATATATTGGTGAAACAAAAGGTTAAAAAATGGATTAAGGATAAAAAATGCAATTAATTATGCAAATTTTGTTCCAGGGATAGCATACATTGGTCACATGTTCTATTACGTAGGACTAAACGGGAATTCCAACAGCAAAGTTTTACTCCCTTGTGACGAAGAGGCGAAAATGACATTTTAGGTCCTATTTCTGTAAAGTAACTTTTTGATGCAAAGCCTCATATGTCTACAAAATTATGATTTTGTTATGTATAGGATAAAAATTAAGAAAGAGCAACATGAAAATCTTCTACTTCTTAACAATTTTGAGAAAATATTAGGGATGCCGTTTGCATTTGGGAGCAAACGGACTATATTTTGGAATTAAAGCTATGTTTTTTCTATATATATAAACTACGGTGATGCAATCGGTAAAACTAATGTCTCTGTATGATAAGGCGATGAAAAACTGGTCAGGTATTTTGTCATAAAAGCTGTTTTGTTTTTTGTCATTTTTTATAACATACGGTGGTGCAATCGGTAACACTGGTGTCTCTGTATGATAAGGCGATTAAAAACTGGTCAGGTATTTTGTCATAAAAGCTGTTTTGTTTTTTGTCGTTTTTTTATAACATACGGTGGTGCAATCGGTAACACTGGTGTCTCTGTATGATAAGGCGATTAAAAATTGGTCAGGAATTTTTTAATTAAAACTAGGTTTTTATACAATACAGGTGGTGCAATCGGTAAGACTAGTGTCTCTGTATAATAAGGCGATTAGTGGTCAGGTATTTTGGAATTAAAGCTAGGTTTTTATACAGTACAGTGGCGCGTTCGGCTTCAAAGAATGACCCATGTTCCTTCTTTTGAATGTATTCTCTGATCTTTAAGGATATCTGTAAGGTTTTAATCTTATAAAATGCAGTGATGCAATCGGTAAGGCTAGTGTCCCTGTAGGACTAGGCGATGTAAAACTGGCAATGTATATGATATTAAAGCAAGGTTTTTGTTTAATTCAGTGACGTAATCGGTAGGACTAGTGTCTGTTTAGGAACAGGCAGTGTTAAGCTGATATGGTATATGGGAATTAAAGCCAGGCCCCGAGGTTATAAAACTTTTTTCATGCTCAGCTGAGTTGAGCATGAAATTTTACCTGGTTATAATTAACAAATTGTTGATAAGTACAGTTGTTTTCCTGCTCAGTTTGGCAGAGTATGACATTTTCTCTGCTTATGAATATGAAAATGCCAACATTAGTTGGCATTTTCATATTTATCAGCAGAGAAAATTTCATGCTCAGCTGAGTTGAGCACGAAAAAAGTTTTATAACCTCGGGGCCAGGTTCTTAACTAAGGCAGTGGCACAATCGATAAAATAAGTGTTCTTGTAGGAATAGGTGATCTGAAACTGAAAAAGGTATATGGGATTTAAAGCAAGGTTTTTCAGGCTTTTATACAATGCAGTTGCGCAGTTAATTAGATAGTGTTCTTTTTTACTAGACGCGTTACCGGTTCCGGCATTTGTTCGAATGGTAGCCGCCTAGTGATTACTTTCTTACCCCTACACCAGTAGCATCAGTAAATAATTGTCCTTGCTATCCGTTGAAGTGTGTTGAAACATAAATCATATAATTTAATATACACCTCGCTGAAAGTTTAGCATATTTCACGTCTGTTCTGCAGAAATTTGCAAACCGTTAAACGACAATATAATTACCCGAATTGGAAAGCTGAAAAAAACTGATGAAACAGTGAAATCTAAAGTGATTATTTCACAAGTGAGAATGTCAGTTTCAATTTCACCGAGAAATCTCTTTAATTCATTGAAAAGTATAAAAGAACAGATAATGTTTTGGAAACAAGGTCTTACAATGTGTCAAAAGTCGTATTTTAAATTCAGTTGTCTTAATTTTGGTTGCATCCAAACAGCGACGAGGATCTACGTGTTTTCATTGTGCACTACTTTTTCGGTTAGGATCCATAATCAAACAATTTTTACTTATCAGAAGTCCTCCTTATCAGCTATTTCTTCACAAATACGATTATGCTAAACTTTTGGCGAAAAGTATATGATCAGTAAGAAGCCGATATTTCTTATGACTATCTGATTAATAAATAGTAATTCTTAGCGACGGTTCGTGTTAAGAAATCGAGCTTAAAGGTAGGTTCCTGGACCAGCGATAACAATTATGTCCACAAAATAATTTCGTCTTTTTCTGAGCAGTATTGAATTCTCTTATTTTTCTGAATTTGTTGCTACTGAGAAACTCGTCAGGTGTTGAAGAAAATAGTCGTTTTCCCTTTTGGTTTATTTTCTTTCGTTGGAATTCCAGTTCTGAAAATAACTATGTTTATTATGTCTATAAGTGCGCGATTTCTGATGCCATTCTCCAAAGGTCAATTTTCCCTTGCCGTGAGCTCTCCTAGAGGTCCTGGCATGGCGAATGGGTTAAAACTATCCCAAAAAGCAATGCAGCATGACGTCAGCTGCGTTATCTATTTTTGGCGCGAACTAAAAATAGCGCTAACTGGTGTGCGAAGCAGAGTTAGGAAATCCCTTGCAAAACAACTTTTCTAATATTTTTTTGATTTACACTTTTTAGTGAAACTTATTCATTCCCTTTTATAAGTGCTTTCCAACAACTTGGATGAAAGATCATCAATATTATGATGCATTCCAAAGTACAGGAACCTACCTTTAACCTTGTTACCTGAAGCTCATATTTAGGGGAACAGGGTGGCACAAGTGACAAGATAAGGCCGACGTCTCTCTATCCGAGAAAAGAAATAAGAGTTTAATATTGGTCTACGAAAATTATTGTATGGGAGCATATTGGCACAAACCGTAAGACCACGGTGTCTGTATGGTAAGGTGCAATAGCCATAGACAGCTTGGTCTCGACACCTAGCCGCTCAGTGGGCATTTCTTTGTGTCCATACTATATGTATATATAACTGACAAAAACAGAAAGTGGCATGTGCGCCAAGCGAAAACTCAAATCAGCCCTGGAATCCGCCAATTCTGAACGGAGTCTTGGCGTTCCATTTAAGGGTAGCTAAGGGTCTGAGCTACCTCAGTGTCGAAAGTGGAGACACTACTCAGACTAAGCGGATGCCCTGAATGATCTGAGTCTTCGCTGGGCGCACATGCCACTTTGTAGCCTTTGTCGTGTCGCGGCTCAATTATAATATTTAGTTTTGACAGAAAAAAGAGAATATTGTCTTATTTTTGATTTAACTGATCACGAGACTGCATCAATAGACAATTTTAATTCAAAATTGTTCGTTTTTTTTTTCACAGACGTCAAATAAACTCGCACATCGAACAAAGTCCATCTTCAGAGGAAGTGGAGACAGATTTTCGACAGCCCTTTCATCGGCAAACGGAGAGATGCCACCCCTTGTACATAGAAGCTTCTGGAAAGAGAATAATCCGACATGTACCAAAATCAATAGGACCATCAGCATCATTTTCTAGGGTTGTGGCTACTCGAACTCCTGATGTTGCTGCTGTGTCGACCACGCCTGCATGGTCATCAACAGCCCCTACGGTTTATGAGAGTATGCCTCGACATACAGCTGTATCCACTCGTGGTACCATAAGTCCTCGAGCCCAAGTTGTATCATCGACATCATCCCTTTCACATGGAAACCTAAGTAATCAAAGCGCATATGTATCCACGCCATCAGTACAGCAAGCAAGTGACGGTTCAAATACTCGAAGTCCAGTAATATCCACGATATCTTCTCCGCCAAGACATGGGCTTATAGATTCTCAATATTCAACTATCCCCACGATATCAGCTCCGCCAGCCTATGCGAATATCAGTCGTCGAGACTCATCTATATCCATGATATCAGCGCCGCCACCGTATGACAGTACATGTATGACTGTTCAAAGTCCAACAATATCATCGATATCTTCTCTACCAGCTTATGACGATGTAAATAGTTTAGCTCCTCGTATATCTGGAAGTACATCACCGCCAGCATATGAGACTGTAAATACTCAAAACCCTGATATATCTACAATATCGGCCCCTCCACCACCATATGAATATATGGATATTTGACGGCGTCCAAGTTTTGAGACAATAAACTACATTTATCATATGACGTCGCATCTGAGAGTGTAATAAAGCCATGCATTAAAAACGATAATCCACTAGTGGATTAAATATGCAAATTACGTCGTAACGTTATGCGTTGACGTCCAAGCAAACACCGCATTTTCTAGTGGCGTAATCGTGACGTTTTAGTGCGAAATTTGCTCATAAAATGCGATTTTAGTGTCATATGATAAATAGAATCTTGCATTCGTGCTCGTGTATTATTGAATTTATTAAACTCGTTGGTGAAAACGATAAGATGCTCGGCAGAGCCTCGCATCTTATCTTTTTCCCCAACTCGTTTAATGAATTCAATAATACATGAGCACTCATGTAAGATCCTCTATAGATGCAAGCATGCACGTTTCTTTTCGTCAGACCATTGCAATACCTTTTAGTTAAGCTTATGCTTATCCGTCAGTTTTACATAGAGAGAAATCTAAAAGCGCCTTTTTATAATATTATTTTTAAAAAGTAAAGGTCTAGGGGTATACAAACAGGCTAACAGGATTTGATAACAAGCATCAAAACATTTACAATCATCTCCTATTGCTACTTGTTTTGCAGGAGATGATTGTATAAGTTTTTATGTTTGTTATCAAATCCTGTTCACCATTTTGTACTCTGTAAATGTTATGCAAGCCATGTAATTTACGTGAAATAAATATTGTTTAAACCAAACAAGCTAACTCCATCTGCAAAAATATTTTTATATTGCTACGATACTTAGACTAAATAATGATACTATTTTATTTTAGAACAACTAGTTTTAATTTTTGATAGATATTTTATTTTCAGAATAACTGGATAAAATCGACGCCAATATATTATGGAGTTAAACAAATTTTTAACATTACTTTGATTTTTATTTTTATGTTATTTTTTATTATTTCTAATAAGAAATAAATGTATAAAATAATGATTAAAAGAAGAGAATAAAGAATATTTCCGTGCTTGTCATGTCATACGGGACAGAGTAAATTATATGACTACCTGAATTGTACATATATAGATATATAGAGGATCTTACACGAGTGGCCATTTCATATGAAATTTATGAAACGAGCCTTCGGCGACCACGAGTGTAAGATTCTGTTAAGTATACGACTTTTAAAAATGGGATTTTAACGCCGTCAAACTGAACATTATTTCGATAAGAAAACACATTGTTGACATGGACGTTGTCAATGGCGTTACGTTTACGCGCCAAAGTGTTATTACGCGTGTGGTTATACGATTTTTATGACACGGCGTTATCCATTGAATAACAGCGACGTCATATGATAAACTAACATATTAAAATGTACTTTCGTGTACTTATGTTCGGTGCTGTTTAATTTATTGTGTTCTCATTATAACCCTTCTATAATAAAAATAGAAAATAGGTAAAGATAGTTGTTAAATGTTTTTCGTATAAAATTGCTTAGTCTGTTGTAACCCTTCTGTTGATCTAAATTATTTAGTTCAATAAAGATAGCTGAGTTGCCACCTATTCGGGAAAGAGCTGCTGACTTGCCTTATCACTTGTAATTTATTGTTTGTTGGGACGTCTTTTTCAGTCTTTCCCTTTGATGTTGGGGATAGGGGTTGAGATCTGATTCAGTCAGTTCCTAAAGTGTAGTTACTCTTTACATTTGCATATCAGAGTTCTTGTGGCTGTGTTGTTGTGGATGGCTCTAAACAGTCTCCCCGTACAGTCATTTAATACTCTTATTATTTCAAACCTTGGGGATTGTTTTGCAATCAGTTGCCATTCTCTTGTCCCTTTGCATTAATCCTTTTCGATATTCAAAAAGATAAAGAGACACGAGGATGAATTTAAATGGATAAAATTGTTATAAACTGCATTTCCATTAGGGTTTAATGACAACATTTATCCAGAAGGTAACATTTCGAAAATACCTAATTTTGATGTATTTTCTCTTTCTGATATTTCAAAACGCAAACATGGAAGTCATGGTTTAAGAAAAATGGTAATATAAAACGCAAAAATACTGCTATTAGGAAAACCAACGCTTTCCTTAAAATTTTGTCGGAAATACTAAAAATTCTATGCTCTCATATTTATGATGTCTCTTTCTGATGATACTCAAGCTCTTGTCATTGAAGCATTCAACTCAACGTCTAGATACTTGGACGACCTTTTAAATACTGACAATCCTTATTTTGAAGGAATGGTTAGTCAAATTTATCCTGCTGAATTGCAGTTAAATAAAGCAAATACTTCTGATACCGAGGCCCCATTTTTGGATTTACATTTATCAATTTTAGACAGATTCGTTTCATCTAAAATTTATGACAAACGCGATGATTTTGATTTCGACATTGTTAATTTTCCGTGTTTGGATGGTGATGTTCCTCGCACCACTTCTTATGGTGTTTATATTTCTCAGCTTATTCGCTTCGCTAGGGTGTCTAGTCATTTGGCTGATTTCAATGCTCGTAATAAAAGTTTGACAGCCAAGCTTTTACAGCAGGGGTATCGGTATCATAAACTTCGTCTAACTTTTATCTAAATTTTATCGTAGGCACTTTGAATTGGTTTCTAAATATAATACAGGGTTAAGGTCACTTTTGCAACAAGGCCTATCGGAATCTGAATTTTAGGGTGACTTAGTATACAAATTACGCAAAATCGTAGGGAAAACATAATTTCCTGAAAAATTTAAGAAAATTATCATGGGATTTAAACGCATTGGCTATAGCATAGATGTAATGCGACAGTCTGCATGCTTAGTGGTTAACCCAATCACGGTAGACAACGTTGCTGTCCTCTTTAATTGCACGCCGGTGGATCGGGATTCAGACTCTATGATAGCCCCTACATAACGCTATATATTAGTTGGTTGGGGTCGGATGTTTGTCTGTTTCTTGGCCCACTGGGGTTCAACTGGTGGTCTTCTTTTGCTCCAGTGTTCCAGTGGTGTTGCTGACGCCCCAGGGATCTCCAGGTGTCTCAGCACGTTTTGGCTGTCGAGTGTGGTTATACATGTACTAACTTGTAGCTCTGTCGTTGGCACAGGATACTAACTCACGGACACGAGATACAAAATGTAGCAAACGGAACCAATGCAGAGGTTCGATTAACTAAACAAAAACTGTGTCTACATGTGCACATTGAACGTGTATCTACACGAGGTTTTTGTTTGACAATGTTGGCGTCAGAATTTATGTATACAGTACGTTCTCAGTCACAAGATTTTTCTTGCACCATTATTCATATTTTTCTCTGCCTATAAATAAATCTTCAAAATCAGGGTAACCTTTTCCATTGCATACAGATGTCTTTAAGACAAAAGAAACCTTGCATGACGAGGTATTTTAGAAACCTTGACAGCATATACAAAAGTATACTCATATTATTTTCTCCTATTTTTAGTAGTATAAAAGCAGTAGAAACGAATCACTGCATCCATAACCTATAGAATTACTCAGATGCATCGTCAAGACTTCAAGAGTACAAGTTTTGAGAGATTAAAAATTAAAGCATCTATATACGAGTTTTTTTTTATGTGTGTGTGAGTGTTTTGTGGTTGGGTGTGTGGAGGGATGGGTTGTTGTTGTTGTTGTTGTTGTGTTATTGTTTAACGTCCACGGTAAACAACTATTGTCATGTCGGATGGTCAGTTAACCTACCACACTATTCTTGGGCAGGCTTAGACCTCCTAAGCACAGGGTATAATCGATTCCGCTAATTTTCGCTTCCTGCAGAGACTGTCCGTCGTATATTGCTTCCGCCGAGACTATACGCTATATTTTGCTTCCTGCAGAGAACAACGGTTCACGCCAGGACAAATCTGAAGGGGTAGTGCGGTAAAATTTGTCTGGAACATTCAGTAATTATCAGAGAGCTGCCACTGTCATAATTTTAAGGTTGCAAATCATTTTGTAATCACAGTTTGCAAAATATTTTTTTCTGTGTTAAACTCTCATCGTTTATTTTGAATGTATTTACAGAAAATCAAAAATATGCATTTATTTCTTTTTATTTGAAAATGCTTGGCTAAAATACAACGTTTTTCATATGTTGCTATCATATATTACTAACAAATCAACCGCTAGTTCTTTTAAATGTTAGAGTAACGAATTTACTGCATAAAACGGCAATAAAAAATGCACTGTATGGCGTCCGATTCTACCATGTACGGTTTCGTTGCTTTTGTAAAGAAGCACTGTACGGTTTCCGCTGGCAAAATATCAGCTAAATCAATATTTTTGGTTAAATATAATTAAATTTATTACTTTTTTGGTCTGTAAATGATACTTTCTAGATGTCTTCCTGGCAGCTGTTGTTTCCTGGAACATTTTCAAGGCAAAATATGCATCTCTATAATGCAGCAACCTGAGGGAAACTAGAGTACCATTTGTTGATGTTACATACATGGTTCGAATGCAGTGGAGAGATGTAAATGTCATAGTTGTGTACATAAATTTGTGAATCACAATAATATACATAGAGAGACTACTTTGTTGCAATATAGTTGTTGACCATATTTGCCTCATTATGTTCTCTATATATATATCATACACTGTGCTAAGGAAATCTACTACCTGCAGACACTGCAAGATCTTTTGCATCACCTAAACGTCAATATGGCGTCGGTGGCACGTTGATACAGTGTTGTTCTAATGTGACGTCGGTGGCAAGTTGATATGACATTGTGCTGACCTTGTGACGTCGGTGCTCGTTGATACGACGCTATGCTGACTGAAGTTGCTGGAATGTTGATACGACTGGACAGCTGATACAGAAGGCCGTATCAAACTGAAGTTTTCTGAATCCGTATCACTATCCCTTAAAACGAGGCTATGTCTGAGTTCCAGCTTCAGGCGGGTCATTTTTTAACGTGCATCATAGAAACGAGAACCAGATAAATGAGTGACGTAACGTCAACAAACACGCCAAAAGGCGCCTCAATCGATAGTTCAGTTGGTAGCGTTTGTCTCACGACCAGCTTCATCCCTCCACCGCGCAGGTTCAAATCCGGATCGATGCATTAGCACTTGCAAGTATGAATGTGTGGTTGTGCCCTAAGGTATAAGATAAATTAAATTTATCATAGTAACTTGATCTGGCGTGCTGTATCACGTCTCGTGGATGAGCTCATACCATCGGGGCACCCTCGACGGCAAGCGTCTCGGGTGATCCGATGGTATGAGTTCATCCACTCGACGTGATACAGTACACCAGATCAAGTTACTTTTATAATAGCGAGTACTCGCTTCAAAGCGCGTAGCGCCTACAATTCAAAGCTCTATGGTAGAAGATTGGTAAGGCATATTTTTGCCTAAAACTTTCAATGGAATTTCTTTCGTTACGACACCAACTTCTGCTTCATTATTATCCAAATTAGAATGGTTTGAAAAGAAATCCACAAAAAAATCAAGAAATAGAGGTCGGACAGTCGTCCTGTCGCTTCGTTACGTAATGACGTCAAACGTTCCGTTTGAGAAAAACAAGATGGCGTCAACTTTAACCGCTTCTGTGGCGGTAGATCAGTACATAGTCAGTACACAAAATGCAAGGAGTATGAGCATCGGGTGAAATTAAAAGGAATTAGAAAGCGACGTAGAGAAGAAATGAAAAGAATTACAGCCCATTTTCCGTTGGGAAACGCTACTAGGGGAAAAGCTTTTCTCCGACAGTTTCTCATCAGTAATGCTGTACCAGACTTTATGTGTAAATTCTGCAATGTAGAAAGAATACAATTCTATTACTCTACTCTGTAGCTCTGGAAAGCATTGTAAAGAGCGATGTGCTCACTTATAAGCAGGCTTATTAGCTCACCTGAGCCGAAGGCTCAGAGGTGAGCTTATAGGATGAGAGTCGAGCCGTCGTCCGTCCGTGGGTCCGTGGGTCCGTCAACAATTTCAAACATAAATATCTCAGAGACCAGTGGGCCGATCGCAATCAAATTTTATCTGAAGCATCATTGGGGTTAGGTAAAGGCTGCATTAGGTTTTGGTGCCGATCAGCTCAGAACTCTGGTTTCCATGGCAACAGATAGCCCCCATAGGGTTATAATGGGGAAAACGGCGTCATCACGTTTTCTCGACTGTTTTTGCTTAGATCCTTATCATACTTGCAGGTAATGATAACATACACAAGAGCTTGGATGAGTTCGAAATTTGGCCGGATTCGAGCACAGACTACGGAGTTAGCTGCCCTTGAGCGTTTGAAAAAAATCCCATAGGGTTATTATGGGCAAAATGGCGTCATCACGTTTTCTCAACTGTTTTTGCTTAGATCCTTATCATACTTGCAGGTAATGATGACATAAATAAGAGCTTGGATGAGTTCGAAATTTGGCCGGATTTGAGCACAGACTACGGAGTAAGCTGCCCTTGAGCGTTTGAAAAAAATCCCATAGTGTTATAATGGAGAAAACAATGTCATCACATATTTTTAGAAAAACTTTGTCATCGCTCTATTGCCTACATTTCTCAACGGATTTTAAAATAACTTGACACAAATATAGGGCATGACAATATCTCGAGCAAGTTCGACTTTCAGGATGCTGCGCCCAAGGTCAAGGTCACTGTGGCTATTTTTAGAAAAACATTGTCAGCGCTCTAGCACCTACATTTCTCAGCAGATTTTAAAATAACTTCACACAAATGTAGGGCATGACAATATCTCGAGCAAGTTTGACTTTCAAGATGCTGCGCCCAAGGTCAAGGTCACTGTGGCTATTTTTAGAAAAACTTTGTCAGCGCTCTAGCACCTACATTTCTCAATGGATTTTAAAATAAATTCACACAAATGTAGGGCATGACAATATCTCGAGCAAGTTCGACTTTCAGGGTGCTGTGCCCAAGGTCAAGGTCAATGTGGCTATTTTTAGAAAAACTTTGTCAGCGCTCTAGCACCTACATTTCTCAGCAGATTTTAAAATAACTTCACACAAATGTAGGGCATGACAATATCTCGAGCAAGTTTGACTTTCAAGATGCTGCGCCCAAGGTCAAGGTCACTGTAGCTATTTTTAGAAAAACTTTGTCAGCGCTCTAGCACCTACATTTCTCAATGGATTTTAAAATAAATTCACACAAATGTAGGGCATGACAATATCTCGAGCAAGTTCGACTTTCAGGGTGCTGTGCCCAAGGTCAAGGTCAATGTGGCTATTTTTAGAAAAACTTTGTCATCGCCCTAGCACCTTCATTTCTCAGCAGATTTTGAAATGACTTGACACAAATGTAGGGTATGACAATATCTCAAGCAAGTTTGACTTCCAGGGTGCTGCGCCCAAGGTCAAGGTCACTGATGCTATTTTTAGAAAAACGTTGTCAGCGCTCTAGCACCTACATTTCTCAATGATTTTTAAAATAAATTCACAAAAATGTAGGACATGACAATATCTCGAGCAAGTTCGACTTTCAGGGTGCCGTGTCCAAGGTCAAGGTCACTGTGGCTATTTTTAGATAAACTTTGTCATCGCCCTAGCACCTTCATTTCTCCATGGATTTTGAAATAACTTGACACAAATGTAGGGTATGACAATATCTCAAGCAAGTTTGACTTTCAGGATGCTGTGCCTAAGGTCAAGGTCACTGTGGCTATTTTTAGAAAAACTTTGTCATCGCTCTAGCACCTACATTTCTCAACGGATTCTAAAATAAATTCATACAAATGTAGGGCATGACAATATCTCGAGCAAGTTTGACTTTAAGGGTGCTGCGACCAATGTTTTTGATTAGATCCTTATCATACTTGCAGGTAATGATGACATACATAAGAGCTTGGATGAGTTCGAAATTTGGCCGGATTCGAGCACAGACTACGGAGTTAGGTGCCCTTGAGCGTTTGAAAAAAATCCCATAGTCTTATAATGGAGAAAACAACGTCATCACATTTTCATTTTTCATCGGATCCTCTTCATACTTGCAGGTAATGAGGATATGCATAAAAGCTTGGATTAGTTAGCATTTCGGCTAGATCTCACCACTGACTATGGAGTATACCAGCCCTGAGCATCCAAAAAATCAATGTCGCCACTTTTTCTTGGTTTCTACTGATCCGATCCTTTTCAAACTTGCAGATAATGAGAAAATGCATAATATCTTAAACAAATTTAAATTTTGGCCAGATCAGGCCAACCACTACGAAGTTAGCTGCCCTTGACAGCTCTGTCTATTGTGCTCTTGATCGGATACTTGTTAAACTTGCATATATTAAATGAGGGCATACATAATGTTTTGGATGAGTTTAATTTTCAGCCTGATTGGACCACTGACTGTGGAGTTAGCTGCCCTTGAGCATCTTAAATATCCCTATAGGTTTACAATGTCTCTCAGGTGAGCAATTGTTGCCCTTTGGGCTACTTGTTTCATATTAATGCTGACGTTGTGACGTCGCTGGCATATTGATTCGACGTCGTGCTGATGTTGTGACGTCAGTGGCATGTTGATACGTTGGGCTGACGTTGTTAATTCGGTAGCATGTTGACAACCTTGTCACGTGGCTGACGTTGTGTGTTTGCTGGACTTAAGGTGTAGTGGTACACCTTCATGTTTTCTGCTGTTTTTTACAAAAAGGGGAACAACTTATGTGACATTTGTTTAGCTGCACTGGAGCTCTCTGCTCTTAAAGGAAATAATTCACCTAGCCTGCAAGTTTATTTCTTTAATACTTTACCCATAATAGCAATGACATTTGCAGAGTTGCTTCCCTTGAAAGGGTATGCTTTCAACTTAATATTCATACCCTCCTCGGGACATTACATATCATGGCCAGGGCCACGGAAGCTATGGGGCTTCATATGAAAGACGATGCAGAAGGGAAAACCAGAAAACGTACAATATGGTTACTTTCATAACACGTTTTAGTAGTGGGCTAAGCCCTGGCTTGCTTAACTGGCATTCAGGGTTCAAATCTCGCTGAAGACGTCATTCATTTTACCATAGACGGGATTCCGTTGCAGTCAGACATTTATTATCACCCTTCCATTGGCACGATATGACTGTAATGATGTTGCAAAGTCAGGAAATCGCAAGTCATCTATCCATTCATCCATCTCTCATTCCGTGTCTGCATTTAATCAATGATATTAGTCTTCGGCAGATACCATCAGTTCAATTCATTTGCACCATACTAAGAAAATCTACGACCGGAAGATATTGAGAGATCTTTTGTATGAACAAAACATCGACATAACGTCACTGCCACATTGATACGACGTTGTGCGTGAGATTAATTTAAGGTGTATGAGTACCCTATCATGCTTTTCTGCAAATTGTATATAGGGGAGCAACTTCTGTGACTACCAAACAATTCAACCGACAAGAGTCACTTGATTTCCTCTCTGATTTATCACCTGTGGACCAAAATGACTACCAAAGCTAATTACTCAGATATACATTATTTTTTTGTGCAAAGTCATTTTGCAAAAACTTGAATAAACTTTTCAAATATACCATTCTGAACCAGTTTGCTGGCTTTGGCTTTGATTTAAAGCATTTTTTAAAATACCGGAGTTGTCACTGTTTATGTAATGAACCAAGGTCAGCCACACATTCTGATAAGTATATTTTCACTATCTTGAGGCTTCTGACTAACTGGGGACATTTCAACGATGTTTTTAGCACAAACAACCATGTACAAGGGTTGATCCAGAAGTAATGTCACTGTGTCCATTGCGCGCTTATTCATCGTAGCACTATTATAAAAATTATATCGAGCTACACTGTAATTAAGTTCTGATTTACAGAATAAATATAAAGTTCGAATCTTTTTCCTTTCCAAATATATAGACGTTCAAAGTATGCCACCGACGCCATCGCGCCGCACGTTAGAATAACGTTAATTACACGAACATAAGTTTCAAGGGCAATCACAAATCAAAATCAAAATAACGCGCCAAATCAGATGAAAATTTGATACGATGACCAAATATTTTTCTGCCGCCCATTGTTGAAATTTTAATAGCGTCACTGCAGTTTGAAATTCGCTAGCTAGTGCTAATGCTTGTTACTGCCGAGAGTAAAATTGTAGATTTCTGACAAACGCGTCAGCGGATATATATGCGGTTTTGCCTCAAAGTTGGAATATGACCATTACAGCCTCTAGAGCTGTTTATTAGACATGTGGTGATATAACAAATATTATCAGGCTTGTGACAAGGTGCAATCAGCGCGATACGAGTGCAGATGGGTCCCTAGAGGCTAGTCCGAAAACCGGAAGACCTTTATGTACAATTTCAAAAAATAACCTCACTGTTGTTCTGCTCCCATATATGAAGACGATGTCCTGCAATTCAAATATAATGTAAATTCTTAAACCTGAGCCGCGGGGCTGTTCAAGTAATATTAAAAGAAGAGATAGACATGGGTGAACAGACATTAGTGCTTTGCTGGAACAACGAATATGCTACTTTGGACATGACACAGTATCGAAACTTCGTCCGGTGCGTCAACGACGTCATTGACGTGCGGCGCGTTTCGTTACCATGTCTTCTGTCTATCTCGATATCTAAGTTACTTTGCACTGTATTTTTATGATATTCTCAGATCATTATGCAAATAGATTAAGGTACTTGGATACGAAATTTTGTTGCTCTCTCTTTATTTTACACGATTTTATAGCTACAGTGACATTACTTCTGGATCAACCCTCGCATAACTCAGGCGGAAACAGTACAGGAGCAAAGCGGACGCTGTACAGAAGGTAGATTTTGAAAGGCGGAAACCGTACACAGCATCTGTTTTTTCTATTTGTAAACAACTGGCAGTCTTTCAAAAGTGAGGACTTATGGCTTCTCAAAATAGAATTCAAAATACATATTGTGCACAGAAAAATGTTGCATAATTCAACAGAATGGCTCATTAAATACTGTGGGTAGAAATATCATAATTCTAACACGTAAGTCTAAATTATGACCTTTTACATTTTTGTGGAATTTCAAGGTATTTGTTTCATACGGTATGCAAAATAGCTAAATGATAGGAATGAACATATATGAGAAAATAAAAGCAATTTCCTTACCGAAAGATGTCATTTCTGTCTCTGCGGAGGCCGTAGTTCTCTGCAGGAAGCAAAATACAGCGTACAGGCTCGGCGGAAGCAATAGACGACGGACAGTCTCTGCAGGAAGCGCATATCCGACAATGAATCCGGTCGCATATATTGGAAAAGAGGGGAATTAACCTACTAGACAGGTAGCTTACCAGTAGCCGGCAGAATTACCTTACTTACCTACTTCATACCTGTTAAATTTCCAATACATCTGTTTAGCGGATTAATCGCGATACAAAAATTGTCTTTCAATGGTCTAAATTTCTAAAATCTTTCATACTGTTCATTAGGAAATTTGCTCCATTTTTATAACCCTAGAAATTAATATTTCAGATATAATTTGGCACTATTTTCCTTATTTCTGCTTGAAAAAATATATAGAAGTTATGGCGGTTCTCGCGCGCATAGACATACTACTCAGAGCCAAAATGATATAAATGATCTGGTTTTCTAAATAATAAGTTGGTTTTAACAGGCTTGGTTGGTTGGTTGATTTTATGCTTAACGTCCACGGTAAACAACTAAGGTCATGTCGGGACGGTCAGTTAACCTAACAACACTATTCCTGGGCAGGCTTAGACCTCCTAAGCGGTTAACCAGTACTAAGTGCACATACTTTCGCCAGTAACTGACAACTGCCCCTCTTGAATCAGCGGAAGGAGAAACGAAAGTATGTGGCCAGACCGGGATTCGAACCCAGGACCTCTGACTTACGAGTCAGGTGCCCTACCGATTGCGTTACCCGGCCCGGCGTTTTAACAGGCACTGCACTATTTAATACGGATATTATGCAGGATGGTTTTCATGTTGTACCATGTTAACTATTTATGCAAGTGAACAAACATAATAAATTGTAAAGACTCTAATCAGGCTACGCAACCATGTGCATTAAAGTGCTGTAGTCTAAGTAGAGTCTTAACTATTTACGGGATCGTCACAGTAGCATTTGGCAAACAGCAGAGACTCACATCAGCCTAAGCAACCACGTGTATCAATGTAATATAGTCTGATCAGAGACTTAACTATTTACGCTGATGACCTAACAACTCATTGTAAATAGTAAAGACTCTCATCAGCCTCCGCAACCACGTGCATCAAAGTGCTGAAGACTGATCAGAGTCTAAACTATTTATGCGAGTGACCCTTAACATATGGCAAGTAGCAAAGACTCTGCTCAGCCAAGCGCATCTAAGTGCGTAGTGTAATCAGAGTCTTCATAACTTACGCATTTACCCAAGTGATCCAAACAAAACGTGTAAATAGCTTAGCCTTTGATCAGCCTGCGCATCTACGTACTGTAGTCTGATCAGGGTTTTAAGATTTTGCATAAATCATGACTCGTGCAATATCTTAATCATGTTGATCAGAAGGAAGAACCCAGTTAAGAGCTCTGGGCAAAAATTAATTTAATATGTCAGCTGTAGTGACCGCGAAGCGTTGCCGCATGAACGCTAAAAATTATAACTACTACATGTGTCTTATCACAATTAAACTTAAGAATGTATTTTCCGAATGTGAAAAGGCAAGCTTGAGCAAGGGAAGTTCGAGTCAAAATAAGAAAATTGGGCGAAAAAAAATTGAGCACCATCCAACGATGATGACCGCATGCGCGGCACCGTATGTACGCTCAACAAATAAGTATCCTTTATCTTATCAAATTTGTTTTGCGTTAAAGAAGTCAGTTTACTTTCATCACTGCCATTAACTAAATTAGCGGAATCGATTATACCCTGTGCTAAGCGGTTAACCTGAACTAAATGCATTTACTTTCACCAGTAACTGACAACTGCCCTTCTTGAAACAGCGGAAGGAGAAATGAAAGTAAGTGGACGGACCGAGTATCGAACCCAGGACCTCTTGCTTATAAGTCAGGCGACATACCGATTGCGCAACGACTGCATACCTTCTCCATAGGGGTAAACTCTAACAGGAAAAAACTTGCTTCTGTGTGAATAAATTCTATTTAGTAAGAGTTGCCCTTTTTCTTGAAAAGTTTTGTTCTCAGTCGATGTAAATAGGATCATAAAAGTTGCCTGTAAAAATGGCGGGTAAACATAGCGATCTCCCAATACATCTTAAGTATAATTGAGCCGCGACACGAGAAAACCAACAATGTGGTTGTTCGCTCAGCGCAGACTCAAATCAGCCTGGGCATCCGCCCAGTTTGACCAGACTCTTCGTTCAGTGCTCTAAGGGTAGCTAAGGGTCTAAGCTCTCTCCTTGCGGACAGCGAAGAGTCTGATCAGACTGGGCGGATGCCCAGGCTGATCTGAGTCTGCGCTGTGCGCACATACACATTGTTGGTTTTGTCGTGTCGCGGCTCATATTGTAACCCTTATTAGACAAATCCAGTTATGTGCTAAATAGAGATTCTAACGCATGCTTTATTGACAAATAAAAACATTGTAAACTGACACCAAAATGAAGCGCTCTATTTATTTTACTTTACATTACCAAAATCATGTCAAATTGCCCATACAGTCCCATATGTTCATCTATTATTTCATCAGATTAATAAATTATAAAAAAAACTATACTAAAACTACATTTTTTACAACTTAACTGTGGTATCTATGTTACCTTTCGTGCTTTTAATTGAGCCGTGTCACAGAAAAAGGACCCTAGGGCGTCTCCTTGAGTGTGAACAATATATGACCGTTTAACAACGTATCATATTAAGTGCAAAGGTTCGAGTCCATTCGTACCGATGTACGGTATCACCCCCGGTTAGTTATGTATATATAAGGGCTCTTACGAAACGAAAAAAAGCTGTTACAAAACGAAAAAGAGTCATAGTTACCATACGACCTGATTATCAGGTCGTTTGGCAACTGATTTTTTTCGTTTCGTAAAAAGAGTCATAGTTACCATACGACCTGATCATCAGGTCGTTTGATAACTATGAACTTTTTCGTTTCGAAACAGCTGTTTTTCGATTCGTAGATGAAAAAGAGTCATAGTAACCACACGACCTGATCATCAGGTCGTTTGGTAACTAAGACTCTTTTTCGTTTCGTAATATCTTTTTTTCGTTTCTTAGCATCCTTGAAAACAATTAACCAGGTGTAGGTATAGTCTCAGTATTGCTGTTTGCCCTTGCCATAAGATACCTTGTTTCATTACCCCTCTGACTTATGCCGTAGGAAGAACAGGAACAAACGCCATTGTTGCCACTTGTCGGCACTTTCCGTACCAATCTGTCTCATTTTCCGCGGGAAAGCTCGGAAATTTTCATTCGAATTATTCGGTAGCTAATTTTCACTATCTACACCAAAGACTGGATCTTAACTAAACACTCCCTGCGCCAAAACAGGCGGAGGGAATAAGCTATTGTCTGTCTCTCGCGAGAGGAAACAATGACATGACCTGAGCGATTTAATTTTGGCATCCCTGCAAAAAGAGTCTCTAAAGAAAGTCTTTCCTTAAAGCTTAACCTATTGGGAAGGGAGGCAAAATGATGTTGACAGAATTGTTTCCCTGAACTTGCATCCATAACTATATCTGAAACTTGAGCCATATATGCCTGCAACTATATTTTGGCTGAGTCTATCTTAGCCGCGACATGACAAAACAAATAATGTGGATGTGCGCCCAGCGCAAATTCAGATCAGCCGGGGCGTCTGCCCAGTCTGATCAGAGTCTTCACTGTCCACATGGAGGTTGCCTAGACCCTAACCTACCCTTTGAGCGCATAGCGAAGTGTCTGATCAGCCTGGGTGGATACCCAGGCTGATGTAAGTCTGCGCTGGGCGCACAAGCAGTTTGTTGGTTTTCTCGTGAAACGTGAGCCATATATTTTGGCTGAGTCTATTTGTTATTTTATGAGGTGTTCGACTGAGTTTACATTGTATTTTTATTGTTTGTATTTGATTTTAAAGAAAATTACCATTAATCTAACCCAAACAATGTAGAATCGATCAGACGTTGTGTACTGCGGCGCCTGATCTGGGTCTGCACTGTTTGCCACTGCTCCTTAACAAGGCCATAGGCTTAGATAGGTTAAATGAGACACGACACGAGAAAACCAACAAAGTGGTTGTGCGCCCAGCGCATACTCAGTTCAGTCTGGGCAGCCACCAAGTCGGATCAGACTCTTTGCTAAACACTTAAAAGATAGCCAAGGGTCTAAGCTACCTCCATGCAGACAGTGAAGACCTCTGATCAGACTGGGCGGATGCCCAGGCTGATCAGAGTCTTCACTGGGCACACATGTCACTTTGTTGGTTTTGTCGTCATGTTGTAGCTCAAATGAGTGTAACTAAGAAAATAAGACCCTGAGTGTCACTGTTTGACTCATGAACTAACGGATGTAATTGAAGAATAAATATTCAAAAAATTGCTTTAAAACTGATAACTTGATCTGAATATAGGAAACGTCAGTAAATTTGATATAGACAGAAAACACCTTTTGTTTTGCATACATACTAAACCAGCGAAACGAAATCATAACCATTTTTACAATGTACCGAATACTAATTAGTAGATTCTACAGTTGACCACTCTTCAGTTTTTGTCAAAAAAGAGTTTGCCAAACTGTCTATGTTCATTTGAGAAAGAAACGATGAGAAAGAACATCGAGTCGTATGGGGGCGGGGGTGATGGTGCGGCGGGGGGGGGGGGGGGCATTCAGGACCTCCTGTTAGCTTCCCTGGCAAATGAAGCCCTTCCAAAAGGGAGTCTACTCTTGAAGGAGAGAATGAGGTGAGTTTTCGGTCCACGAAACCCAGTCAGGAGACTGTTGGAGGCTGGAGACATCTCAATAGGGGTCTCTATATAAGCAGGTTTAAATGGTCTGATAAGTATGGATATCAATGTTGTTTGTTGCGCTGTTTGATTCTGTCAAACAAGAAAAAAAGAAAACGTAAAGTGGTTGTTGGGATACGTTAGCTGTAACTTTCTAATTTATTCAATTTTTAATGAGACCCATTACTGAAACACTGAAAATAGGCGAATAAATCAAATTTGAGACACATCATGTGACTTCCTACTATGTGGCAACTTTGTAATGTGATATTCAGTTCATCTTTCTCATTTATACGGGGTAATCGGAGACTTCATTGTTGGCTTTATGGCTAAGGTCATTTCCATAGATGACTGATGTGACAACCGAAAGCTAGGATCAGACTGCACTTATGTGTAGTCTGATCAAAGCATTTGCTTGTCACTAAAATGCCACCTTATTGGGAATCACATGTGGCTCAAAATTATACCGATATGATATATAACTGTCAACAGCAAACGAAAAAATGTTTATGCCATTCGCCAACAGCAAACACCCATATAAACGTAAACATCCACGAAATCTGGCAAGTATATGCGTCCATTTATCATAATTGAGCCGCAACACGACAAAACCAACAATGTGGTTGTGCACCCAGCGCAGACTCAGATCAGCAGTGGGCATCCGCCCAGTTTGATCAGACTCTTTGTTAAGTGCTCAAATGGTAGCTAAGGGCCTAAGCTACCTCCATGCGGACAGCAAAGGATCTGATCAGACTGGGCGGATGCCCTGGCTGATCTGAGTCTGCGCTGTGTGCACAACCACATTGTTGGTTTTGTCGTGTCGCCGAAGGCTCGTTTCATAAATTTCATATGAAATGACCACTCTTGTAAGGTCCTCTATTTACACAATATCTGGAGAGTTAGAAGTTGTGCAGCAAAACGCAATAAAATCGCTTGAAAAGGTTAAATGACTTGTATCTCCATAAACGTCTGTCATTTTTACAAGGGGAGACAAATTTGACGGCATTGCCTTTGCAAAATGGGGTTTATTATCAAAGAAAAGAATTTGCTCCTCGGGGGCAAATTCTTACCTTAAAGATTTAATCCCCTTTGATGAGGGAAATAAAATAAAAATGGCATAATTGCTTCCCTTGAATGTCAAACCATTCATCTTACGATGGTAATTCATGGTAAACACGAAAATCTGGATTTATCATAAAAATACAACTTAGCTCCCCGTAACTTAGCAAACTTCTTCCTCTTGCAGTTGTTTACAGTTTAAAATACTGAAATAAGTGTCATGCTTATTATACAAAAGAATGGTAAAGGATTACTCTTGGCATAGAAATCTAAAAGATAACCATTATTATTAAAAATGCATTCAGGTCGGAAGGTACTTCAATGCATAAAGAGTGACTTTTTTAAATTTTGTTTTCAATCTTTTACAAATTAGCTCTCAAAAATCGACCATGTATTTTGTTATGTCCAATATTCATACATGGGTGCATTTAGTTTTTAATACTTGAAAGAGCTTCACAAAAATTACTCATTTGAGTGTACTTTCGTTGCATTGAAGTGCCTTCAGAACCAGCTGCAGTTCCAACAATCAAGCTTATCTTATGCCAAGTTACCCTTTGATCTTTTATTATATAAGTGTTTTTTACATCAACAAGGCACATATTTTTGAATTCCAACTGTGAAGAAAAGCAAACAAAATGCACCTGCTAAGTTCTGTGAAGATCTTTCGTATTTTTAACTTTCTATGCAATTTTAGCAACGTTTTTTGCACGCGGCTAAGATCGTCTGACCTTAGCTGAGTTCTACTGTCAGTTAATTAAGGTAGAAGTCGCGCGGTGCGGCTTATGACTTCATTAATTGACATTTGAACTCATCTAAAATCTCTAGGATGTCGCTGTTGCTATCAGTGAGGCAATGAAAAAGACAAAAGAAAGCCGAATATGGTTGACTGACCCGGATGTGACGTGCTGCACAGGAGCGGATCCAGGCATATTGGACAGGGGGTTTAAACTAGCTGGGGGACGGCGGGTCGATTTGTGCAGTTTGATCAATTTTTTTCCGAAATTCCCCATGTAAATGAAATAATTTAGGCTGAAAAGGGGGTTCGTTTGAATCGCCGAATCCCATCTGGATCCACCACTGCAGCAGACCAGACTAAAATATTGCAGTTTTATTAAAATCGCTTGCAAGACATCATAAATAATTACATTATAATTAATTTTTATGATGTCTGGCCAGTAAGTGGTAACGTGAATGCACTGAAACAAAGCAACATGTGCAGCCTCATAGTATGACCAATCTTCTAAGGTCGATGGGACACCTCCATCTAGTTCCACCATTTTTACAAAGGCAAAAAGCTTTTGTGATTTCCTGTTTACTTCACTGTTTACGTGACCCTCGTGGAATTAGCCCTTCCAAACTAAGGCCTCTTTGAAAGGAAAGGGGATGGCTGGGTGATTCGATGGTGCTGGGTGTAACTTCCAGTGCCGGGGCGTCCCGCCTGGATAATAAAAGGACACGGGCCTACTGTGCTTTGCAGTAGCTGTGTGTGGGAGTTGTTCGGACATTTTTTTCTCTCGTCTATCATTTCTCTCTTCTTTCTCCCTTTTTTGGGAAACGGCCCGATATAGACTGAAATACTTATCAAAGGGCCGTTAAACTCAAAACAACCAACCAACCAAAATTAAAAGGAAAGAATTACTTTTTCAAAAGCTGTTAAAGGAGCGATTCTTTCCTCTCATTAAGAAGGGAGACAAAAATAAACACGGCAGATTTCAGTCTCCTGAGAGTATGACCATTAGGGCTACTGTCCTGTTTTCTTCACTTTTTCTGTATATATCCTTATTAATAGGTATTTATTAGAGAAACGGATTGCTGAAAATTCCATCGAAAAATTCTAACCCAAACTGTAATTATTGACATTTAAAGTTTATGCAAATTTGGTTTTAAGCCCGGACCACTTTTTTCTCAGCTTTACTAAATCTATTTTAGAAGGAAACAGTATAAAAAAATAGAGATTTTTTCTAATTTTAGTCATATGAACTACTCATATGACGTCATAAGAGTCTTTGCGTATTTTCAGCTAATTAAAATTTAAATTCCTTGTAACTTTAACCCTTCGTAATTTTTCATGACAGTTTTCGACATTCTTTTAGATAAAACAATACCAGTTACTTCCAGCGATTTCAATGCATGTTGAAAAACAGTACAGTAGCCCATTAAATAAACATCCGAAGCCCAAAGTACGAGTCAAACTTTTATTTAATGGTATTCTTCAGTATTTAAACTCACTTCTTGTCAAGTATCTCATTATTTCCTAATACAAATTAATAAACACACACACACACACACACACACACACACACACACACACACACACATTTATATATATATATACACACAACAAAATGGTCATTATTATCAACCCTAGCTGTTTTCATGTACATAAGAGAAGAGACACTCACATTCTCATAGCGTTCACACATGTACAAACCCGGAAAAAGGATATATCAGTCGCGACACGACAAAACAAACAATGTGGTTGTACGCCCAGCGCAGACTCAGATCAGCCTGGACATCCGCCCAGTCTGATCAGAGTCTTCGCTGTCCGCATGGAGGCAGCTTAGACCCGTAGCTACTCTCTAAGCCAGGGGCGGATCCAGGAATTTTGAAGAGGGTGTTCAAATTACCTGAGGGGATTCGATTTGAGCAGTTTGACCAATTTTTCCTGAAATTCCTCATGAAAATAAGATAATTTGGTTTGAGAGGGAGGTTCGTTTGGACCCCCCGAACCCCCTCTGGATCCGCCAGTGTAAGCGCTTAGCGAAGAGTCTGATGAAACTTGGCATATGCCCAGGCTGATCTGAGTCTGCGCTGGGCGCACAACCACTTTGTTGGTTTTCTCGTGTCGCGGCTCATATTATTAATGTGACAGTGTCTGGCGTTTTGAGCCTTGTAGAGCGGAAATCATAAATTGTGTTTTTAACATTTTCATGTTGATTACTGCTTCCAGAATTGATTCCAAGAAACATAAAGCAATACTGCAAAAGCAAGCGAAATTCACACCCACCAACCCATTTTTTGTTTTGTTTGTTTTGTTTTCATTTCATTGACTGGATACAATTTACCTAATGGCTGGATAAACTTTTATAACTGTTTCATGGCGTCGCTTTTCAAAGAACTATAATGCAAATACTCTTAAAAGAGTGAAAATGAAGAAAACTAAACACGCAGATAGAAACGTTGAATCATTCTTTTCAGGTGACGCTTTGAAATTCATTAGTCACTGCGCAGAAACGTGCAAATTTTATGACGCCACTTTCATTTCATGTTTCGTGACGTCAACGTCCTTCCTCCACAAGGGTCAAAATGCCAGGCGCCGTCACATTTTTAATAATAATAATTTTGATAATTTGCTTCTCTTGAAGATTAACTCCCTTGCAAAAATCAAAAAAACAATATATATATATATTAACGAAATACTTACAAAGTAGCATAGGAATAGTACAAATGACAATTTCTGCACACTATTGCAATACAATCTATATATAAAAAGTTGAAGACTCGCAGACCGCGATTGAACTCGCAACATTGTCTAGAATAAAATCAGTTGACCCCTATATCACGTGCGCGAATGAAAAAATAACGGGGGATAATCACATGAATGAATGAGACTTTCTTCGCGGCTTTCGATTTGGTTAATTTGCATATCATTTGTAAAATTATTCTTTCAGTTTTTGAAACATCTATGACCGATCTAATCATTATAATATAATGTCTACTTAAACTTAGTTACAATATTTTTTGTTAATGATGAAATGGCAAGGGAGTATATCTGTCAGAACAAGAATGTATTTAAATGTATATAATATAGAACTAAATCTGGTCGCTGCTCAGGCGTCAGATTTAGGTCCACACATTTTTTTCTTTCCCACGTAATATCCTCTCGATTCTAACTAACAGGTAGAATGGATCCATGTCCATAGGGACAAGAATGTATACGTATGCATATAATATATGTAGATTACTACATGACATTTTTCATATCATAATCTTCGGCCCTCGGGCTGATAAGAGAGTCTCGGGTTGATACGGGGTATGGCATGAAATTGCCATCTAATAATATAAAGAACTTTACATTCTGTACATTAATATAAATCAGGTTTCTCCACAAGTGTCAGGTTCTGGTCTACACAAATTATTCTTTCCAACGCATTATCGTCTCAATTCTAACTAAAAGGCAGAAAATGCTACGATACGACAAAGCTAACAAACTGGTATTTGCGCCATGCGAAAACTCAGATCAGACTGGGCAATCACCAAGTCTCAGTCCGCATGGAATTAGCTCAGACCCTTAGCTATCATTTAAGTACATAGCAAAGACTCTGATCAGACTGGGCGGATGCCCAGGCTGATTTAAGTCCTCGCTGGGCGCACATGACACCGTTGGTTTTGTCGTGTCGCGGCTCATTTATAACCATCAAACTTCTAAATATTTGGACATAAAGGTATGAGCTTAATGTGAAGGCACAGATCGGATTACTCCTAAAGGACAAGTCTGATCACAGCGTACACGTTTTCCATTCGAGTTTCATTATTTTGGCGCGTTACCGCATTGTAAAACAGAACTATTCCATTATTAGGAGAATTAAAGTACCTATTTCAGGTGTCTGAATACTTAGAATTTACCCGGTACCGAAAATGATCGGGATTTATTATGTTCTATTTCATCGAACAGCGGCGTGGTGTAGCTGAAGCGCGTGCGCATTAACCTCTTTGTCAAGTGGACCTACATGTAGATTACTCCGTTCGAGCTCCCATCCGCCCGTCATTCAGTTGTCAACTTTACATTTACTAATAAGTTCCTTCCATTCATTGGTGGAGAATTCAGCTTTATTTTTGTTCCGTCTTTAAATGTGTAACTATGAAGCATAAGCGTTCTTAACTGTACAATTAATGTTAAATAAACATCCGTGCCGGACTTTTTTCATTAAGTATATTTAGGGTGAATGGGCACACTTTCAGGGGAAACAACTCTCCTTTTTCCATTTTTATCTCCCTTCTCAATGGGAGTCAACTCGTAAAAGAAAAGAAATGTTTCTTTAAGAGCTGACTCTGTTGCGAAAGAGCTTGAACACCCTCCCCCAGCCCTCACCCCAGGGAAGGTAACGAAAGTCACAAGTTTTGTTCCCCTTTGTTACTGTACAGAAACAACATAGAGGTGTACCGATAAACCTTAAACTTTAGAACAAAAATAAAAGTCAGAATGCTGTTATGGCTGCAAACATTCAAAATATATGAGCCGCGACACGACAAAACCAACAATGTGGTTGTGCGCCCAGCGCAGACTCAGATCAGCCTGGGCATCCGCCCAGTCTGATCAGAGTCTTCGCTGTCCGCATGGGGGTAGCTTTGACCCTAAGCTACCCTTTGAGCCTTTAACAAAGAGTCTTATCAAACTGGGAGGCTGCCCAGGCTGATCTGAGTCTGCGCTGGGCGCACAACCACATTGTTGGTTTTGTCATGTCGCGGCTCATATGCTTCTTTCTCCACTCAGATTTTAATCCAACGCCGAAAATCCCAATCTAGCCTTTATCCTATTTAGCAATGCCTGTAAGGTGATCCTTATGAAAGTCCATAAAGAATATTGGAAATAAGTATCTCTTATGTGTGCACAGTCACCCAACCCTAGTACCAAACTTAGAGTTCTAGCACCGATTAGTCTATAAGCTGGACGTCTTCATCTATATTTTCGTCCCCTCCCGCAGGAATGTTGTCCATCTGATCATCATTGTTGTCAGTATTCAAATTTTCTTCATTTGGTGACTTTCGTTCCGGCATGGCATACTCTATTTTATCCCATAACAGAGGATCCCCGAGCTTGACATATGTTCGTGTACTAAGATACAGTTTTAACTGCCTATCTAGTAAATCTGGGTTGAGATCGTGTAACAGCACCATAATTATCCTGTTCTTCCATTCTGTCAGAAGTTGGTGATGAGCTGCTTGGAATTCATAGTTACACCATTCACTGCTGAGAAAGTTGTCAGAGAGAATCATTATAACACGTCTGCTGTTGTTTACGGATTCAAGTATTGTCTCTGGAATATGCCCGCCTACTGGAAAATCTCGAAAATGCACACACAGATTGTACCCTAGTCGGCCCTGAAGAGGCTCTTCTAGACGTGGCATGAGCTCTCTTGTGACGAAGGCCTCATCCGCATGACTGTATGACACAAAGGCATCATACTGTCTGCTCCAATCCTCAGTTTCTACAGAAGCAGACTTCCATCCACACTTTATAAAGAACCATAATTTAAGAAACTCCCGCTTCCTAAAGAGTATCAAAAAGCAAATGTTGCCTAAAACGAATACACCTACAGTGCTACCTATCGCAATCTCAGCTGTTGACTTAGAATCTTTCTGATCATTGTCTGGGTCTGGGTGTGGACAAAATTTTTTAATATTTATTTGGACAACATAATACACAGTTTTGTTTGAAGTGAAACATTTCATATCGACATAGTCTTTAATGTGTTTTGCATTCTCTGTGGTGAATGGTTTGAATGTTTCTAAGAACTGACAGTCACATGACCAAGGATTTTTCGAAAGTCTAAGTGACGTAATTGTATACATGCTTTCAATATCAGAACTCGATATCGTTTCTAGTTCATTTCCGGCAAGGTCTAGATTTTTCAGTCTACTGAAATATTTCAGCGTGTTTTCTACAACGACATGTATCTTATTAAAAGACAAATCAAGGGAGGAAAGGTTACTTAAACCTATAAATATTCCTGAATCTAAGCTGCGAATGCTGTTATTACTTAGGTCTAGCTTCTGAAGATAAGATAGTTCTCTAAAGCTACCTTCCTTTATTTCAGTGATATAACTGGAATTGAGATACAGTTCAACAAGCTGAGACAAACCATCGAATTTTTCTGACCATAGCAAATGAAACATATTCCCTGATAAATCTAAAATGGTACATGATACGGATATATTCCTAGGAACACCAGCTAAACCGGCACCCAAACAGTCGACTATGTTGATGTTGTCACCCCTGTATCTCCAGTGATAACAAGTGCACTTGTCATAGCAAGATGTATTGCACGCAAACTGCCTTGCAGAAATTTCAGTTATTCCTGGCTCTTGCGTATTCTCTGACACTGACATGCAATTTAATGACGTAAAGTTCCAGATATGATATTGTGCAACATTGCTACTATCATAATTGAAAGTCGGCTCGTTGTCTAACACTTCTATATTACAGATACACCGAAATGGATCCCCGTTTCCTGCCAAATAAATATGGCCTGATTCCCGTGCGTCACGATATTTCTTCAGACCACTGATTGTCAGTGATTCTAATTTATTGTTTCTAAGATCTGCAAATCTTAGCTCAGTTGTCAGGTTCAAAGAGCCAAATCTTAGCTCAGTTGTCAGGTTCAAAGAGCCAACTGAAATCTCATTTGAAGAAAGATTCAACTTGTTCAAGTTGTACGGAATATTATATTGTGTAAATTCACTTATCTCATTACCGCTCAAGTCCACGAAGGTTAAATACGGTAATCCTGCCAATGAGCTGCTGTCTACCTCTATGATACTGTTATTTCTGAGGTCCAGTGAAGTCAATGATCTGGGAAACTTTGGAAGCTTTTCAATAAGGTTATGCGACAAGTCTAATGTCTGCAGTGATGTGAGATGGGACAATGTATGGTTGGAAAATATCCTTACACGATTTTCTGCCAAGTAGAGCCTTCGTAAATTACCCAGCCTCTTAAATGTGTACGTCTCTACAGAGCTGATGTTGTTTACTGACAAATCTAATATACGCAGGCCAGTGAGTCCTTTAAATGTGTCTGCGCCAACAGTTCTGATATTGTTTACTGACAAATCTAATGTACTCAGGCCAGTGAGTCCTTTAAATGTGTCTGCGCCCACAGTTCTGATGTTGTTTACTGACAAATCTAATGTACTCAGGCCAGTGAGTCCCTTAAATGTGCCTGTACTAACAGTGCTGATGTTGTTTACTGACAAATCTAATGTACTCAGGCCAGTGAGTCCCTTAAATGTGCCTGTACTAACAGTGCTGATGTTGTTTACTGACAAATCTAATGTACTCAGGCCGGTGAGTCCCTTAAATGTGCCTGCACTAACAGTGCTGATGTTGTTTACTGACAAATCTAATGTACTCAGGCCGGTGAGTCCCTTAAATGTGCCTGCACTAACAGTGCTGATGTTGTTTACTGACAAATCTAATGTACTCAGGCCAGTGAGTCCCTTAAATGTGCCTGTACTAACAGTGTTGATGTTGTTTACTGACAAATCTAATGTACTCAGGCCAGTGAGTCCCTTAAATGTGCCTGTTTCAACAGAGCTGATACTATTAACTGACAGGTTTAATGTGTACAGTTTACTAAGTTCCTTAAATGCTACATTGTCGATAGTCCTGATGCTATTTCCTGACAAATCTAGTTTGTATAGTTTACTCAGTCCCTTAAATGTTACATTGTCGATAGTCCTGATGCTATTTCCTGACAAATCTAAACTGCCTAGTTTACTCAGTCCCTTAAATGTGTCCTTGTCGATAGTACTGATGCTATTTCCTGACAAATCTAGGTTGTATAGTTTACTCAGTCCCTTAAATGTCTCCATATCAATGGCCCTGATACTATTTCCTGACAACCGTAATGTCATCAGCTGACTCTGCCCTTTAAATGCCCCCCTTTCTATCAACCTTATTCTGTTGCTTGATAAATACAAATGCCTTAAAAGACTTAATGATTCAAATGTTCCGTTCTGTATGACTTTTATATAATTATCACTGAGATCTAGCAATGTAAGTTTTTGTAGTTTGTTGATAGCATTGATGTCGATGACAGTAATATTGTTATTGCTCAGATCTAGATGGTAAAGATTTCCTAAGTGTTTTACTGCATGCCACACACTATTGTTCAGTCGCATTGCTCTCAGTGTAAGATGTCCCAGATTATGGAGCTCAGAGAAAACTCCATCTGGTAATACTAAATTGCTACGATACCATGTAGTAGATGGTAAGGCAAGTTTTGTTTGGGACTGCTGTGCTGAATTTGAAACATTTGAAATTTTTAACAAATTTTTGTCCATTGGAGAATTTTTTCCTCCTTCGATCCATAATGTTTGCAGTCTTTCCAGGCCACCAAACGCATGTCTAGATATATTAATAATATAACAGTCGTATATGGAGATGAACCTTAAGGTTTGTCCTAGTGGTGCAAACAAGCCATCCAGTAATCTGCTGGGCAAATACCTCTTTTTATCACAATATACTTTTAGCCAGTCAATATTTCCAGTATAATTTCTTAAGTCAATATTCTCATCCAGCACAGGTTCATGACATTCTAAATTCCACCCATCTCTCTTACAGTCAGGTTGTCCTACCTGTTGGTTTACGACTGAATCTCGTGATGATGAGTTTGTCATAGGAACAGCTGTAAACACGCCATACTCTGATAATATCACCAGACATAACCACACTGAACTGATGGTAAGAGGACCAAATGCCATCCTGAAAATAAGGATATTATTTGTTACATTTATAAAGCTAAGAAAATAAATGTTTAACAGCTGATCAGCAGATAAATCAAAACAAGCTCAAGTTATATCAAACACGAGAGAGTAACCATTTAGATGTACGTGCAGTTTTTTCCTTAAATAATATAATGTGTTGTGTATGTGCGTATTGCCTGAATGAGACACGACAAAACAAAACCTACAGAGTGGCATGTGCGCCCAGCGAAGGCTCAGATCAGCCTGGGCGTCCGCTCAGTCTGATCAGAGTCTTTGCTGTGCGCTTAAATGGTAACTATTGGTCTAAGCTCCCTTCATGTGGATAGCGAAGACTCTACTCAGAGTGGGCGGATGCCTAGACTGATCTGAGTCATCGCTAGGCGCACATGCCACTTTGTTCGTTTTGTCGTATCGCGGCTCATATATCAATGAGTGTTCATCTTATATTCCTCGTCTTTAAAGCTTTAAAAGCTACAGATTCGTGAGTGGTATTTAAGATGATACATTTTAGAACTTTTGTCAATTTATGCATATACATGTACTTCTTTCCTGTTCTTTTTTTTGTTTGTTTGTTTTGAGGCAGGAATATGGGATCTGCTTGCATGAATTCCTGATCATTGCCTGTCTTCTAATTGTAGAAAATACCGTTTACGGCGAGGCTGCTGTGTGATACTCTGCTCAAAATATTCAAAAGAAGGACTATTTATCATTTTATAAGTCTCTGTATGAGACTCTTCTTCATCAATACTTACAATTAGGTTCGGCATCAGTGTCTACACAAAGACATTGATGCTTAAGTTATTTATTAGTTTTGATTATGAAGAGATTTATATAGAGTCTTACAGAAACAAGCAAATTCGGTGAATTTATATCCCCCTCCGAAATGGCCCTGATCAAGGGCAATAACTCTGGGATAAGTGAGGCATAAGCTGAAACTGTTCTCCTTAAACACTTGCCTCAGCATCGCTGCACTATGATGATACACTTTTAATTCAGTTACAAGGAATTTTTGTTCACCAGTACCTCAGTTATGGCTAATTTGTGGATTTTAAACCAACTCAAGGGCATTAAATCATGCATTACTGGAGCTCTTATGACAAAACTTAATGTGCACTTCTGTGCCATAACATTACATAATTTTTTTAAGTTTCATAAAATTCCATTCATTGGTTACTTAGTTATGACTGAATTTGTTGATTTTTAATCAATTCAAGGATAATAACTCACTGCTTGCTGAAGCAATGACGACAAAACTTAAGATGGACCAATGTGTTATGGTGATACATATTTACTATAAGTTTCATAGAATTTATTCATTGATAACTTAGTTATGGCTGAATCTGGCAATCTGAAATTAATTCAAGGGCAATAACTCATGTAGTACTGTTGGCATTCTAATGAAACTTTATGTGCATATCCGCATTATGGTGATGTATATTTATTTAAAGTTACATGAAGTTTTGACTATTACTTAGTTAAGGCTCATTTTATGGATTTTAAGTCAATTAAAGGGCAATAACTCAAACACTACTGAAGCCAGTCTGACGAAACTTCACGTGCATCAGCGCGTTATAGTGATATATATTTATTTTAAGTTTCATGAAATTCGTCCAGTGGTTACATAATTATGGCTCCGGACGGACGGACGGAAGGACGGACGGATGGAAGGAGGGACGGACAGACGGACGGACGGACGGATATGGAGAAAACTATATCCCTCCGCCTTCGGCGGGGGATAATTATATGCAGAGCTCTTTAACTAGTTTGAGCAGTGTATACAGCTGTGCCATCCGTATTTTCCATGAATTTATACTCAGCTTCAAAACGACGCACCAGTTTGGAACTTATGGCACATTATGTTCGTTATTTTTTTTATTATTATTTTTTTGTACTAGATAATGCAGTAAATCTTTATCTTCTGGTATTGAGACAGGACGTTTACAAATTAAATTTCGTTCATCAGTCGGCGCTATCAAGCATGACGTTACTACTGACGTGTTTGAAATCTGTCGCTATCAAATAACACTTTTAAAGCGCAATAAACCCATATTTTGCGCTCTGCCAGACACTTGATTGCAAATAAATATTTTTTGGGCGCTCTTTTGACATAAAACAATTTTTCCTCCATGGAAGTATGAAGCGGATCGGCTCATAAGGGTGACGTTTTACATGTAACGTCATGCTCGGGCTGGACATTGGTCGACGTTTGCCCCACATAATTTCTAAAATTCAGTTTCTACTACTGATCTCAGCATTTTGGGCTGCGAAAAGTAACATTTTTATCTGTCCAGTCTTAGATGAGCGTGACAAAATAATAATAACGCTCAAATCCAAGTCACTTTGTTTCAATCATCTGTCTGGATTTCCTTTCTATGGCGATTTACTAGGCTATCTTTTCTCTAGCAAAATTCATCATTGAGGAATTTCTGCAAAGTGAAAGTATGCTGGAACTTCGTTTTGCTTGATTTCAGAGCTTACGTTACGTCACAAACTCACAGCGTGCCTTAAGGCAAACCGAATTCATGGGCGTAATAAGATGGTACAAAATGATAACTATACACCCTTGATATAGTATGGTCATGGAATTTAAGAAAAAATATGTCATTATAAGACTGGTGCGTTTTCATTGACGCTGAGTATATTTCATCAAACATAACTGATACACTTAAATGCGAGATAACTTATGCATGAATTGCAATGTCGTTGTTGTTTCCGTTTCCCTGTTGTCTCAGCGGAACTTATCCATATTTGCACACACCTGGCACCGTGCGTGAATTGCAATTTTCCTGAACACAACTTTGCAACTGTTAGTGTATACGGTTGCAACGTCATGTTTTCCCGCCATTTTAACAAAGGGAAATAATTTAGTGACTTCCTATTTCCTCAACAACGAAGCCCTTTAAAACGGGTCTACATTTAAACAAAAGTTTGTTTTTAAGGAGCAATTTCTTTCTTCTAACAACTGACATCATCAAGAAGGGATACAAAAACAAAAATGGCAGAGCTGCTTCCCATGAAACTCACCCAGTCACAATTCTTTGTCATCAAATCTATTTTTGCGTAATGGCTGACAATACAGCAGTCATTTTACTTGGAGTAGACTGATCCGGGTTTATGTTGTTGCGCAGGCGGAAGACTTAATATTCGGTGATTTTGGAATGATAAAAATTATTTGGAAAACAGTGTCATAACCTGCAAACAGTGTTGACACTTTTTCGTAACAAGAAATGCTATAAAACACTAATCAGTATTTATGTTTACGCGACGCCAAGGTATTTTGTTGAAGCTAATATTTTGCTGACACTAAAAGATCAACAACGCATGAAATAGTGAAAGTTTCTAGCCTTTTTCCAGGCGCAAATTTGGTTTAACAATAAAGGCATTACAGTCTGCTATAAGACTGCTATAATATAATTTGAAGGCTACTGTATTATATCAGTAGAATACAATATCGTGTTAGTACGTTGCTGTATTATATTAGTATGCTGCTATATTAAGTCAGTAATGTTATTATACTGCTGTATTATGTTATTATGCTGCTGTTTTATGTAACTATACTGCTTTATTATGTATCTGAACTACTCCTTATGTCAGTGGATAACTGTATTATGTTATCAGGCTACTGCATTATGAAAGTATGCTGCTTAATTATGTTAGAGGAGCGGCTGTAGCGTAGTGGATAGCACTCCAGACTACCAATCCAGGGGTCGCAGGTTCGATCCCCCGCTTCTCCGGTCTTTCGGATGAGACTTTAAACCGAGGTCCCGTCTCCATATAACCTGGTTGTTGGTGGGACGTTAAACCCGAGTTCACTCACTCACTCACTAATTATGTTAGTATGGTGCTGTATTATAAGGAGGGTACTGTATTATGTAAGTGACCCAGTGTTATATGTTTGTAGTATACAATATTGTGTTAGAATGCCGCCGCATTATGCTTGTTTGCTGCTATATTGTGTATCGTTTTCTAGTGTGTTATGTTAGTTATCTACTGTACGCTGTTAATAAGTGACTGTATTATGTTAGAGGGTGACTGTATTATGTTAGTTGGATATTGTATTAAGTTAAAACATACATAGCCGTGTAAGAAGGTTGCAGTATCATGTCAGTAAGCTACCGGTTTACTTTAGTTGGCTATTATATTATCTTAGTCGGTTTCTGTATTATGTCAGACGGATACTGTAAAGTGTTAATTGACAACTGTAGTATATTAGACGACCTCTTTATTGTGTGAGTATACTTGTGTTTTATTTTAAGGAGCTTTTTATGTAACTACGCTGTTGTTTCATGTTAATGTTCTGCTTACTATGTAAGTGGTCAACTGTTTTATGTTAGTGGACTGCTGTATTATGTAAATGGGCTGCTGTATTATCTAAGTGCGTTGCTGTATTATGCAAGTGGCCTACCGCATTATATTAGTGGTCTGTTTTTTTATCTTATTGGGCTGCTGTATTATGTAAGTAGGTTGCTGTATTATCTAAGTGCGCTGCTGTATTATGCTAGTGGGTTACCTTATTATATAATTGGTCTGCTTTTCTATCTTATCTATTTTAGTGAGTTGCTGTATTACGTTATTGTGCTGCTGTATTATGTTAGTGTGTTGCGGTATCATGTTAGCAGTCTGCTGTTTTATGTTTGTGGTCTGCTATATTGTGTTCGTGGTTTACTTATTATATTTTATTGGGGTGCTGAATTATGTTGGTTTACGTCACAAACGTATTGGCTATAATTTAAATGTTATGCGACAATCTGCATGCTTAGTAATTAACCCAATCACGGTTGATAACTTTGCTGCACTCTTTAATTGCACACCGGGGGATCGGGCGTCAGACTTATATTTTAGTTGGTTGGGACCGGAGCCTTTTTGTCTGTTGCTTGGTCCACCGGGGCTCAACTGGTGACCTTCTTTTGCTTCAGATTTCCAGTGGGGTTGTTTGGCAGGACAGGGATCTCCACCTGTCAGACGGCCCGTTGTATCTGTTGAGTCCTCGTCTTTGCTTTTTTATGGTATTGAAATTTGATTTATGTGTTTACCGTGATGATTCATTGACGAGTTAGAGGGTTATCATGCGAACCGAACAACCAACTAAATGTTTTGTACCACTTCAGATACTGAGGGTGAGGTTGGGCCTGTTAAATCGATTTAAGCCCCCCCCCCCCCCCCCCCCCCAGTAATTCATTACTGACCGTTCCAAGGCGGTAGTTCTGATGTGGTTTTCTGTTGCCTGTTTTTGGTGTCAGAGTTTCTGTGATGTTTTACCTTATGTATGTTCTTATTATTTTTGGTTCGGTTTGGGTTGCTGAGTGGCCACCTTTTGGGAACAAGCTGATCACTCGGTTTGCCATATGTTCTCTGTATCTTGATTATTTGTAATCTTAGTTGTTTCCAACTATGGTTTGAGGACTGGATTTGGATTTTGATTGTTTCAGTTCCTGGTCTTTGCATACTTTTTACTTTTAAACAGTATTTTATTCAGTTAAGATACATACATATATACAAATACAAATCATTTCAATGTAGGATCTGACGGTAAGCGCAATGCTTGTATAATAGTCATCTCCTGAATTATGTTCGTGGGCTGCTGTAACTTAGTGGTCGGCTGTTTTGTGTTAAAGAGCTGCCTTATAAGGCTAGTGGACTGCTGTATTATGTTAGTGGTATGCTGTATTATGTAAGTATGCTTCTCTGACTGTGTATGATGTTGGTGGAATACTGTATTATGTTACTGGGCTACTGTACTGCGCTAGTGAACTGTAGTATTATAGTAGTCGGCTGCTGTATTGAGTTGTAGGCTGCTGTTTAATGGATGGTGTCTGTATTATGTGCTAGATTGCTATGTTGTTATGGCAATTATGGTCAAAATTAGGTAAATATTGCTGTGTATTTAGCTTGTTTTTTTTCAAGAAAAATACATATTTACTTTCTATTTTTCATAAACTGCTACGACAAAAACTGTCTATAATGCTTGCTTTTTAGTGACGGATGCTAACTGAACGAGTAGTTCAAGGTTTTGAACCAGTTCTCAGCAGAAAAGTATTTGAGGGATTTTGCGTTTGTTATGGTCAGCCATAACCCCAGAAAAAAACTAACGTCATGGCGTTCTATCACACATCATCAGTGGGATATGTGGTGGCATCTTGTGCTAAAAATTGAAGTATGGTTAACTGTTATGTTAGTTCACTTGAAGTGCATGGTTCATCTTAACCAATGCGCGTGATGGAAATACGTAAGTCCCCCGACTGATATAAGTAGGCTTTAACCCAATCACGGTTGACAACTTTGCTGTCCTCTTTAATTGCACGCCGGTGGGTCGGGGTTCAGACTCTATGATAGCCCCTACATAAAGCTATATATTAGTTGGTTGAGGCCGGATGTTTGTCTGTTTCTTGGCCCACCGGGGTTCAACTGGTGGTCTTCTTTTGCTCCAGTACTCCAGTGGTGTTGCTGACGCCCAGGGATCTCCGGGTGTCTCAACACGTTTTGGCTGTCGAGTCCTCATCCCTGCTTCATCACGGTCTTTTCTTGATCTTAATTGTTGACCGTGATGACTCTCTGATGAGTTAGGGGACCTCCATACGAACCGAACTACCACTTAATTGTGTGCACCGCAGCGGAGGGTGAGGGTGAAGGTTTGGGCCCAGTAAAACCGGTTTAAACCCCCTAGCAGTTATTACTGACCGTCCCAAGGCGGTACTTTTGTTGCGGTTGCATTTGTTTTATGTTCGGTGCTGTTTAATTTATTGTGTTCTCAGTTTAATCCTTCTATCATAAAAATAGAAAATAGGTAAAAATAATTGTTAAATGTTTTTTATATAATTTGCTTAGTCCGTTGTAACCCGTCTGTTGGTCTAAATTGTTTAGTTCAATAAAGATAGCTGAGTTGTCATCTATTTGGGAAAGAGCTGCTGACTCGGCTTATCACTTCTAATTTATTGTTTGTTGGGATGTCTTTGTCATTCTTTCCCTTTGATGTTGGGGATAGGGTTTGGGATCTGATTCAGTCAGTTCCTGAAGTGTAGTTACTCTTTAAATTTGTATTATATTATTTAAGAACTAACATTTGATTTTTCAACGTTCATCTTGTGATGAAGCTAATGGGCGGAGCTAAAAATTCTATGAAGTGCTTCATGTAGGATTTTAGCGACGACCACTGGCTTCTTCACACGATGAACGCTGAAAAATCAGATTTTAATCCTTATATTTATAATTCATTTTTGACCTTTCTGTGCCGTTTCGTGATAATTTAGTATAGAATATGCAAAATATGAGTGGAAGAAAACATAATAACGACATGCTACGTCATTATGTTAAACAGCCGTCGCCATGACGTGGCGTAAATTGAACGTTACGAGGACCAATCAAGACGTTCATTTAGACGACAACGTCACATGATCAATTGTCGTTCATCGGTGTATGAAGTCAATTACTCTATAAGGTTTACCTACGGGAAGTCAGTCGCAAATGTAAATATAAGGACATTACAGCTGCAAAGGAAGTAAAACATACGTTGTGTTGTTCCTGATGTTTCCTCTGCTTGAGAACTTTTCAACTGGCAGTATAAATAGTTAGCCTGTAGCCGTTTGTATAACAACTTTGATGATCTTGACAATTGAATAGCTATTTCCACCAAACCGCCTTTCTGAAAAAGTTGAATCGAATAAAGTCATAAGTTATATTTTATTTAAGAATAAAAATCACGCCAAATCTTGCTCTGTATTCGATGCCACTCTATATGCTAACATATAACTATTTTAACATAACATATTATATTGCCTAAATAACATAGCAAAGGGGTCGGGCCACGAGTTCTCACAACATTAGTTACAGCTGTGAGATGTACTGTTAAAAGGACAAAATATTTCAACCAGACCGCACTTCTGTAAGTATTGAAACTTTTAGATATATTTCCAATAGAAAATTGCTTTCATCAAACCTATAAACTGCTTGGTATATGTTGATGACTTTGAAAATGTGCTGAAAGCGAGTTTAAGCGAGTTTTTTTTTTACATGACTTTCTATTGCAAGGCGTAAAGGGAATTTGAAAGTTATGACTCAACAAAGAAACAAAACACAATAAATTCGGGTTTATTTATGCCAATTTACCTTTATGTTGCATCAAATATCATGGGAAATATATTTTTTGGATTGTCGTGTAGTGTAGTATAGGGTTATGTGATGTAGTGTAGTGTATTGATAATGCGATATAGACTGATATTTGTATTATAATTTTCGCAAATGGGCAAAACGTGCATGCGTGTACATTAGTTTCAGTTTACCTGTCAATATCGATAACAGACTCACTATCATACAATTCTACTATACTTACACCATGTGTCGCTCGACTTCATTGAAATTTGCGTTATTTGTTGCTATGGTATTTTTGTTAGAAGTGCTGTCTATTGTATCATTACAATATAAATAAAACATACTTTGTGCAATTTGTGGCTGTCTTCTGTTATGCATGCTTGCCGAAGGAAAAAAATGTCCACCAGACAACTCATCTACTGACGTCGAAGCTGTATTCGTTTACATAGCATTGTAAGAGGTTCTTTCTGATAATGGTTTCTCTTCTGTAATTGTTGAAAATGAATTAACCTACCTGATATAATAAAACTATAGACAAACATCAAAGTTACGCAGTTTTTGGCTCGCCTGAACGAAGTTCAGGAAGAGCTATTGTACTACCCCCGGTCTCGGCGTCGGCGTTGGCGTTGGCGGCGGCATCGGCGGCGGCGTCGGCGTTAGCAATATGTTAAAGTTTTAAGTTAAAGTTTTTATGTGATGGGCAAGGCGCTGCCAGGCGAGCTATCCTGTCCCTGTGACAGGTCTTGTTACATTGTAAGTGCTAAACAATTATTCCGATAGTCCCTGTATTTAATGAATGTATCCATTTATCAGAAATATACATGGACCTAAAACATGATCGACGTTCGAGCCTGGCTTCTTTTGCATCTGTCCAGCCTGATATTTTGTCGAAAAGTTGGCAAAAATAATTGAAAGAACAGTACCCTGAATGCACCGAAGTACCTTCAGAACTAAACGCATTTTAAAAAATAATGGTATATTTTTTTCAGATTTTGTGTCTTAAATTAATCTGTGATCGTTTCTTACGTAAACCCCTTTTGTCATCAGCATGTCATTCATTTTTGTATTCTAAACCGCAGAAAACAGCAAAAGGAAGAACTCCGCTAGGTTTCAGGTATGCTATAATTTCGTTTTATTCAGATTTTAAAATGCACTAAAATCACCACTTTAAGATTCTTGGTGATACCGAATCAAGTTCGTATATAAGTTACTTAAATATATGGAATGCAAGATGAATTAGATTTACTTTGCGAACGTTTTTGTTTGTTGTATCATCTTCCAAATAACAAACAACATTTCAGCAAACTATTCTACTGCTACTGTTGAAAGTGTATACAATCTCTTAGTAATAGTTTCAACCCACTCATCCGTTCATAAAGTGCAAAAAATACTATTTAATTGTTATACATTCCTCCTGTTATATATAATTATCAATAGACAATCAAATTCGAGCAAATTGAAAAGATATTTTTTTTATATTATGATGAGTTAAAGAAAATTCTAGCTTAGGCGGATTTAATGTTTTTGTCCCGGTGTAACATTAAATTTTAATCACGTTGAATAGAATAAATGTAGAAATAGATTTTTAACATGCTCATATTTTTTTTTTGGTTTTTTTGGGAGGGGGGGGGGGCATATTTTTATTTTTTATTTATTTATTCATTTATTTTTGGTGTTTCAAAGCTTATTCAAAATATGACTATCTGCCCATTATACTCATATAAGAGCATATAATATAATTCACAATAAAACATGTTTATGGTATTGTTGTATTTATGTAAAGTTCTCCTGTTTAAACTGATGTGTCCGTTATGCGCTGTTCTGTTTGGACGTTTGCTTTTCACATGTTTCCTTTCGGTCAGCCCGGTGATTAGTTTTGTGATTGTTGCACTTATTTTTTGTCTATTATGTGATAGTAAAATTACAGGGATGAAGATCACTGAGACATACCTCGTGTAAGTTTTGATTTTCTTCTGTGTTTTTGTGCTGCTACTGGCAAATACTATTCCGCCAGTCCTCGTCCGTCTTCCGCCACGGCTTGAACTGTGTAAGATCACATTGGACTGCAGGATGCACTTTCTAAAATACCGTGAAAATGGTCTATTCTGAAAAATTGGGACACCTATCATAAGTACTGCAATACTCCTTAAAATTGAACGATTTTTTAAAATGCAGTAATGCGTCCAAAAGGTGCCGATGGAATGGCAATCAGTGCAGACCTTGATCAGACTTCTCCTTTAAGAGCAGGCTGATCTGGGTCTGCAACATTTGCTCGGACCAATCAGTCCCAATACTCAGGATTCTTAAATTGTGACACTTACTAAAATATCGTATTTCTCCTAAAAATGGAACAGTTTTGTTTTTTCCAGGGCAGTAATGTGGCCTTAGAATGCAGTTGTAATGGCTAACAGTGTAGCCCCTGATAAGACTGCTCCTTTAGAGGCTGACTGAGGGGGTCCACACTGTTTTCTCCCACTTTTTTGTCCCAGTACTTATTTTTTATGGCATTGCTCTCTTGTTTATGTTGAATGTTGGGGATAGGGTTTGGGATCTGATTCAGTCAGTTCCTGAAGTGTAGTTACTCTTTAAATTTGCATATATAACTAGAGTTTTTATGCATGTCAATAGACAAATTCGGTTCTTGGGAGGGTGTTGTTTGTAATTTTGGCCTTCCTTGGTATATTTTATTGTTGTTGTTGTTTTTATGTTGTGTTCCTAAAGCCTATGAGGTGCAAAAGCAGACAAACACACTTTGTGTATACTTGATTTTCTTCAGTTATTTGTACTGCTACTGGCTAACACCATTTCATCAAACTCAGTCCTTCCTCTGCAACCACTGAAACCGTATACGATCACATTGGACCGCCATATGTACTTTCCAGTATACTGTACAAAAATTTAAAATTTTGAACACATAATTTCCGTATTAGGCCTAATTATATAGAATAGTTGTTTTTAACAATTTAGTCAAGCGTCCATAAGATGCAGGTATAATTAGCAAACAGTGGAAACCCTGATCAGACTGATTTGGGTAAACACTGGTAGGACATGTCTTTATTGCTCTTTTGTTGATGTTAAACTGGTTTAAGTCATATATAACATTATTTCATATGCTTTCCAATGGGCATATTAGGTTCTTGTGTGGGTTGCTTTATAATTTTGGCATTTACTTGGTTTCTCTATTTATTTGTTTGTTTCTGTTATGTGCTAGTTAAATTTTAAGGACGCTAGCTTATTAAAACATACTTTGTTCAAGTCTTGACTTTCTTCAGTTATTTATACTGCTACTGGCAAAACTATTCCACCGAACCCAGTCCGTCTTCTGGAACCACTGACACTGTATACGATCACATTTGGACTGCCAAGGTGTACTTTCAATATACTGTAAAAATCTTAAAAATTTAAACACATATTTACAGCATCTTAGAAAAAAAATTATGATTGAGAAATACGTCCATAAGATGCAGGTGTAATTGGTCATCAGTGTAGACCCTGATCTACTGCTCCTTTAGGAGCATGCTGATTTGTGTCAGCACTGTTGGACCTGTCTGTACTTCTCTTTTGTTAGTTTAAACATATTTATTGTATCATAAACTGTACATTATCACAAAATAAACATGATACAAACAATTGGATCAGATCTCTTTTGTTAATGTTGAATTGATTTAAGTCATATATAACTTTATTTCATACGCTTTCCAACAGACAACTTCGGTTTTTCTGTGGGTGACTTTGTAATTGTGGCATTTCCTTAGTCTCTTTATTTGTATTTAATTTTCTATTGTATGCTAGATAAATTTTAAGGACGTTAGATTATTAATGCATACTTTGTGTAGTTCTTGATTATCTTCTGTTAATTGTACTGCTACTGGCAAACACTCTTCCAACAAACCCAGTCCGTCTTCTGTAACCACTGAAACTGTATACGATCACATTGGACTGCCAAGGTGTACTTTCAATATACTGTAAAAATCTTAAAAATTTGAACACATATTTACAGTATCAGAAAAAAAAACTGGCAAACACTCTTCCAACAAACTTTGTGTAGTTCTTGATTATCTTCTGTTAATTATACTGCTACTGGCAAACACTCTTCCAACAAACCCAGTCCGTCTTCTGTAACCACTGAAACTGTAAACGATCACATTCGACACCCAGCTGTACTTTCCAATATACTGTAAAATTTAAAAAAATGAACACATAAATACCGTTTAGGCCTAATAATGGAACAGTTTTTTTACAATTTAGAAATGCCTTCATAAGATGCAGATATAATTACAGGCAGAATGTGAAGACCTTGATCAGACTGCTTATTAAATTTTAATGGGGTTAAATTATTAGTGCATACTTTGTGCAGCTCTTGGTTTTCTTCTTTTATTTGTACTACTACTGGCAAACACTATTCCATCAACCCAGTCCGTCTTCTGCAACCACTGAAACTGAATACGATCACATTGGACACCCAGATGTACTTTCCAATATACTGTAAAAAATTTAAAACAGTGAACACATAATTACCGTTTTAGCCTAATTATAGGAAAGGTTTTATACGATTAAGTAATGCGTTCATAATATGCAGGTATTAGTGGCGAACAGTGTGGCCCCTGATCAGACTGCACATTTAGACTCAGGCTGATTTGTCAGCAATGTTTGGTGGGACCTGTCTGTACTGCTCTTTTATTAATGTTGAACTGATTTAAGTCATATAACTATTTTTCATATGCTTTCCATGCACATATTAAGTTCTTGTGTAGGTGGCTTTGTAATTGTGACATTTCCTAGGTACGTTTATTTATATTATATTTTCTGTTATATGCTAGGTAATGTTTTAGGACGCTAGGTGATTAATACATACTTTGTGCAGCTCTTGATTTTCTTCTGTTATTTGTACTGCTACTGGCAAACACTATTCCACCAAACCATTCAGACTTCTGCCACCACTGAAACTGTATACGATCACATTGGACTGCCAGATGTACTTTTCAATATACTGTAAATATTCTAGAAAAAATGAACACATAATTACCGTATTAGGCCTAATTATAGAATAGTTGTTTTACGATTTTGTAATTCGTCCATACGTTGCAGGTGTAATTGGTCAACAGTGTAGACCCTGATCTACTGCTCCTTTAGGAGCAAGCTGATTTGGGTCAGGACTGTTGGACCTGTCTGTACTCCTCTTTTGTTAATTGTGAACTGATTTAAATCATAAATAACTTTATTTCTTACGCTTTCCAATTGACAAATTTTATTCCTGTGTGGGTGACTTTGTAATTTTGGCATTTCCTTGCAATCTATATAATATTTTCGTTAACGTGCTAGTTAAATTTAAAGGCCGCTAGCTTATTAATACATACTTTGTGCAGCTCTTAATTATCTTATGTTATTTGTACTGCTACTGGAAACACAATTCCAACAAACCCAGTCCGTCTTCTGCAACCACTGACACGATCACATTGGACTGCTAGATGCACAATATACTGAAAAATCAAAATATTTTAACACGTAACTTCCGTATTGGTCCTTATTATAGAATAGTTGGGTTTCACGAGTTAGTAATGCGTCCATAAGATGCCGGTATTATTGGCAAACAGTGTAGCCCCTGATCAGACTGCTCTTTTAGGTACTAGCTGATTTGGGTCAGCAATGTTTGGTAGGACATGTCGGTTCTGCTCTATATTTCTTATGCTTTCCATTAGACAAATTCGGTTCTTGTTTGGGTGGTTTTGTTATTGTCGCATTTCATAAGTATATTCTACCATTTTTTCAGTTAATGGCTTAGTTGAATTTTAAGGAATCTAGCTTTTAATACATACTTTGTTCAAGTTTTGATTTGCTTCAGTTATTTGTACTGCTACTGGTAAAAAGTATTTCACCAAATCCAGTCCGTCTTCTGCCACCACTGACACTGTAAACGATCACATTGGACTGCCAGGGGTAATTTCCAATATACTGTAAAAAATCTAAAAAAAAAGATTGAACACATAATTACCGAATCAGGTCTAATTTTCGAATATGTTTCATTACGATTTAGTAATGTGTTGATAAGATGCAGGTATTGTTGGCAAACTATGTGGACCCTGATCAGACTGCTCCTTTAGGAGCAAGCTGATTTGGGTCAGCAATGCTTGGTTAGACATGTCTGTACTGCTCTTAATATTAAACTGATTTAAGTCATATATAACTTTATTTCATATTCTTTCCAATAAACAAATTCGGTTCTTGTGTGGGTTGCTTTGTAATTGACATTTCCTTGATATCGCCATTTATATTTAATATTCTGGTGTATGTTAGTTAAACTTGAAGAACCCAAGATTATTAAAACATACTTTGTGTAGTTCCTGATTTTCTTCTTTTATTTGGCCTGCTACTGGCAAATACTATTACACAAAACCCAATCCGTCTTCTGCAACCACTGAAACTGTATATATTCGCAATGGACGGCTAGACATATTTCCAATATACTGTAAAACATCTAACAAAATTTGAACACATAATTACCGTATCAGGCCTAATTATATAGAATAGTTGTTTTCTTACGATTTAGTAAAGCATCCATAAGATGCAGGTATTAGTGGCAAAGAGTGTAGCCTTTGATCAGACTGCTCCTTTAGAAGCAAGCTATGTTCACTGCTACTATATTTCACATGCTTTCCAACAGACAAATTCGGTTTTTGTGTGGGTGGCTTTGAAATTGTGGCATTTCCTTGGTATCTTCATTTTTTATTGTATTTTCTCTTAGGTGCTAGTTAAATTTTTTAGGCCGCCGAATTATTAATACATACTTTGTGAAGCTCTTGATTTTCTTCTGTTATTTGTACTGCTACTGACAAACAATGTACCATCCAACCAGTCAGTCTTCTGCAACCATTGAAACTGTATACAGTCACACTGGACTGCTAGATGCACTCTCCAAAAAGCCACCAAACCCGTCTGTCTTATGTAACCGCTGACACTGTGAAGGACCACACTAGACTAACAAATAGGTTTTCTAATACACTTTCAACTATACAGTACATTTCTGAAAACTGGGACACCTATTTATTCTAATGACGGAACAGTTTGGTTTAACAATGCAGGTGGAATGGCAAATAGTGTAGAGCATGATCAGACTCCTTCTTTAGTAGTAGGCTGATCTTGATTTGCACTGTTTGCTCAGACCTGTCTGACCTAATACTTAGAATTTTTACGGCACTGTACTACTGAAAGAAGTCATATTTAACTATTCTGCATATGATTTCCAATGTACAACAGATTGCCAGTAAATCTAGGACTTGCTTTGAATGTTTTGACTAGTTAGATAATATCATAAAAGCAAGATTTACCTTTTTTCGATGTTTCCTCCAGCAGGTCAAAATATACATTGGACTCATTCAGTTATTCAAACGGAATTCGTGTGACATGATACACAGAAATAAAATCTGTAGTTGTGAACATAATGAAACGTCTACAGTGTTATGTAAAGAGGCCTATAGTGCTTAAGTAAATAAAACATAGCGGCCTACTTAGTGTCTTACTTGTTTTCTTTTTTTTTCTTTTTTCCTTTGTGTAAGCTTGGCAATGGACAAACGACTCTTCTGTAGCCGAGAAAACTAAATACTCTCCCTCACAGAAAGAGCTGTCCTGTAAATGAGGAACGGAAATACAATCATTTATTATCAATATGTATGCATTTTTCTAAAACACTTCAGAGCTGCTTTTCGTATCTAGTCGAATTGAACATTGTGATATATAAAGTAGATCTAATGATCTTTCATGACTTCTTATTCAAAGAAAGAACAAATATAAATTTCATTTCTTACAGTATTGCTTTGCAATTAAATAATCATTGTACATAAAAACAGAAAGGAAATATATGCTACAATCTGATTAAATCCATGAGACTGACTTCAATGTTTTCATTTCGTCTACTCTAATATACATGGCATCGCATGACATCATTATGGTATAGTCGGGTAAATTTGGACAACGGGTAAACTCGGACAGTGACATTGTTTCCTTTATATGTCAGTTGTTCGGAACTTAATCAAAATTATAACTGGGAAACAATGAAAGCTGATTTTCACCCTTTGCAATGGTATGTTCGAATTTTACCGCTGTCCGAAGTTACCCGACTCGACCCTAAAAGTTACTTAAATTGTTGAAGCAGTATTGCGAAAGAAAACAACACTATTATGCTTTGTGACCCACAGCACTAAAATAAATATAACATAGTAATAAGTTATTGCTTTTGTTTGTTATTTGCGTTTTCCAACTGAGAAAAAAATGTGTGAAAGAGTCAAATAAATATGTTGTTTGTACTTACCAAGACAAAAAACTGGCGAAACAGCCCCTCTGTAGCCGCTGAACTTCTAACGATCAACTTTCACCAAACCGCTCCACTGTAACCGTTGAAACCGAATGAATATACCCGCAAATTACAAAATCAGAAAATTTCATGAGATGTATTGTTTACATTTTCATATCTCTTTTCATTTTGGCCTCTTGGATTACCTTTAGTCAGTCGGAATAACTGTGCGAGCGCGATTTTCAAGGCGTCTATGCTGAGTCATATTTTAGTTGAACAACAGACATTAATATTCAGGCAAAGATGAAATTGAATGAACTCTGAGGAAATAATAAATACCTAAATAGTTAGTCATTTCCAGTGTAGGTAAGCAAAAGTATTTACGTTTGAAATTAAATATATGGTGTCGCCAGACTCTGATACGCTAGCAGGAAACAACGAAAGGTCACAAACTGTTTGGACACACACGGTTACAACAACATTTATTTACTGCTGAGTAACGTCAAGACGTCGAATCGACGTTGATTCATTATTGTTTCAACAGTTGGTGCCTGCTGGGTCGACCTGCCCACAGATCAGAAGCACCCCGCTGTGTGCATTTCCTTTTTTTCACAAATTTTAAGAGTAACCACACTTCAGGAACTGACTGAATCAGATCCCAAACCCTATTCCCAACATCAAATGGATAGATTTGCAAAGACATCCCAACAAACAATAAATTACAAGTGATAAGCCGAGTCAGCAGCTCTTTCCCAAATAGGGGGCAACTCAGCTATCTTTATTGAACTAAATAATTTAGACCAACAAAAGGGTTACAACAGACTAAGCAAATTATACGTACAACATTTAACAATTATTATTACCTATTTTCTATTTTTATTATAAAAGGGTTAAAATGAACAGCACCGAGTATAAAACAAATGCAACCGCAACGAAAGTACCGCCTTGGGACGGTCAAGTCTTTTTCGCATTTGTTCTCTGTACAATCTATACTCAGAATCTATTCATTTTGTTGCTAAAAGGAAACTGGTTGTTTTTCTGGAAACACTATTTTCTTGTGTTTTAGTGAGGCAGTGAAAATCAGCTTTCAAATGTCATTTAGCAACCACGTACAATTTGTCCCAAGTGTCAGAAAGTTGATACCTACTTTTAACTGTGTTCATCAATCTGTACATTTAGATACCGCCTGTAATAAAACCAGAGGACCAGTCTTGTAGCTCACCTGATACCTCACTGTCAAAAGACACAATTTGTCACTGCACTCGTTTGTTACCAATTTTAAACCAGTGGCTTTGAAGGAGTGCAGAGTTTAATTTCAAAATTTCCGTGATTAAAAACGCATGTCAAAGACTTACCTTGACCTTTGGTGATCATATGTTTTCATGTATTTATTTAGGATTTTATCCTGTACGGACATGACTACCATGTTTGTCGTTTGATCAAAACCATTTGAACAAACTTTCGTTCCCCGGCTTCAGTCAGTCCAGTGCCTTCAGAGGAAAAGATGTTTGTAAATATTGATGGACAACAGAATCTCTGTGACATTGAACAAAAGTCATTGTTAAAGAATGTTTTAGCTTCTGCAACATAATAGCTTAACCTAATCATTTAGTTTACCATATACACCAAATATTATACCTTAAACTTATCTAATATTGTTTCTGAGACATTCATTGTTTAAGCATTTTCACATACTAGAGCATAACAAAGCAAATTCGGCCTTGTCATAAAGTAGATCAAGGTCAATGCAGAGCCATCATTTGAACAGACTTTGTAGGGCTTAGTCGCCCATGCTACATATAAAGCTTCAAGGCCATTGGCCTGTAAGCTCAAGAAAAAAGTTATCTAAAGTGTTTACCCTATATGGCCATTGTGGCAATTTTGGTCATGTGAACATAACCATCTGAACGAAATTCTGTTCCCCTGACGCAAGGAGACCCCACGTGAAATATTGCTTCAGAGGAGAAGTTGTATGGTAATATTGACGGGGGAAAAACTCTCACTGACCTTGGTTGACCTTGACCTTTAGCAGCATAATAGCTTCATCTGCTCATATAGTTAAACAATTATGCCACATATTGTTCCTGGACTTACATGATTTCTGACAAATCCACTATTTAAGCCTTATCCTATACCAAAACATAATGCAACAAGTTGGCCTTGTCATAAATTAGGCCAAGGTCAATGCAAGGTCATCATTTGAAGAAACATTGTAGGGTCAAATTTCTCAAGGCTACATACAAAGTTGGAAGGACACTGGTCTTTCGATTCAAGAGAAGACGATTTTAAAGTGTTTTTTACCATATATGGGTATGGCGGCCATCTTGGCTATGTGACCAAGATCACGTAAACAAACTTTCGTTCACCCTGACAGAGGAAGGTTCCATATGAAATATGGCTCTAACAGTCGAGTGGCTTCAGAGAAGATGTTTAAAAGTGTTGACGGGCGACATATTCTCAGTAAGCTTGAACAAAGTTCAAAGATTGACCTTGACCATAAGCAACATAGCATCTGCACCTTGTCATTTTGTCAACTGTTCTTAGCAAAAATAAAAACTTGGCAGTTGCAATTTTTCGTCCTACGTGAGCCAGGAAAATGCGAGACATAAAATATTTTAATTTAAGAAAAAGTAATCGTTTTTTAATATCGTAGTCACACAAAATTCAAGATTGTATAGATACAGCAATATTCGGGCTATTGTAAACGCCACGAGGGTACTTTCTGTTTTCTGTGCTCATAACCAAACAATTACGAATTTAAAATTGTTGAAGTCTGCTTAAATAACAAAAATTCTTTTGGCTATGCCTTTCCATTATTAAATCCAGTCTGTATGGAATCATTAACTAAATTATGCCAATGCACGGTCGACTAGGAGGCCCTGAGGACCAGACGAAAAAACTCAATCCACGCCATTATGAAGTAAGACATTCAGTTTCAATGGAAATCCCATTACACATTAAACTCTTTATGGCAGTTTCAGAAATGGCTTTCAAATAAATTTGGCAATAAGGACATTGAGTTTGCAAGGCAGTCAAACAAATTTCGAAGAAAAAAAGAAAAAAAGACGTACTGGTGTAGAAACTATGGCATCTCAAAAATCTCTATATGTTTAATTTAAAGGGAGATAATCTGAGAGTTTTGAATCTTTAAAAGTTATTTTCAGATCGTGATTAAAATTAACATAAGCGTAAAAAGTGTTTTCTGTGCTTACTGGAACTACTGTTTATTGATTACAAGAAAATTTCCTTTGCGCATGCGCAAATTTAAGTTCTGATCTGAATTTTTAAAACAGAAATAAGTTAGATAACTAGGGACAGGACAAAAAATAACCAATAAATTTTCATGATCTAAGTAATCAGACCTCTCTCCAACCAAACAAAAATCCATATATACGTTACATATTTGCTAGGTTGGCCAGAATTAAGAGACAAAAAAGCGTCAAGTTTTATTTTTGTTCAGTATGTATACTTTATCCTCTATTTAAGCATTTTCCCAACTTTCATCCTCAAGACCAAGGGAGGTCGCATACGAAATATGGCTTCAATAGGTCAAATGGCTTCAGAGAAGAAGATGTTACAAAATGTTGACGGGCGACAGAATCTCAGTGAAATCGAACAAAGGCCAAAGAGTGACTTTCTATGATGACCCCGACCTAAAGCTATATATTTTAGTTGGTCGGGACCGGAGCCTTTTTGTCTGTTGCTTGGTCGACCGGGGCTCAACTGGTGACCTTCTTTTGCTTCAGATTTCCAGTGGGGTTGTTTGGCAGGCCAGGGATCTCCACCTGTCAGACGGCCCGTTGTATCTGTTGAGTCCTCGTCTTTGCTTCTTCATGGTGTTGAAATTTGATTTATGTGTTTACCGTGATGATTCATTGACGAGTTAGAGGGTTATCATGCGAACCGAACAACCAACTAAATGTTTTGTACCACTTCAGAAACTGAGGGTGAGGTTGGGCCTGTAAAATCGATTTAAGCCCCCAGTAATTCATTACTGACCGTTCCAAGGCGGTAGTTCTGTTGTGGTTCTCTGTTGCCTGTTTTTGGTGTCAGAGTTTCTGTGATGTTTTACCTTATGTATGTTCTTATTATTTTTGGTTCGGTTTGGGTTGCTGAGTGGTCACCTTTTGGGAACAAGCTGCTCACTCGGTTGGCCATATGTTCTCTGTATCTTGATTATTTGTAATCTTAGTTGTTTCCAACTATGGTTTGAGGGCTGGATTTGGATTTTGATTGTTTCAGTTCCTGGTCTTTGCATACTTTTTACTTTTAGTAACATAATATCTCCATCTGGTTATTTAGTTTATCTTATACTGTATACTTACAAGTTTCTGAGAAATCTACTGTGAATCAAGCGTAATGTACTATAGTTGACCTTGCCATAAACTTGCTTATGGGCTACCTACGGTCATCATATAAAGAAACTATAATGGGCCTTAATCATCTATGCTTCATACAAAGTGTCAAGGTCAATTGGCAATTTGGCTCTGGGGAAAAAGATGTTTGAAACGTTTAAATACAGAAAAGCGCATCTGTCGCACTAAAGGTGGAATGAATACGTTTAAATTACATTCTTAACGAAGTAATACAGGATTTCTTGTCAATATAAATATGCTATTTCCCAGTTCTCTACAAGGATTTATTTCCTGAATTTATTTCCTCTAGGGAAATAAATCCCTGTAGATTGATTACCTTCCCGATAACATTCGGAGATTAGCAATTAATGTACAACCGGGTACCGGCTTTTTGGACTACTTTCCTAAGCTCTTTCTTTCCACAGCAGTTTTAGCTATACAACACAGTGGGAATTGCCTTTTATGACCTTGAGAAAAATAACAGACGCTAAACAAAACTATAAAAAATCTTTGATGTGAATTTATGGCGTGTGGACATGAATTATTTTACAAAAATGCCATTTTATGTGGAAATGCATTGCCTTTTGAACGATACACGCTCCGCAATGTGCAATAAGAAACGTATCATCCAGCTCAGAACAGACTATATCGAGCGAGCATTGGATCGTCGGGACCAGTAGCCGCACAAGCGATGATTGTAAAGACATGATGCAGGTTCCATTGGTCAGTAAATTATTCTTATTATAACAAACATTGGCCCCTTCTAAAAACAAAATGGCGATCAAAGCAATTCAGTATTCATGTATCCTTTCGCCTATTGTGTACAGGCTCTCGGAAGGACACTTGAAAACATAAATACAGACGAGAATATTATTGAAATCTAAGGCATACGAATGTAATATACAGTTTATTGAATCGTTCTATTTAAGATATGGGATTTATAATCTTCGGGAGGTTTGAAGATCCGATAAAGAAACTCGTCCTTCGGATTCGTTTCTTTATCGGATCTTCAAACCTCCCTCGGTTTATAAATCCCATATCTTAAATGGGACGATTAATAAACTCTATATATTGGAACCACTGGGCCGGTATCGCTGCTGGTGGATAATTTGTGCCCGAGGATATCATCAACTCAGTTAGTCAGTGTTTCAGTTTTGGTTCTGGTTCTCAACAATTGGGGTCACTGCTTAAATACTGATTTAAAGTAATATTATTTCATCTGATGTTTCTCTGGTAAAATTTCTAATTTTTTCTGAAACTAAGACAATGTGTCATAGCGTCAAGAATTCTTAGCTGAGTTTGACTTCCATTCTTTTGAATTGTTTTAGCTTTTTGCGGGTTCTTGCTGCATCGGACATCTCTTTCCTGATGCACTTCTCTGTGGCCTTTCTCGAGACACAGGGGTTGAGGTGGGTCCATGGGGGACGCCTGTGCTCGCGGGTTAATTCGTAGGTGTCTCTGACCTGATACCAGCAGCTAATGTGTACCGCGGAATGCGTAAGTAAGTGTAACTCGGAGAGGAATGCTCGTTGGTTGCCGAGACCTGCCCTCAATCTTTTTTCTTTCAAATGTTTAGGGCTTAGCGACCCTGAAGAAATTTAACACAGAAGCGCACATCTGTCGCACTAAAATTGGTATTGATACGTTTATATATGGGCATGGTGGCCATCTTGGTCACGTGATCTGGAGTCCGCGATCAAAGTTTCGTTACCCTATCCCACTAAGTTCCCATATGAAATTTGGCTTTGACAGGCTCTGCGGTATTAGAGAAGATCTTCGAAAATGGTCGACGACGGAAGATGGATGGACGGACGAACGAAATACCGTGGCAAAACAAAAAGCTCACCCGTTGAGCTTAAAACGACAGATAAAGACCAATGAAGGCGAAGCCCCATGAATTTTATGATCGTTTTCTTGTATTTATTAATTCTTGGACATCAATATGACATACAGTCGACCCTAACTATCTCATGTTTCAATGGCAAATAAAATACACTTTGAGATAACTGTACTTTGGTATAACAGACGCTGATACTATATACTATATGCTGAAACTATATATAAAAATCTGACCAATGATATAATAAATTCAACTTGACGTATAATTTGAGATATGAGTATTTCAAATAACGAGAATCAACTTTAGTTATGATCACTTTAAGGAAGAATTTTACAACATGGCTTTAGCAGAATTGTAAATACAATTGATCTCTGTATGCTCATGAGAAATTGCTAAGAAAATATAACATGTCTTATGCGATCATGTTCATGAAAAAAATCAGGTACGTATAAATGTAGAAACGGTAAGACGTGTCTGTTGATATACTAGTTGAATTGATTTAAAACTTGAAAATATAATTCTTATGACCGTGATAACGCTGGTCTGTTTTTATAGTTCCAGAGTTAAGTTGCGAATACTGCAGCTAATTTGATATATTTTCTAGAGGCATCCTTTCAGAGGATGTGGAACCAGGTAGTTTGTATATAAATATGAAATTAAATAAATGGGTATGACTGCTTGTCTATGTGAACCTGATATTTTACTTATCCTTGCGATGTTAGTGGCGTCACGGCATACTGTTGCGGGTGCGTGTGTTGGCCTCTTGTCGGTGTGGTGACGTCGTGGCTCCGTTGTTATGGCGGCAAGGAAGTTCAGGCCTGTCTGTCTGACATACTTATATAACACTTTAAAATGGATAGACAGCCATGACCCCTGGTTTCTATGGGGAAGAGTCGCGGTATCATCCGTGTATGCAGGGTTATACGACACGCATCCGCGGCGGAGGCTGTCAAACTTGTGACTTAGTATAGGAATTCATGCAGACGGATAAGTTAATCTAGTATACTGTTCTTAGGATAAGTTAATCTAGTATACTATTCTTAGGGTTGGTAGAACTGGTGCCCAATCTTTTTGTAAGTTCTTGGGTAAAGAAATTCGTTTTAAAGCTAAACTGACACTTGAATGACGTAGTGGTACTCCATTGCTGAATCATGGTCTGAATTTGAGTTTCTCGTGCTAATTTCAGAAAAAAAGATGCATACATGTTATGGTATCATTATCCAGTTGACTTAGACTTGTTCGCACAAAAAATACAGACTCTGGATACCGATTATGATGAAATATAGAAGCCGAAGGATTAAATTTCGTTTTGTAATAGCTTTTGAAAGAGAATGACCGCGCATATTTGTCTACATTTTTTCTATCGTATTTATGATTATACGTCGATACCCTTTTATGGACAAAGATCTTGTCCAAGTTCATTAATAACAGGAACCATTCAATACATTCTTGACGATTATTTATAGTACTCAGAGGCAAAGAAAGATATACTTCATCGCAAATTGATCGCATCTCTTGTGCATTTTAATCCGCCAGTCCCAGACTGCTTTGAGCAGCTAGCCTATAACGGGATCTGTCAGTCACTCAGAGCCTTGTCGTTATGTCAATGAAATGCAAACGGCATGGTTTGTCCAGTCAAACAACCAAAAATACAAATACTGATTACAATAAAGTCGTTTTGTCCAATATAATGCGGAACAAAAAACGGCGAAATCGATTTGTAGGTATAGTGGCTAGCATTTAGTATGGTCAATGTACCTGTTTTCGGGGTGCTCCAGAATTCGGGGTATTCTAATAGATTATACCGCTCCTTTTGTCAATGACGTTTACAGACGATTACTTTTCGCAAACAGAAAGTTGAATCAGCATGTTTTATCATAATCTAATTGACGCGCGAGAGCACGTTAGTTTTGACGTCATCCATGACGTCGTCGTTGGTGACCGTGGGAGCGGCCATATTGGAAACACTGCAAAGTTTATAGAAAGTACCGACGAAGATGACACGGCAATTAATTCAATTAAAAACTTTTTTCTGATAATTCAAAGATCGTTTCTGCATCCTTAAGAGTTGCAGAGCTCACATAGGTTGTTGTTATTATTAGGAACTGCAGCGGATGCACTTTGCAGGTGAGTTCTTTAACGTTCCCCGAAAACTGGGGCAGTTTCGGAGAGCAGATTCAGCCAAGCATCTGTTTGGGTTTGATCAACATGCGGACATGAAGTGTATTTTACATATTACTGAACTCATATTTTTATGTATACACAGACTTCCAGTTTGTGATGTTTGTTTATCACACAGTTTTTATGTTGCGAACAGATGTTAATACCCCGAAAACTGGTGCAGCCATCATGATATTACTATGCCACACTTGAACTTCGAGTTAAAATAAACCACAAAGAATTTCACAGCTGAGCAGACGAGCAGTGAAAAACTGTATACTTTCTTTTGCCTCTGAGTGTACGAGTTCTGGGTATACGAATCTGCACAAAATGTTGAAAAAAAAAACAAAAAAAAAGCACAATTTTATAAACATGGAGACATGCGGACATGAAGTGTATTTTACATATTACTGAACACATATTTTTATGTATACACAGACTTCCAGTTTGTGATGTTTGTTTAACACACAGTTTTTATGTTGCGAACAGATGTTAATACCCCGAAAACTGGTGCAGCCATCATGATATTACTATGCCACACTTGAACTTCGAGTTAAAATAAACCACAAAGAATTTCACAGCTGAGCAGACAAGCAGTGAAAAACTGTATACTTTCTTTTGCCTCTGAGTGTACGAGTTCTTGGTATACGAATCTGCACAAAATGTTGAAAAAAAAAAAACAAAAACAAAAACACATTTCCCAAAACCGAGCAGTTGCATTTTTATGTTTTTTTTTGTTTTTTTTTTTCACAATTTAAAACCCCCAAAATGCCTAACTTGTTGATTATAAAACTGGTTTATAATAAAAAACGATCAAAGGGAAATCGCTGAGCAAATGTCGAAAAGAAAATCATCGTTATGAAAATGTGTTTAGGTCTGAAGATTCTTCAACGCGTTGAAAAACAAAAACGTCTTGGCAATTAGTTGTTCCAATTCTTTCTCAATTTGTAAGGTTGGGCAGATAAAAAAAGGGCTAACCTGTAACCAAAATTTGACAAAATTATGAAGATAACACGGGGTCTACTTTTTTAAGGTTGAATTATTCCACTTGCATACCTGTCTTGATCAAAGTAATGTTGTTTTATACTGTATGTGTGAAATAGGTATTCCTCCCAAACCTATATTTAATGAATGCTTCTAATATACATGCAGCTTATACATGGTCGAACATTTCAGAACAAGCTACTGTTTCCTTCTGTTCTATCCTACAATCCAAAAATATTGTGACGAAATGATTGATAGGACATTCTTGTGAATGTATTGATGTACCTTTAGGCTAGAATATATTTTCAATAGCAATTTATGAATTTTGCAAAACAAATTACGCTTTCGCCTTTCTTTATAAAAACATGTTCTCATCATCATGCCACTGTTTTGTATTCTTAATTGTAGAGAACAACAGAAAAGTCTGCTAACTTTCAGCCAGATATTTTAAATGTTCACGGTTTTGTTAAGATGTTTGTATTCACCACAAATCGCAACCTTAACAGAACAATCGTATTGTCCAGCTTGCTGCTAGTGAAAAATGTGCTGCATCAACTTGTACATATAATAATCTGATCCAGCGTTACAATCAGCATAAATTCTGAAGAATTTCAGAACTAAGCAGGGAAAAATATGTACATGTATACTGTAGGCACTCATCAGGTTCATACTTTTTTATGTCTGAATAGTTCACACAATTTTACTTTCATTTTCGCTTGCTGATGAGGGGCAGGAACAGGACGCCCTAAGGTGAAAGTCTTGTGTCTTTCTTCCTTATTCTTTAAGGTGTCCTGATTGAGTTGTATTCTTATTGCGAACTTTGCTGGTTGTCTTCTTTTACAGTTTTGCTTCTCCTGGAATTAAACCATTCTTCTTTACGAAAATATAAGAGCCGCAACAGTACAAAACCAAGAACAATGTAGTTGTGCGCCCAGCGCAGACTCAGATCAGCCTGGGTATCCGCCAAATCTGACCAGAATCTTCGCTAACTGCATGGAGGTAGTTTAGACCCTTAGCCACCCTTCAAGCGCTTAGCGAAGAGTTTTAGGGTATATCTGATTTTTCTACCGGTGTGTCACGTGGTCTGATTCCAATATTTTGTTGCAGTCCTGCGCCGCATTAATGCCCCAGTCACACACAAATATACGGATTCCGCGGATGCTATGTCCGTATCTATTCGTATCTATCCATTTAATCCGTAATGGATCCGTATCGCATCCGCAGAGTACGTTTCTGTCCGCATCATATCAGCAGGGTCCGCAAGATCCGCGTCGAAATTTGGAAAAGGTTCAAAATCTGATGAAAATGTTATCTAGAAGATACACTAAAGCATCACAAATATTTTGGCAAGACCACATTTTAAACTTTTTTTGGTCATCGGAAGTAAAAAAAGCATGTTTATCATTGCAAGCAAGATAAAGAGCTGCCTCTCTCTGAAAAGTAGTTTCAACTAAATTTATTACTTTCTTTTTTATTAAATTATGGAAAGAAGTTGTATAGAGTGTAGAAAAATCGTATGTACACAAACTAGTCGCGCGATATCCTCTAGACTTCAGTTTATCAAGAACCTCGGTAGAATTTTTAATCGACCAAAACAAATTTTTTCCTGACCGTTCGTAAACTTTTTCACAGTACCTAATAACATGAATTTTGATAGCGGTAAGGCAAGAAGTTAATAATTTGGAAAGTTCGGTGGTAGTACAAGCACTAGAATTAGCAATTAACCTGGCTTTATATAGTCGTTTATGAAGCTTAGGTAACCAGTACATCGTAGGAAGCTTGTCTTGCCGTTCCTCTACATTTACAGAAAACTTGAGGACTATATCATTACAGTGCCTAAAGACAACAGACTTTTCGTCTTCTGAAAATTTAAAGAGTAACTACACTTCAGGAACTGACTGAATCAGATCCCAAACCCTATCCCCAACATCAAAGGGAAAGATTGACAAAGACATCCCAGCAAACAATAAATTACAAGTGATAAGCCGAGTCAGCAGCTCTTTCCCAAATAGATGGCAACTCAGCTATCTTTATAGAACTAAATAATTTAGACCAACAGACGGGTTACAACGGACTAAGCAAATAATATGAAAAACATGAAGTCTCTTCATAGGCTTTAGTGCCGCCAAGTTCTTGTTTTAATGTGTTAATATAGTGTAACACTCAAACAACGACGACGTTATTTGCAGCCTTGTCTGCTGGAACCAGAACATACTTACTATGAAACTGCTGGATACCCAACTTCAGGTTACGTAATGTTGATTTAGGTTTAGGCGGCAAAAATTTGTGTTTTGGGAATAGAATTTAATACGTTTACCCATTACATTAAAAATGTTCACCTTCCATTACTTTAAGGCATCAGACTCAACATGCTCCCGCTTGCACGATCGATTACCAAAAACAGTTAAAGAACAGGCTATGTCTTCCCTACATTTTTTGAAATCAATACGGTTAGGAAATCTATATTTTGGTCCCTTCGAAATAATGTTATGAATTCTTGAATCAGAAATTATATTAAGATTCCCTGTAATGACATGGCCGGCGGCAGGATAGATAAATTTGGAGTCTATACAATCTCATGTATCGGGGGTATTTGTGTGAACATCAAGATCTGAGACCAGTTTATTAAAGTTAAATATAGTGTTTCTAATTGGTTTGTTATATTTATAACATATGATAGGTGGCTCCTTATTGACGAAATAATCCGGGATCGATGCAGTTACAGACCGATCCTTAAAAATACTTTGTAGGTCAATAAAATCAATTCCTTTATTTATAAAAGGAATTTTGAGAAAATGTCTTTTATGGTTGATCTAAGATTCGATTAGTGGACGAAGAGCATGTTGAGTATAACATCTTGTCAGAAGTGCGGCCTCGTACATTTGATGACCCTTATCGTAGAACTTATTAGCCGCATTATCTAAAATGCATTTAACAGAAACCGGAACAGAACATAAAAATGAGAGCATAGAATGTCGACCTTGGTGTTTTAGTAGTTCCGACAAAATTTTAAGGGAAGCATTGGTTTTCTTAATTGCAGTATTTGTTCGTTTAATATTACCATTTTTTCTTAAACCATGACTTCTATGCTAGCGTTTTGGAATATCAAAAAGAGAAAATACATCAAAATTAGGTATTTTTCGAAATGTTACCTTCTTGATAAATGTTGTCATTAAACCCTAATGGAAATGCAGTTTGTAACCATTTTAATGATTTTGATTCAACCTCGTGTCTCTTTATATTTTTGAAACGCGAGGGTGATTAAGTGTCATAAATTATTTTCTCTACTGGCTATATAGATACGTCAGCAGGAGAATGGCCTGTACGTTTAAAATGTTGATGAAAATCGTTTTTAAGGGCACGACTTTTTTGTCCAACATATTGCACGTTGCAATTTTGTGTTTTTCAGGTTAAAACGTATATCAGATCAGTCGATTTACAGTCCAATTCAGAATTATTGGCGACTGAAAATGTTCTACCATTGACAGATGATGTAATGGTAGATTTGGTACATAAATGTTTACAACAATTACCCTCTTGGCATTGCACTTAGATATATTAGGATACATTCCAGGTCTTTTGGAGGGGTTGGAATACTTGTGAAGTATTGGTGACTTAATTGGAGATAATCTAACATGCGAGTTGTTGCGAAGAACGTTAAAATCTGATAATCCATTGAGGTTGACTGAAAAGGTCGAATATAAATTTAAAGGCCTTATTCTTACTGAAGGTTGGAAAGTTTTAAAATCATTTACGGAAATAGGAATCCGTACAGAAGACGCGGAATGCAGCCTAATGGGAGTTAAATTAATTCTAAGCATGTTAGTGAAACTCATAGTTGTTTGATTGGTGGTGATACCGTCAAGAGAGAAGCATCACTCATACCGGTTATCAGACAAGGCTAAAGAAAATATGCTTATACAAATTTCCTTTTGCACAAGGAATGATATAAAAAAACGCGATTCATATCTATGTCTAATTCAAGTCCACAGAACGAAAAGCAAGGAACCGCAATACAACGAGATACGAATGCTGGTCAACTCCTGACCTTCAATACGGTATCGAAAAGGATTGATGCAAAGGGACAAGAGAATGGCAACTGATTGCAATACAATCCCTGCGGATTGAAATAATAAGACATTAAGAGGGTCACTGATGAGGCCTAATTGGCCGAAACTAGCTAGTCTGGCCCAGAAAACTTGTACACTCGACAGTTTTCGTTTCTTTGGTGTGATCCTTGCTTCCAAAGGATAACCCTTTTATAGAACATATTAAATGACTGCATGGGGAGACTGTTTAGAGCCATCCACAACAGCACAGCCAAAAGAACTCTGATATGCAAATTTAAAGGGTAACTACACTTCAAGAACTGACTGAATCAGATCCCAAACCCTATCCCCAACATCAAAGAGAAAGATTGACATAGACATCCCAACAAACAATAAATTACAAGTGATAAGCCGAGTCAGCAGCTCTTTCCCAAATAGGTGGCAACTCAGCTGTCTTTACTGAACTAAATAAAATCGACCACGACAGTTACAATTAAAATGAAAGGAAAACAGTAGTGTGGCAAATGGGCTGATGTGACAGCTTCCGCTAACTTCAAGATCAGCTAAAAACCGTACGTTGCATTGTCGATAGATAAGTAGTATTATGCATCCCGGAAGTGGATCTTGCAGATTGGCTTCAGTCTAATAAACAATATTGTCATAAATAAATGCCAAATGTAGAAAACTATAGTCATAAATTTTCCGATAGCTGAATTATATTCCAGCGATGTCTTACTATGTTTAAATAAATTGTTCGATTTACTGCCTTTCGGCTATTACTGGAGTCTGGAGCCAGTCTAAGGATCTTGCTACAACTTACCTTGCAGACACTCAAAGTCAAATCAATATTCAAATAACCTTAAGGCAACGTCTATATTTTTATTACTCTTTTGCAGATGGCCACCAGAAACCCTGACTGTTTAATAATGGCATTTTTTCCAATCATTATTATATTTATTTTATAACAAAAATCATAAGTACCACTTTTCTATGTATATTGATACATACACATTATTATAATAGTAACTTGATCTGGCGTATTGTATCACGTCGAGTGGATGAGCTCATACAATCGGATCACCCGAGACGCTTGCGTGAGACAAACGCTACCGACTGAGCTATCGTTGCGCGCCTTTCGACGTGTTTTTGACGTTACGTCACAAGTCCCGTTTCTCTGGTTCTCGTTTCTACGATGCACGTTAAAAAGCGACGCATCTGAAGCTGGGACTAAGACATCGCCTCGTTTTAAGGGATAGTGATACGGATTCAGAAAACGTCAAATTGATACGGCTGTCTGTATCAGATGGCCAGAAAACAGACAGTTCAAATGGTGTATCATTGGTAGGTATATAATAAATTGTGAATACGTGTCTTTGTTCTGCTCTAAAGGCATAGAAACTTATGAGATTAAAGACAGCCTTTTTTCTCACAATATTCAGGATGCCGGTTTGGTAACTGTGGCTTTCACAGCAAAGTAATCTAAATGTTAATTTTAATCTTTTACCACTTGTCAAACCAAACGGAAAAATTCATTTGGTGCCATTCTAAGACATGAGTCATTGTATTCTATGGCAAATCTTAACTCTGAAAACTGGTTAAGCTCCTGTGCTCTCTCAGTCTGACCAAAGCATGCACTGTCAGCTTTTTTTTTAACTCCACACACACGTTCTCACCAGTATGGAAGCCCTGGAGGGACTTCTGACTTCATCACTTCACACTTCAGACTTCATCACTTAATCACTTCAGAGTTCATCACTTCATACTTCACACGTCTAACTTCATGACTTCACACTTCAGACTTCATCACTTCAGAGTTCATACTTCATAACTGCAGAGTTCAGACTTCAAACTTCAGAGTTCAGACTTCATACTTCAGAGTTCAGACTTCAGACTTCATACTTCAGAGTTTAGACTTCAAACTTCAGAGTTCAGACTTCAAACTTCAGACTTCAGAGTTCCCACTTCAGAGTTCAGACTTTAGACTTCATACTTCAGACTTCAGACTTCAAACTTCAGACTTCAGAGTTCACACTTCAGAGTTCAGACTTCAGACTTCAAAGTTCATTTCAGACTTCAAACTTCAGATTTCAGGGTTCACACTTCAGAGTTCAGACTTCAGACTTCAAAGTTCACACTTCAGAGTTCAGACTTCAGACTTCAAACTTCATACTTCATATGAGGGATGATAATAATACGTGGACTTTGCTGTCGCGGTAAGCATAACGCAGTTATAGTCTTTTACTCATACCACGGAAAAGTTCTTTTAGCTGCGTTATGTGAAATTTTATTTTATATACGGTAGGTACTGCTACAGCGGAGCACCATATTAATGACGTTGGCGTTTTGTCTTTTTTTTAAACATTTCCGTGGTTCTTTTGTTTCTCTGTTTTCACAAACTAACACCCTCTTTGCAGAATTTTCATAATTATGACCAATTCTAGACACATCAGCATGCAATATCATTGTTTTGAAGAATTTCATATCGTACTCTCCTCATATTTCTAATCTATTCTATTCTATCCCATAACCTTACTAGGTCGTTGGAGCACCACAGATTACTTCGAAACAATCCCTTTCCACATTGTCCTGTTTTGAGCTGCCCTAGCTGAGCTGGCAAAATCCACCCCTGTCCACCCTTTAATATTGTCTTCCCACCTCTTCTTCTGTCTACCTCTTCTTCTTTTTCCTTTCACTGGGCCATGTAGAATGGTCTTTGCTAAACCAGAAGACCTTGAGACGTTCATAAATCCAAGCCAAACTTTTGCTTTCAATGTCGTGTCAACGTACACTATATTTGCGGTGTATGTCTAAATTATGGGATAACTGTACTCAAAATTCTCTTGGGGAGGTAAATCGTCGGTTTTATGGTCGGCAATTTTGTTTTACGGCGACGCAGTTTTCACATTTTTACCTTTAAAAGTGAGCTACTTTGCACCCATAGCAAACGCTTTCAGCGACGTTAAACCAGACGTCAACCGATGAGAAGCGACGTTACGTAATGACGTCAGGTTTCCGACTGTAAATCGCAGGATTTACTGTCGCAAATTTTTGACGTTATCAAGTCAGACGTCGCCTTACATTCTTTTATATTCTATTCTATCCCATAACCTTACTAGGTCGTTGGGGCACCACAGATGACTTCGAAACAATCGCTTTCCACCTTGCCCTGTCTTCAGCTGCCCTAGTTGAGCTGGCAAAATCCATCCCTGTCCATTCTTTAATATTGCCTTCCCGCCTCTTCTTCTGTCTGCCTCTTCTTCTTTTTCCTTTCGCTGTGCCCTGTAGAATCGTTTTTGCTACACCAGAAGACCTTTTGACGTGGCCAAACCACCTTAGTTTTCGTTTCTTGACCAGCATCAGAAGTTCATCATATTCTCCAATGGCTACTTGGATCTTCCTGCGAACCTCCTCATTGGTTATATGGTCCTTGTATGAAATGTTCAGTAACCTTCGGTAGCATCTCATCTCAAAGGCCTGCGTTCTTTTCTCGGACTCTGCTGTCAAGGTCCACGATTCACAGGCATACAGAAATATGGAAATGACAAGGGAGTGCATAAGTTTCTCCAAGAGATATGTTGTTATCTTTCCAGACTGGTTTCAACTTGGTAAGAGCTGAAGTAGCTTGTGCAATCCTTAAGACAACCTCCTGTTTTGAGCCATCATCTGAGACAACTGCTCCAATGTATTTGAAGCTTGTTACGGTACCCAGCTTCTGCCCTTTTACCTTGATCTCCATCTGGATGCCATTTGCGCTTTTCGTCATCAGTTTGAAACACCGCGTTACATACGTAAGTACATTAGAATGCAGGTCTACAACCCTTTAGTCAGTGCCAACATCAAATTAAAATAGCATAAAAGGATCAAATAACATAAAATTTGAACTTGATGCTCTTCAATTCTTCAATTTTCCCCATTTTTTTTACAATTATATACAAAAACTGGATTGGCATAAATACACGGTACATGTATAATGTTTGACGTCATTTTGTGACTCATGTATGGCCCACATAGCATGTTTTAGGCTGCTTATGCAAGCATATCACCTTTTGACGGCAATAATAGGCGGAAACCATAAACAAATAACATACACAATATCAAGCATTTTACTCTACTGCAAATATTAGATATGGCCAAATAATTTGAAATAATAAGGCAAAGTTTTATCGTGCTCCGCAGTAACGTCGTAAGGTTACTATGATGACCCATAAAGACTATTTTCCGAATATTGATCGTTAAAATAAATACATCACTGGATAGATGAAAGGCGAATCTGTATTTACTGCAGATTTAATGGGTTTATTATTAAGATAACATTACTACAGCAAAAGTCACGTATTTTTATCATCCCTCATACTTTAGAGTTCATACTTCAGAGTTCTCACTTCAGACTTTTGACAAAACAACGTTAAAGCATACTATAGCCAAAATGGCGAGTCCCGCACTATTCGAATATCCTAAAAGAATAAGTGTGATGTCCGAAGTCAGAAGCCTGAACTCTTAAGCATGAAGTCTGAAGTTTGAAGTCTGAACTCTGAAGTGTGAGCTCTGAAGTCTGAACTCTGAAGTATGAAGTCTGAACTCTGAAGTGTGAACTCTGAAGTATGAACTCTGAAGTCTGAAATTTGAAGTCTGAACTCTGAAGTCTGAAGTCTGAAGTTTGAAGTCTGAACTCTGAAGTCTGAACTCTGAAGACTGAAGTTTGAAGTCTGAACTCTGAAGTCTGAACTCTGAAATTATGAAGTATGAACTCTGAAGTGATGAAGTCTGAAGTGTGAAGTGATGAAGTCAGAAGTCCCTCCAGGGCTTCCATACACTAGACTGCTTATATAACAAGAGGATCTGAGAATACTCTCTTCATACATTCGTTAACATCAAGATTAAGAGTAGACAAATTTTAGTAAGGTTCCATTGCTCTGGGAGAAAAGTCACAAAGCTGTTTCTCTTTGCATACATGGATGATTTACGAGTCTGTCTTTTCAAAAGTATTTTAGTCATGAGGGTGATAATGAAAGGTTGTGTGCAATAAAACCTGTTTACAGTTGTAAAATTTCAGCCTCCAGCTGGATTCGAACCCAGACCTTGTTCCCCACATAAAGTGGCAGAAAAACATTAAAGTTCACCCATACACCCTAAGACAAATTTACTCATGATGTATCATACATTGAGACAACTTCGGTTTCCCATACCAAGCTGAATTTAAAAACAACATATAAAGTTTTCTATATTCTTCACTGAATAATCTGATATACTTTTTTTTCTTTTTTTTATAGTGTGTTTTCTTTATTCTGATAAACCCCCTGTTACAATTATCCCAGACAGCCCAGGGACATCTGTCAGGGTATTAAGCATGAAAAGTATAAAGAACAGAACCAAATATACCAACTCTCATACACTTTCATACTGCATATAAATCATAAGCAAACTATTAAAACTTCTTATAAACAAATCACTTACAGAGCGTTACAGAAGGGTTTGGTTACAGAAGGGTTTGTAAAGCGGACCTTATTTCACGTGCAGACCTGATGCTTCCTGATCAGTCTCCACATAAACCAACGATCAGGATCATCCCCACCTGCAAACATGCTGATGAGGAATCCGAGGAAATCTAAAATGTAAACACTGAAGACTTTGACCAGTCTGACCCACTGACCTATCCGATCTGAATACCTCCTGCCTGCACGTGATCTAAGATCCTGCTCAAGCAATGCCAGTCTTTAGAATTCCCTATAGATACACACTATTAAATATATATTGAAAGAAAAAAAAATGTTATTCATCAATCAAACAGGGCTGCCTTTTCCCTTCTTCAGATATTTTTGTTTTGCTTTTTGTTTTGTTTGTCTACAATGCTTAGAAGTAAGGGTGGCTTCCGTATATATTATAAACATATCTTTTGAGTAGAGCAGTATATAACAAATCTATAAGATATATGCATGTGATTCCTTATGAAAAGGTTCAAACAAAATACTCAGTTTTCCATCTTATTCTGTTATAGTCAATGTCTAATATTTATATATTTATTTTCGCTTTTATCCAGTCAATTGCTGAAATGAGCTCCAGGCCTGCAAAAAGTTTTGTATGTCATTATTTTTAATTGCAATCTCTTTATGACTTTGATACAATGACTGTACATTGACTTTATACCCCATAAAATTCAATGGTGTATAAGTACATCTACACATGTATATGTAGTATTTTGCAATTAACTTTAAGAGTTGTATTATTTCAGATGTAGATTTGGGATAGAGACCTAAAACAAAGTCTGACTGTTTAAAAATGGCCTTAGCCTGGCTTACTTTCCTTTATGCAAACTCTTGTGCTCGACCAAATGCAAAATTGACTGTACATAGATTTTTCCATCTTTCTGTGTTGCAAAGTTAAAAGTTTAAACCGAATCATCCTTCTGAAATTTGCATTATCTGATCATAGTTACCCTCAGAAAGACTGATTTTCCCACCAGGTACAATCACACTGGCTAGTCTATTGATATGAAATACTCCCGGTTAGTAATATGATGCATAAATTAATTAGATCATTTGCAGAAGAACCATCAGCAATTAACATCTGTTTCAGCTGTGCATAATAGCTGATAAAGAAGGAGATGAATATTTATTTTTATGTCTAAGACTGGTACACTTCTTGTGTGACAAATTAATTAAAGCACAAATTTTCGGACAATAATCTCGGAGTACATGTACAAGAGATCTCTGTTAATAACTTCTTAAAATGGATTGGATGCACTAAATGTATTCACTAAAGGGCTACACTTGTCATTTTTAGGGAATTATAGCCCTTTTCTAGATACAATAGGAGCACGCCAAAGTTTGATTTCTTCTTTTCTATGTTTAATTATATCTGTGTCATTAGGTAACTTCTTTTTACGGCTTTGGTCCCTTTTCACGATTAACAACTTTTTTTATTGTGTCAATAATTTCACTCTTGCAGCTTGTCACATTGAGCTCCATTAACTTCGATAGTTCGTCGAAAGCGTCCTCAGTGTAATTGAACTTGAATGTGCTGTAGGTTTTCTCGGGATCGTCAAATATTTTAAAGAGTTCATCTGAGGACGTACCTGTGAAATAAAAGTTATTTACAAAATTACATCTGAATGAAAACTTTAACCTGTCCAGCACTTAAAGAAAAGTAACTCATTTCGTACATTTTGTAAGCTTGCTACTACACAACTGGTGAATCGATGTGGAAACGATGTCCAACACTAGCTAAGCTTTAAGAAGTAAATTCATCTAATTTAACAAAATAACGGTAATATTGAGAGAGAGAGAGAGAGAGAGAGAGAGAGAGAGAGAGAAGGGATGATGATGATGCATCAAAATACATAAGATTTTGCTTTAAACAGAGTGAGCGAACTCGGGTTTAACTGCCCATCAGCAAATAGGTCATACAGAGACCGGACCTCAGTTTAAAGCCTCACCAGAAAGACACTTAAAACAGAAATGAACTTATTTACTTGCATTTGATGTTACTGAATTTTAAGCTTTGATACAGTCAGTATCTAACTGCGGTTAAAAACGATTGCATTGACAACCTTAGAGGCTCTTTTTATGCATTTTTTAAATAAGGTTTCAGTCTGCGCTGGGGCCTCCTAGTCTCTGAGACCCCGGAGTGAAATACATATAAGTTTCAAAACACTATGAAGAAACATGATAAAACAGGGTTTAGAACTCGATGTCAACCTAAACATAGTTGGAAAGGAAACCATTTGTAGGACCACGATAGGCAATAACAATCATGCTCAGGTAAAAATCATATTGCAGGTTAAAGGTAGGTTCCTGGCCTAGCGATAACAATTGTGCTCACAAAATAATTTTGTCTTTTTCTGGGTAGTATTGAATTTTCTTATTTTTCTGAAACTGTTACTACTGAGAAAATCGTCAGAGGTTGTAGAAAATAGTCGTTTTCCCTTTGGTTTATTTTCTTTTGTTGGAATTCCAGTTCTAAAAATAGATATATATATATATGTCTACAGGTCCGCAGTTTCTGGTGTCATTTGCGAACGGTTAATTTTCTTTTGCCGTAAGCTCTTCCAGAGGTCCTGGCATGGCGGATGGATTAAAACTATCCCGAAATGCGATGCAGCATGAAGTCAGCTATGTTATCTATTTTTGGCGCGAACTAAAAATAGCGCTAACTGGTGTGCGAAGCAGAGTTAGGAAATCCCTTGCAAAACGACTTTTCTACAGTTTTTTATTTACACTTTTTAGTGAAACTTATTTATTTCCAACAGCTTGGATAAAAAAATCATCAACATTATGATGCATTCTAAAGTACAGGAGCCTACCTTTAAGAGATTTGAATTTAGTACTGACTTAAAGTGACTTTTCAACCTACATTACGTTTAATAAAATTAAAGATGGCTGGGTCAAAATTGTTGCTGCGTAAAGCGTTTTGCTAAATTCTAATGACGTCATTATAAGCTGTGATGCGACGCTTTAAGCAACTTTCCGCTCACGATGTAAGAGGCTACCCGTCGGCCGAGGGGAGCTAAAATAGCTGACAAATCGTATTTTCCGGCTATTCGCGAGCTTCAAGCTGCATTTAATCCTGATTCACATATACAGAGCTGCTCACAATTTCATTCAGTTCACTGGTTAAAAAGTCAAGTTTGCTACCTTAATGCTTGATGGATAATTAGTTAACCTTAGCAGAAAAATAATCCATCATGATTCAGTCTATAAAGGATATGTAAATCTCACACCTGGGGTCGGAATTTCACGCAGGAAATTGGCAGGCCCCATCTATAGTTGAAAACTCGACCTTTAGATGAGATTTCTTTATCAAACATTGCTAATCATGATGCATTCTTATGAAAGAAAAGGTAAAGGTTTCCCATAGCTTAGTTGCCGTTTGGGCAGTGGGGGTTTAGAGGTCCACTGTATCTAAGGCCAGCATACGGAAGACGGAGCCCATCCCTCTCCTTTCGCTGCCTTATCCATTCCTCATTCGAAAAATGTACCAATTTACTGCTGGGTCGTTAGGGAGAGTCTTCCAGTCGGTAGTTGAACCACGCCAGGGTTCAAACCCGCGACCTGCTGCACCATAACCGAGTCGCTCTAACCACTTGACCACGGCGCCTCTTTGGATTCTTATAGTCCATGTTATTTCATTACTTCTTTTCATCAACCACACGTGTATAAGAGGATCGGTATTTTTAATTTATTTGCATGCATATCATAATTGTAAGTCTTTCGCATTTCATTATCTTCCTGTAGAAGTGATGACGAAGAACATTTACCTTTAGCTTTTTGACCGATGAGATCTTTAACAGTGTATATCTTTGCATGCATATCATGATTGTAAATCTTTCGTATGTCATTATCTTCCTCAGGAAGTGAAGACGAAGCAATATTTACCTTTAGCCTTTTGACCGATGAGATCTTTGACAGTGAATTTTGTGTTGATGAGTGGAAAATGCATTACTATGGGGCAGTCAGGATCATCTTCATTTTCAAAGATGTAACACTCTTTCTTTTCTTTAATATCTGGAAGTTTTGTCTCTATATTTGGAAAGGGCAAATGACTGACGTTTGCCCAGCTCTCTGCCAGGATGAGCTCCTGTTAGAAAAATAGGAAAGATGTCAGTATAGGTTTCTGTGTTAATAAACATGTTTGGGGTATTCACAGGTTTGATATAAAACGTAATAAACAATATAAATATGTTGTCTTGTCCCTGTTACACAGTTATTTGACCTATTCCGACGCACTCACCTGTTCTGAAGTATTTCAATTTTATCTCCGGAGTTAAAGTTGCGACGAAATACATTTTTACAAATTCTTATCAATACTTATTGGTCAAAGCCATTCATAGTTATGGGTTAGTTTCTATATTGAATAAACTCGAACTTAGTTTGCATCTGGTTAACTATTATGCACATTTTGCAAAATAACGGGGACGTGTTTTCAAACCAGTTGTGGAAAAACGATCAGAAAAACATCTGTGTAAATGGGTATGTGGTAAAAATATGCCGATTCCTCATTCTATAAGAAATCTCTGCTGATAAATGCCACAGACAAATAAAATTGTTCGCTTCGGTTATTTCAATTTATGACACATTAATCTATTTATCCAGTTCATGTGGATAATCTAGTCATTCTTTTAATTTCCATCGGCTTAATTGAGGTGAATCTGAAGTAAAAGACTATTTGGTGGTTTTATTTGGAAATGATGGTATCCGTTAAGAGTTTTCAGACCACCGACTGATTGAACTGGTATTTCGGTATAGAGCTGTTTATATTTTGACTGTTTCGAATAATCATGACAGCAAACAGCTTCCTTTTTACATAAAAGTTTCTTTCACCGGGTTAGTAATAACCAAACAGTTTATCGTTTCGGAGCCCTATGTGTTACATTCACGGTATGGCAAATCATATGCTATTGCGCAGAAACTGAAAAAGTCCGCCGGAATAGGCTAAAAGACATGTTAGGTTCTCGTAATATTTCTCCAGGAATCTTATAATTTCTGCACGAGTCAACATGCCTTAGAGAAGATGCTTTTTACATATTTTATGGTACAGAGAAATTAAAGAATAACTGTGAACTCACCACACGATTGATCGAAAATTGAATCAAGACTGGTAAAACGTATGTAATTGTTTCAAAATGGTAGTTTTTGAAATGCATAAAGGTAGGCATGATCTGTAATTTCTTTTTCCAACATCCGTGGTGAACTTAAAGGGAAAGGGTGCACGCTTAAGGACGCCGTAATTCTGCCATTTTCATTTACGCATCCATTTACAATGTGTGTTAACTCTCTTAAAGAAGAAAATTTGCACCTGTAGGATAAGTCAATTTCCTTTAAAAGTACACCTCCTCTTTAAAAGGTTTCCATCGTAAAGGCAAACAAACAGAAAGTGACAAAAATGTTCCCTTTTGTAAAAATGGCGGAAAGCACTAGAGGTGAAAACGTAAACTTAAGAAAGTAGTTGGAGCTAACATTTCATAACCTTGCGCGTCACGTAGCATTTTAGTCACGATTGCATTTTTATCACACCAAGAAAGCTGAAATGAAAAATTTCTTGTATTTACACTTTATTTCAAATACGATGTACAGCTTACTTCAGTTTCACAAACAAGACTATATAATAAATACAAAGAAATAGTAATATGAATAATATGAAGAATCCATTAATTATCACCCTTCAATTGTCCTGATTTAATTGTAATACTGTTGAAAATGACACAAACTCGCAAGTCATCCTATCATCCATGACTTGCTGTCAGTCAAAGACATATCCTGCGCATTGTTAAAATTCGCTACGTCAGTTCAGGTAGTCTTATAGATGTATCGGCAAAATTATGCAGTCAGTGAATATAATAAAATAAATCATTTGTCTAAATACAAAGGACTGTTCTAATCTATGCATTTATGATTTGCAACCAATGTTTAATATTTTAGGAGGGATCCCTATGCGGTAAGGAGCACACGGAATAAACGATAATTGTAAACTCAGTTTTACCGGAGCATGAGAACTTATCTGAGCAGGGTTCTATTATCTGAATATTATCTAAGCAGGCTCGTCGATCCCTGAAGACAATTGCAGTTGAGTACTCTTGATTCTTGTTTACTCGAAATTTTACTACTTGTAATTTAAGCTTCATCAGGTGAGATGGCAGTTGGCATTCTTAAAGTTAACTCCCAGTAACTCTTTTCCTACTGACCGTTCCCAGGCGTTGCCTCTGTTCCAGATCCTCGTTTCAGACTGTGTCCGTTATCGAACATGTGCTGTAAGTTCCGTTTTGTTTGGGTGCCTTAGATGAATTTGTGATTGTAGATTTCCCATGATGTATTTTATAGTATTCTTGTGGCTGCCACAGAGTATGTACTGGTCCGCGATCCAAGACTCAATTGATTGCAAGCAATGAAGACCTCATTCATGTCCATGTTTTTAATTTTATTTCACAGCTACAAGTATAGATGACAAGGCATAACTGGTATTATTGAAACTTAATGAAATCAATGAAAATTAGGCAGAAAAAGGTTAATTGGAAGACTTTCTGCCCGTTTTATCTCCCTTCACATAGGGGTCAACTCCTACAAGTAAAAGTTTGTTTTTCTACCATTAAGAGAAGACCCATTTTGAAATGGCTTCTTTGTATAGGGAAGCAAACAGGAATTAAAAATAATTGACTTGTTTTTGTTTAAATGGCGAAATATATGAAAGTGTTATCATTCATTTTAAAAAATAATTGATTGCTTTCCTACAAAATAAAGATATATACCTGAAAGCAGTTTTCAAAGTTGTCAGATTTACGTGCAGAGAAGTCAAATGATAAAATCACATCTATTTTTCGCTCTCTGCGAAGAACAGGTGGGTACGGGGAGTTGATGGCGATTCCAGCGTCTACCATATACATAACATCTTCTGTTGTACTAGATTTGTCGAATATATGTTTGAACCCTGTAAGTAAGGATGAAAATTCATAGGAAATGACAAAATTCAGTTCCAGATCAAACCCAAGACACCATGTGGGAAAGAGACACAACAAAACTAGTCACCACCAAAGACAACACCAATGGCAGGCATGTGAACATCCATTTCCCATGTAGATGGTTAACAGACTAGACTGAACATCACAAACAATATATCAGTAACAGACATAGAAACTAACAACACATAAAACAACTAAGAAAACCCAAACAGAACTGCCGCCATGGGACTGCCAGTAATGAAATCACTGTGGGCGTGTGCGTGCATGGGGGAGGGGGTATATGTAAATATGTATACTGTAGTCTGCTGTTTTGAATTAGACACCAACTGGAGATATCATTCTTCTCACTTTAAGATTATATTTATAGAGAACAAATAACAGTGAAACGAATAGGATCTCCAGTTTTAGTCCAATTCTAGGACAGACAGTAGTCTTCCCGGAATAATGCAGGAATCATCTGACCAATTTTCCGTTGTCTACACAAATATCACAGCTTAATAGCTGTAAAATAAACCGGTATATAGATTGACCAAAATAAATAAAGCCCCATGTAAAGGAGCAGTCTCTATAAGGCCATTTTCATGGCTAAAACCGATTTTCTTTAAACTTTGTATGCTTTAACTGATATGTATTGACTGTCTTATGCTGCAATACCAGATTGATTGGTTCACTGGTTTTCGCTGTATGCACGATTTAAGTGGGTGGGGCAATTCCACCCCATTAAAAGTATAGTTACAAAAATGGTATTTTTTTCTATTCCAAGTTCATGCTTCAAATTGGTGGTTGCAATAGGAAAAGTACACTTCTGTACTTAAAAGATGATGATAATATTGTTCTGAAATTCATACCAGAATAGAGTTTATATTCGCTTGTATGATGTTACCCAATTTCAGTGTTTTTTGTTCTCCGACTTTACGAAAAACCACAACACGTTCACAGTTTTCAAGATTTTTTAAATCTTTTGCTATTATTATGTTGATATAATAGTCATTGCAGGCATATGTCAGAATTTATTCTATGATCATTAATATGAGAGTTATCTCCCCACGAAATTTGATTTTGTCCATTTTTCAATATCAGCATGCATTTGTCATTTCATGAGTACTCCAAACTCCATTTGGAAGTTAATAACACCTTTTGATGCAAATATTTGTTAATTTTTGTAGGCATTGGCGTTACTTTTGCATGCGAGGATATCATATATTTTGTAATTTTGCAAAAAAGGATGCCTCTCATCTGGAAAATTAACAAATTGCCAATGACTTACAAGCAGAGTTTGCTTAGTTTTTGCAACCTCATTAAACTCATGCTAAATGCTTAAATTAAAGTCCTTATGGCCCATTCGTGTTTTTACCCTGGTTATTATTCATCTTCTTCAGAATTGCCAGACATAATTCATGTGTCAACAGCAGCATATTTTACATAATCAATGTGCACCTTGCTGGGTTTGGCTTCACTGTTTTCTGTTTCGTTGGGGTAATATCCTATAAATACCAAAGCACTGAAGCCACATGTGCACAACACCCAACGGTGCGAGCACCACTTCTGCACTCACAATACCATCCAGTGATTGGGTTCAGCCCTTGAGTGTATTCAACCCACAAGTTATATGTTTTATTTGATGTGTGACGAGAACGTACCTGTGCTTTGAGAACACCGTCATTTTCTTTGTGTGCCATTATCTCATATGATCCCTTTTGTCAAAGTGTTCATCCGTGTAGGATTTGGCCTGTTTAAGTTGGTATATTCCCATTGTCAGGTCCCTGAGTTCATCCTCAGTCAACTCTGGGAAATTGTCGAGCTTTGTGTCATCAATCTTTTTTCATATTACCCGTTTTTTATCCCAACCACTTTTCATAACCTTATCCTGCAGCTTATTTGGAGATAATAGCACACAAAGAAGATGACGGTGTTCTCAAAGCACAGATACGTTCTCGTCACACATCAAATAAAACATATAACTTGTGGGTTGAATACACTCAAGGGCTGAACCCAATCACTGGATGGTATTGTGGGTGCAGAAGTGGTGCTCGCACCGTTGGGTGTTGTGCACATGTGGCTTCAGTGCTTTGGTATTTAGGATATTACCGCAACGAAACAGGAAACAGTGAAGCCAAACCGAGCAAGATGCACATTGATTATGTAAAATATGCTGCTGTTGACACATGGAGTACGTCTAGCGATTCTGAAGAAGATGAATAATAACCAGCGTGAAAACATGGATGGGCCATAAGGACTTTAATTTAAGCATTTAGCATGAGTTTAATGAGGTTGCAAAAACTAAGCAAACCCTGCTTGTAAGTCATTGGTAATTTGTTAATTTTCCAGATGAGAGGCATCCTTTTTTTGCAAAATTACATAAAATATGATATCCTCGCATGCAAAAGTAACTCCAATGCCTACAAAAATTAACAAACATTTGCATCAAAAGGTGTTATTAACTTCCAAATGGAGTTTGGAGTACTCATGAAATGACAAATGCATGCTGATATTGAAAAATGGACAAAATTAAATTTCGTGGGGAGATAACTCTCATATTAATGATCATAAAATAAATTCTGACATATGCCTGCAATGACTATTATATCAACATAATAATAGCAAAAGATTTAAAAAATCTTGAAAACTGTGAACGTGTTGTGGTTTTTCGTAATGTCGGAGAACAAAAAATACTGAAATTGGGTAACATCTTACAAGCGAATATAAACTCTATTCTGGTATGAATTTCAGAACAATATTATCATCATCTTTTAAGTACAGAAGTGTACTTTTCCTATTGCAACCACCATTTTGAAGCATGAACTTGGAATAGAAAAAAATACCATTTTTGTAACTATACTTTTAATGGGGTGGAATTACCCCACCCACTTAAATCGTGCATACAGCGAAAACCAGTGAACCAACTAATCTGGTATTGCAGCATAAGACAGCCAATACATATCAGTTAAAGTATACAAAGTTTAAAGAAAATCGGTTTTATCCATGAACATGGCCTTATAGAGACTGCTCCTTTATACCATAAACACGCTAAGCCAAAACAACATTTGCTGATCGCGGCAATCTCTCTTTTTTTTTTCTTTTTTTTTTTTGGTGTGTGTGTTGTGTGTGTGTGGGGGGGGGGGGGGGGGGGGGTTGTAGCTCACTTTCATTCAGAGTCTTTCAGGCATACTAGACACTAAGTAAAACCAAACAGTGGAGGTTGCACTACGCAGGAGGGAATCTGCTTCCTAACAGAGCAAGCTTTTTACCCACATCACTGTGCTGTAGACGTTGAAACACCGAAAATTTGCCAATATTTTAGGTTTTTCCAGTATCAGCTCTCTCAGAAACAACCTTCCTTAGTCTATCCAAATTTTCTAGAAACTAGAATTGATACATCTAAACATCTTGATGATAAATGTTCAGCAATAACACTGGGTTACAATCTAGCAATTGCTTTTGTCCTAAACAGCATACACTAAGGGCTAATATCTTGAATTTCATTTTTTTCTTTCTTTTTAAGTGTCTTCAACGGTTCCCGATTAAACACGTGATATCCGTATTTGGACGTCGCGTGACCTTCTGGCTCCTGAATTATGAAATATCATAAGAGGGAGAAAACATCAACAGAATCGGTGAAGCTTTGTGAAACTTATGACTTCTTAGGTAACCCCCGTTTTAGGGTCAGATGAACTACAAATTCAGCTGGAGAAGTGTTATCATGCCTCTGATACTGGAGTCGCATCTTAACAAATACTTCACAAAGTTTATGTCAAAAGCTTCAAGTTTTTTCAACGCTGACAAATTTTCGAGGCATACCGAATTCCTTGGCAATTTGACTAATAAAATGACAGGGCACGAAACAATTACCTTAGCCAAACAAATTGGTCTCATCATGCAACTGACTGTCTTTTGTGAAAGACAGCAAATGTCAAAGCAGGTAAAATAATTCCTTTTTCATCATGATAACAAATTCCAGAAAGATACAGTAAATTTTGTTTAATTTTCAAGTTTATTAACCGTTTTTGGTGGCTTTATTCCCTTTGATCAGTACAGATATGATTCTCTCGTTGATTTTGCTAGGACACGTCTTGCGTAACAGTAACATAGATTAATAAAAGGCGAAAATTATGATAAAAAATATATATTACATACTTAACGAAGAAATACAAGGATTTCTTGTCAATATAAATATCCTATTTCCCAGTTCTCTACGAGGAGTTATTTCCCCTAGGGAAATAAATCCCTGTAGATTGAGTACCTTCCCGATAACATTCGGAGATTAGTTAAAATGTACGACCGGGTACCGGCTTTAAGAACTACTTTCCTAAGCTCTTTCTTTCCACTGCAGTTGTAGCTATCAAACACCGCTGAAGTTGTCTTTTTTGATCTTGAGAAAAACAACAGAAGCTAATAAACAAACCTATAACAAACTTTGATGTGTATTAATCACGTGTGGACATGAACGATTTTACGAAAATGCCATTTCGGAAATGTGGAAATCAATTGCCTTTCACGATACACGCTCCGCAATGTGCAATAAGAAACGTATCATCCAGCTCATAACAGACTTCATCGAGCCGGCCTTGGATCGTCGGGACCAGTAGCGGTACAGACGATGATTGTAAGGGAATGATGCAGGTTCCATTGGTTGGATCTTCAAACCTCCCTCGGTTTATAAATATCTTAAATGTGACGATTAATAATTTCTATATTTAATTTTTTAAACTTTTCTCAAAGAGCAGAGAGCACATTCAAATGAAAGAATATAGGTCATACTACGACATTTTGGCTTCTCAACCTCATCAGTGACCTTGACAATATCTGGCAACGAAAGCCAGAAAAAAAAACATGCTATTATATTTCTTAATTTAAAGAACGCAGTCGATTCAAAGACTGATTAGTTTCAAAAGGAGTCCAAATTATTCGAACGCGATGATCTCGAATAAGAGTTAAACCAATAAAACAGTCTAATATCTCAGATAAGAAGACAGTAGACACTGACATTTACTGCTAAGGTGAGAGAGAAGCAAATCTTTCCTGCTTAGCGCGCAGCATTGGGAATGTCTCTCTGTATACACGGAGACGGTCCAGAGACCAAGAATATCTGTGTTGGACTGGAATATCTTTAATTTTTCTGTTCCGCCGTCAACTGATACTGTCATGGTCACCGATTAGGCTTGAGTAGCCGAAAGTTCAAAGTATGGTTCATGTTCCTCCTTTTGATAATGAACTCTGCTCTTGAAGAAACTCTTTAAGATCCGAAATTGTCGTTTGCGTTTCTCCCTTTTTCTCAGGTCACTTGATTAAGACCTAGAGCAAGGTATACGACTCTTTCCAAGCACGTCGCTGTCGTCTTTCGCGGGCCATGGGAGCTGAGATGGTTCTCAGTTTGTTTCGTCCTTTAGCATATGACTGTGACTGCTCTCTCTCTCTCTTTCTTTCTCTCTCTCTCATGAATTATATCAGTAAATATGAACTCGGAGAGGGTAGGCGTTATCTGTCGAGACTTGCTCATCATCATTCTACCCTAACTGTTGGAATTTACCGATGTTTAAGAAGTTACAAGCTGGATTTGTTAAATTAGATTTTGTATGTATTGAATACTTTAGATTCAACATGATGGAACTATTCTAAAGTTCTACAGTATGATTCAAAATATCATAAATCGAGGATTGAGAATGGGAACGGGCTACGCGCTAAACTGTATTGTCTGCAAATAGTCCCTTGTCAGTCTCAAACATCGCCATTTCCTATGGCATCTTTTGAATTTTCTTGTAAATTGTAGTTTCGTATATTACCGATAGGAACAAGCATCGTCTTTGGCTGAAAGTCGTCTTGACCTGAAACGAATTAGAATTAGAGGTGCTTATTCATTATGTTGCGTTTCATCTTCATTCATATTGCTGAATTAAACATTATTTATTGCAGCTGACAGACTGCCAAATCACTGAAAAATTGTCGAACGGGATACAAGTCGTTTAATCTTCCTCTGGATCCTTTTTTGTGTATTCTTACGTGTATGTCTTCTCATGTTTATTGTATAATTCATTCCTCTCCCATAATATCAAAAAATAATACATATCATCTATCTAAGATTAAAAGGAGATCCCAAACAACCCATAAGGAAGAGGTAACGGAGTTTGAAAACATTTTATGAGACATGCTTATTGACATCTAATCATAACCTAAGCCAAGTTGAACAGAAAAATCCCTTCATTGTAAACAGTTTTATCAGCCAAATTTAACAAGATGATAGAAATAATTGTACAGTGACAGTATGGACTTCGATCTTAAGTGGACAATATGGCGTTAGCAGAAATTATTTTTTCAGAAATAGTAAATCCGCCACATGTCTCAAATATTTAAACCGTAAATGACTATTCAAACCTGACTGGCAATTTGGTTCAACCAATATAATTACAACCGGACAAGATTTATGTGTGCATTTCTGATCAAATTAGTTTAATAACGGTTGTCATGCGGAACTGATACAATCAATGTTTACATCTCACCTAACACACTAAACGGGAAATAGAAGCATTAGGTAACAACAAAATAATAAAGCCAATACGAGTGGACACCAGATGAGCAGTTTGTCCCAGGTAAGCGGTCAAAAACTCGCCTCAACAAAAATATTCTAAGCAAAAAAACTTTCCTTTTAGGCTCTTCAATATTTTTATTTAGTAAAAGTTACTAAATTGTATAGCACAATGAAAGCAAACAAAGAAACAAAGCAAAAAAAAACACTTTTTTTTACATTTTTCTTTTGGAATATTAAAGAAAAGCGGATACAGCAAACAGTATCGTCAATAAATCACATTGAAAGTATCGCCTTGGTCTGGTACGTACTGTACTAAACTGCGTGGAGCATAGACGAATTTTACGGTGCTTTCATCGTGATCCGTGTGATATTTTGTTTTGTCCGCGTGAAGTCAGGGTCATCATAGTAAACTACTTAATCAAGAAATAAAACAATGTTGAAAGAAACTCGCCTAGAAAGAGTTATTCCATTGGTAAACCGTGCGTGCCTTTTAATAAAAAGCATTCAATTTAAATGTATATTTTTGCCTTTCGGTTTTGAGAGCAGGGTAGCAAGGAAAATTCTACAGGATGCTATGAAAAGAAAAAAAACAACAAGTAGACAAAAAAGAGTTGGGAAGTCAGTATTAAGGAGTGGACAGGTTTTTTTTCTAGTTCAAATAGGCAGCTGAAGACAGGACTCGGAAGAAAAAGATTGTTGTAAAGTCTTCTGTAGTGCCAAAACCATCTAAAAAGACTATTGATTTATGGGGTTTTTTTTCAAAATGTTATGACAACATATACATAAACATACTAGCATAGAAAGGCTATGCGATAGAATAGATCAATTTAGACTAGATATGGGATATGATTGTATCAAGTCCTGATCATTGATTTTCGTTTGACTATACTATCAAACAGATTCAGAAAAATAACTACCATTTATGTAAAAAAAAAATACAATATCTTAACTAGTCATAAGCAAATGACCAGAGCTTACTTTTCGACTCTGTAATGGTGGTGTCTTTCATGAAATTTTGCGATGAGCCACTACGCAGGCTTATTGTGTCCAGAATTGGTATTCGAATATGATCTGGAATAAACCTCAGAGCACTCAATGCAGCTTTTCTAAACTTCGTTAACCAACCGTCTTTATTTTCGTCTTCTCCAGGCGAAGCAGTTTTTTCTCCCTCCAGAACTTTTTTTGCATGGGCTTGAAAGTAAACACGCATAATATATTTTAATTCTTTTTTCTCTTATACTGTAACATAAAACTAGACAGCTATTAAAACATGAACTGAAAAGACGTATACTATAAATGATATCATTTACTGACTGATTTTCTATTAACTTGATCCTTTGGAAGCAAAGATCAAACGAAGTACAAAAAAGTATAGCAATTTCTGTTTCATTTCAGTACGTGTATAGTTTGTTGCTTGTTACTGACAAGCACCTTATACACGCCTTTGTTTAGGGTTTCATGCCAGTTTATCTATAGGTTTCGGGTAGTTTAAAAGTGTTACAAGTTCAAACATATACTTTTATACACTTACTACTTTTACTTCCACCAAAAATTGAGACCGACCCTCTTTCGATTTACTAAACATAGCGTTCACTATTCGTATAAAAAAGTTTCCATTTCATACCCCTAACAATGAAATAATCATAATCATGGTGTCTGTTATAAAATCCGTCGATTAGGTGGTCGTGTTCTCAAACCTCACAACAGTAGGGGGTTCAGATGACGTGACGTCATCACGTAATTTACTAGTTGCGCCCTAAAAACACCCCCTTTTTACCTTATTGTATCGCTATATTTAAAATGAATTTTGTGATTTTTTTATGAAGAATAATGAAAACAGCCCTCTTATTTAATTATACGGCATTTTCAGTGCGAAAAATTTTATTTTACACGTAAAATAACGCTTGACAGGCACTGACCACCGTCGATTTTCCTTTAACGTCATTATGACGTGGCCGCATTTTTCCGATTGTTTACAGCATAGTGGGGTGCCTTGAAACGGTTTCCGCGACAACGTATAAGCGTGATTAGTCGGACTGACCAATCAAATGAATTCTGAGATAGTGATCTTTACGAGGTTGATTGCTAGGTAAAATCCTGTCGTTAACAAGAAAATAAGATCAATTTGACTGAAACTAGAAAATGTGTTTGTAAAACACTATGCCCCCAACTATATGCCTGACCCTAACAAGGTCAATTGAAAAAAAAAATATATATATATACATATCTGCTAATTTTTTTATGCTCTAGTCACCTATGAATTATCAAGGCCTCAGAAGTTATTGTTCTTCCGTAAAAGATCAGCCCTACAATGTTTTAAACAAACAATAAAAGGGGCATAATAAAAGCAGCATAACCTTACCCTAATCAGAATGATCGACACATCTAATACTTTAAGAACACCATAGATGAGGTCTCTAGGTCAAACGGTTCAACAGTTGGAAAATGCCGAAGTTAACAAAGCGCCATAATTTAGTCAGATATTTACGAAATCAGCCCAAAAGTTAATCAGGTGATCCCCCCTAGAAGTATGCCAGATCTGAGTATCCTAGCTCCAATGGGGCACAACTCTGTCAATAATGCATACAACATAACGTAACCATCATCAAAATGATCAACACATCAAATAGTATCTGTATACCAAAAATCATATCTCTAGGTCAAATGGTTCAAAAGTTGGAAAAATGCAAAAGTTAACAAAGGGGCATAATTCAGTCAGATATTTACTAAATCAGCGCAAAAGGTAATCAAGTGATCTACACCTTAGCCCCTACCTGTACGCCATATATGAGCATCCTAGCTCAAAAGGTTCTCCCATGATTGTGGGAACAAACTTTCATTTAATTTTTCGAACAAGGGGCATAACTCTGTAAGTACAAGGCCGACGGAAAAGAAAAAAATTCGGGTCTGCTTGTTTTTAATGGTCTATTCACCTATGAATTATCTAGGCTCTAGCCGTTATGGTTCTTGAGAAATAGACCGTCTCTACATTGTTTTGTACAAATATGAAAAGGGGCATAACTCTGTCAATAATGCAGACAACATAACGTAACTATCATCAAAATAATTTCACATCAAATACTATCTGTATACCAAAAATCAAGTCATTAGATCAAACGGTTTAAAATCTGGAAATATGCCAAAGTTAACAAAGGGGCATAATTCAGTCAAATATTTACAAAATCAGCCCAAACGTTAATCAAGTGATTTACACCTTAGCCCCTACCTGTATGCCAAATATAAGAATCCTAGCTCTAAATGTTCTCCTGGGATTTTGGGAACAAACTTTCATTTATTTTTTTTAAAAAAGGGAATAACTCTGTGCGTACAAGGCCGAGGGACAAGAAAAAATATGGGTCTGCTAATTTTTAATGGTCTACCCACCCATTAAATATTAAGGGCCCAGGAGTTACAGTTCTTGAATAATAAACCAGCCCTAAAATGTTACATACAGACGGACGGACAGTCAGGACCAAACCAATATTTATAAAAGGATAAGGATCTTCTTATTTTTCATGCTCTATCCACCTATTAGATATCAAGGCCCCAGCAGTTATTGTTCTTAACAAACAGACCACCTATAATTATGTTTTATACAGATAAGTAAAGGGAAATAACTCTGTCAATAATGAATGCATAATAACGCAACCAACATCAGAATGATCAGCACATGAAATATTAATGGTATACCAAAATTAGGGTACTAGGTCAAACAGTTTAAAAGTTGGAAAAATGCCAATTTCAACAAAAAGGGGCATAATTCAGTCATTTTTGACGGAATTCGCCCAAAAATTAAACAGGTGATTTACACCTTAGCCCGTAGCAGTATGCCAAATATGAGCATCCTAGCTCAAACGGTATTCCCAGGATTTTGGGAACAAACTTTCATGTAATTTTTCGAAAAAGGGGCATAATTCTGTCAGTACATGGCAGACAGAAAAGAAACAAAATACGGGTCTGCTTATTTTTCATGCTCTATCCACCTTCTAAATATTGAAGCCCCAGCAGTTATTGTTCTTGAGAAACAGACCACCCATTATTCTGTTTTATACAGATGAGAAAAGGGTAATAACTCTGTAAGAAGTGAATGCATCATAACGCAACTACCATCAGAATTATAAGCACATCAAATACTAATAGTATACAAAAAATTAGGGTTCTGGGCCAAACGGTTCAAAAGTTGGAAAAATGCCAAATTTAATAAAGCGGCATAATTCAGTCATTATTCGACGGAATTCGCCCAAAAGTTAATCAGGTGATCTACACCTTAACTCTTAGTAGTATGTTAAATATGAGCATCCTAGCTCACACGGTATTTCCAGGATTTTGGGAACGAACTTTCATGTATTTTTTTGAAAAAGGGGCATAATTTTGTAAGTGCATGGCAGACGGAAAAGAAAAAAAAATACGGGTCTGCTTATTTTTCATGCTTTATCCACCTTCTAAATATCAAGGCCCCAGCAGTTATTGCTCTTGAGAAACAGACCACCCATTATTGTGCTTTATACAGATAAGAAAAGGAGAATAACTCTGTAAATAATGGATGCATCAATACGCAAACAACCTCAGAATAATCAGCATATCAAATACTAGTAGTATACCAAAAATTAGGGTTCTAGGTCAAACGGTTGAAAAGTTGGAAAAATGCCAATTTCAACAAAGGGGCATAATTCAGTCATTTTTGACGGAATTCGCCCAAAAGTTAATCAGGTGATCTACACCTTAGCCCCTAGAAGTATGCCATATATGAGCATCCTAGCTCAAACGGTATTCCCAGGAATTTTGAAACAATCTTTCATTTATTTTTTTTTTAAAAATGGGCATAACTCTGCAAGTACAAGGCTGATAGACAAGGAAAAATATCTGTCCTCTAGTTTTTGATCATCTACCTACCTATGAAATATCAAGGCCCCAGCAGTTACGGTTCTTGAGAAAATGAGGCGTTACATACGGACGGACTGACGGAAGGACGGACGGACGGTCAGGTCCAAACCAATAGGCCCCCTCAACTTCTTCGAAGTTGGGGGCATAATAACCCGAATTTTAACAGGTAAATAACTGTTTTGCGAAACCTAGGCACTCAGATTTGAATTTTCTGACCTATAATTCACAAAAACCATTCCATCTCTATGCCATGAGCAATTCTATATGCCACGAAAATCATTGTTTGGAGAGGTGGTATCGGCGATAATAATGACGTTTCGCCACCCGCCGTTTCGGTAATTTGACGTCGGGACTTTTCGAGATCATTTGATCGAGGGCTCCCCCGAAACTATGATATCATGCAGTCGATATTTATTGTGTTCAGCAAATTTACTGGAGTCGATTTTGATCTTAATTATTTTGTTTTACTATCCTCCATACATTTTTCTAAATGCAAATCAAAGGAAAACGAAATTGAAAGTACCTGTTAAATTTATCATTTATCTTAAATCAAATTTGGTCGGCATTAATCAGAATTATTTGACATTTTTACCCTCATGAAAATTATGTAAACACATACATGTAAACATAAATTCAACTGTCATAAAATTCATATTCTCATTTCATTTCTGTTACAATTCTAAAGATTTTATTCCAAGTATGAGTATATCAAAAGTATCGCACTCGACAATTAAAGATCAGCATATATTTTAGGAGTACTCGTAGCTCAGTTGATTTAGCACTGGGTAGCGGACCGGGCTTGATTCTCGCTGTAGGCAAACTCTTTTCAGCCGTAAATAGAGTTCCATTGCACACATCCTTCATTTTTCTCTTGTCGTCCTCATATGACTGAATGCTTTTGAAAAGGACGTAAAATGCGTCATTTCATTTATATCGCCTGTCCCTTCTCATAGTATAAAACACTACAGAAATATCAAAGAATGACAAAATAATAGTGCCTTTGTGTTGGCCAAACAGTGCAAAGCTAAGATGAACATAAACTTGGAGCGTTTTTTTTTTCTTTTATCAGTCCTGAATAAAGTTGCTATTTAAATTTGTATTTTCATTTTAAGACTATGTATATTTGGTACCACCAATTTCTGTTATCGCACGCGTCTGCTACTGCCGCTGCTGTTGTTAGACTATGCACCTTAAAGTGTCCATAGTTCTCAGTACTCACAGTGATAGAACGTCTAAATCAGCCCTCACATTTGGTGATTAATGAACATGTGGGTTTATGGACATGTATATTGAGTCATATAACTGTTGCAAAGAGTAAGGGGAACAATGTGTTTGGATAACCAAATTTACTACTACAGATGCGGATTTCCATATTAACTTATCAATGTCTCTAATTCTCAAAGAGGCTGAAATAAAAAATAATGATGGGAAAATAGCTCCATAAAGTACTAGTTCCTTTCCTGGTTCCCCGCCTAACTATGCAATATTATGAAAAAGCGCGCCAGGCCTTTACTCTGTATTTTTACCGTTTGTTGAAAGAAGAAGATCATTTGTCAATTTATAGTACCCGAACGATTTTAAGTGAAACTTAACGATGTTTTATTTGTTTAAACTATATCAGGGTCATTTACAATAATGACTCTTTAGTAAGAAGCTTGCAGCGATAAGCCACAATAAAAGATTATACAAATAAAGTGTCTTGAAGTTACTGATCAGCTGACAAACATTGTCAACTGGTCAGCCAAAAATAGACATTGAAAGGAACGTTCTATGATCATTGAAAATATTTCAAGGATTTGTATCAAGAATAAATTTTGAAAGATCTGAACCGACTTCAATTTAACTGTTTACTAACTGCCAAATGACCACGCTAAAGGAATGGAAAAAGTACAATCTGAATTATTATAGTAATTCCGGAGATACGTTCCTAAGTAGGGTGGTTGGGGGGAGGAGGAGGGGGAATGCAATCATGGTTGCGGTCGGGCGATGGTGCTTGGTAAATTTCAGTGCCGAGGCGTCCTATTAATGTATATGGATAACAAGAGGGCCATGGTGGCCCTGAATCGCTCACCTGAGCATTAATCAGTTCACTGGCTCTGGTGAAGATTTATAAGAGTTTTTACCATACATGGGAATGACGGCCACCTTGGTCATGTGACCAAGATCATTTGAAGAGCTTTCAATCCTTTGACCCATGTGCAGGCTCCATATGAAATTTGAGTTTAGTCTGCCCAGTGGTTTCAGAGATGTTTGAAAATGTTTATGGATCGATGACAGAGGCAGCCAACACCAATACTGTAAGGCTCAGGTGAGCTGAAAATGGCAGAGTCGCTTCTCCGAAAAGTTCCCATTCATGTTGAGTTCCTTTGATGGATTTGAACTAGACTGAACTAGGCAAATACAGATGATAGAATGGTAGCATCATTGTGGTGAAACTAATGCATTCCAAGGAGTTTGTGGCTGGCATCATTGCAATTTTAGTTCTGATTCTTGCAGCATAACTTGATCTAGATTTGACCTAGTGACCCAGCTTTTGACCCGACATGACCCAGTTTCAAACTTGACCTAGACTTTATGGAGATAAACATTCTGACAAAGTTTCATGAAGATTGGATCAAAACTGTGCCCTCTAGGGTGTGCACAAAGTTTTTTTAAGATTTGACCTAGTGACCTAGATTTTGACCTGACATGACCCAGTTTCTAACTTGGCCTGGATATTGTGAGGATAAATATTCTGACAAAGGTACATGAAGATTGGATCATAACTGTGCTCTCTAGAGTGTACACAAGGTCGTTCTTATATCTGACCTAGAGACATAGTTTTTGACCCGACATGATCTACTTTCAAACTTGGCCTAAATATTGTGACGATAAACATTCTGACAAAGTTTCAAAAAGATTGTATCAAAACTGTGTCCTCTAGAGCATACACAAGGTTTTTTTAAGATCTGGCCTAGTTTTTGACCCGACATGACCCAATTTCATACTTGGCCTAGATATTGTGAGGATAAACATTCTGACAAATTTCATTAGGTTTGGATCAAAACTATGACTTCTAGAGCGTACACAAGGTTTTCCGAATATTTGACCTAGTTTTTGACCCGACATAACCCAGTTTCAAACTTGGCCTAGATATTGAAAAAATAAACATTCTGACAAAGTTTCATTGAGATTGGATCAAAACTGTGCCCTCTGGAGCATATACAAGTTTTTTCTAAGATTTGACCTAGTGACCTACTTTTTTAACCGACATGACCTACTTTCAAACTTGGCCTAGAGTTTATGGAGATAAACATTCTGGCAAAGTTTCATAAAGATTGGATCAAAACTGTGTCCTCTAGAGCCTACACAAGGTTTTTGTGCTCAGGTGAGCTAATAAAAGGGTAAGGGTCTACTGTGCTTGCAGTAGTTGCGGGTGGCGTTATTTGGATATTTCTTCTCTCGCCTCTTTCTCTTCCACTCGGGCAGACAGCTCGATACAAATTGAAGTACTGTTTCAAAGAGTTGTTAAACCCCAAACTACCTACCAATCATCCAAGTACGGGTGACTGATACTTAATGGTATTTGATATTCATTACGGTCCCGAATGATCAAAGAACATATGATCTTTACTCATGTATTACAACACACAGACACGCTTGGATGAGCTATATTTGTTTTACAAGAATATGTTATATTTACTAACCAGAACTGATGTGCATATTTTGCAAGATAAGCAGATCTTACAGACGTGTTCATTTCATGAATGAGATAGTGACTAGTATCTGTTGCAAGACCTGCATTTCAGGCTTTATCTTCTTTTTTCATAGAAACGCAGATTTTACACAATTTTGACCAACAAAGAGGCCACCAAATAACCATGGAAACAAGTGAGCTACTTAGAAATAAGGGCAAACGTCCCAGCTTTAACTAAGTATTGCAGCACACACTTGATCATTTCTGTATTTGCTTTATCCTCTTTTCTCGTAATATCATCTCTTTCAGTTTGGCCGGCAAACACTGTTTTGTGGCCGTTTTGGGCAAGTACATGTAAATGGCATCCTGGTTACCATGGAAACAACTGAACCACTAAATAAGACTTGCAAATTGTAAAACTTGTATAACTTAATTTTGTTGAACTACATTTAGGAATTGTGACTGTTGCAATTTCTAGCTCACCTGAGCCAGCGGCTCCGGGGGAGCTTATAGGATGGTAAGGCTCCGTCGTCGTCCGCCGTCCGTCCGTCCGTCCGTCGTCCGTCCACAATTTCAAATGACTTCTCCTCTGAAACCGCTGGGCCAATTTTAACCAAATTTCATATAGAGCCTTCTGGGACCTTAGGAACGAAAAGTTGTTCAAACGGTCCTGGTCACATGACCAACATGGCCGCCATGCCCATATATGGTAAAAACCTGTAAAAATCTTCTTCTCCAGAACCAATAGGCCGATGGCCTTGAAACTTGACATGTAGCATCGGGTACGCGAGTACTACCAAGATTGTTCAAATGATGACCTTGTGTTGACCTTGACCTTTTTTACGGTAAGGTCAAATTTGCTTCCTTATGCTTTTATATGGCAAGATGCTACAACATAAGATATCTGGGAAACTGTCGAAGATTTTGGGCTAAAAATTGGTATCTACAGTCAATTTAATGACTACATGAAGATTTATGAGTACAAGAGGTCAATGTCATTCTTTGACCTTTGACCCTGAACTCTCATATTTTGATAAGTTCTAATAATCTCCTCAAAAGCCACTGGGCCAATTTCATATAGAGCCTTCAGGGCTTGAGGGAACAAAAATTTATTTATACGGTCCAGATCACATGACCAACATGGCCACCACGCCCATATATGGTAAAAACTTTTAAAAATCTTCTTCTCCAGAACCAATTGACCGATGGCCTTGAGACTTGATATGTAGCATTGGGTAATTGAGTACTATCAAGATTGTTCACATTATGACCTTGTAATGACCTTGACCTATTTTACGTCATGGTCAAATATGGGAAAATGCTAGAACATGAGATTTCATGATAAGTTTTGAAGATTTTGGCCTAAAAACTGGTATATACAGTCATCTTAATGGGTACCGAAAAGTTTGTGAGTACAAGAGGTCGAGGTCATTCTTTGACCTTAGACCCAGAACTCTCATATTTTGACAGTTTCAAACAATCTCCTCCAAAAACCACCGGGCCAATTGTGACAATTTTTTTATAGAGCCTCCAGGGGTCGAGGGAATGAATTTTTTTTCTAACGGTCCTGGTCACATGACCAACATGGCCACTATGTCCATATATGGTAAAAACCTTTAAAAATCTTCTTTTCCAGAACCAATTGAACGATGGCCTTGAGACTTGGTATGTAGCATTGGGTACTTGAGTTATATCAAGATTGTTCAAATTATGACCTTGTGTTGACCTTGACTTTTTTTACAGCAAGGTCAAATATGGAAAAATGCTAGAACATAAGATTTCATGGAAAGTTTTGAAGATTTTGGCCTAAAGATCGGTATATACAGTTGTCTTAATGAGGTCATGAAGAATTATGAGTACAAGAGGTCAAGGTCATTTCTTGACCTTTGATCCAGATCGCTCATATTCTGACATTTTATTCCCCAGACCGAAAGGTTCGGGGGATATAGCGATGAGCCTGGCGTCCGTCCGTCCGTCTTGTCCGCTCTATATCTTGAATACCCTTTGGAATATTTTCATGATACTTCGCAGTTATGTAGAACAGGTCATGACAATGTGTCGCGTACAAGAATGGTAACTCTTGCTATTGTACTTTTTGAATTATCTCCCCTTTGGTGATTTTTTAGCAGATTCGTGTCCGCTCTGTAACTTGAATACCCTTCCGGAAATTTTCATGATACTTCACAGATATGTAGAACAGGTCATGATGATGTGTCGCAAATAAGAATGACAACTCTTGCTTTCTTACTTTTTGAGTTATTTCCCCTTGATAGTTTTAGGTGTGATTTTTTGGCAGACTCGTGTCCGCTCTATAACTTGAATACCCTTTGGAATATTTTCATGATACTTCACAGATATGTAGAACAGGTCATGGCGGTGTGTCGCGAACAAGAATGACAACTCCTGCTTTTTTACTTTTTGAGTTATTTCCCTTGATCATTTTAGGTGTAATTTCGTGTCCGCTCTATAACTTGAATACTTTTTGGAATATTTTCACGATACTTCACAGATATGTAGAACAGGTTATGACGATGTGTCGCGAACAAGAATGACAGCTCCTGCTTCCTTACTTTTTGAGTTATAGCCCCTTGATGGTTTTATGTGTGATTTCGTGTCCGCTCTATAACTTGAATACTTTTTGGAATATTTTCATGATACTTCACAGATATGTAGAACAGGTCATGATTATGTTGCGAACAAGAATGACAACTCTTGCTTTCTTACATTTGGAGTTATTTCCCTTTGATGATTTTAGGTGTCGGCTCCATAGCTCCAATACCTTTTGAAATATTTTCATGATACTTCACAGATATGCAGAACAGGTCATGACAATTTGCCTCATACATGAATGATAACTCTTGCTGTCATACTTTGTGAGTTATTTCCCTTTGGTAGCTTGAGCTGCTGTTTGAGTCTCTGCTCCATATCTGTATAACCCTGGCCTGCTCCAGAATTTAAATAACCTTGTACCTTTTAGAATATCAATGATCATGCTGTGACATCTTATCAGTGTTCCTAACTTTCTCTGACCCCTGCACTTCCCCCCCCCACCCCCACAAAAAAAAATCCAGATTTGGATCCTTTGTCCAAATTCACTTATTAGAGAGCTCAAAATTAGGTTTGTAAGGTTTGTACTTTAGAAGTTATTCACACATTTTGAAAGTTGAATGTATCATATGCTATACATTTGTGTATATGGTGGCTGTTTGAGATATTACCTCTGTTTAGCAGTCAAGCATACTGTTTTAGTCTGGGTGTTAGATAATCATGCATCTGTTAACAGATAATGTCAATCAGAAGCATAAAAGAATGACAATATATTACTAATATGTGTTTTGAAGTGCACCCTTTTTACCAAGGCCCATGGGGGTCTTTGGTCGGGAGATTTGCCATCTCCTCTGATGGCTATTTTTAACCATTTCCTCAAAAGCCAAAGGGCCAATTGTAAACACATTTCATATAGAGCCTCCAGGGATTGATTGAATAAAAATTTGTTCAAACGGTCCAGGTCACATGACCAACATGGCCGCCACTACCACTTATGGTACAATTGTTTAATATTTTTCTTCTCCAGAACCAATACACCTATGGCCTTGAGACTTGGTAAGTAGCATGGAGTACTAGAGTACCACCAAGACTGTTCAAATGGTGACCTTGACCTTTTTTGCGGCATGGTCAAATATGGGAAAATGCTAGAACATAAGATTCCGTGGAAAGTTTTGAAGATTTTGGCCTAAAAATGGTAAATATGGTTGTCTTAATGTGTACATGAAGATTTATGAATACAAGCGGTCATGGTCATTCTTTGACTTTTGACCCAAGACTCATATTTTGACAATTTCAGACATGATAAGAAAAAAACACCTTGCCAATTGCCCAGGTGAGCGATTCAGGGCCTCATGGCCCTCTTGTTTTATTATTATATTGCGTTTGATATATTTTATTATGGAAACTCTGTGTTAGCGGCCATTTTGAACAAGAAAATGGCCGCAATATTACCATGGAAACAAATTCACAAACGCAAAATGCAAGAAATTGGTTCGGCTTTTAAAATTGCTTCATATATTGTATCATTTATGAGTGTTCTTTATCATATTCTGTCGTTTTGTCATTATCCTCTTCATATAAAACTCTGATTTAGCTGCAGTTTTGAACCAGAAAATGGTAGCCTGGTAACCATGGAAAGAGTGAACCTGAAGGTGCCGCCCATATTACTGCAACATATATGTAAATGAATAAGACTTTAAGTAGAAGACTTAAATCCTTGCCCAAATTAATGTTTAATGAATAAGAAATTCGGTGCCATCAGCACGTAATACTATACTGAATACACGGGAGAATGATTACAAAATTGGTCGCGATGGCTTGTCGAAAACATGCCATAACTTTTGAACCATGCACCCCATCCTAATAATGTACCATTTTAAAGAAAATTGAATATGCTTTCTCATAAAATAGGTAATAATAAGCATATTTGCATTTTCAAAAAGCACCTAAATCCGCTAACAACAGGTGATAGATAATTATTGTGGGTATCGGACGAAAACCCATGTTCAATATCTGTTACTGGGTGACGTTAAATGATTAATGTCGCTCTCAGCAAAGCAACTTAATTCAAAACATATATTGTGAAGACAATGAATTTTAATTTTAGAATCTTGTGGAGTCAATGGATACCGAAACTAATTTTTTCATCCGGGTTTATTAATTATCGGAACATAGATAACGAAGCAGTTATTGCGCAATTGCAGATAACGAGGGGAGAACCTTAATAATTTCATTGTCTATTAATTTGCACCATTTCGACCCGAGCAACCTGTCATCTTAGGCACACCGAAAAGTATCTCGGGGTCGAAAAAAATAAGACGTGTGTACGCTATGAATATAAATAGTCTATACCATAAAAGTTCGATTCACATTCGACTTACTTAAAAACAAAGAGACTTTACAATTAGACCTAAGTGAAAACATTTGCCTTAAGTATATATGCTTCTATAAACCAAATTCCTGTGTCTACCTATTTTCTCTCTCTCAGCTCTTCTCAACATTTCTGGAGTAGGAATATCTGAACCGAACAAAAATGTCTTGAGGATGCTCCATAGCTGAATACAGTAGGCACTGCCCCATATTCCTTAAAAACAACAACGACAATAATAAATATCAATATACCCCTTATGTTTATGTCAGTTGAACTGTTGAATGGGCTGTACATTGTGATTATTTTCTTTCAAGGGTCCTTTTGATTATATTTTCATTTTCAAATGAAGGCATTTGCAGCCAAAAATGACTGCATTGTGTTTACATCATATTTTCAACGTTATCTTATATATTATAAGCCAACATTTAACTGCAAAAATAGGGATGTATGTTCCCAAATGCACACGGCATTTCCAATATTTTCTCAAAATTGGTGAGAAATTGGTGAGACGTAGAAGATTTTCTAATTGCTCATTCATGATTTTTCTCCTATACATAACAAAATCAAAATTTTGTACAAATGTGAGGCATCGCATACAAAAAGTTTCTTTACAAAGATCGACCTAAGTTATGCCATTTTCGCCTCATAATTACAAGGGAGTAAAACTTTGCTGTTGGAATTCCCGTTTAGTTTTACATGTTACAGCATGTGATCAATGCACGCTATCCTTAGAACAAATTTGCATAATTCATTTAAATTTTATTCTGAATCAATTTTTTTCCTACTTTTGTCTCAACCATAAATTATCAAATTTTGAAATAGACATTTTTTACACGCAATTCTATACAATAGTTCAATGTTTATTTACAATATAGTATCACCCGACCAGTACACTATGCGTTACGCGTGCGGACAAGTGAATACACTTTACTATTTCATTCATATACGCCCACAAATGCAGTAATCAACGAACTTAGGCTATTGCCTATCAATAGTATTTTGGTTGTTCTAATAAGCATACGACGCCTTTCAGTGAAACAGCTCAGTTTCTGCATTATGGTTAATGGAAAATATTTTACCACAGCATCCAAAAAATTGAGTTTTCGTATTCTGTTATGTATAGTAATAAGAATAATTATGACATTAGAACATGTAATGAAACTTCTATAGTTTTCGTGGAAACTATCAAAACCGTGTTTGCACTCGGAGCAAACGGACTATAGTATACATTCCCTTAAATAGGCTGGATGACAACAAATCACTGTATATTGACTGACAATGAGGTCGAACCTTAAGTCATAGGTTTTTAATATATTTGGCTGTTCTTCCTCTAATATAAACGTACCTTTGCGTTTATATTGGGATATACTAAATTGCTGTATCTACCTAAATCTTCTGATAGATTTTTAACAATATTACCCGCACAACAATTTTAGCCAACTCTTGAGACTATTTAGATACAGATGAAATACACCCGTTATCAGAGTTATAAAATAATCTAGTATTGTACCCATGCCAGTATAGTTTTCCCTCCGACAGAGATTATATTCTGGTCAGAAAGTTTCAAATCAGATGTTTTAATATTGCATGTAACAGCAATCAAATCTTTTAATTAAGTTACCAAAGTTTCTGTTAAACTCACCTTGGAAATAGTAAAGGGATGGTTCTGGTAATACTTTTGTTACTACACGGCCCATGGTAAAAGTACTTTTGAAGTTCTCTGGTTTCACACTTATTTTGTATTTTGGTATTGCTATCTCGTATGGACTGAATTCAACCCATTCTGTAAAATATATAGCATTTCGCTTAGTCGAATGCAGGCCATCTTCCTAAATCTGTGACGTTCATCTTCGCGCTAAGTCTACTCTGAAAGTATTTTGTCGGGCCAAGTAGGACATTCATTATATTTGTATATATTACAGCATGTTGCACAAAACAGAAAATCCGAAGAAGAAGAAAAACTACGATGAAATATATTACTGCTATTTCTTTTGCTATAGCTTTACTTCAATACAAATTGAACCAAATATATCTTAACATAGAGTTTTGATAGCCTGCTATATATGTTTACGTTTAAATTGCATATATCCTAACCTACCTACCTTTCCAGTCTTCAGGAAAAATTCTTCAGGACGTAGATGATTTGCTCGAGGTTTATTAGAGCATAATTGATAAGCAAGAACTTGATGAAAGGAATGGAACCTACGTGATATACAGCATACTGCAGATAATTTGTCGCTTTAATTTTTTAAACATTTCATAATGGTTTTGAGCAAACTAAGATTGAAATAAAGTAGTTTTACAGTGAAATTGCGAAACTGAAAACAAGACGATGCTGTATGTCATTTACCGTGAAAAGACTGTGCTGACTCGTCGTTCTTAACATGAATTGCAGAGCAAATTGGCATCGGATACTTTGGATCTCTGTCTTTTATTCCTTCTGCCATGTGGGTTAGCGTGGAGTCCAATCTCTAAATTAGTAAGATTTTTATGTAATTTAAAAGTAAAAAGTAGAGCATTAACATTAAAATGTCCAGGACATGGTGACACAAACAAATTACATTTTTCAATTAACGTATCAAAAAGGTAAAATAATATAATCTTAAGATGACGTCACTGAATGTAAAGTTATACATAAGATGCCCATGAACTTATACAGCCACAGACCACAGCCTACCAATGGCACCAAAGTACACAAAAAAAGTTCAATGACGAGTAAAGTATATACCTGACGAAATAACAAAAGACTTAAAGTGACGCATATCGTTTTGGTTCGCGTTTGTCACAAAATACTTCGTGGGAAAGGTAGTGCAAAAAAGTATTTTGCTTCCGTAATCATGGTCATTGATAGTATTGTTTTTTGTGTCCGCTCGTTTATGATCTTCCAGCAATGTGGTCACCTGTATAACAATCCACTTTTGTTTCATAATTTGAAATGAAAATTCGGAAAAAAGGATGTTTTATTTGTGCTAGAAAAAGAAATGTCCGACAATGAGCCACAACAGAATCAAGGCTGAAAGCTACACGCATGAAAAAGTAAATATGAAAATTCTAAGTTAAATCCAAGACCATGTGGAAAAAGACAGCACAAAATTGGTCACCACCAAAGACATCATCATCGGAAGCCATGTGAACAGTCATTTCCCAAGTAGGTGGTCACCGGGATAGTCTTAAAATCAAAAACAATATATCAATAACAGTCATTGCAACGCACAATAATAAACAACCAAGAAGAACTAAAACAGAAGTTCCGCCTTGGGACGGCCAGTAAAGAAATTACGGGGGAAGGGGGGGGGGAGGGGATGACCAACCCTCGCCCTTGTTTCTGGTTTCGTTCATCAGACATTTAGTTGTTTAGTTGTTCAGTTTGCGTGGAAGATTCCTAGCATATAAGTGTAATATCTAAAAAAAACATAGAAATCAAATTAAAACTGATATAAAACAAACAGGATGACTCGCAGAAATAGCCACACTGAAATTCCAGAGCAAAGAAACCTACCTGTCAAACCACAGTGAGCCGACCCAAGACGTCCCAGTATGAGTGTCTGAAGCCAACCGTCTATGTTACTATTATATTAGGTTAAGGTTGGCGGCTTCATAAAGCCTGAGACCCGACCCACCGTCGTGTGATCGAAGAGATAAGCAGAGCTGTTAACCTTGCTTGGGTTAACCAATAAGCATAAAGTTTTACCAACCCCCATTCCCTACCCTCAATAATGTATAACTGACCGTTCCAAGGCGATGCCTCGGGATTTTTTTTTCAGCTATATACATTGTCGTATGACAATAATATTATATCATATCTAATGAGTGGTTCTGTATATTAAACTGACAAACAGTTTTTCTTTGAGTGACGTCGTTATTGCTTTCTTTTCCTATTTGGTGCTTAGAGCAGGATGAGGCTATCAATTATGTCAATTCCTGATCATTGCCTTCTCACCTTCTTTGGTAAAAATGAAAATTGTCACGGAATGGCATGAACAACCGTCAGATTGTAGCTGCGTTTGGTTAAAGCTCGGCTTTGGTGCAGAATGTCGCGGGCTCTTATCCCCAACGGGCGAGCAAAATGCTCAGAAACTCTTTGTGTCAACCCAGCAGCTAATGGGACCTTTTGTTGAATCAGGGACAGTAAAAGGCAGCAGAAGGAGGGGTAATGGATTTATAAGCCTCTAAAATGAAAAGATAGGCAATGATCAGGAATTAATACAATCAAATCCCACACTCCGCTCTCAAAACCAATAGGGAACGAAGCACATACAAAAAGATTTGACACAAGTTTACGAAAGACACGCACAGTTTACCGACAGAGCCGCTACTATTTCGACCACAAGGCTACATGAAACTTGTTTATTCTTTTCCAAGGCTGCTATCTTGAATTGCATACATAACTGCATAACAGATATATACTCTAGCCAAAAGTTCTAACCGGCCACTTACATTTTATCATGTTTCTTCAAACCCCTAATCAATCTTACATTTTTCTGTATATTTTCAAAAAGACAAATGTATCAGTAAACTTTGCCATTAAACGGTTTGACAAAATCCTTAACATTACATCCAGGAAGCGCGGTTGAACACAAGTACCCCCATTTTTAAAATTCACAAAATTCTGCATTTTGTCACAATTTGTGAAAAATCCCCTTTTGAAATACCCAAATTACGTGAACAAAACCACTTCATTACTAAAGCAAATGACTGAAGAAACAGATTTACATAGAAATGAGCTCTTTTCCTGCATGACAGTGGTCGCTTTGGGTCAAAATGTTAAAACTTACTCCACCACTCAATGCAAATTCTTGTTAATTTTAAAAATAGGGGTACCCGTATTCATCTGTGCCTCCTTAATAGAGCGTACAGAATTATGCTTAACCTTTTAGTGGCATGGTTTAGCGACGTATTCGTCTATCTGTGGCTGCAAACTGAACTGTGAGATTGCTAACAGCATTGAGGAAAAATGATAAAAACTGAGTGGCCGACTAGAACTTTTGACTAGTAGTAAATTAAAAGTAGATAAGAAGCATTGATCAGAAACTAAAACAATCGGTACCCCATCCTGCCCTAAAGAAAAAACATATAGACTCAACACTAACAAAACAAAACAAGCTAAAAGTCAGCGCTTTCCCAGTGGATTGCCGCGAGGCCATTTTAAAGAATGAACAAAAGTCAAAACCCAATTGACAGCCGACAAACTATGACAATAACATAGAGAATCTTAAATGAGTGTTTATGTATGATTGAAATTATTAAACGAGTTGGGGAAAAGATAAGAAGCGAGGCTATGCCGAGCATTTTATCTTTTATTTAATGTTTTTTTTTGTTTGTTTTTTCAAACAGTTAAATAAATTTAATAATACAGGAGCATGAATGCAGGATTCTGTTTATCATATGACACTAAAATCGCATTTTATTACCAATACTTGCACTAAAAGATCACGATTTCGCCATTAGTAAAGACGACATTTTTATGGACGTCAACTTATAACGTTACGACGTATTTATCATATTTAATCCACTAGTTGATTATCTTTTAAATGCATGGCTCTATTACACTCTCAGATGCGATGGCATACGAGGGACATTTCAGAAATAATGTAAAAGATCTCAGGGTAGTCTATTGGCAGATATTTAGCAGTGGTTTAATATATCATTGGAAAGGTATGTTCAAGTGCTTTATAATGGTAAGCGTTAAAAGAATTTCCAAGTCACGTGTGCATGACAGCACGTGCTTATACGTCATAGGGGTGTGGATACTGGAAACTGTACATTTTCACTGAATGTCTTTTGTGTTCTTTTGCTGTTTTCTCAATGAGAAAATGATATATTTTAATAAAGAAACACGTGATACTGTCCTTTACATGTAGAATAAGACGGTTGTACAGAAATCGTTTCCAGATTCTACACCAGTAACATAATAAACGAGATTTTTTGTCTCCTATGAGTTAATATGTGCAAATGTATTATAGATGCATTATACCAATAAATTGTGAATTTTGCCTTATTCGATTCCAATTTCAACAAATGACAGACACTTTATTACTGAAATGATTAGGTCATTATATTTTGCTACGACTGGCATCAAATCAGTGATGAAACTGGATGACAAGTGTGCAAACTCTACGCCGGAAGTTGCAAAGTAGCAGCAACTCATCTAAAATACATAAACAATAAAATGAAATGATCTTCTAATAAAAAGACATAGGCTAAATGTATTTAATTTTGTTTATTGCCAAAAATTAGAAGGACATATTGAAATCAAAATTCATACATAAAGACTTGAAAAACATGATATTCTACATGACATACTGACATTGAAATATGTGGGTGGGTGGGGAAACTTATCGTTAAACATCAGGTAGGCCACAGAGAAAAGAGCATAAAGTAACGTAAAAGATTATTTATGACAGAAAACAAGCGTGACGAATTAAATTTTATTTAGTTTTTGTTTCATATGTGTCATCAAACATTCACTTTCACTTAAATTGACCCCAAAACCGAAGATTAAACAGCTTACTATACATTTCAATTAAACACAGGAAGTGACGTCATCAGAAATGCGCATTGTTTGATGATTAGTCTACTTTGCATTGTAAATCTTATGTTTTAGCAAAGCTGATGCAATGTTTATCATATTGGAATATTTTCAGTGTAACAGATTATGTAGGTATCGATCTAGAGCTGCTTGTATCCAGAGTTAAGAAAATATGAATTTGTCTTTGCATAAATATTCCGTCCGTTTCTACTCAGTGTACTTACCCTTACAACCATTTTCAAGGCATATTTTGAAGAAAATACCAGTGACTCAAACTTTTTGAGTAAAGGCCATTGGGTGATTAACACAAACATTCAAAAAATCGGTCAACATTCCAAGGAATGACAGACTCATTTACACTATTTCTGAAATGCCCCTCGTATGATAAAATAAGTTACAACAGGGGTACCGCCTCAGATCGGCTAGATATAGATTATTTGGGGCCTGAAATCGGTTTTACATGTGCAAAGCCTTCGCCCTGGATATGGTACGCTTCATAACATACAAGTTATTCCATCAGTGTGAAGACCCTCTAACCTATCAATGTATAAAAACAGCCAACATATAAATCAGGATTTACTACTGAAATGAAACTAGAGCAGTCAACAATAAGAACAATACTGGGAGACGAAAAACGAAGTCCAGCAGTTGAAACCCGAGCGGCCCGACGAAGAAAAGATCATCAAGCCCCAAGGAACCCATCAACCGTCTTAGTAGTGATTAGATAGCAGCCATTTTTAAGTTAAAGATCAGATCTACTGACATGCAATTTAACAGGGTAGCAAAATTGACAACAATGATGGGGTTGACCACTAAGCATGCTCGCTGTCGCATTAAATTGATGACGTGTCCGGCTCTTTTTTTGGCATCGTGAAATGTAGCAGATTGACCACGATATGAAGAAACTTTCTCTCTTTCTGTAACGTGATAAAACCAAGTATCGCACTAACAAAGTATATTTGTATCAAAGACTTAAAATATTTTACCTCACCAAGCAAGATCTCTCCAATATATCTGCCAAAGACGTCAGTAAATGTTGTATCGCCAGGGTGTGATTTCTCTTCCCAAAATTTTAACAACAGAGTTATCATGGCAACTTTTTCATCCTTCTTCCAAGAACGCGTGCACACAGATTTGCGCATCAGATCGCCTGTTTCTTCGATTGACGGTCTGTTTGGCTGGGAAAGACTGGAGTACAGCGTGGATAAGTACCTGATAAAAATGACATATGCCTAAAGTTCAGGGGCCGTATTCATAAAACGACTTAAGTGGTTGCTATACTGTTGCTAAGGCTAAATTTCTTTGAAGGATATTCCCTACAACTATGAAATTTGCTCTGGAGGAACAGTCTTACAGACTGCTCCTCCAGAGCAAATTTCATAGTTGTAGGGAATCTCCTTTATAGATATTTAGCCTTAGCAACAGCATAGCAACGACTTAAGTTGCTTTATGAATACAGCCCCAGTAAGTTATTGTTTAAAGCATTCAATAGCATAACGCAACAATGCTGGTACAATGTCTTCTGATAGTATGTCGTGAGTTGACAGAGCTACATAACCAGACTTAATGGATCACACATTTATTTCTGTACATGGCAGTCGGTAAGACAATTTATTTCTCTAGTCAAGTGTGTTGAGTGACACTTGCAACAATATATATATATTCATTGTCATGAGGTCTTTTTAATCACATCAACGTACTTTAAGATTGGGATTTTGATTGTTTCAGTTCCTGGTCTTTGCAAACTTTTTACTTTTAGCCAAGGATACCGAGTCGAACAGCTGAAAGTTTTCTTTTGCACAGTCCCTAACTTTTCTGTGAGGCTTCATTCTCCGTCACAGCTTTTCAAAGATACGGTGTATTTTAACTGTCTTAGGGCATCATAACACTGACAATTTCTCATCAAATATGACAGAAATTGGCGCTTAGCTGTCTTTCCACTCAAAAAAACATTTCACGATTTCCACAGAAAACATATGTTTTATCGCTTATCTGAGACTGCTAGCTTACCCGCGTACTTTTTTTCTGCCGTGTATAAACATTTCTTATGTAAAAATTGTATGTCAGTTTTGACAGATTTAGCTTATTCGGCCTTCTGATTTACATCAATTTGATTAAGTCGGTTCCTGAACATTGCCTTCATGTCTGCTTACGGCTTATAAGGTGTTTCAGTCCTTAACATTAGAATCAGAAACTGATTTGACTAACTTTATCATTTTTATTTGGATTTGCTTTCCGCTGTACCGTTCACGCGTATATATTAACAAGGTCACCAAACGATGTAACAACTTTCTCGTGTAATTACACTACAAGGAGAAAAAGTAGGGGCTGTCTAGCAACAGCATAGCTCGGCAATTATAAAGGCAAACTCCTCATTCTGTACCCTTTGCCTTAGCCGGGCCGCGTGATGCAGTCGGTAGGGCGCCTGGCTTGTAAGCCAGAGGTCCTGGTTTCGACACTCGGTCCGGCCACTTACTTTCATTTCCCCTTCCGCCGATTCAAGAAGAGCAGTTGTCAGTTACTGGTTAAAGTTAGTGCTCTTTGTACTGGTTAAGCGCTTAGGAGGTCTAATATGTTCTATAAAAAGGTTATCCTTTGGAAGCAAGGATCACACCAAAGAACTGAAAACTGTCGAGTGTACAAGTTTTCTGGGCCAGACTAGCTAGTTTCGGCCAATTAGGCCTCATCAGTGACCCTCAAATATTTTAAAGTTCTACAATGGAATCAATGATCCCGAAGGACTAGAAAATAAAATCTACACTATGATGAAAATCTACACTATGACACTAAACCTGCCCAGGAATAGTGTGGTTTGGTTAACTGACCATCTCGACATGACCATAGCTGTTTACCGTGTATTTTAAACAATAACACAATACAACCATTTGCCTTAAGTGTCACTATGATGTCTGTGTACTGCATAAAATCTAGGCAAACACAAGCCTGTATTGCAAACCTAAATATAAACAAACGTATCCCCACAATTAGCTCTAATATGAAAACTTACTGGTCCGACACTTTCATTTTAAGGTTTTGAGGGAATGGGACAATTAAAGGTGATTTTTGTGCCTAAAATATGTGTTATATTGGTGTAAATCTTGATGCAAAGTTTCATCAAAATTGATACATTTGGTCCGAAGCTATGATGCCAATTATAGCCAAATTTTCCCAAGTGCAACGGTTTTTGCGTGATATTTCATATGTATTTTTCATTTTCAAATGCTTTCCAAAAAGAGTACGTTCCATTATATCAAAAACAAATGCATGGATGTAAACTAGAAATGTTTTTCAGAGAAAAACTGATGTCCCCCCACCAGCCCATTTTCCATCCCCTATAATGAAGTCCTCCTGTGACCTTGAAAATAAGGTCAAGGTCACCAGAATCTGATCAGCTCTTAAGCTAGTCTCAGTAAATGTATTCATGCAAGTTTGGTGAAATTCCATCTATTGGTTCATGAGATATTAGCGGTACAAGAAATTGCCATCTAAGTCCTCCAATGACCTTGAAAATGAGGTCAAGGTTGCCAAAATCTAAATCAGCTCTTAAGCTAGTCCCAGTAATGTATGCAAGCAAGTTTGGTGAAATTCCATCTATTGGCTCATGACATATTATGGTAATAGAAAATTGTCATCTCACACCTCCAGTGACCTTGAAATGAGATCAAGCCCATCAAAATCAAATCAGCTTTTTAACATGTCCCAATGATGTATCCATGCAAGTTTGGTGAAATTCCATCCATTGGTTCAGGAGATATAGTGGGTACTAGAAATTCTCATCTAAGTCCTTCAGTGACCTTGAAAATGAGGTCAAGGTTATCAAAATCTAATTAGCTTTTAAGCTAGCCCCAGTGATGTATCCAAGCAAGTTTGGTGAAATTCCATCCATTGGCTCATGAGATATTGTGGTAATATGAAATTGTCATCTTAGTCCTCCAGTGACCTTGAAAATAAGGTCAAGGTCATCAAAATCTAATCAGCTTTTAAACATGTCCCAATGATGTATCCATGCAAGTTTGGTGAAATTCCAGCCATTCAGGGTCAAGGAAAATGAGGTCAAGGTCACCAAAATCTAATCAGCTCTTAAACTTGTCACTATAACGTATCCATAAAAGTTTGGTGAAATTCCATTTATTGGTTCAAGAGATATCACGCACGCAAAGTGGGTACATGAAATCTAATCAGCTTTTAAACATGTCCCAATGATGTATCCATGCAAGTTTGGTGAAATTTCATCCGTTAGTATAAGAGATATCGCACACGCAAGAAACAGTCACGCTAACGCTGACTCCGACGCCGACGCCCGGGATCCGCACTGAAAACAACATGTCCCCCCTCACCTTTGGTGGGGGGACATAAATACCATTAAGTAACTCAGAATTAACAATATAATTTGCGTGTATTTTCTTCTATTTACCTGTTCAAAGATAACAAATTATGATAATACCCCTGATCAAAAATACGTGAAAATAATTTCTTTTGGCTTTGTACTAATAATATTTCCCACATTATTAGTACTAGATGTATTGCATTTTGTTAATGACAAAGTGTAATGTTGTTGGGAAAATTACCAGCTGTTTAATAGTTTGAACTATTCATAACATTTTAGAATATAGCTTCTTTAATGTTTTACCCAGACTTGTCCCAAGTGCAACATTCTGTAGTTTTTGATCCACATACAATCGTTTCCTGTATAATATGTTGTTTTGGTTTATTTTGAGAAGCAGCAAGCCAGGGCAAAACCATCTAAAACAATTTATATCATGCAGTAACGCGTGGGTTTCCTATAGGCTGCCAAAACTGATGTCCCAAGTGCAAAGCAGTTTTCCATGTTTAATTAGTGCAATATGATTGCCTAACAATACACTTTACCTCCAATTTTATCAGTATTGCTTAAGCATATATATAGACAATTAATGCCTTTCAAGTGATAAGCCATTTTTCTGTAAAAAATTGAAAATATATGTGTGTTTTTTTGTTTGTTTGTTTTTTTTGCTAAATGGAATGTTCAGGCAACTTTTTAAGGCCATTTTTCATTCCTTTAATTATTACTTATTGAGACCAGATGTGAAATCTTTCACACTTTAAGAAGAGAAAACAACTGGCTGATTTGTCCCAATTGCAACGTTTCTCTGTACATATGCACATCTGATTAACCTTTATTAGAAACCGCTTTTCTTTCAATCAAAATCATTAAAACTGTTTTGTCTAAATTTACTTTATGAAACACTGGCTTATATTAAGTATAATGTCCTATAGCATTAAACTTTTATCAATACTGTAAAATACATACTGTTTGTTGAAAGATTTTTTTTTTTATTTTTTTATTTTTTATGTTCAGAGCTCATCGTTTTTCATGATGATTAGTTTTCTGAAATATAAATGACAGAACAAGTGCTAAAATAAGCAATGTCCTGGCTTATAAGAAGAAACTATCTGTTTTTGTCCCAAGTGCAAAGCAGTTTTCGAATTTTCGAAAAATTTTATAGACCCACTACAACATGAAATAATGCTTTGACTGAAAAGAAATTTATACGGTGTTGCAAGAATGCCTTGCATTTTTATAATTTATGAATTAATATTTGAGTCATTCAAGTGAATTTAAAAACTTTTGCAGGTAGAGGAAGCAATTACAGAGTCAAATTATCAAAAAACATAATCACAGAAAGTATTCAAATCAGTGGCATCAAGTCTCGATATATGTCTTGTCAAACCATAGCAAACTATTAATTCGAAATGGCCGAACCAAGTATAGTACTTCTCATAAAGGGTCTTTACCATGTTTTGAAAATACAACAAATATTTTCTGAAACATAGAAATTACAAAAATTTGGATGCTTTCATACAGTATTTATTGTTAATTTCCGACACTTTGACATCCTAGAAAGAAAATGATATGGAAATTATTCAACTCAAAAGTCATCTAATTTTTGACCGCTATGTCACACTTGCACTTCATTTTTTTTAAAAATCACCCTTAAAACTCTGGACAACTATCTAACATCAGTCCAAGCATTAACTAAATCCATCATACATTGTACAACGTTGAGTCTTCCCAAAACTTAATCTGAAAAAATTACGAAATGATTCTCCATGGTCTATTTCTAAGGTCACCAATTTGGATGTTGGTAGTATAATCTTTTTTTTTATAGCAGCCCATTGTAAACTGAATAAATCCAGGCATTATGAATAAAAATGTCTCCTGTTTAGACGTTTGAATCAAACTCCAATTTCTAAAAGTAAAAAGTATGCAAAGACCAGGAACTGAAACAATCAAAATCCAAATCCAGCCCTAAAACCATAGTTGGAAACAACTAAGATTACAAATAATCAAGATACAGAGAACATATGGCCAACCGAGTGAGCAGCTTGTTCCCGAAAGGTGGCCACTCAGCAACCCAAACCGAACCAAAAATAATAAGAACATACATAAGGTAAAACATCACAGAAACTCTGACACCAAAAACAGGCAAGAGAACCACTATAGAACTACCGTCTTGGAACGGTCAGTAATTAATTACTGGGGGGGGGGGGGGCTTAAATCGATTTTACAGGCCCAACCTCACCCTCAGTTTCTGAAGTGGTACAAAACATTTTGTTGGTTGTTCGGTTCGCTTGAAAACCCTCTAACTCGTCAATGAATCATCACGGTAAACACATAAATCAAATTTCAACACCATGAAGAAGCGAAGACGAGGACTCAACAGATACAACGGGCCGTCTGACAGGTTGAGATCCCTGGCCTGCCAAACAACCATGACCATGGCCTTGAGCTCAAAGCCACAGAATGGAATACGAATCGTACACTGTACAACATGGCACGAATGTGCATTCAGTTTCGATTTAGGACATATAGATCTTTAAAAACTAGAAAATGTGTTTATGAAACTCTATGCCCCAACCGTATGCTTGCCTCTAAAGAAGGTCCATCCCATAATGTTTAAGTCAGAAAGGGGCATTAATTGGTTCATCTGCATCATAACACAGCTTAAGCGGTTCTTCAGATATTTTGTTCCAAAAGGTATTCCTACAGCTTGTTCCTATACAAAATGCCTATGTCCAAAAACGGGGAATAATTCAACCAAACAGTTTATGAAATAGGACCAAAGTTAATCAATTCATCTACACCTTAATTTAAACCTGTGTGCCAAATATGAGCATCCTAGCTTATGCGGGCCTCATATATTTTGTTCACAAACTTGTTCCTATACAAAATGCCTATGTCTGAAAAAGGGTAATAACGTAACCAAAAATTTATGAAATATGCTTAAAAGTTAATCCGGTCATCTACACCTTAGTTTGTAACTATATGCCAAATGTCCGGATCCTAGCTTGAGCGGTTTTTCAGATATTGCATTCACAAGGTTGTTCCTATATAAAATGACAAAGTCGAAAAAGGGGCATAACTCCTGAACAACAGGATCGGTGGACGGGAAAAATATGGGTCCGCTTATTTCTTATGTTTATGTTACATATCAGATTTCAAGTGCCAATCTCTTACGGTTCTGACTGTATGTAAGGATACCTTTGTACCATAGGCTTCAATGCACTAAACCGAAAAAGGACCATTACTCGGTCAAAAATGCACGATTTTTTCAAAAGTTAATCAGGTCATCTACACGTTAGGCAATGTCTTCCTGCAAAACATCATGATCCTAGAATCAGGGTTTCCTGAGATATTTTGTTCACAAGGTTCCACCAAAGGCTTACAATGCACTAAGTCGAAAAATGGGCATAACTCGGTCAAAATTCACGATTTTTTCAAAAGTAAATCAGGTCATCAAGATATTAGGCAATGTCATCCAGCAAAAGATCAAGATCCTAGCAGCAAGGGTTCCAGAGATATTTTGTTCACAAGGTTCCATAGTCTAAGTCTAATTTACTACGTTTTTAAAAACGTGGCAAAACGGCAGTATACGTTGAAAAACGTAGTGAAACCGTATAAAGGTAAATCTAAATACATGTACGTGGCCTAATTACGTTTAATTTAGTATTTTTAACTCAAACATGGCAATTTTTGATATACGTAGCGTATACCTAGTAAAACCTAGCAACACCTAGTAAAACGTGGTCAAAAAGTACTAAAACGCAGCCGAAACGCATTAAATACGTATAAAAACGTACAAGAATAATGTAGAGATCCTGTAGGCCTCAGTCTCACTGTAACGCATTGAGAACTAGGTTTTTCTACGTATTTAAAATGTATCAAAACGGGCAAATATTAAAACGTAGTGAATACGTATTAATATACGAATATATACAGCTACATACGTGGTCTAGCTACGTTTGAATTGAAAATGCAACTAAAACATAGCTTTTGAAAATACTCACTGTATGCGTAGTAAAAACGTATTGAAACGTAGTTTAAACGTATAAAAACGTAGATGAAACGTTTTAAATACGTAGCCATATGTTAATGTCCACTACGTACGACTACGCATTTTATACGTTTTCCCACGTGTTAGTACGTTTTGTGACGTTTTATTCTGCGTTTTATTACGGTTTGGTATGCTTTGTGATACCTACTCAAACGTCACTTTGACTAGGTAGCTATACCGGACACTACCTAGTAGTACCTAGTAAAACGTACGGAATCGTAGTAGTTAAGTAAACTGTTCTCGTTCCTTCTGAAAGCGTGGCACTAAGCCGTTTGGTTACCGGGTGATACGACGTAAATCGTAGTTAAACGTATCTTAAACGTAATAGAAACGAGCTAGCACCTAGATACTTTCAAAACGGGGTACATTTCTTGCCAAACTTAGGGCGGGAAACGTAGTACAACCTAGCTCTCAAAACGTGACAGTGCAACTGGGCCCTTAGGGACATATCTCTATAAATACGTGACCGGCAGAAAACGAAAAAAAACGGTTCCGCTTATTTTTCATGTATATGCCACACATAAAACTTCAAGATCCTAGAATAAGTGGTTCTTGAGTTTTCCAGCTGCTATAAAGCGTTACAAACGGACAGACAGATGGACAGACAGATAGACAGACAGACTGACTGACAGGCCAAAACCAATATGCCCCTCAACTTCTCTGAAGTTTAGGGCATAAAAAGTACCCAAAATCAAATGCGAATGCGAAGTTGGACATGGAAACGGGTGCAGAAGCAGACGCCAACTTTGTTTTAGTATTTTCAATGCGACAAGAGAATTTGTTAAAGAGCTGTGTGCAATGATGAGCCGTACAGGTTCGGACAAAATATCGCCTTCAGCGGTACTCGAAGCCGCGACACCAAGTTGGAAGCGCTAACAACGGACGTATCCCATAATTTTGAGGTGGTGAGTTTAAAAGGCTTACGACAAGGAAAATCAAGGGTGTTTTTGTTTTGATTTTGTTTAACGGATTAACTTAATATCTCTGTTCTTGCATGAGATAAGGCCTTGCTAGCATGCAAAGGATTACATTTACTGCTCAATGCCTGGCCAAGGGTATACCGCTTATCCACAACAGAGTTGTAAACTTACCAAGCGGATCCAGATAATCCGGCACAGTAGGTGACCATATCTAGAATACCAGATTTCTGAAGGCCACACATGGCGCCATGGTAACCGATTAAAGCACGGAATCCTCCTCCAGAGCCTATAACTGCAATTGTTGGTATCTGAATTGAACCAAAGTAAAAACGATCAACACTTTAAAACAATCTTCTCTAACTATTGTCATTTCTGTTGAACAACTTTAACTGCCTAAAACAAGCCAATCTCACTGAACAGCAGCCATCAAAATCATAAAGAAAATACTCGGTGTACATATAATGCGGAACAATAAGACAAATAAGCTTTCGGATAGGCTTGTTCAGTATTGCCTTAGCGTGTTGATATAAAAATGATTTCGACCTGAGGGATCATGATGCTACAGGATAGCTGAACTGATGATGTACAAACCCTGTGCATTGTTCAACAGCAAACGTGCATGTACTTTGCACCTGGGATTGGGAGTAATATAATTTTAACAACCAAGCTCACAAGAGTAAATTATTACGCAGCATTTTAGTGTCGTTGTTGTTGTTTTTTCTGTGTACGTCTTTGTAGGTTGCGGGTAGACGACCATGTAACAGCGGCGATTTCTTGATTTTACCGGTAAAAGTGGGCCTTAAGTACGGGTGTTGTGGGTGCAGGTAGAGTGTGATGAGAGTTGTATGACTGTACGTCAGACTGAGAACGAAAGTGGTATATCTTTATGAACTAAAACAAACTCCCATTTCAAGTAGCTAAAAAGAAATCAATTTACCAGGATGTTAATATAAGATTTTATTTTCACTGATAAATTACCATTGTCATGCCCATTCATTCATTGTGGATATGAGAAAATATACCTTGTCATTTTCTGTACTCAACCCAAGTGCTTTTCGAACGTGTTCTTTTCGGTTCTGAACAAATGTCTGTTCTTCATTACATAATTCTGATTCCAATCTTACATCAGTAACACTGAAAGAAATCTATGATTTTAATCTCAAAACATTAAGTTATTTAAATTATATTCTAAAATAATTCAAAAAATTCATAAACCGTTTCGAAATCCGACCAGTTGTGTAAAGATACTCGGCAACATCTGTTTCTGACACATAAAACGGTTTCATATACGTTAAGCGAAGCTTGCACTGTCCGCCTCCAACTGTATTTATTGAATAAATACGCTCTTTCGATACTGTGTACTGCCGCGCAATCGGTGGCGGCCATTTTTGTAAACTTTTTAACCTGGAACTAACATGACTATGTTTTGATTGTATATAGTAAGGATAAATGTCGTTATTTTACCGATTCATTTCCTGAAACAAACGGCGACATGTGCCTATGACAATGCCTTGAAATAGATCACCACAAGTAGAAAAACACATAATGTACTGTACCAGTTGCAGCCATCACGACCGCCATGCCTAGAATTTAGCATCATTTTCTAACAGCTTTATTTAAACTATAACTTTAAACTATCATTTGCTGCTGAAATACAGCGTTTTGTCAATGATTGTAGCGTGAACGCATTCTGCATGCAAACCCGAGTGGCCATACTAAGTGTGTTAAAGTGTTTTGTCCCCTGGAAGTGTTGTATTGTTTGTATTAGAATAGCTAGGAGAAGTCGTGTACCTTTCGCCTCCCCGGCAGCGGTTTGTGCCGATCCCTATTATTGTTGTTTCAAATTTTATACGATTACCAAAGTCTAAGGCAGCAAATGCAAAATTTCTTGTGCGAAACGAAACAGGAATTTTCGCCCAACGGTAGAAGTTCTCTCTGAACAAATTCCAAAGCAGTTTGTCGATCATTGAAGTAGAGAAATGCTGGTATTGTAATAACATGTGGTCCTCTGGCATCAGTGTTAGCCTCAAATCAGCCGCAAGCGCATTCATTATTAAGAAATTTGCGGAAAACATATTTCCTATAATTCAATTAGTCAGTTGTTTTTAAAGTACACTGTACAGAAAGGCAAAGGCATCTAACGAAGGCGTTTAAATGCTACCGTGGACAGAAATGTTAATTAAAATGTGACACACTAGGACGTTTGCGATGAAATTTAGCGCTTCACTCGTACATGCATTAAGTTTATACCTGTCTAGCTGTAGCAAGAAATACACGTCTAGACCAGTCTCAGGAGTCTGTGACAGAAAGAAAAATGATAAGTTAAATATTATAGTATTGCTTAATCAAAATGTCAATATTACAAAGAACAATTTTTCGTTTAACCTCAAAGGTTCAGCTCAATATTGCCAAAGGTTTATTTTCATTATCATTTTTATTATGTATATAATTGTTATAATTGTTATCAAATATGTTTTTAGATTGATGATTGTTGTCATCATTTTGGAAATAGTCTAATAGGTCCTGGTTTCGTTGTAAACGTGAACGTATTTCAAATGACTGTTTAAAGAAAGCAAAGATAAGTTTGAGGAAAGTCTCGTACATGTTTCCCTTTGATTTCACTTCTGACAAAGTTGGGAGTATCAATATTGTTAACGATACGCTGGTAACCTTACTCGAGTTCCTTTGCATTGTACCCTTACAACAGGTATTTTACATCATCCTTTGCCAGTGCTGTCTAAAATGGTTCATAATCAAAGGGTTATTATTCTGGCGTTGCTGAATATTGTCAAATCTCAAGTCGAGACAAAGTTCATCGATATTTTTGCAATAACCATCTGTGTTATTACTCGTCAGTACCACTTAAACAGAATTTGCTACTTTTGTTATATCTTGATCTTTTTTTATTTTGTTTTATTTATTCATTTGGTGTGTTTCTTGCTTTCAGCTGCTCCATAGTTTCAGACCTTGTCTATTAAACGTGTAAACATTGAATTACATCTTACCTGTTCAAATCTCAACTTTATCTGTTTCTGTGATATCAGATCCTTCAAATCAATTTCTGGAAGTTTGTTGATGCTGTTGATGCTAAAATCTGTAAACGAAATTGCTAATTGAGGGTACAGTTAGAGGGAAAGTAACTGAGTCATTTCCATGTTTCGATCACTTGTAATTACGGGTCGATTTACAAAGGAAATAGTTTTCTCCCTTTGGAGTCTATTTTTGAATTTAGGAGAAAAAGCCTTTTCTTAGAACATAACACCTTGATGACCGATTATTGGAATATGAATATTTGAGATAAGAAATCGGCGGAGGTTTGAAAAAGATCCTCTTTCAGCAGATTACAGTGAGGGAACTGGATGAAACTCTTATCACTTTGATATAGGAATCCTTTGCTGTAAGTAATTGGGAAAGAATATGATTATTGGAGGTGACAATGAGGTGCTACTTGTCTTATACAGCCTGAAAATAGAGTCTTTTAGTACCGATTATACTGATTGTTTACTTTCTGAAACAAACAACAATCAGTGTTCAACTTACATTAGCTTTCTTCTTTCCTATTTCCTTGTCCTGCAAGCCGAACCTCAGTGCAATTACCTCATGAAATCATGATATATTGCTGAACAAGAGCTTAGAAAGCGGCGCATAATACGCCCGTTTCAGTGTCATGAAGGAGTTACAGAATGAACAAGATTGATTAAAGAAGGATGGACAGGCAGCCCAACAGGGGAAACATCTCCGTAATTAGAAACTGCAATGTTATTAAAACATCAAACACATCACACACTATTAGTAAACCAAACCTCAGCTTCCAGGGTGAAGCAGCTCAGAAGCTGAGAAATGCAAAAGTCAAACCAGGGAAATAATTCATAAAACTAAGTAAACTAGAGTACCATTTTTGGTCATAAAACATTCCATTGACAAAATACACATCACCATAAAGTTTGGTTAAAATATTTCCAACGGTTAAGGAGTAACAGAGTAAAATTGAAATTGATGCAAGGGCAGATAATTCAGGAAGTTTGTCAGAGTTGTGGTTCACGCTCATGATACATTGCCCCCATTATTATACACATTTTCATTAAAATATTTCAAAGGGTTAAGGAGTTATGGAGTGAATCTAGGAATGGGGCTAGCCTAAAATGACAAACCAAAGGGAGGTTACTCTAAAATTAAGTAAGGGAAAACAGCCATTTTTATATTTGACACACCGTCTTGTTATCATGCACATTGCTATGAAGTTTCATCAAGATATTCCAAATTGTTACTAAGTTATTGAATGCTCAAGATTAGTACACACAAAAATTGCCTAAAAAATTTTATCTAAGGGATGCAACTCCAAAACAAAGAAAGGGATAGCAACTATTTTTATACGCAATACATTGTCGAACCCGCACACACATTGTCATGAAGTTTCATTAAGATATCCCATACTGTTTTCTAGTTATGGCGCGAACAAGTCTAGTAGGGCAAAATATAACCAAAGGGGCATAACTTGGTAACTAAGAAAGGGGGAGTAACCATTGTACGCTACATTTTGCCCCATCCTAATACATATATGCCTACAAAATTTCATGAAGAGATCAAAACGGTTACTGAGATATGGTGCGCACAAAAACGGATGGACAAACGGACAAACAGACGGACAAACGGACAGCGGCATGCCATAATGCGTCCGTTTTTTTTTCAAAACGAGCGTTTAAAAAATATTTGGATGGAAATAGTTTATACCTATGAAAGCAGTCGACGCTGTGGCTTTTCTTGGTTTAGCTAAGTATAATCGATATCGTAAACCTGATGCTATATGTGTCGTTAATGTTCTTTCAAAGTCTTCTGAGAGTTGTGCATTGTAAGCGTGATTTTCTTGTAACTTTAACTTTACAAAGGCGCTTGATGAAGTAAAATGCAGGTGTATCTACTGTTATTGTTAGACATGATAAATTTGATGTTTCAGTTTGCAGCTTTCATGTGTCAACTTACGCAGCTTATTTTCTTTGTCAGGATCAAAAGCAAATCTGACATTCGGAAACGGGTTTTCCCAGACCGGTGAGTCCTCTGTATTAGAGTTTATTTGTACTTCCTTGCTCGTCTCGTTGTAACTGATAGGTTTTGTGTTACAAGAAAGTTTGATATAGATATTTTTGCCTTCTGAAATAAAAACAAACAATTATTTTCATATGGTTTCTTTATCAGCATTTAGATAAACGACCAGTTGTTTGTCAGAATACAAAAATACACGTATTGTTTGACATGACTTGTAAAGTTCGAGTCGAAAGGCACTCTTTCTTCACTGGTGAGGACGTTAAAACGATATAAACGTTGGTCGTGTCCAAACATGTGTAAATACTTCACATATCGTATAGAAAATATTAATATTTGATTTGGCAAAATTTTACAGACAAATTATTGGCACTCCGAAGGTTTTAAATTGTGCTCCTCTTGGAGCTGATTTGTTTTCATTTTGCTATCGATTTTACGCCTTCTCTGATGATGAACAAACTGCAATTATTAAAGCATTCCACTCTACATCCAGATATGTAGATGATCTTTTAACTATTGACAATTCATACTTTGAAGGCATGGTGAATCGAATTTATCCGCATGGGCTGCAGTTAAACGAGGTCCGTTTGTTTCGTTTTTCTGATAAACTTTTGTCTAGTTTGAACGGATTTTTTTCGCCCAATTTTTATGATTACATGTACTTAGATTTTGATATAGTAAATTTGAATTTATTGGATGGTGAGGTCCCCCCCCTCCCCCCCCCCGCCCCTGTTACCTTTACGGCATTCATTTTTCCAAACTTATTCAACTTTAGGGTGACTGACTTCAATGCCCGTAATAAAATTTTGACTGCTAAACTTTTCAGACAGGGCTATCGGTATCATTAACTTTCAAAATGTTATTGCCGACACTATGAATTGGTTTCTAAATTCAATGTCGGATTGAAACCTCCTTTCGCAGCGGAACCAGAGTTTTATTGTGTCTTCGTCTATAAATTCAAAACAAACAAAAAAATAATAATGAAAAAAAACCTTGTAACATTATAAGTAAGGCTGATATTTCTGATCGATTTAGAAAAAATACAGACGTAATAGATATACCATAAATGTAATGCTACAGTCTGCATATTTAGTGGTGAATCCAATCATGGTAAATAACTTTCTTTCTGTCTTCAACTGCACGCCGGTGGCTCAGGCATGAAACTCAATAATAGATCTGACATGAAGCTATTTATTTTAGTTGGTTTGGGCCGGAGCGTTTCTTGTTCCTTGTTTGTTATATCGGGGTTCACTTGGTGGTTTTCTTTTGCTCTAGAGGTTTAGTGATGTTGACACCCCAGGGATCTCCATTAGCAGCAATACGTTGTTTCTGTCGGGTCTTCATCTTTGATTCATCCGTATGTTTTTGTTTCCTGTGAGTTTTCATTTATGGGTTAGGAAACCTTCATACGGTAAAAAAAGCTAACTAAATGCTTCTAACCATAGCAGGAGGGTGAGATTTTGGATCCATTAAACAAGTTTAAGCATCCCAGGAATTTCTGTTATGGTTCCTAAACGTTACATACTCTTATGTCTGTTCGTGTGTGATTTTTAGCAATGTGGTCCTGTGTATGGTTGCCCATTTCCATCTATTTTGTTTTGTAATTTAAAATAAAAATACGTTAATGAAAACAGATGCTTTATTCGTATGCAATTCTTCTACATTACGAAAGGGTGGTAGGTTAAACGCAATAATTACAAAATGAGATTCCAACAACAATTTTTGTTTGTGTTTCCATAGTCGTGTTGCTGCTTTTCATTGCTATATACCTACCGTCTCACAAGAGTGGCTAAACTATATTCATGTAAGACTGATCTCCCTTGTCCACTGAAACAATTTAGCTTTTGAGAAAACAAAAAAATGTCATTTAAAATCACTACTAGTTAATAACTTAATATTTCCACGATACAACACAATCATTATTTAAGTGTATACTGACAAAGTCTCTTGTGTAGAACTGCTAAATAGTGTCATCATAATGCGAAACAAAGACGGCAGTTACTGTTTAGAACGGATATTATATTGTTTGCAAAGTAGTCCAGCTGACCCTGTGAAGGGGGTACCTATACCGTAGAAGCCATAAATACAAGACACCTTCACCGATTTTGTTGATATTTACACCCAGTTAAGAGAAGCTGTAATTAGTTAGGTTTCGAGAGTCCAAAGGTCATACGACGTCCAAATTTGGAAGTCACGTGATTAAACGGGAACCGTGTAGGAGAAAGATAATCAAGATATTAGCCCTTAGGGTATGCTTTGAAGGAAAAAAGCGATCGCTTGCCTGAGGCCCGGTATTATTGCAGAACATGTATCACCAACGAAAGTTTTGATAGACCAAGTCTAGTGTTAACAAAATCGGGATCAACCCAGTAAAGGTGACCCTGGAAAAGCTGGTATTGATTTTTTTCTTATATTTTCGGTCTTTAAATATCACAATACCAGGGATGTGGGTAAAAGTTTGCTCTGGTAAAAAGCAGATTCCTTCTTTCATAGGGCAACCTCCACTGTTGGGGTGTACTTGGTGTCTAGGGTGCCTGACAGACCTCAAAGTGACATACTACCCACCCCATCCCCCACCCCTCCCCAAAAAAAATCGACAATTGCCGCGATCCACAGGTTAAATGTTACAATGATAGAGATATTACTTACTTTTCCGTAGGCTTGTGGCCTTAGGGGCAGTGGATGTTCTAGACCCACCGTATCTGGAGTACAGCATTTAAAAAATAGAACCATTTCTTTCCTTTTTTGCCTTTTACCTTCCCTGATTCGATGGCTGGCTAGATGGTTTGCGTTTTACGTCCTTTTCAACAGTATTTTAGTCTTTTTGGGACGATGGGAGGGTGTCAGGAAGGACTGTGTGCAATGGAATATTTATTACGCAGCCATAGGGAATTTATCCCTAATCCACTGAGCTACCTGTGATTTAAAAAAGGTGCAGATATACTGCCAGATTGACAGAGAGAATTTAAGTCTTTGACTGCCCGTTGGCAATCGAAAACGCGACCTTCTACACGATAAACGAGCGCATCATGGCGCTTCTCTTAATGTTGTATTATCTGCCTTTAAATTTTGGATTCTTTACGCCCGGCATTAGCCAGGTGTATGTTCTAAGGTTGACTTTGCAAAATGCGAGATGTATTCTGATTACCTTTGCTTTCTTCCTGCTTTCTGAGGCTACCAAAAGGTTTAATGTTGTTTGAGGGTGAAGGTGTTGTTTAATGATTTTATAATTCATTCTCTCGGAAGCAACAAAATGAATATGTATATTTGCTGCAATGGTGAGAATCAGTAAATACTCCGTTAAGTTAGTTCATACCTTTGTGATATTCCGAGTTTTGATGGATGAAAAAAAAACAACAGAAATTAAAATAAAAAAGATACCTTCCAGTTTCTTTCACTTTAATGTGTTTGGGACATTGCATATTTGCAAAGGATTCCCAGTTGTTAGATGTGCAATTTAAAGAGCAAAATAAGGGTGATACCAGACCAATTTTAATAATGTTTCTCAAAGTTGAAGCCTTTTTCATGAGTACAAATTATTTTGATCTCTGCATCTAGTCCCGTCCTTTTTCATTAACTTTGCTCCCTTCAAATACGTCTGGTCATTTGAGAACTTGACGTCCTAATAGCTACACAAACGGTGATCACTGACTATCGTTTTACTTTAAAATCCTACGAAAGAAATTATTCGTAATTATAATTACTAAGCAAAAACCAGAGGACCAATGGTCCAGTAGCTCACCTGACACCTTCTATCAACAGACACAATTTGTCAGTTTGCTCATTTGTTACAAATTTGAAACAATAGGCTTATAAGGAGTGCATATTTTCATTTCAAAATCTCAGTGACCATCAGCAAAGTAAACAAGTGACCAAGACCTTTGGTGACCTTATGCCTTCATGTATTCATTTAGTTAACCATATTTTCCAATTATTATATCTAGACTCAAAGAGTTTTCATGAAACCAACTGTTTAAGCATTTTCCCATATAAAAGCACAGCATACCAAAGCTGACCTTGCCATAAATTAGGTCAAGGTCAATGCCAGTCATGATTTGTACAAACTACCATGGGCCCGAGCCCCAATGCTACATACCATGCCACAAGGTCACTGGGCCTTTGGTTCTGGAGAAGAGAAGATTTTTTAGGGCTTTTACCATATATGAGCATGGCGGCAATCTTGGTCATGTGACCACGAACATCTGAACAAAGTTTGGTTTCTCTGACCCAATGAGCTCCGTATGATATATGGCTTCAAACAGCCGAGTGACTTTAGAGGAGATGATTTAAAATGTTTTGCTGGCGACAGAATCTCAGTGAACTTGAACAAAGGTCAAACATTGACCTTTAGCAACATGATATCTTCATTTGCTCATTTAGTTAACCATACATGCACCACATAAAATACCTAAGACTTGAATATCTACTGAGAAATCCAATGTTTAAGCATTTTCCGGTAAATATAAATTTATTGTCTTCTTTGAATGCTAAGTTCAGATGTGCCAAGATTCCACAGTCATGGGTTTGAAACAGTCTTACCTAAAATTTGATTCAAACTAAATGTGACTTAGTAGGCGTAAAGAAAAGACTTGAAATAGGTCCATATAATAATTATACCTGAGACATGCCTATCGGCCAAAACGTTAGAAAACTCTGTGTGTGTGTGTGTGTGTGTGTGTGTGTGTGTGTGTGTGTGTGCTTAAATATTTTTTTATTTGTTTTTTTTTGTTTTTCAAATAAATTCTACACTTGTTTTACTTCACACCTGTGGATAATGCCACCATTCAAGAAATTCAGAAATTAAATACTTTGCTAAATAAAAGTTAGCAACAGAAAGTGCACTAACAACTGGGTTCACTTCAATAACAACTCATGAAAATTTCACTGTCTTAGCTGGGCAAGCCTTCCTTTTAAAAGGAAATATTATTCTTCCTAGGGAATGATATGGGTTTTGGCTATTTTAGAGTGGTACCGCCTTTGAGATATGCAATCCTGATAAGCCCTAGGGATGATATGGGTTACGTGAGGTGTGTTACGGATGATATGTTTTTTTTTTCTCCCTAGGAAGTGATATGGGTTTTGGCTATTTTTGGAGTGATATGGCCTTCGAGATATACAGTCTTGATACGTGCATGAAAGTCTTTCCTATATCACATATAAAAGAAAGTATTTTCCAGTAAATATATGATAACGTAATATAAGCCTCTTCATGATACTTTCTATGCGGTCTCCTTTATGCATTAAAACAACAACAACAACAACAACAACAAAAACACTTTTACCATATATGAATAGATACATAGAGAATACCATGTTAGTGTCTTTTGGTATCAAGTTTATCAGGCGAGACCAGAAACAGCGTAGGAATGGCTAGGCTCACCTTTCTAAAGACACTTACATGGTGTTCTCTTTATTAAGCATCATTAGAAGATTTAAGTAATTATGTAAAAAGAGTCAAACGAATGAAAATCAAACACTATTTTGACGGAACTTGCTGACGTCGCGGTTGAGTTATAACGTAAGCCGGTGACGTATTTAACAAATCGAGCGCTGGTATCACGGCTAACGTCAGTATGTGGCCAATCATCTTTAGAGATCACTTCCAAAAGCATCTCCTGATAATATTGGCGCAAGCGCAGTTCTAAAGTGACATGATATCACAACATGTCATCATATCCCTGTTATCATGTAGATTTTGCAGCAGATGCATGATGAATGACTTTAACATGCCGTGCCCAGCTTGTGCGCATGAACATCCATGGTAATCGCTTTCAAAATCCAAGTAAACTTCGTCGAATTCCATGGCCAACCGGCTTATACTTGTAGGCTAGTTTGCCAGGCGCATTTCGAATGTGCCCCGAGCCAAACGTGTAATAAACTTATAAATCATCAAAAAAACATCCGAACTAGTGGAAACCAGCTTTTTCAATGACGTTATACCTACAATAGCTTTTTACTGATTGTACGAATCAAATCGCACACACTTATGCACAAATTCTATAAAAACGTATTTCTGAGCAATATCGTATTCCTCCTGTAGATCAGAATTTTATACATAATTGAAAGGTAATGCCATAATTTCATTTATGGCAGAATCCGTGTTTAGTTGGTTCAGAGTGTCAATAGTCGAACATACAATGCTCAGGTTTTTAAATGCTCTAAATTCTCATTTTCTTTGTACAATTTGCTTTACAGTGAAACATTGCCTTTGCCGATTATGAATTCTATAACGTATAACGTATATCTCTTATGCCGAATTTGTCTATTACCCGGTTATGATGGTTTAGTGTCACGTTTTCAGAACGGACGAGAACAATTTACTTACCTGCTACGATTCCGTACTTTTAACAAGGGACTACTAGGTAATGTCCGGTATAATTACCTAGTAAAAGTGACGTTTGAGTAGGTATCGCAAAACAAACCAAATCGTAATAAAACGTACTAAGACGTGGGAAAGCGTATATAAGGCGAAGTAGTAAGTAGAGAACGTTCACGTATGGCTTCGTATTTAGAACGTTTCGTCTACGTCCTAGTACGCTTAGACTACGGTTCAATACGTTTTTACTACGCTTACAGTAAGTACTTTGAAATCCTACGTTTAAGTTGGATTTTCCATTCAAACGTAGATAGGCTACGTATGTAGCATCCGTATATAAAACGTATTTACTACGTTTCAATAAGCGTATTCCCGTTTCGGTACTTTTTAATTACGTAAAAAAACCTAGTCATCAATACGTGACAGTGAGACTGAGGTTAAGCGGACCTCTATGGTATTCTTGTTACGTTTTTATACGTATTTAATGCGTTTCGGCTACGTTTTAATACGATTTGACCACGTTTTATTACGTGCTGCTACGTTTAACTAGGTATACGCTACGTATATCAAAATGCCATGTTTGAGTTAAAATTCTAAATAAAACGTAACAAGGCCACGTATTTAGCTATACTTGTATACGTTTTCACAACGTTTCACAACGTATACTTCGTTTTGCCACATTTCAAAACGAAGTAAAACCTAGCCCTCAATACGTGACAGTGAGACTGTGGCTTTAACCATTTATACCATATATCATCTCCCCTACGATAGTATGACTGCTGCAAACAGGTGTGTACTAAAAGCAAAGTATCTGGGTCACATGACCAAGATGGCCGCCACGCCCATATATGGTAAAAACCCTTCAAAAATCTTCTTCCCCAGAACCAAATGGCCTATGACCTTGAAAATTGGTATTTGTAGCATTGGGCATGCGGGCCCATCATAGTTTGTACAAATCATATCCTTGCGTTGACCTTGACCTAATTTACGGCATGGTCAACTTTGGTCCGTTAGGCTTCTAAATGGGAACGCTTAAACTGTGAATTTCTCAGAAACTATTTAAGTCTAAGGTACAATACTTAGTATAAACGGTCGACTAAATGACCAGATGAAGATATCATGTCACTAAAGGTCAAGGTCATTCCGTCGCACCGTCCGTCGTCAAGATTTTCAAACAGCTTTTCCTCCAAAACCGCTGGGCCGATCAAAGCCAAATTTTATATGGAGCCTCCATGGGTTGGGGGAACGAAAGTTTGTTCGGGGTATCTGGGTCACATGACCAAGATGGCCGCCACGTCCATATATGGTAAAAACCCTTCAAAAGTCTTCTTCTCCAGAACCAAATGGCCTATGACCTTGAAAATTGGTATTTGTAGCATTGGGCATGCGGGCCCATCATAGTTTGTACAAATCATGACCTTGCGTTGACCTTGACCTAATTTACGGCACGGTCAACTTTGGTACGTTAGGCTTTTAAATGGGAAACGCTTGAACAGTGGATTTCTCAGAAACTATTTAAGTCTAAGGTACAATACTTGGTATACATGGTCGACTAAATGACCAGCTGAAGATATTATGTCACTGAAGGTCAAGGTCATTCCGTCGGACCATCCGTCGTCAAGATTTTCAAAATTTCTCTTTCAAAACCGCTGGGCCGATCAAAGCCAAATTTTATATGGAGCCTCCATGGGTTGGGGGAACTAAAGTTTGTTCGAGGTATCTGAACACATGACCAAGATGGCCGCCACGCCCATATATGGTAAAAAACCTTCAAAAATATTTTTCTCAATAACCAAAAATGCCTATGACCTTGAAACTTGGTAAGTAGAATCGTGCATGGGGGGCCCATCATAGTTTATACAAATCATGACCTTGCGTTGACCTTGACCTAATTTACGGCACGGTCAACTTTGGTACGTTAGGCTTTTATATGGGAAAACGCTTAAACAGTGGATTTCTCAGAAACTATTTAAGTCTACGGTACAATACTTGGTATACATGGTCGACTAAATGACCAGATGAAGATATTATGTCACTAAAGGTCAAGGTCATTCCGTCGGACCATCCGTCATCAAGATTTTCAAACAGCTTCTCCTCCGAAACCATTGGGCAGATTGAAGCCTAATTTCATATGGAGTCTCAGTGGGATAGGGGAACTAAACTTTAAACCCGGTTTTGGGTCTCATGACAAAGATGGCTGCCATGCCAATATATGGTAAAACCCTTCAAAAATCTTCTTCTCCAGAACCAAAAGGCCTATGACCTTGAAACTTGGTATGTAGCATTGGGCATGCGGGCCTATCATAGTTTGTACAAATGATGACCTTGTGTTGACCTTGACCAAAATTTATGACATGGTCAACTTTGGTACGTCAGGCTTTAATACGGGAAAACGCTTATACAGTGGATTTCTCAGAAACTATTTAAGTCTAAGGTACAATACATGGTATATATGGTCAACCAAATGACCAGATGAAGATATTATGTCATTAAATTTCAAGGTCATTCCGTCGGACCATCCATCGTCAAGATTTTCAAACATCTTCTCCTCTGAAACCACTGGGGAGATTGAAGCCAAATCTCATATGGAGTATCAGTGGAATTGGAGAATTAAAGTTTATACCCGGGGTCTGGGTCACATGACCAAGATGGCCGCCATGCCCATATATGATAAACCCTTCAAAAATTTTCTTCTCCAGAACCAAAAGGCCTATGACCTCGAAACTTCGTATGTAGCATTGGGCATGCGGGATTATCATAATTTATACAAATGATGATCTTGCGTTGACCTTGACCTCATTTACGACATGGTCAACTTTGGTATGTTAGACTTTTATATGGGAAATGCTTTTATAGTGGATTTCTCAGAAACTATTTAAGTCTAAAGTACAATATGTGGTATATATGGTCAACTAAATGACCAGATGAAGATATTATGTCACTGAAGGTCAAGGTCATTTTGTCGGTCCGTCCGTCATCAAGATTTTCAAACATTTTCTCTCTGAAACCACTGGGAGATTGAAGCAATTTCATATGGAGTCTCAGTGGGATGATGGAACTTAAGTTTATACCTGGGTCTGGGTCACATGAACAAGATGGCAGCCATGCCCATATATGGTAAAAAACCTTCGAAAATCTTCTTCTCCAGAACTAAAAGGCCTATGACCTTGAAACTTGGTATGTAGCATTGGGCATACGGGCCTATTATAGTTTATACGTATGATGACCTTTTTATTCACCTTGACCTAATTTACGGCATGGTTAACTTTGGTAGGTTAGGCTTTTATATAGGAAAACGCTAATACAGTGGATTTCTCAGAAACTATTTAAGTCTAAGGTACAATACGTGGTATATATGGTCAACTAAATGACCGGATGAAGATATTATGTCACACTGAAGGCCAAGGTCATTTTGTCGGTCTTTCTGTTATCAGGATTTTCAAAACATCTTCTCCTCTGAAACCACTGGTCTGATTGAAGCCAAATTTCATATGGAGTCTAAGTGTGATCGGGGAATAAAAGTTTGTTCTCAGGGTCTTGACCAAGATGGCCGCCATGTCCGTATATGTTAAAAACTCTTCAAAATCGTCTTCTCCAGAACCAAAAGGCGTATGACCTTGAAACTTCGTATGTAGCTTTGGGCACTCAAGCCCCTCATAGTCTATACCTAATTTATGACACTGTTAGCTTTGGTACATTACGTAGGCTTTTATGTGGGAAAATGCTTCAACTGGATTTTTCAGAAACTATTTAAGTCTAAGGTACAATATTTGGTATATATGGTTGACTAAATGACCAGATGAAGACATTTTGTCGTTAAAAGTCAAGGTCATTCTTTGACTTTTGTACAAGGTCATTGAGATTCTGTCACCCGTCAACATTTTCAAACATCTTCTCAGAGGCCACTGGGGTCAATTAAAGCCATATTTCATATGGAGCTTCACCGGCATAAAGGAACCATAGTTTGTTCAGATGGTCTTGGTCACTTGATCAATATGGCCACCATGCCCATATATGGTAAAAACTCTTCAAACGTCTTTTTCTTGAGAACCGAAAGGCCTATAACCTTGAAACTGGGTACCGGACCGGTATGTAGCATAGGGCACTCAGGCCTATCATAGTTTATACAAATGATTACTGTATTTCATATGGAGCTTTAATACTGGGTCAAAGGAATCAAAGTTTGTTCAGATGATCATGGTCACATGAACATGGTGGCCGCCACGCCCATATATGATAAAAACCCTTCAGAAATCTTTGTCCAGAATCAAAGGCCAAGTGACCTTGTGGCTTGGTATATAGAATTGGGACTCAACATTAATTCCCAAGGGAAAGGGGTTATCTGCCCCTGCCTTGGGGCTATTTACATGTATAAACGCATTAAAATATATACCAGGACCAAGTATCAGGTGAGCTACAGGACCATTGATCCTCTGATATACTCTTATTGTCCAAACCGCTGCTTTTGTTCGTCTGTTGTGTGGTTCGTGACTGTTTTCGTTGGGTTAAAATACTGCGGAAAATAGGGATGAGATTTGGATCCAGTAAAACTACTGTACTTTAAGGCCCAAAGAAATACATTACTGACCGTTCAAAGGCGGTACTTCTTTTGTTTTTCTTCAGTTAAACATGTTGTTTTGTCCGCTGGTCTAGTGTCTATAGGCCAGGCCACCTAGCGCAGTTGGTGGCGCATCTGATTCAAGAGACAGATGTATCGGGTTCGACAACTGGTCCCGCAATATACTTTCGTTTCTCCTTCCGCTGATTCAAGAAGGGGAGTTGTCAGTTACTGGCGAAGTATGTGCACATAGTACAGCTTAACGGCTTATGAGGTCTAAGTCTGTTCATGAATAATGTGGTTAAGTAAATTGACCGTCCCGACATGGCCATAACTATTTACCATGGACGTAAAGCAAAAAAAAACAATAACAACTACAATCCATGTTCTTTAGTAGTATGGTCAGCTGAAAGCTGCCCAGTCTTGTTTCGGTGTTGTTTCGGTTTTTACTTAATATAGAGAATACCGTGCGTGACTTTCGTGAACTTTTGTCAAGTGTTTGTGTGCTTCTTTCCTTTCTGATCTTGAGGGCTGTAATATATGATTTGATTGTCTGAATTCCGTTTTTTTTTATTTCGTCTATTGAAATAATTCCGTATCGATAAGTATCTTACTTCTTATTTCATTTTGTTCTAGCTTCTAATAAAATAGTAGGTAAAGCCTACCTATATTTGGCAAACCCTTTGATAAATTGATCCCCTCAATTTTATCTATGGAAAGGACATAGCACGGCCTACTCTCGATCTGAAACAAATATAAAATATAAAAGATTTTATTTTAGTAATTTAAGTAAAACGTTATTAAGAATATTTTATACACAATAAAAAGACTTGTCAATGTTAAAATATTTATTTACTAATAACACAATAAACACAAATGTTTGGCTCTCAAAAGGGGGCTGCTCACATTTGATAGAAGAGTAGATTGTCTCAAGTATATGAATACTGAATGTTGCTTGGTTTGAGGTGGATGATCCCGGCCCCATAACCAGGGGTCTAGGCGATCCTAGCCAGAAAAAGACTGTTAGGGGATTGACCCCTGAGCAAAAAACTTTGGCTAGGTGATCCTAGCCAGAAAAAGAATGTAAGGGGGTTGACCCCTGAGCAAAAAAATTGGGCTAGGTGATCCTAGCCAGAAAAAGACTTGAAGGGGATTGACCCCTGAGCAAAAAACTTGGGCTAGGTGATCCTAGCCAGAAAAAGACTTGAAGGGGATTGACCCCTGAGCAAAAAACTTGGGCTAGGTGATCCTAGCCAACAAAGACTGTAAGGGGATTGACCCCTGAGGAAAAAACTTGGGCTAGGTGATCCTAGCCAGAAAAAGAATGTAAGTGGATTGACCCCTGAGAAAAAAAGATTCGGCTAGGTGACCCTAGCCAGAAAAAAAATGTAAAGGGATTGACCCCTGAGCACAAAACTTGGGCTAGGTGATCCTAGCCAGAAAAAGAATGTTAAAACTTATCCAGTATCCGAATTTGGTGGGCATAAGAAAGGCCATGTCAGCAGTGAACAACCCCAATCTAAAATCAGTTAACAACCTGAAAACATATGAAAGAACAAGTAAATTAACAAAACAGAAAAACGGTAACAAGTGTCAATAAAGACGAAAAAAAGCATGCTGGAGTTGCAGAATAAGAAGCAGCCAGTAGAACAATGAGCACTGAAATTAGCATAGAAATATCAAAATTTAAAGAGTAACTACACTTCAGGAACTGAGTGAATATACAATCAAGCCAAATGAGGAGGTGTTGGGGAGGTGGCGGGTTAGGCTGTATAATTCTCAAGAAAAACAGCTATTAAAGTGCATCGTTTCAGGAAGAAGTCTCTTTTTAAACTGACTGCATCTAACATTTACATATTTAATTGTTTGATTGCAGAACACTGAATACCGTATATACTGTATGTGGTACTGGGTAAAACTTGACCAGCTGCTACAATTAATAACATTGTGTATAAATCCCAATTTAAACAAAATTGTCAAATAACACTATTAGAATTTACGACTTGAGTTAACCCCATGGACTCGGTCGTTGATTATAACAATGCAAAAGTTAAAATATGTAGCTATGCCAGAACTACAGGATATTTGCCACATTCTGAAAAAGTCATACAGAACAGGCTTCAGGTCGGGACCGTGGTTACACTGGTAGGTTTCTGCTTTTCCGAAATTTCAGTTTGCTATTTCTGTGAGTCCGTTTGCTTGTTTTATTTTAGTTTCAATTTTGATTTCTGTGTTTCTGAGATATTACACTTATGAGCAAGGGATATTTCACGCAAACCGAACAATTAAGTGTCTGATGAACCAAAGCAGAAGCAAGGGCGAGGGTTGGTCGCAACCGCAAACCGATTAAGCCATCACCCCACCTCCCCCACCCTCAGTAATTTAATTACAGTCCCAAAGCTGTACTTCTGTTTTGGTTCTTCTACGTTGTTTCATTTCTTGTTTGTTGCTGTGTCTGACATTGATATATTGTTTGTGATGTTAAGGCTAGCCCGTTGGCCACCTACATGGGAAATGTCTGTTCTCATGGCTGCCGCTGATGATGTCTTTTGTGGTGACCAATTTTGTAATGTATTTTTCTCACATGGTGTCTTAGGTGGGAACTGGGATTGATTTTTTTCAGTTCATGAGAATTCCCCTGTTTATTTTTTTTTTCATCCGCTAACTGAGGTGATAATCGCCGAGGAACTGGATATTTTTAGAGCCGGGAGGGGCAGAATAGAAATTGAACCAATGAATCCTTTGTGTAAAATGCTTTCTCCACCTGCTGAATCTATATTATTTATTTCATGCCTTGAGGGTTTCAGAAAAACCTCCGACAGGGTATGGCTTACAGGTGTATCGGACACTGTAAGACAGTATAATAGCAATGCAAGTCCAGTTCTGCACCTTTTCAAAAAGGCTACAAGTGCAGTAAAGATGAATGACATCACGAGGGAATGAGTCAGGAAAGAAGTCGGAGTTAGGCAAGGATGCCTTCTCTAACCATCCTTTTGAACGTCTTCAAAAGATGAACATGGCTGACGCTCTGGAAGATTATGTCCAAAACATGAACCTATGCTAAATAGCTATTACCAATCTGCAAGTTGCTGAAGAAGAGCAGAAACTAGAAGTCCTGGGATAGTGGAAAGATGCAAAAGCCCTGCACAAAGTATAAAATGGAGAAATTTACTAAGGAATCATAAAACAGCGGTCATGGCATCTTAAGGAAGATAAAAGTTAAGGGTAGGAACAATAACAGTGAACAGTTTCAAATACCTCGCGGCTGTTGATTCTGGATGAGATGCGACACTAAGCATCTTGTTCAAAGACCATGTTACTATTGAGGATGTCCGCTGAAAGATCCAGGGCACCGTTTCACTAAACTTCGTAAGTCTACGATTTTCTTAAGTTTGATCGTACGAAAACCTTAGCCAAAAATTGCGTTTCACTAACGTCAAGATCGTAAGAAAATTCTTAAGATTTTCTTAAATTTTGTCGTAACTTTACGACAGGGTGGTGGCTGTCTTGGTTTAAACACTATTTTAATTGCATAATAATCATATAATGTACAACAAATACAAGTACAAACAATACAAAAATCATACAAATGGGATTCAGAAGAAAGTCCAAGGACTTATTTAAATCTGTATCCAAACGTACGTTCATCAGCCTGTACATTTACGTGTGAAGCGAATCTGAGCTGCCCTGTTTCATTTAGAGGCCTTTACCTAGGCGTAGAAAGAGGGTCAGGTAGCACCCTCCCCCCCCCCCCCAATAATTTTGGAATGCATGGCTGCCCCCCTCATGCCCCCTCCCATGCCCCAGAAAGAAGAAGAGAAAAAAGGTTGCCCTAAGGTTTGCACCCCCTCCCGAACCTTTCTAACTCTATGCCACTTGATAGATCTATCACTGACAATGATGAAACATGTGCATGTGCAGGCTGATCTGACTATTCCCAGTCTTTAACACAGTTATACTGGGCCTTAGGTTCCAGTTCATATAGGCATCATGGGAAAGTGCTTTATGCGGCTAAGGATACTTAGAAATTGTATCATGCTGCTAAATACAATGTAGCAACAGTTCTTTGAGGGACAGCTAGGTCATCCTTAAAATTGTGTTTGTTGCAATTGTCTACTGAGGTGTGGGTAGGTTGGAAACATTTTTTGTCTGTAAAAATTGTGTTTCTTTGCAATTGTCTACTTAGGTATGGGTAGGTTGGAGATATATTTTAAGTGTGGGAAGGTAAGATTGACAAGGTATTTCAGACTCAAACTGTACTGGCAAACTAACAAAAATAAGTAGTAGAAAAACAAAAGTAAGATGGTAGGTAAGCAATTGCTAACAATTAAAATTTAAATTCAGGCCTTGTGTTTTGACATTTTAAGCTCTGACTTCATTTGGGGTATATTTAAAGGCAAATTCTTGTGAATTTTACCAATATTCACTTAGCTTGAAGCATTCAGAGCCATATTGCCAGGAACATCCTGTGGTATTATTGGCATTATTAGCCAAAATGTAGGGAAAAAAAACAACAAGAAAAACACTTGTCATAATTCCTTGTAGACCTGCAAATAGCAAAGTAAAATATTTTGATAAAATACAGTCATGTATTGATGTAAATCTGGCAGGAACCCATTAATATCATTACTTGGCAGCATCGAACACTTTTTCACATAGCCAGGTTGTAGGTGCTGTTCATTGGCAGATCCAAGATATAGGTTATGGGGGTTTCTTAGGTTCCAAGTAATTAAGTGTTCTATTCAGAAAATTGAGGGTCCTGTTTTCATATTATCTTATTAATACTTCTTTAATTTTGTCCAAAGCAGCTACAAGAATATTTTTTAACAAATATTTTGTGATATATATATTTTTTTTCAGTTATTCCCAGTAACTGTATCCATTCTGATGCCAGAATAAATATCTCTCTGTTTATGCTGTAGTCTACCTTTGAGAGTCCCAGAAGATCCAACAATTTTTTTCTGGGAGCCTGAGAATAATTAATTTGGGGAGCCAATGATACAAATTCTTGTTTCAGGAAATGTATAGGGCATGAATTCTGAGAGTGAAGTTACTGAAGTATTTCAGGACTGACAAGTCTGAAGTATAATTTTCCCCCAATTGTGTCATGAATGTCATTTGAATGAGGATACAACATGGTTCAGCACAATATGATACTGCAGTGCAGAACTGCAGTGAATGAAATCTGATGAAGTTTGCAATGAGATTTTATGGAGTAAAGTGAGGCTCCTGGCCTAATTTTGAAAAAATAAGTTACATATATTATTTTTCTATTTTAGTTTTATTTATTTATTTATTTTGAAAGAAACATGACTGTGCTGGTCTTGTCACAAGTCTTTTTGTGTGGTCATAGGTGGATTGAAAAATAAGTGAGAATTGTAAGTGAGTGGGGAAATTTGGTGAGAATCTGTCTAATTTTTGGTGAAAGTTAGCATCTGTATACCAATTTATAAAAAAAAAATGGTGTAGATATGGAGAATTACAAATGAAAAAAAAAATACTTTTCTTAAACTGGTCCTAATATGACTGGTAATGTTGATTTCTTTTATATCTGTCATTATGCTCAAATGTATATGGCGGCATGTTCATTTGAACTGTGATAATGACAGAGCTGTAAGAAGATTGAATGATGATTCTGACACTTTTTTTTCATTTCTCCATTGAAAATGTACCTGAGGGCTTTTCACTTGCATAATTTGTATAAAAAAACAAAACAACTACAACAAAAATAAAAAAATAATAATGATAAAAATAAAGAACCAGTAATCACTTCTTTCACAGGCCTTATACTGGCAAAGCTTTTTCAAGCATGAAAAAATTTCAGTGCCTGAAAATAGATTTTAACCCATTGCATTCTGGGTGTTTTTTGTCATCTGCTGAAATTGTTGTCTGCATCAAAAATCAAGAATATTTTGACAATATTGGTCTAACTAACTTTTGTAGAAATGATGTCTTGGCAGCAAACAGTCTGGATCTCAGATCAGGCCCCACGTTTGTGGGGCCTGATATGGATCCAAACTGTTTGCCCAGATACCCCTCAAGGGGTATCCCGAATAGAATGGGTTAAAATTAAAAATAATGGGACAAATCAGTCTCAGACCTGACAAGTATGAGGACTGTTTTCAGTACATAACTGCTGCAGAATCAACAACATCACAAGGTAAATGTTTGAAGAGATGGGTAACCATTGATTTAAATGAAATAGATGCTACGTTGGTAACACAACAGTTTGATTTTCTGTATATCTGAGAAGAATCTCTCTCTGTGTGTTATATGGGCTAGTGTTTCAAATGCTGCAGAACTTGATCAATTTTCTCCTATCACAGACATTAATTTTGTAAGTATTATGACTATTTTTGGTTTGTTTGTAGATGAAATTCCATAAAAAATTCTTGTAAATGCACAAGTGTCTCTGATCAGTGTCTAGGATTTGTTATGGGAATTTGGTTAGGATTATATCATCAGCTTGATATGACTGACACCAAATAAATCATTTTAAAGTTCTATTGCTGGTTTTGACAAAAATTGGATTTAAGGATATTGTTACATATCATATCATTTCCATGAACATCAAATTACCATAAAATTTCTGAGTATTGGGACAGATACATGTAGGGCTGAGAAAATAGTGCAGTCCCTGATTGTACTGCTGAGTCATTTGCCTTTCTATCTGTATCTTTTGGTTTCATGCTTGCATTGTAAAACTGTATTGTTCCATTGTTAGTATAAACTGCAATAAGTATTTTAGATGTCCCAATATTTAGAAATTTTTTGGTATATATCTAAGTGTGTTTTGGCCAGTAGCACCTTTACTATTCGGAGTATCTGAAGGAAAGTTCAAAGAAATTATCACATTGAGATCAGCTCTCTGTTACCATTAGCATTTGACTGACAATATTATCTGCCCTTGCCACATGGGCTATTCCTCGATTTCCTTTCGTTGACTGGGCGGTGCTCTTAGAGGCTTGTCATTCAATGTCAAAATCGAGCAGTCCACATGAAAAATCGGTAAAGTAGCATGCTCATGAGTTGTTACGAATAATTGGCAGATTAAAAATGCCCGGTAAACGCTATCAGTCATCGCAAATGAAAAACAGTTTCCATACAGGCACGTCGAAACGACGTCGGAAGAACGTCAAATCAATGTTATGACGCTTTATTGACGTGTATACAAGGATGTCCGATGTCATAACGTTGCATCGACGCCGTCACGACGTTGTTTAGACGCTATCTGTATGCTGGGTTGAAAGCAAAAAAATAAGAATATTGTTGTGCGATCTACAGTCATTCCATGCCTTTTGTAAAGGTGAGCTTTGTTCTGCGCGAGCGAACATAAAAATTATTACCGCATTATACCTTTTTAGAAAATATACTCGTCGAAGGTAAGGTCAGAAATAAGCACCACCCAGTCAACGAAAGGAAATCGAGGAATACTATACATGTAAAAAAATTAGTTTTTGGCTTGTAGTTCATAGATGTGGAATATCTTGGTTTTTGAACCACAGCACAATTTCTCAATTAATACCAGTTTTTCTTCAGGGGGAAAGCATAAGGATAGTAATCGAATGACACTAAAAAAAATTCTTATCTTTTAATTTGAGTATATTTGTATGTATGACATTAGTATGGTGGTATAGCATCAAATTACCGTAAAAGTTCTTAGTATTGGGACAGATAGGTCTGTGCTAACTGTGCAGACCCTGATCAGATGGATACTTTAGGAACCATTTGCCTGCCCATTAAATGCATCTTTCGATAATTGCATTGTTGCATTGTAAAATCAAACAGTTTCATTTTAGGACAACTGCAGTATTTTATTTAGGTTCCAATTTTTAGAGTTGTAATGGTATATTTTAAGTGGCTTTTGGGTGTAGCTTCTTTACTATTGGGACTTTCTGGTTGAAAAGTTCCAGAAATGATCACATTAAAGTAAGCTCTCTCTTAATATCAGCATTTTGATGACTGAGGTTAACTGCCCCTTCCATAGGGGCTATGTACATGTCCAAAAATTAGTTTTTGGCTCCTGGTTCCTTTATTATGTGGAATATCTTCCTAAAATTTCACACAAATGATAAAATATAAGTAGTCTTTCTGGAATAATCAGAATTTTGTCTGACATGACAGCAGTCCTCTCCCCTTGGTAGGAGCCAGTAGCTCAGTGGGTTAAGAGCTGGTCTTCTCATCTAGGTGTCCCAGGTTCAAATCTGGCTGGAGGTGGAATTCTTTCCAGCCATAAATGGGAGCCCATTGCTCACAGCCTTTCATTATCATTACCATTTATCCTGATATGACTGAAATACTCTTGAAAAGGATTACTATATCCACATGGTCTTGTTTTCAGCTGCCCTGTTGCTTTGGCAAGTCCATCCCTGTTCATTCTTTACTATTTTATTTCCACCTTTTATTCTGTGTACCTCTTATTCTTTTTGCCATTTCACTGTGCCCTGTAGAAGCATCTTTGCGATGTGGCCAGACTACCTTGTTTTCTCTTTTCTGACCATAGTTGGGTCACTGAGCTCCAGATAAGAAGGGGTATTCAGAGGATAATATTTCTCTTATTGTTCATCAAAAATGTATGTTGTAGAATTAGATCTGTCTCGGCCAGATGGTTCTAAGAAAGGGTCACACCATATGTTTTTATGGAGAAATACAGATAATTATCCCTAAGTTATCTTCTTCAGCCCTTGTTATGTGGAGCACATGCAGTGTGTCATATTCTCGAATGGCTGCTTGGATCTTTCTGAAAATAAATCCCCATTAGTTATGATATGGTCTTTACAGATCACAGATGTTCATGCAGTAATCTTTGGTAGCATTTTATATGGAAGACCTGTCTTCTTTTCTCTAGCTCTACTGTCAAAGCCCATGATTTACAGGCATTCATAAATACAGATACAACAAAACAGTGCATCAGATTCACCACTGATCTAAGCCCTGAGAATTGGTTTCAGCTTTGTTGGAGCTGTAGTTACTTGTGCAATCCTTGAGAGAACCTCTGGTTTTGAGCCATCATCAACTGATACCTTTGCTGCAAGGGGCTATGTACATGTCTAAAAATTTGACTTTGGCCTGTAATTCCTTAAATTTTTAGAATATCTTGGTGTAACTTGGCAGAAATGAATAAAGAGAGTTTTTTTGTTTGTTTCTTTTTTGACAGTCAGACTTTATTGATGGGAGTATCTGCCCTAATGCTTTGTATATAGTGGGCTTCTGAATGCCCATAAATGGATTTTGGCCTTTACTGCATTTACTTTTCAGAACTTTCGGTGAAACTTCACAAAAAGGATTGAAATAAGAAAAAGTAAGGCAAGCTTACTGTTACAATCAGCATTTTGTCTGACAGGGTTATCCGTACCTTCTATAGGCTCTCTACATGTCCCAAAAGTAATATTTGGCCTATACTTTCTATATGTTTGGAATATCTTGGCAAAACGTCTGTAAAATTTGTTTTATGTTCCACAGTTAGCATTTTGTCAGACTAGGTTCTCTCTGTCTGTCATGGGGGATATTTCTGCAATATATTGGTATTTTCTTATTTCTCAGTATACCATATTATTCTTATTAAATGCCCTAGGAGCATTGCATTTTACAAAAGAGGGACACTGTTTAGAGACTGAAGAGTGGCAAATAATTTACTCCCTAGAATGGTTTCAGTTAACAGGATTAGGTAAGAATGTTAATTCCCCTGTGAAAAAAGTTTAAAAACTTATAATTTGTTCTGGAACTGTTCAAAACGTTCAAGTACAAATCTTGAACTTCAATAACAGTTCTTGAACTTCAAAATTTAAGTTCATGAACCTTTGTAGTTTTTGAACTGTTCTTCTTGAACAGATGAAGTTCTAGAACCAGTAATTCTTGAACTTGCTATATTCTTGAACCGCCATTATTGATGTGAAAAAAGTTCAAGAACAAATTATAAGTTCTTCAAAATTTTCAAAAATCGTTTCTTGAACTTCAAGAACAGTTCTAGACCCTCAAGATTTAATTTCATAAATCTTTGTAGTTCTTGAACTGTTGTTCTTGACCATATGAAGTTCTTGAACCAGGGGTTCTTTAACAAGTTTGCAATGTCCTTCAGAACATATGAAGCGCTTAAGAACTAGTGGTATTGACTGGCAGTGTTCCTGAACTTCCACTTTTGATATGGCATTATGTCATCACATCCTGTTTATACTACAGGGTGATCAAAGTCAACCAATAGAACATCTTGTTACTCCAGAGCCCACCAACAGAAAATAATGTTACTATTTTTTCCATTTCCTGTTAAGGAGAGAACAAGGAATAAACTTGACTGAAAGTTATTTTGGAGCATCAGATTTATCAGTTAAGCAGAGGAGATTCAAAGTAGTATTATCCAAGATTGGAAATAGCAGGCAGAAAAGCAAAGGCTCTCCAAAGGCAAGGCAGTTTAAATTTAGCTAGAGAGTGCTGAAAATATCGGAGCATGATATTTGCTTTACATTTTTGTAAAACAGGTTTCTTATGGAAAACAGTTTATGCAAGAAGGTCGTGGAAGGGGTGGATTCCCAATATCAGAGCAGCTGGGATCTGGTTTGGTGTTGTTTGTCTATATGCATTTGGCTTACATGGTTAGTGTGTCAAAGAAAATAATTATTGCTTGTCAGAGGCTTTCTTGCAAATATCTGAAAAAAAAGTGGAGCAGTGTGTGAAATCATCTATATCAATATAAAAACATATGTCTGGAATTTTGGATTTCATTTAATAGATATTAACCTTTTCTGATGTTAGAGCATTGCAGCTAGGCTCAACTGAGGCTTTGCTGTTTACCGTTGTGATAAGTACCCATTCCCCACGAGCTGGTTCATATTTTTGCTTAGACAGAGCATGTTAAACTATGTTTCAGTTTTTGTATTCAGTGAGTTCTTATGGTTCAAGAACTTGTTCTGGAGCAGATCTGGGGCTCTAAATGGCCGTTTCTACAACACTCCACAGCTCTTGAACAATTTAAGATGATTTTGCCCGTCATTTTATAGTTCAAGAACTTGTTCTAGAATAAGTTCTTGAACTCTAAATGGCTGCTAGTTCAAGAACTGTTTCCGAACAAGTTCTTGAATAGTTCTTGAACTATAAATGACCACTTTTCTAGAACTCCACAGTTCTCGAACTCTCAAGTTCTTGAACTTTGTCCAAGAACTGGGGGGTTCTAGAAAAGTGGTCTATAGTTCAAGAACTGTTCAAGAACTTGCTCTATAACAATTCTTGAATTATTCTTGGCAATTTTACAGAGGATCTGACTGTGTCGTCACAGACAAATGCTTGCAATGATGGGGTAAACATAAAAGCTATACCAATGCCTACTGGCCGTAGGGGCTGTGGGGGTTAGAGGCCCACTGTATCTTGGGCACAGCATATGAAAGGTGGAGCCCATCCCTGTCATTTCAGTGTTAACACGTGTATGTATAAAACTGGCAGCAGAGATTCTTATGTATGAAAGTTTGCAATTTTGGCAAATCAGTATTAAACTAGGGAAGAGGCATTTAGTTAGAGCGGAACATTTATAAGGATTAACAAAGTACATATGTTTTAGTTTCACACCTCAATGCCTCTTTGCTGATGCAATTCTAATGAGATGTAGGGAAGACTTTCATAACTCCACTTTATCTCTTGCATCATAGGCATATGAACATCTTATAGACTCTATTTCCAGCATTCTGGGCTTTTTACTATCTGCATTTTTGCACCTGCTTCATTGTTTGGCTAATATGTATGAAGCATAGAGCAATTTTCTTTTTCTTTTCCATTTTTTTTTCGGGAGCGGGGGTGGGGAGGAGGTGCTCACCTATCCCAGTGATATGATTTGATACGTATCCTGCAATCTAGAAGACCTGTGAAGGATAGGGGACAACCTCGGAGTTCCATTGTGAAATTACTTGTGAGCATATACTGTAGTATTGATTGATTATGACGAAGAAATCAGCCGTTGCGTGGGGTTAACGGTAGCGAAGAAATTCTTTAACGACAAAAAAGTCAAGGGTGGAATGAAATTCCAGCATGCACAAAACCGGTGCCGTTTGTTCACTTCGCTGGGCGTCCCGGGGCATTCAGCGTAATGTTTTTCATCGTAGAACGAAAATAATTTAATGTTGTGTTGCTTTCTGTCGCGTCCAATGTATATTTATTTTTGTTATGTTTTAAGCGACTGTTTACATTGCTATACGTTTTTTATATCTCCATCGATTGAAGAGTAGCTACGAATTCGTAAATAACTCGTTCGTATGTCAAGAACTTACGATGACGTTAGTGAAACGGTCTTAAGAATTTCTTAAGATTTTCGTAAGTTGAAATCTTAAGATTACGGAATTCGTAAATCTACGAAGTTTAGTAAAACGGTGCCCAGTTATCTAACGAAGAACATGACACTTATCATTTATGTACAACTCTGAGCATGACAGGTATCATATAACAACTGCATATTAGTCAATAAATATATTAAGACTTCAATATATGTCAGGTCTTACCTTAAATTCTTTATAAGGGTCAAACCTGTAACAGAAATGAAACACAATGAAGGAAATCATTCCAGAGTTTTAACTGATTAACTTACTGCAATATTGTATTCAAAGCAGCCGATGTACAACCCTATGGCAGGCTTATTAACAAAATTCATACGGGCTCAAAGACACCAGTTCCTGAAAAAGCAGAACCTCCAGGTAGTAAAACAATGGACGGCTTGCCATTTCTTTATTTATAGTATTCAGCAGTCCCACCACATTGCAGGTCTGAATAAAAAATGCGGAAGCTGGCTAAGCCCTTTATGAATTCAATCAATTACTGGTAGTTAACCACCAGGAAAAGGAATATGACGTCTCACAATATTATATATATTTTATCCCCAAAATTTCTTGGTACAAATATTGAAGTGTACAGAAGTAGTGTAGAAAAAAACACAAAGTTTGATCATTATTATTTTATTTTCCATCAAACTGCAGATGGAAACACATTGATTGTACGTAACCAAAACGCTTCATATAAGCGAACTTATCACAGCATTCAAGTGCCCATCAGATCCAGTTTTTGTCTCTTTTCCCTGTTATTTTTATCGGTTCTAAATAGAAGTTAGGTAATCTTGAAGTTGTAAGTGTTTCATGTATTTACATATCTTTTAATGTAACTTCATTGATGAATGGTACCTGTGTTGCTAGAGTGAGTGTGAGTTTGTTTTCGAAGGTTTACTGTTCCGTTCTGTGGTTTACCTGTCTGTGGTTTTCTTCTTCTATCGATGTCCTAGGCGGGTTGCGCTATGTAGTTGTGGCCTTTTTTATAACTGTTTTAAGAGTTATTAATAGATTCTAAAAGAAATAATCATTTAAAGCAATGAGCCGACACACAAGATCGTCAAAAACAGACTCGTACTCTGTTAGTTATTACCCTTGCGTATTAAGGAGGAAATCCACTTACACATATTCCCAACTGTAAGTTATGTCAATGGGGTATATTTTGTGGTCCTGAAAAAAGATAATAAAACAGTATCCTATTAGTTACAAATGCAATGTTTATAGGGTATATTATGAGACTTCGATAGCCACATCTAGCTAGTGTTGCGCGAAACAACACCAAAAAATATTCAAATAAAGATACCCAAGAAAGGTCACAATTACAACAATGCACATCTGAAAATAGACACCGAAACTGGAGAAAGGGAGAAATGCAAACATCGAAATGGTACATCATAGTGTCGATATAAAAGATGTTACACGAGCGAGCCTTTGGCGAGTTTCATAAATTTCATATGAAATGACCACGAATGTAAGATTCTGTTTATCATATGACCCTTTAAAATGTGATTTTATCGTCTTCAAAATGAGCATTATTTCAATAAGAAAACACATTGTTGACATGGACGTTGTCAATGATGTTACGCGTACGCGCCAAAGTGTTTTTATAATTTCCTTTTTGGGGATTTTATCGATGTGTAAACGCCGGCGAATCACTCACAAACGGAAAAGCCCAAAGGGCTTTATGTTAAGTTTGTGAGGGATTCACCAGCGTTAACACATCGATAAAATCCCCAAAATGAAAATCTATTTCTTTTAGTTCCAACTTTGTGCTTCCTTACGTTTTATTTTGGCTGCATTGTCCATGGATTTACTACAGTAAAAGATCAGTTAGAATTGTTCTAATAACTGACCTTTTTGAATGTATGTGAAACTGTAGAGCTGTCCGTGTTTATTTTACCAGCCTCTGCTAGCTCAATGGTTTCTGTACCAAGACTTTGTTTGTTCACTACTAGCTCAACATCTGTAGGGGATATAAAAATCAGATAGATATATATGTTAGAGAAACTTTTGTTTTAGAGTCAGATACGTACGTGTTTACAATCAAAAGTTCTAACAGGCGACTTACTTTTCATTGAGTTTCTTAAAACCCCGAAACAATCTTACAGTTCTATTTACATCCCCAAAAAGGCAGATGTGTCAGTCAAGTTAGCCATGATAAGGTTTGACAGAGTTCATAACATCACATCTAGGGTGCGCCGATGAACACAAGTACCCTCATTTTTAAAATTCACAAAATTCAGCATTCCGTCACATTTTATTAAAAGTCACTTTTTGAAATATCCAATATATGTGAGCAAAAGCATTTCATTACTAAAGCAAATGACTAAAATATAGATTTTTATGCAGAAATGAACACTCTTTCTGCACGACAGTGGTCGCTTTGGGTCAAAATGTTAAAACTTACCCCACCACTTAATGCAAATTCTTGTTAATTTTGAAAATGGGGGTACCCGTATTAATTTTTGCCTCCTAGATACAGTTAAACTGCATAATGCTTAACCTTCTAATGGTATGGTTTACCGACATATTTGCCTATATGTGGCTACAAACTTAAATGTGAGATTGCTAATAGCCTTGAGAAAAATTATATAAACAAAGTATTCGAAATTTTGGATAGTATATATCTATTTTATAAATGTGAAAAAAAATTTACTGTTTTCTACCTCTTGCTCATTTTAATCAATATCATATCCTAAATTCATATTAAACCTTTGGCGCTATCACTGCCGATCGGCTGGGTACAAAACTGGATATAAATTAAAGTTTAATCTAAAGACGGAAATACAATTTTCATCAGCTTTGTTCTGATTTCAATGCGGAAACATATAGTCTTATCTTACGCTTGCTTAAGCCGTGACGTTTGGTCAGTAAATGAACATTGAAGAGGTGGAAATTTTGATAGCTGGGATTTCTATTCATGAGCGGTAATGCGATGTGCAACTTAACCCACACCTTTTAAACAACAGTAAGACTGATAAACATTTCGTGTTCAGTGCGAAAACGCGTACAAACAAAAGCTTCCTTTTGAAAGCGGCGGCTAACGTTCGTTTTATTTACTCAATTGTCGAACACACGTAGCATTGTAACTGCATAAGCGGCATTACCTAATATTTTAAGAAATGCCTACATAATTAAAACACAACCAAGATTACATAATTTATAATTCTTACAACCGTGGTTGGAGTGTTTCATTTACAATTATTGCACTATGAGTTCAGCAGAAGCAAACTTACTATCTATAAAATAAAAACGAGGGCATTCGTATTCTTTCTTTGATATCGCATTATTACTTCACACGATTGCAGTATGAGGCAAAAGTAAAGGGGACATCTCAGATGGAATCTGAAAATGCACACCTTAAAGTGTTATTAATCACAGATTTGGGGCGAAGAAAAAAATCTGCATAAAATGCTTAAAAATACAACTCTTCCCAAAACTTCGCAGATGCCTTCTTTATATTTTTCTTACAATTTGGAATACCAAAATGCAGGACTTAAAATGTTAAAAGGGTCTATATAGGAAAACATCAAAGGGTAATTTTTCGCAAAGATTAAAAACAAGTAGCCCAAGGGCAACGACCGCTCACCTGAGTTCTAAAATGTAAGCTTCCAGCTCAGGTAAGCTGATAAACAGGCTGCAATTCTATAGAATTCTATGACCCCATGGGGTGTGGCAAGTTTGGACCCCCAGGGGCTTGATTGGTAGGATTTATTTAGAGGACCCCTATACATTACTACATACTAAATACATAAGCTCTTGGCCTTATGGTTTCACAGAAGAAGGTTCTTTAGCTATAATACGGCTCTATATAAACAAACGACCCCCTGGGGTGTGGCTAATTTGGACCTCAGGTGCTTGATTGGCAGAATTTATGCAGGGGATCACTAGACATTGTTGCATACTAAATATGTAAGCTCTGAGCTTCATGGTTTCAGAAAAGAAGATTTTTGAAGTCTTTCCCATTATAAGTCTATGGGAGCAGCATTGCCAATTTGGACCCCAGGGGGCATGGTTGGCAGGATTTAAGTTAGAGACCACTAAACGTTGCAACATACTAAAGAAGTTAGCTCTAGGCCTCATGGTTTAAGAGAAGAAGATTTGCCCAATGTAAGCCTATGGGAGCTAATGACCCCTGGCGTGTGGCCAATTTGGACCCCAGGGGCATGGTTGGCAGGATTTATGTAAGGGACCTCTAGACATTGCTACTTGCTACATATATAAGCTCTGGGCCTCATGGTTACAGAGATGAAGATTTTTTAAATTTTAACATTGTAAGTCTATGGTAGCTTATGACCCCGGGGCATGGCCAATTTGCATCCCAGGGGCATGGTTGGTAGGATTTATGTAGGGGACCACTAGACATTGCCACATGCTACATATATAAGTCTCGGCCTTATGGTTTCAGAGAAGATAATTTTTGAAAATTTTCTCATTGTAAGTCTATGGGAGCTTATGACTCCTGGGGTGTGACCAAGTTGGACCCCAGGGGCATGGTTTGCAGGATTTATGTAGGGGACCACTAGACATTGCTACATGCTATATATATAAGCTCTGGGCCTCATGGTTTCAGAGAAGAAGATTTTTGAAGGTTCTTAGGCTATATAGCTATATATAAACAAATGACTCCCTGGGGCGTGGCCAATTTCAGCCCCAGGGGCATGGGTTGCAGGATTTTAGTAGGTGAGCACTAGACATTGATACATGCTATATATATTAGCTATGGGCCTCATGGTTTCAGAGAAGAAGATTTTTGAAGATTTTCCCATTATGAGTGTATGGGAATTTATGACCGCTGGGGCGCGGCCAATTTGGGCCCAGGGGCATGGTTGGCAGGATTTATGTAGGGGACCACTAGACATTGCTACATGCTACAGATATAAGCTCTGGGCCTCATGGTTTCAGAGAAGAAGATTTTTGAAGATTTTCCCATTGTAAGTCTATGGGAGCTAATGACCCTCGGGGCGTGGCCTATTTGGGCCCCAGGGGCATGGTTGGCAGGATTCATGTAGGGAACCACTAGACATTGCTACATACCAAATATATAAGCTCTGGGCCTCATGGTTTCAGAGAAGAAGATTTTTGAAGTTTTTCCCATTATGAGTGTATGGGAGCCTATGACCCCTTGGGCGTGGCCAATTTGGACCCCAAGGACTTGGTTGGCAGGATTTATGTAGGGGACCACTTAACATTGCTACACACTACATATATAAGCTCTGGGCCTCATGGTTCCAGAGAAGAAGACTTTTAAGGTTCTTAAGCCATACAGCTATATATAAACAAATGATCCCCTTTGGGCGTGGCCAATTTGAGCCCCAGGGGCATGGGTGGCAGGATTTTAGTAGGGGAGCACTAGACATTAATACATGCTATATATATAAGCTATGGGCCTCATGGTTTCAGAGAAGATTTTTGAAGATTTTCCCATTGTAAGTCTATGGGAGCTAATGACCCTCGGGGCGTGGCCTATTTGGGCCCCAGGGGCATGGTTGGCAGGATTCATGTAGGGAACCACTAGACATTGCTACATACCAAATATATAAGCTCTGGGCCTCATGGTTTCAGAGAAGAAGATTTTTGAAGTTTTTCCCATTATGAGTGTATGGGAGCTTATGACCCCTTGGGCGTGGCCAATTTGGACCCCAGGGACTTGGTTGGCAGGATTTATGTAGGGGACCATTTAACATTGCTACACACTATATATATAAGCTTTGGGCCTCATGGTTCCAGAGAAGAAGACTTTTAAGGTTCTGAGGCTATATAGCTATATATAAACAAATGATCCCCTTTGGGCGTGGCCAATTTGAGCCCCAGGGGCATGGGTGGCAGGATTTTAGTAGGGGAGCACTAGACATTAATACATGCTATATATATAAGCTATGGGCCTCATGGTTTCAGAGAAGATTTTTGAAGATTTTCCCATTGTAAGTCTATGGGAGCTAATGACCCCCGGGGCGTGGCCAATTTGGGCCCCAGGGTCATGGTTGGCAGGATTTATGTAGGGGACCACTAGACATTGGTACATACTAAATATGTAAGCTCTGGGCCTCATGGTTTCAGAGAGAAAGATTTTTGAAGTTTTTCCCATTATAGGTCTATGGGAGCTGTATGTTGCCATGGCAACCAGAGTTCCAATCCAATCTGCCTTTAAACCTAATGCAGTCAATCCCCCACCCCAACAATGCTACACATAAAATTTGATCAAGATTAGCCTGCTGGTTTAGGAGATATTGGTGTTTGAAAGTGTGGACGCCGACGACGCCGACGACGCCGACGACGCCGACGACACCGACGCCGACGGACGACGGACCAAGGCTATACTATAAGCTCACCTTGACAGGTGAGCTAAAAACAACCATTGTTAATAAAATGTATTTATGTCTGAAAGTACTTTAATGCATAAAGAAGGGCGTCTAGCAATTATTTTTTTTTTCAATAAAACGCAGGTGATTCTACACTTACAAGGTTGAACAGCTACACTTACACACCTGTCTTCGTCTCTGTTATGTAGTATTTATACAGATTGTGTTATATAGGTATAACCGCCTATCCTACATTTAACAAATGCATCTAGTATAAATGCACATACATGGTTGAACATTTGAGAATAAGCTACTGTTTTCATTTGCTCAAACTATAAATTTTAGAAAGGGTTGACACAAATAATTGCTAGGATGCTTTTGTGGATGCCTTTACCTTTAGACCTAAAAACATTTTCAAAATCGATGTTTTATTTTTCGATTTTTGCGCAGAAAATTATCCTGTGATCTTTTCTTAGAAAAACGTTTTTAAACAGCATGTCACTCTTTTGTTTGTTCTAAATTGTGGAGATTAAATAAAAAAAAAGTCTGCTAGCTGTTACGACTTCAATTTTTTATGGTTTTAACCATAGATTTTTGTTTTATTTATTTTTGTCATCCTTGTCGTTGTTGTTACATGTGTGTTACATATCCGCCGTATTTTGTTATCTAAATGCTCCTTCTTATCAGAATTTATATTCACACAATCATACATAGACTATGACCGCAAGCATACCTATTTTGTAAGGTGTAGTTCCTTCAGGATCAAATCGGACTTTGCAGTTGAACGGAAATTCCCATTTTGGATTAGACTCATTTTCCTTTACCGCAGACACTTGCGGATACCCTTTGCTTGATCGACTGTAAAGTTTAATACAGTACGTACTTGGTCTACGATCTAAAAGACAAAATGGTATTTATGAACCGTATTAAATGTATACATAAGAAGTTCCAGAAGACGATAAGTCCAAATCTCTGAACAATAAAATATAGGTCACGGTGACCTTCTTTCAGTGTAAGGTCAGACAGCTCTTCATATTGATTAATACTCGCAAGCTTTCATGTTCAAACATCGAATAGTCTTCCAAATATAAGGCAATTGTGACGTCACTGTTTGTTTACTATTTTGGATTATGCCCATTTGTTCAAGACGGGGATGTTCAGTGTCCATATAAGCGATAAAGATACATTTACAACCACTTGAGGTAAAAAGTAATTGTGACCTATTGGTTAAATAGAGGTACCAGACTGTGTAGAAGTTTTTGGTGTGACAAACAAGATAGCGAAGGTTCGAACCTTGAACTATTTTTCTTTCTTTTTTTTCTCATTTTCTTTTCTTATATTTTTTTCCATTTCTGTGTATGTGGGGAAATATTACGAAAGCTTTGTTCATTTTCAGCACATGGTGGCTAAGGCCCCTACTGCATTTCCAAAATAAATGAACACACCAGTTATATCAGGTATAGTAGACAAAATGTACAGAAGATGTTGAATGAAAATGATGGGGGTGGTCGTGATCTGGCGACCGTTCTGGGTAACTTTCAGTGGCGGGGCGTCCTACAAATTTGGATAATAGTAGGGCAAGGGCCTACTGTACCTGCAATAGGTGCAGATCGGGGTGGTTCGGACATTTTTCTCTCGCCTATCAGATCTCTGTTCTTTCTCATTCTCTCTTGGAGACGGCTCGATAAAGATGAAATACTGTCTCACGGAGCCGTTTAACCCCACAAAAAAGCAACCAACCGACCATAGATACAGCATGTTTGTAATAAAACAGATCAAAATTAAAATGAGAGACAGATAAAAGAGTAAAAACTGTAGGCATCAAATCATAAAGTTTTATTTAAACTAACAGATAGAAAAAATGATGATTTTAAACTGACTCGGATTCGAACCTGCAACCTTATGTCTATAAAGTCGCCACGGTACCTCTACACTACACCACATTGTTTGATAGAAGACAGTCAATTTAATACCTTGTTAAATAACGGTCTGGACATTTTGATACGCTACGGTTTCACCTATCGTAAAACAATGGGCGAGTCTATTTACGTTCTGAGTATGCTAACTGGACAGTAGGTCATAGCCCAATGTGGTTCGCTTCTTTCTGTAGATATTTCCTAGACGTATCTATGGAGCAAGTTTAAAAACTCTACCCCTTCGAGGTGCTTATACATTGAGCTTAACGCAAAAGGTGAATATTCTATTCTATGTTCAGTCATTCGTGACATATAGGTCACGCCCCTATGCGGAGCACTGCGTTCATTAGACGTTTCCCGGATGTTTATATAAAGCATACCCTTGCGGGAATCTTGAAACTGAGCTAAACGCAACAGGTCACCGTCTGTATCCCCTTCTGGGGTTAAGGCGTAAATGGAAAAAGGAAATGTGATTTTTGTCCATGCACACGAAAGCGAGCGCACGTGCGCAGGCACACGCATACAAAGGGTATTGAATAAGCCCTGCTTCGCAAAGTCGAGCTAAAATGATATGAATCATAGATATATGAATGATATACCTGTCTGTTTTTTTTTTCAGGGGAAGAGGAGAAGAGAAGAGTTCGTAATGGAGTGGAATTATCATGCGATCACCATATAGAAAGCGGAACAGTACATACATACATACAGAATTCTGATTTTGAAACGATTTTATATGTTAACTAATAAACAAGTTAACTTTGTTGTACATTATTGATCCGAAGAAAAGAAAGACTGACCCTCCTCCTGGATTCTTCTCCTGTTTTAAGCTATGTTTAACAAAAAAGGTTGTTAGAATAGTGCGCTCAACCAACAGTAGCTGATTTCAAAAGTGTGAAAATGTCCCCTATTTTAGAAACGCCCTTTGAATTGACTTGAGAAAAGTTAATGACTAAAAAAATCGCCGTATTATTTTGGTGTGTAAAATGACAAATAAATAACGGTTATTATATTTTATTTAGTTAGTTTTGCATGTCTTTGACCGATGCATGTTGATATTTTGAAGCTCCATTTATTTTTTCCTGCAGTATAAAAGTGCCGTAGCACTCGTGATAGATACATCTTAAAACAAGGCGGTTGTCATCAATTTTAAAGTTTATTTCTCAAGTATGGAGGAATAACGAAAACTAAATAAAGTATATATTCATATTCAATGATCTAACGAGCCCATGCTTATAGGAGAGTAAAAAGATAGGCACTGATCAGGACTTATACAATCAAATCCCAAATCCCACCCTCAAAACCAACAGGGAATGAAGCACACACACGAAAAGTTGACACAAGTTCATGATGAAAGACACGCGCAGTAAACCGAATGAGCAGTTCTTTCCCAAACAGGTGGTCATTCAGCTACCCTAATCAAAATCAACATCAACCACTATTTTTATCTATTTTTTGTTTTTAACTTACAGTTCAAAACAAAAAGGCAGACTGGGTAGCAAAACAGGTGACCAAACCGCCAAAGAACATAGACAAGCGCACACAACAGAATGTAACATCAAGGAACCACTACAGAAGTACCGCCTTGAAACGATCAGCAAAAGATTACTAGATTACTGGAAGGGGGGGGGGGGGCTTAAACATGTTTCCTCGCCCACTGCTTCTGCAGTGGTTCGAAGCATTTAGTTAGCTGTCCGCATGAAGGTCTCCTAACCCATCAATGAATCATCATCGGAAACAAACAAATCACGTATAAGACCTATGATGAATCAGAGATGAGAACTCGACAAAAGTAACGTATTGCGACACCAGGAGACCCATTGGAAGTCAAACAACACCACTTTTAAAAATACCGGAGCAAACGAAAACCATCAGTTAGACCCCGAATAACGAAGAAACAGACAAGGCAAACTCCGGCCCAACCAACTAAACTAAGTAGCTTTATGTCGGGCCCATTATTGAGTTTGATACCTGACCAACCGTCGTGCAATAAAAGAGGGAAGCAAAGATATTAACTGTGATTGCATTAACTACTAAACATGCAGACTGTAGCATTACATTTATGTTCTCTTCAAAATCACAATATAACTTAGGCCTTATTTTTAAGGTGCTGCATAATGTGTGTGTGTGTGTGTGTGTGTGTGTGTGTGTGTGGAAAACTGCTATCAGTGAACTAAGAAGGTACTACATACCAAGTATTTCATACCATCTATGCCCCGGAAAATTGTGCCCGTCAATTTCATCTATCGTGATAAGCAACCAACGTCTCGGCGCAACCTGAAAACAATATTAACCAACCGACCCGCTCATAACTAGCTGCAATAATAAAGCTCTGATATGAAAAGGGTTGGGCACGTTAGTCATTATTACAGGACACAACCGAGCATACCAATGTAGTCTTAGGGCTACTCGAAGATAATATAATACATCCCGAGGAAGCCCGAGTAAAACTTGGGTATAGCTCGAGTTTACCGAAATAATTATGCCGAATGTGCCTTATATTGATGGTCGGGTAAGATAAATCGTCCAAGTTCATAATAATTATAGATTAATTATGGCCACTATAGTTAGTATAACTTATAGCGCGAAATCACATTAATGTCTCACTATTAAGGGGAATTTCACCATCTCTGCCTCTGATCATTTTCCTTTTACACTATTTGCATATCAGAGCTGCAGTGTTTGTGCCGTGTGAAGCCCTGTACATTTATTTAAGGTGAGGTGGGAGTAATTCAGCGCCGCCGTGCGGCAGTTTCTGTCGCTACGTTATGTAATGACGTCAAATGTTCCGTTTGATAAAAACAAGATGGCGTCAACTTTAGCCGCCTCTGTGATCACAACAGGGTCTGCTCACAATATGCAAGCAGGCTGAGTGCGGTGTGACATTTAAAGGAAATAGAAAGTGCCTTAGAAAAGAAACTGAACAAAAGTATGGTTAGTTTTCCGTGCAGAAGTCTATTTGCGGGATAGCTGACAGTTTCCTATCGGTTTATTAGACGGAATTCGCAGCTGTTGAGTTGAAATAATTTTATCACAGATAGCATACAAAAAAAAAGAAAAAACAGAAAAAGAAATAGGAACTGCCGTAGAGAAGAAACTGAAAACTGAAAAAAGTATAGCTAGTTTTCCGGAGGAAGAAAGCTGTTCTCTGACAGTTTCTCATCAGTTTATTAGACGGAGTTCATAGCTGTTGAGTTTCAATAATTTATTATAAACTAGAAAAGAGCCCGCGCGAGCGCAGAAATATTTTATGATGGTCAAGTTTATATAAAAAAGTGAGTTTTAAATTTTCAATGTAAATGGCCTTAGGCCCAGGTGAAGATATGACCTTTACCATGAATACTCATTAAAGCTTCATTTACCTAATTAGTTGTCTGCATCTACAAACTTTCAGGTAGCAGACTGCATTGTTTCTAAAAAAATCAACTTTTTTCACTTTTTCCTATAGAAAAACCTAAGTGACTCAAAAGTTGACCTTGCCGTAAAACAGATCAAGGTCATCCCAGGGTCATCATTTATATAAATTTTGTTGAGCTTTTGAGTCCTTGATGCGACATGCTAAGTTTTAAGATCATAGGATTTGTGGTTCTGGGGGAAAATTGGTTGATTTGATGCTTAACGTCCACGGTAAACAGCTAAGGTCATGTCGGGACGGTCAGTTAACCTAACCACACTATTCCTGGGCAGGCTTAGACCTCTTAAGCGGTTAACCAGTACTAAGTGCACATACTTTCGTCATAATTTATCATCAACATTGATAAGATAATTCAACGATCTGGTAAGTCAGTAAGCTAAAAACATGACGTTTCTTTTTCCTTGCCTTTTTTAACTTTTTCTGTCTTTCGTTTCTTCTTTCTGTTTCTAGTGTATATCAAAAAGTCGTTTTATTGTATCTCCTAGACACTAAAGTGAATCTAATCTGCCTATCGTTTTTACAGAGAGAGAGAAAGAGAGCGAGAGAGTGAGTCGCCGAAGTCCAGTCGTTGGAACGCTAGATTATAGTACAGAATATAGGTTCTTTCTTGGGTCGGGTCAGGAACTGGAAAACATGACTCGCTTACGCTGTACAAACGACAAGTTGACAAAGAAATTGTTCAAATGTCATAGCACTTTTCAACTTTTCTTTTTCATTATAAAATAATTAGTTAAGGCGGCTTATGCAGAGATTGAGAGAAAATTATTACAGCTGCCTTCATCCTGCACTTTCCCGACGATGACAATCATGAGTGATGGAAGTCCCAGACAAATTTTGCCGGTAGCCTACAAAACGCGATAGCTGATATGTGGCGCGAAAAGTTAAGTTACGTTAACGTCACCATGCACAACGTTGACGTTTCAGTCTAAAGAGACGGTAAGCCTGGCATTTTATGCACATTAGCTCGAAAGTTAAGTCGGCGATCTACTATTTTTATTGCTTTAATGTAAACTTCCATCATTGGGCCATACTGTGTTAGTTTTTGAAGAAAAAAATGTGTTTTGTTTTCTCAGAATGGTGGTTTTTATCCAAGAGTGTCGAGCAAAAAAGTGCGTTTTCCATAGAACGCCATTATAACGTCGGGTCGAAAAAGTGGAAAAATTGACGTTTTCGAGGTCAGGTATCTTGAAAACGACATCGGAGACCCCCCTTTTTTATTACTTTTTCTGAAAGAGGGACTGAAAATGTACAGTATAACCAAGTATGAATAAAATCATGTGTTTTGTCAATTACTCCCACCTCACCTTAATACTGTCTCGCATTTTTCTAATTTTTAAAGATAAATTTTGCAATCATGTTTAAGTAATCAATTTGCCTTTCCTTTAAGCTGTGGAATATGATTGTCTCGCTTCCCGATCAATGCCACTTTACAATTATGATCGTCTTTATTGCTCTCCATGGTCAGTGATTTTAGAACTCATAATGACCAGAATATTCTTAAACTACCATCGATATTACAAATTTGTAAAACATATCTATAATATTATTATAGGTACTCCATAAGACATTTTGGTACTTGAAATCCACCATCATATTTAATCTAGTGATTGTCCATATCCTTCACAATAAAACATTGACTGAAATCTGAGGGATTATTTTGTGTAGAAAAGTTTAAGAATATTCTTATCATATATAAAGTACTCAAGACTTTGGATACACAAAGCATTTTTTGTAACATTTTAGTCATTAGGAGCCCTGGTAGCTCAGCGGGTTGAGCAATGGCCTGCTAAGCTAGCAGCCGTAAATGAAACTCCAATGCACAAAGATTATCATAATCATGCTCCAACCTTCGTGATATGACTGAGCTAGTGTTGAAAAAGACGCAAATCGAAATTCATCCATCCATCATAATCGTTTAGACTTAATTTATTTGATCATGTAAAATCTCTTTTCCATAGCCCTTATCATAACCCTAAAAATTATTTCATTTTAATGTTCTCATTATCGCATTGACAATATGTTAATATAAGATTGACTTCGCTAGGCCTCGGGCCGTATTAATAACACAACTAAAGTCGTTGCTATGCTGTTGCTAAGGGTAAATTTCTATGTTGGAGATTCCCTACAACTATGAAATTTGCTCTGGAGGAACAGTCTTTGTAAGACTGTTCCTCCAGAGCAAATTTCATAGTTGTAGGAAATCTCCTTCATAGAAATTGAGCCTTAGCAACAGCATAGCAACGACTTAAGTTGTTTTATGAATACGGCCCCTAGAGGTGTAATAAATGCATAATGTAACACCAAAAATTAAGAAGAGGCTACTCACTGTTTCTACACCACTGTCTGTAGCTCTGAACATCGCAGCCGTCAACCTAAGTTAGTGTGATAAGAAATCAGTCTTCACCTGAAACCTGTAAATTAGTACTGGTCTGTTTAGACTTCCATTTGATAGGAATTCGTCATCCAAGAAGTCAGAAAGGGAGTCACTTCCGTATCTCCCGTTGTTAAATGGCGGGAAACATGGAGGTGTACATACTCACTTTAAGCGCGTTTGTCAGTTGATATGTATTACCGAGCAGGTTCATGTTCGCACACAAGGTAAATGGACGCTTAATTCATTCAATTATTGATATATTTTAAATTGATATTCAAATAAAAACGACACTTACAAACTAAAGGTAAAGAGTTTCTAATAAAAACAAATATTTATGCTCACCTAGATGATAAGTATGCCTTTATGAAATGGCGTGACAGCTACAAACTTTCATTGCACAAATTAGAACGCTACATTGCACAAAACCTAAATAATGTAACAATGGTAAAAACATTCAAAGCCGTTCATATTACCAAACTAGGGTGTATTCACTGCTACTACTTACTAGCTAAACCCGGAAAAACGAAACCAGTCATCCGCATTCAAACAAAAATAGCTTGGTCGCCCACGTCTGCGTATCGTGACCATTTGTCCAAGTATATCAGACAATTTAATCGTTTCAACTGTGGAACATTGCAAACACTTTTCAGTGTGCTACATAGCGGTATTTAACGATTAAGTTGTTCCCCTTTCCTCGCCTTGAGTTTCAAATATAAGGAAACTGCGTAATTGCTTGTCACCAAGAAAGATTCGAATCGCTGCTTCATACCCTGACCTCTACATAGTGCTTTTTCTTTAATTATTTCACCTTTCGGGCTTTTTTGGCTGTTGTGTGTTGCGTGTGTGTGGTGGGGGGGGGGGGGGGGGGTCGGGGCGGGGGTATGGGCGGGTCACTATATTTATTTTCCTTCTCTCTCCTCCCCCCCCCCTCCAAAAAAAAAAGTAAAACGAAATTATCAATGAAATGGTTTCATTAGTATTCATCACCTCCAAAGCTTTCAATTTTTCTCATTGTTTTGCAAACTTTCGTAGCATACGGGGCAAATCGGATATCTTGCCAATTCTAGTAAGCTCTTAACAGTGTACAGCCTATATAAATATACTGCGATAGTGACCTAGCATACACATTTTCCCCAATGCCTCCAAAAACGGGTCCTTCCCAGCGGCTCCGCGGAACGAATCCATAATAGAACCGTCTGGGTGCCCGAGTCCGTCTGTCATCTGTGTCAAATTCAAAGATAGTGTGCACGTTGTTCCTGGGATATCCGACCTAGCCGCCCAAAAACGTGCCTGAGTACGATCAATTGATTGGGCCCTCGGTTTAAATTGTTATCTGGAATAGAAGAAGAGCGAAACGTCGAAATATATGACAAGAACGCTCATACTTTGTGTAAAGCGCTCAGCGGACTAGTACAACTAACGCTGCTATCGGCTATTGACTAAAGACTAAACTCACTGTATAGAATAGTGAACGGCTATATATATATATATATATATATATATATATATATATATATATATATATATATATATATATATATATATATATGGTAGGATTAAATCATCAACAGTGCAAAACAATATTTACTGAGCGCTTTCGGCTTTCGCCTTCTTCAGAGTTTACAGGTACAAGAAAAAAATCAAAATTTCAACATTTCTACAGGTAAATCAAGAAAAAACAAAATAATCATGAAAACGTTTCTCAATTTACTATTCAAATTCACATTAAACGACCAAAGAAATTGAAAAAAGGTCGTTTAACAAAGCAAAATTGCTACAAGGCGGCCGTTTCACGGCCCCAGTTCGAATTTGAAATTGCAAATGGCTGCCAAAATGAGAAAAATCGTATTATGCGATTTGTAGCGGTGTATTTATAGCGATATACATACATTCTGTATACTGGCCATTCAGCTATGATGCAAAACTCACCATAATGAAGGAAAAAGAGAATTTTACATGTAATTACATCGCTACAAAAGCAAGAGTGGAACACTGTATGTCTGGAATAATGCAAGATGCCCCTGCAGAAATAGACTGAAGGTGGGACCGAGGCTAATCTCCTTTGTTAATGCCGCTTGGATTCAAAGTGTTAAGACGACGTATCCAGTAGCTCTCACGACTTTTTCTGGCATTGTCTTTCCATTCTGAATTGCTTTCTAAGCAGCAAACAGAGGCATGACTGAGAAAGTCATGTCCTTGCAAGCAAAAGTGCTCAGCGGTAGGAGATCTTTCAAATCTCTTGTGTCTCCAGTCATCTCTGTGACCATTCATTCTGATATTCAGAGGGCCCTTGGTTTCCCCAACATACTGCTTTCCACACTTGCCACAAGAGATCAGATACACAACATTCTGTGTCCTACAATTGGTGTCACCTTTAAGCTTGACACGAGCACCACTGGACGATGTGGCTGTCTGAGAGGGGGTTATCATTCTACAGGTCTGACATCTTGATCTGCCACAGGGTTTACATTCTCCAAGAGGTTCGTCATCGGTCGGATCTGGCTTCAGTCTAGCCCGCACAAGATGGTCTTTGAGGCTTTTTGGTCGCCTGTAGGCCATGATTGGCTTCTGCGGGAAGACTGTGCTCAGATGGTCTGATGAGTCTATGATGGACCAGTGTTTGTCGACGATACCCCTGGCTTTAGGAAGGTCTGGATGATATGTCAAGACAAATGGCAGAACAGCTTTGTTTGCTGTCGGCTTGGGCTTGTACGACAAAAGATTTTGTCTTTCCATGTGCCTGACCTTCTCTATGGCTTGGTCAATTACCTGCTTTTGATAACCCCTTTGTTTGAGCTGTTCACAGAGATCCTTTGATCTTTTCTCAAAAGTCTCATCATCCGAGCAGATGCGTCTGATGCGTAGTGCAAGACTATATGGTATATTCTTGCTACAGTGAGGAGGGTGGCAGCTTGTGGGCAAAAGATACTGGTGGGAATCTGTAGGTTTAGTGTAGAGGTCTACAGCAACCTTGTCGTCAGCAAGATGTGACATCGTGTCTAAAAAGACATGTTTGTCATTGGAGACCTCCGCAGTAAACCTAATGGTTGGATGGAAGCTGTTTGCTGTTTCGAGAAATGCCTCAAGAGTTTCTCTGCCATGAGTCCACTTCATGTCAATGTCATCTATAAACCTGAGCCATGAAAATGGTTTCAGGATTACTGACTGCAGTAGTCGTCTTTCAAGCCTACCCATAAATATGTTGGCATACGATGGAGCCATTTTTGTTCCCATGGCCGTCCCTTGAATTTGCAAGTAGTGCTTACCATTGAACTCAAAATTATTGCATTTGAGAACAAGTGTAAGCAGATTGATCAGAATCTGTGTTGGGGGATCTTTGACAGCCCGTGCTTCCCAAACCTCTTCACATGCCTTGATACCATCTTCATGTGGTATATTTGTATACAGGGATGTGACATCCATCGAAACAAGAAGAGTTTCAGGTGGGAGTTGGCCCATAGCATCTTGTTTTCTCAGGAAGTCTGTGGTATCCTGCAAGTAAGATGGTAAGTTCTGCACATGGGGCTGAAGATGTAAGTCCACAAATTCTGATATTTTTTCTGTAGGGTGTCCATTGGCAGACACTATGGGACGTCCAGGGTTTCCGGCTTTATGTATCTTGGGTAGGAGGTAAAAACGGCCTGCTTTTGGTTGGTCTACAGTCAGATATATGGCATTTTTCTCACTTATGTGGTCTCCATCATATCATCCAGACCTTCCTAAAGCCAGGGGTATCGTCGACAAACACTGGTCCATCATAGACTCATCAGACCATCTGAGCACAGTCTTCCCGCAGAAGCCAATCATGGCCTACAGGCGACCAAAAAGCCTCAAAGACCATCTTGTGCGGGCTAGACTGAAGCCAGATCCGACCGATGACGAACCTCTTGGAGAATGTAAACCCTGTGGCAGATCAAGATGTCAGACCTGTAGAATGATAACCCCCTCTCAGACAGCCACATCGTCCAGTGGTGCTCGTGTCAAGCTTAAAGGTGACACCAATTGTAGGACACAGAATGTTGTGTATCTGATCTCTTGTGGCAAGTGTGGAAAGCAGTATGTTGGGGAAACCAAGGGCCCTCTGAATATCAGAATGAATGGTCACAGAGATGACTGGAGACACAAGAGATTTGAAAGATCTCCTACCGCTGAGCACTTTTGCTTGCAAGGACATGACTTTCTCAGTCATGCCTCTGTTTGCTGCTTAGAAAGCAATTCAGAATGGAAAGACAATGCCAGAAAAAGTCGTGAGAGCTACTGGATACGTCGTCTTAACACTTTGAATCCAAGCGGCATTAACAAAGGAGATTAGCCTCGGTCCCACCTTCAGTCTATTTCTGCAGGGGCATCTTGCATTATTCCAGACATACAGTGTTCCACTCTTGCTTTTGTAGCGATGTAATTACATGTAAAATTCTCTTTTTCCTTCATTATGGTGAGTTTTGCATCATAGCTGAATGGCCAGTATACAGAATGTATGTATATCGCTATAAATACACCGCTACAAATCGCATAATACGATTTTTCTCATTTTGGCAGCCATTTGCAATTTCAAATTCGAACTGGGGCCGTGAAACGGCCGCCTTGTAGCAATTTTGCTTTGTTAAACGACCTTTTTTCAATTTCTTTGGTCGTTTAATGTGAATTTGAATAGTAAATTGAGAAACGTTTTCATGATTATTTTGTTTTTTCTTGATTTACCTGTAGAAATGTTGAAATTTTGATTTTTTTCTTGTACCTGTAAACTCTGAAGAAGGCGAAAGCCGAAAGCGCTCAGTAAATATTGTTTTGCACTGTTGATGATTTAATCCTACCATATACTTATTTCAATCATTTTGAATCCATTTGTTGGATCCAGTGCTACCGGGAAGATTTTTGTTTGATGTTTGTCTCATTTCTCCCTATATATTATTCATCACATTCATCATGAATCTCATTTGATCCAAAATTTCTTCCCTTTTTCCCCCTGTTTTATTTGTCTGGTGATTGTTTGAATTTTTTATTTTTCCTTTTCACTTTCTCCAGGTTTTATTTGCCTTTTCAATTTGACCCTTTATCACACACTACTCAACATGGAAGCATCAAAATTAGAAAAATCCATGACCGCAAAATCCGTGAAAATGGTCAAATACATACATCATTGTGAATTCCTAACACAGTGCATCCACAACAAAGTTGTACCTAAGGGTTTGACTGCCAAAATGTAGCTAAACATTCCAGGTAAACCTTCAGAACGGTTTCAGCGCCGTGCTCAAGGTATACTGCAGAAAGCTTCACTTGATACCATGGCATTACTTCTGAGCAGATACCACGGCTTGCTTGAAGACTTGAAAAAGTCTATAGCTGAGACAAGGGACCGCATTGAGCAGGCAACCGATACAGAAGTCACTCTTAAGATAGTTTCAAGGGTAGAACGTAAGGTTTGCAACGAGGAAAACCACCTGACAGCCAAACGGGAGAAAAAACTTAAGGCTCTAGGTGTCCAACAATCAAGTAACCCCCTATCAAAAACAGCTTTAGAAAGTAAGAAAAAACGAAACAGACGTTTCAGACGACCAAAAGGGAAAAAGAACACTGAGAAACAGAAGGATGACAAAGTAGTCGTTAACCTTTCCAGTGTAGAACTCTCTGAGTCTGAAACATCCTTACTTTCGAAAGGTCTGGGCTTCTGCCCTCGTCCAAAAAGCTATGATAGGGGCGAACTTGTTGAGGACAACTATGCCTTCAGTAGGCGCATGCGCCTGAAGTCACATTTCAGTGGTTTTCCCGATACTCGTGCTCCTGAAAAATACCCTGAATTTGTCGAAAAGAGTGACTGGCAACCCCCTAAGCAGGGTCGTGATCTAGAGACATTCATTAGTAGTGTGGAATCAGACATAGCCAAACATAAACCACCATTACCCAAACATGACAACCTCAAACCTTCTGAACGCAGTGCCTTGCACAGTCTTAAAAAAAGAGAAGACATCATAATAAAGCCTGCCGATAAAGGATCAGCTGTTGTTGTCATGGACAGGGAACATTATATTTCAGAGGCTGAGAGGCAACTGAATGATTCCACCTTCTACAAGGCACTGGATCATGACCCCACTCATGAATTTGCCAAGAAGGTAACTGATGCTGTTAGCGAAATGCTGAATGGAGACCACATAAGTGAGAAAAATGCCATATATCTGACTGTAGACCAACCAAAAGCAGGCCGTTTTTACCTCCTACCCAAGATACATAAAGCCGGAAACCCTGGACGTCCCATAGTGTCTGCCAATGGACACCCTACAGAAAAAATATCAGAATTTGTGGACTTACATCTTCAGCCCCATGTGCAGAACTTACCATCTTACTTGCAGGATACCACAGACTTCCTGAGAAAACAAGATGCTATGGGCCAACTCCCACCTGAAACTCTTCTTGTTTCGATGGATGTCACATCCCTGTAAAAAATATACCACATGAAGATGGTATCAAGGCATGTGAAGAGGTTTGGGAAGCACGGGCTGTCAAAGATCCCCCAACACAGATTCTGATCAATCTGCTTACACTTGTTCTCAAATGCAATAATTTTGAGTTCAATGGTAAGCACTACTTGCAAATTCAAGGGACGGCCATGGGAACAAAAATGGCTCCATCGTATGCCAACATATTTATGGGTAGGCTTGAAAGACGACTACTGCAGTCAGTAATCCTGAAACCATTTTCATGGCTCAGGTTTATAGATGACATTGACATGAAGTGGACTCATGGCAGAGAAACTCTTGAGGCATTTCTCGAAACAGCAAACAGCTTCCATCCAACCATTAGGTTTACTGCGGAGGTCTCCAATGACAAACATGTCTTTTTAGACACGATGTCACATCTTGCTGACGACAAGGTTGCTGTAGACCTCTACACTAAACCTACAGATTCCCACCAGTATCTTTTGCCCACAAGCTGCCACCCTCCTCACTGTAGCAAGAATATACCATATAGTCTTGCACTACGCATCAGACGCATCTGCTCGGATGATGAGACTTTTGAGAAAAGATCAAAGGATCTCTGTGAACAGCTCAAACAAAGGGGTTATCAAAAGCAGGTAATTGACCAAGCCATAGAGAAGGTCAGGCACATGGAAAGACAAAATCTTTTGTCGTACAAGCCCAAGCCGACAGCAAACAAAGCTGTTCTGCCATTTGTCTTGACATATCATCCAGACCTTCCTAAAGCCAGGGGTATCGTCGACAAACACTGGTCCATCATAGACTCATCAGACCATCTGAGCACAGTCTTCCCGCAGAAGCCAATCATGGCCTACAGGCGACCAAAAAGCCTCAAAGACCATCTTGTGCGGGCTAGACTGAAGCCAGATCCGACCGATGACGAACCTCTTGGAGAATGTAAACCCTGTGGCAGATCAAGATGTCAGACCTGTAGAATGATAACCCCCTCTCAGACAGCCACATCGTCCAGTGGTGCTGGTGTCAAGCTTAAAGGTGACACCAATTGTAGGACACAGAATGTTGTGTATCTGATCTCTTGTGGCAAGTGTGGAAAGCAGTATGTTGGGGAAACCAAGGGCCCTCTGAATATCAGAATGAATGGTCACAGAGATGACTGGAGACACAAGAGATTTGAAAGATCTCCTACCGCTGAGCACTTTTGCTTGCAAGGACATGACTTTCTCAGTCATGCCTCTGTTTGCTGCTTAGAAAGCAATTCAGAATGGAAAGACAATGCCAGAAAAAGTCGTGAGAGCTACTGGATACGTCGTCTTAACACTTTGAATCCAAGCGGCATTAACAAAGGAGATTAGCCTCGGTCCCACCTTCAGTCTATTTCTGCAGGGGCATCTTGCATTATTCCAGACATACAGTGTTCCACTCTTGCTTTTGTAGCGATGTAATTACATGTAAAATTCTCTTTTTCCTTCATTATGGTGAGTTTTGCATCATAGCTGAATGGCCAGTATACAGAATGTATGTATATCGCTATAAATACACCGCTACAAATCGCATAATACGATTTTTCTCATTTTGGCAGCCATTTGCAATTTCAAATTCGAACTGGGGCCGTGAAACGGCCGCCTTGTAGCAATTTTGCTTTGTTAAACGACCTTTTTTCAATTTCTTTGGTCGTTTAATGTGAATTTGAATAGTAAATTGAGAAACGTTTTCATGATTATTTTGTTTTTTCTTGATTTACCTGTAGAAATGTTGAAATTTTGATTTTTTTCTTGTACCTGTAAACTCTGAAGAAGGCGAAAGCCGAAAGCGCTCAGTAAATATTGTTTTGCACTGTTGATGATTTAATCCTACCATATACTTATTTCAATCATTTTGAATCCATTTGTTGGATCCAGTGCTACCGGGAAGATTTTTGTTTGATGTTTGTCTCATTTCTCCCTATATATATATATATATATATATATATATATATATATATATATCCATTGAAGCGTCCAATGTGACTGTAGATTTCGACGTTGCCAAACCTGATAAAAATTTACATCCTTTGCGTCACATCAAATATAAATCATATTGAATCGGGAAAACTGATTTGTATACTACAATGTAAACTTTAAATGATGGGGTATTCGCCCCGAGGTTCTTGAGCCGGATAACATTAAATTTTGACCCCGTGAAAACGTGACCCCACACGTCAATTCTCAATGTTGAAACTTGACCCAGGTCAATTTTCAACACTGAAAAATGCTCTATGGGTCGATATTCAACATTGAAAAGTGGCCAGTTGGGTCATTTTTTCAACAGGTTCAAATTTTAATATTACACCAGCAGTGGCCCAAGATTTAGGTATGTGGCTAAACTAAAACAAGGCCTACAGAGACGAATGGCAGCCTGGGCCCAGTTGTTCAAAGCATCGTTAGCCTTACGAGCTCGTTAAGAGGTCAACTCGTTAAGTGTTTTATGACTTTATAACCAAGTACACTGATATTTTTTGTTGATAAAATGTGAGAAGCTTTTGCAATGCAAAAGCTTTTCACATTTTTTCAACAAAAAAATATTGGCTTATTTGAGATATTAACGGTTGAAATTTTAACGAAACGTAAACTAACGAGTTCGTTAGTTTTGAACAACCGGCCCCTGGACTTTTTGTAACAATACGAGACAAAACAAAAGAGTACACGTCGATGTTTTTCCGCCATTATTGGAAAGGGAAACAACAACAATGTTAGTGACTTCCTATTTGCTTCCCTGGAAGATAAAACCATTAATATGGGGTCTGCGCTTAAAGGAAAGAATTTTTCTGCACGCGGGGTGGGGGGGGGGGGGCAAGTTATTCTGTTTATCACTTGACTCTCGTTGAAAAGGGAGGCAAAAAATGAAAATGGCAGAGTTCAGATTTCCAGTGGGGTTGTTTGGCAGGCCAGGGATCTCCACCTGTCAGACGGCCCGTTGTATCTGTTGAGTCCTCGTCTTTGCTTCTTCATGGTGTTGAAATTTGATTTATGTGTTTACCGTGATGATTCATTGACGAGTTAGAGGGTTATCATGCGAACCGAACAACCGACTAAATGTTTTGTACCACTTCAGAAACTGAGGGTGAGGTTGGGCCCGTAAAATCGATTTAAGCCCCCCAGTAATTCATTACTGACCGTTCCAAGGCGGTAGTTCTGTTGTGGTTCTCTGTTGCTTTGTTTTTGGTGTCAGAGTTTCTGTGATGTTTTACCTTATGTATGTTCTTATTATTTTTGGTTCGGTTTGGGTTGCTGAGTGGCCACCTTTTGGGAACAAGCTGCTCACTCGGTTGGCCACATGTTCTCTGTATCTTGATTATTTGTAATCTTAGTTGTTTCCAACTGTGGTTTGAGGGCTGGATTTGGATTTTGATTGTTTCAGTTCCTGGTTTTTGCATACTTTTTACTTTTGTTTCCTTTGAAAGTATACTCATTCACCTTAGGGTAAGACATTGACTCTTATTTGTTAAACGTAACTTCTATCACTCCAATTTCAAAGCGTTCAAGTGTAACGTCACGACATGGCCGAGCCCAAAGCGATAACTGCTCTCTCTTTTGCTAGAGTTGTTGCCTGTATGACCTCAAAATGTAATAGATAGATTATGCGATTTACGAGGGTTTTCGTTAAGCCGACGTCATCATTAGCTTTGCACTGCACGGCGGTCCTGAACGTTGAGTAACAGTAAATAATGAAAACCTAAAATATAACTTGCTTGAAGCCAATACTTGAATCGGCATTTGGTTTGATGGTTTGTTGTTTGTTTTGCTGAGTAATAATATTTGAGTTACGCCGAGCCGTCTCACAACGCGATAGTAGAAAGGAAAGATAGGGTTGAGACAAAGACGAGGCAGAGAAAATTATAATCCCACAGGACTCCCAACCGCTCCGCCCTCCCCAACTCTCCGCGCCGATCTGTTGCAAGCATTTTAGCCTTGAAGAAGAAGTTTGTCCCTATTCGAAAGTTCATCAAACCAAACAGTAGCAGTCTGATGACAGTCATTACCTAGCCAGTTAGGAACCATTTTAAAATGAAAAACTTGCTACCCCTGGACAATTTTAAAAGGCAAATGGTCCCTTCCTTTAAAAGTTGTCTTCTGCATTACTTAGACAAGACACGTGAATTTTATTTTATTTATCTAGGGTTAGTCTAGAGTCGCAACTCGCTTTGTTTCCTTGAAACCTGACAATACAGTCCAAACATATTTGTGATAGAATCTTGTATGGACGGACACACGGCGCCAAGTGTGTGCAACTATGGTTACGTACCGTTGAGCCACTTGGGTAACGCCGATAAGAGAATTGAACTGAACTGAACTAGAATCTTGTATAGCATTTTTTCCTTGGGAGGGGGCATTCATCTAGGGTCAGTCTAGAGTCGCAACTCGCTATGTTTCCTTGAAACTAGTCAATACGGTCCAAACATATTTATGATAGAAACTTGTATAATATTCACGTATTGCGCATCTGCGGCTAAATGTTACATCAGAATGAGGTCCTGTTCATACATTCACGTTTCGTTCACACATGGACAGTCCCATTAACACGTAGAGGATCTGCTGAAAAATGCGAGCCCCGTACCTATATGGACATCCCGTTCGCATATGTAGTTCCCTTTCGCAGGTACAGCCTTGCATATGTCGTTCACTTTTGCAGACCCCGTTCACATGTAGCGGTCCAATACACATGTGGAGGTCTGTTCACTCGTGGAAGATCCATTTAAAGGTGGCGGTCCTGTTCGCAAATGCAGTTCCTGATCACATATGGAGGGCCCGTTCACAAATGAAGGTTCCTTTTTCACATGCGGATCCCGTTAACACGTGGAGGTCCCGTTTACACTTCACAGGCACAGAGCCCGTTCAACCGTGGATTGTCCATTCGCCTGTGGCGATCCCTTGCATACTTGGATAATCAGACTGCATGTCCCGTTTTACGTGCTGGATCTTTGAAAAATACAGGACCCGCGAAGGTCTCCATCTAGCGTGTAGCACCTTTTCACAGGTGGGTGTCTTGTTCATACGTGCATATGTACCTATCGCGTTCACAAATCCCGTCCCGTTTATATGTGGGGATCTCGTCCACACCTGAAGAAGCCATTCTAACAAGCAGAAATGTTCATACATGGAGGCCCTGTCAGACGTAGAATACATGTTCACACGTGCAGGTCAAGTTTACATCTTCTTGTTTGGTTCACCTATAACGGTTCCGTTCACACGTGGTGAATCCTTTCGACCATGGAGGACCCGGTCACTGGAGGAGATTCAATTCACATTACCTGTTGTTGTTTTTTTTTGTTGTTGTTTTCGTTGTTTTCATTGATGACCCGCCCATTTACATGCCAAGGTCTCGTTCACACATGGAGGACCAGTTCAGGCACTAAAGGCGTTACACATCGGGGTTCTAGAAATCACATTTACCCTATGCAGAGAGTTTGGTACCCTCAGAATTTGACATGTGTCCTACCGAGCCGTCTAGCGTAGTCGGCAGCACGTCGGTCTGCAGATCAAGCGGTCGCGAGTTCAGTTCCCAGCCCGGCCCCTGAACAGTCGTGAAGATTGATCATGAAATATTTTCTACGCTCATTCTCTCCCTTCCGCTGACTTAAGGACAGTTGTGAGTTTGTTTGTTTTGTTGAGTATTTACGGCCAAGTAAACAGCTAAGGTCATGTCGAGGCGGTCAGTTAACCTACTCAAACTGTTCCATGACACTGTTCGATGGTATGGCCCATGTTCCTTCTTTCGAATGTGTTCTCTGCTCTCGAAGAAGCTCTTTAAGATTTTAAGTAGACCTTCTAAACGTTTAACCAGTACTTAGTGCACATACTTTCGCCAGTAACTGACAACTGCCCTTCTTGAATCAGCAGAAGGGAAAGAATGACCGTAGAAAATATTTCATGATCAGTCTCCACGAGCGTTATGTGGCCTGTCTGGGAATCGATCTCAGGACCCCTTGACCTGCAGTCTGACGCGCTGCCGACTGCGCTAGCGGGCCGCCGGCAAGGGTAGTTGTCTGTTACTGGCGGAAGTATGTGCACTCAGTATTGGTAACCAGGTAAACCTCTTAGAATGTCTAAGCCTGCCCAGACACAGTGTGACGGCAGATGAACTGACAGGCTTGTGGTCCCTCATCCAGCCTCGTTGAGGCGGTTCGGATGAGGGGTTTATAAGCAGATCTGACAAAAATTGTCACCCAGTGCCCACTCGCATCTAGAACTCTGCAACTTATTCTCCTAATGTCGTCATTCTATTCTATTCTGAAGCTTTCTTCGAAGTGTTTTACATGCAATTATGTTGCATTTAGACCTACACCTCGGATAGTGTTGCTGGTTTTGTAAGTCTACTGAGCGCTTTACACAAAAGCATTGCTTAGCCGTTCGTATGAGCGTTCTTGTCATATATTTCGACGTTTCGCTCTTCTTCTATTCCAGATAATAATTTAAAACGAGGCCCCAATCAATCGATCGTACTCAGGCACGTTTTGGGGCGGCTAGGTGGGATACCGATACCAGGAACAACGTGCACACTATCTTTGAATTTGACACAGATGACAGACGGACTCGGGCACCCAGACGGTTCTATTATGGAATCGTTCCGCGGAACCGCTGAGAAGGACCCGTTTTTGGAGGCATTGGGGAAAATGTGTATGCTAGGTCGTTATCGCAGTATATTTATATAGGCTCTACACTGTTAGGAGCTTACTAGAATTGGCAAAATGTCCGATTTGCCCCGTATGCTACGAAATTTTGCAAAACAATGAGAAAAATTGAAAGCTCTGGAGGTGATGAAAACTAATGAAACCATTTCATTGATAATTTCGTTTTACTTTTTTTTTTGGGGGGGGGGGGGGGGGGGTGAGGGAGGAGGTGAGTGTGAGAGAAGGAAAATAAAGAGCTGTGACGCGTTAAGATGTTTGAGAATATTTGCTTTCAGCCGGAGCCCATATACAGGTCCGACTCTCATACAATTGCACCAGGGTACTATATGTAGTTGTAGGATTTTTTTAAAAAATATTTCTTTGTTTACGAAAATGACAGCAGGAGGTAATTAGTTGTTTGGTCGTTTAGGTTTTAACGGCCCTTTGAGATAGTATTTCAGTCTATATCGAGCCGTCTCCCAGAGAGTAGGCGAGAAAGGAGAAAGGACAGATGAGAGAAAAACGTCCAAACAACCCTTCCCGTATCTACTGCAAGATAGCAAGCACTGCCGAGCCTTGCCCAAAATAATCAAAATAAGTAGGACGCACCAGTACTGAAAGCTACCCATCACCATCGCCCGACCCGACCGCCCAGTTAACCCACTAGAGATAGAAAACACTCCGAGGCTTTCTCGCCCTCGAAGGACTTTTCCACTCGAATTTTCATCCTACTCATGCTTGTTCCACTGGCTTGCCATTTTCAACCCAAATATCTATCACACAAATAAATAACAACAACACATTTTAGTAAAGATGTACAACTATGCACAACGGTGAAATACACGTCATTGGACACGGTTAAGTAAATAACAAAGCGTGGCGGATCTAGCTCGTTTTCCTTTTTTGCTTTAATTGAAAAGAAGGGTTTGTGATTTATTATTTTATTACTATTCAAGAAAGAAAACGGAAAACTTTGTTCACGAACTTAGAGACCTTATATATGCCACCAAAGGTTTCTGAAGTCGGGAATTTCGATTTCGCAAACTTGTCAGACAATCCGCCATCTTTAGTTTAGTCGTTGGTCGTTAGTCGAGCCTTAGTTGTACTAGTCCAGTAGACTTACAAGACCAGCACCACTATCCGAGGTATAGGTCCAAATGCAACATAATTGCATGTAAAACACTTCGAAGAAAGCTTCAGAATAGAATAGAATGACGACATTAGGAGAATAAGTTGCAGAGTTCTAGATGCGAGTGGGCATTTGGTGACAATTTTTGTCAGATCTGCTTATAAACCCCTCATCCGAACCGCCTCAACGAGGCTGGATGAGGGACCACAAGCCTGTCAGTTCATCTGCCGTCACACTGTGTCTGGGCAGGCTTAGACATACTAAGCGGTTAACCTGGTTACCAATACTGAGTGCACATACTTCCGCCAGTAACAGACAACTACCCTTGCCGGCGGCCCGCTAGCGCAGTCGGCAGCGCGTCAGACTGCAGGTCAAGGGGTCCTGAGATCGATTCCCAGACAGGCCACATAACGCTCGTGGAGACTGATCATGAATTACTTTCTACGGTCATTCTTTCCCTTCTGCTGATTCAAGAGGGGCAGTTGTCAGTTACTGGCGAAAGTATGTGCACTAAGTACTGGTTAAACGTAAAATCTTAAAGAGCTTCTTCGAGAGCAGAGAACACATTCGAAAGAAGGAACATGGGCCATACCATGGAACAGTGTCATGGAACAGTTTGAGTAGGTTAACTGACCGCCTCGACATGACCTTAGCTGTTTACTTGGCCGTAAATACTCAACAAAACAAACAAACTCACAACTGCCCTTAAGTCAGCGGAAGGAGAGAATGAGCGTAGAAAATATTTCATGATCAATCTTCACGACTGTTCAGGGGCCGGGCTGGGAATCGACCTCGCGACCGCTTGATCTGCAGACCGACGTGCTGCCGACTGCGCTAGACGGCTCGGTAGGACACATGTCAAATTCTGAGGGTACCAAACTCACTGCATAGGGTAAAGGTGATTTCTAGAAACTCCATGTGTAACACCTTTCGTGCCTGAACTGGTCCTCCATGTGTGAACGAGACCTTGGCATGTAAATGGGCGAGTCATCAATGAAAACAACGAAAACAACAACAACAACAAAAAAAAACAGGTAATGTGAATTGAATCTCCTCCAGTGACCGGGTCCTCCATGGTCGGAAAGGATTCTTCACGTGTGAACGAAACCGTTATAGGTGAACCAAACAAGAAGATGTAAACTTGACCTGCACGTGTGAACATGTATTCTACGTCTGACAGGGCCTCCATGTATGAACATTTCTGCTTGTTAGAATGGCTTCTCCAGGTGTGGACGGGATCCCCACATATAAACGGGACGGGACGTGTGAACGAGATAGGTACATATGTACGTATGAACGAGACACCCACCTGTGAAAAGGTGCTGCACGCTAGATGAAGACCTTCGCGGGTCTTGTATTTTTCAAAGATCCAGCACTTAAAACGGGACATGCAGTCTGATTATCCAAGTATGCAAGGGATCGCCATAGGCGAACGGACAAAACACGGTTGAACGGGCTCTGTGCCTGTGAAGTGTAAACGGGACCTCCACATGTTAACGGGATCCGCATGTGAGAAAGGAACCTTCATTTGAGAACGGGTCTTCAACTGCATTTGCGAACAGGACCGCCACCTGTAAATGGATCTTCCACAAGTGAACGGACCTCCACTTGTGTATTGGACCGCTACATGTGAACGGGGCCTGCACAAGTGAACGACATCTGCAAGGCTGTACCTGCGAAACGGAACTACATATGCGAACGGGATGTCCATATAGGAACGGGGCTTGCATTTTTCAACGGATCCTCTACGTGTTAATGGGACTGTCCATGTGTGAACGAAACGCGATTGTATGAACAGGACCTCATTCCGATGAAACATTTAGCCGCAGATGCGCAATACGTGAATATTATACAAGTGTCTATCATAGATATGTTTGGACTGTATTGACTAGTTTCAAGGAAACATAGCGAGTTGCGACTCTAGACTGACCCTAGATGAATCCCCTCTCCCAAGGAAAGAATGCTATACAAGATTCTATCACAAATATGTTTGGACTGTATTGACAGGTTTCAAGGAAACAAAGCGAGTTGCGACTCTAGACTAACCCTAGATAAATAAAATAAAATTCACGTGTCTTGTCTAAGTAATGCAGAAGACAACTTTTAAAGGAAGGGACCATTTGCCTTTTAAAATTGTCCAGGGTAGCAAGTTTTTTCATTTTAAAATGGTTCCTAACTGGCTATGTAATGACTTTCATCAGACTGCCACTGTTTGGTGTGATGGACTTTCGAATAGAGACAAACTACATCTTCAAGACTAAAATGCTTGCAACAGATCGGCGCGGAGAGTTGGGGGGGTGGGAGGGGGCGGAGGGGTTGGGAGTCCTGTGGGATTATAATTTTCTCTGCCTCGTCTTTGTCTCAGCCCTATCTTTCCTTTCTACTATCGCGTTGTGAGACGGCTCGACGTAACTCAAATATTATTACTCAGCAAAACAAACAACAAACCATCAAACCAAATGCCGACTCAAGTATCGGCTTCAAGCAAGTTATATTTTAGGTTTTCTTTATTTACTTCACTCAACGTTCAGGACCGCCGTGCAGTGCAAAGTTAATGTTGACGTCGGCTTAACGAAAGCACTCGTAAGTCGAATAATCTATCTATCACATTTTGAAGTCATACAGGCAACAGCTCTAGCAAAAGAGAGAGCAGTTATCGCTTTGGGCTCGGCCATGTCGTGACGTTACACTTGAACGTTTTGAAGTTGGAGTGATAGAAGTTACGTTTAACAAATAAGAGTCAATGTCTTACCCTAAGGTGAATGGGTATACTTTCAAAGGAAACAACTCTGCCATTTTCATTTTTTTGCCTCCCTTTTCAACGAGAGTCAAGTGTTAAATAGAATAACTTGCCCCCACCCTCCTTTAAGCACAGACCCCATTTTAATGGAATTTATCTTCCAGGAAAGCAAATAGGAAGTCACTAACATTGTTGTTGTTTCCCTTTCCAAAATGGCGGCAAAACATCGACGTGTACTCTTTTACCTAAATATTTTTTTCAGGTGACCTTTAGCCTTTCTTTCTTATTTTTGAGGATTGGGAAAATGTTGAGTACAAGTTCTAAACATAATTCACACTGAGGTTCAAACTTTCCACGCGTCTCGTATTGTTACAAAAAGTCCAGGCTTCCACTCGTCTCTGTAGGCCTTGTTTTAATTTAGCCACATACCTAAATCTTGGGCCACTGCTGGTGTAATATTAAAATTTGAACCTGTTGAAAAAATGACCCAACTGGCCACTTTTCAATGTTGAATATCGACCCATAGAGCATTTTTCAGTGTTGAAAATTGACCTGGGTCAAGTTTCAACATTGAGAATTGACGCGTGGGGTCATGTTTTCACGGGGTCAAAATTTAATGTTATCCGGCTCAAGAACCTCGGGGCGAATACCCCATCATTTAATGATTACATTGTAGTATACAAATCAGTTTTCCCGATTCAACATGATTTATATTTGATGTGACGCAAAGGATGTAAATTTTTATCAGTTTTGGCAACAAGGTTAATGGACAGAATCTCGAAGCAGTTACAAGCTTCAAATACCTTGGAGCAATTGTCTCAGATGAAGGCTCAAAATAGATCCGCTATCTCAGTGAATTGTTGTGTAATAATACACTGTTTAGACGTCAGTTGTAAAGTAGATCGGATCACAAGCGTGGAGCGCGAGTGATATATCTACCTACAACTGACCGACAATCAGTGAATTATTACTCATTCAATGCTAGAGCTGAACTATGTCGATTCTTACACTCTAAAAAGCTGAAAATAGTATTATTTCATTCAAACTATCCCAAACATACTGCCAGTGCGTTGATGCTCCCTCTAATATTCTTAACTGTACGTTAGATAAATATACGTTGTATGGCCATTACGTCTCAAAACGTCACAAAATTTCGTCAGTTTTAACGGTGACGTCAGCAATTAGACTCACGCGCTCCGAAACAGTGAATTGTTGCAGAATTAAACACGGAAACTTTCCATTGCGTCTTTAGGCGCACTGTGTTAGAATTTTAATTGACATTTCCTGATATACGTATGTCCCTTTTTCATGTTTTCCGTTACCAATCAAACACAAGCGGCGTCAGATCCATATAAGCAAGGATATATTGCGGGTTCGGCTAAGTGCTCAACCAAGTATCTCTCAGATTCTTACAAGAATCCTTATGGCAGTTAAGGACGGTCTTCAGAAATATTGTGATCTAACTTAAGCAAGTAGTGGCGTAAATTGATGTGGATACTAAAATATTCTGAGGAACTTTTAGAAAGTTTAAAAGCCCAAGCACTTTTGAGAATGATAGCATAGAAACCTTCTATTTCTCTACGCTTTATACGACAATACCACATGACAACTTAAAATCTAAATTAAAAGAAATTGTTAACAATTATAGTTTCTTCAAAAAGACGGAAATCGTCGGTACAAACACGTTGTTCTTGGATATCTTGACACATATTTCGTTAAGGGCCACACTGACGTTCATACAAAATATTCTGAGGATGATGTCGTTAAAATGCTGGAATTTCGTATCGACAATATTTACGTGGGGTTGAGCGGGCAGATTTTTCAATAGACAGCTGGCATTCCAATGGGCACTAGCTGCGCCCCCTTACTTGCAGACTTGTTTCTTTACGGGTATGAGGCTGAGTTTATACAAGGGCTCTTAAAAGAGGTTGATAAACACCTTGCACAGAAATTCAAGTTCACCTATAGGTACATGGATGATGTTCTGTCTCTGAATAATCCAAAGATTTCGGAGTTTATTGACCTCATCTGTCCATGTGAACTTGAAATTAAAGACACCACGGAGTCCAATGCATCTGCCTCATACTTAGATTGTTATCACTATATTGACACTGGAAAGCTTGTTACTAGGCTTTATGACAAGAGGGACGACTTCAATTTTCCCATAGTTAACTTTCCATTTTTGAGCAGTAATATACCTTCGGCACCTGCATGCGGAATTTGTGTTTCTCGTCTGGTCGGCTGTGCTGGAGCCTGTTTCGAATGTCAAGACTTTGTTGAGAGGGGGGGGGGTGCGCTCGCCCGTAGACTGTTGAGACAGGGTTGTCATAAGGTAAAGCTTGTGTCGACAGTTGAAGAGTTTTATGGACGACATCATGACCTCGTTAATCCCTTCAATATGACTGTTTCTGGACTGGTTTGCGATTCGGTGGTCTCAACCGAGGCTTGGTTAGGCTTTCGAATTCCGAATTTCACTGACTTTTTCCACTGATACATGGATATTGCGGGTGTAATGCAGGTAATGCTTACTACTCGCGAGCACCTGATCACACCTCTATTTTGGGGTCCATATCTGTGTATCTAAAATATGCCGGAATTGTCAATGTTTAAATAAGTTACGCGTTCGGACTTATGATTTGTGTACTTTGACCATTTTCACTTACGTCACGTGCAAATTTTTCACGCCAGAGTGTTTGCTGTCGCTGTCTTCTCAGGGCAAGAACAGTTTTCCCTTTTTCATCCACAAGAAAAAATCGCTTACCTGTTTTTTCTTGTGAACTTATTTGTCGGTTTGCACAGTGTCCTGAGACACTGGTTGAAAATGAAATATAGGATCAGAACAGTTTGCAGTGCTTAGACGTACATAAATGTTTATTTTTGTGTACTTATTTGTCGGTTCTTGCAGTACGGAAAAATGTTATGTTTGATTAAAACTTTTGTGGTGATTTGTCTGTAGTCGGGGATACAGCTGTTGGACTCCTTTTGCTCCAGCGTTTTGGTGTTGTTCCTGTTATTTAGAAGGGTTGGTCGGGTGGTGCGATGGTGCTGTGTTCAGCTTTCAGTGCCTGGGGGTATTGCTGATTTGAAACATAGTAGGACAAGGGCCTACTGTGCTTACAGTGGGTGCGGGTGGGGTTGTTAGGACATTTTTTCTCTAGTCTATCATTTCTTTTCTTTCTCCCTCTCTCTCTGGGAGACGGCCGATATAGATTGATATACTGCCTCAAAGGGCTTTTAACCCCAATTAATCACTCAATCCTGCTGTTGAGTGCTGATCTTGTTTCGTCTCAGTAGCCTATCCTGGGGCCGTATTCATAAAGCCACTTAAGTTGTTGCTATGTGGTTGCTAAGGCTAAATATCTATAAAGGAGATTCCCTACAACTATGAAATTTGTTCTGGATGAAAGTCTTTGTAAGACTGTTCCTCCAGAGCAAATTGCATAGTTGTAGGGAATTTCCTTCAAAGAAATTTAGCCTTAGCAACAGCATAGCAACCACTTAAGTCGTTTTATGAATACGGCTCCTGATTTATATATTTCTACTTCAATCCATTGATGTGTTTACAGTCCTTCACATGTACCAAAGTCCTTCACATGTACCAAATAACTTGGACTTTTATGAACCAATCAGAATCCAGGGCGAGGGAAATCCGCATGTAAATCAGATTTAAGCTACTAGCTTTATTGTTTTTTTCTTGATCAACAAGTGAGCCGCGACACGACAAAACCAACAATGTGGTTGTGCGCCCAGCGCAGACTCAGATCAGCCTCGGCATCTGCCCAGTCTGACCAGAGTCTTTGATTTCGCTTAAAGGGTAGCTAAGGGTCTAAGCTACCTACATGCGGACAGCGAAGACTCTGATCAGACTGGGCGGATGCCCAGGCTGATCTGAGTCTGCGCTGGGCGCACAACCACATTGTTGGTTTTCTCGTGTCGCAGATCGAGTGTTTTGGACAGGATGTTCAGTGGATTGTGTACATTCAAGTTCATTCCTTTCTCATCTGCTTGGGACGAACTGCACTTTTTCTAAGTATAGTCAACTCTCGATATCTCGAATACTGATATCTCAAAATAAAATTTGATATCAAAGAATATAGTGTGGAGAATTTCCTATTTTCTTTACATTTCAACTCATTTTATCCTAAGCTACAGATATACGGAAGCGTATTGGTGCCTCCCCTTTTTGAGTTATATTTTAACTTGTTGATTTCAGATATAGCGATTTATTGCAGTTTTCGAGCAAATGACGACTTGTTTTTATCGACATGATTTGTTACATAGCCGTAAATCGACTAAGAGCATCGGGAATTAAAACTTAATTGACAAAGAGGAAATCGATAATATCTAAATTATTACAATAATCGACATGAACAGAGTCGTATTGGAAATAATACTCGCTAATTTGATTTACGAAAACTTGACTAGACTAGGAATGAAGAAAGGATCACGCTTTAGAGAAGGCGATATAATCGCTTGTAGTGTCAGTTTACGAGTTTGCCAAGTCGAAATATTGCAGCTATATTTAGCTATCCTAAGCTAAAGACTTCTGTGGTGCTTATAAGATGGACAGTCTCCGTCGTCCGTCGTTGTCCGTCCTCATCCGTAAAACCTTTGTAAAATCCCCGTAGCAATCTGCTCTTAATGTCATATGAAGTGTTTCGGGGCTCGTAGATTAAGTTCATACAGCATGGGACAGACGGCTTCAGAATTTTGGTTCTATTATAGTGATCAAGCATGGTTTCTCATGCATTTACATTTGCCAGGTCTCGAGGGAGCTGTTGAAAACCGTGACCGAAGGCAGAGCTTTTCGACAAGCCCGAGGGACCTTGCAAATGTTAAAGCAATGAAAAACCATTGTTGATCGTTATCATTGCATAAATACAACCACACTGTTACAAAAATAATGAAAAGCACTATTTTTCGGCCTCATCGCCATTACCTTGGTGATTCCTTACGCACTATGCGTTTCTATTAAAGTCCTCGTTTCAGGCGATGGGCAGCTATAAAGCATTTTGGCCATCCTTCAGCAGCAGTTTACATTTCTAAATCATATTCACTAAATTTTTCACTTCGATGTTGCCTGCTTTTCATTTTTTTTACAATATTCGAGTCCGTATAACTCTAAGATAAAGTCTTTTATAGATAATTGCAGCTGCAAGCTATCCGCTTGCTTCTATACTGACAGAGTATTGCCCTGCAATTGGCATACGAAAAGTCGCAAAGGCAGACATTATAGAACGTGAATCACCTTGTTAATACATGGATTGGTGTTAAATAGCATGTGACACCGATATTTATACAATAACTTAAAGACTACTGAGGATTATAACTGGAAGGGTAGTCTTTGTTTTCTTAGAGCTAGCTTGTGGCCACCTACTTTGAAAAGAGATGCTAATATTGCTATCAGCTCGTTATTGTCTACACCGAGTGATGTTATTACTTACCATTTGATATCGCGCTAGAACGTGGAATTTGATTGTATTTGGTTCCCGGTAATTGCATGAGATTGTTCAATTCTGTGCTTTCTGTGGTCTACTGAATACCAGCATTGAAGATGTATATGCGTTTCAAGAAGTTCTGCTTGTATCGAATTCATGTTGTTGTTTTTTTGTTGTTGTTGTTGTTTTTTGTCCCCGTCGTAGCCGAAGGGACTATAGTAATGGGTTTGTCCGACCGTCTGTCCGTCCGTCCATAGACACAATCTTGTCTCCGCAACTCCTCTTACAGTTTTAAGGGATTTTGACGGAACTTTCCAGTTATTGTTACCATGATTTAAAGATGATCATATTTTACCGAGGTCATGCTCCACTGATTTTTACTAGAGTTACTAGAGTTTGTCTGTTTTAAACAGTACATCTTGTCAATTCAACTCCTCTTGCAGTTTTCATTGGATTTTAATGAAAGCTTTCAGTTATTGTTCCCGTGACCTGGAGAGGATCATATTATACCGAGGTCAGGCTCGACTGATTTTTACTGGAATAATGGCCCTTTGTCAGTTTTAGCGATTTTGTCAACAGTAATTCTTGTCTCCGCAACGCCTCCTTCATTTTTTCAAGGGATTTTGATGAAACTTTTCAGTTATTGTTACCATGACCCGAAGATGATCATATTTTACCGAGGTCATGCTTGACTGATTTTTACTTGAGTCATGGCCCTTTTATTTTTTTTATGTAGGAACAACCTTGTGAACAAAATATCTGAAGAACCGCTTAAGCTAGGATCCTGATATTTGGCATACAGTTACAAACTAAGGTGCAAATGACCTGCTTAACGTTTTGGCATATTTCGTAATTTTTCGGTTGAGTTATTTTCCTTTTTCAGACGCAGGCATTTTGTATAGGTACAAACGTCTGAACAAAATATCTAAATAACAACATAAGTTACGATCCTTATATTTGGCATGTAGGTTTGCACGAAGGTGTAGTTGATCTTTTGGACCTACTGAGTAATTTCGCTTTTTTGGACATAGGCATTTTGTATGGGAACAAGCTTTTGAACAAAATAACTGAAAAACGGCGTAAGCTAGGATCCTTATATTTGACATGCAGGTTTGGATCTAGATGTTGATGGCCTAATTTACTTTTGAGCCTATTTCATAAATTTTTGATTGAGAGATTCACCTTTTTAAGACATAGTCATTTTGTGTAGGAACAAGCTTGTGAACGAAATATCTGAAGAACCGCATAAGCTATGTTCCTTATATTCCGCATGCAGTTACAGACTAAGATGTAAAATGAACTAAGTAAAACCCTTTTCTGACTGACACATTATGGGATGAACCTCTTAAGAGGCAAACATACCCCTGGGGCATAAACACATTTTCTAGTTTTCATCGTATTGTAACGAAACTTTCAGAATATTGTTGTCACTACCTGGCGTGGATCAGGTTATATTTAGGGTTATGATCAGACCCTTTCTGCAGGAGTTAGTGCACATTGTATGTATATATGGTTAAATCTTGTGGCCGCAACTCCTCCTTTAGTTTTCAACCGACTTTCATCAAACGTTCCTGATATTGTTATTACTACATGACTCTAATTATATTTTATTGCAGTTCTGATTGGACCCTTTCTGTCACAGTTATGGCCCTTTGTAAGTCTAGCCAAATCTTGTGGCCGCAACTCCTTCAGTTTTCAACCGATTTTCGTCAAACTTTCAGGATATTGTTGCCACTATATGACGTGGATCATATTTTATTGGGGTCATGATTGAACCCTTTTTGTCAGAGTTACGGACCTTTGTAAGTCTGGTCAAATCTTATGGCCGAAACTCCTCCTTCAGTTTTTAACCGATTTTCATCAAACTGTCAAGATATTGTTGTCACTACATTATGTGGGTCATATTAGACTTACGGTCCTTATTTTCAGACCTTGCTCAAAGTGAGAAAAGTCGAAATCTTATCAACATCACTACTGTGTATAATTTTCAAGTTTCATTCTGAAATGTGGCTTTAGTCGCGTGAACTGTCTTTCTCATTATAAGCCTATGTAGCCGTTAAGTCTCAACAGAAGCAAATTTCTGAAACTGTCTACCCAAACGTGTACGCAGTTATAATTTCCAACCTCAGAGACTATGCATTTGATATTAAGCTGAGATTGGTTAGAAGCAAAAGGTATATTACAAAGGTTTTACGGACGACGACTGACAACGACGGACGAGCACCGCAGAAGTCTTGAACGTAGGGTAGCTAAATATAGCTGCAATATTTCGACTTGGCAAACTCAGCAAGCTAGTGATTAAATCGTCTTTTCTAAAGGGCGATCCTTTATTTATTCCTAGTCAAGTCAAGTTGTAATAAGTGAAAATAACGATTATTATTTTCAATACGACGCTGTTCATGTCGACTATTGTATTGATTTAGATATGTCAAATTCTTCTTTGCAATTTTGTTTTTGTTACGCGTTGATCTTAGATGATTTACGGCGATACAACTAAATATGTCGACAAATAAAAATCAAAATATGCTCAAAACTGCACCAAATCGCTATATCTGAAGTCGACAAGTTGAAACATAACACAATAAGTGGAGGCACCAATACGCTTCCGTAATATACTTTACTATGAAAGATCAGTAGTTTGGGATGAAATTCGACTTTGAGATATCGAGAGCTGATTGTACTTCTTTATTGCATTTAAAAACGGCATCATGTAATTGCTTGTTGGGGTAGTCCGCTTTTATTTTTATTTAATATAGATCTAGTATGAATGTCCATTTGCATTTGAAATCAGAGTGACATTAAGGTTGTACGCGTTTAATTACAGTCAACTCTCGATATCTCAGAGTCGAGTTCGTTTCGATATCTTGAAGTCCAGTTCGTTTCAACATACTGATTTCTCAAATTAAATTTTCTGCTCCCAGAAAATTAAATATTGATTTGAGATCCAGTTATTTGAAATAACAGAAGTTGAAATGTAAAGATAATTAGAAAATGTGTCCAAACTATATTGTTAGATATAAGAGGTATGTCTGAGATAGCATTGTTTGAGATGACGAGAGTCAGCTGTAGTTTTTAATATTATCAGTCCTACTTCTGATTGCTCTCAGATATAAACACAGATACTCATAACAGACCGAAATCACCAAGTACAGCTCAGCCAAGTCAATCAAAAAATTAAACTCACGTTTGAGATACAAGCGGGCTCAATTTAACAAAATGGAACTACTACAAGAATCTGCACCGGAGCTAATAATTTGCACTTGGGTTTAAGATGAATGTGTATATATTCTGGCGAGCAACTCTCATTATCTATTTATTAATTTATTTATTTTTTAAGTTTTGCCTTTCTTCTTAATTCGGCTCAACTTTTGCTGACCGTTCCAAGGCGGTACTTCTGTTCCGGTATCTTGATGTTATATTGTGCTGTGCCCTCTTGTCTATGGTTTCTAACGGGATGGTCGCCTTATTGCTGCCCAATCTGTCGTCTGTTTTGTTTTGTATTTAAAATAAAAATAACTAGAAATAGATGTTGATGATGTTATTGGGGTAGCTGAATGACCATCTGTTCGGGAAAGAGCTGCTCATTCGGTTTACTGTGCGTGTCTTTCGTAAACTTGTGTCAATTTCTGTGTGTATGTGCTTCTTTTCCTATTGGTTTTGACAGCGGAATATGGTATTTGATTGTATTAATTCCTGATCATTGCCTACCTTTTTACTTTACTCTAAAAGGAATGACTGTTCTCCCTCAGGAGAGAATTCTTAACTATACGTGAAAACATATTTTGAAAGGACTTTCTCTTTCTATAACCAGGCAGGAAGCCAGAAAGTCTTTCTCCTTTTGTAAACTCGAGGGATTTCATGGATGTATCGTTGTCACCTCAGCGCAAAAAAAAAAAAAAAAAAAAAAAAAAAAAAAAACAGTAAGCGCTTATATATTTTAATTGGAGTTATTGACTTTTTTGCGCTAAGGTGAGGGTATACCCTTACACCTTAAATCAATTTAATTCCAAATCACCATTAGTAACATTTAGGATGCAGCTCCAAATCTTCAAACAAGAAGTAAGTGATCGATGGTTACATGCTAATTTTTTTGTTCTTTTCATTTTGCAAAAACTGAAATTTCAACCCTTACATCTTTAAAGCGAGTGTTTTAGCAATACTTATTCTCCAGCACACTGACCTTTCACCAGAGTCCATCGAAATGTTTATTTATACCCTCACGGATGCGGCGTAACAATAACGTTACCAGGACGTTCTCAAAACAACGAAGCTCAAAATATAAAGTACATAATGTTTACTGACGTTGCAGTACAATCCGTATATAGAGTTTGCTGATTATGTTAATTTTCGAAACAAGGGAGGCGACTTAGTTTTCAACCTAAGTGCAAACATATCTCATTATATTTATTTTAACTGTCGTTTGCGGGATTTAAACTCCCACGAATGCGGCGACGGTGCTTACCACTGCAAAGTATGCAAGCTTTATCATTACTTTACCGAATTCATAATAAATATTTTACGTCCCACCAACAACAAGGTCATGTGGAGACGGGACCTCCGTTTAAAGTTTCATCCGAAATACCGGAAAAGCGGGGGATCGATCTTGCGACCCCTGGATTGGTAGTCCGGAGTGTTATCCACTACACTACAGCCGCTCCTACTTTGGTTTGTAATGTCATTGAAAAATTGGCGGAGCATGGAAAACGCTGTTGCCATGTTCCTGTACCAATGACATCATAGATCTGTTACCATAGCAGCTATGGAATTGGAAAATGCTGTAACTTAGTACCTAAGTAGAATGACATCTCGATGGCTTCACATTGACATCAGCTTAATGTATTGGTTACCATGGTAACAGATCTATGATGTCATCAGTATTGGAGCATGGCAAACAGTATGCTCCACCAATTTATCAATGGTATTACGAGCTGAAATTCCTTCAACAGAAATTTCAGGTTTTCTCATATGAATTATCAAGTAATTTAATTTCGTGTTTTCATTGTTCTCACCGACAAACACAAGACATATGTAATGTTTATCAAAATTGCGGTTTTGAGTCCTACTAAAGGCGAGATTATGTCCGACCCTTAACGGTGTTTCAGTGACTAGAGGCCTTCATAATTACCCTTCCATCGTCCTAATATGACTGAAATAGCGATAAAAGGCCGTAAAACTGCCAAGTCATTTAAGCCGTTAATTACACAGGCGGTGAATGGGTTTGTCATTACCAGTTCCCTTTGATGTTGGGGATAGGGTTTGGGATCTGATTCAGTCAGTTCCTGAAGTGTAGTTACTCTTTAAATTATTCATTAAACTGGCCAGTTCCCTTTGATGTTGGGGATAGTGTTATGAATATGGTGTTTAATTTGGTGTAAATATTTTCTTTTACCATGATTTTGCAGTTTTTAGATGTTTACTAGGTTTGAAATAAACAAGTTGTTTGCATTGTACTTTAGAACATTCTGGAATAACTATTTTTAGGACTGAGAAAATATTAGACCTTTCTGTTGTAAACATTAAGAATCTTCTGGTATGAAATTATGTCAGAATTGAGTACTTTTTGGTAAGATCTATTTTTGGTTAGTTCCGGAATGTTCCTAGATAGTATATAAAGAAGACAGATTTTCATTTAGATCATCTTTGTAAGTTTCACCAGTCTATAGTTAAATAAGTTATACTGGAATTTAAACATACTGGATTACTTTTGTGACTATTGGAAATATTCATGTGCTCATACAGACTTTATTTTCTGGGATCAGAAATTATTAAAGGACTTGTGTTTTAAATTCTGAGGGACTTTCAGACTAAAATAAGGTATCTTAAATTACATATTTTCTTGATTAACAAATGACTGTTTTATTTTGATGTACATGTAAATAAATTTTGTTAAGTTTAAAAACAGGCTTGTTGCTGGTTTACTTCCATCTTTTTGTTACCTCTGCCAGGTCGTAACAAATTGGGGGCTCGTCCGGGATTGAAATTTCTAGTGCATCAAATAATTCTGAATTAAAAAAAAAAAAAAAAAAAAAAAAAGCTTTTACTGTTATTCAAACAAGTAAAGCCAGCAAAAAGCAACCATGTCTTTTGATCTCAATGAATTCATTGCTGCGCCTTCTCAGGAGCTGTTGAACTTGGCCAAAAAGACAGACTTATTGGATATTGCAGCACATTATGAATTATCTTCAGTCAAAAGGTCTATGTTAAAACATGAAATTAAGAATATTTTGATTCAGTTCTTTGTTGATGAAGAAATTTTTGATTCCTCTGCAACCTCTCACATTCTTGTCACTCAGACAGATTTGCAGATGAGAGAATTAGAAATTCAGAGACAACTTGAAATAGAAAAATTAAGGTTAGAGCATGAGGAAAGAATTAGGCTTGAAACATTAGAAAGAGAAGAAAGGTTGCAGAGGCAAAAATTAGAGCAAGAAAAAGAAAGACTAGAACATGAAAAATTAAGGCTAGAAATGGAAGAACGAGAAAAAGAAAAAGAAAGAGAAATGCAAAAAGAACAATTAGAAAAAGAAAGAGAAATGCAAAAAGAAAAATTGGAAAAAGAAGAAAGAATTGAAATTGAAAAGGAGAAATTGAAATATGAAAAAGAAGAAAAAGAGAGAGAAAGACAATTTCAAATTAGAATGAAAGAAATTGAAATACAAGACAAGGCTAAATCAAAATCTTTGCCTTTGGACTCAACCAAAGTTTTTGATGTTACTAAACACATCAGACTCGTTCCTCCATTTCAAGAAAAAGAAGTTGATAAATATTTTCTTCACTTTGAAAAAGTAGCTGAAAATTTGAAATGGCCAAAAGAGCATTGGACTTTGCTTCTTCAGAGCGTTGTGATCGGCAAGGCTCGCGAAATTTATACTCAACTTTCTCTTGAGCAGAGCTCAGATTATGACAAAGTAAAAGAAGTTATTCTTAAGGCTTATGAGTTGGTCCCTGAGGCTTACAGGCAGAAATTTAGGAACTGTAGAAAAGAAAATGACAAAACTTATGTTGAATTTGCTAGGACAAAAGAGCAGTTATTTGATAGATGGAGCTCATCAAAGAAAGTAGGCTCTGATCATGGTAAACTAAGACAGCTCATGCTTGTTGAAGAATTTAAAAGGTGCATTAATTCTGACATTAAATCATTTTTAGATGAAAAGGAAGTCGAAACGTTAGAGGCAGCAGCTCGTTTGGCTGATGATTATGCTTTAACTCATAAGACTTCTTTTGTGCACAAGCCTTTTCCTAAAAAGACCTTTTTCCCTCAGTCAGGTCCAAAATTCAGTCCCAGTAATCCATCTGGCAATTCCAGTCCCTCATATACTCCAAAACCAAAACCCCCTGGTGAAAACAAAGGTCAAAATCCCTTATCTCAGCCCATTTGTAATTATTGTAAGCAAACAGGACATATAATTTCTGAATGCTTACTTTTAAAGAGGAAGAGAGAAAAACAAGAGGGCCCAAAACCCACAGGTCTTACCTCTTTACGGTCAACACCACAGTCTTGTGTTCAGGATCAAATTCCTATTCAGGCCAAAATTTCTGAGACTGATTCTGTTATGGAGATTTATGAACCATTCTTATCAGAAGGTTTTGTGTCACTAAATTGTGACTTTGCCCAGTCTACCCCTATTACTATCTTACGAGATACTGGAGCTTCTCAATCCCTTATTTTGGCAGATACCCTGCCATTTTCCGAGAAGACTTCTTCTGGGACAAGTGTCCTTATTCAGGGTGTAGAATGTGGATTTGTTAGTGTACCGCTTCATAACATTTATTTGTCCTCAGACTTAATTTCTGGTCCAGTGGCTGTTGGTATTAGACCTTCATTACCTTTTAAAGGTGTTCACTTATTGTTAGGCAATGACCTAGCAGGAGATAAGGTTGTGGTTAATCCACTTTTGACCAACACTCCTTGTGTTGATCAACCACCTGACCCCATTGAGCAGGAAATTCCTGACCTTTACCCTTCGTGTGCTGTCACTAGGGCTATGGCAAAGAAAGCCATATTGAATGATGGGAATCAGGACATTGATTTAACTGATACTTTTATAGGTCAGTCTTTTAATGATGAGATTTCAAAATCTCTTTCACCCAGCCTGTCTGACATGCAGACAGACTTTACTCACACCTCATCTGTGTCCAACCCAGATCACTCTCCTTCATTTTCAAATGACCAAGGTAATGACCTGCTGTCAAGGTCACAGCTTTGCAAAGTACAACACAGTGATCCTGAGATCTCACCTTTATTTGAAAGGGTCTTAGATGAAAATGACATGTCCCAGGTTCCTGTTTGCTATTATGTCAAAAATGACATTTTGATGAGAAAATGGCGTCCTCCTGATGTCTCAGCAGAAGACGAGTGGACTGTTAACCACCAAATTGTGGTTCCAAGGGTTTATCGCCCTGAAATTTTAAACTTAGCCCATGAAACTCCCTTGTCAGGCCACTTAGGTGTAAACAAGACCTACCACAAGATTCTTAATCATTTCTACTGGCCAGGGTTAAAATCTGATGTTTCTAAACATTGCAAATCTTGCCATACATGTCAAATGGTAGGAAAACCTAATCAAACTATCCCTAAAGCCCATCTGCAGCCCATTCCTGCATTTGAGGAACCTTTTAGCAGAATAATCATTGATTGTGTAGGTCCTTTACCCAGAACAAAGTCAGGTTCTGAATATCTTTTGACCATAATGTGTGCTTCCACACGTTTCCCTGAAGCCATTCCACTTAGGAATATCAAGACAAAGACCATAGTTAAGGCTCTTGTGAAGTTTTTCACATTTGTAGGTCTCCCTAAATCTGTCCAGTCAGATCAAGGATCTAATTTTATGTCAGGAATATTTCAGCAAGTGATGCATGAATTAGGTATTAAGCAATATCGATCATCAGCATATTATCCTGAAAGTCAAGGTGCCTTAGAACGATTTCATCAAACACTGAAAAACATGATCAGATCTTACTGCTTTGACACTGAAAAGGATTGGGATGAAGGCATTCATTTCCTGTTATTTGCTGCTAGGGAATCTGTACAAGAATCTCTTGGTTTCAGCCCATTTGAGCTTGTATTTGGTCACACAGTTCGTGGACCACTGAAACTTTTGAAAGAGAAATTTCTTTCTGATGATAACAGTTCTTTGAATTTGCTTCAGTATGTTTCTGACTTCAATAACAGATTGTCAAAAGCCTGTGAAGCTGCTCGGTCCAATCTCAAATCAGCTCAAAACAAAATGAAATTTCATTATGATGAAAATGCCAGGGAAAGAAATTTTAAACCTGGAGAGAAGGTACTTGCTCTTTTGCCAATTCCTGGCAGACCTCTGCAGGCCAGATATTACGGCCCTTACACTGCTGACAAAAAGCTCAGTGATGTAAATTATATTATCAACACACCTGGGAGGCGCAAGAAAAAACAGTTATGTCATATTAATATGTTGAAAAAGTACATTGATAGGGATGATTCAGTAGTTTCACCAATAAGTGTAGTAAATTCTGTCCCTCAAGAACAATCTGAAATGGACTCTGAGGATATGAACTTTATAAAATCTGATCCCTCATCATCAAAACTCCAGAATTCTGACATCTTAAAGGATCTCGACCAGAAACTGTCACACCTGGATCCAGTCGAGAGACTTGAACTGAAACAGTTAATTCTTGAATATGAGCACTTATTTCCGGGCATTCCAACCAGGACTGACAGACTCTTTCATGATGTTGACATTGATGGCGCAAAGCCTGTGAAGCAACATCCATATCGAATGAACCCTGTGAAACAACAGTATCTCAGGGAAGAAATTCAATATTTGCTGGAAAATGATTTTATAGAACCAAGTCAAAGTGACTGGAGTTCTCCTTGTATTCTGGTGCCAAAACCTGATGGAACTTTTCGCATGTGTACAGACTATCGAAAAGTTAATTCTGTGACTAAAACGGATACATTTCCAATCCCACGTATTGATGACTGTATTGATCAAATTGGACAAGCCAAATATGTTACTAAATTTGATCTTCTGAAAGGATTTTGGCAAATTCCTTTGACAGACAGAGCTAAGGAGATTTCGGCATTTGTTACACCAGATGGACTCTATCAGTATAAGGTTATGCCATTTGGTATGAAAAACTCTCCAGCAACGTTTCAGAGACTTATAAATAGCTTGACATCTGATCTGGGTGGTTGTAAAGCATACATCGACGATGCAATCATCTTCAACGATGAATGGAAACTACATCTACAGACTATCAGAGAATTCTTTCAAAGACTTAGTGATGCAAAATTGACAATCAATTTAGCAAAAAGTGAATTCTGTCTCGCAAATTTGACATTTCTAGGACATGTTGTGGGTCAAGGTCAGGTTAAACCTGTAGAAGCTAAAGTGGAGGCTATCTCGGATTTTCCTGTACCTACATGCAAAAGACAACTGATGCGCTTTCTTGGTATGGCAGGATATTATAGGAAGTTCTGTAATAACTTTTCTGTAATTGCAGAGCCCTTGACAAATTTACTAGGTAAAGGAAAGAAATATATTTGGAATGAAGACTGTCAAAAGTCCTTTGATAAGTTAAAGGCCATACTTAAGAGTGCTCCAGTTCTCTTAGCACCAGACTTCAACAAAGCATTTAAATTGGCGGTAGATGCTAGTGACGTTGGTGCAGGCAGTGTTTTGGTTCAGGAAGATAATGATGGTGTGGATCACCCTGTTTGTTACTTTTCTAAGAAGTTTAACAAACATCAGAGAAATTACTCTACTATTGAAAAAGAGTGTTTATCTCTCATCCTTGCTATTCAGCAATTTGAAGTGTACTTATCTTCTTCAGCCACACCAATTGTTGTCTTCAGTGATCACAATCCACTGACCTTCATTCATAAAATGAAGAACAAGAATCAGCGGTTACTCAGGTGGAGTCTCATGTTGCAGGAGTACAATCTTGACATCAGACATATCAGAGGAAAAGATAATATTATCCCAGATGCACTTTCAAGAGCCTAAATTTGGCTATTACTACATGATGTCTGGATTAGTACTGATATATATACAGTGTATATGCATTAAACTTAATTTTGTTTCATAATTGGTCATATGGCAAAAGAAAGCTTTATTTCATAAAACTTTCTTTTCCTTGAAGAGGGGAAGTGTTATGAATATGGTGTTTAATTTGGTGTAAATATTTTCTTTTACCATGATTTTGCAGTTTTTAGATGTTTACTAGGTTTGAAATAAACAAGTTGTTTACATTGTACTTTAGAACATTCTGGAATAACTATTTTTAGGACTGAGAAAATATTAGACCTTTCTGTTGTAAACATTAAGAATCTTCTGGTATGAAATTATGTCAGAATTGAGTACTTTTTGGTAAGATCTATTTTTGGTTAGTTCCGGAATGTTCCTAGATAGTATATAAAGAAGACAGATTTTCATTTAGATCATCTTTGTAAGTTTCACCAGTCTATAGTTAAATAAGTTATACTGGAATTTAAACATACTGGATTACTTTTGTGACTATTGGAAATATTCATGTGCTCATACAGACTTTATTTTCTGGGATCAGAAATTATTAAAGGACTTGTGTTTTAAATTCTGAGGGACTTTCAGACTAAAATAAGGTATCTTAAATTACATATTTTCTTGATTAACAAATGACTGTTTTATTTTGATGTACATGTAAATAATTTTGTTAAGTTTAAAAACAGGCTTGTTGCTGGTTTACTTCCATCTTTTTGTTACCTCTGCCAGGTCGTAACAATAGGGTTTGGGATCTGATTCAGTCAGTTCCTGAAGTGTAGTTACTCTTTAAATTATTCATTAAACTGGCCAGTTCCCTTTGATGTTGGGGATAGGGTTTGGGATCTGATTTAGTCAGTTCCTGAAGTGTAGTTACTCTTTAAATTATTCATTAAACTGGTCGACTTGGTCCAAAGGCGCACTGTCATGGGGACAACAGTCAGGCTTTTGATATCGAAACAGACCTGGCTATTTAGATTTTAAGGAAGCTTTTCTTTACAGCAGAATCTTGACAGGCACTTAGCAAAGTTCCACCTGGGAACCTCCGATATTTTGTGATATACGAATACCCATATTTTCGCAACTCTGACCTTAAGATTCTAAGTGATGAGACAGACAGGCATGAAGAACCAGTACAGACTCATATCAGACTGCTCCCAAAGGAACTGTCTGACCAGGGCCTATACTGTTTGCTTTTCCATCTGCTTCTTCTGGACGCAATGAATAAACAGGACTTAAGCGCTGTTATTGCTGAGTTGACATACTTTTGCTTCGTGATCAAGTAATTTCATTTGTTGTTGTTTTCTTTTTTACCTAATGTTTCTTTGATTTTTAGCTCAATATCATGAGTTTGATACTTTGACCGTTCCTACTGTGAAAAGATTAATGCAATAAATCATTACTAGGAGAATCTAATGCTCCTATTCCACACAGATCACGAATACCACAAATCGCCACGAATTGATAAATTTTAGAATTCGTGGAATTGTAATTTTTCTGGTCCAATTTGTGATGTTCTCCGATTCAGTTACGATACAGGTACGATAGCGTTACGAATATTCGTGGGATTCGACTGGATTCACCTGGGATCGCACGAATATTGTCAAGGATTCAGTACGATTTGCCAGAATCTATAGGGAAACACTGCACGAACGTTGGGAATCTGTTACGAATCAGTTAAGAATATGCCGAATGCATGTACGAATCCGGTACAAATAAAGTGAATTCGTGACTTTTCTTGACAACCCGCGGGATTTTCTCTAAAGATTGGTATAAAAAGGCCCTAAGCTGCTGTACGCACATATTAATTGTGACCCGTCGCGCGAAAAGGGACGAGTTGGGTGGATGACGTTGTTTCAAGAAATTACGTTTGACGTTGACGTCATGATTTTATTAATTTCAGTCGCGCGATAAACAGGTGCCCGCATTTTGTCAATCATTTCAGGCTTTATTTTTAGGGCTTTTATTCCCGCCAGCCTGTCGAATATTTGACGTAAATACAGTTGCGTCCCTTGGCAGAGTATTTAAGTTTTGATGCCGCGAAAATATGAGTCGAACAACAACTTCAGTGTAAGATTTCCTTTCCGATACTTGTTTTCTAAGCTTAGAAGATGTTGATAAAGACACCCTAGATGTAGTTACTGATGTGAGTAACATTTGCTATCCCACCTCAAGAAGTGATCACTTAAGAAGTCAACAGTAAAGAAAATGTAGTGCTTTGGACAGTGATTCTGGCGGCGATGAAGTCGAGGGGTCATTTGGGACTGTACTTGAGGGACGGGAAGACATTGAATATGTTAAAGATGTGTCCGAGTTTTTTCAAAACGGGATGTGGCTGCCAGTCTGCATAGGATGACCATAATACATTGCGCGTCTGTTTCTGCCATCACTTAGAACTTGGTTTACTTCATGTAAAGGGAAACAACTTTAGTGGCTCCACATGTATGGCTTCCTGTTAGTTTCCAGTGGCGGCGGGGCCTGGTCTACTCGGATTTCCTCTTGGAGGGAGGAACAATGTACAGTACTGAAATTAATACATGTAATACGTTACTTACCTTACAGCTTACTGTACGGCATTGTGAGGCACTGCACTGTCCGCCAAGAGTAGAGTAAAGGAGAGTAGAGCAGGGAAAAGTAGAGTAGAGAAGATAAGTGAGTTAAGTAAGTCTAACTTCCGAAGTTACACACATCGCCTTAGACCCTACACAAACCGATCTACCAAATCCTAGTTGGCAGAGCACCTGCCAGCCAAGCCTCATCTCATCCAAGAAACATACAATGACTCAAAGGAGACAAACACTAAACCAATATTGCGCACTCCCCTCAATCGCAACTTATCCATTTAAGCACAACCGATCCCCTTAATCACAAAATTTAACAAAATGCCCATTTTCTTGGCAACGAATAGTAACGGAATATAGTTCGGTCAGTTAAGAACATTAACCTTAAACCGTTTTAAGTTATGGTGATGGATGGAATCATTTACACTCGACATCTTCAGTAATCTCCAATTTGTTCGCATACCGTCAAAACTACATAAAATCGACTACCCGTGCTCCGGGACAAAACGTATTTCTGCTGTTAAACATAGAATCTGGTTTCAAATTTGATTCACACCTATACTGGGGAATGAATAGAGGGTTGCATTCGTGACATTTTCTGACTTTTGAGACTTCAATATTTTCTATTCACAACACGCTGCTGTGCTTCAGGAGATAATAAGCAGGCGTGAACTGGTCCATTTATTCTTTCCATTTTTATTTATTTATTTATTTTTTTTTTTTTGCGGAATGACGTCATGCTACTAATTTCACTTTAAAACGGTCATTTCTATAATTTTCCAGGCATTTTCATTGACATTTGGACTGATTTCATGCAAAACAAAAAAAGAAAAAAATACAAATACCATGTTGATAAGATCGTGTAATGAATACCATGGAAAATCCAACTTTGTAGAGGAAAAAGTGGGACATTACTCGAGTTCGCAAAAAGAAGTTTAGAGTTAAGTGTCTAACCAAAACTGGTAAATGATGTTGTACGCGTGAAATTTAGAATATTTTTGCCGATGCTGTTTACCAGACTCTGTCAAACTGTCCTACACGTTTCGTGAACACGGCATTATTTTACTTAATTTATCTCAAAATATAGATGGTAACTACTCGTTAAAACCGCCTCATCGCCGGATGAGGCGGTTCTAACAAGCAATTGCAATCTTTTTGGACCAAAAACAAAGAAAATACCATCAGTTACCATTACCTTGTAAAACAAATCCGTAGATTTTACGGTAGATTAACTGGAAACCAGCTACCAGTCCCTTTCCCGTCTTTTATTTTGGGCGCCCGTAAAAATTGCAGAAACCGTCACGCACAGCAGGATAGAATATGCAGGTGTTAGTCATATAGCCCTTCAACACTATAAAGTTAATTTCGAGCGCGGCCAGTTAACATAACACTTCCGAAAATGTCTTACAGGCAAACGCCTGTAAAAATAACGGGAAATGGACCTATCAGCTGGTCGCCAGTGAATCTACCGTAAAATCTACGGATGTTTTTACAGTGTATAATTAGAATGACACTCTTCCAGACCTATGAAGCACTGCTTTATATTGTTTTGAAAATGCTTACATAATGGAGCCGCTATACAACAAAGCCAACAAAGTGACATGTGCGCCCAGCTTACCCCTAGTCTGATCAGAGTCTTCGCAGACGGCATGAAGGTAGCTTAGACCCTTTGCCGTCCTTCACGCGCACAGCGAAGCTTCTGATCAGACTGGGCGGATGTCCAAGCTGATCTGAGTCTTAATGTGGCGCAAATGCCACAGTCTTTGTTTCGTCGCGTCGCGGCTCATATATGTTCATGTCACATGATGATACATCAAAATGCTTATTTGGTTAATTTGAAGCAGTGTTTACTCTCTTTGTCATACCTGCAGGAAGTGGTCCCCGAGAAGCATGATTTGGAATATCTATCTAGCAAACAAAGCTTCCAAGTACGGCACACAAAACAAACAATTACTTTATCTATCAGTTACAAGTTCTGAACGATTTTATTTTGCGACGTCACAACAACGTCATCAAAACGACTGTGACGATTCATGACGGTACCTACGTCCTGCAAACAATTTGAAACCCAAAATGGCTAAGAACCACCAACATTTTTGAAATTTTCCGAATCCTCTTAGATATGCTTAATCACTGAGACATAAAACTAAATTTCGCTATAGGACACCCAACTCGTCCCTTTTTGCGCGACGGGTCACAATAAGGAATCTATGGCCCCAAAATGAAGTCGCTACCCACCAGGCACATGACGTCGTCACGACGTCATACTAAGGTCGATGCGACGAAGTGACGTCTCATCAAATTCACGAATCCCCGAATGAGTTAAGAATACTTATTACATGTATTACTAAATATAGTAACAAATATCTTGGAATGGCTCGTGGTTCCTTTCCCCGTATCAGCTTGCACGTGCAGAGCCATATCGGCCCGCTCGTGCAGCCATATCAGCCCGCTCATTCGGAAACAAGATGGCGGAACGCAAACTGGAACAGTTGTGAATCTATGGCTTGAGCGATTGGATTTATTGATATGGGGAAGAAAAGACCGACAGACTACTGCTTAATGGCTGAGAAGGTTTGTAGAGAAATTGAAAATCCCAAATAGAATCGTAAACACAATATACAAGTCTGTACGGACGCAGACAGTGCGAACAATCCTCCTCAAATGAAATTAAAATGCGAATTGTGAGGGGGGGAGAGTTCTGTCTCTCTTTCTAAGAATTTGCTATCTGTGAAATCCTCTTAAATTTTTGTATTTCTAACTAAGTTTGAAAATGATTGCATAATGACGTCATGTTTATTGAGGGACGTCAGCGCGGCGGCGATGTGTGCATGCGTAATTTGCAAAGTAACATAACGCAAAAAAGAAAAAAAACAATCGAGTTGACGTATTGTCCAAAATAATTTCGTTCGTTTCAGTCAGTATAATGATTTAGGGGAAAACGCAAAATACATGTAATAAAAAGGTTATGACATGTCTAGTGTCGCATTACCAGGCATATCGTCCCGGCATATCGGCCCGAGGGTCTTTAGGCCCGAGGGCCAATATGGAGCTGCCGGGCCGATATGCCTAGCAACGCGACACTGGACATGTAATAACCTCTAACTACGAATGCCTCCTAATCGAATACGATTCAGTTACGATGCCTTAGAATGCACTACGGATTTGTTACGAATTAACTGCAATTTTTTGGAATCGGGGGTTCGTGGCCAAAATTTTGAACAGCTCAAAACTTTTGCCACGAATTCGCCGACTGCTCAAGAATTGAAAGAACTGTCTACGACTATATCTATACGATTCAGTTAAGAAATTCGCCAACTGATTACGACTCAGCTACGTACCCTAAAATTTATCAATTCGTGGCGATTCGTGGGATTCGTGATCTGCTTGGAATAGGGGTATAATCCGCGACAGGACAAAACCAACTAAGTAGCAGATGCGCACAGCCAAGACTCAGATCAGCCTTGGTATCTGATTCTAATCAGAATCTTGGCTTGCGTTTATAGGGTAGCTAAGGGTCTAAGCTAGCTCCTTACGGACAGAGAAGACTCAGATCAGCCCTGGTATCCGCCCAGTTTAATCAGAGTCTTGGCTTGCGTTTATAGGGTAGCTAAGGGTCTAAGCTAGCTCCTTACGGACAGAGAAGACTCAGATCAGCCCTGGTATCCGCCCAGTTTAATCAGAGTCTTGGCTTGCGTTTATAGGGTAGCTAAGGGTCTAAGCTAGCTCCTTACGGACAGAGAAGACTCAGATCAGCCCTGGTATCCGCCCAGTTTAATCAGAGTCTTGGCTTGCGTTTATAGGGTAGCTAAGGGTCTAAGCTAGCTTCTTACGGACAGCGAAGACTCTGATCAGACTTGGTATTCGCCCAGTCTAATCAGAGACTTGGCTTGCGTTTATAGGGTGGCTAAGGGTCTAAGCTAGCTCCTTACGGACAGCGAAGACTCTGATCAGACTTGGTATTCGCCCAGTCTAATCAGAGATTTGGCTTGCGTTTATAGGGTAGCTAAGGGTCTAAGCTAGCACTTTAGGGACAGCGAAGACTCTGATCAGACTTGGTATTCGCCCAGTTTAATCAGAGTCTTGGATTGCGTTTATAGGGTAGCTAAGGGTCTAAGCTAGCTCCTTACGGACAGTGAAGACTCAGATCAGCCTTGGCATCCGCCCAGTATAATCAGAGTCTTGGCTTGCGTTAATAGGGTAGCTAAGGGTCTAAGCTAGCTCCTTACGGACAGCGAAGAGTCAGATCACCCTTGGCATCTGCCCAGTCTAATCAGGGTCTTGGCTTGCGTTAATACGGTAGCTAATGGTCTAAGCTAGCTCCTTACGAACAGCGAAGACTCTGATCAGACTGGGTCGCTACCCAGGCTGATTTGAGTCTTCGCTGGACCTATATGCCACTTAGTTGGTTTTGTCGCGGCTCATTTGTATAAAGTTTATGGGAAAATTAGGTGGAGCTTTACCTGTCTTCACTAGTTTATTTTTATTTCGGTTTCTATGGTTGGCGATTTACCGCCAGAAGAATCTCTTCTGTTTGTCCGACTTTGTGCATTTTAGCCGCGACACGACAAAACCAACAAAGTGGTTGTGCGCTCAGCGCAGACTCAGATCAGCCTTAGCATCCGCCCAGTCTGAGCAGAATCTTCGCTGTCCGCATGGAGGTAGCTTAGACCCTTAGCTACCCTTTAAGCACTTAGTGAAGAGTCTAACCTGACAAGACAGATGCCCAGTCTGATCTGAGTATGCGCTGGGCGGACAATCACATTGATGGTTTTCTCCTGTCGCGGCTCATTTTGTGTTTTGCGGAATAGATATGCATCTAGAAATATAACTAAAAAGACATAACATCAAAGAAAACATTGTGCTCTTTTAATCATCAGTTCTTTACTTTTACATGTTTAGTTTAATACCACTCAACGACGTTACATCAGTACAATATATAAATGAGCTAGACACGCATAAAGACTCCTCAGAAGCTATTTGAACAAAAATTGCTCAAACCGGCCTGCATATCTGGTTTCAGACATGGGCTAGGGGATGGTCGGGTAGTGCGATGGTGTTGTGTGAAGCTTCTAGTGCCGGACGTCCTATTGATTTAGAACATTGTACGGCAAGGGCCTACTACGTTTGCAGTAGGTGCGGGTTGGCCATGGGGTTGTTTGGACATCCTTTTTTTTTCGTCTATCATTTCTCTTTTCTTGCTCCCTCTCTCTGGGAGACGGCCCGAAATGACTGAAATACTGTCTCAAAGGGCCGTTAAACACAAAACAATTAATCAGTCAGACATGGTCCAGTCCGTACAGGTGTAGACCCGTGGAGTCCGAGTCCTTTGTATGGCTCGGAACCCCAGGGTCTATACTACTTAGGGTCCTGAGGACTAGGTTGAGTCATATGTTCGTAAACGCTCTGTGGAGCCTTCACCCGTGTCGCGGATTTTACTATAAAATAGTACATTGTTTGACCTCATATGACGCGGGCTCAAAAAAAATAGCCGAGATGCTTAGGATGAGCTACAGCATCTTTATATGAGCTGCGGCACGAGGAAACCAACATAGTGGTAATTGCCCAAGCAAAGGCTCAGATCAGCCTGGGCATCCGCCCAGTCCGATCAGACTATTCGCTGGGCGCATGGAGCTATTTTAGATCCTTAGCTACTCTTTAAGCGCAAAAGCGAAGACTCTTATCAGACAGAGCATACCCAGGCTGATCTGAGTCTGCTCTTTGCGCACAACTACTTTGTTGGTTTTCCTCGTGTCGCGGTCCTCTGTCCACTTATCTTCTGTAAATATCTGAAATTTTACTAATGGATATAAAAGCCCTCACCCACACACACATGCATCTATGTAGACATAAAGCCCATCAGCTATTGTAAACATAAGACAAATATCTAGCTCTTCATAATAGTACCCCAGCAGGCACACAAGGTTGAATCAACCTTGAATCAACCTTGATTCAACGTCGCCTTGATTCAACTTGACGTTGAATCAAGTTTGATTCAACCTTGTGTGCCCAGTGGGAATTTCACTGTCCTGGTCTCAAATACTTTTCTTAAATTTAACAGAGAAAGTGGACTTCGCGTAAATATATACCTCGGGGAACAAGCCAGTAGATAAAACTCAGAGCAGCCTGTGCATATTCACCGACTGATTACAGTCTTCTCTCCTTAATTGTACAATCTGTAACTTCTGAGAAATGCAAATTGTTGAAAAATTATACATCTGGACCCGGTTGTTCAAAACTAACCATGTCTTTAGTTAACGTTTCGTTAAAATTTCAAACGTGGATTTCTCAAATATGCCAATATTTTTGTTGAAAAAATATGAGAAGCTGCAAAAGCTTCTCACATTTTTTCAACAAAGATATCAGTGTATTTGATTATAAAGTTGTAAAACACTTAAGAAGTGGAGCCCTTAACGAGCTCGTTAGGCTGAGGATGCTTTGAACAACTGGGCCCTGATCTGTATGGTCAGTATCTGAGAATCCGAAGTTCTCACATGACTTCAGACCCCTTTTCACGCAAATTAAAGAACAATACAATACAATTATAAGACAATACATATACACAGCCCACTGACGTATGACGTAAGGTACAATGTCTTATGGCTCGGCCCTCTAGTTAATTTCTATGTTCATATCTACATGTATATACAAAATAAATGTAAACACAATTCCAAATAGCCACGAAAGTCGATGGGTACACTTTCACCGGAAACAACAATATGTTAATTTTCATTTACCCCCTTCTCATTAGGGTCTATTCTTAAAGGAAAGAATTTGCTCCTTTAAGAGCAAATTCTTTTCTTTAAGAGTTGACCTTTTTTTGGAAGAGCTTCGTTATACATGGAAGCAAACAGGAAGGCACGAAAATTTTCTGCAATTGAAAACCGGCAGAAAAAAACAGTGTGCCTATAACCTTAAAGATGGAAAATTAAACAATTAGATACATGTGCAGTAAAACCTATTTCAGGGGTCACCAAAGGGAAGCCCAAAAATTGGCTGCTTAAGACAGCTGAACCCCTCATACAGGTTCATTTCCAGTGTATTTTGGTTCTAGGGACCCGGAAAAGATGGCTGCTAATAGCAGGCGATCCCATAATAGAGGTGACTACATAAGCAGGTCCGACTGTACATTCCATCTTAATTTCGACAATGTCTATAATGCATGAGTAAAAACGTAACCAGAGTTATCTTATTCAAACTCTCTCTCTCTCTCTCAAATTGCAATAAACATAAATAAGGAAAGCCGTATATAGACAGGAAACACCTTCTTTTACAGTGCACTAACAATTATATGAAATAACTGTATAGAAATACTTCAGTAAACTAAATGTCAAAAATAGTATCATCACATTGAATCAACATTGATTCAGCGTCATGACATAGGATCAACGTTGACTCTTTGTTGATCAGACATTGGGTGCCCAGTGGGAAATGTTAAACCTCTGCTGAAATGTATAGCGCAAAATGTTTATTTCTCCGCTTACGATATTAAAGAAATTTTGTATCAATCGAGCATGTGCGTTCCGATACCAATGGGAGGCTTTGCGCACAGCAAAGACTCAGATCGGCCTGGGGCCGTATTCATAAAGCAACTTAAGTCGTTGCTATGCTGTTGCTAAGGCTAAATATCTTTAAAGGAGATTGTCTACAACTATGAAATTTGGTCTGGAGGAACAGTCTTTGTAAGACTGTTCCTCCAGAGCAAATTTCATAGCTGTAGAGAATCTCAAAATAGAAATACAGCCTTAGCAACAGCATAGCAACAACTTAAGTCATTTTATAAATACGGCCCCTGAACATCAGTCCAGTCTGATCGGGGTCCTTGCGGTGCGCTTTATATATAGCAATAAGATTTCTTCCGGTGGACAGCGAAGACCCTGATCAGACTGTGCAGATGACCAGGCTGATCTTGGTCTTCACTAGTCCCGGTTATCTCTTTGTTGGTTTTCATGTGCGCCGGTTCATTTAAGTATTGACCATTTTTGCTGTACAGATACTCGGGTTTACATTTTAAAGGTATAATGACGTTGCACATGTTATATGCCGCTCTACGTCGCGTTACTTTTTCACAAACGAATGTGGCCTTTCTTGTTTTTCAAATACGGCCTTGTTTCTGAAGAAGACAAAAACCTGTTTTTGCCTTATTTCTTGACTTTGTTTGATAGTATAATATTCTCGAATCTCCCTAGCTCCCAGAAATTATTTTCGCGAGCTCCCTAGTATATCACGAATTTCTACTTAATGATTATGTTAATGACCCTTAACCGCGAAAATTTGAACCCGCGAAAATTACCGCGTATACGGTAAACCGGACGTTGGAAAAACTTTATTAACCCCTAGAAAGACAATGGCAAGTTGTGCAGATCTATATAATGTTCACCAGCTACTCAACTTAGAATTACAACCCGAGCCGCCAATAGTCCGTATTACTAGTATATATTCAGGCCTCTGTTCTGCTTCTCCCTGATCAATTTGCTGTTTTATTGTCTTAAGGTTCGTTCGCGACTTAATATCAGTCGCGATGCTGATAGAGTAATTATCAACATGCTGAACAACAAGACCGTCCAAGTGATGACTGAGCCGCGACATGACAAAACAAACAATGTGGTTGGGCGCCCAGCGCAGACTCAGTACAGCCTGGGCATCCGCTCAGTCTGATCAGAGTCTTCGCTGTCCGCATGAAGGTAGCTTAGACCCTTAGCTACCGTTTGAGCACTTAACAAAGAGTCTGATCAAACAGGATAATCTGAGTCTGCGCTTGGCGCACAACCACTTTGTTGTTTTTCTCGTGTCACGGCTCATGTTATGTTTCCGAAACTGACAAAATGTTCTTATCTCATTCTTTGCTTTGTGTTTCTAAAAACAACGCGAACAATCCCAATTTTAGTTCTTAGAATGATCCGCCCATGGTTCGTAAGACTATTATATACCGTTTCTCATTGATGCCAGATGCTGCTAAATGTTTTTATTCCGTGTTCAAGTTCCTTCACGACTTAAAATCATGCCTAACACCAATTCACATGCAAAGCACCAGTCTGAATAAAGTGTTTCTGAATGTATTCTATGCTCTAAAAGGAACTCTTTAAGATTTTAATTATGTTCCTGAAGCTAAAATAGTGTGTCTTATGCCCCCGTGATGATAGTCAGGGGCATTTAGATTTGCTCCTGTCCGTCCGTCCGTCTGTGCATCTCTCTATTCGTCAGTTCGTCACCGCATACTGTATAGAGTTTGTGTAATCAACTCCTCCCATAATTTTTGATGGATCTTTTTTTCAAAAGTTTGCATAAATATTGTGGACATATTGATAATGTGCATGTGGGTATTTTGATGGGCTAGAATAAATTTTGACACAATTACGGTTTTTCGAACTTAGTCACTTTAGGCAGTTTCTTTTTTTTAATTGCAGGGTATAAAGTTTGCGTAATTAAGTTATCCTACACTTTTTAACATAACTATTTCAAGCTACGCATACACATTTCGATCATATTGAAGATGTGCATGTGGGTATTTGATGGAGCTATATTTAATTTTGACATAATTACGGCCTTCTGAACTTTGTTTCTGAGGACAGATTTTTGCGTTGTAGGGTATGGACTTTGTGTAATACAATCCTTCCACAGTATTCAGGGGATGTTTCTCAGACATCGCACATCTGTTGCAGACATATTGAAAATGTGCATTGGAATTTTTATGCAGCTAGAATATTTTTTGACAGAATTATGGCCTATGAGCTTAGTCGTTTTAGACATTCTTTGCATTGCAGTTATGAAGTGTGTGTAAGAAAATCCTCCTGCAGTTTTACTAAGATGTTTTTCCAACTTCGCATACTCATAGTGAACATATGGAAGATGTGCACATGGGCTTTTGGTGGAGCTAAAATTAATTTTGTCAGAATTATGACCTTTTGAACTTACTGGTTTGAGCTTAGACTCTGTGCAAACATTTCAGATGTATAAAAGAAGTGAGTGCAAGTAAATATTTCGGTGGTAAAGTTAATTTTGTTATGAAGTATAGCAGTTTGAACTTATCTTATTGACGGTCAGCTAGCAGAAAAGTTTTTGTAAATAATCTTTGTTCAAAAATGGACAATTCAGTGATGTATACTGCCCTGTGACAGGCGCTGCCGGGGGGGGGGGGGGGGGGGGGGGGGTACGTGTCATCATTAGTGTCTAAGAGGCACAATTTTCTAGTAATACCATCATGTGTGTTGCAGTTTCTGTATCGAGGAGAGCGAACCTGAGTTTTAGTTACGCAGACATGCATATCTTATTCGAATCATAATAAGCAATGTCTCTGAAATGACCAAACTGACAGGTCATAAATAATATTGCAAATGTATTTCTCAGCTTTCTGTACCATAAAGTCAGTCACAGTAAATAATCGCTAGTTTTCTCCCCATCAGTGTGAAAGCGGCACTTCATCATCTGGAGTTCTATCGACGCCAATTACAATAGCCTGTATCTGATTATCAGCATTCACGTTATCCCCCGTCAGTGTAAAAGCGGCACGTCATTATCTAGAAGTCTATCTATGCCCATAACAATATCCTCTTTCTGATTATTAGCTTTCACGTTATCCCCCATCAGTGTAAAAGCGGCACGTCATCATCTGGGATTCTATCTACGTCAATTACAATATCCTCTGTCTGATTATCAGCACTCATGTTTTCCCCCATCAGTGTAAAAGCGGCACAGTAAATAATCGCTAGTTTTCTCCCAATCAGTGTAAAAGCGGCAGGTCATCATCTGGGATTCTATCGACGCCAATTACAATATCCTCTATCTGATTATCAGCATTCACGTAATCCCCCATCAGTGTAAAAGCGGAACACCATCATCTTGGATTCTTTCTACGCCAGTTACAATATCCTCTATCTGATTATCAGCATTCACTTTATCTCTCCCGTCAGTGTAAAAGCGGCACGTCATGACCAAAAAAAAGGCTATGCCCATAACAATATTCTCTATCTGATTATTAGCATTCCAATTATCTTCAGTTAGTTCCTTGCTAACAGGACTCACGTTATCATCATAAGTGTAAAAGCGGCACAGTAAATAATCGCTAGTTTTCTCCCCATCAGTGTAAAAGCGGCAAGTCATCATCTGGGATTCTATCTACGCCAATTACAATATCCTCTATCTGATTATCAGTATTCATGTTATCCCCCATCAGTGTAAAAGCGGAACATCTTCATCTGGGATTGTTTCTACGCCAATTACAATGTCCTCTATCTGATTATCAGCTTTCACGTTATTCCCCGTCAGTGTAAAAACGGCACGTCATTATCTAGAAGTCTATCTATGCCCATAACAATATCCTCTATCTGATTATTAGCTTTCACGTTAGTCCCCATCAGTGTAAAAGCGGCACGTCATCATCCGGGGTTCTTTCTACGTCAAGCACGATATCCTCTATCTGATTATCAGCATTCACGTTATTTCCCATCAGTGTAAAAGCGGCATAGTAAATAGTCGCAAGTTTTCTCCCCATCAGTGTAAACGCGGCAGGCCATCATCTGGGATTCTATCTACGCCAATTACAATATCCTCTATCTGATTATCAGCATTCACGTTATCCCCCATCAGTGTAAAAGCGGAACATCATCATCTGGGATATTCTTTCTACGCCAATTACAATAAATCCTCTATCTGATTATCAGACTTCACGTTATTTCCCCCGTCAGTGTAAAAGCGGCACGTCATCATCTGGGATTCGATCTACGCCAATTACAATATCCTCTATCTGATTATCAGCATTCCAATTATCTTCAGTTAATTCCTTGCTATAGGGCATGGCATACTCTATTTTATTCCAGAACATCGGGTCGCCGACTTTGACATATGTATGTGTACTGAGAAACATTTTCAATTTTGCATCAAGCAAATTAGTGTCAATATCATGTAGCAGCACCATAATTATCCTGTTCTTTTTCTCTTGTAACAGTTGATGATGAGCAGCCTGGAATTCATAGTGACACCATTCACTGCTAAGAAAATTGTTCGACAGAATCATTATGACACGTTTACTTCTACTTACGGCATCAATTATTGTGTTTGCTATACAGGAGCCTACAGGAAAATCACGAAAATGTACACACAGATTGTACGCTGGTCGAGACCTACGGGGCTCTTCAAGACGTGGCATAAGTTCATTTACAATAAATTCAGTATCATCACTATTAAAAGAAACAAAGGCATCGTATGGTCTATCTACTTCATTTCTACCCGGCCTCCCACCACACGTTATGACGTACAACATTTTCAAGTACTCCCGTTTCCTAAACAGTATGCAAAAGCATATGTTACTCACAACAAACACACTTAAAACGCTGATTAATGTAATTTCAGTTATAGTCATATGCTTTGTCTTCTCACTGTGTGTGTTCGAGTGTGGGCAAAATTTTTTAATGTTTATTTGGACAACATAATACACAGTTTTGTTTGAAGTGTAACATTTCATATCGAGATATTCTTTAATGTGTTTTGCATTCTCTGTGGTGAATGGTTTGAATGTTTCTAAGAACTTGCAGTCACATGACCAAGGATTGTTCGAAAGTCTTATAGACGTAATTGTATACATGCTTTCCATATCAGAACTCGATAACGTTTCTAGTTCATTTCCGGCAAGGTCTAGATTTTTCAGTCTGCTGAAATATTTCAGTGTGTTTTCTATAACGACATGTATTCTATTAAAAGACAAATCAAGGAAGGAAAGGTTCCTTAAACCTATAAATATTCCTGAATATAAGCTGCGAATGCTATTATTACTTAGGTCCAGCTTCCGAAGACAGGAGAGTTCTCTAAAGCTACCTTCCTTTATTTCAGTAATATTACTGGAGTTGAGATACAATTCCACGAGTTGAGACAAACCATCGAAATTTTCAGGCCATAGCAAGGGAAACATATATCCAGATAAGTCTAAAACGGTACATGATACTGATATATTTCTAGGGATAGCAGCTAAACCGGCACCCAGACAGTCGACTATGTTGATGTTATCACCTCTGTATCTCCAGTGATAACAAGTGCAGGTGTCATAGCAAGTTGTATTGCATACAAACTTGCTTGCAGCAATTTCAGTTATTCCTGGCTCTTGCGTATTCTCTGACACTGGCATGCAATTTAATGACGTAAAGTTCCAGATATGATATTGTGCAACATTGCTTCTATCATAACTGAAAGTCGTCTCGTTGGCTAACATTTCTATATTACAGATACAGCGAAATGGATCTCCGTTTCCTGCCAAATAAATATGACCTGATCGCAATCCGTACCGATAATCTTTAAGAACATTGATTGTCAGCGAGTCTAATTTATTGTTTCTGAGATCTGCAACTGTAAGCTCATTTGTTAAGTTCAAAGAGCCAACTGAAATCTCATTCAAAGACAGATTCAACTTGTTCACGGCGTACGGAATAGTATATTGTGTAACTTCACTTATTTCATTACCGCTCAAGTCCAAGGAGGTTAAATACGGTAATCCTGCCAATGGGCTGTTGTCTACTGCTACAATACTGTTATTTCTGAGGTCCAGTGAAATCAATGATCTGGGAAACTTTGGAAGCTTTTCAATAAGGTTATGCGACAAGTCTAATGTCTGCAGTGATGTGAGATGGGACAATGTATGGTTGGAAAATATCCTTACACGATTTTCTGCCAGGTAGAGCGTTTGTAAATTACCCAGGCCCTTAAGTGTGTACGTCTCTACAGAGCTGATGTTGTTTACTGACAAATCTAATTCACGCAGCCCAGTGAGTCCCTTAAATGTGTCTGCGCCAACAGTTCTGATGTTGTTTACTGACAAATCTAATGTACTCAGCCCAGTGAGTCCCTTAAATGTGCCTGTACTAACAGTGCTGATGTTGTTTACTGACAAATCTAATGTACTCAGGCCGGTGAGTCCCTTAAATGTGCCTGCACTAACAGTGCTGATGTTGTTTACTGACAAATCTAATGTACTCAGGCCAGTGAGTCCCTTAAATGTGCCTGTATTAACAGTGCTGATGTTGTTTACTGACAAATCTAATGTACTCAGGCCAGTGAGTCCCTTAAATGTGCCTGCACTAACAGTGCTGATGTTGTTTACTGACAAATCTAATGTACTCAGGCCAGTGAGTCCCTTAAATGTGCCTGCACTAACAGTGCTGATGTTGTTTACTGACAAATCTAATGTACGCAGGCCAGTGAGTCCCTTAAATGTGCTTGCTCCAACAGAGCTGATACTATTAACTGACACGTTTAATTTGTACAGTTTACTCAGTTCCTTAAATGCTACATTGTCGATAGTCCTGATACTATTTCCTGACAAATCTAAACTGCCTAGTTTACTCAGTCCCTTAAATGTTTCCATATCAATGGCCCTGATACTATTTCCTGACAACCGTAATGTCATCAGCTGACTCTGCCCTTGAAATGCCCCCCTTTCTATCAACCTTATTCTGTTACTTGATAAATACAAATACCATAAATGACTTAATGATTTTTTTTTTTATATAGTCCGTTCTGTATAACTTGTATGTAATTATCACTGAGACCTAACTGTCCTAGACTACTCAGTCCCTGAAATGCCTCCCTTTCTATCAACCTTATTCTGTTACTTGATAAACCCAAATACCATAAAAGACTTAATGATTGAAATGTTCCGTTCTGTATAACTTGTATATAATTATCACTGAGATCTAACCAGTCAAGTTTTTGGAGTTGGTTGATAGCATTGATGTCGATGATAGTAATATTGTTATTGCTAAGATCTAGATGGTAAAGATTTCTTAAGTGTTTTACTGCATGCCACACGCTATTGTTCAGTCGCATTGCTTTCAGTTCAAGACTGCTCAGATTATGGAGCTCAGAGAAAACTCCATCTGGTAATACTAAATTGCTACGATACCATGTAGTAGATGGTAAGGCAAGTTTTGTTTGGGACTGCTGTGCTGAATTTGAAATATTTGAAATTTCTAACCAATTTTTGTCCATCGGAGAATTACTTCCTCCTTTGATCGATAAACTGTAAAGTCTTTCCAGGCCACCAAACGCGTGTCTAGATATATCAATAATATAACAGTCGTATATGTCTATGTACCCTAAGGTTTGTCCTAGTGGTGCAAACAAGCCATCCAATAATCTGCTGGTCAAATACCTCTTTTTATCACAATATACTGCTAGCCAGTCAATATTTCCAGTATAGTTTCTAAAGTCAATATTCTCATCCAGCACAGGTACATGACATTCTAAAGTCCCTCCATATCTCTTACAGTCAGGTTGTCCTACCTGCTGGTTCACGACTGAACCACGTGGTGGTGAGTTCGTCATAGGAACAGCTGTAAACTCGCCATACTCTGATAATATCATCAGACATAACCATACTGAACTGATGGTGAGAGGACCAAATGCCATCCTGAAATTAATTTAATATAATTTCGTAGATGTATAAAGTTTAGAAAATGCATGTTAAACAGCTGGGTCGAGTTGTTCAAAGCATCGTTAGCCTAACGAGCTCGTTAAGAGGCCAACTCGTTAAGTGTTTTACAACTTCATTACCAAATATAATGATATTTTTGTTGAGAAAATCTGAGAAACTTTTGCAAAAGCTTCTCACATTTTTTCAACCAAAAATATTGGTGTATTTGAGATATTAACTTTTGAAATTTTAACGTCTCTTTAACTAACGACGTCGTTAGTTTTGAACAACCGGGCCCAGATCAGCAGATAATCAAAACAAGCTCAAGTCATAACGAACACGAAAAAGTAATCATCTGGATGTATGTGCATGTTTTTACCTTAAATAATATGATGTGTTGTGTATGTGCGCATTGCCTGAATGAGCCGTGGCACAACAAAACCAACAGAGAGGCACGTTTGCCCAGCGAAGACTCAGATCAGCCTTGGCGTCCGCCCAGTCTGATTAGAGTCTTCGCTGTGCGCTTAAATGGTAGCTACAGTTTAAGCTATCTTCATGCGGATAGCGCAGACTCAGACCAGACTAGGCGGATGCCTAGACTGATCTGAGTCTGCGCTGGGTGAACAACCACTTTGTTGGTTTTCTCCTGTCGCGGGGCATTTATAAATGAGTGTTCATGCTATTTTCCCCTTTTTTAAAAAAAATACAGATTCCTGTGTGTCAGTTTAGATGAAACACTATCTAAAACTTTTGTCACTTTAGTAAATACTTCTTTCCTGTTTCTTTATTTTTTTGTTGTTGTTGTTTGTTTTTTTGTTTTGAGGGCGGGATCTGGGATCTGCTTGCATTAATTCCTCATTAGTGCCTGACTTCTCATTGTAGAAAATACCGTTTATGACGAGGCTGCGGTGTGATACGCTGCTCAAAATATTAAAAAGAAGGACTGTTTTTCATTTTACAAGTGTCCGTGTGAGACTCTTCTTCAGCAACACTTACAACTAGGTTCGGTATCAGTGTCTACAAAAATACATTGATGCCTAAACTATTTATTAGTTTTGATAATGAAGTGTTTTATATAGATACCTATAGAAATCATAAACAAAGCTCTTTTAACTTCTTTGAGCAGTGTATACAGCTGTGCCATCCGTATTTTCCATGAAAATATACTCAGCATCAATGAAAGGCACCAGTTTGGAACTTATGGCACATTATGTTTGTTATGTTTGGTTTTTGTACTAGATAATGAAGTAAATCTTTATTTTCTTATATTGTGATAGGACGTTTACAGATTAAATTTCGTTCTTCAGTCGGCGCTATCAAGCGTGACGTTACTACTGACGTGTTTGTAATTTGTCGCTATCAAATAACACATTTAAAGCGCAATAAATCCATATTTTGCGCTCTGCGAGACACTTGATTGCAAATGAATATTTTTTTTTTGGCACTCTTTTGAAATAAAACAAATTTTCCTCGATGGATGTATGAAGCGGATCGGCTCATAAGGGTGACTTTATACATGTAACGTCATGCTCGGGCTGGATTTTGGTCGACGTTTGCCCCACATAATTTCTAAAATTCAGTTTCTACTACTGATCTCAGTATTTTGGGTTGCAAAAAGTAACATTTTTTATCTGTCCATTCTTAGATGAGCGTGACAAAATAATGACGCTAAAACCCAAGTCACTTTGTTTCGATCGGCGGTCTGGATTTCTTTTCTATGGCGATTTACTAGGCTATCTATTTTCTAGCAATATTCATCATTGAGGAATCACTGCAAAGTGAAATTATGGTGGAACTTCGTTTTTCTTGATTTCAGAGCTTACGTTACGTCACAAACTCACAGCGTGCCTTAAGGCAAAACGAATTCATGGGCGTAATAAGATTATACTAAATGATAACTATATACCCTTGATATAGTATGATCATGGAATTTAAGAAAAAAATATGCCATTATAAGACTGGTGCGTTTTCATTGACGCTGAGTATATTTCATCAAACATAACTGGTACACTTAAATGCGAGATAAATTATGCATGAATTGCAATGTCGTTGTTGTTTCCGTTTCCCTGTTGTCTCAGCGGAACTTATCCATAGTTTCACACACCTGTCACCGTGCGTGAATTGCAATTTTCCTGAACACAACTTTGCAACTGTTAGTGTATACGGTTGCAACATCATGTTTTCCCGCCATTTTAACAAAGGGAAAAAATTTAGTGACTTCCTATTTCCTTCCCTCAACAACGAAGCCCTTTAAAACGGGTCTACATTTAAAGAAAAGTTTGTATTTAGGGAGCAATTTCTTTCTTCTAACAACTGACCTCATCAAGAAGGGATACAAAAACAAAAATTACAGAGCTGCTTCCCATGAAACTCACCCAGTCACAATTCTTTGTCAACAAATCTATTTTTGCTTAATGACTGACAATACAGCAATCATTTTACTTGGAGCAGACTCCGGGTTTAGGTTGTTGCGCAGGCAGAAGACTCTTAATATTCGGTGATTTTGGAATGATGCAAATTATTTGGAAAACAGTGTCAAAACCTGCAAACAGTGTTGACACTTTTTCGTAAGAAGAAATGCTATAAAACGCTATTCAGTATTTATGTTTACGCAACGCCAAGCTATTTTGTTGAAGCTAATATTTTGCTGACACTAAGAGATCAACAGCGCATGAAATAGTGAAAGTTTCTAGCCTTTTTTCAGGCGCAAATTGGGTTTCACAATAAAGGCATTACAGTCTGCACTAAGACTGCTATAATATAATTTGAAGGCTACTGTATTATATCAGTAGAATACAATATTGTGTTAGTACGTTGCTGTATTATATTAGTATGCTGCTATAGTAAGTCAGTATTGTTATTATACTGCTGTATTATGTTAATATGCTGCTGTTTTATGTAAGTATACTGCTGTATTATGTATCGGAACTACTCTTTATGTCAGTGGATAACTGTATTATGTTATCAGGCTACTGCATTATGAAAGTATGCTGCTTAATTATGTTAGTATGGTGCTGTATTATAAGGAGGGTACTGTATTATGTAAGTGACCCACTGTTATATGTTAGTCGTATACAATACTGTGTTAGAATGCTGCCGTATTATGCTTGTTTGCTGCTATATTGTGTATCGTTTTCTAGTGTGTTATGTTAGTTATCTACTGTACGCTGTTAATAAGTGACTGTATTATGTTCGAGGGTGACTGTATTATGTTAGTTGGATATTGTATTAAGTTAAAACATACAGAATCGTGTAAGAAGGTTGCAGTATCATGTCAGTAAGCTACCGGTTTACTTTAGTTGGCTATTATATTATCTTAGTCGGTTTCTGTATTATGTCAGACGGATACTGTAAAGTGTTAATCGACAACTGTAGTATATTAGACGACCTCTTTATTGTGTGAATATACTTGCGTATTATTTTCCCTGGAGCTTTTTATGTAACTACGCTGTTGTTTCATGTTAATTTTCTGCTTTCTATGTAAGTGGTCAACTGTTTTATATTAGTGGGCTCCTGATTATGTATATGAGCTGCTGTATTATCTAAGTGCGTTGCTGTATTATGCAAGTGGCCTACCGCATTTTATTTGTGGTCTATTTTTTATCTTATTGGGCTGCTGTATTATGTAAGTAAGTTGCTGTTTTATCTAAGTGCGCTGCTGTATTATGCTAGTGGGTTACCTTATTATATAATTGGTCTGCTTTTCTATCTTATTGGGCTGCTGTATTATTTTAGTGAGTTGCTGTAATACGTTATAGTGCTGTTGTATTATGTAAGTGTGTTGCGGTATCATGTTAGCAGTCTGCTGTTTTATGTTTGTGGTCTGCTATATTGTGTTCGTGATTTACTTTTTATATTTTATTGGGGTGCTGAATTATGTTGGTTTAAACAGTATTTTATTCAGTTAAGCTACATACATATTACAAATACAAATCATTTCAATGTAGGATCTGACGGTAAGCGCAATGCTTGTATAATACCGTAAAATGGAAAATTTTCGCGTCGCCAAATTTGCGTGGATTTGCTACAAAAACATGAGGATTAATTTTCGCGGTTTTTAATTTTCGCGGATGTGAATATCCACGAAAATGAAAATTGTGTTTGTCGTGTAAAATATTGGCCTGACTAAACAATCAAGTCGTTCAGGAAGAGAGAAACTTAAAGAAACTGTAGTCACTTTGTTGTGAACACATTTGTTAAGCATGTTAAAATAGAATCGTCTCCTTTTGGGTTTGGGAGGATACCCATGATTTATTGTTTCAAAAAAATGTAAGATAGACATTTGTACAAATCAATGTTTAGTACACAGAAAACAGTCAACTGAAATACGCGAAAAAGTACTTGCATAATCAGGTACAAGTGATCGTTAATCAAGAGAAAAAAGTGACAGCCTCTTCAAATTGTAATTATCTGCTAATTACCAGCTAACATAACTGCGCCGAAAATAATAGCTCTACAGCTACCTACATGTAATTTTAAGGTTTTGTGGGGCGCTACCATATGTTTGGACGATTCAAATTTCTTATTACTATTTCGTACAAACTTGGAAAATATTTTGCGGAGTTTAATTTTCGCGGATTACTACCGACCGCGAAATTCCGCGAAAATTAGGCGACGCGAAAATTTCCCATTATACGGTAGTCATCTCCTGAATTATGTTCGTGGGCTGCTGTAACTTAGTGGTCGGCTGTTTTGTGTTAAAGAGCTGCCTTATAAGGCTAGTGGACTGCTGTATTATGTTTGTGGTCTGCTGTATTATGTTAGTATGCTTCTTTGACTGTATATAATATACTGTATTATGTTACTGGGCTACTGTACTGCGCTAGTGGACTGTAGTATTATAGAAGTATGCTGCTGTATTGAGTTGTAGACTGCTGTTTAATGGCTGGTGTCTGTATTAAATGCTAAATTGCTGTGTTGTTATGGCAATTATGGTCAAAATTAGGTAAATATTGCTGTGTATTTAGCTTGTTTTACTTTCAAAAATTTCTAGTTTTCATTAACTGCTACGATAAAAACGGTCTACAATGCTTGCTTTTCAGTGACGGATGCTAACTGAACGAGTAATTCATGGTTTTGCACCAGTTTCTCAGCAGAGAAGTACTGGAGGGATTTTGCCTTTGTTATGGTCAGCCATTACCCCAGAAAAAACTAATGTCATGGCTTTCTATCACACATCATCACTGGGATATGTGGTGACATCTTGTGGTAAAAATTGAAGTCATCATGTTATGTTTAGCTATTATGTTAGTTCACTTGAAGTGCATGGTTCATCTTAACCAATGTGCGTGATGGAAATACGTAAGTCCCCCGACTGATATAAGTAGGCTTTGCATTATATAATTTAAGAACTAACATTTGATTTTTCAGCGTTCATCGTGTTATAAAGTCAGTGGGCGGAGCTAAATATTTCATGCAGCGCTTCATGTAGGATTTTAGCGACGATCACTGGCTTCTTCACACGATGAACGCTGAAAATCAAATTTAATCATTATATTTGTAGCTATTTAAGACCTTTCTGTGCCGTTTCGTGATAATTGAGTATAGAATATGTAAAATATGTAAACAACGTCACATGATCAATTGTCGTTCATCGGTGTATGAAGCCAGCTACTCTATAAGGTTTACCTACGGGAAGCCAATCGCAAATGTAAATATAAGGACATTACAGCTGCAAGGGAAGTAAAACATACGTGGTGTTGTTCCTGATGTTTCCTCTGCTTGAGAACTAACGACTGGCAGTCTGAACAGTTAGCCTGAAGCCGTTTGTACAACAACTTTGATGAACTTGACAATTGAATAGCTATTCCCACCAAACCGCCTTTCTGAAAAATTGAATCGAATGAAGTCATATGTTATAAAAATAAAAATCATGCCAAATCGTGTTCTGCATTCGTTGACACTCTATATGCTAACATATAACTGTATCAGCTTAACATATTATATTGCCTAAATAACATAGCAAAGGGGTCGGGCTACAAGTTCTCACAACATTAGTTACATCTGTGAGATGTACTGAACAAAGGACAAAATATTTCTACCAGACCGCACTTCTGTAAAAAATAGAAACTTTTAGATATATTTCCAATAGAAAATTGCTTTCACCAAACCTTAAAACTGCTTGGTGTATATTGATGAATTTGAAAATGTGCTGAAAGCGCGTTTTAGCGAGTTTCTTGACTTTCTATTGTAAGGCGCAAAGGTAATTTTAAAGTTATGACTCAACAAAGAAAAAACACACAATTAATTCGGGTTTATTTATGCCAGTTTACCTTTATGTTGCATCAAATATCATCGCAACTCGTACTAGCATGATGAAGCATTAACGAATTTCTTCGGAAGCTAGTTGAATCATTTGCTACAACTTGCATGTCATTAATGTTTCACTGATTGGCGAAATAAATATTTTTTGGACTGTAGTGTAGTATAGGGTTATGTGATGTAGTGTAGTGTATTGACAATGCGATATAGACTGATATTTGTATTATAATTTTCGCAAATGGGCAAAACTTGCATGCCTGTACATTAGTTTCAGTTTACCTGTCAATATCGATAACAGACTCACTATCATACAGTTCTACTATACTTACACCATGTGTTGCTCGACTTCATTGAAATTTGCGTTATTTTTTGCTGTGGTATTTTTGTTAGAAGTGCTGTCTATTGTATCATTACATTATAAACAAAACATACTGTGAGCAATTTGTGGCTGTCTTCTGTTATGCATGCTTTCCGAAGGAAAACAGTGTCCACCAGACAACTCATCTACTGACGTCGAAGCTGTATTCGTTTAGCATTGTAAGAGGTACTTTCCGATAATGGATGCTCTTCTGTAATTGATGAAAATTAATGAACCTACGTGACATAATAAAACTATAGACAAACATCAAAGTTACGCAGTTTTTATACTGTAAGTGCTAAAAAAGTATCCCTATATTCCCTGTATTTAATGAATGTATCCATTTATCAAAAATATACATGGACCTAAAACATGATCGACGTTCGAGCCTGGCTTCTTTTCCATCTGTCCAGCCTGATATTTTGTCGAAAAGTTGGCAAAAAAATTGAAAGAACAGTACCCTGAATGCACTGAAGTACCTTCAGACCTAAATGCATTTTTAAAAATAATGGTATCTTTTTTATAGATTTTGTGTCTCAGATTAACCTGTGATCGTTTCTTCGTTAACCGTTTTTGTCATCAGCATGTCATGTCATTAAACTGCAGAAAACAGCAAAAGGAAGAACTCTGCTAGGTTTCAGGTCATTATGCTATAATGTCAAGGTTTTATTCAGATTTTTATATGTACTAGTATCACCACTTAAAGATTCTTGGTGATACCGAATCAAGTTCATGTAAATTACTTAAATCTAAGGAATGCAAGATGAATTTGGTATACTTTGTAAACGTTTTTGTTTGTTGTATCATCTTCCAAATAACAAACATATTTCAGCAAACTATTATTCTGCTACTGTTGAAACTGTATACAATCTTTTAGTAATAGTTTAAACTCACTCATCCGTTAATAAAGTGCAAAAAACACATTAAATTGTTATACATTCCTTCTGTTATATTTAATTTTCCATAGACAATCAAATTCGAGCAAATTAAAAAGATGGGGTTTTTACATTATGATGAGTTAAAGAAAATTCTAGCTTAGGAGGATTTAATGTTTTTGGCCCGGTGTAACATTAAAATTTGATCACGTTAAATAGAAAATATGTAGCAATAGATTTTTACATGCTTATATTTTTTTTTTGGGGGGGGGGGCAATTTTGTTTTTGGTGTTTCAAAGCTAATTCAAAACATGACTACCGGCCCATTATATTCATACAAAAGAATATAATATAATTCACAATAAAACATGCTTATGGTATTGTTGTGTTTATGTAAAGTTCTCTTGTGTTGGACTGATGTGTCTGTTATGCGCTGTTCTATTTGAACGTTTGCTTTTCACACGTTTCCTTTCGGTCGGCCTGGTGGCCAGTTTTGTGATTGTGGCATTTATTTTTGTCTATTATGTGATAGTAAAACTAAATGGATGAAAGATCAGTAAGACATACTTTGTGTAGTTCTTGATTTTCTTCTGTTATTTGTGCTGCTACTGGCAAACACTAGTTCCACCAAACCCAGCTCGTCTTCTGCCACTGCTTAGACTGTGTAAAATCCCATTGGACTGCAGGATGCACTTTCTAAAATACCGTGAAAATTCTGAAATATTGGGACACCTATCATAGCTACTGTAATACTCCTAAAAATTGAACCATATTTTTGAATGCAGTAATGCGGCCAAAAGGTGCCGATGGAATGGCAATCAGTGCAGACCCTGATCAGACTTCTCCTTTGAGAGTAGGCTGATCTGGGTCTGCAACATTTGCTCGGACCTATCAGTCCTAATACTTAGGATTCTTAAATTGTGACACTTACTAAAATATCGTAATTCTCCTAAAAATGGAACAGTTTATTTGTTCAAGGGCAGTAATGTGTTCATAGAATGCAGCTGTAATGGCTAACAGTGTAGACCCTGATAAGACCGCTCCTTTAGGAGCTGACTGAGTGAGGTCAACACTGTTTGCTCCGACTTTTCTGCCAAAGTACTTAATTTTTAACGGCAGTGCTCTCTTGTTTATGTTGAACTGCATATATAGCTAGAGTTCTTATGCATTTCAATAGACAAATTCGGTTCTTGGGTGGATGTTGTTTGTTATTTTGTCCTGCCTTGGTATCTGTTATTGTTGTTGTTTTTTACGTTGTGTTTCTAAAGCCTAAGAGATGCAAAAGCGGTAAGATAAACTTTGTGTAGTTCTTGATTTTCATCAGTTATTTGTACTACTACTGGCAAACACTATCCCACCAAACCCAGTCCGTCTTCTGCAACCACTGAAACTCTATACGACCACACTGGACTGCCAGATGTACTTTCCAATTTACTGTAAAAAATCTGAACATTTTGGACACATATCATGATTACCGTATTGGTCCTTATTATGGAAAAGTTTGTTTTCACGATACAGTAATGCGTTCTTCAGATGCAGGTTCAATGGTGAACAGTGTAGATATCCTGATCAGACTGCTCATTTAGGCTCAGGCTGATTTGTGTCAGCACTGTTTGGTAGGACATTACTGTACTGCTCTTTTGTTAATGTTGAAATGATTAAAGTCATATGTAACTTTATTTCATATGCTTTCCAATAGACAAATCGGATGTGTGGATGGCTTTGTAATTATGGCATTTTCTTGGTTTCATTGTTTTTGTTTTATTTTCTGTTATGTGATAGTTAAATTTTAAGGACGCTAGCTTATCAATACATACTCTGTGCAGCCCTTGATTTTCTTATGTTATTTGTACTGCTTTTGGCAAACACTATTCCACTAAACCAGTCTTCTGCAAATACTGAAACTGTATACTGAAATTTGCGTTTCACACTATCTTTTAGGTTGGTCGGATAAGCCGTTTTACGACTGTGGCATTTATTTATTTATAATATGTGTCAGTGATACTTAAGGAATGCAAGATCAGTAAGACATACTTTGTGTAGTTCTTGATTTTTTTTCTGTTATCTGTTCCGCTGCTGTCAAACACTAGTTCCCCAAACACAGCACGTCTTCTGCAACCACTGAAACTGTATACGATCACACTGGACTGCCAGATGTACTTTCCGTTATACTGGAAATAATCTAAATAATTTGAACACATATTTACAGTATAATAGAAAAGTTTTTTGTTTGTTTTTTTCGATTGAGTATTCGTCCATAAGATGCGGGTATTATTGGTCAACAGTGTAGACCCTGATCAGACTGCTCCTTTAGGAGCAAGCTGATTTTGGTCAGCACTGTAGGACATGTCTTTAGTGCTCTTTTGTTAATTGTTGAACTGATTTAAGTCATGTTTAACTGTATTTCATATGCTTTCCAATAGACAAAATTTGGTTCTTGTGTGGGTGACTTTCTACGTGTGGCATTTCCACGGCATCGTTATTAATACTTTATTTTCTGTTATGTAATAGTTAAATTTTAAGGCCGCTAGATTATTAATACATACTTTGTGTAGTTCTTGATTTTCTTCTGTTAATTGTACTGCTACAGGCAAACACTCTTCCAACAAACCTAATCCGTCTTCTGTAACCACTGAAACTGTACACGATCACATTGAACTGCCGGATGTACTTTTGAATATACTGTAAAAAATCTAAAAAATTTGATACATATTTACTGTATTAGGCCTAATTATAGACTAGTTTTTTGTAAGATATGATCATGCGTTCATAAGATTCAAGTATTATTGGCAAACAGTGTTGACGCTGACCAGACTGCTCCTTAAGGCTCAGGCTGATTTGAGTCAGCAATGTTTGGTAGGACATGTTGGTACTGCTCTTTTGTTTATGTTGAAATGAATTAAGTTATATATAAGTGTGTTTCATAAGCTTTCCAACAGACAAATTCGGTTTTTGTGTGGGTTGCTTTGTAATTGTGGTATTTCCTTGGTATCTTTATTAATATTTTATTTTCTGTTGTGTGATAGTTAAATTATAAGGACGCTAGCTTATTATTACTTTCTTCGTGCAGCTCTTGGTTTTCTTTTCTGTTATTTGTACTGCTACTGGCAAACCCTATTCTACCAAACCCAGTCCGTCTTCTGCAACCACTGCAACTGTTTAAGATCTCATTTGAACTGCCAATAAACTGTAAAAATTCTAGAAAGATAAACACATAATTACCGTATAGGTCCTAATTATAGAATAGTTGTTTTTACGATACTGTAATGCGTCCATAAGATGCAGGTGGAATTGGCAAACAGTGTAGACCCTGAAGAGACTGCTTCTTTAGGCTCAGACTGTTTTGCGTCAGCACTGTTTGGTAGGTCATGTCTGTACTGCTCTTTTGTTAATGTTGGACTGATTTAAGTCATATATAACTTTATTTCATATTCTTTCCAATAGACAAAATCGGTTCTTGTGTGGGTGGCTTTGTAATTGTAACTTTTCCTTGGTATTGTAGTTATATTTCAATTTCTTTATATGCTAATTAAATTTCAAGGACGCTAAGTTATTAATACATACTTTGTGCAGCTCTTGTTTTTCTTCTGTTATTTGTATTGCTACTGACAAACACTATTCCACCAAACACAGTCCGTCTTCTGCAACCACTGACACTGTAAACAACCAAATTTGGACTGCCAGGTGTTCTTGCAATATACTGTACAATTTTAAAAATATAATGAACATAAAATTACCGTATTAGGCCTAATTTTAGAATAGTTGATTTTCGAGTTAGTAATGCGTCCATAATATGCAGGTATTATTGGCAAACCGTGTAGGCCCTGATCAGACTGCTCCTTTAGTAGCTTGCTGAGCCGGGCCTCACTGTTTGCTTGGACCTGTCTGACCTAATACTTTAATGTTTTACGGCAGTGCTCTGTTGTTAATGTTGAACTGAAGAAAGCCATGTATAACCAGGAGCGGCTTTAGTGTAGTGGATAACACTCCAGACAACCAATCCAGGGGTCGCCAGATCGAACCCCCGCTTCTCCGGTCTTTCGCATGAGACTTTAAATCGAGGTCCCGTCTGCATATGACCTCGTTGTTGGTGGGACGTTAAACCCGAGTTCACTCACACACTCATGTATACCTATAGTATTTATGCTTCTCAATAGAAAATTCCGGTTCTTGGGTAGATGTGTTTGTAATTTTAGCCAGTCCTTGGAATCTATATGTAGTTTTTGTTGTGCTAATTAAACCCAAAAGATGAAAGATCAGTAAAGCATACTTTGTGCAGTTCTTGATTTCCTTTTGGTTTTTGTACTGCTACTGGCAAACACTATTCCATCAAACCAAGTTCGTCTTCAGCAACCACTGAAACTGTATACGATCACATTGGACTGCCAGATGTACTTTCCATTATACTGTAATAATTCTAAAAAAAATGAACAAATATTTACTGTCTAAGGCCTAATTATAGAATTTCCTTTTAAGATTTAGTAATTTGTTCATTAGATGCAGGTATTATTGGCCAACAGTGAAGACCCTGATCAGAGTGCTCCTTTAGGAGCAAGCTGATTTGGGTCAGCGATATTTGATAGGACATATCGTTACTGCTCTTTTTTATTTTTGAACTGATTTAGGTCATATATAACTGAAATGGGTTCTTGAGTGGGTGGCTTTGTAACTGTGGTATTTGCTTGATATCCTTATTCATGATATATTTTCTGCTATGTGCTAGTTAAATTTTAAGGACGCTAGCTTATTGATACATACTTTGTGAAGCTCTTAATTGTTTTCTGTTATTTGTACTGCTACTGGCAAACACTATTCCACTGAACCAGTCAGTCTTCTGCAACCACTGAAACTACACCATCACATTGGACTGCCAGATGTACTTTTCAATATACTGTAAAAAAATCAAAATTTAAACACATATTTATAGTATTATAGAAAAGTTTTTTTTTGCTATTTTTTACGATTGAGTAATTCGTCCATAAGATGCAGGTATTATTGGTCAACAGTGTAGACCCTGATCAGACTGCTCCTTTAGGAGCATGCCAATTTGGGTCAGCACTGTTGGACCTGTCTGTACTGCTCTTTTATGACTATATTTCATATGCTTTCCAACATACAAATTGGGTTTTTCTGTGGGTGACTTTGTAATTGTGGCATTTCCATGGTCTCTTTATTTGTATTTAATTTTCTGTTATTTGCTATTTAAATTTTAAGGACGCTAGCTTATTAATACATACTTTGTGTAGCTCTTGATTTTCTTCTGTTATTTGTACTACTCCTGGCAAACACTATTTCGGCAAACCAAGTCCGTTTTCTGCTACTACTGAACCTGTATACGATCACATTGGACTGACAGATGTACTTTCCAAAATTCTGTAAAAAAAATAAAAAAATAAAAAATTGAACAAATATTTACCGTATTAGACCTTATCATAGAATAGTTTTTTTACGATTTGGTAATGCGTTCATAATATGCAGGCATTAGTGGCAAACAGTGTGGACCCTGATCAGACTGCACATTTAGGCTCAGACTGATTTGGGTCAGCAATGTTTGGTCTGTACTGCTCTTTTGTTAATGTTGAACTTATTTAAGTCATATACCTATTTTTCATCTGCTTTCCATGCACATATTAAAATCTTATGTAGGTGGCTTTGTAATTTTGACATTTCCTAGGTATCTTTATTTATATTTTATTTTCTGTTATGTGCTAGGTAATGTTTTAGGACGCTAGATTATTAATACATACTTTGTGCAGCTCTTGATTTTCTTATGTTATTTGTACTGCTTCTGGCAAACACTTTTTCACCAAACCAGAAAGTCTTCTGCAACTACTGACACTGTGTACCATTACACTGGACTGCTAGACGCAATTTCCATTAAGCCACCAAAATAGTCAGTCTTATGTTACCGCTGACACTGTCAAGGACCACACTGGACTGCCATTTGCGCTTTCAAAAACACAACAGTAAATTTCTGAAAATTGGGACACCACCTAGCATTATTACCGTATTTGTTCTGATGACGGAACAGTTTGGTTTAACAATACAGTTATGCAGCGAAAAGATGAGGGTGGAATGGCAAATAATGTAGACCATGCTCAGACTGCTCCTATAGGAGCAAGCTGATTTAGGTGAGCACTGTTTGATAGGACATGTCTTTACTGCTCTTTTGTTAATGTTGAACTGATTTAAGTCATATATAAGTATATTACTTATGCTTCCCAACAGAGAAATTCGGTTTTTGTGCGGGTGACTTTGTATTTGTGGCATTTCCTTGGTCGCTTTATTTGTATGAAATTTTCTGTTATTTGCTAGTTATATTTTAAGGACGCTTGCTTATCAATACATACTTTGTGTAGTTCTTTTTTTCTTCTGTTATTTGTACTGCTACTGGCAAACCATGTACCACCAACCAGTCAGTCTTCTGCAACCACTGACACTGTATATAATCACACTGGACTGCTAGATGTACTTTCCAATAAGCCACCAAACCGGTTAGTCTTATGTTACCGCTGACACTGTAAAGGACCACACAGGACTACCACATATGCTACCCAAAACACAGTTTCCCAAATATACAGCCAATTTCTGAAAATTGGGACGCCTACCATTATTACTGTATTTTGTCCTGACGACTGAACATTTTGGTTTAACAATGCAATTATGCCTCAAAAAGATGAAGTTGGAATTGCAAATAGTGTAACCATGATCAGATTGCTCCTTTAGGAGCAGGCTGATCTGGGTCTGCACTGTTTGTTCAGACCTATCTGTCCCAATACTTAGAATTTTTACGGTACTGCTATACCGAAAGAAGTCATATTTAACTATATTACTTATGATTTCCGATATACAAACGATTGCCAGCAAATCTAGGACTTGCTTTGAATGTTTTGACTAGTTAAAGAAAATAATATAAAACCAAGATTTACCTCTCTCTCTGTGTGTGTGTGTGTGTGTGTGTGTGTGTGTGTGTGTTTCTCTCGATGTTTCCTCCAACAAGATAAAATATACCGGGACCTATTCAGTTATTTAAACGGAAATCGTCTGACATAAAACAGAGAAATAAAATTTGTTGGTATGTATATAATGGGAAAAGTCTACAGTGCTATGTATAGTGGTTAAATAAATAAATAAATAAAGTTACATAGATAAAACATAGTTCGTGTCTAACCTTTGTGTAAGCTTGGCAGTGGTCAATCGGCTCTTCTGTAGCCGAGGAAGCTGAATACACTCCCTCACAGAAATAGCTGTCCTGTAAAGGAGGAACGGGAATACAAGCATTCATTATCAATGCATATGCATTTTTCAAAAACATACTTCAGAGTTGCTATTCGTATCTAGTCGAGTTGAACATTATGACATATAAACACGCTTTTGCGAGTTTTCATGACTTCTTATTGCAAGCAAGAACAAAATAAATTTCTTACATCATTGCTATGCAATTGAATAATCATTTGACAAAGGAAATATGTATGATACATTGTGATGAAATTCATGAGACTGACTTCAATATTTTTCATTTCTACTACTCTAATATATACATTGCGTCACATGACGTCATTAAGAGTTACTTGTTTAATTATTGAAGCAGTATAACATTATTATGCTAGGTGACCTACAGCTCGAAAATTAATATGGCATAAAGTTAAGTTCTTGCTATTTTTTGTTATTTTTTTTTTTTTTTTTTTTTTTTTTTTGTTATTTGCGTTTTACAAACTGAGAAAAAATAAGTGAAAGAGTCAAATAAATCTGTTGTTTGTACTTACCAAGAGAAAAAATAAACTGACGAAACCGCCCCTCTGTCGCCGCTAAACTTCAAACGCTCAATTTTCACCAAACCGCCCTGCTGTAACCGTTGACACCGAATGGACCCGCAAATGATAAAGTCAGAGGATTTCTTTAACTGTATAGGTTACATTTCATGTCTCGTTTCATTTGGCTTCTTGGATTACTTCACTACTACTCAGCCATTTTGAGGTCACGTTTCAGAATTACTGCGACGTTTCAAATATAGAAGCTATTTAGATTTTTTTTTTTTTTTTTTTTTTAAACCCCAGTTTTTTTTATCACAAAATGTGTCGTTTCAAGACATGTTATACTTTTTATTTTGTTTGTAATATTAAATTATTTTTCGTTAATCTGAAATACTAACAATAATAAGAATCTTTCTAGATTATTTGTGAATGAGCTAAACTTCAATATTTCCGCCCTTATATCATATGATATTCAAAAATCTGAGACGTTTATGCTGAGCCATATTTAAGATTAACAGTAGACGTAGATATTAAAGAAAGGTGAAATTCAATAGACTTTGAGGAAAGAAGAAATATCCAAATGGTTAATCATTTCCCCTGTAGACAAGCAAAAGTATTTATGTTTGAAATTAAATATAAGCCATATGATTTCGCTGGACTCTGAGTTGATGTGAGCGCAGGAAAAACAAACACAATGTCATAAATGAAAATAAGAGCACACAATCAGTGTGCACACAAACTTGAAAAATTATACTGAACTAATATAGGGATCAAACATGGTTTTTCATGCATTAACGTTTGCCAGGTCCCGAGGGAGATGTTGGAAACCGAGGCCGAAGGCCGAGGTTTTCAACATTTCCCGAGGGACCTGGCAAATGTTAATGCATTGGAAACAAATGTTTGATCGCTGTTATTGCATAATTCAACGAATTATTTGTTAAAATTTGAGAAAAAACTTGGCACTCTATTTTGTCACCATTTAACAGCCAACGCGCAGGTGCATCTGTTTACTGATATTCGTCTTCCGGGCCCGAGAGCATTCATTCTATTCAAAATGGCTGCCATCATCCTATTCAACCTCATTTCGGAAAAGTATCCAAGATGGTCGTTGTAGCTGATGCAAAATAGACATGGTAAATTAATCAACAAAAAGCAGATACCTTGAGCAATAATTCCCATGCAGAACAAGCCTGATCCATTCATATACCATCCTGCAGCTCTTGATTACTGAAAGCTTAGGATGCATGTTTTCTTTAACACTTATAAATTTACTCTTCATTTGGCATCGTAAGAATGAAGACAACATGGCTTTGAAATCCGTGTTGGTACTTTATGACGTAATAAGAGCACAAAGCATGATGACGTCATAAGAAAACATAGGCAGCGCGCGACCAATTATTGTAAATTAACCGAAAAGGGAGAGGCAAGAGTGCATGGCGGTTTTAGTGGCCCGACACAAGCATAACGAAAGTTCTGTTATCTTGTTTCAACAACGCGAGAAAAGCATTGTTGAAACACGGCTTTTCGCCTGTTGATGCACGGCTGTTAATACCTCTCGGCACTGCTTTTTATGCAATAACGTTGATTTTACGTCAACGTTGATTTTTTTTTGAATGTTGTTTTAACCGGTTGTGCCAGTTGGGTCTATATGCCATCACACCAGAGACTCCACTGTTTGCAATACAGCCTCTTTGACACATTTTTCCAGATCTGTTCAATAATTTTATATTTAGAATCGACTTATTTTGTGCAAAGTTAAAGATGTTCTCGAGACACTATTTTCTTGCTGTTGTTTTTTAGCCAGTGAAACTCAAACTTTAACAGCGATTTAGCAAATTGAAATTTGTATGATGTGCCACAAAGTTAAAGTTATTTCTACCTCTGTTTTAACGGTGGAGATGTACGAGGGACGATTGATAAGTCCTGAGCCTCACCATGTTTTGAAACCTTTATAGTGGATTTGAGTAATTTATTTTAAACACCCATTCTACAGAGCAACATTCGTCAAATTTCGGGAATTCATCTTAAATATCGATTGGATGACACTTCACCTTTTACAGTTACCCCCACGAGTGCACTGTATAACTCTTTGACCGACCATAACTTTAGCAGAGTCAAACATTTTGCAATTGTTTTTGCAAATATATGTCCTACAGCATCCCGGTAATTGATGATATATGCAAACATAAATTTATTCCATTCCAGAATAAAAAGCAAAATTTTAATTTTCAGGAAGTGTCTATTTTGAGAGTTTCTGCAGATAGTGCATAATCGGAGTCGCATGCTCTGCGTGCACAGAAGTGGATATCTTTTAACTTTTTTGACGAAAATCATGTAAGATGTCAGTGTTCATTTGTGTGCAAAAATAGTTTTTGCCCACAATGTTCCTAACAAACACGAAATTAGGGTATTGGTCTCTAAATTTTGGGGTTGCAATATTTAAGGGTTAACGGTAAAGCCACCAGAGGCCAAAATATTTTGCTTTTCCATCAAACCATTGACCACTCATTATACATGCATGTATTAAAACAAGAACCGTTTAAATCTTGTAGAATGTGAAGAATGTTTTTTCGAAGAAATGCAAGGCAAATAGATTGTAATTGTTATTTTAAAAACATGCCACCCCTCTTTTGTTTAAGGCGTTGTAAAAAAGAAACCTTTTGCCAAAATTTTTTAAAACTTCCACCGAAAGCTAGTGAATGACAACTAATTACTTTCGCGGTAAGCATCTATGCGCAGATTCACTAGAAGTATCTTAGGCTCAGAACTTATCAATCACCCCTCGTACAAAGACCTGTCAATTAAGTTATACAATACCGTCGATAATAAAACAATATAACAGTTGAAAAAGACCAATAGGGTGAAGTCGGGCAAATTCGCACAGCGGGTAAATTCGGACATACCATTGCAAACAGTGAAAATCCAGATCAGACGGCTCATGACGAGCCGTCTCATCAGGATTTTCATTGTGTGCCCAATTAATTTTGTTTTAATTCCAAACAACTGACATATAAAGGAAACCAGCTTTACCAGCTGCCCGAATTTACCCGACTTTACCCTATAGGTCAAAGAAAGGCAAGAGCGCCAGTGATAAATGTTTCGTAGACCTTTTCATATATCTATTTCTTCTTCTTAGACCAAAGTATGATATAAACAGTCGACCTTCGTTGTCTCAAAGTCCAAGGGCCTAGAAAATAGGCTTTGAGATAACATTTGCATAGGATAACAGGAGCTGAAATGTTAAACTACTATGAACATATGACCAAGGTGAAACGATAGGTTATGATCAGGAACTGAATTTTATAAGTATCTTTCATGGGTGTGAGGTGTGGATAGAAAAATCCGTCACGAGGGTCACTGTTCGGAATGACGAGGCTTGCCGAGTGATGCCGAACAGTGATACCGAGTGACGTATTTTTCTATACGCACCTAACACCAATGATAGATACTTTTTCTTGCACACCACGTTTTGTTTTAACTTTAGAACTTGTTAAAATGCCTAATTTTAGTGCTTGAGAGGTTTCTATTTGATTTTGAAAGAAGGCGCCGCTTTCAACGACTGCCATTCGGCTCTTTATGTCAACAACTGGCGTGCATAAACTGACGTCATTTTTTGCCGTTTTCGTGACGTCAGCATCTTAAAAGTCAACGTCTCTTGACGACGCAGGTACGTGAGCTCCTATACAACCAAAGCATTGACAGCTGGTGATTTTTATCCGGTCCTAGGTGAGATAAAAAAAAGTGGTGAGATAAGATTCGTAGATACAGGTGAAGCACGCGGATATCCTTATCTGGTATGTAAAAATCAAATCCCACATCCCGCTTTCAAAAACAAACGAGAAAGAAGCACATACACACAATTGACAAAAGCTCACGGAAGACACGCACGGTAAACCGAATGAACAATTCTTTCCCAAACAGATGGTCATTCAGCTACCCTAACTGAGAACAACAGCAACAGCTAGTTTTACCTATTTTCTATTTTAATTATAAAACAAAACAAAGCAGAATGGGCAGCTATTCAGAATGGGCAATTATCCATTTATTTACTTTTAAGTTAAATACAGAAATGCGAAACTATCGCACCAAAGTTTGATCACTACATTCATATTGAAACCACAGGGCCAATATTACTGCTGATGGAACTGATCGTTGTGTGCTTACGACCTTATGCTAAGAAAAAACACATATTATTTTTGGTTTTATCTACATATTTTTTTTATTTTTTCATTTATTTATTTCATATTTTTGTTTGAAAATGATCTTGAATTTAAGGGCATTTTTTCTTTTGGTGGTCTTTTTCGATCGTTATTTAATTATAACAATTATCGTCACTGTTATTATTAATATTATTATTATAATTGTTATCGGTGGCATTGTCAGGTTACATATAAATAAGAAAGTAAAGTCATGCTGAAAGTTATCTTGGCAAGGCTCAAACCTCAAACTGAAGAGATGATCGCCGAAGAACAGGCTTGGTTCAAAGTAAAAAGATAGGCAATGATCAGGAATTAATACAATCAAATCCCACATCCCGCTCTCAAAACCAATAGGGAAAGAAGCACACACACACACAAAAACGGCATTAAAGAAACGAAAATAGCAGCCTGCAGTTGCAGTTGCTGAGAATGAGCCAAATCAGACCAATGAACCAGAACAAAATGCATTACAATAATGTACGAGAAGAATTTTACGGCCGCCATGCGGCACAGCACCAGTGTCAGTGAAGATAAAATAATTTCTGAGGAAAGATCCTCTGGAAGCAAGGAAAATATCAAAGAAACGAAAATAGCAGATTCGGTTAAATTGAGTCAGTTCATGTGGAATATTTACATTCTTGGTGTATTTATTGAAAAGCCCTATAGTAAACCATTGAAACGTAATGTAGTTTATATTCCAATAATTACATTGAGACACGCGACGTCAATGACGTCAAAATAAACAATGGCTCTCTACAACCTGATTGGACGTCAGCGACTTCATGACGTCATGTATGCTGTTCTGCTGTTAGCAGAAATGCTGCGTGTACATGTTTCACTGCTTCTATTTCACCGCTTATGTAAGACTTTCCACGAAAGATTTGATTGAAATGAATGTAAATATAAGCAATGAACTTGATTTTTCTGATGTTTATCGAAGTGTAAACTACATTGGGTCACTAGCAAAGTTTACATGAACCTCTTCGGGGTTCATTCACTTTGCACGTGAACCAATGTAGTTTACACTTCGATAAACCTCAGAAAAATGAAATTCATTCCTTAAATAATACAATGTTGCAACACCGCCCGCGCCCCCTAGTAACGGCTTCTTTCTTTCTGAGCTAACAGAGGATGCGGACCCAAGTAGTTAGTATATATGAAATTGAATATTAAATAGAAATAATTGTTTGTCTATGTATGCCTCAGACTTTTGGGATGTCGGTGGCGTCACGGCATACCGCTGCCAGTATGCGTGTTTGGCTGTCGTGGTGGTGGGTGGCGTCGTGGTTCCACTGACATGGCGGCAAGGAGGTTCAGACGAGTCTTTTTGATATACTTAAATAGAACTTTAAAATGGATATACAGACAGAAGCCCTGGTTACTTTAGAGTTGAGTTGTGGCGCCATCCGTGCGTGCAGAGTTATGCTATGCGCAGCTGTAGCGGTGGCAGTCAATCTTGCGACTTAGGTCGTAGATGACAGTTCTAGAGTCAGTTAGGCAAATGAGTTACCGGTATTCTCAAATGGGTTAGTCTTTTGTTATTATCATTTTTAAATATTCACCCCATTTTTCAATTCATTTGCCTATTCATTTACGTAAGGACCATTCCATACATTTAGTGACGAAAGAATAATCTTGAAGATTAATAATATGGAGCCATTAGAGTGGAGTCGGGTAATTTCGGACAGCGGGTAAATTCGGACATACCATTGCAAACAGTGAAAATCCAGACGAGACGATAATGAGCCGTCTCATCAGGATTTCCACTGTTTGCCCAGTTAATTTTGTTTAAATTCCAAAACAACTGACATATTAAGGAAATAATGTCACCGTCCGAATTTACCCACTGTTCGAAGTTACCCGACTCTCCTCTATCACCCAATTTCAGAATCATGACGAGGCTTTTGCCGGTCAAATTAAGCTATAAGAGGGCATTGCTTTGACTTGCATGAGTTAGCTCACATGACGTATCGAATAACGCACGTGCTACTATGAAACAGAGCCGCTAAATGCACATGTAGGAGGGATGATCAAAAAGTTCCCGGAAACCAGTTTCATGCACGCGCCACCAACGTAACGACCGGTAGCATGACCCGGCCCAGCTAACGTCACGTTGCATTTTTTGTTGTTGTTGTTGTTGTTTCTTATAGCAATTTCTGAACGTTGTTTAGCTATGAATAGTGTATAGAAACGTTAATTAATTCAACTGAACTGAGAAATATATATCTTACCTTGATGCTCTTTTACAAATTTTTGTAAGCTGTTTTGATCTTTTCTACGAAATGATGTCTAAGTCCAACGTGCCCCTTAAAATAATTAAATGTGAGGGGGTGGGGTAATTCAAGGGCAGATAATTTAATTTTCTTTATGAAAAGGAATTGTGTTCAAGTTTCATAACTTTTAGATAATGGCGATTCATTAGATATGTGATGTACGCTTTCAATCGAACTATTCCAGCGATACGACAACACAACCTGATATCTGCAGCAGCATTAGCTGTCTATCAAAAGTCTTAAATCAATTAGAAGCAAGGCCACACCTGCAAACTTTGTCAAAATTCAGCCATAGTGTTTTAATGAGTCATTTTGTATAAGTAGTTTCATGTACCACACTCACCTAAATGCTACACACAGTAATATTTACATTCTTGGTGTATTTACTGAAAAGCACTATAGTAAGCCATTGGAACGTGATGTAGTTTACATTCCAATAACTACATTGACCCACGCGACGTCAATGACGTCAGAATAAACAATGGCTCTCTACAATTTGATTGAACGTCAGCAACGTTATGACGTCATGCATGCCGTTCTGCTGTTAGCAGAAAAACTGCGTGTACATGTTTTACTGCTTCAATATTAGCGCTTATATAAGATTTTTCATGAAAGATTTGATTGAAACGAATGTAAATATAAGCAATGAACTTAATTTTTCTGATGTTTATCGAAGTGTAAACTACATTGGGTCACGTGCAAAGTGAATGAACCCCGGGTTCATGTATACTTTGCTAGTAAGGGGTTCATTCACTTTGCACGTGACCCAATGTAGTTTACACTTCGATAAACCACAGAAAAATAAAATTCATTCCTTAAATGAATTTATTATGACCTTAATTATGACAAAGATGGCCGATACATCATTGCTGCTGTAAGATTTGAAGATTTGCTGAAAGCTTGTCATGCCGCCGATTTCAGGTTTGTTGTCTTATTGCTGTAATGGTTGGACTGAAATGCCTAGATCATGTATCTAACGAATTGTCATTATCTCTAGTTTATGAAACCTTATCATGACACTTCCGTTTGATAAGGCAAAGTAAGTTATCTGCTCTTGGATTACCCCATCCCCTCATATTTACTGATTGAAGGCTACCTTAGACTTAGCCATCATTTCGATGAAGAAATAAAAACAAATTACAAATTTTGCAATGAACATCTAGATAAGATACATATTTCTAAGTTTAAATAAAGTAATTCATGTTAATGTAAACAATTTGTGACTAAGTAACTTTCAAATTTTGCTATTAGAAACGATAAAAAATGCAACGTAACGTTAGCTCGGCCGGGTCACGTTACCGGTCGTTACGTTGGTGGCGCGTGCATTAAACTGGATAGACATAAGTTAATAATTTTGTATGATGTGAATCACAATTACATTAAGGTGGCTTAGGGTAAACTTTTATTGAAGAAAGTAAAATAGTAAAGAGACTATAACACTTTTCCGGGAACTTTTTGATCATCCCTCGTATATGAGGGCCATTACTTCTGTCCGTCAAATTGTGTGATAAGTGGGTGTTACTTTGACCTTCATGAGTTAGCGCAGAGGACATGTTAGATTGACGTAGGTGCTACTACGGAATAGAGCCGTAATAACAGGATGGGGGTCATTACTGCGTTACAGTATGCCAGTTCCTGAGAATTTTCATATGTGAGCCGCGACACGAGAAAACCAACAATGTGGGTGGGGGCCAAGTGCAGGCTCAGATCAGTCTGGGCACACACCCAGTCTGATCGGAGTCTTCGTTGCCCGCATGAAGGTAGCTGAGACCCTTAGATATTTTAAAGCGCACAGCAAAGACTCTGATCAGACTGGGCGGACGCCCAGGCTGATCTGAGTCTTCGCTGGGCGCACATACCACATTGTTGGTTTTGTCGTGCCGCGTCTCATGTAATTGTGTATTCGATGAATGTGACCATTCCAGGGTATCTTATTGTATTTTGCTAAGTTGAAAGGAGACATTTTCCCTGGTAAAACCATTTTCTATACAGATGAAAACAGAAGCATATTGGCAGTAGGTCATCCTTCTAGCGCTGGCAGAAAACATGGACAAGGTGTTTTCCCGGACAGACGTCTCAGAATAGGAATATCAAATGAGCTGCGACACGAGAAAGCTAACAAAGTGGTTGTGTGCCCAGCACAGACTCAGATCAGCCTGGACATCCGCCCAGTGCGACCAGACTCTATGCTAAGCGATCAAAAGGCAGCTAAGAGTCTAAGCTACCTGCATGCGGACAGCGAAGATTCTGATCAGACTGGGCGGATGCCCAGGCTGATCTGAGTCTGCGATGGGCGCACAACCACTTTGTTGGTTTTTCTCGTGTTGCGGCTCAATAGTGTCACAGAGTAAAACGGACAATAAAAAGCTGAGGGAACCATAAGATATGGGAAGGAGACCGATGGAGGAGTTTGTACGTGTTAACGCTTACACACTTACTATGATTTTGATGCAGAATGAAACATCCGCTCTTCTGTTGACTGTCAGCTGTCTGCTAGATTAGGCAGTTTCTGTTTACAATAAAGTACATTATAGTTCTTAAAAAATAACTATAAAACTAGCCGCGACAAGATGGTGCTTATCGCATATGCAAACACTCAATCAGATCAGACTGTGTGTCCGCATAAGGCCTTCTAACTTATGAGTGTGGCTACTCGGTCAGCACATAAACATCAACACAATGCAGCTCCTACCTAAATGTTGATGTTTATGTTTACCGCTATGCCTGTCTACTGAGTAAGATGGGTGTGTGTGTGTGTGTGTGGGGGGGGGGGGGGGGGGGCGAGGTCTTTCGGCAAACTTAACGCTGACCTGTTATACTCAGCTACCTCAGACTGCGAGCCTGACAAATCCATTATCCTACTGTCCAGAACAAATAAACGTTTTGCTGGGCAAGGAAAATCTATTGATACTTGCCTAGTAAAATGTATAAATTATTTAGGAAAAACTGCAAAATTTCAGTCTTTTGTAGTAGAAACTATGTACCGGACAAATAGATCAAATTTTGATTGTTAGGTGTCGCAAGATATAACCTGTAAAGATATATATGATAAAGATATATGTGAGAACCTCCGTGTTCTTCCGCTATTTTTACTGAGGAAACCAGGCCCCGAGGTTATAAAACTTTTTGATGCTTAACTCAGCTGAGCATGAAATTTTACCTGCTAATAAATAGCAAATTATTGATAAGTACAGTTGTTTTCTTTCCCAATTTGGCTGACTATAAAATTTTTTCTGCTGATGAATATAAAAATGATTTTCTCTGCTGATGAATATGAAAATGCCAATATTAGTTGGCATTTTCATACTTAACAGCAGAGAAAATTTCATGCTCAGCTGAGTTGAACACGAAAAAAGTTTAATAACCTCGGGGCCAGGTACTGCGACTTCCTATTTGCTTCCTTGGACGACAAAAGTGGGGTCTACTCTTAAAAACTGGGGTCTACTGTTGAAGACAAAAATTCAGGTCCGGATCCAGAACACCACATCCTGGTGGGACTCTTGATAACTGGTGGGCTGGGGGTGCCGAGATGTATTTGGGAAGGAGGGGATGGGAGGAGTGGGGCTTGAAAATATATGACATGAGAAGGGTTCAATTTGATGAGATTTTTTGATAATGTCTTTTTTGCCTTGAAATATATGTTGTGATATCTCATTAGGATCGCCTCGCTGAGGCGATTCTAATGATATGTCAAAACATATATTTTAATCTAACCAGTCCAAGGTGGCATATATTTTTATCTAACCAGGCCCAGGTGGCGGGGCTGAAGCCCAAAAGCCCACCCCCTGGATCCGGGGCTGAAAATTCGCTGCAACAAATAAAATTTGCTTCCTTTAAGAGTAGACAAAAACTGAGAAGGGATGCACAAATGAAGACGGCAGATTTGCTTCCCCTGAAACTGGTTCCCTTTAATCTAATGAAAATAAAACTTTTGCAGCTGTCTTAGAATATTCAGCAGGGGGGGGGGGGGGGGAATCTTTGTTTTCTTCTATGAGAAAGGGTATAAGACAGATGAAATCATCCGTTACCCAGGAGAGGTCGAAGTCACACAGCACACAGGAAGAAAAAAAATGTACTAATAGTAATGTAGAAAATGGGACAGTCCTATTTACACAGCACAATTAACTATTTCGAAATCAAAGTCGTCTCATTTGTCACAATTTCCCTACGTATAGAGCAATGCCTCTACATATAGATAAATGTAAATCCGAAAATAGGGCTTCTGCATCTGACGCATTTGCTTTATAAATTTGAATATATTTGACCTTGTGTATTTATATTTCACATAATAAATTATATGTGTACATTATTAATAGTTAACAAGTGTAAGAAATGTCAAAACGTTGAATTAAATGCTCCAATAAGAACAGTTTGGCCTCTGTGGGGAAAAGACAGTGTCAAATTACCAATGGAGATATGCAGAAACATAACCCTCCAATAACAACAACAAGAAAAGTAAGACTTTTACAAAGTAGCAAAAAGGAAAGAGCAAATGCCTCTCTCTCTCTCTCTCTCTCTCTCTCTCTCTCTCTCTCTCTCTTCCCCAGCAAAGTGATTACAATGCTAAGTTGGGCTGAACAAACACATCAACAAGGCACGAGCAGGACATTTACGAAGTGGCCATAAAGTGGTAAAAGGGAAAATTCCAAAGACAAAACAGAATTGCACGTCATTGATAACAGAGGCACCCAGTCCAACACAAAGGACTTTACGTGAGCCGCGACACGAGAAAACTAACAAAGTGGTTGTGCGCCCAGCACAGACTCAGATCAGCCTGGGCATCTGCCCAGTTTGATCAGAGTCTTCGCTGTCCGCATGAAGGTAGCTTAGACTCTTAGCTACCCTCTAAGCGCTACGACGTCGCGCACGGTATTGGGGCACATTCACGGACAGATATGAAATGGGCTCTACGGAAGCAATGCTTTTTTCGGATTTTATGCCATGAACTGTTTTGAAATCGTCAGTTGGTATTTAGTTTATTTTCGGGTCAATAATAGTTGGTTTTGAGACGATGTAAATCCTAATGCGGGCGCAAAACGGTTGGTTTTTGCGCTAAAACGCGTGTAACTTTGCAATCGTAACACTTCGGCCAATTCCGTATCCTGAATTAAACCTCGTAAGTGAGTGTAGTAATAACCCAGAAATGGGGGTGTAAAACGTCTCTATACGGCAAAGGACTACGTTCGAAATGCGCCTGTAAATAGTGTATGTAATCCCGATAATTGTCGAAGTTTTACGCTGAACAAACAAAGAACTTTGTTAATATTGAAAGAAAAACTGACTGAAAATATCGGTAATACGACATTACACTACTGACTGCCATCAAAAATGAGAAACATTCGGTTGATGCGCCACTTTATGGTCGAGGACGCGTTTTACCGTTGGTGACTAGTTACCGGTGCAATTATGTGCTGGAAGTAGGAAAAAATAATAACATAAAAAAGGGAATGACTTTCAACATGCATTTTTAACCGATATAAATAGTTCTGAAATAAAGTTCATATAATGAATCCTAGAGGCTAAACTTTGCAACAAAGGTTTTATCTATCATTGAAAATAAATAAATACATAAAAATAAAAAATAAATAAATACATAAAAATAAATAAAATGTAAGCCATTATTGCAAATCTATTTGATTTGATAGTGAATTTCTATAGTTAATTCCTTAAGAAAATAATAATTGTGAATAAATAAATAAATTATAATAAAATAAATATTGTCAAGCTGATCAAACTGTATAAGATATGATACTGAACAAGAGGTAAAAATTAGTATGGAAAAATCCACGATTTTTTTTTTCAAATATTTTAAAAAATATTACCAAATCTGGTACATACATTATCTCGTGACATAAACTGCAGTTTCAAACTCTCACAGCATTGTAACAGCTAGGCTATTCAAAGGGACACTCAAAGCTCAATGATACTTTGATACTTAATTTTATAAGGTAACACTATTCTCTCAAAGATATAGATGTCCCAGATGTGTCCAAAACATATGGCATGTCTGCTGACATCAGAATCCAAAAATGCGATCAACATTTTTCAGAAGTAAAATTTAAAGTGTAAGCAGAACTCCCATTTTGTATTTGTTTCAAGATTTTCTAAATATATTAGTACTGTTTTCCTGTGACATCTATATTTTTGAGGGAGCTGATAAATAAGATAAAAGGCATTTAAATAAAACAATATTCTGACAAATAAATCATTAGTAACATATGAGATGGAAAGAAAGAAGAAAAAATAAAGTACTGTTTTGATGAAAGAAAATACTGACTTTCAGGTACTGGAGTTTGCTCATTAATCATTACTATACAACTGTCAGCTTTATACATTCTATAAAATGAATAGATTAGTATGTGGAAACCAAATAATTAAAACTCTGATCAGCCTGCATGTACATTCAAACTGTTCCAAGATTTTGATTATTTGCTTATAAATGCCATAAGGTGTGTAAAACCAGCATTTTTACAACTGAAATTTGTACAAAAAATAAGAGTGCATAAGGTACATGTATTACTTTGCCCAAGACATTCAACAGTCTTCACTAAAGAATATTTTCAAAGAGCCATTCTTTTGTCTGAAACAGTCAACACTTCATTAAAAAGAGTTTCAGCAGTGCATGTTTTAGTCCATTTTGTCAGAATAAAAGAACATAATGCAAATGTAAAAGCAGTTCCCTGTGATCCCTCTACATAAGTTTAAAAAAAGATTCAGTTCAGCTTAGGCAGAAGAACAGAGCAGAGTCTTGCTGTGATATTGTCCTTTTTTGTCTTCCATTAGATTTTTAAATCATAATGAAAAGCATCCAGTCTTTTTTATTTTTTAAGAATTTGTAACACAGGTTTCCTTAAGATAAAGGCTGCAAATAGTGCTACAGTCTGCTAATATACTCTGAATGTAATTGTGCTGGTAGATTTATATGGATATGATACAAAATGCTGCAGATTGGGTAAAGTCTGTTATAGAATGCTAAACTGGCTCAACATATAACACATATTCACATTTAGGCCTTTGCAACTTCCATGCAACTGTCCTGTCCCTCCATTCTATTTTCCACCCATAAAATCCAGCAATATTTTTCATTTAGAAAACTACAATAATGTCAGAAATGTACAGACAGAATCTGTTCTGTCCCTCTCTGTGAGCAGAGCTCCAGACAAGGTAGGATTTTGATGATAATCCTTTGATAATGCTGAGATAATTTAAGTTATTAATTATAAACATACATTGTTGTCTCTTATTAGAACTGTCCTACTGAGGTGTTTCTAAAGAGGGACCACAACATGTGTTGATATGGTACAATACCAAAAAATTCCCAAGAATTATTTTCAAAACCCATTCTCATCTGTCTTCATTCCTACAAACTCCTAAAATAGAATGCCTTTCTTGCTTTAGTGACTCCTGTTTTAAGACAGTAGCCACTGAACAAAAAAAGGAGTTGATGCTCTATTTTAGGAGTTTATAAAATATCAGAAATTCTTAACAAAATTACATTGCAGAACTCCTACTTCATAATTAAAAATGCCATAGGCTTTGAACTGCAATTTGTGAGATATCATGAGGTAATAACTGAGATCTGACCAAATCAAGCAACACTTTAAAAGAAACCCTCCATGTCAAGTAAACCTGTATGAAACCTAAACTGGTGATTTTATGCAAGACATACCATAGTGTGCGTAAGTATTGGGACACCTTAAATAGTTTAGGTGTCCCAAAATTTAGGCCCATTATGGTTACCATAACAATATGCCCTGCTTGTTCTGTAATTTCTTAAAAGACATCCAGTTTCATATTTCAAGAAATCCATGTACTTCACAAAAACTGCATATTCACTGTTGTCTAACCGACCCGTATGTGCTCTGATTAGTCATGTAGGCCCCGTATGCAATCGTGATTGGTTCGAGTTCCAAGATGGCGGCGAGCCGCAACACATTTGTGTACACATTTAGGAAAGGAAGCGATACACATTAGTTAGGTAAGCTAATTTATTTTATTTCACGAAGTAACTTCACTGTTGTCTAACCGACCCGTATGTGCTCTGATTAGTCATGTAGGCCCCGTATGCAATCGTGATTGGTTCGAGTTTCAAAATGGCGGCGAACAACACACAACGAGATGCCAACAGGTAATTTTTAGCTTTTTTTACCATTTCTTTTCATCATCAGAAGTAAATGCAGTTTGCAACATTAAACTTTATTGTTTATTACATGCATTTCGGAATCCCCAGGTAGGACTGTTCAACATATGAGTTGCAATCCTTCATCATTTATGTGCTCATTTGGATATAAATATATTGAATCGAGTGACGATTGTAAAAATATGAGTTTTTGCATCTTTGGACCATCAAAGTGTGCTTTAAATGGTGTTTAATCAGTTGTTTGGTCAATTCTTTCAATATCCCACAAAGCATGGGATCCAACACATTTGCCTTTCAAATATATTTAAGAATACACAAAATGGTCATAACACGGATTAGTCTTGTGTAGTTTATGGTCAGACCACGGATTAGTTGAGCGAGGAGTGCGGATTAGTAAGTAAAGACAACGGATTGGTTTCACATTTAAGGATCAATTATCCAAGTATAAAATAGTTTTTTTACTATCATTCATAGTGTGGTAAGACTTGAGAGTGTAATGAAGTCACACCAGATTCTCACAAGCTCATCTTAAGTGTCATATATGATTGAACCTTTCTATGCAGAAATAATGTGAACGTCCTAAACACGTTTTAACTTACCTGAGCCGAACACTCATCTAGGCGAGTTTTAGTAGATCAAGCCATCCGCTCATAATCGCTCGATCATCTCACCGCTGTGGCCGGTGCGGGTTCGAGCTCCGCACCGGTCACATGCGAGACAAGCCAAGTTCTGCTTGCGGGTGTGCCAGGTGATTTTTCCTGGGGTACTCCCGTTTTCGCCCAATCTACTGATTGGCTCTTCTCGATATGAGTGAAATAATCTTGAAAGGGACGTAAAACTGAATCAGAAAAAATCCAGCCAGCGTCCGTCGTCCGTCTGTCATCTCAACTTTTTCTCATATATACATGTATCACATATAGAATTTATAGTTAGGAGAAATGAATGATTATGTTTTTGTGCCAGTCTAATAAGAAGTCTGGTTGCTTGGATTCGGAGAGGTTAAATTTTTATTTTAGCAATTGCTGTACATTACGATAACAAGCCTGTGCAATACACTGCCTTTTTCACGGCTGTAAAATTGGTAATTTTCAGATGAAAAATTATGATGTATTTCCTAATTTTGCTCAAAAGATAAATTGTGGGTACATGTCAGGCGGTTCTAACGAGGGTCCATAATCTACTATGTTTTAGAGCAAAATAAGAACACAATGAATACCCTTGTCGGAGTAAACCCCGGTTTTACTAATAGTATATAAATGTGGGGTGTCAGTTTCACTGGCGTGTTAGCATGATGATATTCAGGTGAGACTTGTGGCCATTAGCCTCTGTTTTTTCTCTTTAAGAGATATGGTTACTGAGACGAGGATGTACGAGCAAACGTATTGGGTGAGAAAAAGAATTAAACGCTTTAACTCATTGCATTCTGGGTGTTTTAATGCTTTTTGTCGTCTGCTGATTTGTTTAAATATTCACTCTTTCAGGAATATTATGAAAATGGCAAACAGTTTGGACCCTGATCAGGCCGGACGATTCGTCGTGCCTGATATGGGTTCAAACTGTTTGTCAAGGTTATCTACCATTCACATCCGGTTTAATTTGTTGCCATGTCAACCGAATGGCTCAAGTTTCTATTAGGCCATAGTTGTATATTCAGGTGAACGTTGTGGTCCATGGTTTAATTATCGAATACTTTATTTGCAGAATAATAGAAGCGCTTGATCAGTCGTTCCATGAAGCAGAAGATTCAACAGATGCTGGGTAAATTTTAGATAAAAATGTTAACATGAACAAAAACTACAGTTATCCAACCGCAATGTATGAAAGTACTTTGGTTCACATGTATGTATTTCTGGTATTATTTACAATGTTTGCTTTTTACCATGCAAACTATTTTAAGCAAAAATTGGAGAGAAAAAATTCTACCAGAAATATGTACATTTGGGCTACAATACTTTCATACATTGTAGTCGGATAACTGTAGCTATGTTTATGTAAATGTTTTTCTCTGAACTACACCCAGCGTTTCACAGTGACGCAAATAGAATCAAACCAGGGAGTAACCAAAATGACTGATAAGCACGCTGCTGAGTACTCAAAAACTGTATTTTGGGACGTATAGTAATCTGTGTGACATATATAAATTGCTCATACAACAATATAGCCAGAAATATCAGTCTCCTTGACAAAATGACCATTTTTGTTTGCACAGGTAAATTTTCGTCAAGTAAGAGCTTTTGAGATCGGCGTCCCCTTAATGATGAGTTAATTGCATCAAAATAATCTGATATGATTGTGTATGATTATTAACTAGTCTACAAAAAAAACCTCTTCAAGAGCAATTCTGGTTCCGAAAGTTACCTTGCTATAAGGTCTGCAGCGTAATTATTGTATTAAATGCTCAAATGAATAAAAAACAATTCAAAAACAGTATCAGAATAATGATGACTAATCCGTGCTCTTTGTTAGAAAAGCTCATTCCAATCCGATTTCTGTAGGATACTAATCCGTAGTACACCAGTTTCTAATCCGGGGCAAACACAGGTGTGTAGAAAACTATAAAAATCATTTATTTTCACATCAAAATACAAAAACAAACAAAGTAAAAGCATAAGCGACAGTAGCAATCACTTTTTGAAGACTTCCACGTAAAAACAGAGTACAACTGCTAGATGCGAGTAAATACCAGCCACATTTTCATGGATGTTGTTCGATTCGAATATTTTTGTTTTCCATGAGCACAACTTTATGGATCAATATCTCGTTTTTTGGGTATCGTTTTGCTGAAATTTGGATAAGGGTCAACTAGATATTTGTTTGGATAAGTTCACTGTTGTCTAACCGACCCGTATGTGCTCTGATTAGTCATGTAGGCCCCGTATGCAATCGTGATTGGTTCGAGTTCCAAGATGGCGGCGAGCCGCAACACATTTGTGTACACATTTAGGAAAGGAAGCGATACACATTAGTTAGGTAAGCTAATTTATTTTATTTCACGAAGTAACTTATCCAAACAAATATCTAGTTGACCCTTATCCAAATTTCAGCAAAACGATACCCAAAAAACGAGATATTGATCCATAAAGTTGTGCTCATGGAAAACAAAAATATTCGAATCGAACAACATCCATGAAAATGTGGCTGGTATTTACTCGCATCTAGCAGTTGTACTCTGTTTTTACGTGGAAGTCTTCAAAAAGTGATTGCTACTGTCGCTTATGCTTTTACTTTGTTTGTTTTTGTATTTTGATGTGAAAATAAATGATTTTTATAGTTTTCTACACACCTGTGTTTGCCCCGGATTAGAAACTGGTGTACTACGGATTAGTATCCTACAGAAATCGGATTGGAATGAGCTTTTCTAACAAAGAGCACGGATTAGTCATCATTATTCTGATACTGTTTTTGAATTTTTTTTTATTCATTTGAGCATTTAATACAATAATTACGCTGCAGACCTTATAGCAAGGTAACTTTCGGAACCAGAATTGCTCTTGAAGAGTTTTTTTTGTAGACTAGTTAATAATCATACACAATCATATCAGATTATTTTGATGCAATTAACTCATCATTAAGGGGACGCCGATCTCAAAAGCTCTTACTTGACGAAAATTTACCTGTGCAAACAAAAATGGTCATTTTGTCAAGGAGACTGATATTTCTGGCTATATTGTTGTATGAGCAATTTATATATGTCACACAGATTACTATACGTCCCAAAATACAGTTTTTGAGTACTCAGCAGCGTGCTTATCAGTCATTTTGGTTACTCCCTGGTTTGATTCTATTTGCGTCACTGTGAAACGCTGGGTGTAGTTCAGAGAAAAACATTTACATAAACATAGCTACAGTTATCCGACTACAATGTATGAAAGTATTGTAGCCCAAATGTACATATTTCTGGTAGAATTTTTTCTCTCCAATTTTTGCTTAAAATAGTTTGCATGGTAAAAAGCAAACATTGTAAATAATACCAGAAATACATACATGTGAACCAAAGTACTTTCATACATTGCGGTTGGATAACTGTAGTTTTTGTTCATGTTAACATTTTTATCTAAAATTTACCCAGCATCTGTTGAATCTTCTGCTTCATGGAACGACTGATCAAGCGCTTCTATTATTCTGCAAATAAAGTATTCGATAATTAAACCATGGACCACAACGTTCACCTGAATATACAACTATGGCCTAATAGAAACTTGAGCCATTCGGTTGACATGGCAACAAATTAAACCGGATGTGAATGGTAGATAACCTTGACAAACAGTTTGAACCCATATCAGGCACGACGAATCGTCCGGCCTGATCAGGGTCCAAACTGTTTGCCATTTTCATAATATTCCTGAAAGAGTGAATATTTAAACAAATCAGCAGACGACAAAAAGCATTAAAACACCCAGAATGCAATGAGTTAAAGCGTTTAATTCTTTTTCTCACCCAATACGTTTGCTCGTACATCCTCGTCTCAGTAACCATATCTCTTAAAGAGAAAAAACAGAGGCTAATGGCCACAAGTCTCACCTGAATATCATCATGCTAACACGCCAGTGAAACTGACACCCCACATTTATATACTATTAGTAAAACCGGGGTTTACTCCGACAAGGGTATTCATTGTGTTCTTATTTTGCTCTAAAACATAGTAGATTATGGACCCTCGTTAGAACCGCCTGACATGTACCCACAATTTATCTTTTGAGCAAAATTAGGAAATACATCATAATTTTTCATCTGAAAATTACCAATTTTACAGCCGTGAAAAAGGCAGTGTATTGCACAGGCTTGTTATCGTAATGTACAGCAATTGCTAAAATAAAAATTTAACCTCTCCGAATCCAAGCAACCAGACTTCTTATTAGACTGGCACAAAAACATAATCATTCATTTCTCCTAACTATAAATTCTATATGTGATACATGTATATATGAGAAAAAGTTGAGATGACAGACGGACGACGGACGCTGGCTGGATTTTTTCTGATTCAGTTTTACGTCCCTTTCAAGATTATTTCACTCATATCGAGAAGAGCCAATCAGTAGATTGGGCGAAAACGGGAGTACCCCAGGAAAAATCACCTGGCACACCCGCAAGCAGAACTTGGCTTGTCTCGCATGTGACCGGTGCGGAGCTCGAACCCGCACCGGCCACAGCAGTGAGATGATCGAGCGATTATGAGCGGATGGCTTGATCTACTAAAACTCGCCTAGATGAGTGTTCGGCTCAGGTAAGTTAAAACGTGTTTAGGACGTTCACATTATTTCTGCATAGAAAGGTTCAATCATATATGACACTTAAGATGAGCTTGTGAGAATCTGGTGTGACTTCATTACACTCTCAAGTCTTACCACACTATGAATGATAGTAAAAAAACTATTTTATACTTGGATAATTGATCCTTAAATGTGAAACCAATCCGTTGTCTTTACTTACTAATCCGCACTCCTCGCTCAACTAATCCGTGGTCTGACCATAAACTACACAAGACTAATCCGTGTTATGACCATTTTGTGTATTCTTAAATATATTTGAAAGGCAAATGTGTTGGATCCCATGCTTTGTTGGATATTGAAAGAATTGACCAAACAACTGATTAAACACCATTTAAAGCACACTTTGATGGTCCAAAGATGCAAAAACTCATATTTTTACAATCGTCACTCGATTCAATATATTTATATCCAAATGAGCACATAAATGATGAAGGATTGCAACTCATATGTTGAACAGTCCTACCTGGGGATTCCGAAATGCATGTAATAAACAATAAAGTTTAATGTTGCAAACTGCATTTACTTCTGATGATGAAAAGAAATGGTAAAAAAAGCTAAAAATTACCTGTTGGCATCTCGTTGTGTGTTGTTCGCCGCCATTTTGAAACTCGAACCAATCACGATTGCATACGGGGCCTACATGACTAATCAGAGCACATACGGGTCGGTTAGACAACAGTGATATTGAAGTAAAAGATAAGTGAGATTCGAAATCTTATGAAAATCTGCTCTCAGAGGAGCAAAAAAGATTTTGATAAAACCACTGGATATTCTTCTCACTAGTTCTCAGCAAAATTTAATGACAGTAGTGTGTGTAGGTCCAGTTACTTGGGGTCATTAATGGTCATAGTGCCCTTTTGTACTTCATAAAGTATATGAAATGATTAAGCATACTGGCTGATTTGTAAGTGTCACTTGGGCCACTTGTTTGATGCTGAAACAGCCATCAGTTATCAGGCAAAAAGGCCCCATAATGACACCTCTAAGCAAAACACTGGTCAATTACTATTTAAAGCACCAATACAGCCACAGATCTTTTGTTCACAACTATGAAAGAAAAACATAGATTTGTGACAGCCTTTTCTGTTCAAACACAGACCCAGCATGGATGTGATTATAATATGTGATTGAGAAATATATCATATAGTTTCAAGATCCAACTGATCTATCATCATGTGAGCTTTTGTCTCTTTGTATGGGATAAAGGGCTGTGCAATAGCTTAATTCCATATATCATAGATAAATTTTAAACATATTTTATAAAAACAATACATTTTTTTACACATAATCAACCTTGAAGTGTCCTAGTATTTGGGGTAAGTATAGCAGAATTTACAGGAGAAATTTATTTGTTTTTGCATAATACTGACCAACATTTTGGGTATTATACATTGAGTATGTGGCTGGTCAGTTTGATGACTGGGGTTTCTTTAGGGTTGTTATGGTGTCCAAACATTGTGGGTTATATAGTGGAAATGGTGAGAGTTTGTAATGTCGAAACACATATATGCTATATATGATACATAAGGTTCCATATAAATTGAAAGCTAGGTATTCCATGCAGTGGCTGGAATAATTATGGCAAAGAAAGAATTTACTCCAGAATTTCAGTGTTGCTATTACTGTAGGTCCCCATGGTTGCTTTTATCTTAGTTTAATTTTGATTTCTGTGTGTCTGATATATTACACTTATATGAGCTAGGAATCTGCCAGACAAACCAAACAACTAAGTGTCTGATGAACCACAGTAGAATCAAGGATGATTAGTTAACTGCAAACCATTTAACCCCCCCCACACACACACACACACACACACACACACACCCTAGTATTTCATTGCAGACAGTTCCAAGGCAGCACTTCTGTGTTTGTACTTCTTGGTTGTTTGTTGCTATGTCTGTTATGGATATATGTTTGTGATGTTAATACTAGCCCTGTGACCACGTACATGGGAAATGGCAAATTTACCTGGCTGTCCCTGGTGATGTATTTGGTGGTTTCTTATTTCGTGTTATCTTTTCTCACATGATGTCTTGGGTGGGATCTGGGATTGAATTGTGTCAGTTCCTGAGAATTTTCCCTACTTCCTTAAAATATGTCAAATGAAGAAAATTGTGTCTTGAGTGGTTATACTAGTGTCCAAATCTTTATATTTAAATGGTTATGGTGATTCCAATACATGGGGCAAAAGTATCAAATGGACAATGGGACAGGATCATTAAGATCTATTATGTTTGGAATGTCCAAGGGCTGAGGCTACATGTGGTAATAATGTTTTGGATAACTTGTAGTTTACTGTTTCATTACATTTGGTAAATGTGGTAATGGAGTACTTGTTATAGTCTTAAATAGGGCTCAAATTAGGTTGAAAATATTGTGGGTTGTACATAGTGGTATGTGGAAAGCATGGTATAATTACAATATGGTCTGAAAAACAATGAAGGTTCACATCTTGTCTGTATATTATATCTGTGTAGTCTGATCAGAGTCTTGCCTGTTTGTTATACAGGTTGCACAAGGAAGACAAATCAGACTGCATAATGCAGCTGCTGAGGCTGTTCAAAGTCTAACCTGTTGCACATGCTGTAAAAGTCTGTTCCTAGCGGCAAAAGGAAAATAAATACACGGAAGGTGAGACACTCCAACATATCTGAACTGATGGCTATGGTAATCCAATAGGCAAATAAAAACTAAACAAAAGTCCTAAATTCTAAAAAATGGAGCCCCACAATACAGCAAAATTGCATGAATATTTACAACCTAACTTGAACTGAATTAACTCCAAACAGAGTAGTTTCAGCTACCTGTACCACAAAGTGTATCACATGGCATTACATAAACAAAAAGCAATTTAACTAACAACGAATTAAAGGTGACATGACGTGAAATGAGCCATTACATACTTGGTTGCTACGTTATTACCTTTTAAACTCAAGAACAAATTTCGCCTGCTAGTGACTTATCACGCAGCCTCTTCTCATTTGTTTGACCCGTATACCACGTAAAACAGACCCCGATATTACGCATAATGCCGTCAAAATGCCGATCTGACGTTATCAACAAAAGCACATTGACAGGCACCATGTTTTGATCATGTGACCGAAAATAGTTCCCGTAATGGCTGGTATATGTTCCGTATTATCTCCGAGTCTATATCGAAGATATCGGCGAGGATGTCCGATTGGTAACTTTGTAACAAAGTCGGCATGGTGGGCATACTCGAAGGAATGCTACACAGAAATGCCAGAGTGAATTTTTGTGGAAATTTGCTTACGAAAAAGAGGAAATTTTCTAGATTAACTTCATAATATGAAAATAGGCACTGCCTATTGGCGAGCATCGCTGTAGTCCTTATGAAGGGCCGTATATTCTATTCTGTTCTATGTCGATGCAGGATTTTTTTTACGCTAACCCGTCAACGTCGCAGCAATCGGACATCCTCGCCTATGAATTGACCGAAGTGTTACGATTGCATCACGGCTTATTTTTCAACTTCCGGTCGAACGTTAAAACTATTTACATACACATATCAGCTTTTGTGAATATGAATGTGTTTATCTTTGTGTCTACGGAGAATAGCAACAAACTTCCTGTTTATTCATAATGGCAGCCCCCATATGATGGTAAATTCCGGTCGAGAAATCGAACGATGGTTTTCTGAAGCAACATATGCAACATCATCTACATTTTCTTTTGACTAATGTCCTACCATAAGAGCTCGCCCTTCGGGCTAGCGGGCCCTTCGGGCCCGCTCGCGATGCTCGCTATTAATTTTATTGTTTATTCTTCAACAATCGTCATCTTACGTATTTATTGCTAAAAGTAAAAAAGTGTAACTAACGCTCAAATTAACGTCAAAATTCCAGGGCTATTTACTTCGGAGAGTATTTATTGTATCGGAATAAACAAATTTTGAAAATATTGGCATATGATTCAAATGTACTTATGCATCACTTATAAGTTATATAAAAATAATTACTTTTTCTCTACGGACACGGAAAGAAATTAAAAAATCCGCTGTCTTATTTTTTGTAACAAATTTCAAATTTGACACCAAACTCTTACACCTATCTATGTTATTAAGCTAATTTGGACAAAATACTTATTGCAATCTGTGCAAAAAGCAAATTTCCAAAATGTACATTGTCTGTTTGTATTATCTGCTGAATTGGGATTAAATGCTCTTGAACAATAACATTGTTATGCGCATTTACATCGGTCTTAAATTTTGTAACGCGGCGTCAGATAAAGAAATTCAAACGTTACATGCATATGAAACCTTATAATTATAAGTGGCTGTCTAGCAATTTTCAGGTCTGCGTCATAATAGTTTAACACGTCTTAAAGGTCAGCTCTGTGAAGCAAATAACTGTATTAAAAGGCAAAAATTCATTTCCAAAAGTACCATTTTCTTTACAAATTGACCTGTATTAAGCAACCACCTGTCTCAAACAAGACGTTTTTGCACCTCCCTTGGGTACTTGTTTAATAAAACAGGCTTGACTTTACACCAATGTTTTCTCTTGCAATCGGAGAAAAATTTTCTCAAAGTTTGAAGCCAATAAATAATATTATATAAATACATGTATATTATATTCCACCAGCATAAAAATCTTTCTCCTGGCAAGATGACTAGCAGAAAGAAAAGAAACGGGAAAGGTGACGCAAGAGATATAATTCGTTCGACACGAAAACAAAGGATAGTATGGTATAACGAAATAAATTATCGTGAAACGGCTAAAAGCTACCGTGCAGGGATATAGTGTGGTCTATGTTTGCAGCTTCGGATAGAATTTGTACAACAAACTCAATTCAAATCGTGTTTATAAATGCAAATAGATCCGTCCTATACTGAAAAAGCAAATGAATGAGCAAAACTGTAAATAAATTCTCACTGATGTCGTCCTTACAGCATGTATAAATGATCGGACTGGTTTTCTTGTGTTTCCGTGGCGTGTTTGGTTTTGTTTCACTACATTCGGTATAAGAAAGTCAAGCCCCGTGGTTATCATTCTCATAAGACGGAAAAAGTAGCCGCTTGTTAGGTTTGACGTTACGTTTTTCCCCCAATACCGTGCGCGACGTCTTAGGGAATACTCTGCTCAGACTAGGCGGATACCCAGGCTGATCAGAATCTGCGCTGGGTGCACAACCATTTTGTTGGTTTTCTCGTGTCGCGGCTCAATTATCAATGAAACAAACATCAAACTCACACAAACTACATAAAACAAATAAAATAACTTTTTTTTACCTATTTTCTATTTTGAGCCAAAAACTAATAAGGAAACAAAGTGGGGAACTTTACAGGGTACCACAAATCTAGAAATGTAGCACAGGGGAAACGTATCAGAAGTTTTCGCCTTGGAGCATATAGTAGTTTAGACCGAAATGTCTAAATCATGTATCTAACGAATTGTCATTATCTCTAGTTTATGAAACCTTATCATGACACTTCCGTTTGATAAGGTAAGTAAGTTATCTGCCCTTGAATTACCCCATCCCCTCATATTTACTGATTGAAGGCTACCTTAGACTTAGCCATCATTTCGATGAAGAAATAAAAACAAATTACAAATTTTGCAATGAACATCTAGATAAGATATATATTTCTAAGTTTATATAAAGTAATTTATGTTTATGTAAACGTAACGTTAGCTGGGCCGGGTCACGTTACCGGTCGTTACGTTGGTGGCGCGTGCCTTAAACTGGATAGACATAAGGTAATAATTTTGTATGATGTGAATCACAATTATATTAAGGTTGCTTAGGGTAAACTTTTATTGAAGAAAGTAAAATAGTAAAGAGACTATAACACTTTTCCGGGAACTTATTGATCATCCCTCGTATATGAGGGCCATTACTTCTGTCCGTCAAATTGTGTGATAAGTGGGTGTTACTTTGACCTTCATGAGTTAGCGCAGAGGACATTTTAGATTGACGTAGGTGCTACTACGGAATAGAGCCGTAATTACAGGATGGGGGTCATTACTGCATTACAGTATGTCAGTTCCGGAGAATTTTCATATGTGAGCCGCGACACGAGAAAACCAACAATGTGGGTGGGGGCCCAGTGCAGGCTCAGATCAGTCTGGGCACACACCCAGTCTGATCAGAGTCTTCGTTGCCCGCATGAAGGTAGCTGAGACCCTTAGCTATTCTTAAAGCGCACAGCAAAGAATCTGATCAGACTGGGCGGATGCCCAGGCTGATCTGAGTCTTCGCTGGGCGCACATACCACATTGTTGGTTTTTGTCGTGTCGCGGCTCATGTTCTTGTGTATTCGATGAATGTGACCATACCTGGGTATCTTATTGTATTTTGCTTTGTTGAAAGAAGACATTTTCCCTAGTAAAACCATTTTCTATACAGATGAAAACAGAAGCATATTGGCAGTAGGTCATCCTTCCAGCGCTGGCAGAAAACATGGACAAGGTGTTCTACCCGACAGACGTCTCAGAATAGGAATATCAAATGAGCCGCGACACGAGAAGCCAACGAAGTGGTTGTGTGCCCAGCACAGACTCAGATCAGCCTGGGCATCCGCCCAGTGCGATCAGACTCTACGCTAAGCGCTCAAAAGGCAGCTAATGGTCTAAGCTACCTGCATGCGGACAGCGAAGACTCTGATCAGACTGGGCGGATGCCCAGGCTGATTTGAGTCTGCGATGGGCGCACAACCACTTTGTTGGTTTTTCTCGTGTTGCGGCTCAGTAGTGTCACAGAGTAAGACGGACAGTATAAAGCTGAGGGAACCATCAGATATGGAAAGGAGACTGATGGACGAGTTTGTACGTGTTAACGCTTACACACTTACTATGATTTTGATGCAGAATGAAACATCCGCTTTTCTGTTGACTGTCAGCTGTCTGCTAGATTAGGCAGTTTCTGTTTACAATAAAGTACAATATAGATCTAGTTCTTAAACTAGCCGCGCAAAAACTGGTGCTTATCGCATATGCAAACACTTAGTCAGACCAGAATGTGTGTCCGCATGATGCCTTCTAACTTATGAGTGTGGCTTATCGGTAAACACATAAACATCAACATGATGCAGCTCCTTCTAAAATGTTGATGTTTATGTTTACCGCTATGCCTGTCTACTGAGTAAGATGGGGTGGGGGGGGGGGCGTCTTTCGGCAAACTTAACGCTGACCTGTTATACTCAGCTACCTCAGACTGCGAGCCTGGCAAATCCATTATCCTACTGTCCAGAACAACTAAACATTTTGCTGGGCAAGGAAAATCTATTTATTAATATATGTCTAGCAAAATGTATAAAACTGCAATTTCAGTCTTTTGCAGTAGAAACTATGTACCGGACAAATATATCAAATTTTGATTGTTAGGTGTGGCAACATAAAACCAGTAAAGATATATGTGAGAATACTTTTTAACTACATCTACTCTACTGAGCTTCGAGCTCGCTCTCTCTCTCTCTCTCTCTCTCTCTCTCTCTCTCTCTCTCTCTCTCTACACGGTTACTTGTTTATATATGAATTATGATTCATATTAAAAAATGTCCTCATAATGTATGTACGAGGGATGATCAAAAAGTTCCAGGAAAAGTTCTGTATTCTCTTTACTGTTTTACTTTCTTCAATGAAATTTCACACTATCCGACTTTAATGTAATAGTGATTCATATCATACAAAACAATTGACTTATGTCTAACAAGTTTCATGCACGCGCCCCCAACGTAACGACCGGTAACGTGATCCGGCCCAGCTAACGTTACGTTGCATTTTTATCGTTTCTAACAACAATTTCTGAACGTTGTTTATCTATGAAATGTATGTAGTAACGTTAATTCATTCACATTATCTTAGAAATATGTACTATCTTATCTTTATGTTCATAACTTTTTTTGTAAGCTTTTTTGATCTTTTTAACGAAATGATGTCTAATTCCAACGTGCCCTTTAAAAATCAAATGTCTGGGGATGGGGTAATTCAAGGGCAGATAATTTGCATTACGTTATATAATGGAATTGTTATGATCAAGTTTCATGAACCTTAGATAATGGCAATTCGTTATATAGGTGATGTACCCTTTCAGTCGAACTATTCCAGCAATGCGACAACGCAATCTGATATCTGCAGCAGCATTAGCTGTCTATCAAAAGTCTTAAATCAAGCAGCAGCAAGGCTACATCAGCAAACTTTGTCAAAATTCAGCCATAGTCTTAAGATAAGTCCTTTTGTATAAGTAGCTACATGTACCACACTCTTCTAAATGCTGCACATAGTAATAAATCAATATGATCTTAATTATGACAAAGATGGCCGATACATTGTTGCTGCTGGGTGAGACGGGCATTTGCTGGAAGTTCGTTATGCTGCCGATTTCAGGTTGTGTTGCCGTGTTGCTGGAATGGTTCAACTGAAAGGCATAAATTATATATCGAACGAATCGCCATTATCTCTAGTTTATGAAACCTTATCATAACACTTCCGTATTATAAGTTAAAATAAGTTAACTGTCATTGAATTACCCCACCCCACATATTTACTAATTAAAGGTCACGTTGGACTTAGCAATCATTTCGTAGAAAAAAATCAAAACAATTTACAAAATTTGTAATGAACATCCAGATAAGATATATATTTTTAAGTTTATGTAAAGTAATTTATGTTTACATTAACAATTTGTGAGTAAGCAACGTTCGAATTTTTCTGTTAGAAAAGATCAAATGAAACGTAACGTCAGCTGGGCCGGGTCACGTTACCGGTCGTTACATTGGTGGCGCGTGCAATAAACTGGTTAGACATAAGTCAGTTGTTTTGTTTGATATGAATCACAATTACATTAAGGTTGCCTTGTATGAAATTTTAATGAAGAAAGTAAAGTAATAAAGGGAGTACAGCACTTTTCCGGGAACTTTTTGATCATCCCTCGTATGTCTGATATGTGTTTTGGAAATTGTGAAATAATATTTAAAAAAAAAAGCAGATATCTGTGAGAACCTGTGTGTTCTTCCGCTATTTTTACTGAGGAAACCAGGCCTCGAGGTTATAAAACTTTTTTCATGCTCAACTCAGCTGAGCATGAAATTTTACCTGCTAATAAACAGCAAAGTACTGATAAGTATATTTGTTTTCTTTGCCAAGTTAGCTGACTATGAAATTTTCTCTGCTGATGAATATGAAAATGCCAACATTTGTTCGCATTTTCACATTTATCAGCAGAGAAAATTTCATGCTCAGCTGAGTTGAGCACGAAAAAAGTTTAATAACCTCGGGGCTAGGTACTGCGACTTCCTATTTGCCTCCTTGGACGACAAAAGTGGGGTCTACTCTTAAAAACTGGGGTCTACTGTTGAAGACAAAAATTCAGGTCCGGATCCAGAACACCACATCCTGGTGGGGCTCTTGATAACTGGTGGGCTGGGGGGTGCCGAGATGTATTTGGGAAGGAGGGGATGGGAGGAGTGGGGCTTGAAAATATATGACATGAGAAGGGATCATTTTGATGAGATTTTTAGATAATGTCTTTTTTTGCCTTGAAATATATGTTGTGATATCTCATTAGAATCGCCTCGCCGAGGCGATTCTAATGATATGTCACAACATATATTTTAATCTAACCAGTCCAAGGTGGCATATATTTTTTATCTAACCAGGCCCAGGTGGCGGGGCTGAAGCCCAAAAGCCCACCCCCTGGATCCGGGGCTGAAAATTCGCTGCAATGAAATAAAATTTGCTTCCTTTAAGAGTAGACAAAAACTGAAAAGGGATGCACAAATGAAGACGGCAGATTTACTTCCCCTGAAACTGGTTCCATTTAATTTAATGAAAATAAAACTTTTGCAGCTGTCTTAGATTATTTAGCAGGGAGGAATCTTTGTTTTCTTCTATGAGAAAAGGTATAAGACAGATGAAATCATCCGTTACCCAGGAGAGGTCGAAGTCACACACTACACGTGAAGACAAAAATGTACTAATAATAATGTAGAAAATGGGACAGTCCTATTTACACAGCACAATTAACAATTTCGAAATCAAAGTCGTCTCGTTTGTCACAATTTCTCTACATATAGAGCGATGCCTCTACATATAGATAAATGTAAATCCAAAAATAGGGCTCCTGCTTCTGACGCATTTGCTTTATAAATTTGAATATATTTGACCTTATATATTTATATTTCACATAATAAGTTATATATGTACATTATTAATAGTTAACAAGTGCAAGAAATGTCAAAACGTTGAATTAAATGCTTCAATAAGAACAGTTTGGCCTCTGTGGGGAAAAGACAGTGTCAAATTACCAATGGAGATATGCAGAAACATAGCCCTCCAATGACAACAACAAGAAAAGTAAGACTTTTACAAAGTAGCAAAAATGAAAGAGCAAATGCCTCTCTCTCTCTCTCTCTCTCTCTCTCTCTCTCTCTCTCTCTCTTCCCCAGCAAAGTGATTACAATGCTAAGTTGGGCTGAACAAACACATCAACAAGGCACGAGCAGGACATTTACGAAGTGGCCATAAAGTGGTAGAAGGGAAAATTCCAAAGACAAAACAGAATTGCACGTCATTGATAACAGAGGCACCCATTCCAACACTTTAGGACTTTACGTGAGCCGCGACACGAGAAAACTAACAAAGTGGTTGTGCGCCCAGCACAGACTCAGATCAGCCTGGGCATCTGCCCAGTCTGATCAGAGTCTTCGCTGTGCGCATGAAGGTAGCTTAGACTCTTATCTACCCTTTAAGCACTTAGGGAATACTCTGCGCAGACTAGGCGGATACCCAGGCTGACAGAGTCTGCGCTGGGTGCACAACCACTTTGTCGGTTTTCTCGTGTCGCGGCTCAATTATCAATGAAACAAACATCAAACTCACACAAACTACATAAAACAAAAATAATAACTTTTTTTATCTATTTTCTATTTTGAGCCAAAACCAAATAAGGAAACAAAGTGGGGAACTTGACAAATCTAGAAATACAGCACAGGGGAAACGTATCAGAAGTTTTCGCCTTGGAGCATATAGTAGTTTAAAGATATACTGGAGGAATAAACTAGCTTTTTTATGGGCGTAGCTTCACACTCCCTTCTGATCCACTTTCTTCTGACACACTTCTGACTCCCTTCTGACACCCTTCTTACACTCCCTTCTGAAACCCTTCTCATACTCCCTTCTGACACCCTTCTCACACTCCCTTCTGACTCCCTTCTCACACTCCCTTCTGACACACTTCTGACTCCTTTCTTACACCCTTCTCACACTCCCTTCTGACACACTTCTGACTCCCTTCTGACACCCTTCTCACACTTCCTTCTGACACCCTTCTTACACTCCCTTCTGACACCCTTCCCACACTTCCTTCTGATACCCTTCTCACACTTCCTTCTGACACCCTCCTCACACTCACTTCTAATACCCTTCTCACACTCCCTTCTGACACCCTTTTCACACTCCCTTCTGACAGCCTTCTAGTACTCCCTTCTGAAACCCTTCTCAAACTCCCTTCTGACAACCTTTTCAAACTCCCTTCTGACACCCTTCTCACACTCCCTTCTGACTCCCTTCTTACTCCTTTCTGACACCCTTCTCACACTCCCTTCTGACACACTTCTGACTCCCTTCTGACACCCTTCTCACACTTCCTTCTGACACCCTCCTCACACTCACTTATAACACCCTTCTCACACTCCCTTCTGACACCCTTTTCACACTCCCTTCTGACAGCCTTCTAGTACTCCCTTCTGAAACTCTTCTCAAACTCCCTTCTGACAACCTTTTCAAACTCCCTTCTGACGCCCTTCTCAAACACCCTTCTAACAACCTTCTCACACTCCCTTCTGACACCCTTCTAGCACTCCCTTCTGACACCCTTCTCACACTCCCTTCTGACACCCTTTTCAAACTCCCTTCTGACACCCTTCTCACACTTCCTTCTGACACCCTTCTCACACTCCCTTCTGACACTCTTCTCACATTCACAGGGGCGTACCTGCTTATACGAAACTGCCACTGGACATGCATTTCTAAATTACCTTAGTGGGGCTACACCCAACATGTCCTCTCAACGAGTATAAACATAATTGTGCGTATCATAAAATTGCCCCTAGCTACGCTTCTGACTCCACTCTGACACCTTTCTCATACTTCCGCCTGACACCCTTCTCACACTTCCTTCGTACACCTTTCTCATACTCCCTTCTGACACCCTTCTCACACTCCCCTCTGACACCTTTCTCATACTCCCTTCAGACACCCTTCTCACCCTCCCCTCTGACACCTTTCTCATACTCCCTTCTGACACCCTTCTCACCCTCCCCTCTGACACCTTTCTCATACTCCCTTCTGACACCCGTCTCACAACCCCCTCTGACACCTTTCTTTTACTCCCTTCTGACACCCTTCTCACCCTCCCCTCTGACACCTTTCATATACTCCCGCCTGACACCCTTCTCACACTCCCCTCTGACACCTTTCTCATACTCCCTTCTCACACCCTTCTCACCCTCCCCTCTGACACCTTTCTTTTACTCCCTTCTGACACCCTTCTCACACTCCCTTCTGACACCCTTCTCACCCTCCCCTCTGACACCTTTCATATACTCCCGCCTGACACCCTTCTCACCCTCCCCTCTGACACCTTTCTCATACTCCCGCCTGACACCCTTCTCACACTCCCCTCTGACACCTTTCTCATACTCTCTTCTGACACCCTTCTCACCCTCCCCTCTGACACCCTTCTCACACTTCCTTCTGACACCCTTCTCACACTCCCCACTGGCACCCTTCTCACACTCCCTTCTGACACCCTCCTCACACTCCCTTCTGACACTCTTCTAACACTCCCTTCTGACACCCTTCTAACACTCCCTTATGACACCCTTTTCACACTCCCTTCTGACAGCCTTCTAGTACTCCCTTCTGAAACCCTTCTCAAACTCCCTTCTGACAACCTTTTCAAACTCCCTTCTGACACCCTTCTCAAACTCCATTCTGACACCCTTCTCACACTCCCTTCTGACACCCTTCTCACACTCCCTTCTGACACCATTCTCACACTCCCTTCTGACACTCGTCTCACACTCACAAGGGCGTACCTGCTTATACGAAAATATGCAGGTGCGTATTGAAATTTTGTCAAAATGAAAAAAGTCAACATACACCTGCGTATTTGCATATTGAAATTTTATAAATAAGTCAAGATTTCAAAAGCAACTGCCACTGGACATGCATATCTAAATTACCTTAGTGGGGCTACCGCCAACATGCCCTCTCAATGAGTATAAAAATGAGTGTGCGAATCATAAAAATGCCCCTAGCTAGACCTCTGACCCCTCTGACACCTTTCTCACACTCCCTTTTGACACCCTTCTCACACTCCCTACTGATGCAGCCACCATGCTCGGTCTGTGTAGCCAGGGGCGTAACTAGGGGCAATTTCATAATACGCACAACCATGTTTTATTCTCTACTTCTTGAAGGGAAAGCTAGTTTTTCAGCCACTTTGGTAATTGGTATTGAAATCTTGTCTAATTTATAAATATTCAGCATGCAAATATGCAGGTGCGTTTTGAAATTTTGTCAATTTTGACAAAATTTCAATACGCACTTGCGTATTTGCCGTATAGGTAGCTACGCCCTTGGTAGCGGGCTCATACGCTTTAATGAGACATCATACGAGTAACAAACACATAAAATCATCAGATAGTTTTGGTGAAGTCACATTGTGGACCTGTGCAACACGAGGTCAGAGCAACATAAAACAGCTAATTGGATCACAACTGCCGCGATCAAAGACGTGTCACACTTTGAGAATTTTCCCAATTGAACATTTTTCCACTTATTAATTTATGGGGCAAGCGAAAATATTATATAGTCATATTCAAAATGTCAGCAGATTATTTGATAGATCAAATAGTTTTCATGTAGTCGTTTGAGCAATCACTTTGGTTTTAATCATATTAAATTCATAGAAATTACATATACATGTGTATGTCACACAGGGCCGTCGTCGGCTTTTGAAAAGTGGTACGGCCATGGAATACCTAAGGCCATCCCCGAGTGCCGAAGGCACGAGTTGGGGGAGAACACGAGAGGGATGTTCCCCCTGTTGTAAGTAGGGTTCGGGGGACACCCCCCCCCCCCGTGAAAATATTTGAATTCAGGATGTCTCTAGAAGCGATTTTCGTCGAGCCCGCTTGCTGTTAGCGAGACATAGTTGTTACTGTCAGAGAGTGGTTTTTCCCCCTTTCCCCCCGGAAAAATGGCTATAGGAAAGACGGCTATATAGTGGATTGTCCGGACCTCATAGAGCCACGTTTCCCCCATAGTCATTTTTCCCCCACCGGGAAATTGGCTATTAGTGAATTTGGTATGGCTATTGGTATTTTGCGGAACGGAACGAAACGGAACGGAATGAAACAGAGACATTTTACGGAATTAATCGCATAAGAAATGTATCAGTACTTCAAGGGAGGTAATTAACGTGATTAATTCCAAAACATCAATATGCAAATTTAGCAACCATATTTTTATAATATTCAAAAATTACTAATTTAAGGAGCGAGAAAGGTGTGAATTCTTCACATCGCAGATATTTATGTACGTACATGTACGCATGCAAGCTTACAGGAAGATGTTCGAACGGGTGCTTTGTCTAGTCATGTTTGATTTAGAAGAGTGTTTATTACATTGAAAATCATAATCGGATTTGTGTCCCAAGTGGGAGTCGAGCCCACGACTCCTGCACGAAAGGCGAACACTACTTCAGGCACTCCACTGCGCGCACGCACAGATGAACGCTTGTACAAACACTAAATTATACAAAATTACGCACACAACCACGTACACTCATATCCGTTTTGGCTAGCATGAAAAGCATAATGCCTACCTGTTTCCCCAAAACAAAAATAAGCCAGACTGATGGACACATGCATGCGGTTCTAGCATCTGTTATCCATCGATATTTTACGGACAGATACTCGTATTTCTGTTTCAGTTATCAACCTCACTTTTATAATTGGAAAAGGAGCAAATTCCACAATGTAGCCTGTTTTCCTGCAATCATACTACCAGGGGGAAAATCGACTATAGAGGGGAAAAACGGCTATGCAAAAACACGTATAGTAGATTTTCCCCGAGGAAAATTGACTATATAGTCATATTTCCGGGGGGAAATTCTACTATATAACCATTTTTCCGGTGGGAAATTCTACTATGGAAAAATCATAGTCATTTTTCCGGGGAGAAAACTACTAGGGGGGGAAAAGCTACTCTCTGACAGTTACAACGTAAATACAAAAGTACACAATGGTACAGGATTTGACAGTAAGCAAAGTGCTCTCTTTAGCATGTAGTCACGGATCATGGCATAACAGTTGGTGTTTCACTTTGTTTTGTTTGGTTACCATAGCATCTGAGTCACGGTGATAATTCCACCACTTTGGGAGGCAAATCGCAAAGAAAGTGAACCGAAATGACGGGGCATGGAAAAAAGTCTTAGGCATGTTTGGCCAGCAAGGCCCTTATTAGTCTAGTAGCCTTCTACATCTGAATATGGCTATACTGTTCAATGTATATAGATTGACAAATTATGTGCAAACGGATCGGCAAGTCGCTGACAGAAAATGCGGATTCGTACGTTTTCCTGGCACAAGGTTCGTATGTGATAATGACCCAGCGGGAATCTGAAACACGACAGTTGAGAAAACCGGCCTCATGGCATATTCAAGATCTATCGGTGAGCATGTCAATCTACACAAAGCCACGCCCAGTATTCCACTTGCGAGATCTACAGTCCCATATTGGTGTTTCATGAAACTGTGCATGTGTATACCAGACTGTGCATCTGCACAGTCTGGTATACGCATGCGCAGTTTATAATTGCTGACGATAAGACTGCCATGGCACGGCCTAGCGTGTTATAGATCCGAATCTTGTTAATTGTTGATAATAAAATATGTTTCTTCACTCAGTTTATATACTTGCCTGCTTCTCCCTGCGTGTTTTTACCCTAGAGTGAGTGGATTTGCTTTTAAACCATTTTCTTGGACAATTTCCTGCCAGTTAGCCTAGCAGAGGAATTGGTGACGCGAAGGCTAATTTGAGAATTAAAGGTTTACGCAGTGCATAAAGAAGTGTAATACCTGATGAAGATAAATAATATAAATATTTAGGAATTACTTTTTCTGTTCTTGATGGCTCACTAATGCCAACGAACCTTACAGAGGTGACGTGTTTGAAACCTAGCACTGCGGTTCCAAAATATCGTAAAGGGAAATGGGAAGTTCTTGTTCTCGATCAGGTAATTTGGAGTTGTGTTTCCTTCGTCTTTCGTGATTATCTCGTTTCTTCTGTTTCGTCCTTTTATGATTCCAGAAATAAAATATATTCTCTAAAATTTCGTTTGCGATACTATATTTGACTTTAAAATAATCAGTAAAAGGTTTTATGATTACAATACTTTTGTCTGTAAAAACGGGATCGAAAAACGGAAAGAATGTACTCTAAGGCCCGATTTCACGTCACGCTTAGGATGGATGATGGATGGCTTGTGTTTTTACGTCCTTAACAACAGTATTTCAGTTATATCAGGACGATGGGAGCAATGGGACCCCGTTTACGGTAGGAAAGATTCTCTACTCAAGCGGGATTCGAACCCGGTCCGCTAGATCAGTAGGCCAGCGCTTAACTCACTGAGCTACTGGGGCTCCGTCACGCTTAGGACACGGATTAACATTCAGACATCAAAATTTTGCATTGCGCCTTACGGTGTAATAGACCACGGACTTGTTAATCTTAGTTACAACTGTAACGTGAAATCGAGCCCTAGAGGAGCGAATGGATTCCTTTAAGATTTTACAAGGGATATATTGTAGAGTGGCTTTGTAACGGTTTAGGTATATAAACACTTCTACAGCCTTGCTTTATGGCGACACGGGTAGAGGGGATGGCTCTTTCACGAAGTTAAGCAAACGGAGATCGCGGTTAGTACCTTCATGGGTGACGGTTGCTTTACTTGGCTGACGACCCTGAAAACGCTACAGCTTCCCTTGAAAATACATATGAGCCGCGACACGAGAAAACCAACAAAGTGGTTGTGCGCCCAGCGCAGACTCAGATCAGGCTGGGCAACCGCCTAATCTAATCAGACTCTTCGACAAGTGCTCAAAGGGTAGCTAAGGGTCTAAGCTACCTCCATGCGGACAGCGAAGACTCTGATCAGACTGGGCGGATGCCCAGGCTGATCTGAGTCTGCGCTGGGCGCACAACCACATTGTTGGTTTTCTCACGTCGCGGCTCATATATACCCATTCAACTCCCTATAATATTATAATATTTTCTATTTACAGAATATGAAAGCGTCCCGATTAGACATGATCTTAAAACGCCCTACAACCTTGAACACTCTAAGGTAAGAAAACTCTCTCTCTCTCTCTCTCTCTCTCTCTCTCTCTCTCTCTCTCTCTCTCTCTCTCTCTCTCTCACTCTGCAACCTTGAACACTCTAAGGTAAAAAAAACTCTCTCTCTCTCTCTCTCTCTCTCTCTCTGCATGGCAGTATATGTGAGTGGGTGTGGGTGGGTGTGTTTGTGTTGCGTGCGTGTGCGTGTTGTTTTTACAGTCCAGCTTACTAGAACAGCAGGCCACACGTATTGCAAAAAAATTCTGTTTGACCTCTTCACCCTTTCTTCACTGTGATTGTAACAGTACATCAGATTGTGCTTGTATTTCCTTCAGCCCTATAATATTTTTGCAGTTTATAAGTAGTATTTGTTTTATTTCACTGCAAGGATGCAAGAAATTTGAAAACTATATCTGATTATCAAAACATTATGGGAGTTTCAGTGAGCCTGACATGTGTTTTGATTATTATAGAAATCACTTGTAAAGGTCGCAGTGAAAATTTTGCACACTTTCTGGACCATGTGAACTATACTGTTTATTTATTTTTAACCACTTAATTTCACTATTTATGTCTCATAGTGAATGTTGATGTCATAAATCACGCAATGTCTGAACTTTTTAATTTCCAAATACGGAACTAGGGGAGAGTCGGATAACTTCGGACAGGCGGGTAAATTAGGACATATCATGGCAAACAGTGAAAATCCAGATGAGACGGTTCATAATAATGAGCCGTCTCATCAGGATTTTCACTGTTTGCCCGATTAATTTTGTTTTAATTCCAAACAACTGACAAATAAAGGAAACAATGTCACTGTCCGAATTGACCCGCCGTCCGAAGTTACCCGACTCTCCCCTAATTTGAATTTCCTCTTTGTTTCCATAGCAACAGCAGCGACATTCACAGTCAGCCACTTGGTATGACAGATGCAGTATTGCACTGGAATCATTTTCTACAAATACGAAACGAATTCTTCCTAAGAAGTCATCCAGCGTCAGTGGCTGTAAAACTGTTGTTATCTGCAGGTAGGGTTGAGATGTTGCTCCACACGCCCCACCCCCTTCCTAGAAATTCCCCACCCCATCCCACCCCACATAAGAGTTAATCTTGTGTTAGTGGTTGTAAATATCTACCAGCCCCAGATCCAGGGTGGGCTTTGGGGCTTAAGCCCCGCCTCCTGGGGCTCCGTGTCCAATATAATGCAGTATGTAGGTAATAAGGAGCACCTGGTGATATTCGATGAAATAAGATTGAAATATATCTTGTGACATCTCACTGGAATCGCCTCATCGAGGCGATTCCAATGAGATGTCATAACATATATTTAAAGGTAAGCAGGATATTATATTGATTTTTCATCGAATACTCTATTTTAACTGGAACCCAGATTATGGCCTCTGTTTTTTGGCCCTAAGCCCCACCAGTTGTCCAGAGAGGGAGAACCGCCAGCTAGTTGTGATCTGAATTCGTCCCTGTCTACAGTAGAAGTTATATCTGTCTGAAGAACCACGCCAAAGTCCCTGCGTTTGCGATCGGTTATTTCTGTGAGTATCTGACATACGAAAACAGAAAACATTTTCGAAAGACACATCATAATAATACATGTACATGATATAATGACAGTAAATGTCAGCTTTGTGACACAAAATTAGTAACGATTACAGTAGAACTTCATTGGCTCAAACAGGCTTGGGACCATGAAAATTAGTTCCAGCTAAAGGTAGTTATAGCCATCCAGGGTTAGTTTCCATAGAAACTGACCTCTAGGGATCCAGGAATGAGTTCTAGTCAGACAGGGTAAACGAGTCATCAGAGTTTAGTCATTGAAGTTCTACTGTGTTTGTTACTGTGGCCGTACCCCCCCCCCCCCCCCCTCCCCCACCAGTGGCAGAGATAGCCCTAGACGGTTTATCGGTACAGTACACCACCATGTTTTCAGACATATCTTGAAAAAAAAGACAACTTTTGTGACTTCCTGTTTGCTTCCATGGACCATGAAGACTTTCCAAATGGGAGTAGGGGCCTGCTCTACAAATTCTAATATTACCGCAAACAGACCGCTCTGACTTATCCTGTGCATAGATATACTTACACCACCCTTACCAGAAAACGCCAACTTTAGCACCAAGCATTTCGCAATGAGCAAGGTCTGCACTGGTAAGGGTGGTATAAAATAGTTATACCATATGCATGGTTTGTCCGCCTGTACAGGATAATCCACTAGCTTTTTAGCGAGTGGATTATCTCCCGTACATGCGGAAAAACCATAGTATAAATATTACATTAAACAGGTCGGGTATCCTGATAACACTTGAGTGTGGTTGAATTTGTAATTGCATTTTATGCCCAAGTGTCACTGGACTTTTAAACTGACATGATATTTTGTTGGGGTTAGAGTTAGGGTTATGGAAAGGGGGGGGGGGGGCGTAGGGTTAGTTTCTGACCGACATTTGCTTCAATGCATCATGGGGGCTAGATTTGGTAGCGGGCTAGCAAAATGCGCACTCTTAGAGCACCCATTGGACCTAACACCTCCCGTCGGCAGCTTCTTTTTCAAATAAAGGGGCGAAATGAGCAATAATTGAAGTGGTTAACACCGCGTTTTCTGCTCATACTGCGCATTTCCACAGACTGGTCAGAGCATACGCAGATTGCAGGTTTTTCCTCACTCGGATCATTTTTTATTTATTCATTCGAGCCACATCTGATCAGAGCCTTTGCTTGTCACATCAGCCATCAATGGAAGCGACACAAGTCATAATGCCAACAGTGAAGACTCTGATTACACTGTATAAATGGTAAGGATAATCTGAATATCACGTGACAAAATTGCCACATTGTTGGAAATCACATGATGTGGCTCAATTATGTTATTTATTTATTTATTTATTTATTTATTTATTTATTTATTTATTTTGTTTCTGAACTCAAGAATATTTATGGAGAAGAAGGAAGTTCGAGCCCCGAGTTCTACTTCAAACAACAAGAGAGAATCTAAACTCAGCTGTGTTTTGCGCATGCCCCGTCTAGACTGGGAATCTCCGGCGGTAAAAGTGCAGTGTAAGTAATAGGGTCGAGTCGGGTAACTTCGGACAACGGGTAAATTCGGACATGCCATTGCAAACAGTGAAAATCCAGATGAGTCAGCTCATTATGAGCCGTCTCATCAGGATTTTCACTGTTTACCCATTTAATTTTGTGTCAAATCCAAACAACTGACATATAAAGAAAACAATGTCACTGTCCGAATTTACCTGCTTTCCGAATTTACCTGACTTTCTATTTAAATGACTCTTTTGTCCGTCTGTGTTTTGCGTTTGGCTTTATTTGACCATACCTGAGCATAGTTCTTTTGAAATTAAATAGCAAAGTAAGGTGTTGTCGAATTAACCCTTCTCTATTCAGTAGTTCTCTCTCTCTCTCTCTCTCTCTCTCTCTCTCTCTCTCTCTCTCTCTCTCTCTCTGTTTCTACGGCAATAAATCAATTGATGTTGCGAGTATATATTTTTTTCCAACCGTGCATGCGAACATGCTGGTATGTTTGACTGCAGCGTTCTTTGGCAGGTCCCTGGGAAACATCAGCAGAATGAATTCTGAAGCCGAAGATCCTCCGAGAGCAAGAGGAACGCATCAGAGAAACGGAAATAGCAGGCTTGGTTTAACTGAGACTGTTCGTGTGCAATTATATAATGGTGCAACAATGCCTACGCCCACTGGCACCGGCTTCAGCGGACTCTACTTAGAGTGACGCGGAATGGGCCCAATGATCCCAAAGGACCAGAAAAGATATAATCTGCACTATGATGGTGTGTTGGAAGTTTTTTACGGCCACTATACAGCGCTTCACATAAAAAATAAGTTCTGGCGGAAGATCTTCTGGAAGCAAGGAATGCCTTTTTCAGGAATGCTGTAATATTCCTTTTAGTAACTGGTGCAGATACTTTCTTGTTTTACTCTTTGTTGTTTGTATGTCTTTGTATGTATATTTGGTAGCAATCCTGTTACTGGATTTTAAAATAATAAAGTTATTTTTACTCTTTTACTCTGTTCAATGAATTTAGATATGTTCGTTATTTTTTTTAAAAAAATGCGACACCTCAGATAATTACCTTAATTGTCCTTAAATGGAACATTGTGATTTTCCAGTGCGGCACTGCGTCTAAAGATGCAGATGGAATGCTAAACAGTGTAAACCCTGATCAGACTGCTTCTTCAGGAGCAGTCTGATCTGGGTCTACACTGTTTACTCAGACCTATCTGTTCCAATATTTAAATTTGTTTACGGTGTAATGTACACTTCAGATTGACAGCGATCTGCTCCAGCGATTGGATATGCGACCTGATACTCATGGCATTCACTCGAAAGAATCTGGACTAAAAATGTACACCCATATAAGACTGCTCTTGAAGCACCTGATTTTGGTCTACACTGTTTGCCAATATTATATACAACTCACCTTGAAACTGTGTTCAAAAACAAAAAGACTACCGTAAAACTTCTCTAAATTGGAACACCCAAAATAATTACGGTAATAGTCAAATAAGCCGCGACACGACAAAACAAACAAAGTGCTTGTGGGCAAAGCGAAGACTCAGATAAGCCTGAGTATCCGCCTAGTCTTTATCAGACTCTTCGCTAAGCGCTTAAAGGGTAACTAAGGCTCAAAAGTATCTCCATGCGGACAGCGAAGACTCCGATATGACTGGGCGGATGTCCAGGCTGTTCTGAGTCTTCGCTGGGCGCACAACCACTTTGTTGGTCTTCTCGTGTCGCGGCTCAATTGGTTTTTACATATGCGTCCAAAGGATGTAAGTCACTTAGTGGACCGACAAACAGTGTAGGAGCGGATCAGATTGCTTCTGATCTGGGTCTGTACCTTTTGCGAGTGGCAAATAGTTAAGACAATTTTACGACATGTTTATGTTTTTCATGTTCTAGTTCCCAGATTGCTTCCTATGAACATGTGGCCTGGAGAGACTTATGTGTTTGGATTTTTGACGGCTGACAGTCAGTCGATGTCCCATGTCACTCTCGAGGGAAAAGTGGGGAACGAAAAAGTAAGAGATACCGTATAGTGTATAATTTTTGCAGTGGTTACATTGTTTTCCCAGGCAAAAAGAAATCAGGAAGACGTGTTTATTTATATTCATAAAAGAGTAACGTTCAGGTTGCTAAGTAAAAAAAATCCCGTAGATTTTATGGTAGAATACCTGGCAACCAGCTGCCAGTCCAGTTCAGGTCACGGGCTATTTTACAGGCGCCCGTAAATATTGGCGGAATCATCACGCAGAGTAAGGTAGAATAAGACAGGTATTGTTTTGGTCATATAGCCCTTCAACACTATAAAGGTATTTTAGAGAACGGTCAGTTAACATAACTCTACCATATCGAGATTTCAACAAATGTTCTACAGGCAGACATCCGTAAAAATAACGGGAAATGGACTGGCAGCTGGTGCCAGGTATTCTACCGTAAAATCTACGGGCATTTTTACAGTATGGGTCTAACATTTCGCGACTGTATTATTCAAACTACACTTAACATTTTATTTTTATGTTTTAATTTGTCAAGCGTATCATTCAGGCTGTAGACCTTCGAATTCATAAGCTTTCTGAGCCTTAATCAGTGGAAATTTTCTATACAACTTTATTGATGGATTTAACCCTTACAACGCCAAAAATGCAGAGGGTAAACTTTACGTTTGCAAAAAGTTAAAAAGGAAATGTTTCGCCAAAGCTAATATCATACTGACAATAATTCAAAGAAATAACGGCAAACCGTGTAGATGCTGTTGAGGCCGCCTTATCTGGATCTACCTTTTTGCAAATTCAACTACAACTCTCGATATCTCAAAGTCGAAATTCAACCCAAACTACTGATATCTCAAAGTAAATTTTCTGGTCCCAGAAAATTTACTTTGAGATATAAGTAGTTCGAGATAAATGGAGCTTAAAAGTAAATATAGATAGAATATGTGCTCAAACTATTTTCTTTAATATAAGAGGTTACTTTGAGATATCAGTGTTCGAGATATCCAGAGCCTTGACTACAGTTTCAATTTTTTGGCGCTCTATGTGTCGTATTGCACCCATTTAGCAAATACCTTACACATTATAGTAAATTACACTAATGTTAAGGAACACATTCATTTCACAATTGTGACATCATTAAATTCATTTAACTTCTATAAGTATACCCTTTTCTTTGGTGAACAGGTAGATTATTCTTCTGCTGCCTGTGTGTTTTAGATTTATGTAGCAGACTTACTGCAGGTTCCATCGAAACAGCGAAAGTTTGAGAGTTGTATCTAATCTTCAGGGGCCGTATTCATAAAACGACTTAAGTGGTTGCTATGCTGTTGCTAAGGCTAAATTTCTTTGAAGGAGATTTCCTACAACTATGAAATTTGGTCTGAAGGAACAGTCTTTGTAAGACTGTTCCTCAAGACCAAATTTCATAGTTGTAGGGAATCTCCTTTATAGATATTTAGCCTTAGCAACCGCATAGCAACGACTTAAGTGGCTTTATGAATACGGCCCCTGTTTTCTGAACATTTTAGGTATGTATCAAACAACAAGTGTGCCATAATCCAAACTTTTCAACGGACAGATGGAAACAGATAGGGGATTTATTGGAAGTAGGTCAATTTCAGTTCAGCATTGAAATCAAATATTTTCCATTAGTCTTCGGATCTTCTAGTACAGCCTGTATTAAATATATACTCCCTCGCCATTTCATCATTTAAATTAAATCTCTTTATTAAATGTCGTTTAGAAATATATGATCATATCTTAATCCTTCATAAAAGTACTTAGAAAATTCTTTAAGTAGAAAGTATGAACTGAGGTATTTTTTCTGAGGTTATTTCTAATTCTTTAAGCAAGCACCCAAAGGAAAGAAAAAATCGGCTTGCTACAGGCAGGTGCTTGTTTTATATAGGCGGTTTTAAAGGCAATGTTGACTTATAGCCATTTTCATTTCAGTGTGTATTTTCCTTGCTTCTAAAGGACAAATAGAATAAATTTAACAGCTTCGCAATTGTTTCTCTCTTGATATGAACTGCAAATGTCTTTATGATTCCTATAATTCCTCTTTGTATGAAAATCGTAATTTCTAGGCTGTGTAAATGAACATGTTTGCATATTGTATGATATACCATTAGGGTTAATAGCACAAAACCGGTCGAGCCATACCTGAGATAAAAATAAGGATCGACTCGTAAGACCTGGAAAACGCGATCGACCCGAATTTCAGAAATAAGGGTCGACCCACATCGGTGCTTATGAACCTCTAATTTATCATAGAATTGGAGACACTTTTGTATATGTTCTTTCTGTTTTCTTTCTGTTCTAGGCTGAGATGCGGCGACACAAAATAACTTTTCCTAAAGGTAATTCAGTTATGTTCACTTTACAATTCTTTCTAATAATAACACTCGGAATGTTAATTTTTTTACATTCGTTTTGGAATAATATACAAGAAAACATTGATTGTCAGTGTACTCGACCGTCCGTATGTTCGTCTATCGATCTGTCAGACAGTTAACAATGCATTTTAGCTGATCCTTAATAGTGTGCCCCTAAAGCTGTTACAAAAAAAAGAGGCTGTTACAAAACCAAAAAGAGTCATAGTGCCAAAACTACTTGGTCATCGTGGCTAAACAAATTTGTTTAGCCAGGATGACCAGGTCGTTTGGGAGCTAGGACTCTTTTTGTTTGGAAACAGCTCTTTTATACACATAGTTAACCTGAGGAGAAGAAGGCAGATATATTCATGTCATCTTTGCTACTGTATCCATATATTCTAATTTACAGAGGCAGCTGAGGAGAGCCAGAAAAGAGACAGCAGAGATACCGGCTACATGTCCTATAGGTATTCCAGTGACGCTTCCCAGAAGCCAGTGCGCAATGACGACAGCACGGATTGTAAGTCAATCTGTACTCAGAGGCAAAAGAAAGTATACTTAAGGATAAAATTTCTGCACGGATGTTAATTTAACATCCGTGCAGAACTTTTGTCCTAAAGTATATGTCCTTCTTAGCCAATCAGCTGTGACCCTAGTGTAGTTCACCCAAATGGCCCGATTTAGTCTGCTGTTGAGAGCCTTGCTATTATATACTATGTAGAAAAACAACAGAAAAAAAAACAAATATTTATACAGTCACCACCTGTAAAAGACACCACATGTCTATAGAGACCACTTCAACAGCTAACAGGCTGTAGTAAACAAGCACATTTGAACCTGTGAACTGAGGCCACCTGTCAGAAAAGATCACTATTTAGAATTCTGTCGTCTAACATGGTGCAGAATCGACATGTACATATAATGTTGCTGGGCAAGCATTTCATTCAGTAATGTTACTATACCACATTATTGTATTGTATGTTGTGTAAAAACTGATCGTGCAGAACTTAGCCCATGTAGCGAAAACTAACAAAAAATGGGCACTCAAAAAGTGTTTAGTTTCTTTTGCCTCTGAGTTTATTAGTATGTTTAAAGGAGACAGACGTAAAATGTATGTTTTGAGATCGCTCAGTTAGCTTTCTAACCATCATGTGTATTTGTTTTATGACTGCTAAAATTAATAACGTATTTATCCTATTAAACGTCCCAGGGACGTTGCATTTTACGAAAGGGAACCTAATTTGAAGTATATCAGGCTCTGTCAAAATACCCCTAATGAACAGCATTAAGGTAAATGGGTATACTTTTAGGGGAAGTAACTATATTATTTTGCCTTCGTTTTCCGTAGTAGTAGAGGTCATCACTTAAACGATAGAATTTGCTCCTCCAGGAGCAAATTCTATCCTATAAGAGGAGACCCCATTCCAAAAAGCTACCTCATCTGGAGAAGCAAAAGGAATTAATGCAAGTCAATATAACATTATTTTCTGGAAAAGAAACAGGGGCGTTTATTAGAGCAGGGGCGTTTATTAGGATCAATACGGTATTTTAACAAACACTGCACTGTAGTGAATGGTATTTATTTGTGTGAATGATCCTTAGATGTATAGTCTATATATATAGCAGAAACTGGAAACAGTACTTTTTAAGCATATGGATACACCTCCATGTGTTTCCGCCGTGTTTTTTTTTTTTTTTTTTTATATATAAAACTGAACTTTTTTTTCTGACTATTTGCTTCCCTGGAAAGGATTGCCTCTCCAAGACGGTACCTCCTCCCAAAGGAAAGACTTTACTTTTATAGCAAATTTCTTTCTTTTAAATGATGATCCCCATTTATAGGTGGGAGGAGGGTGGGTGCGATGGGGTGAAAAAATGTGGATGACAGAGTCGCTTCCCTCGCATTCAACTTAAACTATAATTATATTGGAAAATGGGCTCTGATAACTCTACATACATTGCATGTATAAACAAGGATCTTCATTGAAAATGGGGAGGGGGTGGGGTGCAAAAAGGTAGATAACAAAGTCGCAAAATACAAAGTCGCTTCCCTTGCATTCAACTTAAACTATATATTGAGAAAATGGGATCTGATAAGTCCACATACATTGCATGTATAAACAACGAATAACTTTGTATTTTGGCTCTTTCTGCTTCATGGTGAAAATCGTAAAATCTCACTCTGAGTCGTTTCTCTAACACGGTAAAATACAAGTAAAGCCGTGGATCGCTAACTATACTCAAATTTAGTGCATTTCATAGACGTAACTGGAGAACATACGAGTCAGTACATGTAGTATGAATTACGGAGAAAATATTTGTAAAATAGTAAAAAAAAATCCCGGAGCGTTTAGCATTTTTGGACGTAAACAAATCAGAGTCAAATCTAAATGAGCTGCGACATGACAAAACCAACAAAGTGGTAGTGCGCCCAGCGCCGGCTCAGATCAGCCTACGTATCCGCCCAGTCTGATCAGAGTCTTCGCTAGAGGTAGCTTAGACCCTTAGTTACCTTTTAAGCGCTTAGTGAAGAGTCTGATCAGTCTGGGCCGATTCCCAGGCGGATCTGAGTTATCTTAACCATACTTGACACTACATTCGATATTGCTCATGTAGGCTGTTGGTACATCTTAATCTTTTCAACGGGTGACAGTTTTATGGCTTCTTAGTTACTTTCTTCAGCCCCGGATACAGGGAGTGGGCTTTGGGGCTCCAGCCCTGCCATCTGGGCCTCTGTGTTATGTACAATATGTAGGCCTCAAGATAATAAGGAGTATCGGATGATAGTTTAAGACAATTTGTTTACGTTGTTAGATTAAAATATATGTTGTGACATCTCATTAGAATCGCCTCTGCGAGGCGATTCTAATGAGATATAACAATATATATTTCAAGGCAAAAAGCCATGATTAAATACTCTCATCAAATTGATCCCTAATTATGTCATATAATTTCAAGCCCTCCTCCCCTCGGCACCTCCCAGCCCCACCAGTGGGTGGTGGTCTGGATCCGGGCCTGTTCCTACATGATAATTACCCTTTCTAACAAGGATCTGCTCTAGGTTCCTGGTGAAGCAAATTCTTTTCTTGAAGAGTTGACTCCCACTGAGAAGGAAGGCAAAAAAGAAAATGGCAGGATTATTTTCCCTGAAAGCGTATTTATTCGCCCTAAAAATTGGTCAAAACAAAACAAAACCAATGACAGTTCAAGAAATTGTCCTTTTAGGGGTTAAATATTCTTTAGCAAGGTTTATATAATAATTTGAGCCGTGACACGAGAAAACCAACAAGGCGGTTGTGCTCCGAGCGCAGACTCAGATCAGCCTGGGTATCCGCCAAATCTGATCAGAGTCTTTGCTTTGCGCCTTAAGGGTAACTAAGGGTCTAAGCTACCTCCATGCGGAAAGCGAAGACTCTGATCAGACTGGGCAGATGCCCAGGCTGATATGAGTCTGCGCTGAGCGCACAACCAGGACGTGTCCTATCGTTTTTGCCTCAGTCTAGCTGGAGTGGACTTAGCAGTATTCATACAGTTAAAACCTGAGTGATCTGAAAAAATCCATGTTTTTAGTATCGTCTGCAGATATGCATTCGGTTTTGTCATCCTAGCCGCGACAGGAGAAAACCAGCAAAGTGGTTGTGCGCCCAGCGAAGACTCAGATCAGCCTGGGTATCCACCCAGTCTGATCACTCTTCGCTAAGTGCTGAAATGGTAGCCAAGGGTCTAAACTACCTCTACGCGGACAGCGAAGACTCAGACTGGGCGGATGCCCAGGCTGATCTGAGTCTTCGCTGGGCGCACATGCCACTTTGTTGTTTTTGTCATATCGCGGCTCAATTAAAAAGCTAGTTCCGCGTGTATTTTTGTCAACATGCAGGACGTGTTCTGTCGTTTTTGCCTCTTTTTAGCTGAAGCGGACATAGTAGTACTTCGGCCGTTCATTCATACAGTTCAAACTTGAGTGATCTGAAACAATCCATCCTTTTTAATGTCGTCTGCAGATATGCATACGGTTTTATCATCTTCGTCTGACAAGAGGATGAGACGCCGTAAAACTTTCGGTGCTAGTACTGCAAAACACTTATTTTTGGTAGTTACTGAATTTTGGCGATATTGGCGGTTGGCGCAAATAGCGCTAAAATATAAGTCCGCAAATAATACATACATTAAATACAACCGCTTAGCATAACGGAGGCTCAGATAAAAAGGAGTATATCATAAGTATTTAAGATTTTTCATACCTTTGCATTTAACTATACATTGTGGCATCCTATCAGAATCGCCTCGACGAGGCGATTCTAATAGATGCCACACTGTATAGTTAAATAGAAAAGTATGACAAATTATTATAAATTTACATCTGATTTTCTTTATTATCTTGAGCCATGGTATATCATGACCGCCAAAATTAATATACGCCAAAATGTCATTTTTACCAAACCGCGAAATTTTGATACCGCATAGATCTATATGAAGTGTTTTACGGTATTGGTTCAAAATAGCTTAACGGGGTTTAATGTGCTTGCAGGAGGTATGGGCCAGGGCTGTTGATATTTTTCTCTCGTCTGTCTTACCTCTGTATTCTGTCTCAAGAAGACGGTTCGATATAGACTCAAATAGTGTCTCGTAGGGCCGTTAAATCCAAAACAGCAACCAACCAAAATAAGTTTCTCATTATTTAGTGAATTTTGTACTGAAACAGACGACTGTATATGAGAGTTAAGGGGAGTTTCTATGGACTTCTACAACAACATTAATAAGGGTTTAGCATTCACGTAAAAAAGAAGTAAATTTGAAGAACACTTTTCTCTTTAATGGTATCTGAACAATGTACATGTAGTTACAGTAGAAAATATCACTTTCACACCTGCTCAACGCGCAGCTCAATACCGAACTTTCGGTATGGCCACTTATAGCACTTCTGTGATATCTCCATTAGTTCTCTTAATTCAAAGCAAATGTTGTACACAAATATGTTTTATAATACAGTCAACTCTCGACCTTGAACATTGATATCTAAAAAAAAAACTCTTATATCAAAGAATATAGTTTGAACACATTCTCTATTTTTATTAACTTTTCAACTCCTTTTATCTCAAACTAAAGATATCTCAAAGTAAATTTTCTGGGACCAGAAAATTTACTTTGAGATATCAGTAGTTAGAAAATTTACTTTGAGATATCAGTAGTTAGAAAATTTACTTTGAGATATCAGTAGTTTGAGATAAACATCGACTTTGAGATATCAAGAGTTGACTGTACATACGAGTGGAATAGCGTTTTTATATTTTGGTTAACTATTTGCAGGAGGTTGATTTCTTAATTTGAGATGGGAATGGAATTGCGTGTTATAATTGATTTGTTGCTTTGCGTCTATCAGAGAGTAGCTTTTCCCCCCTAGTAGGTTCCCCCCCCCCCTCCCGGAAAAATGACATGATTTTTCCATAGTAGAATTTCCCACCGGAAAAATGGCTATATAGTAGAATTTCCCACCCCCCCCCCCCCCCCCCCGGAAATATGACTATATAGCTAATTTTCCCCGGGGAAAATCTACTATTTATGTTTTTGCATAGCCGTTTTTCCCCTCTATAGTGGATTTCCCCCCTGGTAATATGATTGCAGGAAACAAGCTACATAGTGGAATTTGCTCCTTCTCCAATTATAATAGTGACGTTCATAACTGAAACAGAAATATGAGTATCTGTTCGTAAAATATCGATGGATAACAGATGCTAGAACCGCATACATGTGTCCATCAGACTGTTTTGAGGAATTCAGGCAGGAATTTTGCTTTTCCGTGTTAGCCAAAAACAGATATAAGTGTACGTGGTTGTGTGCATAAATTTGTATAATTTTGAGTTTATACAAGCTTTCATCTGTGCGTGCGTGCAGCGAAGTGCCTGGACTAGTGTTCGCCTTTCATGCAGAATTCGTGGGCTCGACTCCCATTGGGACACCCGTTGGATTATGATTTTCAATGTAACAATCTCCCTACTAAGTCAAACATGACTAGACAAAGCACCCGTTCGTACATCTTCCTGTAGCTTGCATGCGTATGTGTACGGACATGTATATAAATATCTGCGATGTGATGAAATCACACCCTCTTCGTTCCTTAAAGTAGTAATTATTGATTATTATAAAAATATGGTTGCTAAATTTGCACATTGATTTTTTTTAATTAATCACGTTTATTACATCCCTTGAAGTACCTATAAATTTCTTCTGCGATTAATTCCGTAGAATTTCTCTGTTCTATTCCGTTCCGTTTCGTTCCGTTCCGCAAAATACCAATAGCCATACCAAATTCACTAATAGCCAATTTCCCGGTGGGGGAAAAAGGACTATGGGGGAAAAGTGGCTCTATGAGGTCCGGACAATCCACTATATAGCCGTCCTTCCTATTAGGCCATGAGCCAGAAATGGTTTACCTCCCCCCCCCCCGGGGGAATTTTGTAGACCATACTTTTCTTAAAGCCCAGCATCTTAGAAGTATTTTGCAGCATGTTAGCCCTCTGGCGAGTGGGGCGTTTAGCTGTAACAGCCTGTTACAAACGTTACCCATTAAAAAAATAAACATAAAATAAAAATAATAAAAAATTATAAAAAAATAGAAATCACTTTCCTATGTTTAAAGTTATAGTGGAGCCTAATAGAACAATCCAGTAGCTAAAAGTTATGATGTTTGACAGGTCACTTTAGCTCACATGGTGTCATATACGTGACATTTGTCTTTACACTCCATTAAAATTGCTATTTCTATCCAAAATACTTTCTTTTTGTAAGTCACTCCTTTATTATTAGACCATATCTTTGTTACTGTATTAAAGACAATTTATTGATCTTTTCAGATCTGCAAAAATTATTATCCTATCTTTTATACTTGGGGAGAAATAGGATGTTTAACACAGTACCCCTTATAAATGTTCCATATTACAATTATCACTTTCTGTATAATTCAAGTGCTTGAACTACACTGTATGAATTAAAAAACAATAGGAAAAGGTAATATTAAATATACCAGCCTATCTAAACAGCAAGGAACAGTTCCACAATATTTTGAACGCATTTTAGTCGGCCATAATGATCGATTATATACGTTACCGAGGGCTATTTTGTTAAACTCACATAATTTGATGATAGAAACATTTTATTTTCGTTGGTAGCACTTTCTTCATGAAAGAATCTTTAAATATAAAAGAAAAAAATGCATACTGGTTTATTTTCTATGATAAGTCATCACTAGAAGTAACGTAAATAACATTAACATTTAAAATATTTCATTATAATACCTTTAATCAGGTTTTTTCCCACTGTCACATAAAAAAACAATAACATATATAAGTCTGGGTGTTCTTATGATATACTGTGTACTTGGACCTAGCAACACTTCTCTCAGTTATTTCTCTTAGGGATTCATGAGGTGTGTTTTATACGTGATTAAAACCAGTATACTACAAACTGTAATGTTAAGGGCATAGATATATTCTGCACACGTAAAACAGGTTTTTTTTGCGGGCAACTTTGTTATTATATCAAAGATAAAAGTATTTCATAATGGCGTTGCCCAGTTTGTTTCTTTTACAATTTGTACATTTGAGTTCTAAAGACAGTAACATACGTTAAATTTTGTTATATACAACTTAAAAAAAATAAACAAAATACCACACCAGAAAAGATAAAAAAGATAAAGCCGCAGCTAAGCCAGCATAGATTTTGCATATAGGGCTCGAATAAAATGATATACAATCAGTATGATAACATTAAAAGCTAAGCGCTTTTGACGTGTTTAGTATGAAATTATAAAATAATCAGTAATTAACAATGCAAATGTAGTACCACCTTGTTTACTGACAGGATTTGGTATAGTTTTTACGTGCACACTGAAAAAAATATAAAGCAGAACAGTAAACCTGAAGTTTGAAGACTTAAGCCAAATACAGTTCTGCATCAAAGCTAATGTAGATATTTGCTGGCAGCGTATTCTTACTGTTGTAAGACTATCGTATATTTTACGTTACCAAGGGAAACAACATTGCTGAGTTACAGTTAAGAAACAAACTTTTGAAAATAATTAATGGTAGTGACAATACATTGCTTTATTTAGCTTATTTATGTATTTAACAATAATGTGTCAACCAGGAGTTTGGGAGAATAGTATCAGAAACATTTAATACAGAAAAGAGACACTGGCAGTTTACTAGCATACTTTAGCAATCTATTAATGCTATGTTTAAGATGAACTATATTTCTATGCTTTTGTTTCTTTCTTTTTAAAGTCTAAATACTTTGGATAATCTCGTAAAGAATCTAACTACATTCAACCATCTATTAAAACACCTATTCACCAAAGAACATAAAGATACGTTTAGTTGGACAAAAATGTTTCAGGGACAGTGTTCCAGTAGCTCTGCACACACACATAATGAAATGGCAAATGAAAATGACAGAATATATTAATGTTAGTCCTCGCTGTTCAGATATCTATGAGCAAATCTTAGTTGTTCTCCTTCTGAATGTATTCGCCTACACTGTAGCTATGCTTTGCAGCATAATATTGAGAAGAAAAAAAAGAAAAGAAAGGCGGAACAAGTAACGTATACAACGTATTCATTGCGAGTTTATGGATTCTTCATTTCCGATATCCTAAACTAGCAAAACAGTATTTCTAAAGAGCAAATAATCAAACAATAGAAATAGTGCATACCTATACATGCCAAGGAAGGGTTAACCTAAATAACTTACTGCATTTGATCGCTGTGACCTTGTATTACCATATTGTTTACGTTTTAGCAATAAATATGGTTGAAAACTGCTTATTTATGACATCTTACTGCTTATCTTATCATCTTTGTCCAAATTTATTAAATTCTGTTAGGGAATACATTTTGGCAATATCCAAACAACAATTTTAGTTGCTTACATATTGAAAAATTGTCTGACTGAAATTTGTATTTCGTAACACCTTTAGTCCGTGATAGTAACAAGTGGGAATAAAACCATGGGGTTTGCAAAATTACCTGACCAGTTAAATATTTGTAACAACCTAATGAAAAATAGAACTCCTGAACAAGCTGATGACAGAATGATGTATGCGTTATAAAGTATGTCACTTTCTATCAGCCTTAAATTTTCACATTGTTAATAGTTTGTAATGTATTTGATGGCCGGGAGCTGCATAAACAGGTCATGTAGATCACAAATTAATATGTAAGTTATGATCACGGGAGCCACACATTTTTGCTCATCTATGTAAAGCAGTTACTGTGCAAAGAGGCTCATGGCTGACGATTCGACTGACAGCATAGAAAAATGGTATTTATCCCTATTGGGAGAGTTGGTACTGCTTTTAATTGCCTCTGCTGGCAGTCACAGTTGCATATTTGTATGTAGGGTAATTGCATGGCTCAGCCAACAGCACAGGTCGCGAAATTGGTTTTATCCCCATCATGACGAGAACCTAAATATTAATCAGTTGCAGCATATATCAACTCTTACTTATTTCATTCTATGCATAAAATTAAAAAAAAATCATCTTTATGAAGTCACTTTTAAGTGAAACTGAATTGAAGGCAAGGTCGAAATGCTTCAGCTATAACAATCTATGTGGGTCTTGCTGAGTTTTTGTGTATTTCAAAGAGCTAAATTGCCATCTGACTACCTGCGGTAAGCTAATACTACAGCAATAAATAATTCATATTGCCCGGGAACTAAATTTTTGATAACAGATGACTCACAAATCTTATCCTCCGACATATTACAATTATGTAACGTAACATTACTGCTAGATTGATTTTAAATATACACTATCCATTGATTTTTTTTTATAGTTTGAGGACATATAAAACGATCGTTTATTCATGTTTACATATACAACAGTGTCTACTTAAGACATAATATAGATAATATTAAAAACGAAATGCAGCTGATGTTGGCTTTCTTAGCTTTTCTCGTCATTTTGTAGGTTAAATTCTTCAAAAATAAGTTTCTGTCCACATTTAATATATCCACTGCTAACTGCTGCCTAACTTATCTAAGCTGTGCATGAATCAAAGAAGATTGATGGAGCACGTATAAACTTCAGTCCACCATTTCAGAGATTTAGTCTGGTTGTTTTTTTTTCCGAATTTTTGTAGTGGTTATATACGTTACATATTTATCGTGACTGCTGATGAGTTTTGTAAGACTTTAGTTTGTTTGTTTTTTATACCAGACTATTGAAACAGACATATATATAACAAGTACTTTTCTCTTCACTTCATTCTTACAATTTTCTCCTTATATTACATGTATTTAGACACTGAAGGGGGAAAACATCAAATACAACGTAAACTACGTTATACGGGTTAGTCAACTTATCATTGACAATGTCAATTACCTTGAAACAGCAATTATATTGTACTAGCAGACAAAACCCAACATTATTAAGGGCGAACACTAACATTTGTATACCAATGTGTATTTTCTATTATAAAGTGAATATGTAAATTGGGGTAGTGTAAGTAACGTTGACGTTACACGTTAATGCCCCAACGTACAGAGGGCTAACATGTGTCATTTTGTTTCTTATATAATGTAGTTTCAGAAAATCATAGTGTCCAAAATTCCCCCTGGGGGGGGAGGGGGGTCTATGGTCAGCTCAAGGTCTATATAGCCATTTTTCCGGGGGGAAAAGGGGGAAAAACCACTCTCTGACAGCGTCCAGGGTAAACAGCTATTGTCATGTCGGGATGGTCAGATAACCTTACCATACTATTCCTGGCAGGCTTAGAACTCCTAAGCGGTTAACCAGTACTATGTGCACATACTTTCGCCAGTACTGACAACTGCCCTTCTCGAATCAGCGGAAGGAGAAACTAAAGTGTGTGGCCAGACCGGGTATCGAACCCAGGACCTGTCTGACTTATGAATCAGGTGCCCTACCGACTGCGCTACGCGGCCAAACGAATTGCGTGTTTACCAGCCATGAGTATGATAACTTACATATTTTTTTTCAGCCAATGAAGAAACGCAAATGGTCCATGACAAGGTACGTTTGAACCTACTTTGCACAAAGCAACACAAAACACACACACACACACACACACGCACACAAAAACACCTTACGCTAAAGTTGTTTGGAGAATGAGTTACATCATAAAATACCTATAATACATATACACTCAAACCTGTCTTAAAGGGTCACCCAAGGGAAAGCCCAAAATTGGCTGCTTCAGACAGATGACCCCTTAATACAGGTCTATTTGCACTAAATTTCGGTTTAAGGGACTTAGAAAAAGTGGCTGCTTAAGGCATGTGACCCCTCAGTAGAGGTGACCACATTAGCAGGTTTGACTGTACATTGTAAACTTATGCTTTTTCTCCCGTAACAATACATGCCATATCCTTCAAACTTAGCACACGCTGAAAATAGATCTTTAGTTTACCAGTTGAGAACCGGACGCAAAGCGTTTATAGCTAGGTTTGCCTTAATTCGTTTTTGCTCCAAAAATTTCGACATTGGAATTTACTGTAACATTTTTCTCACTAACTACATGTGCTAGAATCTTCAAACCCGTACAAAAGTACTTATTTTATTTGTTGTATTTGTGGTAGTCAGAACCAGGCTCACAGCCTTTATACATTCTTGCATACATTTGTTTCTTTCTGTACTCTGTTTTCGAAAGTGAAAGTTTGAGTAGTGTTTTTCTCTGTAATTACAAGACTGAGTGCTAGAGTCTTCAAACGTGGTTTTAAAGCATTGATTGATTGATTTGTTGTTTAACGTCCACGGTAAACAGCTATGGTCATGTCACCTAACCACACTATTCCTGGGCAGGCTTAGACCTCCTAAGTGGTTAACAGTATAATGTGCACATACTTTCGCCAGTAACTGACAACTGCCCTTCTTGAATCAGCGGAAGGAGAAACGAAAGTATGTGACCAGACCGGGTATCGAACCCAGGACCTCTGACTTATGAGTCAGGTGCCCTACCATTAGTGGCTGTACTGCAGTATAAATCAGTTCATTTTATTGTCTTTTTCCATTTTTCTATTACTGATTTTTTTCTGTACTATTCAGCCTTGCTTCTTTATGCTTGTTTCATTTTGCAGCGTCTCCGGTGCCGAAGAAAAGACACACCATCCCAGCCGTCTCCTATGAAACGATGTAAATAGAATTTTCTTTTTTCATATTCACAGTTTCCTACTTTGAGTCACAGCTTGTCTCAGCCAGACGCAGCTTGTCCGATTTCTTGTATTCATTTTCAATAAAACACAGATTTATCAGTTGAATAAGATTTAAAAAAAAAAAAAAAAAAAAACAGAAAAAAAATTACGAGCGGTCATTACCGCTGGTGATTTTTTTTGTCTGTTTTTTTTTATTAGCTCACCTGAGCCAGCGGCTCCGGAGGAGCTTATAGGATGGTAAGGCTCCGGCGTCCGTCGTCCGTCCGTCGTCCGTCCGTCGTCCGTCCGTCGTCCGTCGTCCGTCCGTCCGTCCGTCCACAATTTCAAACGACTTCTCCTCTGAAACCGCTGGGCCAATTGTAACCAAATTTCATATATAGCCTCCTGGGACCTTAGGAACGAAAAGTTGTTCAAACGGTCCTGGTCACATGACCAACATGGCCGCCACGCCCATATATGGTAAAAACCTTTAAAAATCTTCTTCTCCAGAACCAATTGGCCGATGGCCTTGAAACTTGGTATGTAGCATCGGGTACGCGAGTACTACCAAGATTGTTCAAATTATGACCTTGGGTTGACCTTGACCTTTTTTACGGCAAGGTCAAATTTGCTTCCTTGTGCTTTTATATGGGAAAATGCTAGAACATAAGATATCTTGGAAACTGTTGCAGATTTTGGGCTAAAAACCAGTATCTACAGTCATCTTAATGAGTACATGAAGATTTATGACTTAAAGAGGTCAAGGTCATTCTTTGACCTTTGACCCAGAACTCTCATATTTTGACAATTTCGAACAATCTCCTCAACAGCCACTGAGCCAATTGAAACCAAATTTCATATAGAGCCTCCAGGGGTTGAGGGAACAAAAATTTATTCATACTGTCCAGGTCACATGACCAACATGGCGGCCACGCCCATATATGGTAAAAACCTTTAAAAATCTTCTTCTCCAGAACCAATTGGCCGATGGCCTTGAAACTTGGTATGTAGCATCGGGTACTCGAGTACTACCAAGATTGTTCAAATTATGACCTTGGGTTGACCTTGACCATTTTACTGCAAGGTCAAATATGGGAAAATGCTAGAACATATGATTTCATGGAAAGTTTTGAAGAGTAAGGCCTAAAATTGGTAAATGCAGTTGAGTACCTGAAGATTTTATGAGTGTAAGAGGTCAAGGTCATTCTTTGACCTTTGACCCAGAACTCTCATATTTTGACATTTTCAAACAATCTTCTCCAAAGCCACTTGGCCAATTGTAACCAAATTTCATATAGAGCCTCCAGGGGTTGAGGGAATGAAATTTTGTTCAAAAGGTTCAGGTCACATGACCAACATGGCCGCCACGCCCATATATGATAAAAACTTTTAAACATCTTCTTCTCCAGAACTAGTTGACCGATGGCCTTGAAACTTGGTATGAAGCATTGGGTATTCCAGTTCTATCAAGAGTGTTCAAAATGATAACCTTGGGTTGACCTTGACCATTTTACGGGAAGGTCAAATAAGGGAAAATGCTAGAACATAAGATTTCATTGAAAGTTTTGAAGATTTAGGCCTAAAAATTGGAAAATGCAGTCATCTTAATGAGTACATCAAGATTCATAAGTACAAGAGGTCATTGTCATTTTTTGACCTTTGACCCTGAATTCTCATAGTTTGACAATTTCAAACTTCTTTTTAAAAGACAATTGTAACCAAATATATAGAGTCTTCAGGGGTTGAGGAAAAGAAATTCTTCAAATGGTCTGGGTCACGTGACCAACATGGCCGCCATGACCATATATGATAAAAACCTTTAAAAATCTTCTTCTCCAGAACCAGTTGACCGATGGCCTTGAAACTTGGTATGTAGCATTGGGTACTCCAGTATTATCAAGAGTGTTCAAATTATGACCTTTGCTTGACCTTGACCTTTTTATTGCAAGGTCAAATATGGCAAAATGCTACAACATAAGCTTTCATGGGAATTTTTGAAGATTTTGGCCTAAAATTGGTATATACAGTCATCTTAATGAGGTCATGAAGAATTATGAGTACAAGAGGTCAAGGTCATTCTTTGAACTTTGACCCAGATCTCTCATATTTTTACATTTTCAAACATTTCCTCAAAAGCCAAAGGGCCAATTGTAGTCACATTTCATAAAGGGCCTCCAGGGGTTGAGGGAACAAAAATGTGTTCAAATGGTCCAGGTCACATGACCAACATGGCTGACATACCCATTTATGGTATAAACATTTAATATTTTTCTTCTCCAGAACCAATATGCCTATGGCCTTGAAACTTGGTAAGTAGCATGGAGTACTAGAGTACTTCCAAGACTGTTCAAATGATGACCTTGGGTTCACCTTGACCTTTTTTGCAGCATGGTCAAATATGGGAAAATGCTAGAACATAAGATTTCATGGAAAGTTTTGAAGATTTTGGTCTAAAAAAATGGTATATATAGTTGTCTTAATGGGTATTAGCACATGAAGATTTATGAGTACAAGAGGTCATGGTCAGTCTTTGACTTTTTACCCTAGACTCATATTTTGACAATTTCAGACATAAGAAAAAGCCACTTTGCCAATTGCTCAGGTGAGCGGATCAGGGCCTCATGGCCCTCTTGTTATTATTAGATATATTATTATGTCCCCCCACCAAAGGTGAGGGGGGACATATTGTTTTCATTATTATTATTATTATTATTCATCGTTTGTAAAAATGGACTTTTGGGGGTAATCAAATGAACCTCTTTGAGTGCACCAAACTCAGGTTTTTTTTCGGTACATTGAAATTTAGGTTGAAATGTTAATAACTTAGAATCAGAAAAAAAACATGTCTTGTCTAACCATGCAGAAAAGGTGTTTGATTTAAAGATACGAAAAATTGGATGTTTTTAGTCATTTAGCATTTTTTTACAGAAAACAAATTTCTCAAATCAGAACTTTTACGGCTATTCATAAAATATTGAATAAAACAGACTGGTCGCTGAAACGTGTAAGCTTTTTATATATAGATTAAGGAAAGACAACTTCTACTTTCTAAAATCCCTAGTTTACTTACACAGTATCTCTGGGTATGCTAAATTATTAGCACCAGTACACTGTAAGGCTTAAAAATACTGATATTTCTGAATTTCAGATGTACATACATCATATAAAAAGCGGGTAGAAGAATCAAAACTGGTTGAAGAACGCGAATCAAGTTGCAAATCTACAGGTAAGAGTAGGAAAAAATGCCACATTCCGCTAAAAGTTTTATGATTTCTATGTTTTCTAGGATGTCCTGCTGAAGAGGTGAGATGCCCTCTTGCCAAACCAAGCACTGACTTTTCATTGTTTGGTGCTGTATCAGAATTAGAATGAGACTGGCAGCCTCGGACCCAGTGTGTGTGGGGAAGGGGGGGGGGGGGGGGGGGGGGGGGGGCTTTGGGGCTTCAGTCCCGCCATCTGGGCCTCTGTATTATGTATAATATGTAGGCCACCAGATACTAAGAAGTATCTGATGACAGTTTGAGATAATTAATCCCTGTGGTTAGATTAAATACATGTATATATGTTGTCACATCTCATTAGAATCGCCTCTTTACAACAGTATTTCAGTATAATTCCAACTCACCTTCTTAATACTAATTAAGCGCAATTTGATTGGTCAAGAGCCAACAGAAAACGGCGTAACCCCATGAACCCGAAATCTTGAACTACTTGGAACTATTTTCTTGGCGGCGATTTCTAAAATACGCACTATAGCTGACGATTTTGAGAAAACGATAACCGAGTTGGAATTATAAGAAATGAATTTTATTTTTGTGGATTTTATGGATGTGTAAACGCCTGCGAATCACTCACAAACTTACCATAAAGTCCTTCGGGCTTTATTCAGCTTGTGAGTGATTCGCCGGCGTTTACACATCGATAAAATCCACAAAAATAAAATTAATTCCTATGTTTGTTGTCCGTGATGTCGGTGAGTGGTTTCTGATTTCTTATTTTTTTCATTCTATTTTTTTCAAACCTTCTCCACCCCTTTCTGGGGAAGACATATTGATTTTCCTAAACTTATTTATGTGTGTGTATTTATTTATTTAATTTTAGATGATAATAAATCAGCCTCCTCCACAGAGAAAAAGCCTAAGGCGGGAAAACAAACTGTTAATGACAAAAATGAACATCAAAAAAGTCCTGACCATCAACAGGAAGGTGGGCGAGGCAAGCCACTAGACGACCAAAGGCGGTTATCCCGGAAACTGACCGGGTCTCTTACAAATTTAACACTGGTATCTGAAGTTACCTCCCCTTTGATTGAGAAAGGGGAGAGAGGCACATCCTCTGCTCCGGGTGAAAGGGAATATGAAGAGGTTGATAAAACTAAACTAAAAGGTAGAAAGAAAAGATCCGCATTCCGAAAGATGTCCCGACCATCACTGTCTTTAACGTCGACTGGATCCAACGGTAAGGTTCAGTTTATTTTCGAAATGAAGCAGGAAAAACTGAAGCTGTCAGAGGACTGTCTTAACAGTACATGTACTTTAAGGCAAGTACACTGACATTTAGATGCAAAATTCACTTAAAATGTTCACCCTCATTTTCACCGTCTTCATTAGTTTTACTATTAACTTGCACAAATCTGTGAACCTGGGTTCGAGATTATAAAACTTGAGAATAATCTCAAACTCAAAATAAAGCACACTGATTGGCTGCTTCCGAGCATTTAAAGCACACTGATTGGCTGCTTCCGAGCAATGCTCGGAAGCAGCCAATCAGTGTGCTTTATTTTGAGTTTGATACAAAATAAAGCACACTGATTGGCTGCTTCCGAGCATTTAAAGCACACTGATTGGCTGCTTCCGAGCAATGCTCGGAAGCAGCCAATCAGTGTGCTTTATTTTGAGTTTGATAATGTACTAAAGTTTTATAACCTCGGAGCCAGAGTTCCGATGTTGTTGTTAATGATATTTCACTTATATCAAGTCGATCATTGAACAGAGGTCGGCGAAAACCGGAGCTCATGAGGCACCTCATTAATTTGCAACCAGAACGTAGCTTTCTCATTTCTGCGCCGGCTGAAGCTCGAACTCAAAGCGGTGAGAGATTTACTGTTTAACAGTCAGCGCTCTCATCCAAAATTATTCTAAATACTCATAATTGTTCGGCTTTCATAGTCGTTCAGTATTTCAACAAAGCCCCAAATCATCAAGTTCTACTGTTTTATTCACAGGTACCAAAATCTATACTCAAGAGAATATGAATAAAGATGACAGTACAAAGGAGCATGTCTTTAAAGTGTCTGTGAAAACATCAGATGAATTAAAGTGGCCCAATGTTGCTGATGATGGTGATGACGCCGACGATGAAATTGACGAAGATCTAAATGTTCTTACTGATGATAACCAGCCCGCAAAAGACAAACTTGAAACGGTTTCATTAGATAGTTTACCGAGAGCTACAACTCCGACACCGTATTCTAGTAATAATTTAGAAATACGTCGGGTTTCCTTCAGCGATATGATGGAAAAACAGGACAAGCCCTTAGCATCCCCAAAGAAATATCGCAACAGAGATGAGGACAACGTAGATTATGCTCAGTCACCGAAGGCGTTGTATTTTGCACTTCATAAATATGGAGTAGAGGATAAGGAAAACAAGTCAACTGTCTCAGAAGGTAGTGTGAAAAGCGACAGTCCTTTCAAGAAAGAGTTGGGTGAAAAGAAACAAATGGAAGACAAATCCACAGCCGCAGAAAAACTTTCTACACGGAAACTAGGAAACAGTCCGAAGATTGCAGAAAAATCGCTTGAAACTGAAAATGCAAGGTAGGGTAGAGTTGTTGTAAACTGGGTTATGTAGAGCCTGTTTTACATAGAAATCAATAATAAATAATATTTTAGCCAAGTTATGTGACTTCCAACAAAGTGGCAATTTTGTCGTGTGATACTCGGAGCATGTTTCTCATTTACACAAGGATTCTGAAACCTCACTATTGGCTCTATGGCTTGTGTCACTTCGATAGAATGCTGAGATGACAAGCAAAGACTCTGATCAGACGGTTCTTGATTGCAGTCTGATCAGAGCCTTTGCTTGTCACCAATGCCACATTGTTGGAAATCACGTGATGTGGTTTATTATTTTTAAAGACAGATAGTTTTATTATTTTTTTGTTTTTGTTTGTTTTTTGTTTTTTCTCAAAAAAACTTGAGGTATTCAAAATAGAACGTCGTTGTCGTACTAATTTAAACACATGCATATACATGTGTACTTGATATTTAGGAGCTACGTCAGAACCGATTGTGAAATTGTTTGCATAAAATTAATTTAAACTGCAGTATTTTCCAACTGACCGTTCCAAGCCGGGATCTTCTTCTGCAGGCCCTCTGAGTTATCGAAAATGGGCTGTTCCGTTTTGTGAGTTATGCTTTCCTTCTCAGTTTGGTTTTATTGCGGTGTCATGGGTGGGTTGTTCTGTGTGATTATGGCCTTTCCTGAATATCTTCATTTGAGCCACAACACGACAAAACCAGCCAAATGGCACGTGCGCCCAGCAAAAATTCAAATCACCCACGGCATCCGCCTAGTCTGATTCAAGTCTTCGCTGTCGGCATGGAGCAAGCTTAGACCCTTGGCTACCCTTTAAGCGCACAGCAAAGACTCTGTGCCCAGGCTGATCTGAATCTTCGCTGGGCGCACATGCCATTTTTGTTGGTTTGCTCGTGTCGTGGCTCATAAATGTTTCTCTGTCAGTAAAAATATTCATAAAAAATCCTCTGGAAGAAAGCAAAACGGCAGAGAAACGAAAACAATAAAGTCAGTTTAGTTGGGTCTTTTCATGTACAGCAGTGTAACTTTGTAGGCCCCTACAACAAGCACGGCTGTCTTTACTAAAGAAGAAAACAACGAGTGTTCAAAAGTGGCAATTAGGAAACTGTATAGCAACGCTTGTACGGAAGTCATGGAAGTATTTCCGGTCGTTTTATATAGCACATGACGTATTTGACGCATGCGCTAATAGATGCTATCTAATTTTGGATAAAAATGGCGGACAAATACTGACCTGATCCGAATGAAACCTCCCAGCTTCACGTGCGAGAAATGCGATAGGGGACAGTCGGGTAACTTCGGACAGCGGGTAAATTCGGACAGTGACGTTTTTTCCTTTATATGTCAGCTGTTTGGAACTAAAACATTGATAACTGGCCATGATGAGCCGTCTCATCTGGATTTTCACTGTTTGCAATGGTATGTCCGAATTTACCCCCATGTCCGAAGTTACCCGACTCTACCTTAGATCGGAGCGGAAAGGGTCGACTGTTTGTGATAGGTATTACAATAAGATTATTCCCCATACTTTAGTGAAAAGTAAAGATAAGTCATTAAAGCTATGAGTACTAAATTTCCTGTTGCTTTATCTTTTTTCTAGTCCAGTGAGAGTCAGAAAACCTACCCCGGCAACACCTCCGACTCCAATATTAAGAGGTAAAATTTTTGAATTGCAAGTGGAATATAACGTTGCATAAAAGGTCACATGCTAGTAGTAGAATGCATCTTTGCAGCAGCGTTGCGTTTACGGTTGTGAGTTTATTGATATTACGATTATTTGATGATTTACTCTTTTGCATACAATAACCACGTCTTACGTTGTATTTACTAATTTATAATTTTGAAGATAGAGAATCTTACACGAGTGGTCATTTCATATGAAATTTATGAAACGAGCCTTCGGCGAGTTTCATAAATTTCATATGAAATGACCACAAGTGTAAGATTCTGTTTATCATATGACCCATTAAAATAGTATGTTAACGCCTTCGGACTTAACATTATCTCAATAAGAAAACTTATTGTTGTGTGGTCATACGATTTTTATGACACCGACGTCATATGATAGTCATTTTTAGCTCACCTGGCCCGAAGGGCCACAGTGAGCTATTGTCATACCAAAGCGTCCGGCGTGCGTCGTGCGTCGTGCGTCCGTGCGTCGTCCGTCAACACTTGAAAACAAATATTCAAACATCTTCTTCTGTAAAACTACTGTACCCATGGTTCTCAAATTTCACATGGAGCATGACCTGACTCCAGGGTCTCAGAATTGTAAAATTGGGTCAGGTTGAATATCCAAGATGGCCGCCGTTACTAAAAATAGCAAAAATAACAAAATCATCTTCTTCTCCAGAACCACTGGGTATATTTGTCTGAATTTTTGCATGAAACATCAGTGGAACATTGGTATTCAGAATTGTAAAAATGAAAAATATCTCTAGCGTAGTTTTGTCGCAGTGACCTACTTTCTGTTTACGAGGGTAATTTTGTTCAAATGCCAATGTCGAAAAACAACTTATTTAAACAACTTCAAACAACTTCTTCTCTAAAACCACTGAACCCATGGGTCTCAAATTTCACATGGAGCATGACCAGACTGCAGGGTTTCAAATTTGTAAAAGTGGGTCAGGTTGAGAATCCAAGATGGCCGCCATTTCTAAAAATAGCAAAAACAACAAAATCAACATCTCCACTAGAACCATTGGGTATATTTGGTTGAAAGTGTGCATGGTACATAAGTGGGACCTTGCAATTAAATTTTATAAAAATAAAAAAAATCTGTAGCGGAATTAGGTCACAGTGACCTACTTAGTGTTTACAAGACCGAATTCGCTCAAATGTCAATATCTCAAGAAAACACAAATGGATTCTGATAAGGTTTGGTCAGAAATGGTCCTTGAATGGAATTATTTCAAATTTGTGCCAACTGACTATCCAAGATGGCCACCAGGGGGGCCGTTACTAAAAATAGCACAAACATAAAAAATGACAATTTCTCAAGAACCCTTGAATGGAATTTGACTTATTTTGTTTCAGAATGTTCCTTGCATGAAGACGTTTTGATTAATTGCGATTTGGCAATCCAAGATGGCCGCCATCTGCCGTTACTAAAAATAGCACAAAACATGAAAATGACAATATCTCAGTAACCACTGAATGGATTTTGACGAAATTTGTGGCAAAATGATTCTTGCATTGAGGAGTTTCAAACGTAACTAAATGTAGACCAGTCGTGTTGGCCTATGTTTCTAAAAATAGCAAAATGTGAAAATTCGAAAATGTCAATAGAATTGAACTAATTTTGTGTCAGAATGGTCCTTTCATGAAGCCTTTGCGATTTCTTGCATTTTGGCATTCCAAGATGGCTGCCATCTGCCGTTACTAAAAATAGCACAAAACATGAAACTGACAATATCTCCGTAACCCCTGAATGGATTTTGACGAAATTTGTGGCAAAATGATTCTTGCATTGAGATGTTTGAAGCCTAACTTAATATAGACCAGTCATGTTGGCCTCTGTTACTAAGAATAGCAAAATGTGAAAATCAGAAAATCTCAGTGGAATTGGACTAATTTTGGGTCAGAATGGTCCGTTCATGAAGCCTTTGCGTTTTTTTGCATTTTGGCAATCTTAGATGGCTGCCATCTGCCGTTACTAAAAATAGCACAAAACATGAAAATGACAATATTTCAGTAACCCCTGAATGGATTTTGACAAAATTTGTGGCAAAATGATTCTGGCATTGAGATGTTTCAAAAATTAATAAATATAGACCCGCCAAATTGGTCTCTTTTACTTAAAATAGAAAAGTGTGAAAATTGAAAAATTACAATGGAACTGGACCAGTTTATGTCAGAATGGTCCTTGCATGAAGGCTTTTGATTTTTTGCATTTTGGCATTCCAAGATGGCCTCCATCTGCTATTTCTAAAAATAGCGCAAAACATGAAATGGCAATATCTCAGTGACCACTGAATAGATTTTGATAAAATTTATGGCAAAATGATTATTGCAAATCTCAAAGTAATTGGACCAATTTTGTGTCAGAATGGTCCGTGGCAAAATAGCCAGGTGAGCGATATCAGGCCCATATGGGCCTCTTGTTGGTCATTTGCCTTTAGATAAGAATATCTGTAAACAAACTATTCTATCCGATGAAAATGAATATAATTGCAAACCGCGATCAAATTTAACTAACTGGCAGAAATAGACCAGCGACCAGCTGACCACAACCACGTGATTGAATGAGAAAATCACATTTCAGTCTGGGTTAATTCAAATTTATTTTAACCAAAGCCCCAGCAGGCACATGACGTTGAAATGACGTCACGTGCCCGATGGGGCCTCACGAAAGGTTTAGGTGCAAAAGTATATTCAATTGTCTATCAAAATTTAATTAAACGATATTTTTGGGAGGAGTCGCGGTCGAGTGGTTAGTGGCGCTCGGCTGTGGTGCAAATGGTTGTGGGTCCAACGGGCCAGCCAGCGACTGGAAACTCTCTCCATAAGCCAAGCACTAAGCGGGTACCTTTTTCATACAAAAAAAAACGTTAAATTGAACAGCGAAAAGATTATCTTCGCAAGCCAAGGGTACTAAGTCCACTTTGTTCCTTACGTACGTAAGGAACAAAGTGGACTTAGTGCTCTTGGCTAGCAAAGATGTAAAAGGAGAGGGATTGGCCTTGTCTTTAATATGATTTGCACGTTATCGGTGAGCTTCAAAAACCAACGACCACATGGGTACAGGAAACTTTACATTTTTAGCTCGCCTGAACGAAAGTTCAGGAAGAGCTATTGTTGTCACCCTGGCGTCAGCGTCCGCGTCGGCGTCCGCGTCCGGATTGGATGTTTTGGTTAAAGTTTTATGTGATGGGCAATGGACTGCAGGCGAGCTATCCTGTACGCGGACAGGTCTTGTTCTTATTTTTTTCTTTTTTTCAGCACTTGAAAGTATATCCTTGAAGGACAGCCCTCTAACGGAAGATGAACAGAATCCGGTTGAGGAAATTATAAAGGCAGCAGCACAAAAACAAAAATAGGTTAACTGTTACAGACTAAAGTTATGCTTTTCTCAGGCCGACGTGCGCTTCTTAAGACGAGGTACTCTGTGAAAGAGGGCGCTGGCCCCGAGGTTATAAAACTTTTTTCATGCTCAAATTTAAAAAGGGTAACTACACTTCAGGAACTGACTGAATCAGATCCCAAACCCTATCCCCAACATCAAAGGGAAAGATTGACAAAGACATCCCAACAAACAATAAATTACAAGTGATAAGCCGAGTCAGCAGCTCTTTCCCAAATAGATGGCAACTCAGCTGTCTTTATTGAACTAAATAATTTAGACCAACAGCCGGGTTACAACGGACTAAGCAAACTATATGAAAAACATTTAACAATTATTTTTACCTATTTTCTATTTTTATGATAGAAGGATTAAACTGAGAACACAATAAATTAAACAGCACCGAACATAAAACAAATGCAACCGCAACAAAAGTACCGCCTTGGGACGGTCAGTAATAACTACTGGGGGGAGGGGGGTTAAACCGGTTTTACTGGGCCCAAACCTTCACCCTCACCCTCCGCTGCGGTGCGCACAATTAGTTGGTAGTTCGGTTCGTATGGAGGTCCCCTAACTCATCAGAGAGTCATCACGGTCAACAATTAAGATCAAGAAAAGACCGTGATGAAGCAAGGATGAGGACTCGACAGCCAAAACGTGTTGAGACACCCGGAGATCCCTGGGGCGTCAGCAACACCACTGGAGTACTGGAGCAAAAGAAGACCACCAGTTGAACTCAGCTGAGCATGAAATTTTACCTGCTTATAAACAGCAAATTACTGATAAGTACAGTTGTTTTATTGCTCAGTTGAGCTGAGTATGAAATTTTCTCTGCTTATGAATATGAAAATGCCAACATTAGTTGGCATTTCCATATTCATCAGCAGAGAAAATTTCATGCTCAGCTGAGTTGAGCACGAAAAAAGTTTTATAACCTCGGGACCTGGTTAAATGTCCCACAGTACAGCTGTCTTGTGACTAGACTTGGCGCATATTCTATTTATACCGCTGGAAGACTTTTATGCTATTGTCAAATCGTCAAAACTTTCATGGACAGATAAGTTCTGAAAAGTCAGATATGAAAAGTTGCATCAAGTTAAATCAATGATTTAACCCTTAAAACGCCAAAAATGAATAAACCCGACTTGACCCTATAGTTTTGCAAACGGTTTGTTCAGACTGAAGTGCAAAATCGACATGCACATATAATGTCTCCAGGCAAAAATGTCGGGGATGGTCGGGCGATGGTGCTGTGGTAAGTTTCGTTGTCGAGGCGTCCTCCTACTTTGGATAATAGTAGGGCAAGGGCCTACTGAGCTTGCAGTAGGTGCGGGGGTTTTTTTGTGTATTTTTTTTAGCTCGCCTGAGCACGAAGTGCTCAGGGTGAGCTTTTGGGATACCCTGATGTCCGTCGTCCGTCGTACGTCCGGACGTCCGGACGGACGTCCATCAACTTTTGCTTGTGTACACTCAAGCGGGCACAGTTTTGATCCAATCTTTCTGAAACTTTGTCAGAATGTTTATCTCCATAAGATCTAGGCCAAGTTCGAAACTGGGTCATGTCGGGTTAAAAACTAGGTCACTAGGTCAAACCTTAGAAAAACCTTGTGTACACTCTAGAGGGCACAGTTGTAATCCAATCTTCATGATACTTTGTCAGAATGTTTCTCTTTATAATATCTAGGACAAGTACGAAACTGGGTCATGTTGGGTCAAAAACTAGGTCACTAGGTCAAATCATAGAAAAACCTTGTGTACGCTCTAGAGGACACAGTTTTGATCTAATCTATATGAAACTTTGTCAGAATATATATCTTAATAAACTCTAGGACAAGTTCGAAACTGGGTCACGTCGGGTCAAAAACTAGGTCACTAGGTCAAATCTTAGAAAAACCGTGTGTACACTCTAGAAGGCACAGTTTTCATCCAAAGTTCATGAAACTTAGTCAGAATGTTTATCTTTATAATATCTAGGACAAATACGAAACTGGGTCATGTTGGGTCAAAAACTAGGTCACTAGGTCAAATCATAAAAAAACATTGTGTACGCTCTAGAGGACACAGTTTTGATTCAATCTTTATAAAACATTGTCAGAATGTTTATCTCCATAAACTCTAGGCCAAGTTCGAAATTGGGTCATGTCGGGTCAAAAACTAGGTCACTAGGTCAAATCTTAGAAAAACTTTGTGTACGCTCTAAAAGGCACAGTTTTGATCCAAAGTTCATGAAACTTTATCAGAATGTTTATCCTCATAATATCTAGGATAAGTTCAAAACTGGGTCACTTCGGGTCAAAAACTAGGTCACTAGATCAAATCATAGAAAAACCTTGTTTAGCTCTAGAGGACACAGTTTTGATCCAATCTATATGAAACGTTGTCAGAATATATATCTCTATAAACTCTAGGCCAAGTTTGAATCTGGGTCATGTTTGGTCAAAAACTAGGTCACTAGGTCAAATCTTAGAAAAACCTTGTGTACACTCTAGAAGGCACAGTTTTCATCCAAAGTTCATGAAACTTAGTCAGAATGTTTATCTTTATAATATCTAGGACAAGTACGAAACTGGGTTATGTTGGGTCAAAAACTAGGCCACTAGGTCAAATCATAGAAAAACATTGTGAACTCTCTAGAGGACACAGTTTTGATCCAATCTTCATAAAACATTGTCAGAATATTTATCTCCATAAACTCTAGGCCAAGTTCGAAATTGGGTCATGTCGGGTCAAAAACTAGGTCACTAGGTCAAATCTTAGAAAAACTTTGTGTACGCTCTAGAAGGCACAGTTTTGATCCAAAGTTCATGAAACTTTATCAGAATGTTTATCCTCATAATATGAAGGCCAAATTTGAAACTGGGTCATGTAGGGTCAAAAACTAGGTCACTTGGTCAAATCATAGAAAAACCGTGTGTACGCTCTTGAGGACACAGTTTTGATCCAATCTTTATGAAACTTTGTCAGAACGTTTATCTCCATAAGCTCTAGGCCAAGTTTGAAAGTAGATCATGTCAGGTCAAAAACTAGGTCACTAGGTCAAATCTTAGAAAAACATCGTGTACGCACTAGAAGGAATAGTTTTGATCCAATCTTCATGAAACTATGTCAAAATGTTTATTGTCCAAATATATATGCCCCTTATGAAACTGAGTCACGTCAGATCAAAAACTAGGTCACTAGGTCAAATCTAAGAAAAACTTTGTGTACACCCTAGAGGGCACAGTTTTGATCCAATCTTCATGAAACTCTGTCAGAATGTTTACCTTAATGAAATCTAGGTAAAGTTTGAAACTGGTTTGTGTAGGATCAAAAACTAGGTCACTAGGTCAAATATAAGAACAACCTTGTATACGCTCCAGAGGGCACAGTTTTGATCCAATCTCAATGAAACTTTGTCAGAATGTTTATTCTTACAATATCCGGTTTGAAACTGGGTCATGTCGGGTCAAAAGCTAGGTCACTAGGTCAAATCTAAATTAAGTTATGTTGCAAGAATCAGAACTAACATTGCAATGATGTCAGCCACAAACTCCTTGGAATACGTTAGTTTCACCACAGTGAGATAATGATGCTACCATTCTATCATCTGTGTTTGCCTAGTTAAGTCTAGTTCAAATCCATCAAAGGAACTCAACATGAACGGGAACTTTTCGGAAAAGCGACTCTGCCATTTTCAGCTCACCTGAGCCTTACAGTATTGGTGTTAGCTGCCTCTTTCATCCATCCATAAACATTTTCAAACATCTCTGAAACCACTGGGCAGCTCAAATTTCATATGGAGCCTGCACATGGGTCAAAGGATTGAAAGTTCTTCAAATGATCTTAGTCACATGACCAAGGTGGCCGCCATTCCCATGTATGGTAAAAACTCTTATAAATCTTCACCAAAGCCAGTGAACTGATTAATGCTCAGGTGAGCGATTCAGGGCCACCATGGCCCTCTTGTTTTTTTTTTGTTTTGTTTTTATGTCCCCAACTTCGGAGAATTTGAGGGGGCATATTGATTTGGGCCTGTCTGTCCGTCCGTCCATCTGTCCGTCTCTCTGTCCGTCTATCCGTCCGTAACGCTTTTTGGCAGCTGGGAAACTCAAGAACGGCTAATGCAAGGATCTTTAAATTTTATATATGGCATGTATATGAAAAATAAGCGGACACATATTTTTTTCTCCCCCGGTCACATATTTCTAGAGTTATGCCCCTTTTTCAACTTAGTCTATGGAACCTTGTTAACAAAGTATCTCAGGAACCCCTGATGCTAGGATCGTGTAATTATGCAGGAAGACATTGCTCAAGGTGTAGATGACCTGATTAACTTTTGAAAAAAAAAATTGTTAATTTATGACCGAGTTATGGCCCTTTTCTGACTTAGTGCATTGTAAGCCTATGGAACCTTGTGAACAAAATATCTCAAGAACCTCTAATGCTAGGATCATGATTTTTTGCAGGAAGATACTGCCCGAAGTGTAAATGAACTGATTAACTTTTGAAAAAATATTGTGAATTTTTTACTGAGTTATGCCCCTTTTTCGACTTATTGCATTGAAGCCTATGGTACAAAGGTACCCTTACTTACTGTCAAGAACCATAAGAGATAGGAACTTGAAATTTTATATGCTGCATGGACATGAAAAATAAGCAGACCCGTAATTTTTTTCCTCCTCCTGTGTTGTCTTTCAGGAGTTATGCCCCTTTTTCAACTTGGTCATTTTATATAGGAACAACCTTGTGAACAAAATATCTGCAGAACAGCTTAAGCTAGGATCCTGATATTTGGAAGCCAGTTGCAGATCAAGGTGTAGGGGACCTGATTAACTTTTGAGCATATTTCGTAAATTTTTGGTTAAGTAATTGCCCCTTTGCGGACATAGGCATATACTATAGGAACAAGCCTGTGAACAAACTATCTGAAAACCGCATAAGCTAGGAGCCTTATACATGTATTTGGTATGCAAGTTTGGACCAAGGTGTAGATGACCTGATTAACTTTTGAGGCATATTTGAAGAACTCTAAGCCTTTTCTATATAAATGTTTCAGTTGCAGCGTTCTACGTTTTGTGCATGATTATTTTATACAGTTTCACATTATATGTCTGAATGAATAAAATTTATGAAAAAAAAAAGAAAGCTTTCATTATTGCTTTTATTACACCAAGTAAATCGTCGCTTATCATCTGATCTACTCTTCTATGTGTTCGTTTATGGACAAAGTCGATGTAAAACACTGTACTCTGTCTGTAGTTTAGTTTAGTTTGATTTCAACATCAAGAAAATCCCCAAGGGAATATAATACAATGAAAGTATAAGACTGAAATAATTGGAAAATTAGAAAGAACAAAAAGAAAGAAAGAAAAATACAGGAATTAAAGATTTTTTTAAAATGACGTCGCATTTGGGAGTGTAATAAAGCCATGCATTAAAAACGATAATCCACTAGTGGATTAAATATGCAAATTACGTCGTACCGTTATAAGTTGACGTCCATAGAAACGTCGCGTTTTCTGATGGCGAAATCGTGACGTTTTAATGCAAAATTTGTCAATAAAATGCAAATCTAGTGTCATAAGATAAACAGAATCTTGCATTCGTGCTCCTGTATCATTGAATTCATTAAACTCTTCGGGGAAAACCGATAAGATGTTCGGCGTAGCCTCGTATCTTATCTTTTTCCCCCAACTCGTTTAATAAATTCAATAATAAATGAGCACTCATGTAAGATCCTCTATGTAAAATTAAGGGATAACTGTACTCAAAGTTGCCATTTGGGGAGGCAAATCGTCGGTTTTATGGTCGGAATTTTCGTTTTATGGCGAGGCGGCGTAAAATGCAATTTGCGACCATAAAATCGACGATAATACCTCCCCAAATGACAATTTTCAATACAGTTATCCCCATTCTAATGCACTTTTCACATTTTCACCATCAAGAAGTGTGCTACTTTAAGCCCATAGCAAACGCTTTTAGAGACGTCAAACCAGACGCCAACCAATGAGAAGCAATGTTAAGTAATGCCGTCGGGTTTCGCAAATTTTTGACGTTAACCAATCAAACGTCGTGTTATATACGTCAGTGCATTAGAATATGCTTACCATACCTCTGGCTTATGTTGCAATGGCGTTATACTGACTGACTGACTGTAATGACAAAAATTATTTTGCAAAAGTTTGCATGCTTCATTTACTTGGCGCCTTCCTTATTCTCCGCCCCCCCCCCCCCACCCCCACCCCAACCCCAACCCCAGTCCGTCGCAAAATACACATAATGGAGCCGCGACATGTCAAGCCCAACAAAATGGCATGTGCGCCACGGGAAGACTCAGATCAGCCTATGCATCCGCCTTGTCTGATCAGCGTCTTCGATGTGCGCGAAGGTAGCTCAGGGTCTAAGCTATAGGACAGCAAAGGCGCTGATCAGACTGAGCGGATGCCCAGGCAGATCAGAGTCTTCGCTGGGAGCACATGCCACTTTGTTGGTTTTGTCGTGTCGCAGATCAACTATTATGCACAAAGGAATCCGCTTGCAGAAATCCAGGAGCCCCTACAGCTCAGTAGGTTAAGTGCTGGACTGCTGATCTAGTGGTTCTGAATTCGATTTAAAGCATTTAATGAATGTGCATATGAATTCACTAATTCTTTTATTCCTATTTCAAGAATCAGGGGTAGGGTGGTCCGTAAGGCTATACTTCTGAAACAAACCTGTACATTGTCTTCGTTCCCTGTGTTCATGGTGTTGAAAGCTTCTTCTGTCTTCTGTTTAAATTCTCGTAACTACGTTCCCCAAGTGGCTCAGCGTCTTGAGTGCTAGACCGTGTGCTTTATCTTAAACCAGAACATTTTTATGAATTTTCAACCGGAATTTAGATATGTTTTGGGGTCCATGTCTGTGTATCTAGAATATTCCGGAACTGTCAATGTTTAAATGACTTACGAGTTCGGACTTATGGTTTGGGTACTTTGACCACTTTCATATATGGTATTATGAGATCTAAATGGTGAAATTATATGAGCCGCGACACGACAAAACCAACAAAGTGGTTGTGCGCCCAGCGCAGACTCAGATCAGCCTGGGCATCCGAGTCTTCGCTGTCCGCATGAAGGTAGCTTTGTCCCTTGGCTACCCTTTAAGCGCTTATCGAAGAGTCTGATCAGAGTGGGCGAATGCCCAGGCTGATCTGAGTCTGCGCTGGGCGCACGACCACATTGTTGGTTTTCTCGTGTCGCGGCTCAATTATGATATTATGAGATCTAACCGGTAAAGTTTAATAAAAAGGGATGATTTGGGAAAGTTTAAATGGCGAGGGAGTATATCATTAAGATATAGCAGGAGTCTCATCTTCGAATTAGATAGAACACAGACTCGGTGCCGGGAGGTGCTAGTTATTCGTTCCCTTGAGACTCCTAGAGGACATCGTAATGAGAATATGGGCGAAAAAAAACGTATATGAGCCGCGACGCGAGAAAACCAACAATGTGGTTGTGCGCCCAGCCTGGGCATCCGCTCAGTTTGACCAGACTCTTCGTTAAGTGTTCAAAGGGTAGCTTAGGGTCTGAGCTACCTTCATGCGGACAGCGAAGATTCTGATCAGACTGGGCGGATGCCCAGGCTGATCTGAGTCTGCGCTGGGCGCACAACCACATTGTTGGTTTTCTCGTGTCGCGGCTCATATCTTAAATGGCTATTCCTGGGGAACATTGTCATGAAAATTTGGGCGACAAAAATGTATTCTTTAATGGATTCACTGACGAGGCTTTATTAGCCGAAACTACGTAGTCTGGCCCATATTCCTACTTCTGTATGTATTCTCTGCTCTTGAAGGAACTTTTTTAGATTTTTATTATAATGAACTTTTGTTTTTATTGTGAATATTGATAGACTTTTCATCACCTGCATGTGTGTTTCTGCAGACAAAGCAGATGTTGGTATATTTTTTCTGCTTCATATGAGCCGCGACATGACAAATTCTACAAAGTGGCATATGCGCCCATCCAAGACTCAGATGGGCCCATTCTGGTTAGAGTTTTTGCTGTCCGCAGACCTTTAGCTACCCTTTAAACGCACAGCAAAGACTGATCCTGAGACTAACCGGATGCCCAGACTGATCTGAGTCTTCGCTGTGCAAACATGCCACTTTGTTGGTTTTGTCGTGTCTCGGCTCAATAATACGGGGGTACTAGTAATATCAATTTGGCTATCTGTGCTTTCGACCCAGACAGTCAATAACCATAGATGCAAAATAGCTGTCGACCGAGACAATCGACAGCAGTATCAGCTCGGTCGACAGCCATTAACAACAACACCATTTACCGTTATCGATAATGCTTACGATCGTGTTCTCGGTCGAAAGCCAGTTTGTATAGTACAAGACTAGGTCGAAAGCACAGGTAGACAAATTGGTATTACCCCCGTGAATAAGTGATTCAGCCAAACTGACAAAATATAGGATTGACGGATGACAGTATTACTAGACCTTACATAAACGAGACCTCCCAGAGACTCTCTATATATGGTCAAAAGTTAAACAGTATTACTAGACCTTACATAAACGAGACCTCCCAGAGACTCTCTATATATGGTCAAAAGTTAAACAGTATTATTAGACCTAACATAGACGAGACCTCCCGGAGACTCCCTATCTATGGTCAAAAGTTATTTTGTTGTCTATCGTCTTAAAGCATTATCATACTGGTTATTGTTTCCGAGTACATTGAACCTCTTCAGTGCTAAATTCTCTGTGCTTTTAGCCTTCCAGGGAAGCAAACAGAGAGTTACGAAAGTTGTTTCTCTTTGTAAAAGTGGCGGGATTTCTGATGAAGTACACATTAAAAATAAATAAAAAAAGTAAACGATTGTAGAAATATGTAGCAACAGAATACTTAAATACGAATGAAAATTGCTGAAATAAAACTAAATTTCTCTTATAGTTCATTTGCAGAAAAGTTGAGGGCAAAAGTATGGTTTAATTTCATCATTGCTCCATGAATTTTCTTGACACTTTGCATACCTAATTCTGTTCCCATATGGACTCATGCAAGGAATTTTTGGACTTTCAAATAAAAATGTGTCAGATCAAGTACATGTTGAAAAAAGCTTCATCTTTGAAGTTTTACGCTTGGTCTGTGCATATTTTGGAACAGCCAGTGTTGTATAGACAATTAATATACATCTCTTATATTATTGGTATTTACTCCCTTAAAGGGACAAGTCATTTATTATGAGGTGAGGGGGGAGGGGGGTACATTTAGGGGTCGGATTTTTTTATATTTTTTTTTGTGATGCACTGATTTATTGATCTAAAGCAATAAACCTTGGAACAGGTGGGAGGGGGCGGGTGGGGAGGGGGGTAGTCATATATTTTATTGGTCATATTTGGGTGGGTCAGAATTCTTCCATCAGTCTTCATTTTTAAAAAATGTCTCAGCTTCTGGGGGGCTTTGCCCCCAGACCCCCATTACTTCAAAAAATTCAGACTCTATTCTTTCAAACTCAAACACATAATTTCGGGACACAAAAACTTGGGGGCAGCTTTATATAAACAAGACCTGTCAGTGGGACAGGATAGCTCGCCTCAGGCTGACAGCGCCTTGCCCATCACCTAAAAAACTTTAACGTAAAACTTTAACCGTTGATTTTGCTAACGTCGACGCTAACGCTCACGCTCACGCTAACGCCGACGCTGGGGGTAGTACAACAGCACTTCTTGACCTTAAAAAATCAGATATTTTCATTAATATGCTAGTAGAACAGTATACAATTGTCTATAAATCAAGTTGAGAACATGATTTTGTTCTCAATTAAATTTAATGCCAGGGTTGTGATATCAGCTCTCCAGGTGCCATGTCATCAGCATAACTACTGTGGCTTCTGGGGGGTGCCCCCAGTCCCCCATCCCCCAGAAGCCCAATTAATATTATTAACAGTTACAACTATTAAGCATTCGACCAAAGATTTCTGGATGGCCATAAACAGAGGTAAGCAAAAAAAAAAGCAGACAATTTTTAAACAGACTATTAGCTATTAGTCTGCATGATTAATTAACATGTCAGCATAAGAAAATGTCCTTTGTGTTTCATACAGGTTTTGATTGATGTCAGACTGACATAAAATTATTGTGTGTGTGTGTGTGTGTGTGTGTGTGTGTGTGTGTGTGTGTGTGTGTGTGTGTGTGTGTGTGTGTGTGTGTGTGTGTGTGTGTGTGTGTGTGTGTGTGAAGGGTAGCTGGGATGGGGGGGTCATAAACGTTTTTGTCACGGAAAATTTTTTGTTGAGAATTGAGGTGGGGATCGAAAAAATTTTGGTGAAACATATGAGAATGTACCACCCTCACCCCTCCCTACTTGATAGTGAATTACTCGTGCTTAAAGGAGAATAAACTAAGAAAGTCCTTTTCATTGATTCGCCAATTATTGCTCAAGTCTCTTAATTTCAGTTTTATGTCCTTTTCAACAGTATTTCAGTCATATCAGGATGGCACGATGATAATGAAAGGCTGTGTGCAATGGAATCCTGTTAATGGTTGAAAAGATTCTTGCCTCAAGTGGGGCTCGAACCCAGGTCTCCTTGATCAGTAGGCTTAAACTCTCTGAGTAACTGGGGCTCCGACAATTTGTGAATGAATTATAGTATTAGTATATAGTAACTGCAGTAGTCAAGGGCGTTGCTATCTATACGGCAAATACGCAAGTGCGTATTGAAATTTTGTCAAAATTGACAAAATTTCAAAACGCACCTGCGTATTTGCATGCTGAAAATTTATAAAGTAGACAAGATTTCAATACCAATTACCAAAGTGGCTGAAATACTAGCTTTCCCTTCAAAAAGTAGAGAATAAAACATGGTTGTGCGTATTATGAAATTGCCCCTAGCTACGCCCCTGGTAGTAACAATGACTGTTGCAGCTTTATAGTTACCTCCAATGTAAGAATGGCATAAAATAGAGGAGCAAAATGGTAACAAGGGCTTCGCAAGCGGCGCATAATACGCCCGTTTCAATGTCCTAAAGGAGTTACAGAATGAACAAGACTGTTTACAAAAGGATAGACAGGCAGACAAACAGGGGCAACCACTCTATAATTAACTACAACTGTCAGCGAATCCGACTATACCCCCGCTTAATTGCTTAAATCAAATGGTGTTATTTTCGTAACAAAAAGCATAAAGAGGGAGAGAAATCATTGTTACCATGTATACCAAATGTGAATGGTTGCTGTGAAATCTGTTACAAAAAATTACATTATTCTAAGTCAGGAGAGAAAGAAAATTGGAAAAATATAGGGAAGAATAAGCAGGAGAAGACTGGTTCTCAATCCCACAATACAACAAGTTATCATCAACCTGCATACAAAAATCCCTACTCTAACTTATAGATGCATAGAAATCTTTTGCGAAAAAAATACATTATTCAAAGTAAAGAGAAAAAGAAAATCGGACAAACACAGGGAATAAAAAGAGGAGAAGTCTGGTTTTCAATCTCACAAAACAGTAAGTCATCATTAACCTGCATACCAAATATGACTAATCTAGCTTGCATGGTTGTGGAGAAAACTTTGATTAAAAGGTTAATTATTCAAAGTATGGAAAGAAAGAATATTGGACAAATACAGGGAAGAATAAGAAGACAAAGGCTGGTTCTCAATCCCACGATACAACATATCGTCATCAACCTGCAAACCAAATGGGACTACTCTAGCTTGCTTGGTTGTGGAGAAATCTTTGACGAAAAATTTTATTATTCAAAGTATGGAAAGAAAGAATATTGGACAAATACAGGGAAGAATAAGCAGAAAAATGCTGGTTCTCAATCCAACGATACAACATATCGTCATCAACCTGCATACCAAATATGACTACTCTAGCTTGCATGGTTGTGGAGAAATCTTTGACGAAAAATTTCATTATTCAAGTAGGGAAAGAAAGAAAATCGGACAAATACAGGGAAGAATAAGCAGGAGAAGGCTGGTTCTCAATCCCACAATACAACATGTCATCATCAACCTGTATGCCAAATATGACTAGTCCAGCTTGTATGGTTGTGAAGAAATTTTTGACACAATCTTTGAACAAGGGAGATAACCTAAATACACTAGATATACCATTTTGAGTTCTACTATTTTCCCTTGACAATATATTGTACAAGAAAAATATACACAAAAATAGCCTATTAGAACTAATGAAAGGGATTAACTCTAAAACGAAGAAAGGTAGAGCAGCCATTGTTGTACGCGACACATCGTTAGGACTTCATACACATTGCTATGAAGTTTTATAAAGATATCCCAAACGGTTATCTAGTTATGGCGCGTACAAGACTTACAGGGAAAAAAATAATCAAAGGGGCATAACTTCAAAAGTAAGAAAGGGGGAGCAACCATTCTTGTAAACGACACTTTCCCCCCACCCTAATACATCCCAGCAGGCACATGACGTCGAAATGACGTCGTTCTGACGTCGATGCGACGTCATCACGTCGCATCGACGTCAGTACGACGTCATTTTGACGTTATGTGCCTGCTGGGATATGCCTAACAAATTTCATGAAGATATCCCAAATGGTTACTGAATGTTTACGGACGGACAGATGGACGGATGGACAGCCCCACGACATAATATTGCTGTTTTGAAAAACAATTAGTAAAGCAAAAGGTTATGAAATTACTTGCATTGGTTTGTATAGGTCGTAGGTTTGTATTGGTTTGTATAGGTCGTAGGTTGAACATGCTATGTTTCATGAAAATTTATTCAATAATAAAGAAATTAAATCAAATTTTTTTTTTTTTTTTTGCACTGCACTTTTCAGCAAATGGCCTGTAACTTTTGTCTAGCTGTATTCTTACAAGTTATCACCAGATTCACGATTAATAAAACAGCTGGCATCAGCATTTTATTGTCTTCCCTCTTAAAAAAGGTTTCCTTAACGAAAAAAAAAATCAGTCACAATCATACCATAAAAATGTTATGTTTAGAGACAGTTCCTTATAGGCAAACAACGCAGACTTAGATCAGACTGCTTCTTCCTTAAAGAGCAGTCTGATCAGGATCTGCACACTTTGCCATTCCATCTGCATCATTCTGACTATCATATCTGCACTGTAAAACCATACTTTTCCATTTTTTGGGACAAATACAGTAATTATTTTCGGTGTCCCAATTTTTATGACTTTTACTTTACAATTTATTGACAATAAGAAAAACTGTAAACAGTGCAAATTATAATATAAGTCATTATCATATCCAAGAGCTATCACACGTAGATTTCAAAAAATGAGACTGATAACTAAAACTCCACTAAAAATAGAAATTCCCACAAAGAAGCTAACCCAGCAGGCACATGACGTCGAAATGACGTCGTACTGACGTCGATGCGACGTCATTACGTCACGTCGACGTCAGTACGACGTCATTTCGACATTATGTGCCCGCTGGGAAAGTCCTCCACAGAAATATAAACAAGTTTGCAATGGCCAAACCAATCCTTAATTAACAAACACACCGAGTTGTCTTTATCATTCATTATAATGTGTGTGTGTGTGTGTGTGTGTGTGTGTGTGTGTGTGTGTGTGTGTGTGTGTGTGTGTGTGTGTGTTTTCATCTGGTCAATTTATTAGGAAAATGCCCATTACAAATACTCTCAAGGACCCAGGCTTTCTTTGTCAGAGGTTATTCCCTGAAATTCATACATGTACGTTCATGAATACATGTGCAACATCTGGGGCCGTATTCATAAAGCCACTTAAGTTGTTGCTATGCGGTTGCTAAGGCTAAATATCTATAAAGGAGATTCCCTACAACTTTGAAATTTAGTCTGGAGGAACAGTCTTACAAAGACTGTTCCTCCAGACCAAATTTCATAGTTGTAGGGAATCTCCTTCAAAGAAATTTAGCCTTAGCAACAGCATAGCAACCACTTGAGTCGTTTTATGAATACGGCACCTGATTCAGTCACCCTGACAGTCTGTGCCTTGTCTATAGGTTTGCAACAGCATCCAGATAATCAACCAATAGATTTTGTGGATATAAGCGAAGACTACAACTATATGCAACATCTTGATACTGGTGGACGTACCAAATACATAGAAGGGCAAAACCAAATGTATAAACCTTAAAAATTCTATAGGTATTGAGGCAGAAAGGTCTAACCAAACTGAGGATCCAGATCAGACTGCTTCTCCATTGTTTGCCACTGTTTGCAGATCCAGATCAGACTCCTCCTGACGGAGGTTATATGAATGAAAACAGAGCAATGCATTAAACAAAAATAGCCATCAGAGGAGATGGCAAATCCCCCGACCGAAGGCCCCCTGAGCCTTGGTAAACAGGGTGCACTTCAAAACGCATATAAATAGTATACTGTCATTCTTTTATGCTCCTTATTGACATTATCTGCTTAACAGATTAATGATTATCTAGAACTCAGACCAAACAAGTATGCCAAATTGCTAAACAGAGGAGGTAAAATCTCAAACAGCAATCATGTAGACAATGTATTACATATGATACAATCAACATTTCAAAACGTGTGATACAATCAACATTTCAAAACGTGTGAATAACTTCTAAAGTACAAGCCCTACAAATCTAATTTTAATTTTGAGCTCTCTAGTAAGTGAATTTGGACAAAGAATCCGAATCTGTAAAAGAAATTTTTTTGGGGGGGGGGGGGGGGGGGGGGGGGGGGGAGGGCGGAGGTCTCGGAAAAGTGAGAAAGCAAGAGTAGTCATTCTTGTATGAGACAAACTGTCATCATCTGATCTCCATATCTGTGAAGTATCATAAAAATATTTCAAAGGGTATTCAAGTTATGGAGCAGATACTAAATCACACCTAAAACCATCAAGGGGAAATAACTCGACAAATTAGAAAGCAAGAGTTGTCATTCTTGTTTGCGACACATCAGCATGACCTGTTCTACATAACTATGAAGTATCATAAAAATAGCCATCAGAGGAGATGGCAAATCCCCCGACCGAAGACCCCCATGGGCCTTGGTAAAAAGGGTGCACTTCAAAATACATATTAGTAATATATTGTCGTTCTTTTATGCTTCTGATTGACATTAACTGTTAACAGATGCATGATTATCTAACACTCAGACTAAAACAGTATGCTTGAATGCTAAAAAGAGGTAATATCTCAAACAGCCACCATATACACAAATGTATAGCATACAATACATTCAACTTTCAAAATGTGTGAATAACTTCTAAAGTACAAGCCCTACAAACCTAATTTTGAGCTCTCTAGTAAGTGAATTTGGACAAAGAATCCAAATCTGGAAAAAAAAAAAATTTTTTTTGGTGGGGGGGGGGGGGTGCAGGAGGGGGCACGGGAATGTGGAGGGGTAAGAGAGAGTTAGGAACACTGATAAGATATCACAGCATGATCATCAATATTCTAAAAGGTTCATGGTTATTAAAATTCTGGAGCTGGCCAGGGTTATACAGTTATGGAGCAGAGACTCAAACAGCAGCTCAAACTACCAAAGGGAAATAATTCACTAGGTCTAAAAGCAAGAGTTATCATTCATGTATGAGACAAATTGTCATGACCTGTTATGCATATCTGTGAAGTATCATGAAAATATTTCAAAAGGTATTCAAGCTATGGAGTGGACACTTAAAATCATAAAAGGGTAATAACTCCAAAAGTAAGAAAGCAAGAGTTGTCATTCTTGTTCGCGACACATCATCATGACCTGTTCTACATATCTGCGAAGTATCAAGAAAATATTCCAAAAGGTATTCAAGTTATAGAGCGGACACGAAATCACACCTAAAACCATCAAGGGGTATAACTCAAAAAGTAAGAAAGCAGGAGTTGTCTTTCTTGTTCACGACACATCGTCATGATCTGTTCTACATATCTGTGAAGTATCATGAAAATATTCCAAAAGGTATTCAAGTTATAGAGCGGACACAAAATCATACCTAAAATGATCAAGGGGAAATAACTCAAAAAGTAAGAAAGCAAGAGTTGTCATTCTTGTTCGCGACACACCGTCATGACCTGTTCTACAAATCTGTGAAGTATCATGAGAATATTCCAAAGGGTATTCTAGTTATAGAGCGGACACAAATCTGCCAAAAAATCACACCTAAAACTATCAAGGGGAAATAACTCAAAAAGTAAGAAAGCAAGAGTTGTCATTCTTGTTCGCGACACATCGTCATGACCTGTTCTACATTTCTGTGAAGTATCATGAAAATATTCCAAAGGGTATTGAAGTTACAGAGCGGACACGAATCTGCCAAAAAATCACCAAAGGGGAGATAATTCAAAAAGTACAATAGCAAGAGTTACCATTCTTGTACGCGACACATCGTCACGACCTGTTGTACATAACTGTGAAGTATCATGAAAATATTCCAAAAGGTATTCAAGTTACAGAGCGGACACGAAATCACACCTAAAACCATCAAGGGGTATAACTCAAAAAGTAAGAAAGTAGGAGTTGTCTTTCTTGTTAGCGACACATCGTCATGACCTGTTCTACATATCTGTGAAGTATCATGAAAATATTCCAAAAGGTATTCAAGTTATAGAGCGGACACGAAATCATACCTAAAATGATCAAGGGGAAATAACTCAAAAAGTAAGAAAGCAAGAGTTGTCATTCTTGTTCGCGACACACCGTCATGACCTGTTCTACAAATCTGTGAAGTATCATGAGAATATTCCAAAGGGTATTCTAGTTATAGAGCGGACACGAATCTGCCAAAAAATCACACCTAAAACTATCAAGGGGAAATAACTCAAAAAGTAAGAAAGCAAGAGTTGTCATTCTTGTTCGCAACACATCGTCATGACCTGTTCTACATTTCTGTGAAGTATCATGAAAATATTCCAAAGGGTATTGAAGTTACAGAGCGGACACGAATCTGCCAAAAAATCACCAAAGGGGAGATAATTCAAAAAGTACAATAGCAAGAGTTACCATTCTTGTACGCGACACATCGTCACGACCTGTTGTACATAACTGTGAAGTATCATGAAAATATTCCAAAGGGTATTCAAGATATAGAGCGGACAAAAAAATCACCAAAGGGGAGATAATTCAAAAAGTACAATAGCAAGAGTTACCATTCTTGTACGCGACACATCGTCACGACCTGTTGTACATAACTGTGAAGTATCATGAAAATATTCCAAAGGGTATTCAAGATATAGAGCGGACAAGAAAGTGTTTACGGACGGACGGACGGACGGACGGACGGATGCCAGGCTCATCGCTATATCCCCCGAACCTTTCGGTCGGGGGATAAAAATATTCCAAAGGGTATTCATGTTATGGAGCGGACACAAAATCACACCTAAAACCATCAAGGGGAAATAACTCAAAAAGTAAGAAAGCAAGAGTTGTCACTCTTATTTGTAACACATTGTCATGACCTGTTCTACATATCTGTGAAGTATCATGAAAATATTTCAAAAGGTATTCAAGTTATGGAGCGGACACTAATTCACACCTAAAACCATCAAGGGGAAATAACTCAAAAAGTAAGAAAGCAAGAGTTGTCATTCTTGTTCGCGACACATCGCCATGACCTGTTCTACATATCTGTGAAGTATCATGAAAATATTTCAAAGGGTATTCAAGTTGTGGAGCGGACACGAAATTACACCTAAATCATCAAGGGGAAATAACTCAAAAAGTAAGAAAGCAAGAGTTGTCATTCTTGTTCGCGACACATCGCCATGACCTGCTTTACATATCTGTGAAGTATCATGAAAATATTCCGAAGGGTATTCAAGTTACAGAGCGGACACGAATCTGCCAAAAATTCACCAAAGGGGAGATAACTAAAAAATTACAAAAGCAAGAGTTACCATTCTTGTTCGCGACACATCGCCATGACCTGTTCTACATAACTGTGAAGTATCATGAAATTATTCCAAACGGTATTCAAGATATGGAGCGGACAAGAAAATGTTTACGGACGGACAGACGGACGGACGGACAGACGGACGGACACCAGGCTCATCGCTATATCCCCCGAACCTTTCGGTCGGGGGATAAAAATTCAGCCACTTAATGAATCTAATGGAAGATGTAGGAGGAGTTGTGGGGACAAAGTTTGGAACAGATAGGACAGGGAGTTGGGTCAGACAGATGGGCAAACACACAATCTGTGAGGCTCATTAGTCCCTTTCTAAGTCCTGTGACAAAGAGATGTAAAACAGCCTTCTCATCCATCCATTCTTCACGGTAAAACTAAACTGTTCCATTTTAGGACAATTACAGTAAATTAGTTTAACTGTCCCAATGTTTAAATTTTATGATATTCCTCAAAATACTTGTATTCAGGGGGAATAAACCAGTTGAGAAACTGGTGTGATGTCCATTTAAACAGCATTATTAACAGAGAAATGAATTTATAGGTGTGAGAAAATCACATTTTCCACATTGTAAGAATTTCAGGTAGCATCTTACTTATAATTCCAGAGGAGCACAGCATACATTGTATGCCATGCTCCTCTCATAAGTGAGATGATGCCATAGATCTGTTACCATAACCATAGCAACGATGGAATTACTTAGTACCTTGGCAAGATGACATGTTCATGATGTCACTTTAACATCAATATGAACTCTTAGTTTCTATGGTAACAGATATATGACATCATTGGTTCTACAGCATGGCAAACAATGTATGCCATGCTTTGCCAATTTCTCAATGACATAACAAAATGAAAGTTTCAGATTTTGTCAAACAAATAATTATTCACATGTCATTTAATTCCATGTTTATTATGGTAACAGCATCTTCACTGTATAAGGGAGTTTACAAATCATTTAAACAAATGCCAAGAATTTGTGTTTTATTTTATATTCCATCATTTTATACAAGGAAATAAATCATAAATAACAAGAAACAACTGGTGTGACTAAAAGCAACAATTGGTGTGACTAAATGCAACAATCATGTAAACAAAATTGATCATAATGACTAAAATGTATTTTGACATACGGTACCTTTAATATAATAGACACATTATAAAGGGGTACCCTAAAATTGCCAAGTGAAAAACTGAAGAAAAAAAAATCTACTTGGGCTCAGTTATTCAAAACCATCAACCTCGTTAATTAACGAAATGTTAAATTTTTAATTGGACTGTAACATATATGCTGCCATTTTTTTTTGCCGAAAAAAGTAAGGAGCTGCTCACATTTTTCCAGCAAAATAAATATTTTTGCACTTGATTAGACTAAACGAATCCTTGGCTAACAACTTATTACCCTTACATGCTTTTAACAATCAGGTCCACAGAGCTCTAGATAAAAGGGAGTATTTGATGATAACTAAGGATAATTTTTCTTATTTCTCATTGAAACCATATGCTGTGACCCCTCATCTGAACCGTCTCGTCGAGACGGTTCAGATGAGGGGTCACAGCATATGTTTTTATGCAGAATTAACAAAAATTATCCCAAATTATCACCAAACACTCCCTCTTATCTAGAGCTCTGGGTCCAGATTGTAAAGTTCATAAGTATCCTCTATTTCTTACTGGTGAGAAAGTGACAAAAGTGTCATCAAGTCCAAGATGTTGTCTAAATAGTGAACAGTACCAGCCGTAAACAGACTGTTCCCTGTGAGCACTCTGGGCACAATTGTTAAAGCACTGTTGGTGTAACAAACTTGAAAGTCACTGTTCCCTATGAGCGCTCTTCGCCAAGCTGTTCAAAGCATCATGGAGCAGCTGTAGTGTAGTGGATAACACTCCGGACTACCAATCCAGGGGTCGCAAGATCGATCCCCCGCTTCTCCGGTCTTTTGGTTGAGACTTTAAACCGAGGTCTCCATATGACCTCGTTGTTGGTGGGACGTTAAACCCGAGTTCACTCACTCACTCAAAGCATCATTAGCTTAATGAGTCATTAGTCAAGGATTCGTTATGTTTTTTAGCACACAAAAAAAAATCAAAAGTGCTGATATTTTTTTGCCAAAAAATGTGAGGAGCTTTTGCAAGTGCAAAAGCTCCTCACCTTTTCTGGCAAAAAAGCCAATGTTTTTTGTGTACAGTATAAAAGTAAATTTACATCTTCTCAACTAAGGATGTTGTTAGTTTTGAATGACAGGGCCCTGAACTTGGTCAGTAATGTTTTCTCTTACACATATTTCTTCCCTAGTATCTATATTTATTACATATCAGCATATATTAAATAAGGTCCTTTTCTTGTTTCATAAGCTCAAAATATTACCACAGAAAATAATAAATAAATATGCATGTATTAATAACAGCACAATCTTATACAATATTTTGAGTAAGAAGCATAAATCAATCAGTGAAATGGCAAGCCAAGTGCACAGTTAGTTTCAGCTTCAAAACTTGGTTTCAGTTTCTTCTCCTGAACAAACCCCAAACATCTAGAATCCCCTCCAAAAGACCAAAACAAACCCTAACTAAAAACCTAGATCCATCTTCAGAGGAAGATCTATATTTTGGGGATTTTTTTGGGGGGAGAGCAAAAAAAAAATCCTCTTATAGCAGAATATATTACCAAGACTGATTCAGGTATTTCAGGTGTTCTATAAAGGGAAAAACCCTCTCTTATAGCCAAACTGTTACACTGTTACTGCAGTAGATTTACCCTGGTATCATTAACTTCCACAGAACCCCGATCAGACAAGTAACTTAACATAATTTGGGATATTTTACCTTAACTGGCCATAACAACATGTAAGCAGGGAACAACATGTGTTTTATGGACAAAGGGCTCACTAAAACATGTTGTACCGACTCAACAGAATTGCTTGACCAACACAGACTAAATAAGAGGCCACGGCAACAACATAGTTATGTCTTACTGAATTTTTGTTTTAAAAATCTCAAAATTATCACCAAAATACTCCCCTTATATGGAGATGTCTTATTATAAACTGACTGTTTCAATGTACATTAACCCTTTTTTGACCAGTGGACTTGTCCATTCTTATCATTCAGATAATCCCATTACTAGTTTTAGGGGTTTCTGGTGAATATTTTCACTTTTATTGTACTTTGCATAGAAATTCCTGTAAGCAAACAATGAAGACCCTGATCAGACGCCGCGTTTTGCGGCGTCTGAACTGGGTCTGCACTGTTTGCATAATGTCCCCAAAACGGGTATTCGGTCTAAAAAGGGTTAAACTTGTTAAAAACCAAAGCACCATTTTATATGAACCAAAAATAAGTACCCATAACATGTAAGCTGTGATGTGTAAAGATGATACTTAACATATGCAAGCAGTGAACCCTGATACTGGCCTGCACAGTCCTGCAAAATCTGACTAGGGCTTAACTGTTCACTAACAACATGAACTGACTCGACAGAATCTGCAGACACACAATAAATGCTCTAAATAGACTCAATAGATTCAGAAACTGGTTTGAAGTTAGCCTGACATGGCTTACATAATGAAAACACACAAATAAACAAGGTCACTGTTTTGCCTCCCACAGTTTCTTCAATGAAGTCCAGGGGCCATAATCATAAAACCACTTAAGTCGTTCCTAAGCTGTTGCTAAGGCTAAATTTCTATGAAGGAGATTTCCTACAACTAAGAAATTTGCTCTGGAGGAACAGTCTTTTTCAGACTGTTCCCCCAGAGCAAATTTCATAGCTGTAGGGAATCTCCTGCATAGAAATTTAGCCTTAGCAACAGCATAGCAACCACTTAAGTCATTTTATAAAAATGGCGCCAGTAGCTCAAAACATATTTTCTAGCTTACAAAATCTATATCTAGAATTCAACTTGTCATTGCCATTTGTTGATCCGTTTCCATGGTAATCTAAGAAGATTAACACCATGCATTTTGTTATGAAATAAATGCCACAAAATAATTCAAATAATTTATTAGGACATCTGATTTTCAGATGTTTAACTTTTAATTTATGGATGGATGGCTTGCAATTTTAAGTCCTTTTTAACAGCATTTCAGTCATATCAGGATAACAGGCGGATGATAATGATAGCTGTGTGCAATGGAACCCGTTTACGATTGAGAGATACCAGGAGGAGGCTCACACACATGACTGCTAGATCAGCAGGCCAGCACTTAGCCTACAGAGCTACTGGGGCTCCTAACTTTTAATTTCAACTAGCTGTTGTGTGCCTTTGTGATTCATTGTTGCAGGCCAGGTTAAGATTATTTGAACTACTCAAACACTTGTGAAATACATATGCATTCCCATTTTACAATGGTTTTATGTAATGGAATTAAACGGTAACACAAAAGATAAACTTCAAGCATAATCCAAATAAGGTTGTGGCTCAGATATGATAAAACCAGTGACACACAATAATGTTGCTTAATAGAGGCGCAAACAGCTTACGCTGGTCAATAACTGTTGCATGTTCCTGTTCTAATTCTCGACTTCATATATTATGCTTATTTGGAGACCACAACAGCACCAATAGTTTGAAGTGCTTGAATATTGGGACACCTAAAAACCATAAATTTTCCATTTGGAACAAATGGAAAATTTATGGTTTTTAGGTGTCCCAATACTTAAGCACTTTAGGGTGTTTTGTTCTAAACCACAAGATATCTCCCTTTGAAAAAATGGCGGAAACACATAGAGGTGTTCCAAACACTTTAAAGATATGCCAAAAGCCATCTGTGGCTTTTCCATCAGAAAACTTTCGAGAGCAAAAAAATTTCCAGAATAGCAAGCTACCCCACAACCTATGCTTTCTTGCCATTACTGTGTGACCCCTCCCTATGATCACCTCATCAAGGCAATTCTGAGATGTCATAATATATGAGCCGCAACACGAGAAAACCAACAAAGTGGTAGTGCGTAAAGCACAGACTCAGATCAGCCTGGGCAACTGCCCAGTATCATCAGACTCTTCCCAAAGCCCTTAAAGGGTAGCTAAGGATCTAAGCTACCTCCATGCAGACAGTGAAGACTCTGATCAGACTGGACGGATGCCCAGGCTGATCTGAGTCTGCGCTGGGCGCAAAACCACTTTGTTGGTTTTCTCGTGTCGTGGCTCAAGTATGTTTTATATTGAAAAAAAAATGTGACAAAATTTACCCCAAAATTATCATCAACAACAGACATATGTTGACTCTCTCCGAAATATTCAACATCCTGTAAAATTCTAAAAATTGGGACACCCAAAGAAATTACCGTAATTGTCTTTAACAGTTTAATTTTACAATACAGTAAGGCATCAAAATAATGCAAATGTTATGGCAAACAGTCTGATCTACGTCTGCATTGTTTGCTCACACCTATCTGTCCCAACTTAGAATTTTTTAGGTAGCTGTCACAGTTTAAATATTATCCGTGCTACTGAAGTTACCACGTCATAACAGTAAAATTTCTAAATACAGTCCAACCTGTATTAAGCAGGCACCTAAGGGATAATCAAAATCTGCTTGCTTAAGACAGGTGCTTGCTGAATACAGGTACATTTCAATGTATTTGCCGGTTTGGGGAACTGAATACATGCTTGCTTAATACAAGTTGCTTGCTTAATACAGGTGGCCACTAAGACCGGTTTTACTGTATAAATATTGTGCAAGACAGGTCTGAAAATACGGCCGGACCAAGACAAGACTGCTCCTGTCCTCGTTCTGTCTGGCATTCCAATTGCATCTTTTCGTCCATCAAAAAAAAAAAAAGGATTCAAGTTTTAAGAACTGTAGTTGTTCCAATTCTCAAAATGAATGTCTCATGAGGCTCGGCAGAACAGATTCATGGCTGCACCTCAAAGCACCGAGTCCTTCCATGTTCAATTTCTTATTTATCATATGACATCGCGTCTGAGAGTGTAATAAAACCATGCATTAAAAATGATAATCAACCAGTGGATCAAATATGCAAATTACGTCATTACATTATGCATTGACTTCCATAAAAACTTTGCCTTTTCTAATGGGGAAATCGTAACGTTTTAGTGCAAAATTTGCAAATAAAATGCAAGTTAGTGTCATATGATAAATAGAATCTTGCACTGGTGCTCCTGTATTATTGAATTTATTAAACTCGTTGGGGGAAAACAGATAAGATGCTCGGCATAGCCTCTCATCTTATCTTTTTCCCCAACTCGTTTATTAAATTCAATAATACATCAGCACTCATGTAGGATCCACTATTTCAAATAGTCTTAACAGAGCATCAAGAGAGGCTCAATGGAGTGTCTATGGCTGCACGTACGGATGCATGATGTCTGTCCATCATTTTTTACAATAGTCATAATGATTATTTTAGGTGTCCCAATTTTAATAATTTATGGTATCTAAACATTATCTCAGTATAAATTCTCAATAATACTTGCCACTATATAACTAAAAGATTCCAGTATAAATACATGTTTTTGATGTTACCGTTGAACACATCATTTAGCTAGACCCATTCCCAGCAGGCACATGACGTCATGACGTCGATGCAACATGATGTCGATTAACGTCGGTGTGACGTCAATAAGACGTCATTTGTCTGCTGGGATGTTACAGTTGAACAGCTTATGGTAACCATCAGAGTTTAAAAGACTTCATGTGACTGGAATTACTACCCAATACACAGCTTACCTAGTCCCCTGTCACACAACTATTTAACATTATTTCAGTAATAATACTCATTAGTACTCAGAATTATTTAATGTAAACATCACAGTATAAATACACTTCATGTTATCGAAGTTACCATCGTACACACTTTTAATAGACCCATGTTACAGTTGAACAGCTAAAAGGGATATTTTGTAATATAATTTCTGTAATTTTCTTTATTTCTCTATATGAGTCGCAACACGACAAAACCAACAAAGTGGTTGTGCGCCCAGTGCAGACTCAGATCAGCCTGGGCATCTGCCCAGTCTGATCAGACTCTTCACTAATCACTTAAAGAGAAGCTAAGGTCTTTGCTATTTACATGTGGACAGCGAAGAGTCTGATCAGACTGGGTGGATGCCCAGGCTGATCCGAGTCTGTGCTGGGTGCACAACCACTTTGTTGGTTTTCTCGTGTTGCGGCTCATATGTTGTGGGTACTCTTTAGAATCACCTCAATGAGGTGATTCTAATAAGTATCCACAGCAAATGTCTGACAGGGCATTTTGAAAATTTTCACTAAATTACCACAAAATGTCCCTATTATATTTTCCACTAAATTTTTCCCTAAATTATCTCACAGTATCCCTACAATCTGTTCCACCAAAACATTACAATAATACATGTAATTCAACAAAAACATCACAGAATAAATACTCCTCGAGTTATACACACAGGTAACAAAACAAGTCCAAACAGAATCACATTTCTTAATAATGCCTTCCACTCTTGCGGAACCGCGTATTTTGTCAAAGTATGAGTTATCTTTGATATTTCATGACTAATACAGATAAATATAAAGCTTGTTAATATCACATTTAGCACTGGATAGCTGGGGATGAGCACCAGAACACCGTGAGTGTCGGCAGCTAGCCATATATGGTACTGGGAAATGAATAACTGAAATAGAAAACAGGGAAAGTTATATGATCTTTAAATGTATGTATTAAAAGCATTTTCAAACATGTGAGATGCAAACAGAAAAGTCTGTCATGAGGGTCACTGTTAGGCGTCTGGAGGCTTTTCGAATGATACAGAACTGTGATCCTCAGGGACAGATTTTTCTATCTGCAGCTCATACTCATGATAGATTCTTTTTCTTGCATGCCTTTTGATCAATAATGTTTGGTTTTAAATGCATTTTAATTGCTAAAATAAGCAATTGTAGCCTTTTAGAGGTACTTAATTTTGAAAGAAGTTAATACTATCAATGACCAACTTAGATTCTTTACATTAAAGTCTGACATGGTTTAAACTGATGTAATTTTGCCTTCTTCGTGACGTCATGAAGAAGGCAAAATTACATCAGTTTATACCATGTCAGACTTTACTTGACAACATAAGTTAGTGACCTCCTATACAACCAATTCATTGACTGCATGTGATCTTTGTATACCTTTTGCTGGTCCTGGGTTAGATAACATGGTTGAGATAACTGTCAGTACAAGTAAAACACAGAAACCTTTACATGGTGTGCAAGAAATTTTCATTTGGATATAATCAAAGTGGGAAGTCCTATTTACATTGAAATTCTCTATCTTTATAGCAACAGTTTATATACAAAGGCAAAGGTAGTCGAAAGTTAACTTTTGTGACTTCCTGTTCACTTCTGTGGATAGCAAAGCCTTTCTAAATTCTTAAACAGAAGGATCTGCTTCTTGGGGAGCAAATTTATTTCCTTTAAGAGTTGATCCTCCTTGAGATGAGAGACAAAATTGAAAAACACAGAATTGCTTTCTCCACAAGTATAGCCATTCACCATTACAAAGAATACCTACCTCTAAAGATATTCTACCAAACCAAGCAAAGAAGGAGCTGTATCTGGCTCTTATCCAGCCAAGGACATTACGTAATAAAACATAGGAAACAATCTGAAATAGCAGAAAAAGTATCCGTTTCAGCAAATTAATCCTTAAGGCTCCAAACAGCAGAATGATAACAAAATTTACGTTCGCAAAATTTCAAAAACCTGTTTCCTCCAAGGTGTATACCTTGCAAAATATAGGAAACAACATGGAATAGCTGGAAAAGTGTCAATTTCAGCAAATTAAGTCCTTATGCGCCAAAAAGCTGACAACAAAATTTACGTGTGCAAAATTTTAAAGGAATGTTGTTTTATCCCAGCTATATCATTGAGAATTCAATGTCTAGAAGGCAAACAATGTAGATAGTCAAGTCACTTTAGAATGACATTTGATAAAGAAGCAAAATCCCTTTGGAAGTCATATTAACTGGCACTGAAATGCATTTTATTCTGAAGCAGGATATTTTATAACAGCAAACTTCAGTCTGACATCCAATCAATGGGAATGAATTCTGCCCTTATAAAAAGGATTCATGGTAATTTCAGCTCATATGTTATGTCCATCATTAGAACCACTTATTACAGGCACAGAGCTCCAGATAAGAGAGGGTATTGAGGATAATTCAAAGATAATTTTTCTCATTTCTCAACGAAAACATATGTTGTGACCCCTTATTAGAACCGTCTCGCCGAGACGATTCTAATGAGGGGGTCATAATATATGTTTTTGTTGAGAAATGTGGAAAATTATCCCTAAGTTATCCCTGTTACCCCTTCTTATCTGGAGCTCTGTAGGCAGTTCAAATGAGAGAATGGAGTGCTCCAGATAATAATGGGTAACAAGACCTGTCCGCGTACCGGATAGCTCACCTGCAGCGCATTGCCCATCACATAAAAAAACTTTAACCAAAACATCCATTTCGGACGCCGACGCGGACGCTGACGCGGACGCCGACGCCAGGGTGACAACAATAGCTCTTCCTGAACTTTCGTTCAGGCGAGCTAAAAAGGATAATTCAGGGATAAGTTTCCCTTCTGTGTATCACCATATTTGTGTTTCCTCATTTGAACTGTATCACTGAGACAGTTCTAATGAGGGGTCACAACATATGTTTTTTAAAAAGAATAAGAAAATTTTTCTCAGAATTATTCTCAAAACTCCACCTTATCTGGAGCTCTGATTCTAAGCAGCGTGGTCTGATCAAGACCACATGTTCAGCTTAAGGAGCAGTCTGATTCTGGTCTGTAATGTTTCATTAGACAGACTGCTCAAGCATGAAGAGTAAACAATAAAATTTTCTAATACTTACAGGTATGAAAGTAATATAAGAATGAACACTATTACACTCATGTTTATTTCTACACAACAGGGAAAATCCTGTATAACTCTGAAATAGAACAGAATGAAAATAATATACACAATTTTACAGATGACAAACATAGATTTTTTTTATCTGGATACTATGAAGCATGTATAATTTTGCTAGGAATTTCTATGCACATGTGTAATAAGCCTGCAATCCCATTTCAACCTGAAAATTATAAATTCAGGCTTCTAAACATGTTGGTCAAAACTTGACAATGCTCTTTGACTCACATGTAAGTAAACATATTTTTTTGTGCAGAACACAACTTTTGGTATATAAAAGCAACTTAACTGGTGAGTTAGCACAAACTCCTACAAGTGACAGAATGCAAACTTTGGTTTGGCCACTTTCAGGAGTTTTGTAAGGATCTTTTTCAAAGTTGTTTTTTTTTTTATACTAATAACTTTACACACATAACTATGCCCTGTCTCTCCACATAACTGCCTTGTCTCTCCACAAAACTATGCCATGCTTCTCCATATAACTATGTCACATCTCTCCACATAACTATGTCCTGTCTCTCCACATAACTATGCCATGCTTCTCCACAAAACTATGCCATGCTTCTCCACGTAACAATGTCCTATCTCTCCACATAACTATGCCATGCTTCTCCACAAAACTATGCCATGCTTCTCCACGTAACAATGTCCTATCTCTCCACATAACTATGCCACAGCTCTCCACAAAACTATGCAATGCTTCTCCACGTAACAATGTCCTATCTCTCCACATAACTATGCCACAGCTCTCCACAAAACTATGCCATGCTTCTCCACATAACTATGTCCTATCTCTCCACATAACTATGCCACAGCTCTCCACAAAACTATGCCATGCTTCTCCATGTAACAATGTCCTATCTCTCCACATAACTATGCCACAGCTCTCCACAAAACTATGCCATGCTTCTCCATGTAACAATGTCCTATCTCTCCACATAACTATGCCACAGCTCTCCACAAAACTATGCCATGCTTCTCCACGTAACAATGTCCTATCTCTCCACATAACTATGCCACAGCTCTCCACAAAACTATGCCATGCTTCTCCACGTAACAATGTCCTATCTCTCCACATAACTATGCCACAGCTCTCCACAAAACTATGCCATGCTTCTCCACGTAACAATGTCCTATCTCTCCACATAACTATGCCACAGCTCTCCACAAAACTATGCCATGCTTCTCCATGTAACAATGTCCTATCTCTCCACATAACTATGCCACAGCTCTCCACAAAACTATGCAATGCTTCTCCATGTAACAATGTCCTATCTCTCCACATAACTATGCCACAGCTCTCCACAAAACTATGCAATGCTTCTCCACGTAACAATGTCCTATCTCTCCACATAACTATGCCACAGCTCTCCACAAAACTATGCAATGCTTCTCCATGTAACAATGTCCTATCTCTCCACATAACTATGCCACAGCTCTCCACAAAACTATGCCATGCTTCTCCACGTAACAATGTCCTATCTCTCCACATAACTATGCCACAGCTCTCCACAAAACTATGCCATGCTTCTCCACGTAACAATGTCCTATCTCTCCACATAACTATGCCACAGCTCTCCACAAAACTATGCCATGCTTCTCCACGTAACAATGTCCTATCTCTCCACATAACTATGCCATGCTTCTCCACAAAACTATGCCATGCTTCTCCACGTAACAATGTCCTATCTCTCCACATAACTATGCCACAGCTCTCCACAAAACTATGCCATGCTTCTCCACGTAACAATGTCCTATCTCTCCACATAACTATGCCACAGCTCTCCACAAAACTATGCCATGCTTCTCCACGTAACAATGTCCTATCTCTCCACATAACTATGCCACAGCTCTCCACAAAACTATGCCATGCTTCTCCACGTAACAATGTCCTATCTCTCCACATAACTATGCCACAGCTCTCCACAAAACTATGCCATGCTTCTCCATGTAACAATGTCCTATCTCTCCACATAACTATGCCACAGCTCTCCACAAAACTATGCCATGCTTCTCCATGTAACAATGTCCTATCTCTCCACATAACTATGCCACAGCTCTCCACAAAACTATGCCATGCTTCTCCATGTAACAATGTCCTATCTCTCCACATAACTATGCCACAGCTCTCCACAAAACTATGCCATGCTTCTCCATGTAACAATGTCCTATCTCTCCACATAACTATGCCACAGCTCTCCACAAAACTATGCCATGCTTCTCCACGTAACTATGTCCTATCTCTCCACATAACTATGCCACAGCTCTCAACAAAACTATGCCATGCTTCTCCATGTAACAATGTCCTATCTCTCCACATAACTATGCCACAGCTCTCCACAAAACTATGCCATGCTTCTCCATGTAACAATGTCCTATCTCTCCACATAACTATGCCACAGCTCTCCACAAAACTATGCCATGCTTCTCCATGTAACAATGTCCTATCTCTCCACATAACTATGCCACAGCTCTTCACAAAACTATGCCATGCTTCTCCATGTAACAATGTCCTATCTCTCCACATAACTATGCCACAGCTCTCCACAAAACTATGCCATGCTTCTCCACGTAACAATGTCCTATCTCTCCACATAACTATGCCACAGCTCTCCACAAAACTATGCCATGCTTCTCCACGTAACAATGTCCTATCTCTCCACATAACTATGCCATGCTTCTCCACAAAACTATGCCATGCTTCTCCACGTAACAATGTCCTATCTCTCCACATAACTATGCCACAGCTCTCCACAAAACTATGCCATGCTTCTCCACGTAACAATGTCCTATCTCTCCACATAACTATGCCACAGCTCTCCACAAAACTATGCCATGCTTCTCCACGTAACAATGTCCTATCTCTCCACATAACTATGCCACAGCTCTCCACAAAACTATGCCATGCTTCTCCACGTAACAATGTCCTATCTCTCCACATAACTATGCCACAGCTCTCCACAAAACTATGCCATGCTTCTCCATGTAACAATGTCCTATCTCTCCACATAACTATGCCACAGCTCTCCACAAAACTATGCCATGCTTCTCCATGTAACAATGTCCTATCTCTCCACATAACTATGCCACAGCTCTCCACAAAACTATGCCATGCTTCTCCACGTAACAATGTCCTATCTCTCCACATAACTATGCCACAGCTCTCCACAAAACTATGCCATGCTTCTCCATGTAACAATGTCCTATCTCTCAACATAACTATGCCACAGCTCTCCACAAAACTATGCCATGCTTCTCCACGTAACAATGTCCTATCTCTCCACATAACTATGCCACAGCTCTCCACAAAACTATGCCATGCTTCTCCACGTAACAATGTCCTATCTCTCCACATAACTATGCCACAGCTCTCCACAAAACTATGCAATGCTTCTCCACGTAACAATGTCCTATCTCTCCACATAACTATGCCACAGCTCTCCACAAAACTATGCCATGCTTCTCCACGTAACAATGTCCTATCTCTCCACATAACTATGCCACAGCTCTCCACAAAACTATGCCACATCTCTCCAGACAAGCATGCAATGTCTCTCCACACAACTATGCCACATCTCTCCACATAAGCATACCATGTCTATCCACAAATGAATGCAGCATTTCTTAGTATATTTAAACCAAACCTGTATAGATACCTTTTATTGCAGCAAGTGTGATGTCGCTGATCTAACTAAAGAGCATTACGAAAAGCTTCTCTTTGAGTAAAAGTTTTTATGAAAGTAATAGAATATAATGCCAGATGTAACAGCTATTATTATTTGGGTCGGCCATTCTGTCATGGATTTAGTCCCTTAATCAACATGTAGATCACCTTAAGATATTTGAAACTTACCCCAATGCCTAACACACCAGCCCCCAGCAGACCCCATGAGATTCCAGTAGAAAACAGATTGTCTTTGTTATTATCTGACACAACACCATAGCGCTTAAGTAGTAACAGTCCAAATGCAAATATCATACCGTAAATTACAGTCTGAAAAAGATGGAATGAGAGGTACATATCAATAATGAACAGAGATAGTACTCAAGAAACTATAATTCCAACACTAAAAGTGACAAAAAAGACAGCTGAATTTGCAAACAGCGTAGCTCCAGATGAGGGGGCTCATCATGAGCCACCTCATCAGGATCTCATAGTTTGCCCTCTAGTCTTTGAATTTTGTCTTGGACAAAGCACTTTTTTTAAATTTTGCAGACGTAAAATTTGTTGTCTGCCTTTTTGCACTTTAAGGATTTACAACGACTTGAACTGTCTCAAATTTGCAAGAAATATTTTTAGGAATAACAAGAGCTGAACTCGATGATAATGTGACACAGACCTCAACTCAATAGTGAGCTCAGTAGCTCTTCCTTTGCTATCATACATGGAACTAAAAACAAATGCATTAACTTTACAACAATGGGGGGGGGGGATGCGATGGTGCTGCATGTAACTTCCAGTGCCGGGGCGTCCTACTGATTTGGATTATATTAGGATAAGGGCTTACTGTGCTTGCAGTGGGTGCGGGTTGTTTGGACATTTTTCTCTCGTCTATCATTTCTCTCTTATTTCTCTCTCTCTGGGAGACAGCCCAATATAGACTGAAATACTGTCTCAAAGGGCCGTTAAACCAAAATAAATCAATCAATCAATCTATGTCTCAGGCATCTTGAGAGTGGAAAGTGGACAAAGTTTCAGATAAGGTGGCGTTCTGTGGATAATTCTGAGATATAATTCTTACTTCTCAATGAAAACATGTTGTGACCCCACATTAGAACTGTCTCTGTGAGACAGTTCTAATGTGGGGTCACAACATATATTTGTCTCTGTGAGACAGTTCTAATGAATGGTCACAACATATGTTTGTCTCTGTGAGACAGTTCTAATGAGAGGTCACAACATATATTTGTCTCTGTGAGACAGTTCTAATGAGAGGTCACAACATATGTTTGTCTCTGTGAGACAGTTCTAATGAGAGGTCACAACATATTCTTGTCTCTGTGAGACAGTTCTAATGAAGGGTCACAACATATGTTTGTCTCTGTGAGACAGTTCTAATGAGGGGTCACAACATATGTTTGTCTCTGTGGGACAGTTCTAATGTGGGGTCACAACATATGTCTCTGGAGACAGTTCTAATGTGGGGTCACAACATATGTTTGTCTCTGTGAGACACTTCTAATGTGGGGTCACAACATATGTCTCTGTGAGACAGTTCTAATGTGGGGTCACAACATGTCTCTGTGAGACAGTTCTAATGTGGGGTCACAACATTTATTTGTCTCTGTGAGACAGTTCTTATGTGGGGTCACAACATAAGTTTGTCTCTGTGAAACAGTTCTTATGAAGGGTCACAACATGTTTTTATGCAGAAACATAAAAAAACTTTAACATAAAACTTTAAAGTGTGATGCCCACGCCAACGCCCACGCCGACACTGATGTCCAAGTGACAAAAATAGCTCTCTGTACTTTCGTACAGGCGAGCTAAAAATAACTCTAAATTATCTCTGTGACCCACTCATATCTGAAGTACAGTAGCTATACTCACGTATCTATCTAACTGCCATCTGAATCTCCATTCATGTATAGAATCATCAGACGTTACAAATAAAGCTTTAAACGGCCGAGTTAAAAATATCTTCTCAAAGAATACCTGGAAAATAAGGCATAAATTAATCAAATCTATTCAGCATTTCTTCGCAAGGGAAGTTATTCATGATAATATTTGTCTATATCCCTCTTTATTTCAAATTTTCAACCTCCTGGCCTTAATCAAAAAGAATCAAAACTAAAATCAAACTGCATTTATCACAGCTGCACCTCCATTACATTTTAGAATCAATACTAAAATCAAACATGCTTCACAGTTGCACCTCCATTACATTTTAAAATCAATACTAAAATCAAACATGCTTCACAGCTGCACCTCCATTACATTTTAAATTCAATACTAAAATCAAACATGCTTCACAGCTGCACCTCCATTACATTTTAGAATCAATACTAAAATCAAACATGCTTCACAGCTCACCTCCATTACATTTTAAATTCAATACTAAAATCAAACATGCTTCACAGTTGCACCTCCATTACATTTCAAAATGCAATGGAGATGCAACTGTGAAACATGTAGTTTGATTTTAGTACTGATTCTTCATGATAAAGGCCAGGAGGCCAAAATGTTGGAATAAAGAGTAATTTAGAATAATACTGTCATAAATTAATCGATTGACATTTGAGTCCTTTTACTTACATTAAGACTGAACTATAATGCTCCTAAGATGTATAGGTATATCTCCACGTTTTCCAACCACTTTAACTAAAGAGAACAACTATTCTGACTTCCTGTCTCTTTCCTTGGAAGGTTTGGACAGCACAGCTCTTTCAAATGGTGTCTCTTTCAAAGACATGATTCTTGTTTATTGGGCGTCATAATCCTATTATGCAACAGTCCAGTGACACTGCTGTTTCATCAAAGGAAAATCCCTATCTCACATGGGTAATGACATAACAGGGTCTTAAAACAATTACAGAGTGGTACCACTTTTTGGCTTACTTCACCTGCCCTATGAAGTTTCTCCAAGGGAAACAAATTCTTTTCTTCAAGACTTGACAGCTCTGTACAACATAGGAAACTAAACATCACATAGATGGAGTTCTATCAGGGGCCAGGTCTCCACAAAAACTTGCTATATCATGTGTTCAGACAGTTCCAGTGAGAGGCTATAAAGCCTGTGTTCACACAGAAATAATTACTTTTGCCATTCACTTAGTAGTAGTATTTCAATTCTCATATCGACGTTACCCCCGCACCTCAGCGGAACCAATCCATAGCCGCGGTAACGGGGCGCCGAGTGTCCGTCCGTTGCCATTCACTTCCCTCAATAGAACTTATTTGGAGCACCTGCTGATGAACCACAGTTGTCATGAGGTGAAACTGATATTGTAATAACTGAGCCATTTGGCTGGAGGTCATAGCATTCTAATGACTTTCAGCTTTGGTAACGGCTGTTAAACAGCATCACAAAAGATGACTGCTACATTTCATTGTATTAATAATTTTAGGTATTTTTTTTCAATTTACCAGTTGTAATTTTTTGAAGCATATATGGCTAAAAATCAGGTAAAAATATTGAATTGTAATTATACTCTTCGATGTTCGTAAGGTATTGAAGCTAGTTATCCTTGCCAGAATTCATGATATGTTTCAAGTTTCATGCAATTTAGCTCCTCCCACTGGCTCCATCTGCCAATGAACACCAAAAAGTAATTCTTAAACAAGCAAGGTTATCCCAGAATACCATAAACTCCATCACCTGGGGCTTTGTCTTACCTCGGATAAAAAGAAAAGAGAGATAACAGTAACCAGAATAACAAACTTCATCACCATCAGGAAATAATGCCAGACTTTCTCTGAAAAACAAAAAAACCCACCAAAGACAATTATATTTTATATGGGGATATCATCTTTTGTGACATTTTTATAACAGGAAACACTTCCTGTTGGCTTCCATTGCTGACAAGGCCCTTCTAAAATGCAATCTACTCTTAAAGGATGCTCGATATGGTAAGGAAGAATCATCTTTGCCACAACTGGAATGGCAAACAGAGTATATCCTGAATAATGACCTGGTTATATATACATAATCAAACCTGTCTTAAGCAGGCACCCTAGGGAAGGGCCAAAACTACTTGCTTAAGGCAGGAGCTTGCTTAATACAGGTTACTTTACAATGAAAATGTTGTTTTGGGGTATGCAATTTTGACCTTTGAAGACAGTTTTTGCTTAAAAGAGGTAGCCTTTAAGGTAAGTTTGACTGTAAACGCTCAAAATAAAGAAATGTAAATGTTTACCATCTGCAGTTTTTTCTGAGACTTGTGGCCAGGCTACCATGGTAACATACATCACAATAAACCAGAAGGAGACTAGTGGAACAAAATAGTAAAACTGGTAGGGTCTGTTCATGACAAAACATAGTGTAACCACCAGTAGGTTTAGGCGAAATAAAACCTGAAAATATAAAATAGTTCATTATCAACGCAAAGGTCAAGATAATGTGAGGTTTTGGAATAATTCTAGGGTAATTTATCTTATTTCTGAAGTAAACCCTATGTTGTGGCCCCTCATTAGGATCATCTCAGAGAGACAACCTAAGTTTTTATGGAGCAATATAGAAAATCATCCCCAAATTATCACTGTTACCCCTTAATATAAACAGCATTGATGTTCTCAGGTAATCAATCATGCTTGCCTTTGCACTCTATGCTTCAAAAACAAAATACCATTTTTTTACTGTACAAATGAATTTTTTTCTGTGGTGGGAGGTGTGGAGGGTGCAGCAGAGGTGTATCAGCTTATTTTTTGCAATGTTTTGGCAGCAATTATTCATGAAGTAAATATTGTTGCATAAAAAGTATCTCAAGGAATGCTGAAAGAGGGAACTCTGATCTGCATGGACAATCTATGAATCATTAAGGATCTAAAGTGTAAAATTAGATGACTGAATAGTTTGCACAGATGCCCAGACTGATTTGAGTATCATATTGGCTGTAATTAGCACAGTTGTGATAATAAGCACACACCTAATGTGCTTTTGAGAAGCATAATTTTTGTCTCTTTAACAGCACATAGACTGACAACACAGTTCCCTCCAAAATGTCATATTTCACCTGTTAAGTTTCAGAGACAACTTTACTTTCACCCAGTATTTGATCTGTTTATGCAAACTAGTGTGAGGCAAATTAGCCCAAACATCAGTTTGTATGTGCCTGTGCATTAAATACAATGACTCTTTAATAATTAATTCTTAAGGCAATAATGAAATTTCTATGTACAATGTACACTTATGTTGGTAAATGCGTTTTGTTTCTCCATTAATTATGGTCCTGTCAAATTAAGCAGGTAAACTTCAAAAAGAGGCCAAAACTTTGGTCATGAATATTCTTTTTTCTCAAAAAAAATATTCATTTAGGGATTTAAAAGATGCAATATACATCTTAAGTTAGTATTGGTGTGATTAGAGTATTTGTATGTGTGTCAAAGGTTGGGAGTCAGGAGAATTAAGCTAAAATAAACTTTAGGTAATATAAATAGCACATAGATATTCCAAATTCTCTTAATGGTAGCCCTAAAATATTCAAATAAATATAAAATCTGGAACTGCCCAAACAAACTTATGAGCCAACACATTTAATCTATACTGAGCCCCTTCAAGAAACTTGATGCAAAACTGTTATACTCAATGACACATGGACAAAAAGATATGATGAAACTATGCATTCCCAAAAACACAGTTTGTACACTAATACACTTGGGAGATAAAACCGACTACCCTGTAGTCTGTTTACTTCTAATTGTCCAGCTTGCTTAACTTCTTGATCCATAACTGAACAATATGTTGGTTGGTTGGTTGGTTGATTTGATGCTTAACGTCCATGGTAAACAACTAAGGTCATGTCGGGACGGTCAGTTAACCTAACCACACTATTCCTGGACAGGCTTAGACCTCCTAAGCGGTTAACCAGTACTAAGTGCACATACTTTCGCCAATAACTGACAACTGCCCTTCTTGAATCAGCGGAAGGAGAAACGAAAGTATGTGGCCAGACCGGGATTCGAACCCAGGACCTCTGACTTATGAGTCAGGTGCCCTACCGATTGCGCTACCCGGCCCGGCAACTGAACAATATAATGATGCTTTTAATGTAAGAAATCATGACTAACAAACATCCAGCAAAACACTGCATTCCACCTGTCTTTTTATTATCACAAAACAGAGACAGACCACTGAAGTTGATGAAAATTTACATCACTGACTCCACAAGTGATACTGATGCCAAAAAAGCAATATCCAGATTATATGACATAAACCTGCATGAGGTCATATCTGTTCACTGAATTATTTTTACATTTTTATTATGCACATTTATGCACCAATGATCTTCTTGGGTAAAAATCTGTTGCTCCAACCTCACTGAAAACAATGACAAAGCTACTATTGATAAGGAAAATAATTTGATATCCTTAACTCTTTCAGCCCCAGTGACAAAATAAGCAAAATTTGCAAACAGCGTAGATCCTGATGAGGTGGCTTATAATAAGCTGCCTCATCAGGATCTACACTGTTTGCCCTCTAGTCTTTGAATTCTCAATATGACATGTCTTGGACAAGGCATTTTTTTTTAATTTTTGCAGACATGAATTTTGTGCTTAAAAACAAAGGTGTTTCACCATAATCATTCATACCTATGTACTGTCCTTGATATAACTAACTTGAATAATAATGTGATCAGAATAAACGATGTGATTTATGATAATAAAAAAAAATTAACTGATGTAAATTTTCCTGGATTTGTAAATTTTTCTGAAATTAGGAATTTTGAAAGGCCAGATCTTTAAAGCCAACATATGGTGACATCCAAAATATTCTACTATACAAAAAAACATCTCATTTTGACCTGTAATAATAGCTCCTTGTTCCTACACTTTTATCTCTTAAAGCACTGACAAGAAATTGATGAATCTGCTAACAATGCAGATCCAAAGGTGGTTGCTCACCTCATCTGGAGTTACCCTATGTGTCCTCTATTCTTTGGATAATCAATATCATAAGCTTGGATGAAACATCCTTTTTTTTAATTTTGGAGACATGAATTTTGTTGTCTGCTTTTTTAGCACTTTAACTGTTAAAATCAAACAGCTGCCTTAAGTTTCACAACATGCCTAGTGTCCCACTGTTCAGGGTCCATCAGAGCTCCAGATAAGAGGGAGTACTAAGTGATAATTAGGGATAATTTTTGTTAATTCTGCATAAAAACATATGTTGTGACCCCTCATCTGAACCGTCTCATTGAGATGGTTCGGATGAGGGGTCACAACATATGGTTTCAATAAGAAATAAAAAAAATTATCCCTCAATTATCATCAAATACCCCTCTTATCTAGAGCTCTGGTCCATATGTTTGTACATGTATTAACAAAGAAATGTTTTGCATAATTATAAATTAAGCATTAAATTTGATTTTTCAGCCTTCATCATGTGATGAAGCCAGTGGGCAGAGCTAAAATTCCATGAAGCGCGAAGCAATTAAAATCCCTTTTACAGGATATAAATCTTCTGAACTGTGATGTATAAGATCCACTTGGCATTCAAGAATTAAACATATGAGTAATGATAGACATCTTAGCACATTTTCCAAATCAGTGCTTGCTGTGTACCTCTGAGTAAAGGATTTCTAACCTGACTAAAGAAGAATTATCAGATACATAAGCTACTCTGAGCCTGATCTGTTTGCTTATGTCAAACAATACTTATCCATGCCATCCAGGGCTGGAAAAATCAAGTAATTCATTTGCCTAGACAAGACTCAGTGGAAACTTTTGTAGGAATATTGTTGGAATCTTTCTCTGATATTACATCAAACTTACCATTCCTAATGAGGTCTTTGTGGTGCAACCAGTCAAGAGCTGATCTACTGTGGTAGTAGAACCAGATTCCAATCTCACAGGCTGCAGAATTCTTCACAATGTAAATGCAGTTCCATTGCTAACAGCCTTTTAACATCATTGTCCCAATGTCTCAATGACTGGAATACTGTTGGAAGGCACCTAAATCTCAGTATCAGCCATTCATACCATTCCCAACAAAACAGTGGAAAGAAGAGCTACAGTTTCCAGGCCTGCAGCCCACATAAACAGGAAAAGCTAAAACTGAACTGACATCTGGTAAAAGGAGAATACAACATCTATCTATCCCATCCCTTTAAACAGTAACACTAGATATCAAAATAAGAAAGCTTTGAGATCAATTGTTGATTTTTTTCTATGTTATATTATCTAGGTAAAAGATGATTAGCATGTCAGTGAAATGTTAGAAAGCACACTGTTCACAAAGGCTCATCTGGTCCACTCAGTTTTTTAACTTACTGATTCTGTGCAATACATGTACTACTTTTGGGAAATAGCATATTTTTGCTTTATGATTTTTTCCAACATTGTCATCAAAAATTCCATACTCAATTGTTTTTCCTTTCTCCTGATATAGCACATTTTTCTACTGTGCCAACAGAAACCTCATGGTAGCCAAACAAAACAAAAACTTTTATATCAATATGAGTACACAATAATCATACAGAATGTAGCTTAACTGTAAATACTATGTAAAATACAATTTGACAGGAAAGGATTTCATATATATTCACAAAGGTATGGCAAGATGGGAGGGCATCCAAATTTAAACAAATATAACAATGGTTACTGTTCCAAACAACTAGCTTGGTGCTTTACCCACAAATTATAAAGGCTTTAATTTCAAGGGAAACAAATTTGGATTTTTGGTTGGTTGGTTGATTTGATGCTTAACGTCCACGGTAAACAACTAAGGTCATGTCGGGACAGTCAGTTAACCTAACCACACTATTCCTGGGCAGGCTTAGACCTCCTAAGCGGTTAACCAGTACTAAGTGCACATACTTTCGCCAGTAGCTGACAACTGCCCTTCTTGAATCAGTGGAAGGAGAAACGAAAGTATGTGGCCAGACCGGGATTCGAACCCAGGACCTCTGACTTACGAGTCAGGTGCCCTACCGATTGCGCTACCCGGCCCGGCAACAAATTTGGAAAAACAAGTGCTGTGTTGTTGTATGATATTCTGATCATTTATCATTACGAGCCTACAGAATCTCTCCTGGCCATTAAAATGGCAGTTTCAAATAAGAAGTTAAAATATTACTGTACATTGACAAGGAAGTGAGCAAAAAGTGAATGACTTCACATTGGTGCTTATAAAATATGGTTTGAGATTAAAAAATAAGGTTCAAATGGGAAATTACCATATAAGAATATGGTAATATCGTAAAATTTGGCAGAAAATGAATACATACTGAAGAAGTATAAACTAATAACTGCATTAGTATGACCAAAAATAAAGCTCTACAGGAATGCTTAAATCGGAGAATTATGTCTTAAAGTAAAAGCCTAGCATGAGTGTACCTGATGACCCCAGTGTTTAAACTTACTTCTAGCAGACGACGTAAGCTGTTCTCTCTAACTTGCCAATATGTGGCAAAATGGCGGCACCCAAACTGAAAAAGATGGTAGGTCAAAATCCAGAAAAAAATGCTCAAAAATTTAAATAATTTTTTTGCAGTTTAGTGGAAGCATAAAAAACCTTCTTATATGCAAAATTCTTTCTTTTTGTCTGATTACATCAAAACTTTCAAAACAATCTTCATTTTTATGTCATTTGTTCAGTAGGCTGTCTAACTCAATATAAAGTTAGCCGATCTAAACTGCTGAATTAAGTCCCCATGACACACTGGATATAGAGATATCTTCTGCCTCCTGCTGTCTTACCCCATACCCCAACCCCTCTCAACATACACACACATGCATACACACATACATACAACACATCTGCAACTATGACTGCACCAGCAAAAGTATAATTTACTACTCCTTTCCAAATACAACCATTTTTAGAGGATGCTTTCAGAAAAATTTTTAAACTGGAGAAGTAAAGTAAGGTGTTTTGTTCAGTATTGACTCTGACAGGCCAGACTGAAAGCAGACTCATCTGTCTGCTCCTGAAGGGAATGCACAGTTATCTTTCTGCTAAGAAATACCCCAATTTCAAAAACAGTAATGGATTACTCTAAATTCAAAAATTCTAATACCAGTATGTCCTTACTATACAACCTTGCCAAGGTCCATTGCTTCATTTTTAACAAGTTTTGCCCTTTCAAGAATATTTCACTTATGTCAAGCTGATCATTAAGCAGAAGTGGGAAACTGAGGCTCCCAGGGAAAAACATCAGAACTTCTGTAAGCAGAACTTGGCTTCCCTTTCCTCAAGAGCTGATCTAGTTGTTAGTTATTTTAATGCGTATTAATAGCTCAAGACAGAAAACTCTGGCAAAGCTTCCCTGGTAGTGCAGTACTTTTGTTGTGGTTCCTCAAGCTGACGTGTTCTTATGTCTGCTTGTCTGTGGTCGTCCAGCAATATTATCACCTGTATAGCTGCCCACTTTGAATCCTGTTTTGTTTTGTAATTCAGAATATAAAATTTGTAAAGACAGATGTTACTGTTTAGTTCAAATGAGGAAGCTGAATGACCATCTGTGTCGCCTATTTTTCGCTGAATTTCACGGTCGGTAGCGATCCGCAAAAATTAAACTCCGCAAAATATTTTCCAACTTTGTACAAAATAGTAAAAAGAAATTCGAATAGTCCAAACGTATGGTTTGCAGTATTCAAGCGCCCCACATAACCTTAAATTAAAAGTGGATAGTTATAGAGCTATTATTTTCCGCGCAATTATGGTAGCTGATTATTAGCAGGTAATTACAATTTGTACAGGCTGTCACTTTTTTTTTTCGCTTGCTTAACAGTCAATGTATCTGATTATGCAAGTACAATTAAATTACTCTTAATTGACTGTGAGTTCTGTTTACTTCTATCCTGAAAAAATAGCCATTTAATCAATTGCTCGCATAATTCAGTTGACTGTTTCTGTGTACTAAACATTGATTTGTACAAATGTCAATTTTACGTGTGTTTTTTTTTTGTGTGTGTGTAGCCTACCAACCCCAAAATGAGCTGATTCTATCTAAACAAATGTGTTCTGTATAAAGTGATTACAGCTTCTTTACGTTTTCTCTCCTTGTACGTCTTGATTTTTAGTCAAGCCATTATTTTACAGGAACAACACAATTTTTTGTTTCGTTGATAATCACATCCGCGAAAACTAAAAGCCACAAAAATTATTCCTCATGTTTTTGGGGTAAATCCGCGAAAATATTCCATTATACGGTAGTTTTGTGAACTGTTGTCAATTTATGTGTATACTTCTTTCCCTTTTGGTTTACAGTGTGAATCGAGGGGTTACAGGTAAAAGGTGCTATCTGCATATTTTAACATTTTGGGAAAATCAAGTTTTAAACATTCACTTTAACATTAAAATTATAAGCAGTTGTTTTATTCGCTTAATATTCTTGGATGTTTTACTATTGGTTTTACTTTATAAAATGCAATAGATTTCGTATGTTTATCTTAACAAATATGCCCAAATTTGGCAAATTTTGCTGTTAGCCCCTTTTACCTTTCACAAAACGTGTGCAAAATCTCTTGTAAAAGGGGCTATCTTCCAGAGCCCCCTTTACCTTACACATACGTAGCTTTCTTTTGACAAATTAAGAGGTAAAAAGGAGTTATATAGTAGATAGCCCCTTTTACCTGGCACCTATCTAGCTTCCTTTCAGCAAAATAAAGTTGTGAAAAGGAGTTATATAGCAAATGGCACCTTTTACCTGTTTAACTATTACTGCGTATCAGATAATAGTAAAAATGAATAAGGTACTATTTAGGAGATAACACATATTTCTTGACATGTGGTTGCATTTCTTTGTACAAAAGTAAGTTAAAAGGCGCCATTTACTTGTTAAACCCTTTTAATTTTTATCTGCATATTCTTTAAAAGCAGATTCAGAGTTGCTTCACGTTATAATTGGGCTTGCGACGTAAAGTATCTGTGGATATATATGCAACTAGCGAGGACCAGACCAGTCGATGCCTTTGTGCCATCTGGTCAGGATTTACTTTGTTCAATGTGATTGTTGTACATGATCTCAATACTGTGCAGGAAAGCAGTGAACGGCCTGGCCAGGAGGTGGATGTGCAGACTAGTCTGGATCCATGCTGTACAGTGTGGATCTCACTGTTCGCATAAAGAATAAGGTATTTTCTGTTGGTCGCGGCCTTATTGTTTAGATTTAGTTTATCCAGCACAACAAAAAAACGTACTTTGAGAAGCCAGTTTTATACCTTATGTATGCAGGAAAGGTAGCAGTGTTACTATGCTACTGTTCTAATGACCACATTTAACTTCTAGCCTGCTGCATGTAACTATCAACGGATGATATTTCCTATTTTTACCATACACTATGTAGACATTGCATTCAAATTATCTCATTTTGATACAACATGCATGAAGTGTCCTGTTTTCCAGGTGAAAAATAAGAAAATACGCTTAAAATGCCATGTCCATTTAGCCCACAGCATGATAAAGGTAACAAGACCTGTCACAGGGCCAGGATAGCTCGCCTGATAGCGCCTTGCCCATCACATAAAAAACTTTAACGTAAAACTTTAACATTTTGCTAACGCCGACGCCAGCGCCAACGCCGCAGCTGACGCCGGGGGTAGTGCAATAGCTCTTCCTGAACTTCGTTCAGGCGAGCTAAAAATGGTATGCAGGTTTATTTTTAAAACGCATAGGTATCCAGCTGCTACGGATCAGGATAATTATGTAATATACAAATCAGTTTCATCCGTTTCACAGTCAATCTCATTAACATCAGGCATTGGTAACCTGTCGTTAGTTTTAGCATCAGTTGGTAGACCTTTATAGTATTGGTGGAAGCTTTCCGGTATTATCCCGTTTCTGCATAGAGATAACAGATCGTTTTTCTTACAGACAGAAATCGGCAACTTTGACGGGTAGAGCTGCTGTAGCTCCATTTCCCCACATACTGGACGTCCACTTCTTCGTGTTGTTGATTTGAAATTGACTTTAAGAAACCCATCCTTCTCAAATGAATAATTAAACTAGAAAATTGTGTCTGTAAGACACTTATGATGCCCCTGTGCAGCACCTGTCACAGGATATGTGTACATCCCTAAGGCATCTTTTAAACACAAACAATATCTAAAAAGAATCCACTAAAAACATTACACAAACTCCATACCCTACAGTGCAAAAATGCAGCCTAAAATGAATAAGTTTGAAAGGCCGTAATTCCGTTAAAATCATTATTTTTTTCAATCAAAAACCAACATGCACATCTTCATTATGTCCACAACAAGTATACTATGTCTGAAAAACAGCCACGGAAAATTGTAGGAGGAGTTGATTACACAAAGTACTTACCCAACAATGCAAACATAAGTCTAAAATGACTAAGTTCAAAAGGCTGTAACTCTGTCAAAATTAATTTTAGCTCTATCCAAAACCCACATGCACATCTTCAATATGTCCATGCAAAAATTTGCCTTAAATGACTAACGTCAAAAGGTCGTAATTCTGTCAAAATTAATTCTAGCTCCAACAAAAGCCCATATGCACATCTACAATATGTCCAAAACATGTATACAAGATTTGAAAAAGATCCATTGAAAACTGTGGGAGCAGTTGATGACACAAACTCCAAACCCTACAATGCAAAAACTTGCCTAAAATGACTAAGTTCAAAAGGCCGTAATTTTGTCAAAATTAGTTTTAGCCCTATCAAAACTCCACATGAACATCTTCTATATGTCCACAAGATGGCTGCAAAGTTTGAAAAAGATCCATAGAAAACTGTGGGAGAAGTTGAATACACAAACTCTGTACCCTAAAGTGTGACGAACGGACGGACGGACAGACGGACGGTCGGATGGACAGACAGGAGCAACTCTTAATGCCCCCTACTATCGTCACGGGGGCATAAAAAGATGTTGGCGGGTGTTTCTTTCTTGATTTGTATCCATTTGACTGCTGACCAACTGATTATTTGTCCTTTAATGTCGACTTTCATGTTCTTGTATTGATTTTTTGCCAACAGTTTGAAATCTCTGAAGTCACTGTACTTCATTGGTACCACAAGATAGGGATTCTGTCTTCTGGCAAAATTTACAACAGTTTCCCACTGGGATGGAACATACACTTTTGTCCTTTTCTTTGCAACTTCAATAGCAGCGTGAACTGAGTCACTTTCCATTTGGGAATGGCTACCGTACTTTCAAAGAGCTTATGGTTTATAACTTCAAGGTTTGGCAAGCTCATAAGAGTGTAATGAAGAGCAGCTGCAGTAAACTGGTTTCGATTTTTAACTGCAACAAGTGTCTGAGTATAGAGTTACTGTCTTAACTGGTGAAACTCCACTAGCAATAGAACAGATATAATAATACAAACATGTTCCAATATCACAAGAACCCCGTCCATCTTGGCTTTCGTCCCAGAGAAAGCATTGTACACTGCCACTTCCAAGATTGTAGAATGAAAGATTGTAGCATGATAGTTTGCTTTTATAGTAAAGATCCCCCACTAAACTGCATGGTACTGAGAAAACTGCTTGCAGATCAAAGGTTGAAACGTGGTTACTTTTGTCAGTTTTAGCACGTGATCAGGTAACTTTTGTCAGTTTTAGCACGTGATTTGTCATCTGCTTTCTCACTTCTTGCCTCCTCTTTTCTACTCTGATGATCTTTAAACTTCTTTTCTATATCTGGTGTTACGCTTTCAGCACTGTCTCTCTGTCTGTGTATTGTAAATAAAGCTGAAATTCCTGCTAATATACATTTTTGCTGTACTTATCTCACAGATATCACCTTTCACTAACATGTGTTTTATATCAATATGTGGTAAAAGGGTCTAACTGCTTATTTTTCCCTGCAGGTAAAAGGTGCTATCTCTATATAGCTCCTTTTACCTCCAGTTCTTATTAAGGTTTACAGTTAATCATGAAAAGAAAAAGGTGCTAAATGCCATTTAGCACCTTTTTCTTTTCAATTTATTCAAGATATCACCTTTTACCTTTTCAATTTACATGCCACTGGGAGATATCACTTTTTCTTTTTGGCAATTATTCTGTAACTAAAGAAGATACAGCAGACATCTTTTGACAGCAGATGCATTTGACCAAAATACTACCAAAAATGCAAACAAGTCAATTTCGCAAAAAAGTGCTGATAGCACCTTTTACCTGTAACCCCTCGGAATCTTTCATGAACTTTTGTAGTGTGTGTGTGTGTGTGTGTGTGTGTGTGGTTCTTTCTCTTTTGGTTTTGAAGGCGGGGTGTGGGATTTAATTTCTGATCATTGTCTATTATATAACTTAGAAGACCAGATATGGAATTATATTAGTTTCTGATATTGCCTCTCTCTTAACTCAAAACTACCACAACCCTATGGCCACTAAGAAATGGAAATCCATTACCTCTATCCTTTAAAGATGACTTTTTTTCTTGCCAAAACAATTCCAAAATCTAGACCTGCCTTACAAAATTGTCTTGATTTTGCATTGTTTTTGGAGTTAAAATAACAGGATTTTTGTTTGTTTCCACCAGATTTCTCCTCTGGAGACATAATTTATTTCCTGTGGCAAAATATGAAATATTACCCCAGAATAATCATCAAATGCTAATCTGTATCTAGAGCTCTTGATTTATTTCTATATCAGAGTAAAGAATCAAGCTGACTCCATCATCATAAAAAAATTGGCATTAACTATAAAATTGATCCCCAGCATCTTTTTCAGAATACTGTTAACTGCCGATCTCCTCAGAATCTATTCAGGTAGTCATGCTTTACCACTGCAACAATCTCAAAGCTTTCTTACTATATACAGAGTTCCAGACAAGGTGGGTTTTGGATGATAATGTTGTGATGACTTATGCTAAAACTTAAAGCACCAGAAATTAAATTAGTTAAATTTGCGAACAGCATAGATCAAGATGAAGTGGTTCAAAATAAGCCTCCGTCATCTGGATCTACACTGTTTGCTCTATAGCTTCGAATTCTAAATACAATACAGTTTGGATGAAACAGTGTTTTTTTTTTATTATGAAGCAATAAAGCCATCTGCCTTAAACTTTAAGGGTTTATTCTGCATAAAAGCATATGTTACCACTCCTTATTAGCAGTCATAACATGTGCAGACAGAATATAACAGAAAATATATCAAACAAACCTTATTTGGGGCTCTGCATTCTAATGAAGTCAATGCTTCAATGCTTTGGTATCAAAAAACATTCCAGTATGAATTCCTCACTTGATTAAAGATGTTAAAAGGGCCAAAATGTCTAACACTGACAATCGGACAGGGGGATAAAACATACATCGACCATACTTCCTATTTGAAGAAAATATTGAAGGGTTTGACATTCCAAGAAATATGAAAATTACAAAAAAAAATGTGTGTGAAAAATCCCAGGAAAAGCTACAATAACAAAACATAACCCATCTCAGACAGCAACAAGTTACAGATGAAATGAGAAACAGTCCAACATAGAGAAAATGTGCACCTATGTAACAAACATCAAAAGTCAAGTAAAACACATAAAACATCTAGTTCTATCAATTTTCTATTTTAGACAAAACAGGAGGCAAAGTTGGCAGTTATACTGATGACCACAAAGCTCAAAACACAGGTGTCAGGATAGGTGTGGAAAAAAAATGTTGTAAAGTACATTAATAAACCACACTGCTGCAAATTTATCTCAACAAAAAAATCTTAGCTGATATGATAAACCTGCAGATACTTGTATCACTGTGCTACCAGAAGATATCTCTGTATTATTTAGTCTTGTTCCGCTGTGTTATATTTTTCTAATCCAATAAATGTGTGAATAAAACCTGAATATTTTCACAGCTTCAGCTGGGTGGTAATCTTATAGTTATAATAAAATGCTCACAGATATTTTACATTGAAGGAAATGCAGAAAAAAAATCACAGGAAGCACATGTAAAAAGAATCTGACAAGCAGTCACAGAGATATGAGCCACCGAAAAAATGATAATGCAAAATTCACTCATAAAAGTTAACAGATGGATGAATGAACAGATGAAATGGACAAACAGATAGAGTAATGAAAACTAAATGCCACATACATCTGGAACATACTTCAAATGTCATGGGTATAGAAAGGTGCCCTAGTCGAGTGGTTAGAGTGGCTCGGTTATTGTGCAGAAAGTCACCAGAAGGTCGTGAGTTGGCGGCTCACCATTGCCATCCGACGACTGGAAAACTCTCTCTTTCAACCCAGCAGTAAATGGGTACCTTTTTCGAATCAGGGATGGATAAGACAACTAAAGGAGAGAGATGATCTCCCCCTATCATCAGCTGTGCCCAAGATACAGTGGGTCTTTAACACCCACTGCCCCTACGGCTATTAGGCTCTGGGAAACCTTTACTTTTACCACGGGTATGTAAACTGAGAAATGAGAAGTCTGCAGAAAGAGACGTCTCACCTGTCAGCACATCGTCACAAAACAGAGCTAACCCAGAAAACTCAAGAAAAGTTTAAGCCACCGACACTAATGCAAAAGTTATACAGATGTCTTGCTCCTGCTTATCTCAGGCAAGACAAACAAGGGCTTCGCAAGCGGCGCATAATACGCCCGTTTCAATTTCCTAAAGGAGTTACAGAATGAGCAAGATTGCAAAAGGATAGACAGGCAGACAAACAGGGCAACCACTCTATAATAATTAACTAGAACTGTCTGCGAATCCGACTATACTCCGCTTAATTGCTTAAATCAAATGATCTTATTTTCGTAACAAAAAGCATAAAGAGGGAGAGAAATCATTGTTACCATGTATACCAAAAATGAATGGTTGCTGTGAAATCTGTTACAAAAAATTACTTTATATAAAGTCAGGAGAGAAAGAAAATTGGAAAAAATATAGGGAAGAATAAGCAGGAGAAGACTGGTTATCAATCCCACAATACAACAAGTTATCATCAACATGCATACAAAAATCCCTACCCTAACTTACAGATGCATAGAAATCTTTTGCAAAAAAAAATGCATTATTCAAAGTAAAGAGAGAAAGAAAATCGGACAAATACAGGGAATAAAAAGAGGAGAAGTCTGGTTCTCAATCCCACAATACAGGAAGTCATCATTAACCTGCATACCAAATATGACTAATCTAGCTTGCATGGTTGTGGAGAAATCTTTGATGAAAAAGTTCATTATTCAAAGTATGGAAAGAAAGAATATTGGACAAATACAGGGAAGAATAAGCAGAAAAAGGCTGGTTCTCAATCCCACGATACAACATACCGTCATCAACCTGCATACCAAATAAGAGTACTCTAGCTTGCTTGGTTGTGGAGAAATCTTTGACGAAAAATTTTATTATTGAAAGTATGGAAAGAACGAATATTGGACAAATACAGGGAAGAATAAGCAGAAAAAGGCTGGTTCTCAATCCAAAGATACAACATATCGTCACCAACCTGCATACCAAATATGACTACTCTAGCTTGCATGGTTGTGCAGAAATCTTTGACGAAAAATTTCATTATTCAAAGTAGGGAAAGAAAGAAAATCGGACAAATACAGGGAAGAAAAAGCAGGAGAAGGCTGGTTCTCAATCCCACGATACAACATGTCGTCATCAACCTGCATAACAAATATGACTACTCTAGCTTGCGTGGTTGTGGAGAAATCTTTGACGAAAAATTTCATTATTCAAAGTATGGAAAGAAAGAAAATTGGACAAATACAGGGAAGAATAAGCAGGAGAAGGCTGGTTCTCAATCCCACAATACAACATGTCGTCATCAACCTGTATGCCAAATATGACTAGTCTAGCTTGTATGGTTGTGAAGAAATCTTCGATGAAAAATTTGAGCAAATGGGGACGGAAGGACAGATGGAAGGACAGACAGATGGACGGATGGACGGACAGACAGATGTAAACCAGTATATCCCCCACTTTGAAAGTGGGGGTATAATGACTGCAACATCATCTAAATATTTAACACATGATATACTGTTAGTATTCCAAGGGGAGTTGGACAAGGGAGATAACCTACATACATAAGTTACACCATTTTTAGTTCTAGTTTTTTTCCCTTGACAATATATTGTACAAGAAAACACGAAAATAGCCTTTTTGAACTAATGAAAGGGATTAACTTTAAAACGAAGACAGGGAAAGCAGCCATTTTTGTACACGACACATCGTTAGGACTTCATTCACATTGCTATGAAGTTTTATAAAGATATCCCAAACGGTTATCTAGTTATGGCGCGTACAAGACTTACAGGGAAAAATTAATCAAAGGGGCATAACTTCAAAAGTAAGAAAGGGGGAGCAACCATTCTTGTACGCGACACGTTCCTCCACCCTGATACATATGTCTACCAAATTTCATGAAGATATCCCAAATGGTACCTGAGTTATGCCGTGTACAAGAATGTTTATGGACGGACGGACGGACGGACAGCGCCACGACATAATACGTCCGTTTTTTCAAAACGGGCGTATAAAAAATCCTCGTCACTGCTTAACAAAATGTGCCACAACAAGAGAAAACCAACAAAGTGGTTGTGCGCCCAACCAGACTCAGATCAGCATCTGCCCCAGTCTGATCAGAGTCTTCACTTTCCACATGGAGGTAGCTTAGTTCCTTAGCTACCCTTGAAGCACTTAGTGAAGTCTGATCAGACTGGGCAGATGCCAGGGCTGATATGAGTCTGCTCTGGGAGCACAACCATTTAGTTGGTTTTCTCGTGTCACTGCTCAAATCAAGAGCCTTTCTTAATGGGCGCTTTATTTCTTCGAAAATACAGATTACCCAAAAATTGAACACCACCACCACTAAAGCATGCAAACTACATCCCAGCCAAATTGTCCCAGTATTAAGTGCCTTAAATATTTTTCCCTGATGCAATTTATCAATATTTTCCTCCATAAACTTTCAGTTATACCCTATATTTTACCTGGCAGTATCTGAAGAGGCCATATTCCCCTTTCTTCCAGAAAAATGTAAAATGACCATAGCCTGTCAGGAACAAGTAGCAGGATACTAACACTCTGATGTGCATGTAGATTGGCAATACCTGTGAAATACCAGAAAATTAAGTTTAATAATAAATTTGCCGCTGCAATGGGATACTGGGTTATTTGGTGATTCTCTGAGGCTATTCTGTTACCATAAGTTCGCTATAAGATGGGGCTTTCCCCAACCAGAATGACACCTGATGTCTTAACCACACTTGTAATTCTGCTATAAAGTAAACCCCAAAAATCAAGATTCATCTTGTAAGATGGCTCTGGATTTTTGGAGCTGTTCTGAAGGGGAAATTCCCTGTCATATAATTGAATAAATGTTTGTTTTAATGGTCTATGGACAGAAATTATCTAAGAATTATCCCCAAATACTCTTCTTATCTGGAGCAGTAATAATGCCTAAGAGATAACTTATAACAGGAAGATTTTCCCTAAGCTGTCTAATTCCAACAAGGTCAAGGTTCCTTAGATAGGATTTTAATAAAATTGTAATTTGTTCTTAATTTAAAGCTACTCAAAGTTCAGTTGCATCACAGCAAACCAGGGATGAAGCTAGAGGGAGACTAGGGAGATATTGTCTCCTTGTTGTATCAAACTTCTCCCTGTTCTCAGCTGTCAGCAGGGGAAATTTAAACAGATAAAATACAGTCAACTCTCGATATCTCAAATTCAAAGTTTATCCCAAACTACTGATATCTCAAAGTAAATTTTCTGGTCCCAGAAAATTTACTTTAAGATATCAGTAGTTTGAGAAAACAACAGTTGAAATTCAAATAAAAATTCGGAATGTGTCCAAACTGTATTCTTTGATATGAGAGGTACTTTGAGATATCAAGATTCGAGATATAGGGAGTTCACTGTATGTAGGTGAGGTTGAAAGATGATTAGGGGCCGTATTCATAAAACGACTTAAGTGGTTGCTATGCTGTTGCTAAGGCTAAATTTCTTTGAAGGAGATTCCCTACAACTATGAAATTTGCTCTGGAGGAACAGTCTTACAAAGACTGTTCCTCCAGACCAAATTTCATAGTTGTACGGAATCTCCTTTATAGACATTTAGCCTTAGCAACCGCATAGCAACATTAAGTGGCTTTATGAATACGGCCCCTGAAGCTTCTCTCTCTATTGCCAGGAAAACCTTCCCTCATTCAGATTTCTAGCTTGATCCCTACAAACTTCAATAAAATATCATAAAAGACATCTCATTTCACCCACCTGACTAGCCCCAGTAAGATGATAAATCATTATAACTAACTGCATCCAACCTTTCAACTCATCTGTTTGATCACGATGTAAAACTTCTGTCTGAAAGACAAGAGGAACTTTTGAATGTAATGTTTCATTTCCAGACTTGATGCAAACTGGCATTATGATATCTCAATTCAACTCTCATTATCTCAAAGAAAAAGGGGAGCTAAATTTACTTGGAGGTATCAGTAGTTTGATATAACTAGGGTTGAAATGTAAAGATAAAACTTACTATGACATGAAAGGATACTTTTAGATATCAGTGTTTGAGGTAATGCGAGTCAGCTGTTTTCTAATAAAGCATTTTCTCAAACATATGTATCTGCCTTCTTTAAACTAGTTCATTGGAATATTATGTCTGTAACTTTGAACTTCAAGAATTATAAATCCTGTTACTCCCAATATACAACTAAAAACTAAATCTTCAGAGAGCTTTTACTACCAAACAAAACCTAAGGCCAGAAATCAGTAGGACAAGGATTATAAGATGTCAAAAAAGAATTTAGGATTGTGTATGAATATTCATACGAAAGCTATGAACGAGCCTTCAGTCGGTTTTATAAATTTTCTATGAAATGACAACATGTGCTAGATTGTGTTTTCTCATCAAGAGTTTTCTTGGGATTATTCACATTATTTCAAAAGAAAACATAACCCTGTCACAGACAGCACAACGATGTTAAGGGCTGGTAACCAAGTTTTATTAAATGTGTGGTCATATGTTTTCAAGACACTGTAAAAGCAACATCACATGACAAAAAATATATTTACTACACTTGAAATTTCCTCACCTTATCTGTACTTTCAGTGAAAAAGAATCCAAGTATCATGATGTAGGCAAACGGCAAGAAGAAGTTGACATGGGTGTAATACTTGTTCTCTTTCATAAAGAATGTTGTCCTGAAAAAAAAATGGCATTATACATAGTGACTTCAAGCAGCAAAAGGGATAAACCCAAAACTGGACACAAACAGCTAAGTTCTGGATCAATCCTGCATGTATGTTTTCAGGGCTTTTACTGGTCTCTGTTACATCAAATTTATATGCCAAACCCACTTATGGTTTCTGAAACAGTAGCTTTCATAGGCAGTGTTAGTACAGAGCTACTCAAATATGCTTATTTTTTATATTCTTATACAGTTTGAACAGGTATCTTTCCACAGGTGGCTTCAGTTCACAGTTGTTCTCCAGCACAGCTTTGACAAATTTACACTACTCAAAATATTTAAAGGAGCAGGTAATAGATTTTCCATAGGCAACAGTGCAATGCTATCCCTCTTAGAGGGTCATTCACTTTCGATCAACAAAAAAATAAACTTACCAATTATTGTGCAAAATCTTTTAAGAGGGTCGAGGTTACTGACTGCATAAATTGTGATCCAATATTAATCCTGCTCATGACCATGGACTGATTTTTGTAAAAATGAAAATTTGGTAAAATCATGCAATTTTTCAAAACAGGTGAAAAGCCTGAAAATTTCAACCAACTCAAAACGACCTGTTTGGTTATGAAACCTAATATCTTACAAGTTGACCCGTTTGAAAGGATCACTTTGAACTCAAGTTTATGGGATTTTATAGAATTATAAAAAAAATGCCTCAATTTCAGAAAATTCGAAAATCGCAAAATTTGTTCCATAGAAATGCGGAAGGCATCAGTTGTAATGAAATTCTTGTTGTCTTAAACTTCAATCCTTTTTCGAAATCCTGCCAGAGAATGGGATATTCTTAGCCTGTTGTGTCGGAATTAAAAGGCTGTTGAACTGGGTATATGTTGTACTAATGTCGATGGGAAAAATATCAACTGCTCCTTTAAATATTTTGAGTAGTGTATATTGGAGCCATCTATTCAGGTTTCAAACTGCTTGCCATCCACCCAAAACTTTTCTGAAACTAACCCAAACAGGTCAAAACACCCAAATTAACAGATGTTAAGAGTCAATGTCAATAAACAGTATGATATGGAGAAGTATTCCATTATACAATATTTTGATTGATTGATTGTTTTGGATTTAACGGCCCTTTTAGACAGTATTTCAGTCTATATCGGGCTGTCTCCCAGAGAGGGAGAAAGAGGAGAAATGACAGACGAGAGAAAAAATGTCCAAACAACCCCCACCCGCACCTACTGCAAGCACAGTAGACTCTTGCCCTACAATGTTCCAAATCAGTAGGTCGCCCCGGCACTGGAAGTTACACACAGCACCATCCCACCACACGACCACCCCCAAACAATATTTTGAGACCAGAATGTAACACACAATTTTATTGGCTTATCCAATGTCATCCTGATGTCAAAAGCATTTCTCCAATATTAATGATAAATATTTACACTTGCCATAGGTGAACCGTTTAGAGCAACTGGCTTCATACACCGATGAAGGACAGTTGATCATGTGACGTTGTAAATATAAGAATTGAAATTTGATTTTTCAGCATTCATCGTGTGAAAAAGCCAGTGGTCGTCGCTAAAATTCTACAAGAAGCGCTTTGCGCTTCATAGAATTTTAGCTCCGCCCACTGGCTTCATCACACCATGAACGCTGAAAAATCAAATTTCAATTCTTAATTATGTAACAAACATGTTGTGCCATGCAAGGTATAAATGGAAACTGTACTTATATTCTCATTTGGAACTATCCTACAATGACACATTTACAGACCTTTGTTTAGGTGAAGTGAATATGCAGTTTTATTGACCTTAGCATCAGTGCATGTATGTACTTTTCAGGTTAATTTACTGAATATTCACCTTTAAAAAAAATTCAATACCATATTTATCCTAATAAACAACCCTGCTCTAATAAATGCCCCCTGCCTGTTTTTCGAAAATAATGTCATATTAACTTGCATGAATTCCTGTTTGCTTCTTTGGAAAAGGTAGTTTTGAAATGAGGTCTACTCTCAAACAAATTTGCTCCTAAAGAAAATTCTTTAAGAGTTGATCCCAACCCCTAAAATGGGAAATTTTCGCGTCGCCTAATTTTCGCGGAATTTCGCAGTCGGCAGCGATCCGCAAAAATTAAACTCCGCGAAATATTTTCCAAGTTTGTACAAAATAGTAATAGGAAATTTGAATCGTCCGAATATATGGTCTGCGGTATTTAAAGCGCCCCGCAAAACCTTTTGAGTAAGTAGCTATAGAGATATTATTTCGGCGCAATTATGTAAGCTGGTAATTAGCAGGTAATTATAATTTGAACAGACTGTCACTTTTTTCGCTTGATTAACAGTCACTTTTACCTGATTATGCAAGTACAATTGAATTACTTTTATTAGACTGTGAGTTCTGTTTATTTTCATCCTGAACAACAGCTATTCTATCGATTGCTTGCATATTTCAGATGACTGTTTCTGTGTACTAAACATTGATTTGTACAAAAGCCTATCTTACGTTTTTTTAATGGATGGGTATCTGCCCAAAACAAAAAGAAGCCGATTCTATCTAAACAATTATGTTCATAACAAAGCAATTACAGTTTCTATATGTATCTCTCTCCTTCTACATGTACGTCTTGATTTTCAGTCAATTTGGCGACGCGAAAATTTTCCATTATACGGTAGTTACTTCCTCTGAAAGTATATCCATTCACTTAAATACTGTTTATTAGAGGTATTTTGGCAGTGGCTGACTTACTACAATTAAATCTCTAAATAACACCTCCCTTTCATAAAATGCAATGCCCCTGGGGCAGTTAACCGGACCAATATGGTATTTTACCTGTCACAAAGATAAAAGTACGCCATGATTATGCCTAATTTAGCCAGTGATGTGAGAACTTCTGACAGGGACTCTGTGGCTTCATGTACTGCTGAGGCTGTAGAATTACTTCTCGAATGACTGCTGCCTGTAATTAGGATAATACATGTATAATAAAGTAATATCAGATACCTGAAAATCCATTGCTTTATATTTTGTTTATTATATGGGTCTTACAGCCCTAGTGGTTAAGATCACTGACTCTTAAACATTGGGCCTTTCACCACTGTGGGTTCAAACCTCAGTGGGTGCACAAGTGAGCTCAGGAGAAAACTATTGCATGTCTGTCAAAATATCAGTTTCATAATCTCCTACTGGGCACCTTGGGACTAACCTAGATGCTGGGAGCACACCTATGAGGGACCTCACTAGATAATGTTTATCAGTTTCAACCGGTTCTGCTCTGAAACTACAGTGCATACCAGATGACTTAATTAGAAGTTTGAGCACTTCCATGTATAGAATATGTTTTAATGCATGCACCCAATCACGAAATTTCCATACACAGGTACTAAGACTTTTGAAAACTGGGTATGTCTCAATAGGGCTTGTGTATGCATATAAAAATTCACTTTACAAACTGAAAATCAGTAAGCTTTTAACATTAATAACAGGTATCACAGAATATTTAATTGATATCAATCTGTATACAGAATGAGGGCTTTTCCAGGAAAAATTACATCCTGGGGCAGGACCAAGAACTAATTTAAGCTTTGTGGTGGGAGTTAAAGGGACAGAAAAACTATCATTTCTTATGGTAAATGCCACTGAAATTTCCTTGGTGGTACCCCTCCAAAAAAGTTCCAGTCCAGTTTAGGGAGGTACTTTTATCTTGAATAGCCCTAAGGTGAGACTATCTGATAAAATGAAGTGTCACTTGATAAAATGAAGTGTCAGTTTTTATTTCTGTGGAGTATATCACAGTCATGCCATCTCTTCCAAATTACAGTACACATTTGCAACTGGAAGTTAATGTTCTATGAAACCTTGTGTCTATCCTAGCTGTGCAGTGTCATAGAAACAGAGCTAAACCAAATCCTACAGACCTTTATCAGTTTAAGTCTACATACATAAAGGTGAATACAAAACTGAGCTGAGACACAACAAAACCAACAAAGTGGCATGAGTGCCCAGTGAAGACTCAGATCAGCATGGGAATCCGCACTGTCAGATCAATGTCTTTGCTGTCCGCATGGAGCTAACATAGATCCTTAGCTACCTTTTAAGCACCCAGCTAAAACTCTGATCAAATTGGGCAGATGCCGAGGCTGATCTGAGTCATCACTGGGCGCATATGCCACTTTGTTGGTTTTGTCATGTCCTGGCTCATATGTAAGATGCAGGTCAACCAGCATATCCTTGCAGTTTCATCCTACAGTTTACAGTTCTCATACAACATGTACAGGCATATACTCTGAAGAATCTACATGAAAAATGAAGGCTTTAGCTGCACGGATGTTTAAGTAAACACAGGTTTAAGGCCAACCAACAGGACAGTCCCACAAAGACCTGAACCTCTGTTTTGTCTCATCCAAAAGATCAATGCAGAGAGAGATCACACCTGCAACATATGGATTGGTAATCTAATGCATACCACTGGACCACCATACACCCCCACTCGCCTCATAGCACAGTTACACAGTCTTGTTTAGTCGGCTTCTTGCAGATGCCAAGCAACTTTTTGAGCGTCACAATCTCCTTTTGTCTGTACTCACATTGCTTTGATGTGAACTTCACAAATGAAAACAATACTTTCTTACCATTTCTGATTTTTACACTATTTCTTCTCATTTTTCTTCTGTAGATCATCAAGGCTATTGCTGATACAATGCTGAAATCCGACAAAATATAATACTGTATCACTGCTCCTGTTAAGAAGGGGTAACAGGAATAATTTAGGATAATTTTCCAAGTTTCTCCATACAGACATATATTGTCACCCCTCAGTACATCTGTCTCATTGAGACAGTTTTGATAAGGTATTATGTTGTGACCCCTTAGTAGAACTGTCTCATAGAGACATATTTAATGAGGGTTTACAATGTATGTTCTCACTGAGAAATAAGAAATTTAAATAGCCTTGAAACCCCAACTTATTTTGAGGTATGTTATATGCCAAGTTAATTCAGACTGTCCGCAATTCTTCTTAATACTAAAGCACATAAATGAAAAGAGTTGAATTTGCCAGACACTGGATGTAGATGAGGTGGCTCATAGTGAGCTGCCTCATCTAGATTTTCGCTGTTTGCCCTCTAGTCTTTGAATTTTCAATATGATACAGCTTGAAAGAAATTCTTTTTTTTTTTAACTTAAGCTGACACAAATTTTGCTAATTCCTTTTTTGAAGCTAACAAGATCAACTCAGATTACATAGTTGTTTGCAATATGTGATGAGGTAGTAGTCAGTAAAGTTTGATACAAATTTTGAATAATCTTAAAGCCCATAGTTTAGAAGGCAACCAGCCACTGGGAAACAAATATTCAGTTATATGTTCGGTTAAAGTCAATTCCCTTGCAAAAATGTTGGCAAGACCAAAGAAAATCTTATATGGGTACTCTTCACTGTTTTTCCAAAAAATTTTACAAAAGGAAAACAACTTCTGTGACTTTCTATTTCCTTCCCTAGACATATAGGCCCTTTAAATATGAGCCTAATATTAACTATTTTGGCGCTATTGTCGCCCAAATACAACTGCTAGAAAGAGCGCCATCATGGCTTTAATGTGACTGGAACAGTCCCGTTAAATATCTCCATTTTACAACATTACCATGGGGAAATGATTCAAAGTCTATGGCCAGATTATGGCAAACACAGATTTTTTTGTGGCGAGAAAAACAAAATTTGGCTGTTTAGATGAAATTTAGAGACTGTCAAGGGTTTTTATTGGCCAAAAAGCCCTAATCATGCAATATAAATTTGGCGCTGGAAAGTGCATTTCTATATAAACTTGACACCTAAAGAGTTTAAGTTAAAGTTTTAGAGTTGATCCCTACTGAGAAGGGAGGCAAAAATGAAAATGACAGAGTTGCTTCCCCTGAAAGTGTACCCATTCACCTTAAAAGCCATCAAACTTACCAGACGAGGAAGAATGAAGCAGTAAATATCTGTAGTGTTGTAGTCTGTTCTGGGTTACTACAACATGTCCCGTCATTGTGGTTCATGTGGTTGTTACAATACATATTCAGTAACATCTGAACATCCTGCAAGAAAATTTCAAAGCTGCATTTATCATATGACGTCGCTGTTATTCAGTGGATAACGTCGTGTCATGAAAATCGTATGACCACACGTGTAATAACACTTTGGCGCATACATGTAATGTCATTGACAATGTCCATGTCAACAACGCGTTTTCTTTTTGAAATAATGTCGAGTTTGAATGCATTAAAATCCAACTTTAAAGGGTAATATGATAAACAGAATCTTACACTCGTGGTCACTTCATATGAAATTTATGAAACTCGCAATAGGCTCGTTTCATAAATTTCATATGAAATGACCACTCGTGTAAGATCCTCTATATATACCAAACCTCATAATAAGAATAAACAATTCACATACTATACATCATTGTATTTTCACAGTTTCTTTCGCATTTTTTTGGTTTTAGAAAATTAGAGTTTTTTGAATTCATGACCAAGCAAATGTTAAAGAGCTATTTTAATGTTGTCATTCCCCAAAATATTGGCAAGATTCCTAAATATTCAAGCCAATAAAGTCAATAGATTCACGAATATTAGCAAAAACACGTCTATGGAACATTAAGCAAATTACAGTAGTTTTGATGGCTGGCTGTGTCATTCTCTGACTTTAAAACTCACTAGCTTTTGATTTTGATCCCATACTTAAAGTAGAAACAAAAGAGCCACGACTTGAGAAAAACCAACAAAGTGGTTGTGCGCCCAGTCTGATCAGAATTTTCACTGTCAGCATGGATGTAGCTTAGACCTTTTAGCTACCCTTTACGCTCTTAGGGAAGAGTAATCAGACTGAGCGGATGCCCAGGTCCATTTGAGTTTGTGCTTGGCACACAACCACTTTGTCGGTTTTCTCGTGTTGTGACTCAAATATACATTAAACTGTGACTGAATTCTGTTATACTTGCAACAGGAACTGAAACATATTAAAGCTTTGGCAGTTGAAATATTACCAAATTACTTTGTGTAATGACAATTAAAGTTCTCTGGATGGTATCCATAAAAAGAAATTCATGCCCAAATGCAGTACTCTTATCTAGAATAGCAGTTTAAATGTCTTTTCTTGACTGGAAGATGCTTTTTGTTCAGTCATAATACCACAAAAATCCAAGTATATGAACAGATAAGCAAACAGTATGAATCCAGATCAGACTGCTTCTAAACTGCTCCTAAAATCTGATTAGGGTCTACACTTTAAGCCATTCCATCTCTAGCTTTTTGATACATTTAAGGACAATTCCAAAAATTATTTTAGCTGTCACAATTTTTAGAATTTTTACATACTTATATGTATAAAACAATATCTGAACATTTACAAAGAACATACCAGTTTTAATGCCTTTTCTGAGAGATGTATACCATCAACTAACTCTTTCTTCATGCCCTGGGCTACTAGTCGAGATGAACTCCATATCTTTGCTGAGCTACTTGACCTGATAAAACTAGAGCAAGTGAGCAGGGGCTCACGTATACCCCCGACCAGCGCCACCGCCTAATGAAACCACACCCTAATGAAACCAATCTTATACATGGTATGAACCTAGAAGTAAACTTTATCACCTATCAAATGCTTCCATCAAAGTATATTACAAATATCAGTAAAGAAAACCAACTAAGCACAAAATTTTAATGTAAACCTATAAGTCTGTTTTCATGACCTTGGATAGCAGCAGCATCCAGATGATGTCAACTAATCTGCATGAACACACAGAAGTAAACCTAGACATAAATCAGAAGGTTTCATCAAAGAATGTTTGAAATATAAACAAAAAATGTAAACTTAACGCAAAACTTTAACGCAAATGTTAAAGTCTGTGACCTTGACCTTAGGTCAGCAGCAGCATCAAAATGATGTCAATCATTGTGAACGAACATAGAAGTAAACCTAGTCATATATCAAAAGGTTTCACCAAAGGATGTTGGAAATATAAGCAAAGAATATAAACTTAACGCAAAACTTTAACGCAAATTCAACACATATATACAAATCTGTGACCTAGACCTTTGGCAAGCAGCAGCATCCAGATGCTGTCAACTACTCTGTATGAACCTTAAAGTAACCCTAGTCAAATAGCAAAAGGTTCCATCAAAGGATATTGGAAATATAAAAGAATATAAACTTAACACAAAACTTTAACGCAAATGTTTAAGTCTGTGACCTTGACCTTAGGTCAGCAGCAGCATCCAGATAATGTCAACTATTCTGCATGAACCTAGAAGTATACCTAGTCACATACCAAAAGGTTTCATCAAAGGATATTGGAAATATAAGCAAAGAATAAAAACTTAACGCAAAACTTTAACGCAAATATTAACGGACGGACGGACGCACGAACGGACGGACACACAGACGGACAAATGGACGAACGGACGGAAAGACGAAAACTATATACCCCTCGACATACTTCGTATGTCGGGGGTATAATTAGAATACAAAACTGGACATACTGAATTACAAACTTTTGCAAACAGTGTAGGTCTATGAAAATGGCTCATATGATTTTGTTGGTCCTTACAGTAAGGACGTTTTTAAACTTACTTCAGATATGATGGCCTCAGCCAAAGCATAGTCTTTACGGCTTTCTGATACCGAACTTTCGTTTTCACACAGAAACATAGATATGGCTGGTGTATTATAATATAGGCAGGTAATGCTTACTACTCACCAGCATCTGCTCAAATCTGTTTTGGGGTACATGTCTGTGTATTCAAAGTATTTCGAAACTGTCAATAATTACATGATTCACAAGTTTGAACTTATGATTTGGGTATTTTGTCCACTTTAACTTTTTAGAATTTTTAAAGTATACAAGGATCACTTACAGTATCTCCAGGGCAGCCTTGTTATAATTATCAACCTGTTCATTGGTTATCATAGATCTGTTCACTGACAGTCTGGTTTCTAGCACTGGGTCTGAAACAACAGCAGGTCTTCATATAAGGAGTATAGATATATTTCCATGCCTTGAAGCCATTTTTACAAGGCAGACAGGTTAAAGCTATACTTTCAGAAGAAGTAAAGTTCTTACTGTACAACAATTTTTTTGCAAGCGATTTATTTTCACGATATTCGCAAGATAGAAAAAATTGCGAAATTAAATCGCCGCAAAAATGTTTGCTTAAAATGACACAAAATTTGGGATAAACGCTGAGGAAAAAGACAGATCAATAAAAACACATTTTATATCCATATATCCCAATACACAAAGCACAGATATTTGATACGCAGTGATTTTTTTCACTATTTTGGGAATGGTGCCGGTGCCCATGGAATTGGGAAAATCGCATCACATTCTTCGTAAATTTGGTGTTACAGAAACACCTTTATTTAGTCTCTAAAGGTGGGATAGGGGACATGATACTGAATATATAGTATTTACATTCAATTATAGCTGTATCTCTACCAGTTCTCTGAGCAAGCAAGTAAATTTATGCTTGCAAGATGGCCCCTAGAAAAATTCTTTCTGCAATTGGGAATTTTTCAACTTGCAGTTGGGAAAAAAAGATACTATTTTGAATTGGGACTGGTGCCTTTTATGGGCACCACTTATATAGCGAAAAAAATCACTATAAATGTGTATAAAATCTGAGTAAAACGACAGAACCTTAAAATCATAGTTTATTCCAGCATATACTAGTACTAGTAGCGCATACAATTTGATTGTTATGAAATTATCCGATCTTATCAGAATGCACAACAAGTCATTATGTTGTAATTGATACCTCATTACAATTATCGGTAAACAAGTCAATGGGTCCAGCTCTGGCCCAGCCGTTTGTTATTGTTTTTTTTTGTTTTTTGTCACGTGAGGTTTTCTCCCAGGCGCTTATTATCCACCTAGCATGGGAGGGTTTTAATGCATTTAGCTTTAAATAACAATCAATTGTTATATACTGATATCAAATTACTGAACCATGGGACAGTGAGCAAACATAGTTTATGCCTGTTGGCAAAACTGAACACACAAGCGATTACTAGTATCCATTCATCAACAAGTCAATATCGAACAGAGATGGTACACGTCAAAGGAGACAAACGTTATATGGGCCAGAGCATGATAAGATCGCGAAAATTATTTTTCCATTTTTTGAAATCCGCAAAAATAAATTTCTGCGAAAATGTCCCCAAACACAAATACACGAAAATAAATAGCCATGAAATTAAGTTTTTTTTACAGTATCTGAACAAATTAAGCTAAAGGAAGAAATGGTCCCCTTGGAGGATCTAGATTCTCCATATTCTGAGCTAAACGAGCTTAAATGTATAACATATTTGGCAAGGATGAAAGATGGCCAGAAACTTCTGCCTACATTCATTCAGATCTCTACAGGTTGATCCCTATGCTGGTGAAGCTGAAGTGAATCAATATACACATCCGCTCAAAAATACATTTTTAATAGGGATAATTATCTGGTAAAGAAAATTATTTAGATTCTACCATTATACAAAATGACAATGCAAGACTATTCCCGCATTGTCTACCTGACTGTCAACTGAAATAAATGTTTACATGTGACGTCATCAAATCACAAATTGGCATAACGAGATGTCAGCAACCTGATTTAGACAAATTTTCACATGACGCCACTTCTTATATGCTAAACAAGGAAAACCATTAACATCATGTCAGAACAACCTATTTTGCAATATCTCACCTTGTAACATCCAGAGTATTTCAGTGGACTCTTTCATCTTCTCAAAGAATGGTACAATATGTGTAAGGTTAGCTGCAGAGAAAAATATTTTGATGAGGAATGGATACTTGATATACAGTTTTTCAGCCCTTTCAACAGTATCGTCGTCATATCCAGCCGATGGACAGATAATAATGAGAAGTTGTATGCAATCGAATCTCATCCATGGTGAAAGGAATTCCGTCTATAGCAAGATTTGAATCATGATGGCTAGCAGCTAACTAAGCATGTGAAAACTTAATCTACTGAGCCTTCAGGAGATCCTAAAACATTTTTATTATGATGCACAAATACCAACAAACTTACTTGAAAGAATACATTTTCAAGGGAAGCAACACTAACATTTTCTGTTTTAGTCTCCCTTCTAAATTGAATTTGCTCCCTTAGAAGCAGATTATTTCACCGAAGAGTAGACCCAGTAGGAAGAGCCATTATTATAGCTCAATAGTTGTCTGCCATTGAAAGCATTAGCAGTTACAGTGTATTCTGTGACCTCAGTTATATGACGCATACAATTATAATACAGTAGAACATCGATGGCTCAAACCCTGATGGCTTGTTTACCCTGCCTGGCTAGAACTTGTTCTTGGGTCCATAGAGGTCAATTTGTACAGAAAGTAATCCTGAATGGCTGGAAATACCTTTGGCTGGAACTAATTTTCATGGTCCCAACTCTGTTTGAGCTATTGAAGTTTAACTGTTTAAATTTATGGTGATTTCATTATTGCCTATGCACAGCGGGCAGATCTTCTTTATGTTCAGACTGCGTTAGACAATCTGAAGTTTAAACTTGTGGACACAACAAATACAATCTAAATAAGCAAATGGAAATTAAACTGCTGATTTTCTTTTCATACACATGCCATACTAGCTTGTCATAGGTTTGTAGGTGTTGTCTACTAGTTAAGTGTTTCTTTCTTGATTCCCTATTTCTGTGAGTCTGTTCTTTCATCATGGTTTCTGTCATACTAACTTCTGTGCAAAAGATTTCTCAACAGGTAAGCAAAAGATCTGGAAATCCAATATTCAGTCCACACATGACATGTGCAAGTGTGTGGAAGAAAACTTCAGTTGTGTGTATCATTTTTCATTCAGACTCTATTTATTCACTTACAAGATTTTTTCCTACCAAAACAAAGCCAAAAATCTAGATACATCTTTTAAGGCTGATCTGGGATAGTTTCCGAAGGGAAAATCCTTCGCTTTGTGCTTAAGAGTAGCTAAGCAAACAGCAAAGACTCCGACTGGGTGGATGCTCAGGCTGATCTGAGTCTTCACTGAGTGCACACGCCACTTTGTTGATTTGTTGTGTCACAGCTAAGTTATAGTACATACCTTTAAAATTTGACAGTGCTTCTTTGCTTGCGTTGAATTCTTTAATACTCCACTGAAATACAGATTTCACCAGTATCTACATACATTTATAATTCAACTGATTTGCATCACATAATAAAGGACCTTAAGCCACAAAAAGGTAAAGTTTCTCTGAAGCCTGGTGGCCTTCAGAGGCAGAGGGGATTGGAGGCCCAATGTATCTTGAGCATTGCATAGGACAGGCTGATCCCAACCCTCTCCTTGCACTGCTTTATCCTTCCCCGATTTGAAAAAGGTACCCACTCAGTGTTAAGTTGGCAGAGAGTTTTCCGCTCTCTGGCCGGCCAAATGGCAACTTTGAACTTGTGACCTTCTGCACTATAACTGAGCATTAAAGCCCCGTGTCTACTATACATTCAACAAATCAGTCTGCCCATACACTTAGCAGTCTTCTGGATTTCTCTGGGTTCACATGCTATATATCTCAAAAGGGGTGTCAAATGATTGGCGATCAGGGCAGAATCAGTCTGCCCTGATCGCCAATCAATTTTGTGTAACGTGAATATTTAGCTGAAAAGTGACATGTCAAAAGGGTGTTTGATCAGGGTTGCCACTTATCCTCACTTCAAAATTCTCTGATTTTCTTCAGTAATTTACAATTTTCTATACCCTTTTCAGGAACCTAAAAGTTTATTCTACTCTTTACTTACAGTGCTCAATGTATCACTTAGAAATTGGGAGGTTAATCTTCAAGGAAAGAATTTAGTACATCCTTCACCTTGAACAGAATATTAAAGTATATTTTCTGAAGTCTGCCATAGCCATTAAATTTCAATTTCCTTGACTTTTCCCTGACTTTGCAAGTCCTTTCCAAATTTTCCTGACCAACAACACAATTCCCTGACTTTTCAATGACCTGGAAAAAATTCAGTTTCCTGATGTTTTTCCTTGACCCTGGCAACCCTGGCTTAAGTCAACCCATTTTTGCATAACAAAGACTCATAGATCATGACCAATCTATAGGCACATACTGACTCCACAGATTCAGGGATTGGTTTCAGTATTCGCTCTTTGCAGACACAGTATCTTTTCTGTGTAGTGCTCCCCATACCAGTCTTGATAAAAAATAATGTTATGACATAGGATATCAAAGTTGATTAAATACTGATTCAACGTTGTGTGCCTGCCCGGTAAGAATTCCATCAAACCTTGATGACCGTTTCCTAGTGTATATTTCTTTAGATAAATATTGAGCCCCTGCTTCTCCATATGACCTATGTGTTGGTGCAACGTAAAACCAAAGTTCACTCCTCACTCTACCCTGAACCTCTGAGGAATTGGGGACATGCATAGCTACTCAAATTGTAAGCTGACATCTGCATAACATTGTGTCTAAGGTGGGTGGGGTATGTAGAGGTAAAAAAACTTACCGTAGCGCTCCCTGAGACTACCATGTTTGGTCTAGCATTAGGTCCACTCATCATCCAAGACTTATACATTGTAAACATTGGAACATTTACAAATGGGTACCACAGAAAATCCTGAAAATATATAACATAAAATTCTAAGTATTCAAACAGATAGGTTTAGGGCAGCTGAATGACCACTTGCTTGGGAAATAGCTGCTCATTTGGTTAACTGTGTGTGTCTTTCGTCACTTTTGTCAATTTTTGTATGAATGCTTCTTTCCTTTTTGGTTTTGACAGTGGGATTTGGGATTTGATTGTATAAATTCCTGATCATTGCCTATCATTTTACTTTGACCAAACAGTGCACATCCAGAAAATATAATCTCTGATTAACCATGACATCATTAGTTTTGACCAAGTGGCCCCTGATCTGATTTGCCTATACTCTTAAAGCCTTTTTTCCAAGGTTGGCAAGTATTGGGCTCATTCCTGGGTAATTCTGTTATAAGATAGGGGTTTCCCTTACAAAACAACCCCAAAAATATAGATCCACCTTACATGATGGATCTACATATTTGGGGTGGTTTAGGAAGGGAAACCAGAAATATCTTACATTAACTTACACTGCACTTACCACTCTAGCACTAATCTGATCATCTTTAAACTGAATATTTTCATGAGCTTTTCTAGGCTTCATCTCTTCATAGCCGAGCAGGTTCACAAAATCAAAGTAGAGCTGCCGTATTCTTGAGTCTCCTATGAAACTGATGTGGTTTCTGCCGCCCCAGTAAGAGATATAGTGCATACACATACGAGCATCTCTGAAATTATAGAACATTACAGTAATAATTTGGTAATAATATGGGTGTTTTCCCTACTTATGACCCCAAATACCTTAATAAGTATTGTGTAATTCTGCTGTCAGATGTAGTTTTTTTCCTTTCCAAAACACAATTCCAGAAATCTTATGAGTTGGATATAGATTTTTGGGGTGTTTTGGAGGAAAAAGTCTTAAAACTGAATATATATATGGTTTATACTGCTTGAAGCTTAATTTTGAGGGAAAAGATTTGCTCCTGAATCAAAGTTTGATGTTTGAATTTCTGTAAATTTTCACCTGCATTAGTGCACATCTACTATCTAATCCAACAAGCAACCTTCTAAAGGTGGGGACATGTGTTGTTACAGTAAACTGTCACATTAACTAGTCTGGGAAAACTGATTTCTTTTCATTCAAATTCAATTATAACTGTATTAAAACTGCTCACTAAAAGCTGCGGTATCTAGATATATGAGATCATTATATATCAGCCTCACTGTACTCTGTGAACCTCATGTTAACAAAGTGACCATCACATAAGTTGTTAATGCAGCCCACAGGTATCGTTAAAGGTAAATTTTGTGACAAGGAACAACTGAGCTGGAGTCTGTAAAGACATGACTTTGATCGCTTGTCCTATTGTTCTTTTGAGACAACAGACCGTTTCTGAACCGGCTCCAACATAGTGGATGGCGGGGTTGTAAGTTTTCACATAATTTGTTAATGCAAAGTCTAAAAATAAAGTATATCTCAAAATATTCCGAGAAAGAATTCAGGTGTGTTTTTAGGGTAGAGTCTGGTAACTTCAGACAGGGGGTAAATTCGGACATACCATTGCAAACAGTGATGAAAATTCTGATGAGACGTCTCTAAATGAGCCGTCTCATCAGGATTTTCACTGTTTGGCCAGTTATTTTTGTTTTAGTTCCAAACAACAGACATATAAAGGAAACAAAGTCATGGTCTAAATTTACCCGCTGTCCGAAGTTACCCGACTCTCCCCTATCTCTGTTCTTTCATTCCACTATTATTATCTATGCTAATTTTGATACTATGATAAACTTACTCTTTTGTATATTTGTGCGTCATACAACCATAGGGCTGCCAAACACCATAGCCCGGGAACCGACCATCACTTAACAGCCACTTACAGGAGTCGTTACCTGAAAGAAATAAGAGAAAACAATATTTCTAGAATTAGCAATGTTAAGTTTTAGAGCTTGCGACATATGAATTATTTTTCTGAAAAGTCTATCCCATTCCATTCGGGATACCCCTAAAGGGGTATCTGGGCAAACAGTTTGGCTCAAGATCAGGCCCCACAAACGTGGGGCCTGATCAGAGATCCAAACTGTGTGCTGCCTAGTCATCATTTCTACAAGAGTTAGTTAGACCAATATTGTCAAAATATTCTTGATCTTTGATGCAGACGACAATTTCAGCAGACGACAAAAAATACCCAGAATGCAATGGGCTATGATATGTTAACTTTTTCATATTGTCTTGCTGTGCAGGCTGTATGGATACCAAATGTCTCTTTTTCTTCCCACAAACATATATTTGAGTCGCGCCACGAGAAAACCAACAAAGTGGTTGTGCACCCAGCGAAGACTCAGATCTGCCTGGGCATCCGCCCAGTCTGATCAGTTTCTTCCCTTAGCGCTTAAAGGGTAGCCAAGGGTCTAAGCTACCTCCATGCGGACAGTGAAGACTCTGATCAGACTTGGGGGATGCCATGGCTGATCTGTGTCTGGGCTGGGCACACAACCACTTTGTTGGTTTTCTCGTGTCACGGCTCATTTGTGCAACCCTTCCTGATTATGTTATGAGCCCAGGATTGCACTGCAGTGAGTATAATATTGAGCTGCGCCACAACAAAACCAACAAAGTGGCATGTGCCAAGCAAAGACACAGATCAGCTTGAGCATCTGCTCAATCTGACCAGTCTTCGCTGTTGGCATCAAGGTAGCTTAGACCCCTAGCTACCCTTTAAGCCCAAAGGGAAGACTAGCTCTGAAGCCTCTGATCAGATTGGGTGGATGCCCAGGCTGATCTGAGTCTTTGCTGGGTACACTTGCCACTTTGTTAGTTGTTGTTTCACAGCTCAACATGGTACAATGTATTGATGAACCTTGTTTAATAGGTTAGGTTCAGTAATTTCTGGCCATTCATGATGCAGGTTTGAAGCAAGAAATGTCTCACCTTTTTTCTATTAAATTATAAACAAAATGCAAATTCTGTGTTCCCGTTGACAACCCACCAAAAAAAAAGGCCATTTGGAGATCAGTTAGACCTCTTTCAGATGGCCGTTGTGCACTCTGTCATACGACACGTGGTGAAGCGTAGCCAAAAGTAATGGCATGAGTCTCAGGACTAGAGGAGATCAGTATACTGGCTGCACCCTTCAGACTTTTGTAAAGCATAACTGAATATTGTATTATGAAGAAATTTAGGTAAAGTGCATGAAGCAAACACCCCATATGATATTTTCATACAAGCATGCAGATATGGATGGTTTAACAAGGAATTTCTTTCAATGGACCATCGTAACCTTTCTGTAATCGACATGTGGGTCCTAGTTCAGTTTAAAACCAAGTTCCTGTCTGTGGTGAAAAACTGTAGTAGAGTAGAACCGAGAATTATCAGACAGTGTGTTTCACTAGTCAGTTTTAAACTTACAACATTTCACCCTACACTTTTCCTCCAGTGTGTCAGGTTCTTACTATTCTACATTTGAGAAGCCTGGTGGCTCAGTGGTAAGTGCATTTGACTCTGAAGCCAGAGATCATGGGTTCGATCCCCGCACGGGGCGAAGGTTTCCTATATCTGAACAAAATTTTCTAGCATCATTTGCAAGGATGATGTTAACAAGTCTGCCGTCCTTTGGATCAGGATGTTAACTGGAGGCCCCCTGTGCAGGTTAAAGATCCCGTCTATAGCTACATGGCTATATGTAGGCTTTCATCCTGCAACACCGGAGTGTACACAAGTACACTGTCTGTGTCCCCCTCGGGGCTTAAGACGTAATGGAAGATAGATAGATACACACTGTCAATGTATACGACACCCGAGAACCATCCAGGATGCTGTGAGTCTACTGGATAAGACTGAGGTGAGAAAATGGCCCAATGACTTATTCCAGTTGGCAGCAGTCCAGCAGAGAAGTGACTGCCAGCTGCCCAAATCAGTCACATTGTCTGATGTCGACCCGTTTTCAGTGCATTCCATATAGATGTAGATGTTAAAGGTATAATCTGGAGGTCTCTGTAAATTACAGACAAGTTGTCTACCCCACCCACTTTTTTAATGCTCCGATTTCCACGAATGCCGTTGTAATACTCACTATACTTAATATGTATAAAGCCATGATAAATAACAAATCCTGTCACCATCAAAAATGCTACTATTTTTGCGTTTTCAACGTTTAAATAGTAAGTTATTTCATGCGTTGTTGAACCACTTTTGTCGGCCATTGCTACTTTAAGGCGTTCTTGATTGACATACTTCATAGTGGTCATACTAAATACCGATTAGCTTTGCTGGACCATTATGAAATCTCTTAATACAGGAAAGGCAGCTGATATATATGGAGTGACAGCAGAGCATCTCCTTTTTGCTTCTGAAGCGGTGATACCGATCCTAGTTCAACTTATGAATAACCTGATCCGTAATGGAAGGGTTCTAGACATTATGAAACAAGGAGTGTTGACGCCAGTGTTCAAAAGAAAAGGCTCCAGTACAGAAGCTAAGAACTATAGAGGGATAACCGTTACCCCTATTGTATCCAAGCTATTGGAATGTATTATTAGAAAGAGAATCCAGCCATATATTGAACAGTCCCAAAATCCACTCCAGAGAGGCTTTACTCAAGGATCATCCCCAATGAACTGCTCGTTGATCTTGGAAGAATACATTCGAGAGTCTAAAGACCTGAAGAGAGATTCGTACATTGCATTTTTGGATGCTAAGTCGGCGTTTGATGTAGTAGATCATGCAAGCCTAATGCGTAGACTATACCATATTGGTGTGGATGGTGCATTATGGAATTTAATCTACAGCCTGCATTCTTGGGGTGGGGGATTGATTTCATATAGTTTTGGGACAGATTGGTTTAAAACTGTGGTTACCATGGCAACACAAAGGTCCCATAGACTTATAATGGGGAAAATGTTGTCCGGGCCATAGCACCTTTAGTTTTGACTGCATTTCTTCAAACTTGCAGGATAAAATATCTTACCATTTCAAATTTGGGCCAGGTTGGATGATTCTTGTCTTTTTCATTTTCCACCGTGAGGGTCACAGGTATGATACCACCTATGTGTTCAATTTGCCTTAGAGTAACTTACCCTAGAGTACTGAGGCTGAATGGACTCAGGTGAGCTACAGGACCAATGGTCCTCTTGTTTTTGAGGATTTTTTGGATCGTAATAAAATTGATTTTAAAGCATCTTGTACCAGTTTGGTAATTAAGTCTTTGATGGACAGGAGTATCCTTTCCTATATCATACTGACATGACTGAGTTATTTAAACTAATATAAAATTTATTTTGGAACTGTTATTTACCTCTTGGGTTGTTTAGGGATATTTTCGGAAAAACAGTCTAGGGGTGTATCTTTCCAGTTCAGATTTCTTAGGATTTTGCACAATGATGCATATTTTTTATTTCATCATGGGTGAGCCCATATATGCATACATGTGATGAACTCCCGATGACTATGTGGGAGATTTGGATTTCATTTCAGGGAGATTGAGTTCTCCATCAGGGAGACTTTTTGACGGCAACTTTGATGCGTCGTTTCACATACTTTACTGTATTTTTTCCTTATTTTAAAACAGAACATGAACTATAGTACAGTTTGTTTAGTTTACTTTTGAGTTACTCCCCTAGCCCCTTCCCCCCCCCCACCCTCTCCCCCACAAAAAAGCACCTCCTTTCTTTAATTATTATAATTATTCATTTATCATTATATTACTGTTATTTGTATCATTAGTTTGGTATCTGCCTGGCACTGAATCTAGCTTTTGCAAAAGGGTATACTTGAGATTTCATACAAATTTGCCTCCCTTGAAATTTCTATTTTAGTTTTACCTACTTATCTTCTTTCATAAACAAATAAGTTTTGTTTAAAGGTACTCAGAGCTGTAAAAACTGATAAAAATGTATATAACAATGTTCAAATTCTGTTTTTGACTCAAACTATACCCATGCACAAGACAGAAATATCAAAACTTTCATGCATAACTCTATTAACAATCAAAGTTATCGGCCATATAGATAATAAATTCAGATGTCATTTGCCATTCGGGAGAAAAAGTACCTTACGGAGTGAGCGACAAGTGAAGACACCGATCAGCCTGCACCTCTGTGCAGCCTAAACAGAGTTTTGCATTTGTTGCCTATGCGTCTAAGGGAATCTAAGCCGTGAAAACAACTCTCCGACTGTATTGCGCATGTTTATTTTGTGTAGTTGTGAAACAGGGCTATCGGCTTCTTTTCACGTGACATATCTTCTTAAACACATTTTGTCGGTAATTCTTACACGGGTCAGTGAGTTTATTAGTGACCTGATTAATGGGATTAATGTCAACAGGCATGACGGCTTGTTTATTGCACAGTCAAAACAATATTTGATGCTGTGAATACAGGTTAATACACATGTGGATATCTCCTTACTGGCAGGGAAAAAGGGCATGGCATTGGAAAAGGGCTATCAGAAAAAAATTATGAAGGGAAAACTCAGCATCCGGGAGATTCTGAAGGCTTTCCGGGAGCGCAGGAGATGGACTTCATTTCCGGGAGACTCCCGGATGATCCGGGAGACATCACATGTATGTATATGAAATAGAACACCCACAGAGTCGTAGACAGGTTCCAGTGTAGGAAGTATTTCCTAGCAATGTCCTTAAGAAGTCTCACTTAAAGCGAAACCTCACTTCACACAATCAGGTTTCACAGATTTCAAATTGCTACAAATGAGCCGTGACGCGAGAAAACCAACAAAGTGGTTGTGCGCCCAGCGCAGACTCAGATCAGCCTGGGCATCCGCCCAGTCCGATCAGACTTTCGCTACGCACTTAGAGGGTAGCTAAGGGTCTAACCTACCTACATGCGGACAGCGAAGACTCTGATCAGACTGGGCGGATGCCCAGGCTGATCTGAGTCTGCGCTGGGCGCACAACCACATTGTTGGTTTTGTCGTGTCGCGGCTCAAATATTCTAAGCTGGTAAATGTCCTTGTTTCAGTGTCAAGGCAATGCCAAACAACTGGCCTTTTCAACATCCATGTAATGTCTAGACCTTGCATCAACTCATAAAACTCCATGTTGTTTGCTTGCTGGGAAAATTTGAAGTAATAGGAAAAAGTAATTAAAATGTGTTTTTTTTTTGTTTTTTTTTGGCTGGTATATTATCAGAGCTCCAGATAAAGTGGGTTTTGAGGATATTTTGAGCTTATTACATGTATTTTCATTTCTTAATGGAAACATAGGTTGTGACCCCTTATTTTAGAACTGTCTTGGTGAGACTGTTCTAATGAAGGTCATAATACAATGAACCCTCTTTACAATGATAGCAATTTTGTTCCCAAAAACTTTGATGTTAAACTGAATTTGCTGTTGTGATGAATGCAGTTTGAGAACAATTTACCCATTCTGGTCTCATCAAAATGAAGTTATAAAGAATATTGCTGTTGTAAAAAGTGTCGTTGTAAAGAGGGTTGACTGTGTATGTTTTAAGAAGAAATATGGAAAATCTTATCTAAATTATCCTTATTACACCTTGTTATCTGGAGCGCTGTAATAATGTGTCTTGCATGTCTGCATATAAGCCGCGACACGACAAAACCAACAAAGTGGTTGTGCACCAAATGCAGACTCAGATCAGCTTGGGCATCCATCCAGTCTAATCAGACTCTTCGCTAAGTGCTTAAAGGCTAGCTAAGGGTCTAAGCTACCTCCGTGCGGAGAGTGAAGACTCTGATCAGACTGGGCGGATGCCCAGGCTGATGTGAGTCTGCACTGGGTGCACAACCACTTTGTTAGTTTTGTCGTGTCGTGGCTCATATATACTGTCACAAAATGAAGCAAAACCAGAAAACTTGAAAATGGAAAAGAAAAAAATACCACTGTCTAGCTTCTGCTCTTGTAGGTAGGACAAAATTGTCTGTAGAAAAATGACCAAGAAAAATGAGACTTGTTATTTCATTAACAAATTTATTCAATATACACTAAACAAAAGCTTTGTTAACCATGAAAAATAACCATATTACCTGAAGTGTCCTCATACCTCTGTCCTTAGAATGAAAATTCAGGTCCATATTTATAACTGAGTATGTTCCTTTTTTTCTGTTTATCTGTTACAGAATCATTGAGAGAGAACTTGGTCGATTAGAATACTCTAATGGCAGTACTCTGTTCTAGTCCTTTTTTTGTGAGAAACTGTAGACCTATCTATTTTCTTGGCTTTTAACCCTTACAGCGCCAAAAATTAAAATTGTTGAATTGGCAAACAGTGTAGATCCAGATGAGGTGGCTCGTCATGAGCCACCTCATCTGAATCTACACTGTTTGCCCTCTAGTGTTCAAATTCTCAATATGATATCCCTTGAACTAGACATTTTTATGCCCCCGAAGGAACTTCGGGTGGCATATTAAAATCGCACCGTCCGTCAGTCTGTAACAAATCGTGTCTCAGCGATAACTTAAAAACTACTGAAGCAAATTTGATGAAACTTCACAGAAAGATAGAGCATAATGAGAAGGTGTGTCGCGCACAAGATTTATGTTCCCACACCTAAGGTCAAGGTCACAATTGGGTCAAAGGTCAAATCATATCTAAAACAGTGTCTCAGCTCTAACTTATAAACTAATGAAGCAAATTTGATGAAACTTCACAGAAAGATAGAGCATAATGAGAAGGTGTGTTGCATACAAAATTTAGGTCCCCACGTCCAAGGTCAAGGTCACTGTCTGGGGTTAGAGGTCAAATATTGTCTCCATGATTACTTTAAAACTGCACAACTGAATTTTATCAAATTTCACAGAAATATAAAGCATAATGAGAAGGTTTGTCACATATGATATTTATATTCCCAAACCCAAGGTCAAGGTCACTGTCGGGTGTTAGTCCGTTCGTCAGTCTGTCCCCCGTCCGTAACAAATCCTGTCTCAGTGATAACTTAAAAACTACTGAAGCAAATTTGATGAAACTTCACAGAAAGATAGAGCATAATGAGAAGGTGTGTTGTGCACAAGATTTAGGTTGCCACGCCCAAGGTCAAGGTCACAATGGGTCAAAGGTCAAATCTTATCTTAAATCGTGTCTCAACTATAACTTATAAACTACTGAAGCAAATTTGATAAAACTTCACAGAAAGATAGAGCATATTGAGAAGGTGTGTCGCATACAAAATTTAGGTTCCCACGTCCAAGGTCTGTTACATATCTGGTGCGAAACCTCCGTATTCAATTCTATTCTATTCTATACTGTTTTACAGGTTTAATCGAACACACCATTCGAGTGCTCGCCCTTGTCTAAATACTCTTCAATAATAGATTCACCTTCAATTACAAATGTCTTCCGTATTGTGTTTATTTAACATGGTGTACAGAAGTGGCGAATTTAGCGCCTTATTCGAGCAATCGACGAATTAAAGACACTTAAGAAGAACTTATAGACATTCATTGATACTCGAACGGAGTTTCAAGGAACATGGAATCGCTTGCGGGCAGCAATCCTGTCATGAACTGGGAGGCTGGAGATTTGCCTGCCGCATGGAAAAGTTTCAGAACGCATGTGGATTTCATGTTTAAAGGCCCCCTAAAAGACAAGCAGGAGGAGGAGCAATGTGCTTATCTTATGATTTGGGTTGGGCAGAAAGGCCGTGAATTATATCAGACTTGGGAAGTCCCTGCAGAGGAAGCTGTAAAGCTTGATAAACTTTACCCAAGATTTGAGAACTATGTGGCCCCAAAATCAAACAAAGTGTTTGCAAGATATAAGTTCCAATGTAGGTCTCAGCAAGATTCGGAGACAGCTGAGCAATTTATAACTGACTTGAAGGTGTTGGTCAAAGACTGTGGGTACGATAAAACTACACCCGATGATATGGTTAGGGATAGGATAGTTTGTGGAACAAAGCATCCCAAAGTCAAATCAATACTGTTAAGGGAAGGGTCAGACCTCACACTTGAAAAAGCTATTGACATTGCACGTTCGCATGAGGTAAATCAGAAACAGTTAAACACTATGAACTCGAAAGAGGACCCAAATGTTAATACAGTTAGAAAGCAGAATCCTCCAAAACCTCAACATAAAGCGGAATCCTCTCACCAAGCAGCAAGATACAAACAAGAATTTAAATCGGTGAAACCCAAATCTTGTCCGCGTTGCGGTTACAATCATACAACTCAACAGAAATGTCCGGCAATTGGAAAGAACTGTAAAAAGTGCCATCGCAAAGATCATTTTGCAAGAATGTGCCTGACCAAAAATAGAGATAAGAAAATCCATCAACTTCAAGGTGCGGATTCATCAGATGATGATTATGATTTTGATGCTTTATATGTGGGTACAATTGACTGTCCATCTCATAGTAAAAGAAAGAAAAAGACTAAAAGTGACTCTTTTGTCGAGAAATTGTCCATATATAATACAGGCATTGATTTTCAGCTGGATACAGGTCTAATTCTGATTTCAAGAAACTCAAAATAAGCACCCCTTTAAAGAAATCAGATACAGCTTTGAGATCATATTCTGGTCATAGAATAGAGCCTGAGGGTATGATAACATTACCATTAGAATGGAAAGACAATAGTCATAATGTACTGTTTTATATTGTTGAGACACAATCACAGTCAGTATTAAGTGGTGAAACATGTGAAGACATTGGCCTATTGAAAAGGATCAATAGCATTGAAAAAGACTATCCGGAAATATTTGAAGGTCTAGGTTGTCTCCCTGGAACTTATCACATAAAGATAGATCCAAACGCGACCCCGGTTGTTCAACCCCCAAGGAGGGTTCCCATCGCGATCAAAGATAAAGTAAAGGAAGAACTTCAGAGAATGGAAAAACTCGGAGTTATTCAAAGGCAAATAGAGCCGACGGAATGGGTGAACTCTATCGTTACTGTTACAAAAAGTTCTGGTCAAGTACGTATATGTATAGACCCTAAGGACCTTAATAATGCAATCCAGCGTGAGCATTACCCAATGAAAATCGTTGAAGAAATTGTAGCGGAGATGCCAAATGCAAAGATATTTAGCACACTCGATGCAACTAGCGGGTTTTGGACTCTGAAATTGGATGAAGAAAGTTCAAAATTAACAAGATTTCAGACACCTTTCGGTCGTTATAGATTTCTTCGTGCCCCGTTCGGAATAAAATCAATTCCAGAAATTTACCAGCGTGTAATGACTGAAATGATTGAGGACATAGAGGGAGCTCATGTGATAGTTGACGATATTCTTGTATGGGGTGAAAACATGGATCAGCATGATGAAAGACTGAAAAGGGTATTGGATTGTGTAAAACAGAACAACCTGAAATTGAATTCTGGCAAGTGTCAGCTGAGAAAAGAGGAAGTTAGTTATGTGGGACATAGGATTAGTAAAGACGGTTTAAAAGTGGATCCTGAGAAAGTAAGAGCGATCAAAGAAATGGGCAGACCCCAGAATAAGAAAGAATTACAAACGTTTTTAGGTTGTATTACCTATCTACAAAAATTCTTACCACATATGTCAGAAATAAGTGCCCCTCTGAGGAAGCTTCTGGAAAAAGAAATAGAGTGGCACTGGGATACTGCACAAGAAAACAGTTTTAGTAGACTGAAGGAAATGGCCACTGAAACCCCAGTGTTGGCCTTTTATAGTGCTAAAGACAATCTAACGTTGAACGTTGATGCTAGTTCTTACGGGCTCGGTGCAGTTCTCTTACAGAATGAAAGACCAATAGCTTACGCTTCTCGCGCTTTGAACCCGACACAACAGAAATATTCTCAGATAGAGAAAGAGACATTGGCCATGGTTTTCGGGTGTGAAAAGTACCACCATTTCGTATATGGTAATGTATGGTAGAGACTTTGAAATCGAAAGTGATCACAAGCCATTAGAAAGTATCTTCCGCAAGCCCATTGCCGAAGCACCTGCTAGGATAGCAAGATTCCTAATGCAGTTACAAAAGTATGACTTTACTGTTAAGTTCAAGCCTGGAAAATCAATGCATGTATCAGATTTACTCTCTAGAAAGAATCTACCTGAAACAGAAGAGTGTATTCCAGACATTGACATCAATCAGTTACAGTTGAATGCTCATTTACCCATGTCACCTCAGAAATATCAAGAACTTAGGCAAGTAACAATGAATGATGAAGAAATGCAGTGTTTAAGATACTACATAGAAAATGGGTGGCCTGATAGAAAACATCAGGTGCAGTGGAACGTTAAGGAATACTGGGCATTCCGAGATGAACTTACATGTGTTGATGATATTCTGTACAAAGGACTGAAAGTAATAATTCCTAGGCAACTCAGAAAAGACATGCTAGAAATTGTGCACAGTACACATCAGGGTATTGTGTCATGTAAAAAGCGGGCTCGAGAATTCATGTTCTGGATAGGTATGATGAAGGAGATACAGGACTTGGTTGAAAGGTGTGAAACATGTGCTATAAACAATAAGAAAGCTAATCATAAAGAGCCAATGATTTCGATTGAAATTCCTGACAGGCCCTCCTCAAAGATAGGAGCAGATTTGTTTGAATTGAAAGGCCATCATTATTTGCTAACTGTGGACTATTACTCCAAATGGCCTGAAATTGAGAAATTGGACAATCTCAGTTCATCAAATGTCATTGCGTATTTAAAGAAACAGTTCAGTAGATATGGCTTCATTGATGAACTGGTATCGGATAACGGACCTCAGTTCTCTAGTGCTGAATTCAAGAAATTCGCAAAAGACTATCAGTTCACGCACACCACATCTAGTCCACATTATAGTCAGAGCATGGGACAGACAGAAAGATATGTTCAGACAGTAAAACAGCTGATTAAAAAGAGCAAGGACCCCTATAAGGCTTTGCTTGACTATCGTAACACACCGTTGGAAGGATTGAACTTGTCGCCTGCGCAGCTACAGTTAGGGAGGCGGCTGAAAAGTGACTTACCTGTGAGAGCAGAACTGTTGAAACAACAAGTTCATGACAATAACAATACCAAAAATCTGCTGAGAAAGAGACAGCAGAAATCTGAGTTTTACTATAACAAACATAGTGGTAGACCTCTCAGTGAACTGTATGATAAACAGACGGTAATGATAAGTCATAACAATGCAATAGTACCAGGGACAGTTGTTAAGAAACATCCATCGCCGCGGTCGTATATTGTTGAAACGATGAATGGAACTCGATTAAGGAGAAATCGACGTCATCTGAAGGCTACGAGGGCTAGCTTTCAGCCAATAGAACCACCGGAATCTGTCAGAGATCAGTCAACACAGGGACAGGCTGAGCATAGGGAAACAAATCAGCCTGTTCAGCCTGCAGAAACTCCACAAGTCGATCAACCAGTTGAACCGCCTGCTGAGATTGAACCAGAGATGCAGCAGGCAATGCCTCATTCAACACGCTCTGGAAGAACTGTCGTAAAACCTGCGAAGTTTAATGATTACATCTGTAATTCTGTATTGAAATACGAATATTTCGTATAAGAACTTAAGTGACTTTGGAAAAATGTTGAATGAGAACTGACTATCATTAGTTTCATATTTTTACTAGTTTCATATAATGTGTTTCATTTAATCATTAGTTTCATAATCAATAGTTTCAGATGCTTTGTGACTTTAGAATGATCATTAGTTCATATTGACAGTCGTTTCATATGACCATTGACTTTCATATGATCAATAAGTTTCCTAGAACGGGACTTTGGTATATACAGTAAAATTGGCAATTTTCACAGTACAGTACACTCAGTGAAGTGATCTTCCTGTTAAAGTAAGGGGGATGTTACATATCTGGTGCGAAACCTCCGTATTCAATTCTATTCTATTCTATACTGTTTTACAGGTTTAATCGAACACACCATTCGAGTGCTCGCCCTTGTCTAAATCAAGGTTGGCAAAATGCCGGCAAATATGAGTATTTTCCATGCCAGCGGTAATTACCGGTAAATACCGGCATATACTGGAAAATACCGGCAAATACTGGTTGATTGAATTGACCAGCCTGGAATTTATACAATAACCTACACTCAGAATCCATGCAGTATTTCAGTTATACTGGTCAACTGACTTAATATTTATACTGATGTTTAACAATTGTATCTCTTATTAATCTAATAGTATATCTAGTCAGTGAAATTTTGAACTTTGTTTTAGGGAGAAAAAAATAGCCTGTTTCGAAGCTGGACATTTCTCTCTCTGGGCTCGGAGTCATTGAGCTTTTGCACTAACTACTGTTTTGCAGTCAATACATCTGGCTCTGGTCTTGTTGTCTTGGTCAACAATGGCATAGTATCTTTTGGCTTATGGTGAATAGTAGTTTGGTAATGATTTATAATGGTTCAGCTTCAGGACTGATTATGACAAATTATTATCTGACTGCTATAAATGTATTCAAGAGCTGAAGCCATACATGTACTATAGCTTAAGCCATACCAATAACATCTCTATATACTTCAACTTGACTAATTGTCTAACCTTTGTATAAAACAGATAATCATTCTGACAACTTATTGTTTCTATCCTTGTCCCAAGTAGTAGTATTTCAATTCTCATATCGACGTTGCCCAAGCAATACTCTGCTCCCTTAAATAAACATTGTTTTGAAACTTGTTGTTTTAACAGTTTAGAGATTGTCTTGCAAATTGGGTGTCACAAGTGACTGGCCAGGTGCACAGGTGAGTTAACCTGTAATTTCTTACCTGTGTTTTTATGCTGTTGAGTTTAGGACAAATAATAAAGTTGAATCAAGATACAGTTCATACTTGTGAAATTGTCAAATTTTTTTTCTTAAATCCACATTTTGGCTGTTTCAACCTGCTTTGTGAAACATTTTATTCTTTATGATGATTAACTTCATATTTAATATAAAAATTAAATTATTTTAAGTTAACTTGGTTTTGGTTTTAGCAAGATTCAAAGGTGAAAAAGTTCAATCGACCAGTATTTGCCAGTATTTTCCACTTTGGGAGTATTTTCCAGACCGGTAAATACCGGTAAATTCCACCGGTAAATACCGGGGGTAGAATTTACCGCCCAACCTTGGTCTAAATACTCTTCAATAATAGATTCACCTTCAATTACAAATGTCTTCCGTATTGTGTTTATTTAACAGGTCAAGGTCACTGTCTGGGGTTAGAGGTCAAATATTGTCTCTGTGATTACTTTAAAACTACACAACTGAATTTTATCAAATTTCACAGAAATATAAAGCATAATGAGTAGGTTTGTCACATATGATATTTATATTCCTAAACCCAAGGTCAAGGTCACTGTCGGGTGTGAGAGGTGACTGCTGAGTAGATTTCATCAAACTTCATAGAAAGGCAAAGCATGATAAAAAAGGCATCTCACTTACAAGTTTTGGGATTCCTTGCTCAAGGACAAGGTCCCAATCAGGGTCAAAGGTCAGTCTAAGGGGCCTTCGGGGGCATTAGTTACATACTGTAACGTTTCTTGTTTTTTTTAAATTCTGCAGACGTAAATTTTGTTGTCTGCTTTTTGACGCTAAGGGTTAATTTTTGCATTTTGCCAAATGCATCCACTTCCAAGACAACAAATTTTAGCATGATTCTTACCCATCTGATGATCTCATTGGTAAACACTACAAAATTCAAACTTTGCGGAAATTTATTTTTAGTAAAATTTTCTTCAGCACACAAGATATGAAAATATATAGCGTATTCGGTCCAGTTAGCATGCCCCTATAAGCGTACATCCTGGTTATTTTTGAGGCATATAACTACAAGCGCACATATTCTAACTGGTTTATCCCTTAGTTTGCTTGTTTACAATAGCTGAAAAAGCTATAGAATCTTTCACCTTTTTTCACTTGTAAAGTTTCTCTATCCTTCTATGACCATAAACATCTTTTCTGCAATGTTTAACCTTTAAATTTGCTTCCTGTAAGATATAATAACTCTTAGAAATGTGCGCTTAAAAAAAAGCACATTCACAAGTATTTGCAGCTATTTTGAAAAAGTTAAGCGCATAGCAGGCTTATTAGGTCAATTACAGTACCATACAAAATTTATTAGGTTTGCAATATCTGGGTAATACCGTACTTCTTGGGTAGTTTCTCCCATAAAATATAAACATTTTTAAAAGCTGGAAACTCAAGGTACTACATCTAGCAATCTAAAATCTACTATATAATGTATTATACAGTATATATATTCAAATGGTCAACAGCACCACAGTTTTTGCATGAATATAAAACAGCCCCAGATGAGGTTTGGGTTTTAATGACAATTTGAGGACACTTTTTCTTATTTCTACATAAATGTATAGCAACAGTCTCTAGTATAAGGCAACAATGTACTCTAAAAAAATCTAAATACATGTTCTATGTGAAACAGTGGAGACCCACTACACTGTTTGCCATTCCATCTGCATGTTTTGGATATACAGCTGCATTTTACAACCAAACTATTCCATTTTTCAACAGTTATGGTAATTATTCAAAGTTTTCTAATAAATAGGATGTTATGGTAGTAATTTCTTTTGGGTCCAAACAAAATGTAGTATAATCCATGAAAATTAAGCCTTATACTCAGACTAAACTATGAGTGAATATAAAGCAGAGCATCTTTCATAATGATACTGAATAGCCCACCCTAATGTACTTAAATATTGGGACACCCAAAACCATTAATTTTCCATTTGGAACAAATGGAAAATTAATGGCTTTAGAAGTCCCAATACTTCAGCACATTAGGGTTATAATAAGGCTTGGCTGTATCATCAAAACTCGAACCCCCATCTGGAGCTTCAAAACAAGAATAATCAAAACGGAATAAAACAGAATAAAACATATAAACAGTCATCCCTATGTACATATCACAATACTGCCATTCCATGCATCACATACAAAATACTGACACAAATCAAATTTAGCACAATATAAACACTATTAAAAATATCAGATCTGTTTAAGCTGCATCAGTTATGACCATTCTGAGCCACCTGGACCAGATGGTCTAGATAGGTGGTTACATTTCAAAACAAAATACAGAAATGCAATCCAGAATTATCACCACTTCCCTGCCCCCCCCCCCCCCCCCCCCCCCCCACCCCTTTATCTGGATCTTTGTTCATCCCAGCAGAGCCCCAGATAAGAAGGGGTAACAGGGATAATTCAGAGATAATTTTTCTTATTTCTCAACGAAAACATATGTTGTGACCCCTCATTAGAACCGTCTTGGCGAGACGGTTCTAATGAGGGGTCACAATATATGTTTTAATGCAGAAATATTGAAAATTGTCCCTAAAGTATCCTTTTACCCCTTCTTATCTGGAGCTCTGATCCCAGTATTGAACAATCCCAGTATGTTCAATGATTCTAACATTCAATGGCTCTCAATGTACTGATAGCAAATCATGCAGAAGCCTTTATTATGACTTGGTGCGCTCATACCAAGTTGTGCACAATTTTATGCACTACTTGGTACCAGTGCACCTAGTGCCAGTATATGCTCATGCTGTTGAATTAAAACACTTCAGGCAGGGATACTATCATTCAAGTAAAATTTATATATGAACATGTAACAAAAGCAAGATTTTTGAATGTATATTCACTAATAAATCAACAAATGCCCTAACAAAAGTGACAAGTTCAAATGAACCAAATACAAATGCATAAGTGTTGCACAGTGCCACAGACAGAATGACGAGTGTGATCTGTCTGTCTGTCTGCATAGTTTTGTAGTTATCTGATGATCACTATTTCTAGTTTCAAATGATAAGACAAAATCATCTTTTTTTTAATGTTTGAATGTTTGTTCATTTACAACAATACTAAAATAATTTTGGTCAATTCTCCATCAAATGTTGAATTGATTTTGCCCATCACTAAATGATCCCCTAATCATGAATGTGCTCGTCTTTTCACCAGTGAAACAAGGCCCAAAATTTAAGCATTACATTGCCCAAAAGTTTAAAGTTAAACTGACCAAAATTTTAGTATTACACTTCCCAAAATTTTAGCACTTAAAATATGTACTAGTCATCCTTATACATTTTTTTTTAATTGTTTCTATTTTTAAACATCAACAGTAAAATACTGCTTGGAATTTTACAAGTGATTTTTTGTAACAAATTAATATCTTCAACAAATTAAAAGACATTTCTTTAAAGATAAAATAATGTAAAATAAAGTAGCTAATAACAACAAAAACACAGTATGAGCCTCGACACAACAGAACCAACATGGTGGCATGTACCGTTAGGGAAGACTCTGATCTGCCTGGGCATCCGCCCAGCCTGATAAAAGTCTTCACTGTTGGTATGGAGCTAGCTTAGATTCTTTGCTATCCTTGAAGCTCACAGCAAAGAGCCTGATCAGACTGGGCAGATTCCAAGACTGACACGAGTCTTTGCTGGGAGCACATGCCATTTTGTTGGTTTTGTTGTGTCCCGGCTCAAATATAACTTTAAGTGAATGAATTGTGATAAAGTAAAAGACAGTTTTCAGCACCAATTACACTTGCAAGAATCAGCATTAAATCAAGCTAAAAGATTTAATGGTAATTCCAAGAAATTTCTTTTGTTTTTCAGTTTCTAAGTGAAAACCTTTGCTATGGCATCTTACTAGAACTGCCTTGCTCCTAAGGAGTATAGATGCACATCCCTGTTTTCCTGCCATTTTTACAAAGGGAAACAACTTCTGCTGTTTCTGTTTGCTTTCCTGGAGAATGAAGCCCTTCCAAAATGGAGTCTACTTTCACTGGATGACCTTGCATTCTGGGGAGCAAATTCTTCTATCCAAGCAAGTTCCCTCCTTTAAAGCTGACCCCAATGAGAAAGAAGGCAAAAATAAAAATGACAGAGTTGTTGCCCCTGTAAGTGTACATCTTAATAGAAGAAAATGAACTAGAGATACATATATACTCCAATCAGCTTAGACAAGTTGGAGTTGGTTTTCTTTATCATTTTCTCTCCACACACAAAACACAGCATGTGACTAAGAAAGCTTCAACGATGTCAGATATATACAAAATCTCTATGTACAAATCACAGACAAACTCAGACCTCCAGATATGGGCAGTATCCAATTATACTCCTGAGACAGTCATTATTTATTCTCTATAAAAATATGTTGTGGCCCTTCACTGGTACAATGTACTACATCTAAGACAGGTTGCCAATGAGGGACCTCCTCTGTATCTTTATATGGAGAAATGAAAACAGAAAATTCAGAAAAAAATACTATATCTATTTGGCTATGAGACAAAGGGTTTCCGTTCAAAAATTACTGTAAATATGAGCCGCAACACGCCAAACCAACTAAGTGGCATGTGCGCCCTGCAAAGACTCAGATCAGCCTAGCCTGATAGGAGTCTTCACTGTGCACTTAAAAAGTAGCTAAGGGTCTAAGCTACCTCCATGCTGACAGATAAAACTCTGCTATGACTGGGCAGATGTCCAGGCTGATCTGAGTTTTTGCTGGGTGCACATGCCACTTTGTTGGTTTTGTCATGTGGCGGCTCATATGACAATCAGTTTTGTGTAATTCAGCTTTGGGTTGGGTATTTCTCTTCCATAAGTATGATAACAATCTTGTCTTGCATGATGAATCTATATTTTTAGGATTGCTTTGGAAAGATACCCTGGCCCCGCTTTCCTCCAATTTTAGAACTGAATAAAAATGGTAGCTTAGTTTATAAACAAGTACTGCTTTATCTGGAGGCCTGAAACAAGCACAACTACTATATCACCGCTAAAACATACTGGTCAAATGAAATATACCTGCAAATACAATGTACATTCATGTATCTACAAATACACAAAGCCATCATCATCGTCATTCCTGCTTTATCTCATGAATTTAAATATCTCTGAAACATTACTTAAATTCTCTATTGTGAATTAGCTGAAACTTTTGCTGAATAAGCACATAGCTTTCCGGTTTTCCATTAACTCTTTAAGTACCAGTGACAAAATTAACAGAATTTACAAACAGTGTAGATCCTGATGAGGCGGCTCATTATGAGCCGCCTCATCTAGATCTACACTTTTTGTCCTCTAGTCTTTGAATTCTCAATATGAAATGTTTTGGACAAGGAATTTTTTTAATTTTTGCAGACGTAAATTTTGTCGTCTGCCTTTTGGTTCTTAAAGAGCTGAGAAGACTTTCGCAGAAGGTGTTGTCTCACCTTTTTGGGCATTGTCACAAAACAGAGCTAAACAAGAAAATTCGTACGCCACTAACAATGACGATGAAACTGCCATATAAGTAATACCAATGTCTCACTTCTGCCAGTCACCAGCGAGACAACAACTGTTGTTATGACCCAAATTAGCATCAGATACATCTGAACACTGACACTCACAAGAGCTTTAGTTTCTCAACCAAATTTTCCCTACATCTGGAACTTAGGGCCCAGTTGTTCCAAACACTGTTTTTTTTAACAAAGTCATTACCACATTGGGTAGGTGGCTATCGATAACGCTCGTAACAATCGATTTACGCAGATCAAAACCCGTTAGAAACAGCGTCAAGAATGACGCACGAGGCTGAGCATTTTCAATTGCCGTCTGCCCAGTGTGATTACTGTAGTCAAGAATTAGCTAAGTCTTTTAGAACACATAAAATCAAGAGTGCTAACATTTTTTGCTGAACAAATGTAGGGGATTTTGCTCTGCAAAAGCTCCTCCAATTTTTACAGCAAAAACAAAAAAAAAAAAATGGCAGTGTTCATTTTGTCTTCTTATTCTAAACTAATTACATTACTTTTGAACAACTGGGTCCAGATTATCTTTGAAATCTGTGGTCTAAATACATGTAAATACAATTTTGGCTTTTGATTCTTCAACATTTCTTAAAATGATTGCCTTGCAGAGCCTCACTATGTCTTTTTGTCAGTTTTTTATATAGGAAATGACAAAATAATCAAACATTTTAAGGTGTTTGGATACATCTCCATATTTTTTGCCACATTTACAAAGGGAAATAACTAATGTGACTTCCTGTTATCTTCCCTGGACAAGCTAGCCCTGTCCAAAATGTGGTCTATTTTAATAAGTACAGAATTTGCTCCTAGAGGAGGAATTCTTTCCTTTCAAAGTTGATCCCCATACAGAAATGAGAAACAAAGAAGTTGTATGACAATAGCAAATATCACAATGCTATACAAAGTATTCAGTAAAACTGCGCAAATGAATCACAATCATGATTTAGGATGAACAAAAACATACTGGTACTGACATTATCAACACTTCTACTACTCAACAGAACACATAGTTGTGAACACAAATGGCATTTGTCTGAAGGTGTGCTAGTATTTCTTTATGGTTTTCTGTCATCTTTAAAAAGGGAAACAACTCCTGTGATTTCTTGTTTGCTTCCCTGACTGACAAAGCCCTACCCAGAGCTCTAGATAAGAGGGGTATTTGATGATAATTGAAGGATAATTTTTTTTATTTCTCATTGAAACCATATGTTGTGACCCCTCATCTGAACCGTCTCGTCGAGACTGTCAGATGAGAGGTCACAACATATGTTTTTATGCAGAAACAACAAAAATTATCCCTAATTATCACCAAATACTCCCTCCTATCTAGAGCTCTGGTAAAAGCAAAGAAGGACAAGACCAGTCCACCTACAGGATAGCTCGCCTGCAGTGCCATGCCCATCACATAAAAAACTTTGACGTAAAACTTTAAAGAGTGACGCCCACGCCAATGCCAATGCCCACGTCCAAGTGACAACAATAGCTCTCTGTACTTTCGTACATGCGAGCTAAAAATGTTTCTTTCAAACTATATTTTAATGTGACTTCAAAGAATAGAGAACACACCGTGTAGATTCAGATGAAGTAGCTCGTTTTGAGCCACCACAACTGGATCTAATATGCTGTTTTGCAAAATTAACTTTTCTCAGTCCTAGTGCTTTATGAGTTAAAATGTTGTTGCCCTATAGTTAAACTCCTTTACTAAGGCATCTTTGATGAATGTCCTGGCTTTAATGGCTTAGCAAAGACAATCCCAAAGTGCACAGTAAAGGGAAAAAAGAAAATCAGGCAGACAGAAGAAGAGGTGGGAAGACAACATTAATTTCATCAAAGACAGGACAGGGATGGTTTTTGCCAGCACAACTACTGCAGCTTACAACTACTGCAGCTTAAATAGGACCAGGTGGAAAGGCTTTGTTACAAAGTCATCAGTGGTGCCTAAAATTTCTTGTAAGGTTATGGAATAGACTAGACCAGGCCCCGAGGTTATAAAACTTGACTAATTCTCAAACTCAAAATAAAGCACACTGATTGGCTGCTTCCGAGCACATGCTCGGAAGCAGCCAATCAGTGTGCTTTATTTTGAGTTTGAGATTATTCTCAAGTTTTATAACCTCGAACCCTGATAAGAAGCAAAACACTCTCAGATCATCTTATCAAAGCTAATTTCTTTTTCAAGAACTTTGATGCACCTGTCTTTTAACAGGAATTTTAATGCACTTTCCCCACAATTACATGACCAGACATACAAAAACATATGGCAAACAGTTTTCAAACATTTCTACAATGTTTTCTTCATGTATAAATGCCTAAAATTTTATTAAACAAGTCTGAAAATTTATTTTCATTTAGTTTACAAATCGGCAAGCTTTGGTCGCTTTTTAGGCCGCTCTACAACTCGTGGCTTCTTCTTGGGAGTTTTAGGAACCTGCGAAGGTGACGGTCTTTTCCTCCACTCGGTCTCTTTTTTTGGTGTAGCCAACAAATTCTCTTGGTTATGTGGTGATGTTACCAACAAATCTGTCATCTTGTCTGCATCCCGACTCGAACTCCCTGGTAATGCACAGAGGATCAGAGCTGCCTGGATAGAGAGAACACGATCATGGTTCTTGGCGCCAGCAAATTTTTCCCAGTATACACTGTGTTCCCATAGATGCTTGATGAAACAGACTTTACTCTTGTACAGCTTGCCTGCAAAAACAGACATTTTTTCTTAAGGTGGTGATTTATGGTAAATGTAAAAATCTGCATAAAACCATAAAAAAGTAACGTATCTCCCTGAAAGTTAGCAGACTTCTTATTTTTGTTGTTCTTTACAGTTTAGAATACACAATAGACGTACATGCTGCTTAAAAAAGTGTTTTTATAAGGAAAGATCAAAGGGTAATTTTCTGCGAATAAATCTGAAAAAATAATATCATTATTGAAAATTTACGTAGTGCTGAAGGTGCATTATTGCATAATGAAGAGCGTCCTAGCAATTATTTATTCCAACTCTTTCTCAAATTGTAATGTAGACCAGATGAAAACGGTAGCTTTTTCTCAAATGTTCAACCATGTACGAAGTAAATGTACACTGGATGCATTTATTAAATATAGGGTAGGCAAGCATACCTATGTTAACACCTACAATATAAATAATACATTACTGACATGATCAGTGGTGTGTAGATGAAATTGTTCAACCTTGTTAAAATAGTCTCACCTGTCTCACCTGTGTGTTTTGACAAAAGAATTTGGACACAGACTGCATCTTTTTTCATCTGCTCAGCCTGATAATGTGTGAAAGAGTTTGAAAAAATAATTGCTAGGACGCTCTAGGTACTCTAAGCACTAAGCATAATTTCAATAATGATATTTTTTCAGATTTATTCGCAGAAAATAACCCTTTGATCTTCTCTTATAAAAACACTTTTTAACATTAACAAATGCTGCATTTTCGGATTCTAAATTATGAGAAACAACATAAAGAAGGCATCTGCTAAGTTTTGGAAAGATCAGTGTTATTTTGAGTATTTTATGCAGATTTTTGTCTTTGTCCCAAATCAGTGACTATCACCACCTTAAGGTCATTTTTTATTTGTATTTAACTTCATTTTTTTTTGCTGTTAAACCTGCGTTTAGCAAGCATACATAGAATTGCAAAAATGAGTTTGCTAATAATACTGGTGCTTTCTATTAGTAATTGTACACTTGGTTAACTTTAAAAAATGGATCTGAAAATGTGGCCACTTCACCGAGATGATGACTCAATGTAGGTGGCATTTATGACACATATGTAGCTTTACAAAAGACGGGCTGCCCCAGGCCTCTGCAGCGAGCTTCTGTATTTACAGCAAGTCATCTAAGGTCAAGTAAAGTTCCACAAATTCAGGACAGCTGAACTACTGTTGCCCGGGAAATAAAGCCTCAACTATCTCCGCCTTCCCTCTCCTCCCCATGGCCCCCAATATCAGAGGACAGTATTGGGAAGGTTGTTCTCAGCCCTGTAAGGGTTGGGGTTCTGCTGTAAAGGGGCCAGGATAAACTCTGTGAAACCACCATAACTTGGAAGGGTACAGCTGATTATTCACACTTGCCAGCACTAATGCATCTAAAAGGAAATAAACCAAGAAGAGAGGTGAAGCTAGTCTCGAGACAGACCCCACTATCGAATGTGTTACCTAGGCACCTCAACTTAATGCTATACAGCCCCTACTTCAGTGATGCATCAAAACGAAGGATGAAGATGTCAAGACTAGAAATGAAGGGTGTTTGGACACTGACGTAAACAATTTATCATTAATTGCTGCTTTGATCAGAATCTGCCTAGAATGTCCGCAAGGGCATGAGGCAGTATATAGAGATAGATAGAATCCACAACAGAAGTCAGTGGCGGATCCAGAGGGGGTTCGGGGGGTTCAAACGAACCCCCTTCTCAGCCCAAATTATCTTATTTTCATGAGGGATTTCAGGAAAAAAATGGTCAAACTGGGTAAATCGAACCCCTCTTTCAGCTAATTTGAATTAACCCCCTATCCAAAATTCCCTGGATCCGCCGCTGGAAGTACTAGCCAATGATCTGTGCAGGCCGATTGCACATACTTTTATTGTAATGGCACATTTGTTCAGTAGCAAAAGCGCAAGCCTGCTGATCTGGAGGTCCCCCCTCTTCCCCCCCCCCCCCCAAACCGAGACAGAAATCTTTCCAACTGTAAACGGAGTTCCATTACCCAACCTTTCATCATCAGCTTCCCGTTGTCCTGATATGACTGAAATACTGTTAAAAAGAGCGTAAAATTGGAGTCATCCATCCATTTATTTGCATAATCAGATTACATCAGACATTCAGGCTTGCATAGATCTTGAGTAGACTTCTTTTTTTTTTTTTTGCAGTGACAGGCAATCAAGGATGGTATTTTAATTGCCACTGCATGACAGAAATGAAATGAGAGTCAACATCATGAAATTTTAACAGGCTTGACATTCGACTTTACAAACAAGACATACGAACCACACAAACTGCAGTTGATTCCTCCTTCATAGTCATGATAAGCATTGAGAACCTCCTGAATCTCTTTCAACTCCAAAGTTCTCTCCCCGGCTCCGTTATAATTTGGCCCCGATTCGTGCCGTAACCTCCTCGGACGATCAGATGAATCGTGTAGGTTTTGTCTTTCCATCATCGCCATCGCGATCGGCGAAGGGAATCGCTATTTCTGCAGATTTTTTGACACCTTCCGCGAAATTCTTCAACTCTCGTGCTTATTTTTAATGATGAACCATAACAATGTCATGTGACTTGATTGACCTCGGGGTTAAACTCCAATCAACCAATCAATGAGCGGATTCTCCTTTCATCTTACCGCCAAGCCGATCACATGATCGACTGTCAGACCAATGTGATCTATCCGCGGGAATGTGTATTGCATTACCCGCGCTTTCTTTTAAGGCGTAGTTGCGTATTTTTTTATTTTATATTTTTTTTTCAGAAAAATAATAATTATGTAAATCAACAATAATAATAGAAACAAATGTACATGAAATTTCAAATAAAAATATGAAATATTATAAAGGTCATCAGAAAAAAGAGACCCAAAATGAACCAGAGTCCATCACCTGAGCTCAAAGTTTTTCATGGAAACAAAAACAAAAAAAATAAAAGCATCGTAAACGACTGCGTAATACCCCGCCACTGCAAACCAATATCCCGTCTTCTATCTTTTATACATTTTTTTTATCATGACATGAACCTCATGAACAGAATTTTTTCATAATTTTATACATGTATAGATCTATAGCTCTGGGGCAGGGGCAGGTAACCTATGTGGACTTAATACTACTTGTAACAGAAAGCTTATGTTATTTTAATCATTTCTATGAAATTTCATCAAGATATACCGAAAATCTGATTTTATATTGATTTTTTCATGATTTCATACATGTATACAGCATGTGTCAGGGGCAGATAACCACTGGGGGACAAAATTTTGATCAAGACATAAACATAAAGCTTATATCAATATGATAATTTGTTACAAGTTTCAGAAAAATCCCTTTCGACTCTAATTTTATACATTTTTTTTTTTCATTATTTCATACATGTATATAGCCCTAGGGCAGGGGCAGATAATCCAGGTGGACAAAATTCTGCTTATAACTGAAAGCTTATGTTACTTCGATCATTTCTGTGAAATTTCATCAAGATATTTCAAAGTGTAAAAGAACTACAGACCAAAAACTGTTTTTAAGACCATGAAAAGGGCAATAACTCCATAAGAAGACATCGAAATTTGCCCATTAACAATCCCAACCGAGATCTTCCCAAGACCAATGCACATGCCATGTATGAATAAAATATGTTAATAAATACTCAAGTTATCGAACGGAAACGAAGTGCTCACGGACGGACGGACGACCGGACGGACGGACAGACGTACGTACGACGGACGGACAGACACACGGACAGCCAGCGGGAAAACATAATACCCCGCCACTAACGTGTGGCGGGGTATAAAAAGGTATAGAAATATGCTGTATTCTATGTCATGTGATTAGGGTACTTCATGTTTGACCAAGATTTCTTCACATCAAATTCGTGCACCTTTCTAAAACTGATCTCAGAAGTTATGAAACTTCAATGGCACAGTTTCTTCATTCGATGAATACTATAAATGATAAAAACACTTTTTTTTTTCTAATAATTTGTTGAAATAAGATTAAAATAAAAAGAAATCCCGGAGGTACCCTGAGAAAATAATCCACACTTCAGAAAAAACAAGCAAATTCGACGAATTTATGTCCCCCGCCTTGGAAACTAGGTCTCCACTGTATATACACTTGAGTGTTTGAGCTGGAAAAGCGGCTAAGTTAAAAATGTGAAAAAAGTAATAAAAAAATAATGTGAGGATTATATCCAAACCACATGCATATCTTCAGACCATGATCAAAACACCTGTGAAGTTTCAAAGGAATTGGCATAAAACTGTAGGAGGAGTTGCACACACAAGGTACCAACTATCTATTCACTTTGATAGTAAAAATGTATGAAAAATGGCTAAGTTCAATTTGCGAAAAAAGTAATAAAAAATAATGTGAGGATTATATCCAAACCACATGCATATCTTCAGACAATGATCAAAACACCTGTGAAGTTTCAAAGGAATCGGCATAAAACTGTATGAGGAGTTGCGCACACAAGGTACCCACTGTCTAGTCACTATGATAGTAAAAACGCCTAAAAAATTACTAAGTTCAACTTGTGGAAAAAGTGACAAAAAAAATCTCAGGATAATATATCCAAACCACATGCATATCTTCAGACCATGACCAAAACACCTGTGAAGTTTCAAAGGCATCGGCATAAAACTGTATGAGGAGTTGCGCACACAAGGTACCTACTATCTAGTCACTATGATAGTAAAAACGCCTAAAAAATTACTAAGTTCAACTTGTGGAAAAAGTGACAAAAAATAATCTCAGGAATATATCCAAACCACATGCGTATCTTCAGACCATGACCAAAACACCTGTGAAGTTTCAAAGAAGTTTCAACAGTTTTATGCTGATGCCTTTGAAACTTCACAGGTGTTTTGGTCATGGTCTGAAGATACGCATGTGGTTTGGATATAATCCTGAGATTATTTTTAGTCACTTTTTCCACAAGTTGAACTTAGTAATTTTTTAGGCGTTTTTACTGTCATAGTGACTAGATAGTGGGTACCTTGTGTGCGCAACTCCTCATACAGTTTTATGCCGATTCCTTTGAAACTTCACAGGTATTTTGGTCATGGTCTGAAGATATGCATGTGGTTTGGATATAATCCTCACATTATTTTTTATTACTTTTTTCGCAAATTCAACTTAGCCATTTTTTATACATTTTTACTATCAAAGTGAAAAGATAGTGGGTACCTTGTGTGTGCAACTCCTCCTACAGTTTTATGCTTATTCCTTTGAAACTTCACAGGTGTTTTGATCATGGTCTGAAGATATGCATGTGGTTTGGATATAATCCTCACATTATTTTTTTCATTACATTTTGCACATTTTTAACTTAGCTGCTTTTCCAGCTCAAACTTTTAAGTGTATATACAGTGGAGACCTAGTTTCAAAGGCGGGGGACATAAATTCGTCGAATTTGCTTGTTATTTCTGATTTATTAGATCTATACAGGATATTAAGTTTTTAAATATCATCAGTTCTAGCACTGCTTTGATATTTATTTTGAAGAAATGTTGCTTTTACTTGGGTGTATAAATCCATGAGACAGGGCTGTGGAAATACATAAGTTTTCTACTTGTCCATGGACAATTGAATAGACAAAATTAACTTGTCCAAACAAATATTTACTTGCCCAGAAAAAAAGGTACACAGGAAATAAGGAAAGAATAATAGATAATGAATAGAGGAAGAGTTGAACTTGACAGTTTTTGACTAACTGTCACAAAGTTCCGAATTAAAACATATGTTGTGGGCACCTGCTAGAATTGCCTCGATGAGGCAATTCTAACAGGAACCCACAACATGTTTTCATGAGAAATATGAAAAATAACTCAGAATTATCCAGAAATACTTCCACTGATGACACTTTGAATACTTGTCCCAGGGCAAGTAAACTGAAATTTCTCACTTGTCCAGAGTGAAATGGTACATGTAGGACAAGTCAGGCATAGTATTTCCACAGCCCTGCATGAGAGTGTATGAAAACATGAGAATATCAGCCATATATAGTTGATCAAAAATATTTACAATTTTTGATGTCACAAAATCGATCAGTGTTGTGGTATCCTTTATTTGATTCTTGTTAAATGTGTTTAGTGCTTTTAAAACAATAATGCATTTGTTATCCCAAAATTGATATGGTGATATCACAAAATGTATCTATAGAATTTTCAAATTCCTAACTAATTTTGTGAAATCACAGATTCAGTTTTGTGATATCACTAAATGGAAAGGAACTTGTGATATCAGAAAATCTGTACAAATTGATGACATTTAATTACTAAATAGGCGCCTGTAATAGATGTCCAAAATTTAAATTAGTGATTTTAAAACCTAAATATATCACAAATTCACACCCATTTTGAGATATCAGTAAATTCTACTTCGTGATGTTATTTATTCAGTTTTGTGATCAACACTGTATTTTGTCACTGTGATATTCCAAATTAAATTCAAATATATTTTATGATAGTTTTGATGTCATAAAATAAAGTGATAATCACAAGGTAGAATTAGTGACATCCTGTCTGCTTTTCATTTGAAAACTGTTATGGGATGACTTTAAATTGACCTGTGATCACTTGGGCCCGATAGTTTGAAATTAGGCTAAACAGCATATAAGATGAAATAGTGAAGTCACAAAGGACAAAAAAAAACTTTGTTTACGATTCCCAGCTACACCACAAGAGAAGGCAACTTACAGAATGTGCAATCAATGTTGACTTTGATACATGCTGATGCAAAAAAGTAAGCCTGATCAGACTGTGCAAATGTATTGTATGATCATAATTCTCAGTGTTCTCATTTGACATATTGTAAGCTCATTTTGTGTTTCAGAAAATTCAAAGTTTCTACTGTAAACTTCTAAATATTGGGGCAGTTCCCAGCAGGCACATGACGTTGAAATGACGTCGTACTGACGTTGATGCGGCATCGACGTCAATACGACGTCATTTCAACGTCATGTGCCTGCTGAGTGGAGTCTGAGCAAACAGTTCAGACTGCTCCTTCTGGAACAGTCTGATCAGGGTCAACACTGTTTGCCATTCCATCTGCATCTTTTAGATGCATAACTGTATTGAAAAACCAAACCATTCAATTTTACCATATATGGGCGTCAGACATATTGGTCATGTGACCAGTACCGTTTGAACAACTTTTCCTTTCCCCGCCTCCCTAGAGGCTCTACATGAAATTTGGTTACTATTGACCCAGCGGTTTCAAAGAAGTCGTTTGAAAATGTTGACGGACGGAGGACAGAGCCTTACCATCCTATAAGCTCCCCCGGAGCCACTAGCTCAGGTGAGCTAAAAATCTAAATGAATGGGACAGATAGGCTTTTAGATTTTCAGATTTTAACTGAACAAACAGTGCAGACACAGATGAGACTATCCATAGTCTGGTTTTTCAAAGCATTTTTAGCTTAGCGAAGCTGTTGATAGAGGATTCAATTTTTGAAGTCTTACAGCACTCACAAAATTATTTGCGGTAACATTTTCTTTTGAAAAAATGTGGAGCTTCTGCTAAAAGCTTCTCTCATTTTTTCAGCAAAAAAATGGCAGTGTTTTTGCATACAATACATTTGAAATTTTAACATCATGTTAACTAACAACGTTGTCAGTTTTGAACAAGTGGGCCCAGTTGTTCAAAGCATAGTTACTTTATCAAAATTGTATGTGAAGGTTTGTTCAGCCTCCATTTTCACCTGAATTCAGATGTACCGGTACTAACATTTTTGCTAAAACTAATGCAAACAGAAGGTCACAATTATTCAGCAAAAAATGGCCATGCTTTTGGGCAAAATGCATTTGAAAATGTAATGTCTTAGGTTGAAGAGTGATCTTAGTTTTGAAGAACTGGGTCCAGATGTTTTATAAACTGTCACCACATGGCACAGTCCCCGTTCAGACTGTTCCTACCATTGGAACAACCTGACCTGGATCTTTTCTGTTTCCTAAAGTGGTTACCTTAATATTTCTGGCAAATAAGTAATAGTTATACCATGGTTTATCCACCTGTACAAGGAGATAATCTAGGAGCTTTAGCCAGTGAATTATCTTCCGTACAGGCGGACAAACTATGGTATAACTATTTTATACCAGTCTTATCAGTGTAGACCTTGCTCATTTTGAAATATTTCGCGCTGAAGTTGACATTTTCTGGCAAGCCGGTAATATGGCACAGTGCATACCAATTCTGAGGTAAACAACTAAACCACTACCTCAGGGAAAGGGGTTTGAAATTAACAAAAATTCATGTATTTTCTAATATAGTAACATTTATTTTTCTTCGTAAGTATTTATGCATATGATCATTGTATCAGAAATACTTCATTTCATTCAAAAATTTACAGATATATAGTTTGCGCCTTACATTTTGCATGCTCAAGGCAAATTCAATCTTCTTAACATTAAACAGAGTTCAGGATAAGACTTAAGAGTGAAAATTCTAGAGTAATCTTATTTTTCAACAAAAACAGATTTTGTCAGATCTCACTTAAATCATGACTTCGTGGAATCCCATGAGAAACACCTCAGTGCAGCATTGTAGGATCTCTTAACCATTAAGGCGCCAAAAATGCAAACAACAAAACTTACAACTTTAAAACCATGATTCAACCCAGCCTGAGAATTCAAAGACTAGAGGGCAAACAGTGTAGATCCAGATGAGGCGGCTCATTATGAGCCGCCTCATTTGGATCTACACTGTTTGCAAATCTATTTTCATTTTTGGCGCTTTAAGTGTTAAGAACTGCCTTACTGATATGTGCTTCTTGCATACCACACAACAATAGCTCAGGTCATCTTGTGCATCTCTGCAGTCTATCACAGCCTTTGCAGTTCACCCACACCATGTATGTATGTACCTTAAAGTATGTACATACACAAAATGAAGGCTGAAGTTAGACTGCAGATTTACAGACTGTGGTGAGTCTTCACTGTTCACAAATATGTTAAGCCAAGATTTTGCATAACATAAATTTTCACTCTCAAATTTTCCTTATCAAATGCTCTTCATGAAGCAAGACTTGCTTCAACACAACAATTTTAAGTAAACTATAATATTTCCATCCAGTGATTAGATCCAAGATTCACAATATAGGTCTTTAACTTCTTTACCCTTTCAACCCTACAGACCAAAATTGAAATCTTTCAAAACAGTGTACTGCAGATCTGAATGAGACGGCTCATTATCAGCCATCTTACACAGACCTACACAGTTTCCCACTGTCTACGCCATTTTTTTTTTTTTTTTTGTCAAATAACCCCTTTACCATAAAATCACCCCTGGTTAACTATGTATATACATGTACAAGGGCTGTTATGAAACGAGAACGAAAAAGAGCTGTTATGAAACGAAACGAAAAAGAATCATAGTTACCAAACGACCTGAAGACCAGGTTATTTGGTAACTATGACTCTTTTTCGTTTTGTAACACCTCTTTTTCGTTTCGAAACATCCTCGAAAACATAGTTTAACTAGAGCAAGTGAGCAGGGGCTCACGTATACCCCCGACCAGTGCCACCGCCTAATGAAAGCATACTTTACCACAAAGCTAGAATACGAATGTTATACATGTACAAAATTCAAAGTCTTCGACCTTGGCCTTATGTCAGCAGCAGCATCCATATGTGTAAACTAGTATGAAATAAACCTACCCAAGTATCATTAGGCTCCATTCAAGTACATTAGAACTATAATCCATAACTATTCAACAAATGGCAAAGTCCAAGTTATTGACCCCTGGCCCCACCCATGAGCCTGACCCTGCAATGTAGGTAGTCCAGATCAAAAGTAATGCTATAGAGATATAATGAACCAAATACGGAAGAAATCTCCAATGCACTTACATAGATATGAGCAATCAAAAAGGTTTAACGCAAAACTTTGACATAATGAAAATGCCTAAGTCCTTATTACTGACCCTTGGCCCCACCCTGGGGCCTGATCCAGGGGATAAAATACTTCACACCAAAGGCAATGCTATAGATATATCATAAACCAAATGTGAAAAGAATCTGATGAGTAGTTACAAAGATATGAGCAATCAAAAAAGGTTTAACGCAAAACTTTGACGTAAAGTTGACAAACGGACGAACGAACGGACAAACGGACGAACGGGCGGAATGACAAAAACTATATACCCCCTGACATACTTCGTATGTCGGGGGTATAACAAGTGTGAAAATAGTCCTGTCAAAATACTCAGAGTGAGTCCATGTTTCGGTTATTAGGGATGAAAGGGTCATCAGCAGTTGCATATAATATCAGGGACTTGATATAAAGGAAGAGATATGTATATCTACATCGTTATTGCATAGATTTATTCAGAAAGTTCAGGTTAAGGGAGTATTGATTTCTAATTCTGGGATAATTGTGATTCATTTTCTGTAAATGCACAACTACTGGGATCCCTTAACAGAACTACCACAACGAGGTATTTCTAATGTAGGATCACAAATTAAGTTTCTATAATCCTGAACGGGTACACAGCCATGTTTTTCTGCCATTTTACCAAGGGAATAATTAATGTGACTTCCCATTTGCTTCCCTAGTCTAATGTAGCCCTTCCAGAATGGATCTACTCTTAAAGAAAAGAATTTGATCCAAGTGGAGCAAATTCTTTCCTTCAAGAGTTGATCCCAATTAGAAAGGAGGCAAAAAAGAAAATGGCAGAGTTACCTCCCCTTAAATTGTACCCATTCACCTCAAACAATCCCAGAATTATCATGTAATACTTCCTATACCTGGAGTTCCGTTTATAACAAGAAATTGCGCCACCATAAGAATTTCACAGAAAGCTGTGTCTCGCTTGTCTGAGCAAGATCACATAGACAGAGCTAAACCAGAAGACTTACTGAAAATTCATCTCGCCACCAATAACTCCAATGATGTCATAAAAGCAATACTTCTGTCTCGCTATCTGCTAATCCCAGACACAACAACAACTGGCTATAAATTAATGCTGGTCAGTGTTAACAGCTAATTCTTTGAATCTGAAGTAAATGTATATTTCAAAAACTAATTTCATCTTTAGTATAAGTGGTAATCTTCACTTAACCATTACGCTAAGTAACAATCCTGAGCCTTCTAAATTGCTTATCCTACACCAAGTTTAGGTCTCCAGTATGTTGACTTACAATTGTATTTCATCAATACTACTGTAGCAACACATGAAATCAAGTCATAGCTTAGCAACAGAAAGACTGGATATAACAGCCTGCTAGTATATTATTAAAAACTATTTTCAACTTATTGGTAGTTGTAAAATAAAAATCATCAATATCAACAATTTAATCTAATAAGGTTCACTCCCCCCTCTAAAATGACTCAGTCTTATGTAATTTTACTATGAGATGGGTTTTTCCTTTCGAAGTAATCCCAAAAAACTAGATGGATCTAATTTTGAGTTATTCTGGAAGAGGAGAAACCCCCAATCTTATAATTGATGAAAAAATACAGAATATTGATTTAGAAAATTGTGAAATTACTTCTTCTGACTGAATTATAATTCCCAGCTCGAGTAAGGACTGGATTTTACTGATAATTTCAAAACTACTGCCTATTTCTCCAAAAAAAAGTTATGTTGTGGTTTCTTACTACAGTAGAACTTCAATGGCTCAAACCCTGATATAGAGGATCTTACATGAGTGCTCATGTATTATTGAATTTATTAAACGAGTTGGGGGAAAAGATAAGATGCGAGGCTCTGCCGAGCATCTTATCGGTTTTCCCCAACGAGTTTAATAAATTAAATAATACAGGAGTACGAATGCAAGATTCTATTTATCATGTGACACTAAAATCGCATTTTATAAGCAAATTTTGAATTTAAACGTCACGATTTCGCCATTAGAAAACGCGACGTTTAATGGACGTCAACGCAAAGCGTTACGGCGTAATTTGCATATTTAATCCACTAGTGGATTATCGTTTTTAATGCATGGCTTTATTACACTCTCAGATGCGACGTCATATGATAAAGCTTGTTAACCCTGCCTGACCAGAACTCTTTCCTTGGTCCCTAGAGGACACTTTATATAGAGGACCAAGAGAACACTTTATATAGAAACTAACCCTGCATTTTCATGGTCCCAAGCCTGTTCGAGCCAATGAAGTTCTACTATAGTACCATCTCACAGAGGCACTGAAGTATATCTGTGAAACAGTTCTACCAAATGCCACAAGAACTTTTTTATATAGAAATAACTAGAACAGTCTAGAAATTAGCTTCAATCTCTGTTTCGGGATCTTGAATCAGTCATGCGTATAGGGCATTTGTGCAAATTACAATATCAATGTGCAGGGGCTTATGTACACCCCACTCCCCAAACTAACACCACTGCGGACTGACAGTTAACGTTAAACTTTAAAGCAAAATGTTAACTGATGGATGATACAATGATTAGCATTTTACTGTATGCCAAGTCCTTGGAAGGGTGTGTGGCCATGTTGCATATGCCCCATCATTACCCACTTATGTAAAACTTAAATGCAAAATGTTTACTGTAGGATGCCTCAATACTTAACATTTTAATGCTATGCCAAGTTCTTAGAAGGGTGTATGGCCATGTTGCATATACCTCAACATTACCGAGAAATAGGCAAAAAACTAGACCTAAACAGTATTAACCCTACTGCACTCAGAACGACCAAACTCTATGGAGCTTTGGCTGTTCTGAGTGCAATAGAGTTAAGACTGATACCAGGTCCCCACATGTGTTAAATCAAAAGACGGATGAACAGAATGACTGTCAACTCTTCAGACAGATAACTCGACCCCAATATCACAATGAGTGACAAAAACAAATAACGGTATCACTTCTGAACTTCATTTTTGCTTTACTGGCCAACACAGATAGTGACTATCAACTATCAAAATCATTATTTCAGAGCTCTAGATAAGAGGGAGTATTTGATGATAATTAAGGACAATTTTACTTATTTCTCATTGAAACCATATGTTGTGACCCCTAATATGAACTGTCTCATCGAGACGGTTCAGATGAGGGGTCACAACATATATTTTTATGCAGAATCAACAAAAATTATCCCTAATTATCATCAAATACTCCCTCGTATCTACAGTGCTGATTATTTCACCCATAAAATTTCAAATATATAACGCCAATATATTTTTTCAAGATTTTAACAGCAACTTACATGTACATGATTGTATAACTAGATTTGTTAGCAATATAAATAGTTTATTTCTCTCTGTTAATATCAGTTTCTATTGCAAAGTTTAATACAGCATGAAAACTTCTTAGAGAATGGACAGCCTTATATTTTGTCCTTTTGATAGCATTATTCTCAAGCAACCAACAGTGACTTGAAAATGGCAACACAATTGTCCAATTTCTCATAAACTTTACATTCAAGAGTAAATGAACTTGGTCTGCACATGTAAGTCTCAAGAATTCAGTGTAAGTATATTATACCAGATATCAGCCAATATAAAATTCTGAAGTTTTGAAAATGATAGTTTAATTACAAGCAGTATTGCACCTTTAGAAAATGCTTCACACTCTTTTTAAGTTTAATAACTTGCAGGAAAATTCTATTAGAATAGTTCTCTGTAATCTTATCAGCTCATGCAAAATGTATGAGATCCTGAAAATCTCTACTGGTTTATCAAAATTTAAACAGACATACCAGTTTTTTAGTTGCAGACTGTACAAGGTATCAGTTTTATAGTCAACAGATTGTTCAGATTTAACGACAGAATAATACATTACTGAAATTCACAGTGAGCATGTTCAGAATCCCCTGTGGAAATTCATACTTACAGGTAATTCATGTGTGTTTTGTTACTTGAAATATCCTGCCCAACAACCAACAGTTATATTCACAACCGGTGTAAAGGCACAGTCAAATCTTGCATATGGTTTAAGTACATCTGAGCCGCGGCATGACAAAACCAAGAAAATGGCATGTGTGCCTAAGGAAGACTCAGATAAGCCTGGGCATCTGCCCAGTCTGATCAGTGTCTTTGCTGTCAGCATCAAACTAGCCAAAACCCTTAGCTATCCTTTAAGCGGACAACAAAGACTCTGATCAGACTGGGCGGATGCCCAGGCTGATCTGAGACTTTGCTGGTCGCACATGCCACTTTGATGGCTCTGTTGTGTCGCCGCTTATCTATTACAGGTTAATTTCTGACTCGTGTACATATGTCAGGTCCTCAGCCTATGACAGGATTTAATTTCTGACTGTGTACATTACATACACAGACTCGTGTACATGAATCAAACAGCCTATGATATTACAGCAACATCATACAAAGCTACTTGTAAAAGCAATGTATTTATTAATAAGTAGTTCCAAAACCCTTCTACATCAACTGGGCCAGTTCATTTCAAATACTCTTGAGAAGGAGAGCACAAGATTCAACAAAGGTCTTCAAAACACCAGAAATCAGATATACATGTATGTATTATTTTTTGGGGAAAAAATCGTATTTCATCATACGAACATAAATTGTGTCCAACTTTAAAACACAGGGGCTTGTCAAACTGGTTACTACCAAAGCTCGTGTCTCTGTTACTGTATTAGTCTAATACTTTGTCTGAATCATGAGCCTGGTTACAAACCAGGGTCAAGTTGGTCAAACTAACAACATAGTGAATGAGACACTACTATTTTTTGTCGAAAAAAAATGTGAGAAGCTTCTGAAAAAGCCCATCAGACTTTTTCCGACAGAAAGTATCAGAAGATTTGATTAAGACTTAACAAATCTTAGACTTTGACAAATTGCTTCTTAAAGCTACTGATGCATTTAACAAATGGGCCCTCGTTATTAACCCAGGTCATGGGTCAAGTTCTGTAATAGTCTAATACAGTATTTTACGATTAGTCTTGGCTACTAACCAGACTGCCAAACCCATGTATTTGAAAACTGAGTTGAGGCAAATTACTAATATCACTATTACACTATTATATATTTCCCCTTACAACTAGATTTCCGTTTTATGTTTTCTGCAGTTCCACTAATAAAAATTTCCAAGAAGATTTACAGGTGCAAAATGAAGGAAGAGTACAGATGATCACAAAAAATGAACTTGGCCCAACATTGTCATTGTCAATCTACTCCTATAATCTACTGTAATGGTAAATAACAAACAAGTCATTTCAAAGTACAAGCAGGTACAAATGTTTTCATTATCCTTAACCATATCTATTCCGTTATGAGATGAAATTTTCCCCTTTCAAACAACAAAAAAATCTCAAAGACCAAAACCCATCTTACAAGACAGATATGAGTTTTGGGATTGCTTTGGAAGAAAAAATCCCTGTCTTATGACTGAAACAAGAGGCCCACGGGCCACAAAGCTCACCAGATCTCTGGCTCAAAATTGCTATCAAATTTGTATAGGCTAAAAATTGCTGTCAATTCTAACAGGCTAATACAAAATATACAACTACAAAGTCTCAGTCTGACAGTCTGTTGAGTTGATAACAAAATATATTATAACTATTTCCATATATTGATTGCAGTAAATGCCATTGTTTAATTTTTCCCCATAGCAAGTCAATGCAACCCTAATTTGCCATAGCAACCAAACTAAAGAGCCAATTTCATAAAAAAATAAGGTTTCAATCATCCTGCCTAAGGATACTACAGAGGAAATCTGGGCCTTACTGGCCCAGTGGCTTCTGAGGAGATCATTTTTTTAAGGTTTTTTTTTCCATTTTTTTGCATTTTGGTTTCCATGGCAACCAATAAAAGGAGCAGTGGGCAAAAAAAACACACATAGCTAATAAGAGACTTCTCAAGGAACAATCTATAAAAGTTTTGTCAAAATATATGCAATGGCTTGGCAGTAAATGCCATTTTTCAATTTTCCCCATTATAAGTCAATGCAACTCTAAGTTGCTATAGCAACCAAACTAAAGGGCCGATTTTCATAGAAAACAAAACTTTCAATCCCCCAGCCCAAGGGTGCCACAGATGAAATCTGGACCTTACTGGCCCAGTGGCTTAAGAGAAGATAATTTTTGAAGTATTTTTCCATTTTTTTTATTTACATTTCTGTTTCCATGGCAACCAATAAAAAGAGCAGTGGGTCAAAAAAACATATAGCTGATAGAAGACATCTGAAGGAACATTTCTATAAAAGTTTTATCAACATTATCTGCAATGGCTTGGCAGAAAATGCCAGTTTTCAATTTCCCCCATTATAAGTCAATGGGAACTCTAAGTTGCCATAGCAACCAAACTAAAGGGCCCATGATCATAAGAAACATAAACTTTCAATGCCCCAGCCCAAGGATGCCACAGATGAAATCTGGGCCTTATCGGCCCAGTGGCTTCAGAGGAGAAAACTTTTTAAATATTTTTTTCCTTTTTATTTGCATTTCGGTTTCCATGGCAACCAATAAAAGGAGCAGTGGGCCAAAAAACATGTAGCTGATAGAAGACATCTCAAGAAACATTTCTATAAAAGTTTTATCAACATATCTGCAATTGCTTGGCAGAAAACGCCATTTTTCAATTTTCCCCATTATAAGTCAATGGGAACTCTAAGTTGCCATAGCAACCAAACTAAAAGGCCAATTTTCATAAAAAACACAAACTTTCAATCCCCCATCCCAAGGATGCCACAGATGAAATTTGGGCCAAATCGGCCTAGTGGCTTCAGAGGAGATGTCGTTTAAAAGTGTTGACGGACGACGCCAGACAGACGACAGACGACGACATACGACGACGACGACGGACCACTGCCTATCCTATAAGCTCCCCCGGAGCCTTCGGCTCTGGTGAGCTAAAAATATGGTAATTCCAAAATCTGAAAACATGGTGAGGAAGATATAATTTGGAGAAAATACTTAAAATTTATCATCAACGTATCCCTTAGAGCACACAAATATGTTGTAAACGTATATTCCATGTTCAAAACGTCTGTGGTAGAGGCATATTTGAAGCCACAAAACAGTGACATTTTCAAAACCATATTTTTGACGATGATGGACGATTTGTGATTTTACATCCCTTTCAACAGTATTTCAGTTATATCAGGACAATGGGCGGATGATAATGAATGGCTGTGTGCAAATGGAACCCTGTTTACGGGTAGGAAAGATTCTCGCCTCAAGCTGTATTCGAACCCGGTCCGCTAGAACTAGGTGAACTAGGCCAGCGCTTAACCCACTGAGCTACGGGGGCTTCCCCCATATTTTTGAATAAATATATTTTGACAGACTATTTATGCCTCAGACTGTTAAGAATATGTATATTGTGAAAACTTTGAAGCACCAGAGCCCTAGATAAGAGGGAGTATTTGGTGATAATTAGGGATAATTTTTGTTAATTCTGGATAAAAACATATGTTGTGACCCCTCATTTGAACAGTCTCGATGAGACCGTTCAGATGAGGGGTTACAACATATGGTTTCAATAAGAAATAAAGAAAATTATTCTTCAATTTATCAAATACCCCTCTTATCTAGAGCTCTGAAGCACCTAGGAAGACCTTGATGCTCAAGGTTCACAAACTTGTACTTTGAAGTGAGTTGTACAACAGTTTGGCACAGAGATAGTTCTAACATAACAACCAACAAATATAATTATAACTACATAACTACAAACAGTTTCAAACTTCATAATATGCTGATGTTCGTTAGGCCCTAAACAAGGGAGATATACCATAGCTCTAGACCAGCCAAATATTCTGGTGATATAAAATTTGAAATTTATTTGCTTTCCCATCACTAATTTTTCCCAAGATTGTTATGACTCTCCTAAAGCTGTGGTAACCCGTACAAATCGTTGTTTTGAAGAAGAAAGACTGAGGAAACAATCAGTGGAAAAAAGGCTAGTTTTGCAAAACAAAAATTTTACTTCAATGGCAAGAACTATTTCCCTCATTTGTGATCAAAATATTCAGCAAGTAAAAATTTCAATCCATTTGGAATTTTTTATATTTAGAAACAAGAGAACTATTAATGTCAAATATAATTCATCAAAGCCACGCCTACTTTACACAGGTATGAATCGCTTAATTAACTGTAAGGTAAAATCACAGACTTACTGAGAACATACAACAAGTGCGATTTCATCTGCGGAACTATGTCACATGGTAAGTTGTCATTGCATTGGTCAGTAATACACTATCAGGTGACTTTTGAGTGACATACTGGGTGTGGATAAGAAAGATGTAATTACTTATACAGTCAACTCTCGATATCTCGAATACCGATATCTCAAAGTACCCTTTTATATCAAAGAATACAGTTTTGACATATTTCCTTTTTTAATTTAAATTTCAGTTCATTTTTTCTGAAACTATTGATATCTCAAAGTACGTTTTCTGGGACCAGAAAATTTACTTTGAGATATCAGTAGTTTGGAATGAATCTCGACTTTGAGATATCGAGAGTTGACTTATCTAAATGTCAAATGTCACCAAATGCATGTGCTTAAATTTGGAATCCACAATATTCTTAAATATTGTCTAAGTATGTAAGCAAAATATAACCCATTTTACAGTGCTTTGTCCAATATATTAACATAATTAAGGCCACTTGGACACAAATATAGCTACTTCGACATGTATAACTTCATTCATTAATCTTTCAGATTTTATGTTGTTTGTCTTTTTGAAAAGCTTTGTCCCATACTGACTGACTTCTTCATGGAAAAACAACTAAAATTAACATTTTTCAAACTGCAGAAAAAATTTATTTATAATGCGCATAAACCTACAAAAAAGAACCTTTCATTCGAAAATCAGCTTAGTTTTGATGTCTTCAAAAACAATTTTGTATGTTGACCTTACTTACTTAGAGAAAACTTGAGTTAATGACCAATCATCACTTGACGCTCAGGCATTCGGACTGAGGTTGCATATATTTAAACAGAATCTGCAAGCAAAAGTCTGTGATACATTTCACAAGAAACATGCATGTCAAAATAACATATTGCACAGTTCTGAACAAAACATACATAAACAAAGTAAGTATCAGTACATGCTTTCTCGTTCAAATAAAATAAAAGAGGTGTTTCATTTTGTTTTTGTGGATATCCCAATACAGTGAACAGAAAAACCAGGTACCATAACAGTGTGCAAAATAATTAAATGTGGTATATTCATTCTGTACCTCTACCAGGGCAGTTTTCAGTGAAACAGTAAATTCTTCTAAGCCATATGCATGCTTGTAGCAGAAAGCTCCAGATGAGATGGGGTTTTGAGGATAATTCAGGGATAATTTTTTTTTTCTTATAGAAAACATAAGCTATGACCCTTCAATAGAACCATCTCCCTGAGACGGTTCTAATGAGGGGTCACAAAGTATGTTTTTGGGGTCAAAATGCATGTTTTTTTAAAAATATGGAAAATTATTCCGAAACTATCCCTGTTACCATTTCTTATCTGCAGTACTGTACTATCAAAAATAAAATTAACTTTTGTGTATACATGTAGTTGCGAAGCTCGATTACACACCTAAAGAACTATGTTTTCAAGGATGTTACGAAATGAAAAATATCTGTTACGAAATTAAAAAAAGCCATAGTTACCAAACAACCTGGTCATCAGGTTGTTTGGTAACTATGACTATTTTTCATTTCGTAACAGCACTTTTTTGTTTCATAACAGCCCTTGTATATACATAGTTAACCATGGGTGCATCAAACAAAACTTTGGTTGAGAAAATTTTCCTATTTTCCTACTCCTAAATAAAACATACTAGAAATACATGGGGAGCAAATTCTATGAGACCCTAAAACATGTTTTGGAGAAGAAATAGGTCAATAATATGATCTCATCTACCTCAACTTTGGCTTTAACCTATCTGTATGAAAAAATGCTTTTAGACATGGAGGACCAGCTTCTATGTCTGCTAAACAGTGAGAGAGAGTGAGTGAGTGAGTGAACTGGACTTAAACATCCCACCAAAACAGTGAACTGGACTTAAACATCCCACCAAAACAGCGGCCATACTGAAATGGGCTGTTTGAAGTCACAAACTGAACTCTAAATGGTGCTTGGAGGCTTGATAATGTTTCTACAATGATTTCTGTAAATTCTTCAGCAAAACAACACATTGTGATCCCTCAGAACTGCCTACCACCTTGGCAAGACAGTCCAATAATGAGTCAAAATGTATGTTTTCATGGAAAAATTATTCAAATATTATCATCCAAACCTGCAGCTCTGAGTGAAATCAATAAATTGAGCCGCGAGACGAGAAAACCAACAATGTGGTTGTGCGCCCAGCGCAGACTCAGATCAGCCTAGGCATCAGCACAGTCCGATCAGACTCTTTGCTTAGCGCTTAAAGGGTAGTTAAGGGTCTAAGCTACCTCCATGCGGACAGCGAAGACTCTGATCAGACTGGGCGGATGCCCAGGCTGATTGGAGTGTGCGCTGGACGCACAACCACATTGTTGGTTTTCTCGTGTCGCGGCTCAATTACATTAGGTAGACAAAAATAACGTATGAGCCAAAAACTAAACAAATTTAAACTTATGAGCCATGATTTTACAATAATGCGACCCTGCCAAAAATGACTTGATGAGAATGCATGTATTCTACAACCTATAATGCATAAAATATTTTACAATGGAATAATCATCACTAGAACACAGTTCCTGATAAGGCGGGATTCTCAGGGGTAATTCTGAGATAAATTTATTTCTCAATGAAAACCTATATAGTGACCCCTCATTAGAACCCTCTTGCCACGGCAGTTTTAATGAGGGTTCACAACATAGGTTTTCATTAAGAAATAAGAAAAAATATCACTAAATTATCCCAGTTACCTCTTCTTATCTGGACCACTGTTAAAGAAGATAAAGAGATGTGTTTGTCTTAACTCTATTGCACTCAGAACGGCCAAAACTTCATAGAGTTTTGGCCGTTCTGAGTGCAATAGGATTAAAAAGACATGTTTGTCTGTCAGACCTGTACAATCACAGTATTTTTTATCAGATATTTTTGGGTAGAGCTGCTTCCACTGAAAGTGTATCCGTTCCCCTTAATTTCTATTTCTTTTCTTAAATTTCATGAAAAAATAATTAACAAACTGAGCAGATACGATCAAAGTAAAATTCAATGCAGTAGTAACTCTAAATGTTCACATAGAATACCTTCAAAGCTAACATTATTATACTCTGCAGTTTTCATATTCCGAAATTTATAACGTGTTTCAATATTTAAAGACAATAATATGTCTTTATATGAACTTGACATTTGACATCTTGCATGGGAAAAAGAACAGAATGGCATATTTTGACAGCAGGAGCTCTAAATAGTCTGTATATCTGGATAACTGATGAGAGCCCTCACTGTTTTTGCAAGCACATTTTCTGACCCGCTGTACCGTGTATGGCGAGCATGAACAGAACTTGGTGATACTTTCTTCTATTTAAGGAATATGACTGGCTGCCCATCCTTATTTTTCCACCAGTGTATCAAAAGGAGAGAATTTTGTTACTTCCTGTTTGCTTCCCTCGTCAACAAAGGCATTCAGAAATGGGGTCTACTCTTAAAGAATTTGCTCCAGGAGCAAATTAGTTCCTTTAAGAGTTGAACCCAACTGAAAAGGTAGAGTTGCTTCCCCTAAAAGTGTATCCATACACCTTACCACCACTAAGGCACTTACAGTGAAGAGTCTGATAAGACTGTACAGAGCCCCAGACTGAGCTTCTGACTGAGCTTCTGACTGACTAAAAGCTCTAAAACAAATGGCTTGGCCCCAATCAGAACTGACTTGGTGAGGCATCTCTAAGGAGGCACATCTTTTTATGCATAATCACAAAATTATTCTGAAACTCTCATCAGGTCCTCCTCTCATCTACAGCATTATGTTCAAATATGTCACTCTACACTTTTTCCTTCTGAAATGCTATCCTACATCGGGACTATATGATAATATACATTGCATAACAATATATTTCATAAAAGCTTTCGAATATGTTAAATATATAACTGAACTATTTCTATATCTATTTACAATTTACATAAATTGAACAAAATAGAATATGTACATATTTTTATGAACCTTTTTGAGAGATGTGTCCATAATACAACAAATTTGTCATAATCTACAATATCACAAAAATGCCATATAGTGTAATGTAAATAGCATTTGTCCACTCAGAACTATTTCACCCTATTTTTTCACCCTATACATTTGATTGTAAACAGATGTATATACAGCAGTTATGACACCATTTATGCCAGTTTATTACGAGATCAGTCATTTATACAGTCCATGCCAGTCCAAGCAGTGGACTGGCAATGACTGTATAATTGACTGATTTTAATGTGGACCAACACAAATCAAGCAAACTGTATTTACATACAAATGTATACAGTGTTATATTTCAAACCTTCGAAATACTATAGTTCTGGGATGAACTTGAAATCTTTTTTTCCCCTTTTATTTCTTCACCACAATCCCAAATGTCTGACTCAGTCATGCATAATTTTGCTCTAAGATGGCAGATTCTCTTCCAAAACGATCCCAAAAATCTATATCTAACTAGATTTTCAGGATTACTTCAAATGGGAAAATCCCTGTATTATAGCCGAATAAATATAGCATGTTCCCTAATTGGATCAATTTAGTTCAGTCCACCAAATAAATCAATAGGTTCAGGGATTATGGTGACTTAAAATATATTTTTATTTTGGTAATATGAACCAAATTGACAAAAAATTACCATCACACATGGAAAACTTATATTCAAATTTCTCTCCCAAAAATTTATGCATGAATAATATCGTATCTAAACTGAGAGATCAAATAGGCCAAGCCAAACCAAAATGTGTCGTATCACCCACAGACTCAGATTAGCATGAAAGCTTAACAAGGCCCAAGCAATAATGCCATCTAAACAATATTTTAATGAATCATGTTTCTGTAAATCTTTTATTCAATCATATTGACAGTTCTTAACAAACAATCTCCCTGTTTCTGTTTAATAGACATTAATGTTAGTTAAAACAACCTTTTTCACTAATGAGCGTCTTCACAAAATGTAGAAATGGCAAAAATAAATTAATCTTTTACGAAAATATGTTGAATTGCCTCGTAATGAGAAATTACAAAATTCACCTGAAACTTCATTTGCATAAATCTTGATGTGAAGAATAATGGTTAATGGATACACCAAAAGGGACAGTACTCATGACTGCATTTTTTTGTCTCCCTTTTAAAAGGCAAATCACTATCAAACGGAGTAAGCTCCCCTTGTGTTTGAATCCCTTCTAACGGGGGACTTCTCTTTAATGAAAGAGATGCCCCCTATGAGACGAGACACAAATATTCCGGGGATCCACAATAGTATTATCTCCCTTTAAGACTGGAGACAACTATTTCTAAGTTAGAATTACCTCCCTTAGAGCTGTATCTAATCACCTTTACATGAAGAATCAATAAAGGACAAAAATATAGCAGTAATATTAGACTTGGACCAAGATCATTGCCCTGTTGCCTCGGAACCTGGGTTTACCGTTGTGTGACTAGAATTATTATTTTTTGACTGATTATCATGGGACTCTGATATAGAACTAGCGGGTGCTGCTGAACTAGCCCCGCCTCCTCTTCCTGCCCCTCTGCCACGCCCACCACCTCTTCTCGGACTTCTCTGACCTCTAGGGGGAGCTGACTTAGATTCCTGCACTGTAGAGTTATCTCCCTTGTCTCCGGTTTCCTGACCAGCAGATTCTTCTCTTGGGGCTCCAGAGTAACCACCAGGGTTATTTCCCCTGCCCCTACCTCCATATCCTCCCCTGCCTCTACCTCCCCGGGGAGGTCTAGACTGCCCGCCCTGGGGTCGTGTACCTCGCCCTATCAATATGACACGTTCCCCTGCCTGACTCTGGTTGTATATCTGTCTGTTATCACGCCCGTCATTTGTGCCATTTCTATTATCTCTTGGTCGATCTCTACCCTGGTCCTGGGGCCGCCGCCGATTTCTGTAATTTCTATTCCTATTATATGCTGCAAAAACATTAAACAAAAATTATAAGTTGCATAGAGAAAGAAAATAATAAGTTGCAAATGTTATTATTTTTGACTTTTTTGTGAACCTGTAAAATAGCTGAAATTATTACTTTATTTCTGTTGTTTTTTTTGTTTTGTTGCAGCTGCTTTTTTTTAATTCAAATAAAGGGTCACAACATGTTTTCACGCAAAAATATGGAAAATCAACCCTTAATTATCCTTATGAACCCAATTTCATTCTTTTTTCCTTTTTATCGCCATTTTTTTTTATATTTTATTTATCTAGTTTTCTTTTTGCTCTTCTTTTATTATGTTCAGGTGTAGTATGATCTGCACGAACAGAATTATGTAAGGTTATTATCGCAGTATTGTATGTAGATTAGTTTCTATTATATAGAGTTGTATTTCATCGCATTATTGTATCTCATACATTGAACGAAGCCTCATTTATTTAGTTCATATTGTACATATGCCTCATGTTGCCATGTTACTGAGAGTAATAAAAGATTAGAATTGGATAAATATGGAAAGAATCTATTGCACTAACCTGATTCTGGTCTCACAGGTTTGGGTGTTTGGTCATCTGTGTTCACAGGAGCACTCATTGGTCTATCTGGATAAGTTTCTACTGCTATACCCTAGAATAAGAGAGATAGTTTTATCCCCAATTTCGTTTTATCACATATTTCAATATATATGGCCTCTCATTAAAAGTGCCTTGACGAGGCAGTTCTACTGAGGACCTATAACATACCGTTTCAAAGAGAAATTGTCCTCCACTTCACAATTCCCTGAGTTTTCCTTCTGTTTTTCCCCTGTTTCAAATTTTCCATACCCATTTACAAAATCCAAAGATTTATTCTTACTCACATGAATATTTCAGCGCTATAATATTGTTTATACATATGTCCTCAGTCATACAGAAAAGATTATTTCTTTAAAGTGAATTGGTTTTCTTTCAAGGGAAGCAACTTTGCTATTTTTCTTGCCTCTGGTACACCATCATTTTCTGCAGTTCTTACAAAGGGCTCACGTATACCCCCGACCAGCGCCACTACCTAATGAAACCACCGCCTAATGAAACTGCTGCCTAATGAAACCAGTCTTATACATTGTTTGAACATAGAAGTAAACTTAAGTCACCTATCAAATGGTTCCATCAAAGTATTTTACAAATATCAACATGTAAGTCTGTGCCCATGACCTTGGTCAGCAGCAGCACCCAGATGATGTCAACTAATCTGCATGAACATACATGTACAAGTAAACTTAGTCATATATCAAAAAGGTTTCATCAAAGAATGTTGGAAATGTAAACAAAGAATATAAACTTAACGCAAAACTCTAATGAAAATATACAAGTCTCTGACCTTGACCTTTGGTAAGCAGCTATGAACCTAAAAGTAAACCTAATCAAATATCAAAAGGTTCCATCAAATATATTGGAAATACAAAAGAACATATATGTTAAAGTCTGTGACCTTGACCATACGAGGGGCGTTCGAAAAGTAATGCAAATGGCCTTATAACTTTGTTTAGGGGAAAACTGGGTACAAATGCTATGAATATGCTGAAAACACTATATTTTGTCTTTACAATGATACCAAACGCTGTACATAGACACCTTTCCATATTTTCTTACAACGCATTTTATTAGGCTCCTGGCATACCACTGGGCTATTTTCATATGTAAAATCATTTCAGTGTTGGGCATTCAAGTCAAATATCATTGCAAATACAAATTTAATCTTTGTCAGTTGCTTGTCCATTGTTGCCTACAATATTCATACAAAAGTTAGAAGGGTGGCAACTGTTATCGATTAATTCCTGGCAAAGCAATGCGCAATTCTTATGACGTTATTGAAATATACGTTAAGGTGGTGATTTATGGTAAATGTAAAAATCTGTATAAAACCATAAACAAGAGGGCCATGAGGCCCTGAATCGCTCACCTGAACAATTGGCAAAGTGGCTTTTTCTTATGTTTTGAAATTGTCAAAATATGAGTCTTGGGTCAAAAGTCAAAGAATGACCATGACCTATTGTACTCATAAATCTTCATGTACTCATTAAGGCAACCATATATACCATTTTTTAGGCAAAACTTTCCATGAAATCTTATGTTCTAACATTTTCCCATATTTGACCATGCCGCAAAAAAAAGTTAAGGAAAAACCGAGGTCATCACTTGAACAGTCTTGGTAGTACTCTAGTACTCCATGCTACTTACCAAGTTTCAAGGCCATTGGTGTATTGGTTCTGGAGAAGAAAAAATATTTAAGGTTTATACCATAAATGGGTATGGTGGCCATGTTGGTCATGTGACCTGGACCGTTTGAACAAATTTTCGTTCAATCAACCCCTGGAGGCTCTATATGAAATGTGATTACAATTGGCCCTTTGACTTTTGAGAAAATGTTTGAAAATGTCAAAATATGAGAGATCTGGGTCAAAGGTCAAAGAATGACCTTGACCTCTTGTACTCATAATTCTTCATGACCTCATTAAGACGACTGTATATACCAATTTTTAGGCCAAAAACTTCCAATGAAATCTTATGTTCTAGCATTTTCCCATATTTGACCTTGCTGTAAAAAAGGTCAAGGTCAACCAAGGTCATAATTTGAACAATCTTGATAGTACTGGAGTACCCAATGCTACATACCAAGTTTCAAGGCCACTGATCAATTGGTTCTGGAGAAAAAGATTTTGAAAGGTTTTTACCATATATGGTCATGGTGGCCATGTTGGTCATGTAACCCAGACCATTTGAAGAAATTTTCATTTCCTCGACCCCTTTATATAATATTTGGTTACAATTGCCGCATTGGCTTTTAAGGAGAAGTTTGAAATTGTCAAACTATTCTGAGAATTCAGGATCAAAGAACGACCTTGACCTCTTGTAGTCATGAATCTTGATGTACACATTAAGATGACTGTATTTACCAATTTTTAGGCCTAAATCTTCAAAACTTTCCATGAAATCTTATGTTCTAGCATTTTCCCATATTTGACCTTGCTGTAAAATGGCCAAGGTCACCCCAAGGTCATCATTTTGAACACTCTTGATAGTACTGGAGTACCCAATGCTACATACCAAGTTTCAAGGCCATCGGTCAATTGGTTCTGGAGAAGAAGATTTTTTTAGGTTTTTACCATATATGGGCATGGTGGCCATGTTGGTCATGTGACCTGAACCGTTTGAACAAATTTTCATTCCCTCATCCCCTGGAGGCTCTATATGAAATTTGGTTACAATAGGCCGAGTGGTTTTTGAGAAGATTGTTTGAAATTGTCAAAATATGAGAGCTCAGGGTCGAAGGTCAAAGAATAACCTTGACCTCTGGTACTCACAAATCTTCATTGTACTCATTAAAGATGACTGCATATACCAACTGTTAGACCTTAATCTTCAAAACTTTCCCTGATATCTTAAGTTCTAGCATTTTCCCATATTTGCCCTTGCCGTAAACAGGTCAATTGGCCCTTTGACTTTTGAGAAAGGTCATAATTTGAACAATCTTGATAGTACTCGAGTACCCAATGCAACATACCAAGTTTCAAGGCCATCAGTCAATTGGTTCTGGAGAAGAAGATTTTTTCAAGGTTTTTACCATATATGGGCGTTGGCAGCCATGTTGGTCATGTGACCTGAACCGTTTGAACAAATTTTCATTCCCTCATCCCCTGGAGGCTCTACATGAAATTTGGTTTCAATTGGCCCAGTGGCTGTTGAGAAGATTGTTTGAAATTGTCAAAATATGAGAGTTCTGGGTCAAAGGTCAAAGAATGACCTTGACCTCTTGTACTCATAAATCTTCATGTACTCATTTAGATGACTGTAGATATCGATTTTTAGCCCAAAATCTTCAACAGTTTTCAAGATATCTTATGTTCTAGCATTTTCCCATATAAAAGCACAAGGAAGCAAATTTGACCTTGCCGTAAAAAAGGTCAAGGTCAACTCAAGGTCATAATTTGAACAATCTTGGTAGTACTCATGTACCCGATGCTACATACCAAGTTTCAAGGCCATCGGCCTATTGGTTCTGGAGAAGAAGATTTTTTTAGGTTTTTACCATAAATGGGCGTGGCGGCCATGTTGGTCATGTGACCAGGACGGTTTGAACAACTTTTCGTTCCCCCTTCCTCTGGAGGCCATATATGAAATTTGGTTACAATTGGCCCAGCGGTTTCAGAGGAGAAGTCGTTTGAAATTGTGGACGGACGGACGACGACGGAGCCTTACCATCCTATAAGCTCCCCCGGAGCCGCTGGCTCAGGTGAGCTAAAAAGTAACGTATCTCCCTGAAAGTTAGCAGACTTCTTATTTTTGTTGTTCTTTACAGTTTAGAATACAAAATAGATGTACATGCTTCTTAAAAAAGTGTTTTTATAAGGAAAGATCAAAGGGTAATTTTCTGCGCAATAATCAAAAAAATTAACATCGTTATTGAAAATTTAGGTAGTTCTGAAGGTGCATTATTGCATAATGAAGAGCGAGCTAGCAATTATTTATTCCAACTCTTTCTCAAATTGTAATGTAGACCAGATGAAAATGGTAGCTTTTTTCTCAAATGTTCAACACGTACAAGGTAATGTACACTGGATGCATTTATTAAATATAGGGTAGGCAAGCATACCTATGTAACACCTACAGTATAAATAATACATTACTTACATGATCACTGGTGTGTAGATGAAATTGTTCAACCTTGTTAAAATAGTCTCACCTGTTTCACCTGTGTGTTTTGACAAAAAAATTTGGACACAGACCTCATCTTTTTTCATCTGCTCAGCCTGCTAATGTGTGAAAGAGTTTGAAAAAATAATTGCTAGCTCGCTCTCCATTATGCAACAAGGAACTCTCAGCACTAAGTATATTTTCAATAACAATATTATTTTTTCAGATTATTGCGCACAAAATTACCCTTTGATCTTTCCTTATAAAAACAATTTTTAACTTTAAAAAATGCTGCATTTTGGGAGTCTGAATTGTCAGAAACAACATAAAGAAGGAATATGCTAAGTTTTGGAAAGATCAGTGGTATTTTGAGTGTTTTATGCAGATTTTTGTCTTTGCCCCAAATCAGTGATTATCACCACCTTAACGTCATTTTTAAAAGCTTGTAGAGGCTTCGTTTTTGGCATTAATTTAAATTTATTTACATGTTTTCGTTGACCCATGTAAATGCTCTTGCTGACAAGATTTTGAATGCTAATACACTTGTTTTCATTACGAAATCATTTAATTTTTGGTAGAAAGGGGGAATTTGCTACTATGGATTTGCTACATAATCCATATTCCCGGGCCAGTATGGAACCCAGATTTAAAATAATTTCCACGATATTTACAGGACAACATTGCCTGGGCATTGTCTTTAAGTAGCAAAAATAAAAAACAAATCAAAGACTGACGATATATAAATTACGGCCTTCTAAACTAAAATTCTGCAGTGTCTTTAGGGTATACCTCTTTCAAAGATGATTAAAATGCGCCCTTTTTAAAAAAATACATCGTGTTTGCAGACTTTCCTACGCATATCATAGCTTTATGTGTTTTTGCAATCAGAAGTTCTGTTTTTATATTGGTTACCGAGAAATTACGTCATTTGCATTACTTTTCGAACGCCCCTCGTATGTCAGCAGCAGCATCCAAATGATGTCAAGTATTCTGCATGAACATTTAAGTAAACCTAGTCAAATATCAAAAGGTTTCATTGAAGGATGTTGGAAATATAAGCAAAGAATACAAACTTAACGCAAAATTTTAACGCAAATACACAAGTCTGTGACCTTGACCTTTGGTAAGCAGCAGCATCCAGATGATGTAAACTACTCTGCATGAACCTAAAAGTAACCCTAGTCAAATATCAAAAGGTTCCATCAAAGGATATAAGAAATATAAAAGAAGACTATAAACTTAACGCAAAACTTTAACGCAAATGTTTAAGTCTGTGACCTTGACCTTAGGTGAGCAGCAGCATCCAGATGATGATAAGTATTCTGCTTGAACCTGTAAGTAAATCTAGGCACTTACCAACAGGCTTCATCAAAGGATATTGGAAACACAAGCAAAATTAACAAGGGCTCCGCAAGCGGCGCATAATACGCCCGTTTCAGTGTCATGAAGGAGTTACAGGATGAACAAGATTGTTTACAGAAGGATTGACAGGCAGACAAAACAGGGGAAACAACTCTGTAATTAATGACTGCAATGTTATCAAAACAACACATTAAATACTATTAGTACACCAAAAATCAGGTTCCAGGGTGAAGCAGATCAGAAGTTGTGGAACGCCAAAGTCAAACAAGGGAGATAATTCATAAACTCTTAGTCACACTACTTTCCCTTGACAATAAACACATCACCATAAAGTTTTGTTAAAATATTTCCAACAGTTAAGGAGATACAGAGTAAAACAGAAATTGATGCAAGGGCAGATAATTCAGAAAGTAAGCCAGAGTTGTGGTTCATTCGCATGATACATTACCCCATTATTATACACATTCCTACAAAGTTTCATTGAAATATTTCAAAGGGTTAAGGAGTTATGGGGGAATGGGTTAGCCTAAAAAACTAATCAAAGGGAGGTTACTCCAAAATTAAGTAAGGGGGAACAACCATTCTTATATGTGACACACCGTCTTGTGATCATGCACATTGCTATAAAGTTTCATCAAGATATACCAAATAGTTACTTAGTTATTGAATGCACAAGATGATTATATACAAAAATACCCTAAAAATCTAATCAAAGGGATGCAACTCCAAAACGAAGAAGGGGAGAGCAACCATTGTTATACGCGACACATCATCACACCCTCATACACATTGCTATGAAGTTTCATCAAGATATCCCAAACAGTTATCTAGTTATGGCGCGCACAAGACTAGTAGGGTAAAAAATAATCAAAGGGGCATAACTTTGAAACTAAGAAAGGGGGAGCAACCATTACTATACTCGACACTTTGCCCCCTTCTAATATATATGCCTACAAAATTTCATGAAGATATCTCAAACGGTTTCTGAGATATGGTGCGCACAAGAATGTTGACGGACGGACAGACAGACAGACGGACAGAGCCATGCCATAATACGTCCGTTTTTTCAAAACGGGCGTATAAAAACTTAACGCAAAACTTTAACGCAAATGTTAATGGACGGACGGACACACGGACGGACGGACAAACGGACGGACGGACAGACGAAAGAACAGACGAACGGACGGAAAGACAAAAGCTATATACCCCTCGACATACTTCGTATGTGGGGGTATAATAACAAAATCAAACTTGCATCATATTTAAAACTCAACTGTCTAAGAAAGAGTAAACTTACTCCTAATGTGAGAGAATTTTTTAATCTTCTCTGTAATTCTGCAACTTCGTGAGCTTGACTGGGGTCTAAGTGGGGCACATTTGGCTTTTCTGTTGTATGTGTAGTGGCTGAAGCTGAAAGAAATGTTTCAAGGATACATTCTACTGCTCTGTCAAATTTATTAACATTTCTTGAATAGTTAAATTTGCATGGCTTCTTTGAATATGGATCTTTTTAAAAGTGATCCTCCATTTTTCCCTCAGTACTGAAATGAGCTAAAACCATCAGAGGATTCAGCCATAGCCTTAATTTACTACTTTATTTAACATGGATTATTGCATATCAAAAGATTTAAGACTACACAATGATGAGATGCTGACAAAATTCTGATAAAAAAATCTGAAATTCAGAGTTTGGAGAGAAAGAAAAAAGTGAAGAAAATTAAAAAAATAAATAAATACTCAATACAACAGCTCAATACAGGGCTTCCGTTAACGGGCGTATGGCCGTATATTACGCCCAGGATTTGCTCTCGTACGTCGAGAAATGGGACCTCTGGCGTCTGGCATACGCCCGATAATTGTCACATACGGCCGTTTGATCTTGTCCCCACGTATAAAATATCGCCACTGTCTTTAAAATTCTAGCACGTGTCATAATCAATCGGATTAACGCAGGTGTCAGCCAGACGAAAAGACCGCCTACGGGCCAATCGAGATTGTCCGTATGGAGCACTGAACCAGGTAACATATATGTCGGACCGCCTACCTGTCAAAAACGATTATCAAAATAACGCCTACTCGTAGATACAACCTCTTACGACAGTCTGCAAAACAACTTATCAAATCACGATGACTGAGCTTGTGGATGAAAAGTGTCCATCTATTTTTACGATCGCGAAAATGTAACTGACCTGTATGTGTAAGGCGTATTCCGACTTCAAAAGTTTGGGAATGTAATGTATCCATGCGAATACTGAAGCATGTATTTACAAACTCTATCCAAAGTTTTTAAGAACATAACATTCATATTAACGCTTGCCCTCACAACGAAGGTCTTGTCTTGATCCATACTGTCGTCAATGGAGTTTTTAGGAACACGAACCTCTTCCGCGAAAAGTGTTGATTCAAAGCAAAGGTACACTGTTAATATTATTAGTCGCTATTTCCGACGTGTTATGGTTGTACGCTCTGGTACTATACATTGTTTTGATTAATGGTACTATTAAAATACGAATACTGTTCAAAACGTCCATTTCGCCGATTTCCTAGTTGTATCGTCATGCAACCCAGTGCCAAAATAATGCCGTACAGTGTGCACAGAAATAGCGCATTCTGATCAAGGTCTAAGCGATTATATATACGGTAGCGTTGATATACAATTACCTGCACGTTTATGGGTCAAGCACGTTTTCTCTTTGATGTAAAGATCAAAGACGCCGCTGCTAGTATATACGCGTGCCGTACGCAGTGCCATACCGTGAGACAGGTACCTCAGTACACAAACCGTATCAGCCAGCGCAACTAAGCAGTCAGACCGATCTTTCTTGTTCGCATCTAACATGAATAATAATAAACATCGACCTAGCGACAACCGAGTTCTTCAGTGGAAGCGTGTCATTATACGTTCCGTAAGTCACCGTATGTCCGACGCGGCCCATTTGGCGGCAATGAAAGGGAATATGATGCAATAGCAGACAGTGCAACGGACTTGCGTATTGTTCACAAACAAACAGGAATGACTCTGATTAGACTGCGCAAATGCTCAGGCTTCCTTTCGAACTACAGTATGGAAGAGAGAGAGAGGGACGTGAAAGGGGGGGGGGGGGGGGGGGGGGGGGGGGCACGGGGATGGAGGTAAAAATAACCACGCGTAAGTCATTCCTGAAAACTTCGGACTTCCAAAAAATTCTCTCAATACGTCCAAATCTGACACCATGGAAGTCTGGACTTCCAAATTTTGAAAGTTAGTGGAAGCCCTGTCAATAGCCATCCACAATCTGGCTAAAATTGTTCCTAAGACAAGAGGGCCATGAGGCCCTGAATCGCTCACCTGGACAATTGGCAAGGTGGCTTTTACTTATCATGTCTGAAATTGTCAAAATATGAGTTTTGGGTCAAAAGTCAAAGAATGACCATGACCACTTGTACTCATAAATCTTCATGTACTCATTAAGACAACCATATATACCATTTTTAGGCCAAAATCTTCAAAACTTTCCATGAAATCTTATGTTCTAGCATTTTCCCATATTTGACCATGCCGCAAAAAAGGTCAAGGTAAACCCAAGGTCACCATTTGAACAGTCTTGGTGGTACTCTAGTACTCCATGCTATTTACCAAGTTTCAAGGCCATAGGTGTATTGGTTCTGGAGAAGAAAAATGTTAAAGACTTATACCATAAGTGGTAATGGCGGCCAAGTTGGTCATGTGACCTGGACCGTTTGAACAAATTTTCATTCAATCAACCCCTGGAGGCTCTATATGAAATGTGTTCACAATTGGCCCTTTGGCTTTTGAGGAAATGGTTGAAAATGTCAAAATATGAGCGATCTGGATCAAAGGTAAAAAAATGACCTTGACCTCTTGTACTCATAATTCTTCATGAACTCATTAAGAAAACTGTATATACCAATTTTTCAGGCCAGAATCTTCAAAACTTTCCATGAAATCTTATGTTCTACCATTTTCCCATATTTGACCTTGCTGTAAAAGGTAAAGGTCAACACAAGGTCATAATTTGAACAATCTTGATAGTACTGCAGTACCCAATGCTACATACAAAGTCTCAAGGCCATTGGTCAATTGGTTCTGGAGAAGTAGATTTTTAAAGGTATTTACCATATATGGGCGTGGCGGCCATGTTGGTCATGTGACCAGGACTGTTAGAAAAAAATTTTCATTCCCTCAACCCCTCGAGGCTCTATATGAAATTTGGTTTCAATTGGCCCAGTGGCTTTAGAGCAGATTGTTTGAAATTGTCAAAATTTGAGATTTCTGGGTCAAAGGTCAAAGAATGACCTTGACCTCTTGTACTCACAAATCTTCATGTACTCATTAAGATGATTGTATATACCAATTTTTAGGCCAAAATCTTCAAAACTTACCATGAAATCTCATATTCTAGCATTTTCAGATATTTGACCTTGCCGTAAAAAAAGTCAAGGTCAACCCAGGGTCATAATTTGAACAATCTTGATAGTACTTGAGTACCCAATGCTACATACCGAGTTTCAAGGCCATCTGTCTACTGGTTCTGGAGAAGAAGATTTTTAAAGGTTTTTACCATATATGGGCGTGGTGGCCATGTTGGTCATGTGACCTGGACTGTATAAACAAATTTTCATTCCCTCAAACCCTGGAGGATCTATATGAAATTTGGTTACAATTGGCATAGTTGTTTTTGAGGAGATTGTTTGATATTGTCAAAATATGAGAGTTCTGGGTCAAAGGTCAAAGAATGACCTTGACCTCTTGTACTCATAAATCTTCATGTAGTCATTAAGATGACTGTATGTACCAATTTTTAGGCCAAAATCTTCAACAGTTTCCAAGATATCTTATGTTGCAGCATTTTGCCATATAAAACCATAAGGAAGCAAATTTGACCTTACCGTAAAAAAGGTCAAGGTCAACCCAAGGTCATAATTTGAACAATATTGGTAGTACTCGTCTACCCGATGCTACATACCAAGTTTCAAGGCCATTGACCTATTGGTTCTGGAGAAGAAGATTTTTTCAGGTTTTTACCATATATGGGCATGGCGGCCATGTTGGTCATGTGACCAGGACCATTTGAACAACTTTTCGTTCCTAAGGTCCCAGGAGGCTCTATATGAAATTTGGTTACAATCGGCCCAGCGGTTTCAGAGGAGAAGTCGTTTGAAAGTGTGGACAGACGACGGACGGACGACGGACAACGGAGCCTTACCATCCTATAAGCTCCCCCGAAGCCGCTGGCTCAGGTGAGCTAAAAACTGACACAAAATTTCAAAGGTCAAAAAAAAGACAAATATGGATCAACAAAAAGACAAATAAAAACAATCAGCCTGATTCTTTGTCCCATGATACAACCCACTGTCCATCTGTGTACTGAGTATAAACACGAGCTGCATGCGTTACATTATCTGATTGTTCCTGAAAAAACTTGCATGAATTCTATTTCAACAGGGACATTTGTTCTTGCAAGCTTACCAGTGAAGGCAGTGCGGACTGAAGTATCTACAGCAGGACTCTCGGGTAAATGGTGGTCGGGATCAGACGTCATTGAGACAGAACGATGAGGATTACCATAGGTACATTTCACAGGGACAACTGAATAGGAAGAAATAGAATGCGTGAAACTATACATCATTTGAATGAGTCATATTTATTCTGCTATTAAATAGGGTTTTACACTCTATAGAATGACCCCAAACCATATGTTCCAACATGAATTCAGTTTTTTCCTTCCAAAGCAATCCCAAAAATCTAGATCTGTCTTATCAGACAGATCCAGATTTTTTAGATTGTTTCAGAAAAGAAAAACCTTGGTCTTAAAACAAAAGAAATACAGTAAACTGATCCAATTATGCTGGTCATAAGAAATACAGTAAACTGGTCCAATTATGCTGGTCATAAGAAATACAGTAAACTGGTCCAATTATGCTGGTCATAAGAAATACAGTAAACTGATCCAATTATGCTGGTCATAAGAAATACAGTAAACTGATCCAATTATGCTGGTCATAAGAAACACAGTAAACTGATCCAATTATGCTGGTCATAAGAAGTACAGTAAACTGATCCAATTATGTTGGTAACAAGAACAATTATTTGAGCTATGACAGGCAAAAAGGGTGTTTCACCCGTATGTAAACATCAGCAAAGGCATCTGTGCAGTTTTATCAGAGCCTTTGCCATTCCCACACATCAAAACAGATCCTGAGGAATTTACAGTGTATCGACATCATTACTTAACAAGACATTTTGGAATGTTCTGTATGCAAAAACAAGTAGCCCAAGAGCAACGACCGCTCACCTGAGTTATAAAATGTAAGCTTCCAGCTCAGGTAAGCTAATAAACAGGCTGCAATTCTATAGGATTCGATGACCCCATGGTGTGTGGCAAGTTTGGACCCCAGGGGCTTGATTGGCAGGATTCATGTAGACGACCACTATACACTGCTACATACTAAATACATAAGCTCATGGCCTTATGGTTTCATAAAAGAAGATTTTTGAAGGTTCTTTAGCTATATAGCTCTATATAAACAAACAAGTCCCTAGGGTGTGGGCAGTTTGGACCTCAGGTGCTTGATTGGCAGAATTTATGCAGGGGATCACTAGACGTAGCTGCATACTAAATATGTAAGCTCTGGGCCTCATGGTTTCAGAGAAAAAGATGTTTGAAGTCTTTCCCATTATAAGTCTATGGGAGCAGCATGGCCAATTTAGACCCAAGGGGGCATGGTTGGCAGGATTTAAGTTGGAGACACTAAACATTGCTACATATGTACTAAAGAAGTTAGCTCTGGGCCTCATGGTTTAAGAGAAGAAGATTTTTTAAGATTTTCCCGTTTGTTAGTCTATAGGAACTAATGACCCCTGGGGCGTGCCCAATTTGGACTGCAGGGTCATGGTTGGTATGATTTATGTAGAGGACCACTAGACATTGCTACATGCTACATATATATGCTCTGGGCCTCATGGTTTCAATGAAGAAGTTTTTTCAAGATTTTCTCATTGTAAGGCTATGAGAGCTTATGACTCCCGAGGCGTGGCCAATTTGGACCCCAGGGGCATGGTTGGCAGGATTTATGTAGGGGACCACTAGACATTGCTTCATGCTACACATATAAGCTCTGGGCCTCATGGTTTCAGAGAAGAAGATTTTTTTAAGATTTTCTCTTTGTAAGTCTATGGGAACTAATGATCCCCAGGGGCGTGGCCAATTTGGGCCCCAGGGGCATGGTTGGCAGGATTCATGTAAGGAACCATTAGACATGGGTTCATACCAAATATATAAGCTCTGGGCCTCATGGTTTCAGAGAAGAAGATTTTTTTAAGATTTTCCCATTATGAGTCTATGGGAGCTTATGACCTCTGGGGAGTGGCCAGTTTGGACCCCAGAGGCTTGGTTGGGAGGATTTATGTAGGGGACCACTAAACATTGCTACATGCTATATATATATAAGCTCTGGGCCTCATGGTTCCAGAGAAGAAGATTTTTGAAGGTTCTTAAGCCGTATACATATATATATACGAGGGATGATCAAAAAGTTCCCGGAAAAGTGTGGTATTCTCTTTATTATTTTACTTTCTTCACTAAAATTTCATCGTAGGCAACCTTAATCTATTTGTGATTCATATCATACAAAATTATTGGCTTATGTCTGACCACTTTTTGGCACGCGCCATTAACGTAACGACCGGTAACGTGGCCCGGCCCAGCTAACGTTATGTTACATTTTTATCGTTTCTAATAGCAAACTGTGAACCTTGTTTATTCACACATTATTTACAGAAACATAAATTACTTCACAGAAACTTAAAAACGTATCTTATCTTTGGGTTCATTATGAATTTTGTAAGATGTTTTGATCCTTTATACGAAATAATGTCGAAGTCCAATATGACCTATAATCAGTAAATATGTGGGGGTGGGGTAATTCAAGGACAGGAAACTTATCTTGCCTTATATTACGGGAGTGTTTTGGTAAGATTTCATAAAGTAGAGGTAATTGCAATTTGTTAGATATATGATTTATGCTTTCAGTTGAACCATTCCAACAAAATGAGCACACGGCCTAATATCTGTAGCACCCAAGGATTAGCTGTCTAGCAAATGTCCAACTCACCCAGCAGCAAGGGTGTATCTGCAAACGTTGTCATAATTAAGATTATATCTATTTGATTTCTATGTGTAGCATTTAGAAGAGTATGATACCTGAAACAACATATGCTGAAGAACTCATCCTAAGACTACGGCGGAATTTTGACAAATATTGCCAATGTAGCCATGTTGCTATTGATTAAGACTTTTGATAGACAGCTTATGCTGCCACAGATATCAGGTTGTGTTTTCGTATCGCTGGAATAGTTCAACTGAAAGCGTGCATCACATATATAGCGAATCGCCATTATCTAAAGTTTATGAAACCTGATGATAACATTTCCATTTTATACCGTAAAGCAAGCCATCTGCCCTTGAATTACCCCACCCCACATGTTTAATGATTAGAGGGCAAGTTGGACTTACACATCGTTTCGTAGAAAGGATCAAAACAGCTGACAAAATTTGTGATGAACATCACGATAAGATACATATTTCTAAGTTCAATGAATTAATTGACGTTTCGAAAAATACTACATGGCTAAACAACGCTCAGAAATTGCTATTAGAAACGATAAAAGTATAACGTAACGTTAGCTGGGCCGGGTCACGTTACCGGTCGTTAAGCTGGTGGCGCGTGCATACAACTGGTTAGACATGAGTTAATCATTTTGTATGATATGAATCACAATTACATTTAAGTCGTATAGTGTAAAATTTCTTTGTGAAAAGTAAAATAGTAAAGAAAATACAGCCCTTTTCCGGGAACTTTTTGATCATCCCTCGTATAAACAAATGACCCCCTGGGGCGTGGCAATTTGAGCCCCAGGGGCATGGGGGGCAGGGTTTTAGTAGGGGATCACTAGACATTGATATATGCTATATATATATAAGCTATGGGCCTCATGGTTTCAGAGAAGAAGATTTTTTTAAGATTTTCCAATTGTAAGTCTATGGGGGCTAATGACCCCCGGGGCGTGGTCAATTTGGGCCCCAGGGGCATGGTTTGCAGGATTTATGTAGGGGACCACTAGACATTGGTACATACTAAATATGTAAGCTCTGGGCCTCATGTTTCAGAGAAGAAGATTTTTGAAGTTTTTCCCATTATAAGTCTACGGGAGCTTATGACCCCTGGGGAGTGGCCAGTTTGGACCCCCGAGGCTTGGTTGGGAGGATTTATGTAGAGGACCACTAAACATTGCTACATACTATATATATAAGCTCTGGGCCTCATGGTTCCAAGGAAGAAGATTTTTGAAGGTTCTTAAGCTATATAGCTATATATAAACAAATGACCCCCTGGGGCGTGGCCAATTTGAGCCCAAGGGGCATGGGTGGCAGGATTTTAGTAGGGGATCACAAGACATTGATACATGCTATATATATAAGCTATGGGCCTCATGGTTTAAGAGAAGAAGATTTTTTTTAAGATTTTCCAATTGTAAGTCTATGGGAGGTAATGACCCCCGGGGCGTGGCCAATTTGGGCCCCAGAGACATGGTTGGCAGGATTTATGTAGGAGACCACTAGACATTGGTACATACTAAATATGTAAGCTCTGGGCCTCATGGTTTCAGAGAAGAAGAACGTTTTTCCCATTATAAGTCTATGGGAGCTATATGTTGCCATGGCAACCAGAGTTCAAACCCAATCTACCCTTAAACCTAATGCAGTCAATCCTCACCCCAACATTGCTACACATAAAATTTGATCAAGATTGGCCCGCTGGTTTAGGAGATATTGGTGTTTAAAAGTGTGGACGATGACCCCGACGCCGGACCATGGCTATACTATAAGCTCACCTTGACAGGTGAGCTAAAAAATGTGAGGAGCTTATGCAAAGTTCCTCAAACTGTTTCAGCAAAAATATCAACACCCTGTATTTTGAATGGACTAGATGACTTAACCAATCCCAACTTAACTTCTGCAAGCTAACAATGCTCTTAAAACTGGACCCTGTTTAATATAACCACAAAATTCAATAAAACAGAAAAAGAATAGACACTTACTTTCACCAAACTTCTTTATTTCCTGTAAAATAAAAGAAAAGACAACTCTCAAACATCTTCACAGAAATTATGCAGAAATCAAGCAATGATTTTAACATGAAATATCTCCTGTTTTATCCTACTAAATACCATGTGCACCGTATTTGAAGAATGTATGCCCTCAAACAAAAAATTCTGAAAATGAACTTCTGAAACAACCTCCCTTCAAATTTACACACAGTTCAACAAATCCATATCCAATAGCCCCAGATTAGTTTCTAAGTCATCAAAAAAAAACATGTTGTAACACCTTATCAGAACCATCTCAGTGAGACGATTCTAATCAGTGGCCATGACATATTATATGAACCGCAACACGACAAAACCAACAATGTGTTTGTGCGTCCAGCGCAGACTCAGATCAGCCTGGGGATCCGCCCAGTCTGATCAGAGTCTTTGCTGTCCGCATGGAGGTAGCTGAGACCCTTAGCTACCCTTAAAGCGTTTAACGAAGAGTCTGAACATCTGGGCGGATGCCCAGGCTGATCTGAGTCTTCGCTGGGCGCATAACCACATTGTTGGTTTTGTCGTGTCGCGGCTCATATATATTATGACCACTACTATAGCAAACTATCCTTAATTTATTCCTATTACCCTCTCTGCACTGAATTATACTTACATCTTTTAAATGATCATCGTCATATAAAAATCTAGTAGTTCTACCCAAGTCTTCATCTATTTTTCTGTCACTTACAAAATGCTGAAACAGACAGAAAATAATGTGTACATGTATTTCATTACCTATGACCAATAAATAAGAACTTTCTTTCTCTCCTGCATATCTAAACATCTAATTTGTTTGAGGGAATGGTAGAATGGAACAAATCAATCTTCAAACCATGAAATTCCTGTGCCATCTGAACATTCAAAGCTTGCTTAATCATATCCTGGGCTGTATCTTATTTATGTTACGTTACCGACATTATGTTGCCGCTCTGGCCTATGCAATTTGTTTTCATTTTATTACTTTCAAAGCCATTCTGTGTTTTGTGGAATTTCGTCACGATATACAATGAACTATGAATGGCCATTTTTAAGATTTTCCAACTGTTTTTGATAAGGTTTTCAATAGTATTATACTACAAAATACAGGAAAAGCAATTACAGGTTTGTTTCACTGTATTAACCTTTGCCACTTTCCCCTGAAAATATTTGAAGACTGGGCTGATGCCTCTTTTTTTCAGATGTCTTCCACAGAACCTGGCAAATATTAATGCAGGATCCCTATGTTATATTTCGTTATTTAATTTATAAAACAATTTTGAGTGAAGTTAATCTGGATTCATGTTCTATGGTGTTCTATTATTGACATGATTCTTGCAGAATGCAGTGTCATTCCTGTCTGCACCTTGTCACAAAACAGAGATAAACCTGAAAACTTGACACAAAGTTTATGCCACTAAGCCAACATAGGGAGAGTAATACCTATGTCTTGCTTCTGCTAGTCTCAGGCAAGACAAAAACTGATTCCTTGTTCCATACCCATATTTCATAGATCTGATATTCAGAATCTAAGGATATGCTGAATAGGTAATCTAATATCACAAGACTCTCTCGTCTGCCCATCTTAATTTCAGGTCAACTCATTGTACAATTTGTGGTGAACTTATTTCCATGTACCTACCTTTATATCAGCTCTAAGATCAGCTAACTGGCTATCATCTAGTCGGTCAGCTCTATCTATTTTAACCTTGAGGTCAGCAGCTTGATTCTGTCGCATAGTGAATGTATCATCTGTAAAATTATCTTTTATTCATTATTTTGGTATAGGAAATCAAATTTCAATGCACTGATAACATGCATATACAGTAAGAACTTCGATGGCTTGAACAGGTTTGGGACCATGAAAATTAGTTTTCGCCAAGGGTAGTTCTAGCCATCCCGGAATAATTTTTAGATTAAGTGACCTCTAGGGACACAGGAAGGAGTTCTAGCCAGGCATGGCTTAAGAGACATCAGGGTTCGAGGCACTGAAGTTCTGTTGTACCTGAAGTCATCTTCCTGAGTAAATTTCTGCTACAGTTATACATGCATTTTGCTTCAAATCATGTTTTAATCGATACAGGCTGATAAATATTATGTTTATGAAACATAACCAGAGCTACAGATAAGAAGGGGTATTGAGGATAATTTGAAGATAATTTTTTTTATTTCTCAACAAAAACATATGTTGTGACCCCTCATTAGAACCGTCTCGACGAGACGGTTCTAATGATGGGTCACAAAATATTTAAGTTGATTTAATGCTTAACGTCCACGGTAAACAACTAAGGTCATGTCGGGACGGTAGGTTAACCTAACCACACTATTCCTGGGCAGGCTTAGACCTCCTAAGCGGTTAACCAGTACTAAGTGCACATACTTTCGCCAGTAACTGACAACTGCCCTTCATGAATCAGCGGAAGGAGAAACGAAAGTATGTGGCCAGACCGGGATTCGAACCCAGGACCTCTGACTTACGAGTCAGGTGCCCTACCGATTGCGCTACCCGGCCCGGCGTCACAAAATATGTTTTTATGGAGAAATATGGATAATTATCCCAGAATTATCTCTGTTACCCCTTCTTATCTGGAGCACTGATAACTGTGTAGTCAAGAAAACATACATGTACTAGGTATGTGCAGATCAAACTGTGTATCAACTTATCAAACCCACGAAGTATCTAAGTAAGAGCCTCCTCTGTGTCAAAATATAATTTGTATGTGTCTGACAAACTGTAAGATTTTTGACTATCATTATATTAAAACAAATTCATGTACTGCCACTCCAGGGTTGCCCAATGACGAGAGGGTGGTGAGTGTGTGAATTATTTCTTTAAAATATATCCATTCTCCTTACTATGTTTTTTCAAGACTGCAATAGCAACTTATATTCAAATTCCCTGAATTTTCCACAAATTTTTAGGTCCCTAATTTCCCTGACCGACCATAAAATTCCCTGATCTTTCCAAAATTTGGGGCAACAAATCACATTCCAAATGACTTTTCCTGAGCCCACCCTAACTCTGAAACTGCAACTCTTAACTTACTTGCGGAAGCTTTCACACAGCCCATTTCTTGCATCAACTCTACTTCTCTTGCATTTAAACTGAAAGAAATAGCAAACCATACGAGCCGCGACACGACAAAACCAACAATGTGGTTGTGCGCCCAGCGCAGACTCAGATCAGCCTGGGCATCCGCCCAGTCTGATCAGAGTCTTCGCTGCCCGCATGGAGATAGCTTAGACCCTTAGCTATCATTTGAGCACTTAATGAAGAGTCTGATCAAACTTGGCGGATGCCCTGGCTGATCTGAGTCTGCGCCGGGCGCACTACCACATTGTTGGTTTTCTCGTGTCGCGGCTCATACAGTATTCACTTTGAATGTTATAACAGAAATGCCAGATCATATTGCTTGACTGGAGTAGCCCGAGTCAGAAAGGCTTAGAAGAAACAGACAGGTTTGGGTTAATGCTGTCTACAAACAATTTTTCGTAGTGTTTAGGCCAGGTTATTCATATTGTATGTTGTTTGTACACAAGAAGCTAAATTTTCAAACACAGTATATGCAAAAACAGTCAATTTTTTGCTGTAAATGAGTGCACCTCACATTATCTCAGCAAAAATATGACTAAATGAATCCTTAAACAATGGAGCCCAGAGGTACAGACGATTTGTCCAGTCTGATTCCGGGAAAGTATGTCACAGATATGGCTGAGGTGTTGAAACATTTAAGGTATGGAAAAATATTATAACCACACTCCTCAGATCCAGATAAAGTAGTCAATTTAAGATATTTAAGATATTTATACCCAGTAATAGCAATAATGAATTTTCTCACAGATAATTTTGAGAACTTAACCTATGGCATTTCTCCAGAACTCATTTCTAATATAAGAAGTCTGATGAATTGTTTAGCAGCAAAATATATAGACCTGATCAGATGCTGCATGCTACACCATCTGTTTTATGCCGACACTGTAAGGTCTGTTTTATGGTACACACAGGGGATACATAGGTTAAATACAGTCAACTCTCGATATCTCTAACATTGATATCTCAAGATATCCTCTTATATCAAAGAATAGTCTGGCCACCTTTCCCATCTTTATTTACATTTCAACTCCTTGTATCTTAAACTAAAAACTAGAAAATGTGTTTATGAAACACTATGCCCCCAACCTTATACTTGCCTCTAAAGAAGATGTATCCGTTCATCTACATCTTAGCCTGTAACTGTATGCCAAATATATAAGGAAAATAGCAGCAGTTCTTCAGATATTTTGTTCACCTAATTATTCATATGCACATGTACATGTAGCTTCTTTGTATTCAAAATGCCTATTTCTAAATATGGGACAAATTTTACCAAAAATTTATGAAATAGGCTCAAAAGTTAATCAGGTTATCTACACCTTAGTCCAAACCTGCACGCCCAATATAAGGATCTTAGCTTATGCGATTCTTCAGATATTTTGTTCACAAGCTCATTCCTATACAAAATGCCTATGTCTGAAAAAGGGGCATAACTCAGTCAAAAATTAACCAATGTTTTTTCAAAAGTTAATCAGGTCATCTACGCCTTGGGCAATGTCTGCCTGCAAAAAAACATGATCCTAGCATCAGGGGTTCTGAAGATATTTTGTTCACAAGGTTCCATAGGCTTACGATGCACTAAGTCTAAAAAGGGGCATAACTTGGTCAAAAAATCACGATTTTTTTTCAAAAACTAATCAGGTCATCTACACCTTGGGCAATGTCTGCCTGCAAAAGATCATGATCCTAGCATCAAGGATTCTCGAGATATTTTGTTCACAAGGTTCCATAGGCTTACAATGCACTGAGTCGAAAAAGGGGCATAACTCAGTTAAAAATTCACGATTTTTTTTCAAAAGTTAATCAGGTCATCTACGCCTTAGGCAATGTCTGCCTGCAAAAAATCATGTTCCTAGCATCAGGGGTTCTCATTATATTTTGTTCACAAGGTTCCATAGGCTTACAATGCACTTAGTCTAAAAAGGGGCATAACTTGGTCAAAAATTCACGATTTTTTTTCAAAAGTTAATCAGGTCATCTACACTTTGGGCAATGTCATCCTGCAAAAGATCATGATCCTAACATTAGAGATTCTCGAGATATTTTATTCACAAGGTTCCATAGGCTTACAATGCACTAAGTCGAAAAATGGGCATAACTCGGTCAAAAATTCACGATTTTTTTTTCAAAAGTTAATCAGGTCATCTACACCTTGGCCAATGTCATCCTGCAAAAAATCATGATCCTAGCATCAGGGGTTCTCGAGATATTTTGTTCACAAGTTTCCATAGACTAAGTCAAAAAAGGGGCATAACTCTGGAAATACATGACCGGCGGAATAAAGAAAAAATACGGGTCCGCTTATTTTTCATGTACGTGCCACATATACAATTTCAAGATCCTAGCATTAGCAGTTCTTGAGTTTCCCAGCTGCCAAAAAGCGTTACGGACGGACTGACGGACAGAAGGACGGAGAGACGGACGGACGGACAGGCCCAAACCAATATGCCCCCTCAACTTCTCCGAAGTTGGGGGCATAATAAATTTCTAGGAATAGAACTAACATATGATGAATTTTGTCTTTGAGATACTAAGAGTTTACTTGAACTTACCAATTTCTGATTTCATCAAAAACTGTCCTTATTCTCTTGTATCCTTTCTCCACCTCGTCATTGAACACTAGTTTAAGGCGTTCTAGAGAAACTGTTTGTCTGTGTAAATCTTTTACTGACTTCTCTAGGCCTGCAAAATTATCAAAATGACCATACATGTATTTTCAAGATTATAGGACAAGTTTTGTAATTGTAGAATGACCCCAAACATCTACATCAGACTTGTTCAACTCTCCAATTTGTTTTTCACTTCGAAAACAATCTTTTAAGGTGGATCTAGATTTTAAGGGTTGTTTTGGTAGGTAAAATCCGGAGTTTTATCACTGAATAGACAAATGTACACAGCACATAAACAAATTTCTAGCTATCTGGTACCATAATCAAGGCTGAATAACATTTTATATCTGGCTTTTCCTGGAACATGTAGTTATGGCTGAACACTTTCCATAACCAGCTTTTCCTTGTTTACCCTTCAGGAATTTCAACTAAGAGATCCTAACGATTCACAGGACTTGTCACGCTAATATATTTATTCTGTTATATGATGGGGGTTTCCTTCCATAAACAATTGAAAAAATCTAAATCCATTTCACAAGACAGATCCAGACTTTGGGGTTTGTTTTGGAAGAGAAAGAAGCCAATTGTTGAATAATTATTCCATGCTTGGAGGTCAGTTGTAACGTGGATGTTATCATAGCAACATTTAAACACTAGAGCAAGTGAGCAGGGGCTCACGTATACCCCCGGCCAGTGCCATCGCCTAATAAAAACACATTTAATACAAAGCTTTAAAGCAGATGTCAACAGACAGACAGACAGGTGGATAATTTATAACAAACCCACTGAAAGGCTTATAGACAAAAGCCAAAAGGTTGCATTTAAAATTTGCATAAGCAAAAAAACATACAAATTCAACACATATTTACAAAAATTTCTATGTCTAAGGCCTTGACCTTAAGTCAGCAGCAGCATCTGGATGATGTCAACTAATCAGTATCAACCTAGAAGTAAACCTAGTAGCATAATAAAAAGTTCCATTGAAGTATATTCCAACTATAAGCAAAATGTATGAATTAACATAACACTTTAACACAAAGAGTACACAAATTTGAAAGTCTGTGACCTTGACATTAGATCAGCAGCAGCATCCAGATGATGTCAACTATCTGTTTCAACATAGAAGTAAATCTAGTAGTAATGCAAAAGGTTATATTCAAGTATATTTAAAATATAAGCATAAAATATAACTTAACAAACAAGAGCTGTCACCTGACAGCATAGCTCGCCTGAATGGGTGCTTGCCCATCACACAGTTGCTATGGTGGTGTGGACTACTAAGCATATAACTTCAGACAAGCATGTCCATAATGACAACACGTTTATAAACAAAAGCTATCTCAGAAATAAGTCTTAAAATAAAATTGAAATAAAAAAATCCACATGAAATGTCAAAGTCCATGAGCTTGAGGTCAAAGAACTAAGGGGTGGAGGTGGGGGCTGCAGGGGCTGGGATGTATGAAAACCTTGAACCATTATCTAACATCAGTCCAAGTATTAGTATCAACTGAGTCCATCGTGGCACTGTGAAATTATGTCTTCATAAATATAAAACTATACCAAATCTTTAAGACAAAATTCAAAGTTGATGACCTTGACTTCAAGGTCATGCAGTGGGGTAAGTATATGGTGTTTTGTAAAAACTCAAAACAGTGTCTAACATCAGTTCAAGTGTACATTAAATCTCTGCCAAGCATTATGAATCAGTACGCAATTAGAAAACTTTAATAAAGACCAAATTTCCTAAGTCCCTGACCTTAACATCAAGGTCATTGAGCGGGGGTCGGGGAAGTACTATGTAAAACTTTGAACTAATATCTAACTACAGTGCAAATATAAAAAGAATTCATCAGTGAATTCATGAGATATGTGTCTTTAAAAACTTTAACCAAAACATCCAATCAATAAAAAGACAATTTTCTAAGTTCATGACCTTGACATCAAGGACACTGAGGGGGGTGGGGGTAGTACCTTGGAAAACTTTGGACCAATATCTAACTTCAGTGCAAGTATCAAAGAAATCCATCCATGGGTTAGGGAGATATTGGGCTTTATAAAACTTTAACCAAAACATCCAGTCCAAAAAAACTCCCAATTTTCTAAGTCCATGACCTTGAAATCAAGGTCACGGAGTGGGGTGGGGGTGGTACCCTGTTAAACTTTGGACCAATATCTAATTACAGAGTAAGTATCAAAAGAATCCATCCATGGGTTAAGGAGATACAGGTCTTTAAAAAACTTTAACCAAAACATCCAATCCGGACGCGGACGCGGACTCGGACGCGGAAGCGGACGCCGACGCCGTGGTGACAACAATAGCTCTTCCTGAACTTTCGTTCAGGCGAGCTAAAAACTTTAACGCAAATGGTAAACAAAATTCTAAGTTGGTGACCTTGACCTTAAATTAGCAGCAGCATCCAGATGATGCAAACTAACATGTGTCTATCCTGTACTAACACTAAGTACATATGAACAAGTTAGAATTAAGTCTTTCAGAAAAACAGAGCAAAAGCAGAAACTTAATGCAAAACTTTAACACACTATTGTACAAATTTCAAAGTCTGTGACCTTGACCTTAGGCCAGCAGCAGCATCTAGATGATGCAAATCAATAAGGTTCCATCCTCTACTAAAATAATAAGCATCTACGAACAAGTTCTGGTTAACAGAAGCAAAATAAAAAACTTAACGCAAAACTTTAACGCAAATGTTAACTAACGTACGGACGGACGGACGGACGGGGAGACGAAAACTATATACCCCTCGACATACTTCGTATGCCGGGGGTATAATTACAAAACCCATCATTAACTACCACTGACATAAGCAATCAGACTCAGAGCCTCCTAACCAGTGAATTGTTGCAGCATAAACTACGAAAATTTTCCACTGCTTCTATAGGCACACTGTGTTAGAATCTACAGTAATCTGTGCAGTGCTCCAGATAAGAAAGGGTATCAGGGATAATTTAGGGTTAATTTTCCCTATTTCTCCATATAAACATAAGTTGTGATCCTTCATTAGAACCGTCTCAATGAGACGGTTCTAATGAGGGGTCACAAGGTATGTTTCCCTCGAGAAAAAATGAAAAATTATCTTAAACTTATCGTCAAAACCCCACCTTATCTGGAAATCTGGGGCCGTATTCATAAAACGACTTAAGTGGTTGCTATGCTGTTGCTAAGGCTAAATATCTATAAGGGAGATTCCCTACAACTATGAAATTTGCTCTGGAGGAACAGTCTTTTTGGCCGTATTCATAAAACGACTTAAGTGGTTGCTATGCTGTTGCTAGGGCTAAAACTGTATGAAGGAGATTCCCTACAACTATGAAATTTGCTCTGGAGGAACAGTCTAAAAAGACTGTTCCTCCAGAGCAAATTTCATAGTTGTAGGGAACCTCCCTTATAGATATTTAGCCTTAGCAACAGCATAGCAACCACTTAAGTCGTTTTATGGCTAAAACTGTATGAAGGAGATTCCCTACAACTATGAAATTTGCTCTGGAGGAACAGTCTAAAAAGACTGTTCCTCCAGAGCAAATTTCATAGTTGTAGGGAACCTCCCTTATAGATATTTAGCCTTAGCAACAGCATAGCAACCACTTAAGTCGTTTTATGAATACGGCCTCTGCTGTGATCAGAATTTGTTCCTACCGTGAGCTGTTCTTTTTGCTCTAGCCTTGGCGTCGTCAGTGCCGGACGATGAACTTATAGTTCTGTTTCTGTCATGGTCGTGTTTATGGCCGTGCCCATGAGAATGAGACCCTGAAAAATAATATAAAAATTCTAGCAAGATTTCCACAGAATGCAGTTTCATAAAGCAGAGCTCAATGCAAAATCTCAACAAAAAGTGTACACTTCTGCTAATGTTCCGTGGAAGTATCAAAACTGCCCATGGTTTTCATACTGAATGAGACGAAGCACTGATATCTTGGTATCTTCATGGCTACTTTGTTCACAACTGAAACTCTGATCAATTTTCCAAGTTGAAATTTCATTAAAAATTTTAACAGCTATTACTCTGTATGTGGAAGTTGCTATTTAGGGGATAACTGTATTCAAAATTGTCATTTGGGGAGGTAAATCGTCGGCTTTATCGTCGGAAATTTCGTTTTACGGCGACGCGGCAGCGGAGCCGTAAAACGGAATTTGCGACCATAAAACCGACAATTTACCTCCCCAAATGACAATTTTCAATATAGTTATCCCCATTCTAATGCACTTGATCACATTTTGCCCTTCAAAGTCTACGAATTTGCATCCTCAGCGAGCGCTTTCAGCTGCGTAAAACCACACGGCAGCCAATGAGAAGTGACGTTACTTAATGACGTCGGGTTTGCGGCAGTAAATCGCAGAATATACTGTCGCAAATTTTTGACTTCATCCAATCAGACGTCGCGTTACATACGTAAGTGCATTAGAATCGACTGTGACACCACCCTATGTAAGATCATTTTTATATGAACTTTTTTATCCTGAAATGCCGAACATTGAAAATTTGCAAACAGGGTAGCTTCTGAAAAGGTGGCTCATTATTAGGCTCTTAATATTGAGCCGCCTTATCTAGATCTACACAGTTTGCCCTCTAGTTTTTGATGGATAGGTGGATGACTTGTGATTTCTGTAATATCAGGATGATGAGAGGGTGATAATGAAAGGCTGTGTGCAATAAAACCCCATTTACGGTTGAAAAGACATGAGGCTGGATTTGAACCTGGGACCACTAGATCAGCAGGCCAGTGCTTGTGTTCTAATGAGCTACAAGGGGTTCTTTCTAGTCTACAAATTCACAATATGATACAACTTGGACAACATAGTTTTTGAAATTCTACTGATGTAAATTTTCTCTTCTGCGTTTTGGTTTGACATCAGATCAAACCATACCTGAGTGATTTCGTTGTCGATGATTGTTATGATTGTGTGCATGTTGGGGGTGTGGTTCTGGCTCCACAACTTCCGGGACCTTGACCTCTGTGGCACCATTCTCTATCACATGGCTGCTACTGACAGAAGACATCTCACTTAAGGTCGGGGAAGACGGCCGTGGATCGTCAGAGATAATTGTTGTCACTGTGGAAACTTTGGAAATGTCATTTTCTGAAAAAGATGCATTAAGAGTTATGGAACAAGGAAAATTCACCTCTGGAATACAAGCTTGGTTGTAAGTATCTTTTATGGGAGTGAGGTGCGGATAAAAATCATACCTCAGAATCATGTTCAACATCACAAGGCTTATACTAAACAGTTAACCAGAGGGTTGCATTTTTCTCTCCGCACCTCATGTACATAGTAGATACCTTTTGTTGCATACCTTTAGATTTGCAACAGATGATTTTTGAAATGCAAACCTTGCTAAAATGCATAATTTCAGCATTTGAGAGGATGACTGAAGTAGAGCAGTCAAAGTACCAAAATCGAAAGTCTGAATTTATAAACAATATAAACTTCCACAAATCTCAAATATTTTGATACACAGACATGGACCCCCAAAAAGGAAGTGTGATAAGGTGCTTCTGAGTAGTAAACATCACCTGCATATTTTGATACACCCATCATGTCTATGTTCTGATGGATATCTGATGCTGATGTCACCAATAGGCAACTACTCGTATCGCTGCAGACACATCCCATACAGCATAACAAGACCTGTCAAAGGGCCAGGATAGCTCATTGTATGTATAAATTATTGTGATTGCTGTTTATATGAATAAATACTGTTTAAACTAACTAACGGTGTTGTTAGTTTTGAGCAACTAAGCCCAGATACGAGAATTCCTGTTAACCAAAGAAGCCCTTGGGCTGGATAAGGGGTGTAAGATTAAGAGTATTAGACTTTTAGCTCAAAACTTGATAAAACGCATTATAATGACTTCTCAAGAGGTTTCTTTGTAATTTTAAATGTAGCATGTATCAACATCTTAAGACAGCACAATTATGCAAATGATTAGGGTAGAGTCTTGTAACATCAGACAGCGGGTAAATTCGGAGATACCATTGCAAACAGTGAAAATCCAGATGAGACGGCTCATAAACCGTCTCATCAGGATTTTCACTGTTTGCAAAATTAACTTTTGTTTTAATTCCAAACAACAGACATATAAAGGAAACAATGTCACTGTCCGAATTTACCCACTATCTGAATTTCCCTGACTTGACCCTAATCTTACCAATATGTAGTACACCATTAAGGAGTGGTGGGTCCTGTCGTTGGTCTCCTATATCACCGTTAGTTTTAACACTCGATTCTGATGAAACACTTGCGGGAGATTTTGGTCCATTTTGGGGTGGGGGCTGTTGCTGCTGTTGTTTTTTCTTCTTGTTTTTCTTTTTAGGAGCCTGAAAATATAGTAACGGTAAAATTACAATTAATTGATAATGTGGCTTAATTTAACTTTTAAGCAATACTTCAGAACACAAGCTTTTGTGCATGACAAAATTAACTTTCTTCGAATCTTCCCATGTCAGGGTTCCCACAGAAGTAAAATTTCACAATTCCCAGAAAATGTCCTAACTTTTCCTTGACCAACTGTCATATTCAGTGACCACAAGACAGCACTATCCTGCTGATTTTCTTTTATGAACATTTTTGTTCATGCCTGGAAAATGTTTGCTTCAAATGTGGCACAATGTCATCTTGTTAGCACTGAAAACATTTTCTTCGGGCACCTAGAAGCTGACGTAATTTTATGTCTGAAGCCTGAGATATCACAATCCATAAATAATGGTCTCCTTCACCAGCCTCATAATTCCCTGACTTTTCCCTGACCTTGAAAATGTTTAAATTTTCCTGACTTTTCCCTGACTGTTGGAACCCTACAAGCTGGCGGAAGAGTGTGGTATACTAAGACACTTAGCACAAACAGGACTGGTAAGATAAGGTGACGTACCTTCGAACCTGTGAAATGCCAATCTGTGAGTGCCGACTTGGCTCCGTCTGAAAAACAGAATTGATACAAATTAGCACTAAATAAGGGAAAATCAAAATTACCAAACAAAATAATTTTTTCTCAACACAACTAAACCAGTGAATGCTAAAAGCATATACTGCCAAGGCCACCAACAATGCCACTGAAAAAAAAAACACTGGTGAGACAAGAAAAATACATAATAATAACCAGCTCAAACCACTACCAGCATGCTTACTTGTCCCAATAAATCTCCATATCACCACTTTACATTCTAACACAGCAGTGCTCACCTTGATGATAAGTTTTCCAAAAATTAAGACATGTGGGTACACCTCCACAGTTTGGCTATTATTTTGACATGACAGATAACTTATGAGTATAATACTTTTTTCCTGAAAGGTACATTCCAAATCCTTTTCCATCAGCGCCTACTCTTAAAGGAAAGAATTTGTTCTCAAGAGAGCAAATTCTTTCCGTTAAAAGTAGCCCCTTAGATAAGTGATTTATCTACCAGTAAAATAAACACTGCTGTTAATTATCTCCCTTGTTAACAATAGCACCTGAACAATGGAGGTGTATCAAGACACCTTACGACATGTAAAGCAATACACTTTGGAATGTACCTTTTGGCATACAAACACCATGAAGACTTAGATCAGACTGTGCATACACACAGTCCCATCAGGGTCTTCATCGACTGCTTAAACACTTTCTCAGAATCTACAAATTGTTGAGGAAAACAGGGATGGCTCTTACATTACTGCAAGAAAGAGCAGGCTGATCTGAGTCATGCTTTAAGAGTACCTTTTCCTAGCCACATATTTTTTTTTCTTGAAATAACCATACTTTCAGTTTCACTTTGTATTGTATGACACTAAAGGCGTACAATTAGCCGAATAATGCTGAATATTGAACGAATCATTACCTTGTTAAAATTCTGTCCACATATAAAGATCAAAGCAGATAGGCTTGGAATATATAACAATCTTCCACTTCAGAAAATTATCATGTGAGCAGACATGCATTATCTTAACTTTGTACTTTAAATTTTATCAGGTGTTACTACACAAATCCTTAAATTTCACATAGCTTTTAACTTGACTTGTATGGGTTGGTTGGTTTTACTTTGATTATAAAGAAAGCTCAACAAACTTAAGACTACCTTCTCAAAGGCATGTATGCTGGCTTTCTGTGACCTTGTGTGGTGAAGAGCAAGACAAGAATTCCGCGGAACGCAATGTCGCACCTGCTTAACACCTTCACTTTATGAACTTGATAAAAGTGTCATTTTGAAACATATTTGATCAAAATCCATTCAGTAGTTTATGAGATATTATCGTTTTCATGTTTTTCGCTATTTTTAGTAACGGTGGATGGTTGCCATCTTGGATGGTCAATTTGAAAAAATCATGAAACAGCTTCATGAAAGGGTCATTTTGATACACATTAAGTCCAATGCCATTCAGGGGCTCTTGAGATATTGTCATTTTCATATTTTTCTATTTTTAGTAACGGTGCCTGGCGGCCATCTTGGATGGTCTCCATTCGCTAAAATTTCAAAGAACTCCATTTAAGGACCATTCTGACTAAATCTGACCTAAATCTGTTCAAGTTTTTTTTTGAGATATTGGCATTTTGCAAACTTGGACTCGTAAACAGAAAGTAGGTCACTGTGACCTAATTCCGCTACAGACTTTTTTCATTTTGATAATTTTTAAAACCAAGGTCCCATTAATGCTCCATGTAAAATTTCAGCCAAATATACCAAGTGGTTCTGGAGAATCTAGACAATCACTAAAGGTGATGAATGCCCCCGCAATATGCCTCACTAGAAAAGTAATGTGTTAAAACATATTTGTGTGAAGTTACATCAAAATCTGTCACTAAATAAAGGTGCTAGAGGGATGACTGAGTTTTTCTTAAAAATAGCAACTGTGACCTTGACCTTGGAACTACAACCCTGAAAGGTTTACTTGTCCAAGATATTGTCATACTTAATATATGTGTGAAGTTCTATCAAAATCAGTTAAAAAACTAGACAATCACTAAAGGTGATGAATGCCCCCGCCATATGCCTCACTAGAAATCAAAATCAGTTAATAAATAAAGGCACTAGAACCATGACAAAGATTTACATGTACCTATAATAGCATCTGTGACCTTGACCTTGGACCTACAATGATGAAACGTAAATTTGTCCCAGATATTGTCAAGCTAAATATTTGTGTCAAGTTATGCCAAAATCATTCCAGAGGGATGACAGCATATTTTCTAAAATAGCAAATATGATCTTGACCTTTTCCCTGAAATTCTGGATCACGAACTTGTCCAAGATATTGTCACACTAAACATTTGAGTGAAGTTACATCAAAATTGTCAATGAATAGAGGAGTAGAGGAATGATAAAGTTTTTTTCTAAAAATAGCAACTGTGACCTTGACCTTGGACCTGCGGTGCTGAAACAGTAATTTATTCAAGATATTGTTATACTTAACATTTATGTGAAGTTACATCAAAATCGATCTATAAATGAAAGCGCTGGAGCAATGCCCTAGTTTTTCTGAAAATAGCAACTGTGACCTTGTCCTTCATCCTACAAACCTGAAATGCAAAGTTGTTCGAGGTACTGTCATACCCAATAAAGCTGTGATGTAATACCAAAATCTGTTAATAAATGAGGCCGCTAGAGCGACGATAAAAGGTGAGATTGTATTTAAGCTATGGAAATATGGTCAAAATATGTATGTTATTCAAGGGGACATAATTCTGCAATAAAGACCTGACTGAAAGTTCTGTTTCCTTTATGCACATTTCAATGCCTGTCTGAACTGTGTTGCAAGTTTCAAATCCCTACATCAAATACTATTGGAGGAGTTGCAGAGACAAGAACAGTACTACAAAGTGTGAAGTATGGTCAAAATATGCATGTCATTCAAGGGGATGTAATTCTGCCATAATGACCTGGATCAAAGTTTTGTTTCCTTTATGCACATGTTCAATGCATGTCTGAACTGTGTTGCAAGTTTCAACTCCCTACATTAAATACTGTAGGAGGAGTTGCGGAGACAAGAACAGTACTCAAATGTGAAATATGATTATAATATGTATATTATTCAAGGGGACATAATTCTGCAATCAAGACATTAATCAAAGTTCTGTTTCCTTTATGCAAATGTTCAATGCATGACTGAACTGTGTTGCAAGTTTCAACTCCCTATATCAAATACTGTAGGAGGAGTTGCGGAGACAAGAACAGTACTCAAATGTGAAATACGGTCATAATATGTATATTATTCAAGGGGACATAATTCTGCAACCAAGACCTTAATCAAAGTGCATGTCTGAACTGTGTTGCAAGTTTCAACTCCCTACATTAAATACTGTAGGAGGAGTTGCGGAGACACAAGGTTGGGCGGTCGAAACCACCCCTGGTTTTAACCAGTGGTTTTAACCGGTTATAACCGCCCTGGTCAATACTCCCCAAAGTGGTCAGTACTGGTCAATACTGGTCAATACTAGTCAGAATGGTTGATTGGAAATTGTAAGTGGTTCTTTGTGTTTTAATGGTGGACTGATATATTTGGTCAGGTTTTAATATGTTCTATATATTGAAAAAAGAAAAAAAAAATGAACTGTTTCATCCCTGCCAAGGGTACTCATCATGTGTGATTTCAGTCTCAAGACCTTAGCACTGACTTCTGCATTACAGTCCAGGCACCTAGGAACAGTCTTTTTTTCATCATCAAGGGCAGAATAGAAGTTCCATATGGGGTCTTTGGGCTTCTTTTTGACACTATTATGACACTTTGATTAACTTTAATTATTAACTTCACTGATAACAGCAGATAACAGAATGACCACTCTTTCACACATCTAAATAAACACAGGTGTCACAAAATTACCCTGTGCATTTTAAGCCCAGTGATTGGATAATTCTCATAAACTGGACACACCTTCTTCAGTTTGAGAGACAGGCCCAGTATTTTGACAGTTTTGTTTGTTCTGGGGCAGTTAAAGTTAGAATTACCCCTTGTTTAACAGTGAGTGCTTTCATTACAATTTTCACACTTTTGTCTTCTTATGTAAGAAGCCAGACCAGTTTGCATTTTAGCTAATAGAGCATCACTAATTTGAACCATTTTTTTTTTTACTTTCATTCAGTTAACTGCTTTAGTTAAATTAGATAATGAGCTAAATATTTATAATGAATGTGAAAAAGCTACTTTTAAAATTTATTAATTTTTATTACTTGCATTTGCTTTCCTATTTATTTTTTATTAATGGTTACAGAAATTAAGTTAGAGGTCTCCAGTCTGAGCTGAAAGTTGGGTGGTAATGATTCAGTCTGATTGAGACTGAAGATCTGAAACTATTAGCATTCAGATTTTGTATGTTTTACGGCCTCTTAAATACAGTTCTGAGCAACAGCAACTCATAAAACACATTTTCAATTAAGCCTGTTTTATCTTGTATTGAAACTATTTTAACTCCAATAAAAATGGGATAACAAATGCTAAGTATCTTCAATTGACCATGGTTATTTCAATCGACCAATCGACCACCAATCGACCAGTAATAACCCGTTATAACCAGTAATGACCACCGGTCTGGTCAATACTCATATTGACCGGTCATTTGCCAACCTTGCGGAGACAAGAACAGTACTCAAATGTGAAATATGGTTATAATATGTATGTTATTCAAGGGGACATAATTCTGCAACCAAGACCTTAATCAAAGTTCTGTTTCCTTTATGCACATGTTCAATGAATGTCTGAACTGTGTTGCAAGTTTCAACTCCCTATATCAAATACTATAGGAGGAGTTGCGGAGACAAGAACAGTACTCAGATGTGAAATATGGTCAAAATATGTATATTATTCAAGGGGACATAATTCTGCAATAAAGATCTTAATCAAAGTTATGTTTCCTTTATGCACATGTTCAATGCATGTCTGAACTGTGTTCCAAGTTTCAACTCCCTGCATCGAATACTGTAGGAGGAGTTGCGGAGACAAGAACAGTACTACAAAGTGTGACGGACGTACATACGTATGGACAAGGGCAAAACTATATGCCCCTCCCCAATTCATGGCGGGGGCATAATAAAAGCGCTAGAACCATGACAAAGATTTACATTTACCTATGATAGCATCTAGGACCTTGACCTTGGACCTACAATGATGAAACGTAAATTTGTCCCTGATATTGTCAAGCTAAATATTTGTGTCAAGTTATGCCAAAATCATTCCAGAGGGATGACAGCATATTTTCTAAAATAGCAAATATGACCTTGACCTTTACCCTGAAATTCTGGATCACGAACTTGTCCAAGATATTGTCACACTAAACATTTGAGTGAAGTTACATCAAAATTGTCAATGAATAGAGGAGTAGAGGAATGATAAAGTTTTTTTCTAAAAATAGCAACTGTGACCTTGACCTTGGACCTGCGGTGCTGAAACAGTAATTTATTCAAGATATTGTTATACTTAACATTTATGTGAAGTTACATCAAAATCGATCTATAAATGAAAGCGCTGGAGCAATGCCCTAGTTTTTCTGAAAATAGCAACTGTGACCTTGTCCTTCATCCTACAAACCTGAAACGCAAAGTTGTTCGAGGTTCTGTCATACCCAATAAAGCTGTGATGTAATATCAAAATCTGTTAATAAATGAGGCCGCTAGAGCAACGATAAAAGGTGAGATTGTATTTAAGCTATGGAAATATGGTCAAAATATCTATGTTATTCAAGGGGATATAATTCTGCAATAAAGACCTGACTGAAAGTTATGTGAAATATGGTTATAATATGTATATTATTCAAGGGGACATAATTCTGCAAACAAGACCTTAATCAAAGTTCTGTTTCCTTTATGCACATGTTCAATGCATGTCTGAACTGTGTTGCAAGTTTCAAATCCCTACATCAAATACTATTGGAGGAGTTGCAGAGACAAGAACAGTACTACAAAGTAGGAGGAGTTGCAGAGACAAGAACAGTACTCAAATGTGAAATATGGTTATATGTATATTATTCAAGGGGACATAATTCTGCAATAAAGATCTTAATCAAAGTTCTGTTTCCTTTATGCACATGTTCAATGCATGTCTGAACTGTGTTCCAAGTTTCAGCTCCCTGCATCGAATACTGTAGGAGGAGTTGTGGAGACAAGAACAGTACTACAAAGTGTGACGGACGGACGTACGTACGTACGTATGCACGGACGGACAAGGGCAAAACTATATGCCCCTCCCCACTTCGTGGCGGGGGCATAAAAAATGATTTTATTGTTTTTGCTATTTTTAGTAACAGCTGCCATCTTGGATTCTGGACCAAGCTGAATTTTGTCATTCAGAAGCCCTGCAGTCTGGTCAAGCAGCATGTGAAATTTGAGAACCATGGGTGGAGTGGTTTCATGAGAACCATGGGTGGAGTGGTTTCAGAGACAAGTCATTTGAATGGACTTAAAATTTAGGGTCGACGTAAATGTGAACGGACGGATGGACGAACGGGTTGACGGACGGACGGACGGACAACCGGACGCCTATATCGCACCTTGCTAAAGCAGGTGCGACAAAAACCACAGACCACTACCTTGTCATGTTGACACTAAAATTGTAAGTACGTTTTGTGGTCCATCCATATTATATCCAAGCAGAGGCTTATAACTACTCACTGAGTAGTTATAAGCCTCTGATCCAAGCTATATCGAACCAGCTGCCAGGGACATTGGCATACTTGAAGAGAACCACCAAACCTCAACAGGAAGTTTTCAGTATATGTGCAGCCACATTATAATGACTGAGCCGCAACGCGAGAAAACCAACAAAGTGGTTGTGTGCCCAGCACAGACTTAGATCGGCCTGGGCATCCGCCCAGTCTAATCAGAGTCTTTGCTATCTGCAGGAAGGTAGCTTAGACCATTAGCTAACCTTAAAGTGCTTAGCGAAGAGTCTGATCAGATTGGGCAGATGCCCAGGCTGATCTGAGTCTGTGCTGGGCACACACCACTTTGTTGGTTTTCTCGTGTCACGACTCAATTGTGTTGTAACAATAATAAGTTATCACAAAATAACCACTAATAGCTCTCCTAGTATGGAGCCCTGTGAAAATTTGAGTGGCCATGTGATAAAAAGGGTGCTTAATGCATAATTATGTGAAAAGAAAAGGCCCTTGTCAGTCTGTGCATTAGCGCTTTCTGGTCACAGTCTTTGCCCTGTTCACACATAACATGTACAGATCTTGAGGCATCTACAAGCCAAAAATGATTAACGCTCTAGCTAAGCTTCATGGATTCTCAGACTGGTTTGCGGATTCACTGTGGGCAGATATGTTAACCACTCTTTTTGCAGGTTGCAGCTCCATAATATGAGCCGTGACACGAGAAAACCAACAAAAAGGTTGCGCGCCCAGCACAGACTCAGATCAGCCTGGGCATCCCCCCAGTCTGATCAAAGACTTCGCTGTCCACGTGGAGGTAGCTTGACCATTAGCTACCCATTAAGCGCCAAGCTAAGTCTGATCAGACTGGGTGGATGCTCAGACTGATCTGAATTTGTGCTGGGCGCACAACCATTTTGTTGGTTTTCTCGTGTATTGGCTCATTTATAAAGTTCATTTTAAGATAATATTCCTTTCTGTTTGTTGTGCGTAAAACAAAGGAAATGTGTAACAACACCCTAACTGCTGAAAGTTTTCAATCAAATTCCTTTCTCATTAGAAACTAAGACATTTGGTTGCAAGAAAATCTTTTGAAACGCTAGTAGTGGACACCTGAAATAAGGTGCAACATGACAAAACCAACAAAGTGGCATATATGCCCAATGGGCATTTGTCCAGTCTGATCAGAGTCTTATCTGTCCAGTCTGATCAGAGTCTTTGCTGTCAGCATGGGGTTAGCTTAGGCCCTTAGCTACCCTTAAAGTGGACATTGAAGACTATGATCAGACTGCGCAGATGCCCAGGCTGATGTGAGTCTTCGAGTGGCACACATGCCACTTTGTTGGTTTTGTCATGTTGCAGCTCAATACACTATCAAATCTTTCACTGCAATTCAGTTTAAATCTTCTAATGGCTCATTCAGAGTCGCGTTTATGGTAGATTACTGCTAAAGCCAGTATCTGGGGGGCATGTTGCATTTCTGCTCATGACAGACTCACCAAAACCAAGGCATTTCTTGATTTACAGGGTCTACCTTTTGGGAATCTGTGTCAATGAAAAATCATGACCAGACTGTGTCGGCTTCATCCTTTGCATATTCAGTACATTATACCCATGTCACGGAAGAACTAGTTTAAAGAAACAGCTCTTCTTAACAGTCCACCTATTCCGCTCTGACTCTGTCATCAGCAACTAAAGCAGGCAGCAAAGAAACCCATGATAAAATCGGAAATGTTTGATTTTTATTTATAAAGAAGGTGCTATCTTTTCATACTAAAAATCTAATTAACAATATGAATTTTTGGACTTTTAAGACAGCTTTTGCCTAATAAGCCATATCTGGAACTAGTTGATAAATCATTACAGCAATGAAATTGCAACATTTTACAAAATTATTTTAGCAAAATCACTGCCTCAGAGGCTTTTGACTTCCTTTTTAATATTACCTACTGTACAATACATCTATTTATTTGGACATTTTTATGTTACGATATCAAATTTTCTATCATGCTCTTTTATCCCTGAATTTTTGTCTTATTGGTCAACTGCTAGAGAAATGGCCAACAGCAGAGCCAGATGAGACTGCTCCCAAAGTCTGATCTAGGTCTACTGTGTTTCCTCACAGATTTTACTGTTCAAAATTTTTGGGTTTCAACAGTACTATATTTTTAGATCGTAAAATCAATAAAACCTATCAACCAATGATTATTCTTTCATCAGGCCTATCAAACCAGGATATAGATTAAAAACTTGCAATATGTCTCAATAAAAGACTGGCAAATTGTATATTAATCTTTAATCATTGAACTTGTAGGTCAACAAATGTCAAACTAACCACAAGATTTAGCCAATACAATTTAAACAGCATAACATGGCGATTACCATTACGGTAAACAAAATACACTGTGTTTTTCTGTCATTTTTTACAGGGAGACAAGTCTTGTGAATCTCGATGAGAAGCCCTTTTAAATGGATTCTACTTCTAAAGAAAAGAATTTGCTCCTAGGAATGAGGAAACTCTCCCCAAAAGGGATCTTTTCTTAGAGAATTTACTCCTAGAGGAGCAAATTCTTTCCTTTCAGAGTTGATCCCTTCTGAGAATGGAGGCAAAACAGAAAACAGTACAGTTGCTTCCCCTGAAAGTGTCACCCAGTCTCCTAAAGGTAGAATGAATGCAACTCAAACAGAACCATTTCAGCAAAAAGAAATCTTTTTCCATCTTGTAAGGATCCTTGCTCTTGAAGTAGCCCCGGTAGCTCAGTGGGTTAAGCACTGACCTGCTGATCTAGTGGTCCCAAGTTTGATATCCGGAGGTGGAAATCTTTTCAATCGCAAACTGGGTCCCATTACACACAGCCTTTCATTTTCACCTTCCCATTGTCCTGATTTGACTGGAGTACTGTTGAAAAGGACGTAAAATCTCAACTCATCCATCCATCTCTACTCAAGAACAAAACAATTGCTCCCCCTAAACTAAAGGCCTCCCATATAAGAAGGACATATCTTCCCAGATCAGAAAGAGCCAGTCACCTTACAGTAGGTCTGAGCAATCAGCAAAACTGTCTCTGTTTCTGTTTTTTTTTTTTTTTTTTTTTTTTAATGAAGATTAGAGCTCCATAAGTATATTTTACTCAAGAATTATTGTTTTTCTTTGAGCAAATAGAGGAGCTTTGGTCATACAGTCACTTACACATTGGCTTACTCTCTTGAGTCGTACCCGTGCATAATGAAAACACTTAAATCAGCCTGCCCACCTGTGCAAACTGACCCGTGTCTTCAACTTCAATTTTCTAGACTTGCAAGAATTCAGACAGGATATGAGAACAGGGAAGCAGATCAGTTGTGCAGACTGATTTAACTACCGTATATGTGGTAATTTTTGAGGGTTCAAATTTTCGCGGTTTAGGGTCAAAAACATAAGCATTTATTTTCACGATTTTTAATTTTCGCGGCTAGCTACAGGCGCGAAAAGTAAAATTGCTTTATTTCACTTGAGCCAGTTTGTTCATTAACCTGCGGCAGGGCCGCGCAGGTTTATGAAAGAACTGTCTTATGTTAAAAGTACCTGCCATGAAACAAAATATATGGACACTATGTCTACAGAAGATGCTTCGTAAGAAACAGGAACATATTTCGCGATTTTAATATTTGCGGTTTGTAAATGACCACAAAACACCGCGAAAAATGTAACACTGCGAAAATTAGCTTGTATACGGTATTTATTGTTTACGCATGCCATATGTGATGCCAATTATATATTAGATATAGAGCAACTTATATTACATTGTTGAGGCTGTGTATTAAATATCAAATTTGAAAATAGCAAGACCGAAGGATAATCATTATAATAACGTTTTTAAAAGCCACAGTTCTTCTTTTGTCTTAATAAACCATTTTCACTTGCATTTAATGATGTTTTTTAGGTTCCACTTGAGAGTAGTAAAACAGGAAAGCTGCAATTCATGCTCAAATAATTAGCGACAGGGTATCTACGCCAAACATTAGGACACTTTAAACCTTAAAGAACCAAAAAGCATACAAGTTAATTCAAGTCTGCAAAACTTCAAAAAATGTTTTGACCAAGATATCATATTAGAGAATTCAAATACTAAAAGGCAAACAGTGAGTTGCCTCTTCTGTTTGAAAGTTCAACAAATTTCATTTCTAGTGCTTTAAGGGTTATATTACCCACTACCCACAATTCTGTGTATACTTTACAAAAATACCAAGTTTTAGCTTATCTGGAGCACCTCAGCTCAGAGAAGCAGTCTAATCAGGGTCTTTACTGTCCATTCTTTTTCTCTCTTTCAAGTAAACTTTCTAAAATTCATGAATGGGCATGACCAAATTCATTATAGAAAACGAACATGTAAAAAGTCAATATATATTTACAATTGCTGCTGACTTTATCTTACCGTATTCTTCCTAATTAGCGCACATGCCCCTATAAGCGCACACCATGGCAATTTGTGAGACATAGGACTATAAATGCACATATTTTTTACTGGTTTATTCCTTTGTTTGCTTGTTTACAAGAGCTGAAAATGCAACAGAATATATCATTTTTTATTTCTAAAGCTTCTCTATGAATTTAAAGGTTAAGCATCAGAGAAAAGCTGCCTATAAGCAGCTTTCCTCTGATGCTTTACCTTTAAATTTGTTCCTTTCAATATAAAATAACCTATTAAAATGTGCGCTAATAAGAAAGAAAGTTTACTACAAGTATTTGCCACCATTTTGAAAAAGTTAAGCGCACAGGGCGCTAATAAGGTCGATTACGGTATTTAGGACAACTGTAAAATTGCCTGTCCAATGCTGACGTTCACAACATCATTTTAAAATTGCTTATAACTGTTCTAATTTAGCAGTCAAAATTTTCGTTACAAGAACTGAAACAGAACAGTACAGAATTTTTTCTCTGCCTATTACTTATGGTTTCATCAAGCAGAGATCAAAATATTAAGGTGTAAAAATTTCCTCTGAAGGAAGTTGTTAGGTGCCTCTTATATGGAACATGTCATATGCAGAGACCCTTGAGAGTAAGATGCATCTGTACTTCTATTTTTTTTTCCCCACCAATTTTTATAAAGGGACAAACCTATTGAGGATAATTTAAAGACACTTTTTTTACTGCAGAGCTCCAGATAAGAGGGGGTATTGAGGATAATTTGAAGATAATTTTTCTTATTTCTCAACAAAAACATATGTTGTGGCCCCTCATTAGAACCGTCTCGACGAGACGGTTCTAATGATGGGTCACAAAATATGTTTTTATCAAGAAATATGGATAATTATCCCTAAATTATCTCTGTTACCCCTTCTTATCTGGAGCACTGTAATACTTTCTTATTTCTCAATGAAAATGTATGTTGTCATTGTTGTGACCCCTCATTTGAATTGTCTCAAGACAGTTCCAATGAGGGCCACCAGATACATTTATATGAAGAATATGGAAAATTATCCCTAAATCATCTGTTACCTCTACCTATCTGGAGCTCTGAAATCTTTAGCTCCTCACACTCGCTATATCACCCTATAAATGTCAAAAAGTAAAATTTAGATTCTTATATGACATTCTGTTAAGTCTCATACCTTCCACATAAGCTTGTATGGCTTTCTCCACATCATAGTCATAATACTGAAGCACTAGGATTATTTCGTTGTTACTTTTACCGGACACTACTTCTCGTACTGCGCTCACCTGAAATAACAAAACAGACCTCTTCATAAATACCGTAAAAAGTCTACAGTTTTGTACTTTTGCTATACCCTGAAAGTATGTGAGAAAAGGTGATAGGCAGGTCGTGGCATACAAAAAACATGAACCAAGACACAACAAACCAACAAAATGGCATGTGCGCCCAGCGAAGACTCAGATCAGCCTTGGCATCAGACTCTTCACTGTGTGCTTAAAAAAAAGCTAACAGTCTATGCTAGCTCCATGGGGATAGCACAGACTCTGATCAGACTGGGAGTAGGAAGATGGGAGCCCATGTCACTTTGTTGGTTTTGTCGTGTCGCGGCTCAGTCATACCTTTCCGAGCCACACTAACTGATGAAATCCATGAGCCAGATCAGCTGCAGACATCAGGTATTAGAGGCCTATGCATTAACTCACAAGCCAAGGCTGCCATGGTGTGGTTGTTTTTACGAACAACCCACAATGTATGCATTTCACATGATGACAAGGCTCTTACCGTCAAAAAGACTTTGTTACAGGCTGATTTGAGTTTGGCTTAATGCAATTTGCATTGGCTATCAAGTAAATACTTTCTTTTGCCACTAATTATACATAGAGGATCTCAGTCATCTTACACGAGTGCTCATTTCATATGAAATTTATAAAAACGAGCCTTCGGCAAGTTTCATAAATTTCATATGAAATGACCACTCATGTAAGATTCTGTTTATCATATGACCCTTTAAAGTGGGATTTTAACACCTTCAAACTGAACATTATTTCAATATGAAAACGCATTGCTGACATGGACTTTGTTACGTGCAGGCACCAAAGTGTGACGTTTATATGTACGCGCCAAAGTGTTTTTACACCTAAGGTCATACAATTTTTATAACACGACATTATCCACTGAATAACAGCGACGTCATATGATAAATACATGTTACATGTATGCCTAAAATAAGAAGTTATTATCATTATTTCATCATGACATAATCTAATATTGACCCAAATTTTTATGGTAATCTTAATGAGCAGAATACTATATGTAAATTTCAACAACAAACTAACTTCAACTTTGATAGATGGAATGTTTAGTTAACTACCATTAAAGTTTGAAGTATTGGGACACATTGGTCTGTGCAAACAGTGAAAACCCAGGATCGGCCTGATCAGGGTCTACACTGTTTGCCATTCCATCTGAATCTTCTGAATGCATTACCAGATTACTGCATTATAAAACCAAACTACACTCCAATTTAGGATATTTATTGTCATTATTTCAGGTGTCCCAATTTTTACGATTTATTTTAAAATTTAAAAAGTTTAATCAAGATTGTTTTACAGCCCTTGATGGATGGCTGACAGGCAGAAAACAAGTAAATTTGAGCTGCAACTCGCAAAAACCAACAATGTGGTTATGCTCCCAGCACACTCAGATCAGTCTGGGCATCTGCCCAGTTTGACCAGACTCTTTGTTAAGTGCTCAAAGGGTAGCTATGGGTCTAAGCTACCTCCATGCAGACAGCAAAGACTCGGATCAGACTGTGCAGATGCCAAGGCTGATCTAAGTCTGCGCTGGGCGCACAACCACATTGTTGGTTTTCTCGTGTCGCGGCTCATTTAATTTTGAAAACAATGACTCAACCAGTGAATGTTATGGAGTTTTGGTGTGTATCAGTTTTCTGGGCTTTTGGGTTTAAAATCAATGAAACAGTATGAAAATTTCAATCAGGACTGGAGTCAGGCTCAAATCAACCATCTCTAGCATTATTTGTCAAAAACATTAATTTCTCAACATGACAGAAATGGGATCAAATATACTGTAGATCTGGAGACGAGAGGTATGGCAAGCCTCAACATGTCTTCTTCATAACAGCTCAGGCTTTCCTCGATCACAAGAAATATGCAGCTTTTTCAGTGTGCAAAATGCAAAGTTGCAACTTAGTAGACCATGAGATGTGTGTACTGTAGTATGTGGAAGTAGGAATCAAGTATAGTTTAAGTCCAAATTCTGCCATACGAAGTCTTCATTTTCTGGTGTATTTACTATATGAGCCGCGACATGAGAAAACAAACAAAGTGGTTGTGCGCCCAGCGCAGACTCAGCCAGTCTGATCAGACTCTTCGCTAAACACTTAGAGGGTAGCTAAGGGTCTAAGCTATCTCCATGCTGACAGCGAAGACTCTGATCAGACTCCAGGGCGGATGCCTAGGCTCATCCGAGTCTGCCCTGGGCGCATAACCACTTTGTTGGTTTTGTCGTGTCATGGCTCATACAGATAAGAACAAAGTTCTTTGCACTCCTGCTAGTGAATGAAAGTTAACAAAATGAAAATCAAGATGCCCTAGATTTCAAAGATCTATGATAAGATAATATGTTAACCCCTGACATGACCTAATAATGTCTGTGTCTGGTACAATTATAGTATGTCTTAAAATGAACTTAATAGAAACAAATTGGAACACAGACATTGCATCCATAGACAAATGAGCCGCAACACAACAAAAACAACTAAGTGGTATGTGTGCCCAACAAAGACTCTGATCAGCCTGGGCACCTGCCCAGTCTGATCAGAGTCTTTGCCACATGGAGCTAGCTTAGACCTTAAGCTACCCTTTAAGGGCAAAGTGAAGAGTCTGATCAGACTGGGTGGCTACCCAGGCTAATCTGAGTCTTTGCTGAGCGCACATGCCACTTTGTTGATTTTGTCGTGTCGCAGCTCAAATGTTCCAGTAATCTGTAACAAAATGTGTGCTAACCCAGCAGGCACATCGAAATGACAACGTACTAAAGTCAATATGACGTCATGTCGCATCAACATCAGTATGTCATTTACCTGCTGGGTAGTGCTTACTTATGCCATGAAATAAAAGATGCTTAGGCAGGTAGTTGTAGAGTCCTCCCTGCACCCATCAAATACTGACAATTGTACCAAAACTTACTTTTTCTTTCACATTATCTTGTACAATATCGGCCATAACTGCCTTGGTCCTCGTGTTGAATGTGATTGAGCTTGAATCTGAAAATAGAAAATTCATCTATTACCAATCAGGGTTCGAGGTTATAAAACTTGAGAATAATCTCAAACTCAAAATAAAGCACACTGATTGGCTGCCTCCGAGCATGTGCTCGGAAGCAGCCAATCAGTGTGCTTTATTTTGAGTTGAAGAATGTACTCAAGTTTTATAACCTCAGGGCCTAGGATTACAATATTTCTTTTGCTACAGAGTGGGGATTTCCCCTCCAAAAAGAGGGAGCCCCAGTGGTAATTCAGTGGGTTAAGCACTGTTCTACTGATCTGGCAGTCCTGGGTTTGATTCCTGTTGCATGCACATATCTCCAGATTTAAACAGGGTTCCACTGCACACAATCTTTCATTATCACTCTCCCATTGTCCTAATATGACTGAAATACTATTGAAAAGGATGTAAAATCACAAATAATCAATCCATCCTTCTAAAACATCACAAACATCTAGATCCATCTTATAAGATAGATCTAGACTTTTGGGATTGGAAAACCCCTTCTCATAACATAATTTCATAACACTTCTCATAACATAATTTCATAACACTTGTATACATATTTGGGGTAGATGAAAAACACACTGTTGTATAGCCAAAAAAATATGTTACATGTCTAGGAGGACATTGTAACCAACCGCTGGATGTTTAGATGCTCACACCACTGGGAGAGCAATGGGGCCTTTAAATCATCCAGGATTCGAAATAATGACACAAATGGTAAGGTTTTTCCAGAATTAGGGGATAACGGTACTCATAATTGTCATTTGGGGAGGTAAATCGTCGTTTTTATGGTTGGAAATTTCGTTTTACAGCGACGCGCCAGCGGAGCCATAAAACGAAATTTGCGACCATAAAATCGACAATTTACCTTCCCAACTGACAATTTTCAATAGAGTTATCCCCATTCTAATGCATGTTTTGCATTATCACATTTCTAAATGCACTACTTTGCACCAAAGATGCGCTTTCAACATCGTAAAACCAGACGTCAGCCGAAGAGACGTTTCATAGTGACGTCAGGTTTGCGAGTATATCACAGAATATACTGTCCCAACCTTTTGACGTTATCCAATCGGATGTAACATGGTTAGCTGTGCAGTTATCGGACAGAAAACAGAAATGAGAAGTCAACAGTAGTTATTTTCAATGACACACCCAATTTTTTTATCTATTATGTCCAACAAGTCATACTATATTGTAAGTAAAAACTTTAATTGTGTATTTATTATCTCCATTTCCCAAGCCTGATGTTGCTTTTATTAGCCAAATCTGTCGGGCTAGCGCTAATTTGCAGCTGAAAAACATTCTTCATATTTTGACATAACAGTCTTTCAAAAAATTACCAAAAGAATATTGGAGAATGTAACTTTCATTATCTCGGAGAAATTGATTTTTGTCATTCATGAAACTCATACAATATTAAGATCAAGTAACATAAGCAGGTCAAACGCGACCAACCAACTAAAATTTAGTATTACAATACCTACAGTAATTTTAAAATATATTGTTATAATCCAAGATACTGGGGCTCCTCAACTATAGTAATATACTGATATATTTCTATTTTTTTTAAAAATCCTCAGGTTATTATAATCAGAGCTCTAGATAAGAGGGAGTATTTGGTGATAATTTGGGATAAGTTTTAATTCTGCATAAAAACATATGTTGTGACCCCTCATCTGAACCGTCTCGACGAGACGGTTCAGATGAGGGGTCACAACGTATGTTTTCAATGAGAAATAAGAAAAATTATCCTTAATTATCATCAAATACTCCCTCTTATCTAGAGCTCTGATAATTCCAACAATGCACATGCAAAGCCAGCTAGTACCTGTTGCTCCAGGAACAGTCTGATCAGTGCCTGAACTGTTTGCTCAGACTTATCTGTCCCAATACTTTACATTTTCATGGTAATTACTGCAATCATTGTCAAAGACCAAAGGTGGGTCATTTTAACATTTGCTTTGTTTTGAAAAAGTATTGTCCTGATTTTTCAAAGGGTGTAAACTAGTCTGCCAAAAACGACTACCTGTTATATTGTGGTTTCCACCAAGACTGTCCTCTAACCCTGGTTTCCAGCACAAGTACCTTACTAATACATGAACAAGAGTATTCGCCTAGTTAGTCTCAGCAGGAAACAAGTTGTCGCAGACAGGTATGCCAGGTAGTCCTTTTTGTGCGCAAGCTCATCTTGTGAGACCTTAGAAAGGAAGAGGTAGCTCAGACAGTCTCAGAAGAAGCCAAAATATAACAGATTAAGGTCCAATAGATGGATGGGTAACTTGCAATTTTATTTCCTTTTTAACAGTATTTCAGTCATATCAGGACGATGGGTGGGTGATAATGAAAGGCTGTGTGCAATGGAACCTTGTTTCTGATTCAAAAGATTTCCGTTTACAGCTGGGCTTAAACCCGGGACCGCTAGATCAGCAGGCCAGCGCTTAACCCACTGAGCTATTAGGGCTCCCAGAAGGTCCAAGTAGGAACAGGCAGATGGGATACTATTTCATAATTGTGTTTGTTTCTTACCCCACCACTCCCACAACCCCTCAGAACAAACCTAAACTAATGTCCCTTTGTAACTGCTCCCTCTCACTTTTTCTGAGACAAAGCAAGTGTTATACCTTGTTACTAAAAGCCAAATTTTTTTCTGAAGATGCCATTTACAGAACTTGTGAAAAAAATCCACTACCAGCTGTGTTTCCCTGACTGTGGCAACCCTGCTGTTTGCCTTTCTGACAATACCATTAACTTCCAGATGCAGCTGGGAACGGATAAGTCTAAGCAAGCAGTGCAGACCAAGATCAGACTGCTCCTAGAGCAGTCTGATCAGGGTCGACACTGTTTTCCATTCCATCTGCATCTTTCGCACACATTACAGTAATTGACTGCATTGCAAAACTAAACTGTTACTTTTCAGGACAATTTTGGTGAATACTTTTGGTCCGCTCAATTTTACGAATTATTATGGTTACTGTTTGGTTGGTCCTGGGATCAGTAGCTCAGAAGGTTAAGCCCTGGCCTGCTGATCTAGCAGTCTTGGGTTTGAGACAGAGTTCTTTCCAACTGTAAAAGGGGTTCCATCACACACAGTCTTTCATTATCACCCTCCCGTCGTCCTGATATGATTGAAATACTGTTAACAAGGATGTAAAATTGCAAGTCTACCCTGGGCTGTCCCAATATTAACTGAACCATGGTACTATAAAGAAACTGCTACTGTTCTGAACATGAAGAGTGGTGTGGACAAAAAGTAAAGTAGGCCAAATCACTTCACCAGAGATTATTAGATTATTATTGCTTGTTAAAGTACTGCCACAAAAAACATGGTGCTTCTAACTTACCATTAAAACTCTGGAAATTGGGACACCTAAAACATTCATTGTAACTGTCCTAAAAACTGAACAGTTTGATATTTTGACTCAGTAATGCAGTGTAAAAGACAGAGATGGGATGACTATTAGTGTAGACCCTAATTAGACTGCTTCTTCAGCAGCAGTCTTATCTGGGTCTGCACTGTTTGCACTGACCTATCTGTCCCAATATTTAGAATTTTACTGTATTGATGATATGGTATTACAAGCAAATTTTAGGTCTTACAGAACCATAAAAATACACTTGAAATCATTTTGAGTTTTAGAGGCAATTCCAAGGACTGGCCATAAAAATGGTGTTGTATTTTTGTTGTTGTTGTTGCTGTTTTGATGGAGAGTATAACAGCATCATGTTTTATAACACAGCTCACTGCTGTACTCTCCTATGCCATAGACCACAGGAAACTGACACTGTATCAATAAAAAACATTCAAAGACCCTTAACAACCAATTATTATATATGAGAAGAAGGATTTCAACACCGGTGTTGGTGGGGAGATGTGTGTTTGTGTCCACATGCTTTTTTTATGGCTGATAACGGAAAATCCTTACCAACACTGTACAAGGCCTTCAGAAGCACTCTTATCTTTGTATCGGTACGGGTGCTTTTTGAGAAAATACGGTTTGCTGCTTGTACGGAGTCATTTTTGCTGCTTTTGAGTCGCTTCCGTGTTTGTTTTGGCGAACCATCGTGTCAACTAGTGCATGACGTTAGCGTTGTTGGAGCATTTTCGAGTTGCCAACTCGTGTTGCTCGGGTTGAAATTTGGCGCATACAAAGGTACTAAAGGTACTCGAGTACACATGCACTCGACAAAAAATTTGTTAAATTTCTAAATATTATAAAATGTCAATCTATTTTCAACCACTCTGTAAAATATGTGCGCATGCGTATTGCGGTTACTTGTGCTGTTCAGTCAGTAACTGTAGTTACTCGAGTTACTCGGGTTGACAAACCGAAATTGCTCCAAGTCGGATTTGATGACGTCATATAATGGTTCTCTAAAACAACACGAAGTGAAATAAACGTCATGGAAAAAGACTTGGTACAAAAAACTGGCACATTAAAAGGATTAAAAGTTTTTTTACACGTCTCATGCAAGGTTGGTATCTGTGGCCGAATACGCACCACAAAAAATGCCTGTGAGCGCACCAGCAGGTCTCCCCAACCACTTTCAGCATTGAATTCCTTCTTCTTCTGTATACTAAGCCTCATAAGCTTTTGAATTGGTTCAAGAGATGCAACGTCAATGTCCTGTGCATAGACCTTCAATATTTCCATCCACAGAATTTAGAATTACAGCCCTTTTCTGGAGGAAGCATCAAAGGCCTAGCTCTGTCTACAGCTGTTATCCATAAGACCCCTGCCCATGGGGGCCTGCAAAATACAGAGCTCTAGATAAGAGGGAGTATTTGATGATAATTAAGGATAATTTTTCTTATTTCTCATTGAAACCATATGTTGTGACCCCTCATCTGAACCGTCTCGTCGAGACGGTTCAGATGAGGGGTCACAACATATGTTTTTAAGCAGCAAAACTAACAAAAATTATCCCTAATTATCACCAAATACTCCCTCTTATCTAGAGCTCTGAAAATAGATGGCCTGTCTGGTGCCTCTACGGCAGAGCTGCTTGTAGCTGTAACAGAAACTGAGAGTCATTTAGCTCAGGTCCAGCAAAAGGAAACTCAAAAAAAGTTTACGCCACTAACGCTAACACTACCAACTCCAAGATTATAAATACTTTTTCTCACTTCTGCCACTTCACAGGGTATAATCGATTCCGCCAATTTTTGCTTCCTGCAGAGACTGTACATCATATATGGCTTCCACCGAGACTGTCCATGGTTTCTTGCTTCCTGCAGAGACTTCTGTACATGATAAATGGCTTCCTGCCAAGACTGTCCGCGTGATTCTGCTTCCTGCCGAGGCTCTCGGCAGGAAGCAGAGTCACTCGGACAGTCTTGGCAGGAAGCCATTTTTCGAGGACAGCAGTCTCTGCAGGAAGCAAGAGACCGCGGACAGTCTCAGCGGAAGCCAAATATGATGAACAGTCTCTGCAGGAAGCAAAAATTGGCGAAACAGATTATACCCTGTGTACTTGAAGGCAAACCAAAAACTTACTTTTTCTAAGTTCATGCTTAATAACACACATCTTTCCTAATGAACTTTAATTATTTTAAATACACATTTTCCTTACAACACTTTTCACACCTAGCGAAGTCAAGTCAGCCTAAATAAACATAAATTTCATGTAATAAGATAAATTAATGAGGAAATACAAATTACTACCATAAGAGGGGAAAATGTGTTTCAGAGCATGAGCGATTACAGACACCCCCTAGAATCTTGCATGTTCGACTAAACTTCTACAGGTGTAGAAGTTCTGAAGAATCTTACTAGTAACGCAAACTTAGCAAAGCCAGGTAATCTTGTGCATGTGCACAGACTGAGCCGAGTCTCAAAAGTGTTCCTACATGTCCTAAAGTTTTATCTGGTGACATAGCTAACTTTTAATGTATCATCTTTAACCTAAGTAATTCAGACACTGCAACCAATATATTCTATTAATTTCATATTTGGACAACTCTAGGTATTTCGCGTAAAAGTACTAAATCAATGTCAAACAGTGCAGACCCAGATCAGACTGCTCCCAGGAGCAGTCTGATCCGTGTCTACACTTGTTTGCTCCCATATTTCAATCGGAATATTTACGTTAAATACGGAGGACCCCAAGGCAAGAAATATGAAGAGGATTCAATCAATTTGTTTTGTGTCTGGTTCGTTGAGAAAATAAATCAAACAAAATGGAATAATGTGATTGTTGAAATAGATAATTATAGTGTTATCCTTCAAAGAAATTACATGTAGCATTAAAAATTAAACTTTGAAGAAAGAGTTATGTTGTCCGAGAGCAAAGCTCGTAAGAATATTTCAATTTGCTTTCCTTTGCAGTTTTAAGGCCCCATTTTTTTATTTAAAAAAAAATATTCATTTTGAGGTCAAATTAGTGCAAGATAAGATATAAAAGACTTCTCAGAAGAGATTGGAGCATGCAATAACTATATATCTGAAATAACTCAGAAATTTGCCCATATATCAATCCCTAGCAGGACATGCATACAATGTATCAAAAATGTGAAACAAATCTAGATTTTTTTTATTGATTAGTTGCTTAACATCCACGGTAAACAGCTATGGTCATGTTGGGACCATCAGTTAAAGGTAGGTTCCTGGACTAGCGATAACAATTATGTCCACAAAATAATTTCGTCTTTTTCTGAGCAGTATTGAATTCTCTTATTTTTCTGAATAGCTTGCTACAGAGAAACTCGTCAGATATTGAAGAAAATAGTCGTTTTCCCTTTTGGTTTATTTTCTTTCGTTGGAATTCCAGTTCTAAAAATAACTATGTTTATTATGTCTATAAGTGCACAATTTCTGATGCCATTCTCCAAAGGTTAATTTTCCCTTGCCGTGAGCTCTCCTAGGTCCTGGCATGGCGGATGGGTTAAAACTGTCCCAAAATGCAATGCGGCATGACGTCAGCTGCGTTATCTATTTTTGGCGCGAACTAAAAATAGCGCTAACTGGTGTGCGAAGCAGAGTTAGGAAATCCCTTGCAAAACAACTTTTCTAATATTTTTTTGATTTACACTTTTTAGTGAAACTTATTCATTCCCTTTTATAAGTGCTTTCCAACAACTTGGATGAACGATCATCAAAATTATGATGCATTCCAAAGTACAGGAACCTACCTTTAACATAACCCCAGTATTCCTGGGCAGGCTTAGACCTCTTAAGCGGTTAACCAGTACTATGTACACATATTTTTGCCAGTAACTGACAACTGAATCAGCGGAAGAAGAAACGAAAGTATGTGGGTAAAGACAGGGTATCGAACCCAGAACCTCTGACTTATAAGTCAGGTGCCCTACCAACTGCGCTACGCGGTCCGGCCCAAATCTACAGAAATGTACACTGAATGGACAGACACATGAAAAGCTTGCATGGATACTTTACACCAAGGTACAAAAAGAATAAGCACCCCTTTGCTTTGCAACGATGCACTAAAAAACATATTGGCATGAACAAGCATCTGAACCATACTCTCAAAGCATTTGCTAACAGTCTAATCAGACTCTATCCTACTGGATCCATCTATCCATCATATGAAATCTACCATATTCAACCCTTTTAGCGAACTGTGCGCTTAACATTTTCAAAATGACATTAAATACTGGCATTAGACTTCCTTTCTTAAAGCTCACATTTCAAAGAATTATTAGACATAATTTTTTAAAGCATCAGATAAAAGTTACCTATAGTCATGAAGGATGGAGAAGCTTTGTTTAAGTGGAAACTGAAAGAGAATAATAGTGTTTTCTGCACTTGTAAACAAGCAATAACAGGAATAAACTAAAAATACGTGCGCTTATTGGGGCAAGTGCCCTAATTAGTTCGAATACGGTATGCTGTAGACTAAGATCATGCTGCCCTACAGCATTTTAGACCGGATGAGAGCTTGTACATACAACAAGCATCAATCCCATTCCTTTACAGAGTTCACAAGACAGGCCTGTGACCAGCAAAATTGACAATACATATCTGACAAATGATGATCCAGAGAATAGCAAAATCTGAGCGCATTCCAAGCTAAACCTTCAATGCAATGATTTTGAATGCCCGCTGGAAAGTCCCTGATCAAACCATGCATATGAAAGGTGTAGGCCTGTCAAAGTCTATATTTGTAGCAAATGTTTAATGGCCGGTTTCGCTGGCAACGTGCTTCAGATCAACCACGTTACACTGTATTACAGTGTTTCAACATACAAAGTTTGCCTGAGGGCCAGACAATGACAACTAAAATATAATTTTACAAAGACAAAACTCCTTATAATTACCTTTTAATATTCCCTGACATACATCCTCACTAGTTCACTAGATCAAGTTTGTAACTCAGAAATACTCTCTTGTAAACTTTAATTTTTATGAAACTTTGAACTGATGAAGTTTCCTTTGTATTATAAAATGATTATATACTTATCAATGAATTTTTTTGCAAACAACCATTCTGAAAATCGTATGTAAAAATTCAAAATTTCACAAATTTTAATCCCATGAATAATTCCTTCAACTATAACTCCTAAATGCATGCATTCACATTTTTTTTGTTTACAGTAGCACTATTTTTTGCTGATGCAAGTTTCTGCAACTGTAGAGGTCAAACTTGCTGCACAGTTCAGTTTTTTCTGCACCACGCTGCACTATAAACAGTCTGACAAAAAATTATCAACATCAGGTACAGGAGCATAACAAAACTCCTGTGAAAATTATCCAACTTTTCAATTATTTAACATGTTTAAATGCCAACAAACTGTGGGACAAGTAGAAACACTTTTATATCTGAGCTGCGTCAAGAGAAAACCAACAAAGTGGCATGTGCACCCAGCGAAGACTCTGATCAGCCCGGGGCATCCATTCAGCCTGATCAGAATGTTCGCTTTGTGCATATAGGGTAGCTAAGGATCTAAGCCAGCTCCAAGCGGACAGTGAAGACTCTGAACAGACTGGGCGGATGCCCAGGCTGATCTGAGTCTTTGCTGGGTACACATGCTACTTTGTTGGTTTTGTTGTGTTGAGGCTCATCTATTTTTGCAGTATGTCAGTCAATAAGTGCCACTGTTACATAATCTTTTCACACTTCAACCAGGAGCACTCAGCAGTCATAGTGCAGTGGATAATGCACTTGACTACTAATCCAGGGATCGCAGGTCCGATCCCCTGCTTCAGGGGTCTTTCTGATGAGCCTTTAAACTGATGGATGGATAGATGACTTGTGATTTTAAGTCCTTTTTAAGACTATTTCAGTCATCTCAGGACAATGGGACGGTGATAATGAAAGGCTGTGTGCAATGGAATCCAGATTACTGTTGGAAATGACGTAGCCCTTCAAAAGTGAGATCCTGTCTTTACTAAAAGCATCTGCACCTCAGAAAATTTTCTTCACTTTATGAGTTGGCCCTCATAACCTATCTATGCTAGTCAAGGTCTTCTATTCCTATGAATTGGCCGAGACCTCAATCACAGGGTATAAACCAGTCCGCCAATTTTCGCTTCCTGCAGAAACTGTCCATCATATTTGGCTTCTGCCGAGACTGTCGGCAAACTCTTGCTTCCTACAGGGACTACCGTCCTCGAAAATGGCTTCCTAGCAAGATTTTTTTGATTTGCTGCTTAACTTCCACGGTAAACAGCTAAGGTCATGTTGGGACCGTCTGACAGTTGACCTAACCACACTATTCCTGGAAAGGCTTAGACCTCCTAAGCGGTTAACCAGTACTAAGTGCACAAACTTTTGCCAGTAACTGACAACTGCCCTTCTTGAATCAACGGAAGGAGAAATGAAAGCAAGTGGGCGGATCAGGTATCAAACACGGGACCTCTGGCTCTTGAGTCAAAGGCACTATATATACGGACTGAGCTACACGGCCCAGTATCAAATGCCACATTCTGCAGTGTCTGATGAAAGTCTGCAATGTTTGCCTATGTCCCTGTTGCGGGACACTTTGGGTATAACATGCTAAGCATGTTACACCCAAAGTGTCCCATAACAGGGAGAGACGCTTCTAAGGATTTTACTTACAGGCAGTTACTGTAGCAACTCTCACCATCAGTTTAATTTGTTTTTACTCAGGAAACTCAATCTCTGAGTTTGTCTGGGAATTTTGATCTTATCTTGTGTAACAACCATGAAAGAAAACTAAAGTATTACACTGGAACACTAAGCCGCAATACGACAAAACCAACAAAGTGGCATATGCACCCAGAAAAGGCTCAGATTAGCCTGGGCATCCGCTCAGTCTAATCAGAGTCTTAGATGTCCACATTGAGCTAGTTTAGACCCTTAGCTACTCTTTGAGTGCACAGCAGACTCTGATCAGAGTGGGTGGCTGCCCAAGCTAATCTGAGTCTTCGTCGGGGGCACATGCCACTTTGTGGGTTTGTCGTGTCACGTATCAACACTGAACCATAATGACTCAATCAGTGCTCCAGATAAGAAGGGGTAACAGAGATAATTTCGGGATAATTATCCATATTTTTCCATAAAAACATATTTTGTGACCAATCATTAGAACTGTCTCGTCGAGACGGTTCTAATGAGGGGTCACAACATATGTTTTCGTTGAGAAATAAGAAAAATTATCTTTGAATTATCCTCAATATCCCCTATTATCTGGAGCACTGTCAATACATTTCAACAAAGTCCAGGAGCAAAAAAAGTGCCGATTGTGCAGACAAAGAAGCAGTCTACTCATTGTCTGCACTATTGCTATTCTGGTGTATGTTTTGTCTTACAGTTACTCTTAAAACAAGAATTCCGCAAACCTGCCTATGCACTGTCAAAAACCAAGCTTCACCAGAAACTGGACGAAAAAGCCACAATGTGAAAATAAATACTATACACAGGCAAGCAAAAATCAGCTCATCAACATAAAGTATCTAAACTGGGTAAAGGTATTCCATTATTTACATTTTGAATAACCCTAGGGAAACTTGCAAACTCACTTCCTTCATGACAAGACCAAGCAACAAACTAAGATGTAGATGGCAGCACCCAGCTTGTCCAGCCAGCCTACTGGTACTTTGACGATAGTAGAACATGATGACTACTATATATACTTGAAAAAATATTAAGGGGTCAAACTTTTACCCTCCGATTTCTGGAACATTTCAAACATTTGGTAAAGTAAATCATTTCTACCTTCCATTTCATTCATTTGCAAGTTTTTTACACATGAAGTTTGAAACTATAGCCTTTAACCTGACCAAGTCCAGACTTCAATTCACACTACCCTCAAAATCAAGCAGTGTCTATTCTAGAAACTGAAAATGAGGGGGGATTTTCCCCCCTCCATCTCAAAAATAGGGGGGATTTTCAAAAAATAGGGGGGACAATTTTCGAACAGACAGAAAACATTTAGCTCGTAAAACAGACATTTACACATTTATTCCTGTCCAAGACTATACAGTAATCTGAACTGTCTTTAGACATTAGACATTTATTCCTGTCCAAGACTATACAGTAATATCTTAACTGACCTGCTTTACCCAGTTTGAAATCGATATTCCTGTTCTAAATCCTATCACATTCCAGTTACATATTTTCTGAGTTGATTTGAAGGTTTTAGTCTTATATCTAAGTATTTCAATGGGTCTACAGTGATTATTTTGCTGATACATAGTTTTTTTCAGCGATTTATAAATTTCCACCGCGGGTGGCTAACCTAGGTGCGGGTGCAGGTTACGCATCTTACCCACTCTCTAATGGAATTCGTTCCGGTATTTCATCGGACCTGTGAAGTCAAGGGAAGCTACTCTAATGGACATAATATGGCGAAAACAACTTCGGCAATGATGGCTTGATGCCTTTTTATTCAAAACTGCGGTATTTTCTGCGAGGCAAGATTAAATTCTTGGTTTTAGGACGTTTGCATTGTTTATTTTTTACGCGGGACTGTCACGCATTCGGTCTGAATTTATGCGGGATATGAGAAAAATTAGCGTGAATCCCGCAATCGCGCATCCTAGAATAGACACTGATCAAGGGGGTCAAAAGTCCATAAGGAGCAAATTCACCAAAATTTTTGATTTCGCCAATTCATGATTTTTTTTGCAAAATTGCTCGATAATCATCAAATTTAATCATTTTTAAGGTCAGCAAGCATATTTGGGATAGTGTTTTCTTCTCTCGTTTTTTTGCAAAAAATAGATCAGTGTGATCTACATAGGTTTGTGACAGCCAGCCAATATGAAATGAAGTGGCACATACACTGATAATTTTTACGAAAATCCATATGCCTGCAAACAGACGAACAGACAGATGAACAGGTGTACCCCCAATAAATGGGAGATTATGGCTTGCTGACCTCAAGTAGTCTCATAAACAACTGTGCCTGAAGCAAGACCTCTACCGCACTTTCAATCCCCTGCTATAGCTTCCTCCATACATGCTAAATACATGTGCAAACAGCATGACATTTACCCAGACAGTCTGGCTGAACAGCCTTGTCGGAGTCTGTTCTTTGACAGTGTTTGCAAATGCACTATGCACTCTATACCGGTAATATGGATGAGGCAAGGATTTAAAATAACTATCACTTTTATAACCAATAGGTTATGTAAACAGTATTACTAATGGCCAAAGTCTAATTTGTGATGGCTGGATACAAAGGTGAGGCTTTTGCAATTAGAACAGATCCAGATAGAGCAGCATGATAAGGATCAGTTCCTGAATCTTCACTCATTTTCAGCATCATCTGAACTCATTATCATCTTAGCAATAGCCCAAAATAACTGAGTTCCTTATGAAGATGAGCCCTGGTAGCACAGTAGGTTAAGCACTGGCCTGCTGACCTAGTAGTCCCAGGCTGGAGTGCCGAAGGAGGCGGAAATCTTTCCATCTATAAACCAAACATGGTTCCATTGCAAACAGCCTTTCATTATCACCATCCCGTCATCCTGATATGACTGAAATACTGTTGAGAAGGACAAAAATTTCAAGTCATCCATCCATTCTGTTGGAGTTAAAAAAATTCTGAATTCCCCTCCAATAAAACTTCCCTTTTCATATCATGCTTCAGGGCTGGAAACTGCCAGTGGCCTGGTGGCCAAATGCTCCTAATTTTTGTCGCGGGTGACATGGTTCCAAAATGTGACCCAAATTTATCTTTCTGGCAATACTAAATGAATGGGATCTTTAGGTAGTGTATTATTTTGGCCACTGAAACTAGGCCTGTTTGGCTTTTGGGCCACCACATTATATTTGTGAGTTTCCAGCACTGATGCTTGAAAGTATAATCCAGGTCACTCCTAATCTAATTGCAACTTGAAATTTTAACAATTCTAATGACAGGTACATTACAACCAATTTTATGTTTTCTTTTAAAAAAATATTTCATTTAGTAAAATTTTCAAGGTAAATCCCAGGGGAAAACCCATAGATTGAAAGATAATACTGTTACTATATAGCTTACGCATTGTTTCTCGAATAAATTACATCCATAAAACTTGAAACTACCAAACATATCGGATTCCCAGTACAATCATGGATCTGTCACAAGATTAAACTTCACTATACGATTTTGTTTTGTTTTCATGCTCAAACAACAATTCCTTGATCGCTTTACACACAGAATATCATAATCCATATTTTTACTTTTAACGCATTTTAATATGCTTCCGTACACAATCTTTCTTGTCGAACAGCCAATTTAAAATGATTGAAACTATCTGACAGATTTACTACTGCACATATACCCTGGTACTAATAATACTCTATTTGAGAAATAGCATTATAAGATCGTGACTTGCGACAATGGTTAAATAGAAAAAATCTACCTGGATAATTTTCAATTCTTATTCAAATACAGCCATTACAGTACATATGTCCCTATGTACCTACCGTACTGGTCGTAAATATTGGACAGCGCAGACAATATAGACCCAGCTCAGACTGCTCCAGGACTGAGGAGTAGTCTGATCTGGGTCTACGCTGTTTGCAACTCTCAAAGCACCTTTTTTAACCCATTTCATGTACAGTAATCATTTTACTCAAATGTTGCTATAATGCATAAGGTGTCCAAATATTTAAAGTTACTACAGCATACCTGTATTGCACTTAAACAATATAACACCTAGTAAGGTATGCAAACAGATATATCGGCACCGCAAGAAAAAGAGTAACGCTTTCCTCTCCGAATTAAAAGGACATAGACAATCCCTGTACCAGGAAGTACAAGTTATGGATTAATTCCCTTGAGCCCTCTGGAGAAAATTGTTATCAGAAACTCTGAACTGGCCAAAAAAAATAATAAAATATTAATAAATAAAAAGAACACAAGGAAAGTCTTTTGAGAGCCATGTGGGTATAGCTTAGACTCAGATCAGCTTGCGTATCAGCGGAGACTGAAGCCATCTTCATTCGCCACAATATAGTGGCAGACACCACAGGATCCACAAGCTGTTAGTGCAAGCAACACACATCTCATAACAAACAGACTGTGTGAATGAGCATGCTGGTCTGAGCCTTTGCTGTACACGCAAGACTTAAGCCATAAAGCCACATTTTCTTGCGTAAAGAACTAAAGATTCAAATAATCAATGACAAAGATCAAACAATAAACAAAATAACTCCTTGTCAATGGCTTTTTAATTACTGGTACAACAATATCACAAAATTCTTTTCAGAAATTGAGCAAGGGGGGAAACGCTTTAAATTGAGGTCATGTATATCAACAAGACAACAGAACTTTGTTACAAGTTTGATTTCTCTTCATATTTCAGAGAAATAAATTGCAGAGAAACAGAATGGTCAGACAACCCAACGCCCGAACCCTAACTGGTGCCACCTTTTTAAAAAGATAAAGAAGCTTTATTAACGTCGCAAATTAGAAACAGACAACATACGCTCTGTTACAACTTTTATTGCGACAAACAAGGCATCCATTAACAAATTAAACCTACCTGATGACTGAACTTTATCTACCTACGACTACCCTTTATGGGCAAGCATCAGCCAGTACCATTTTTTACGCCTTTGGTATGGCAAGGCCGGAATTCAAACTCACAACCTCCCATTCCCGAGGTGGACACTCAACCACTGAGCTATCTGTCTTTGCAGTCTTTATTTGCAGATTTTGCAACAACTTATGGTTTGCTGGGTTCCGACTTGGATACTTAATTTACATTGTGCCAACTTCTATATGTTTCTACTGTTTTGGGGCCAGTTTTTCACATTGCAGACGTTTTTAAATGCTTTTCTTTTGCCAATACATATAAATTTTGCCACATTAATAATTTTAGGAGCTAAGAATTTTTTTTTTGCATTTGTTGACCCTGGTTTGGATTTGCACCTATACTGATTGACTGCTCAGGTACTTTTGTCCAAAATCATGTATTTAAGGTCATTTGGTAAACTAAAGTGACTTCTAAGGACTACAGTTATTGACAACCAAGTTTTGTCTCTCAAATGAAAATCAAGGTCACAAAATGAATATTTTGTAAAGTAGCCAATAAATGCCTAATGTGGAAAGGTTAAAACTGATTAAATACTAATTCTGTCAGTTATTTAGCCTTTCTTCACTTAAAAGAAATAAGCAACTGACCGAGAAATTAACACTGCTAGAAGCAGATGTCACAATGTGAAGGATACCTAAACAACTCAAAGTATTGCGACAAGACCAAGTTCCAAAGCAAACAGTGTAGACCTTGATCAGACAGCTCAGTCTGATCTGGGTTTACACAATTTGCTGTTCTACCAGTAATTTTAGCAATTTCTAAGCATGTTGGTCAACTGTATTCCAATTATAGAAAATTTATCAAATTATCAACATGATTATTAGGTGGTGTCAATTATCACACTGAAATCAGCAGGGCATTATGACAGTGTAACAGGATCATCTGCTGCTGATTCAAGAGCTGCACTTAAAGCTCTTTTTTTTTTTCTTTTTTTTTGAAATTTTGCAAACAAAACTTTGCCACTTTAAGGGTTTAGCTAATATTTTCCAATATCATCCAATCTGTCAAAACTCAAGAAAAGTGTTCTAATTACCCTTAATGCACCCAAAAATCAGACAGCAAAAATTACATCTGCAAAATTTCAAAAAATGATTTGAGCCGCGACATGACAAAACCAAACAAGAGCTGTCGCCTGACAGCATAGCTCGCCTGAATTGGTGCTTGCCCATCACTCAGCCGCTATGGTGGTGTGGACTCTATGCATAAAACTTCATGCAAGCATGTCTATAATGAAAAACATTTATAAACAAAAGCTATCTCAGAAATAAGTCTTAAAATAAAATTAGAATAAAAAAAATGAAATGAAATTTCAAAGTCCATGAGCTTGAGGTAAAAAAAAAAAACTGATAGTATGTTAGTATGTATCAAACCCTGAACCCTGAACCCTGAACCATTATCTAACATCAGCCTAAGTATTAGTATCAACTGAGTCCATCATTGTGGCACTGTGAAATTATGTCTTCATAAATATAAAACTTTAACCAAAATCTTTAAAACAAAATTCTAAGTCGATGACCTTGACTTCAAGGTCACCCAGTGGGGTAAGTATAAGGTGTTTTGTAAAGACTCAAAAAAGAGTCTAACATCAGTCAAGTATAAACTAAATCTCTGCTAAGCATTATGAATCAGTATGCAATTACAAAACTTAAAAAAAGACAAAAATTTCCTAAGTCCCTGACCTTGACATCAAGATCACTGAGCGGGGTTGGGGTAGTACTCTGTAGATCTAACTACAGTGCAAATATAAAAAGAATTCATCTCTGGGTTCAGGAGATATGTGTCTTTAAAAAAACTTTAACCAAAACATCCAATCAATAAAAAGACAATATTCTAAGTCCATGACCTTGACATCAAGGTCACAGAGGGGGGTGGGGGTAGTACCTTCGAAAACTTTAGACCAATATCTAACTTTAGTGCAAGTATCAAAGGAATCCATCCATGGGTTCAGGAGATATTGGGCTTTCTAAAACTTTAACCAAAAGTCCAAAACATCCAGTCCAAAAAAACACCAATTTTCTAAGTCCATGACCTTGACATCAAGGTCACAGAGTGGGGTGGGGGTGGTACCCTGTTAAACCTTAGACCAATATCTAGCTACAGTGCAAGTATCAAAAGAATCCATCCATGGGTTAAGGAGATATTTAAAAAACTTTAACCAAAACATCCAATTCGAACGCCGACGCTGACGCGGACGCTGACGCGGACACGGACGCCGACGCCGTGGTGACAACAATAGCTCTTCCTGAACTTTTGTTCAGGCGAGCTAAAAAGTGGTTGTGCACCCAGCACAGACTCAGATCAGCCTGGGCATCAGCCCAGCCTGATCAGAGTCTTCGCTGTCCGCATGGAGGTAGCTTTGAGCCTTGGCTACCCTTTAAGCGCTGAGGGAAGAGCCTGATCCGACGAGGTGGATGGCCAGGCTAATCTTAGTCTGCCCTTTGCGCACAACCACTTCGTTGGTTTTCTCATGTCATGGCTCAGTTGTGTTTGTCCAAGCTGAGTTGAACGATCTGAGGGTAAATGTTGTACCTCTATATCGAGATGAAGCAGCTTACCATATTAATCCTAATAAACGCTCTTGTGCTTATAAATGCCCCCTGCCTCTTTTCTGAAACTAATGTTATATTAACTTCAAGTTGCATGATCTCTAGATAAGGTAGTTCTTGGAAATGGGGTCTACTCTTAAAGGAAAGAATTTGCTCCTAGAGGAGTTGACCCCTACTGAGAAGGGAGGCAAAAACTGTAGAGTTGCTTCCTCTGAAAGTATACCCATCACCTTTATATTGCATATAAAAGGTATTTTGGCCGAGACTATTTTACTAAACTTCAAGCTCTAAATAATGCCCCGATTTTGCAAAATGCAGTGCACCTGGGCATTTAATAAGACTGGTATGGTATTATGAGTTTCCTAACTGCAACCAGTTCTTTCCAGCTTTCCAACATATTTATCCCAAACTGGAAAACACCCATGCATTAAATACAAGTGGTTTACCAACATATTGCTTACCCCTGGGCCCTTCCAAGAATATTTATGTTCTAATCTGTTCAATTCTCGTATCGACATTACCCAAGTGGCTCAACGGTACGTAACCATAGTTGCACACACTTGGCGCCGTGTGTCCGTCCAATGTCACTCAGTCTGTAAATGTCTCGTCGGTCAGTGCTGCCTAACCAGTATTTATGCATAGATGTTTGCCTTCCGCGGCTTCATGTCAGGTTCTGTCCGGAGAAGGAGGCGCGCGCCACATGAAAGCCACCCCAGCGGAAAGTCCAGGGAAACACAGGCCAACCCCGCCCGCAGAGGAGGAGCACACAGAAACCCAAGTCCCAACGAGAGAACACGCAGGTGTTCCTTAGGTTTCAAGGATGGGACCTGTTGGGGTCCCATATTACTTACAGCCCTTAATTTTAACCCTCCCCCGTATCCAAGTAATTTGGTTCCAGATGGAGGTCCCTTATTCTGACCTTACCCTTAGGTGGGGATTGACGAAGTCACAGGTAGGGACCTTTTCAGGTACCTTTAGGGCTGTTGCACTTCAATTATTTTGGTCGAGTAATTTTGCCAAGTGATGAGTGCAACATTAAGTTTGAATTTTGAACTCCCCCGTCAAAAGTGAGCATCTAGCGTGGTGCTGGCTTTAGGATGCTAGCGCCTTGCTCATTAATCATTTGTGATCCTAAAGGACATTAAAAAGAGCAGAAATTAGTTGGGAATGGCTTAAAGTTTTTTGCATAGGGATGGGTCTCGCACTGTATGGTCAAGCATATATAAAAAAACATATAATATTTCAATAAGACTAGGGTAAATTAACCTACACACTTAGGCAATTAAATTGGTATTTTTGCAACAAAATGAGTAACAGGAATTTAAGCAATAACCAATAAAGGACCGTCCTTGTCTCTCTGGGTAATGACACTCTGCCAGTCTTACCTTGGCATGCCTGCTAAAGTTATGGCGCGGCAGCGAAACAACGATGAATGCAGGACACAACAACGGTGGAGACATCCCAGAAGAAGAGGATGGAGACGGACAGACGGACAGATACGCAATCACAAACATAAACACACAAACATGCACGAAAGCCGGCATACACGCAAACACGCAAAAAATAACAAGTACACGCACATTGTGCTAGCACAAAATAAGCAGGCACACATGCACGCAAAACATACTAACAACCAAACTTGATGCTCTGCCACCCCTGGGTGAGGCGTGTTTTTAATAGCGAGCGCCCTATGGTGGCATTATCATACTCACAAGAAAACTTACTAACGGCCCATCAACTTATCAATATTATATACTTAACTAACTGGGGTTAGTATAACAGCCACAAAGAATATTTAGAGATCAAGGGTCATTTATATATGATCAATCAATAAACAAGAATTCCGCAGAATGCTATGTCGCACCTTCACTGGGCTTCCACAGTAGCAGAAGTCATGGTGAAAAGAAAGTGTAAGCAGGGTTTGATAAATTTATGAATATGATTGTGACAGAATCGCAGAGACTTACAAGCTAAGAATGATGCAGTTTGGGAGGTAAAATTCCCCAATTGAAAATTAAGAATAGTTTCAAATGCAAAGATTATTCTGACACAAACTTTGTCAAAATCTAATCAGCTGTCCACAAGATAATTGCTATTATCATGTTTTTGCTGTTTTTAGTACAGTACATGGCAGCCATCTAAGATGGCTGATTTGCCAAAAAAAAATGAAATAGCTATATATGCAAGGATAATTCTGACACAAAAGTGGCCCAAATCCAGTCATAGGTTCTTGAGATAATTGTCATTTTCATGTTTTTGCTATGTATCTGGTGGCCATTTTGGATGGTACAATCCCATAAATTTGAAAAAAACTTCTTTCAATGATCATTTTGATTAAATTTGAGCAAAATCCATTCAACAGTTTTAGATTTCTTGGCATTCAAGCAAAATTTGGTCTCGTAAACCAAAAGTAGGTCACTGTGACCTAATTCCCCTACAGATTTTTTTTTCATTTTCATAGTTTTCAAAAACATGGTCCTACAAATGTTCCATGCATAAGTTTAGTCAAATATACCCAGTGGTTCAAGAGAAAATGTTCATTTTGTTGTTTTCGCTATTTTTAGTAACAGTGACCATCTTGAATTATCAACCTGGATGGATTCCTGTAATCAGAAGCCCTCTAGGCTGGTCATGGTCCATATGTAATTTGAGAACTGTGGGTGCAGTGGTTTTGGAGAAATTAACTAAACAAAACTTAACCCCAGGGTCGACGTAAATGTGAACAGAATGACGGGCGGAAAACTGGAAACCTATATCGCACCTTGCTAAAGCAGGTGCAAAAAAATGTAAGTGAACAATAGTAGTTCTAATAATTATTTAAATTAAGAGCAGACCTCATTTCAAAGAGCCACTTATCCAGAGAAGCAAACAGGAATTCACCCAAGTTAATATATCTTTCCAACAAAAGGCGGGGAGGGGGGTATTAGAGCATGGGCATTTATTAGGATTAATATGGTATTCTAAACTTTAAACCCTTTAAACTGCAAATTATTAGAGCTGACTAAGATCCCAATTCATGACTATTGGAGAAACCCCAATCACAATATCACTACTATCCAGGGTTTTACATCATGATGCATCAGGGTACTATCACCATCTCTTAATACTGCAGATTCCTATAAAGGTCAGATGATGTTAGTAAGTACCAAATCCCTAAATTACACACCAGTGCTGTCCACTTTGAATGTAAGCTCTATAACTATCTTAACGAAGATTCTTATGCAAAGCAGACACCCTTTATGCTCCTAACAAAATGCATTCCACAAAGCGAAAATCTACATGAACAAAAACTATCAAAACTATGTGGATAGCTGAAAGCACTATGGATGATAGTTATCGATAGTTGAAAACACTGTCACGATAGCACTATCAAGGCTCTATTTCCATTCTATTTTTATTCTATCCCATTAAGGCAACCACTGCAAAAAATGCTTCAATATATCGTTAGACCCCTACAACTCTCTCCTTCCCTCTGTTCTCATGTATATGCATTCCATATTTCAACTTATGCTTGTGTTCAGAGCTCAGCTTTGTGATAAGCAGGTTTCAAAATTAACAGCAACATGTAGCAAATTTGCTACCTGGAAATCAAATTCTGCCATTTGTTGAAAAAGTACCCTTATGTAGCTGGCAAAAATTTGCTGCTTAAGAATTCCGTACTGAAAATAATTTCTTGGAAGTCCCAAGATGATTTTCATTGAAACAGTGTCTGCTTCAAAATTTAATACAATTTGCTAGAGTCAGAGGCATTATCAATATTAGAACGTTGTTTGATTGTAAATCTGCCAATTAATGGTTTGGGCAGAAGAGGGCTGTTAAGTTACCATAGCCACAAATGTTTGCTACCTGTTATGTTAGTTTTGCTACTATTGCAAATATATGCAACCCACAGTAAAATTAATTTTATTGTTGTTTTCTAGTAACAGACACTCTTATTTATATTTTCATTATAAAAAAAAATACATAATGACAAGCGACAGCATATCTCAGCATATGTACACATGGTATCAACATGCACCATATTCGTTTACTTGCTCATTCCTTCATCTTTTGCCCTCAACCAGGTTAGGGAGAAACCTCAATTGAAGTATATACTTCCATCGAAGTATATACTTCGATTGAAGTATTGAAATTGTATCAGGATTGAGAAATTCTTCATCTGTATCAATTTAGAATATAATTGCAAAATTTCAAGCCTTGCCTTATCAATATGGATGAAAATCAAGTTGGAATGCAAAGCAATTTGATTTTTCTGCAGCTGCGTTTTTGTAAAAGAACCACAGTCTTCTGTAACCATGTATCTTCCAATTCCCTGATATTTCTGTAATTGCAGTCCAATGATATCTTTGACATGATCCCAGCATAGCAAGCATGTAGACCGTGACACAGAATGGATATATCTGTCAAATGGTAGAGGGCATCTCAAAGATAAACTTCTATTTAAATTTTCCTCAATTTGCATATTAAAACGCACAGGTGGAAGTTAATTTTTTTACAAAATCATAAAAGGTTTGTCAGCCTTTCCACTATTGTTCATGCATAATATTGCAATTCTGCTTCAATTCAACTGCAGAAGAAATCATGTTTTATTTTTCACTCATTTTTATGCTTCGATCCGCGTATATACTTCACTGGAAGTATATACTTCGACCGAGGTTTCTCCCTAACCTGTTAACAGCAAACAAATGAAATTATGACGTTTTGCCTAGTGTATTTTGTTCCTGACAAACACAACGCAATCCCATGGAAGACTGCAATGGTGCTCCAGGTAATATTTACTGGTATTGTATTTATGTGGTTATAAGATGGTTCAAGTTTCTAGTTTTAACCACATCTATAAGCACCTGTCACATTTTGAGACACAGTGGCCTACTACAGTGCTGGAAACAGCCAGTGGCTTGGTTGCCAAATGCACCTAAATTTTGTCTGGGGCCACCTAATATCTTCAAATTATGAACTTTAGTGGCCCAATTTTTTTCTGTCTGGCAATAATAGATGCACTGGATACTTTGCTAGTGGATAATTTGGGCCACTGAAAATTTGGCCTGCTAATGGGCCACCACATTAATCTTGGGAGTGTCCAGCACTGCTACTACTTTAACCTATTTGTATGCAAAAGATGTGTAAAGTCCCAATACCAAGATCACGATTTTCTATTAGTAATAATGGGTGGGGTTGTTTACATATTTCCACATGAACAATTTAAAAAAAAAAAGTAGGCAGATTGTATGCAATTGTACAAACACTGGAAGAAATTATACTAAAAAAACTGCCTTTGTTTGCGACCAATTATTTTTCTTCCATTAAACATAAGTATATTCAATCACTGTCAAAATGCTGTATCAGCAATTAATATTCCAAAGACTTGAGTAGGCTTTGAAAATCAAAATGCCAAGAAAATTAAAGTCCATCAAAAGAAAAAAAATAGACAGCAACATTCAAAAGACATCACATTTTACGTGTTAAACCCTTTGACACATTTCGGTTTCATGTGTTATTTAGTTATGCAACAATTTATATAAACTTTTATTGTTCTTTTGTAAATTTTTGGTCTCAGAAAGTGAACTGGAAAACGAGGTCAACTGGGCAGTTCGAGTTTCAGCCAAACTTCTACCGTCGAAGTCTGTTAAAATCAGAAACTGAGTTGGCGTTTTGAGGCACGAACTAGCATGACTATTCGAACGAAAAATGCAATACAAAAAGAGAGAAATACCATTTTTCATCGCGTTTTTTCTAGCCATTTCTTCGTGCATCGAAATTTCTTCGTCTGACGGAAATTATTCGGTTGACGTTTGTCTCGATGATTATCGATGATAGAAGAAAGCTTCCGAATGAACCAGCACCGCCTCATTCCTACGGTAGCTCATCTATGCCACGTACAAGTAAACTACAACTAGTGAGTGAGTGAACTCGGGTTTTACGACCCAGCAGTGACCTATAGGTCACTGGACCCAGCAATAACTAGGTCATACCTCGGTTTAATGTCTCATCCGAAAGACTGGGGAAGCGGGGGATCGATCTTGCGACCTCTGGAGTGGTAGTCCAGCGGCGCCGCGCCTTACTGAGCAGCTCTCAAAAGCTATATAACGGAGCCGTGTAGCCCAGCTCTGGGCCGGAAAATACCTAGAAACAAGTTTCAATTTTCACTAAATTAGAAACTTTGTTTCTGAAATAATATCGGTCCGGAGCTGAACTACGGAGCCGTGGTGATCAAATCGTTCAAAACGGGGCCTACGTGACCAGGTTCGGTGGACTTATTGACACGCGAGATGATGGCGCCTCGTTTTTTGGGAGACATTTCTTCAAAAAAAAAAAAACGATACCATTTTAGTGCACGGAACATAACAGGTACCGGAGATGTTGGAGGCACCAGAAAATGGAGATTTGAGATGTGACACCCTTAGGTACCATGTGGCCACTTAGCCCAAACTTCGGACATTTTCATTTGCGAGTTTTACATTGATTCCACCATTTGAAGAGAACGGTCTCCCTAAAAAGCGTCAAGAAGCGACAAGAAGTGACAAGAAGCGACAAGAAGTGTCAAGAAGCGTCAAGAATATATTTTAGTAATGTTTTGTCGTTTATATGTTATTTTTTCAACAAAATATGACATTTATATTTAGAATATAATTCAAGGGCCATATAATATATAAGAAGGCAAAAAGAGCCTTTATGGAACAAACGCGCCGGTCGATGACGCGAGCGGTATTTTAGACTTAGCGTCAAGAAAATATTTCATATACTAGCAACAGTAAGAAGTGTTGAATCACACTTTTATTATATATATTTCTACCAGATATTGCTAAATAGTAAATAAATAATATTATTCTTTTAAAATATGCGCTTATTGTGCCTGCTTTGCCCCCGATCTATAAGTCAAAGCGACAAGAAACCACGCACAGTACGAGCAAGCGTCAAGAAAATATTAAGGAAACGTAGAGCTCAAACGGTTGTTTCTTTCGGCCAAAAATGACCCTTTATAGCTTCCACGTCTACCTGATACCCATCAAACCTCTGATAAGAGTGGTATTTATAAATACTTATCAGCTCATATAAGTCATACCAGCAAGAAACCTCATGTAAAACTGGAACCGAACCGTACAGACAAGCGTCAAGCAAATATTCTCTCAATTTTTACCAGATACCCGTTAAACCTCAATAAGGAGTTAGATAGTTATATATTGAAATCCATGTAATTTCACTCCCTTCAGCCCGCCCCCCTCCCCCGCCCCTATGGCATCGATCATCTTATACGCCATACCAAAGAGAACACTGGAAAAGAGACAAGAAAACAAAGCGTCAAGAAAATATGGAGAATCGAGAACCACAATCAGATATTTTCAACAAAACCGCGAATTTGTATTAGTAGAATAACTTGAACGCTTTTTTAAAACAAATCTTATTAAGTACTTCCAAGACTCAATCTCGGCATGATAGAAAGCGACAAGAAATTACGTATATGGTAACCTATAATTACAGGCCTGTGCAATAACCTACTCTGTAAGACAAGAGAAATGACCTCCCAATAAATGAAAAAGATCCTACTCAGATCCTGTGACTCAGATCAGTCTGGGCATCCGCAGAGTCGGTTTTCGGCCTACGAAGAAAAATTGGATTCATTCTTGGACCAGCTTATGCAAAAAATAAAAATGAAGAATTAATTTTTTTTCTTTTTTACTTTATAAATTCAGCGGTAGGCGAATCTCGTAATGAGAATAAATGAATTATATCAATAGTTTTCTCCCCTATATTAACAACTTAACCACCGTTAATTAGATTGAAGCTAAGCACTATTTTTTTGTAAAAAAAAGGAATGATAAATCACAGATTGTTTGCTGAAAACATTTAGAGCTGAAAACAATTAGATGGCATGTGCCATCAATAGATCCGCAAGCTAATTACTATCACTCAGATTTGAGTCATATCGGTCGAGCGGCTCAATGACTTGTGATTTTTTAATTATAACTTGATTAATGGAATCTATGACGAAAAATAGAACGACAAAACATAGAAAAGCCAGGACATAGAAAAGACAATACATAGAAAGACTAAACATAGAAAAAAAAGATCGAAAAAAGATCGAAATAACATCGAAATAACATCGAAAAAATTCAGTAACATCGAAAAGTTTATTTTCAACCATTTTACAACGACAATATTTTCTTTTTAATTTGGTAAACATAGTTTCAAGTTTATTGTAATGCAATAAGCCTATAAGGCCCATGAGCATATATACATATACTACATACATTAGAGAAAAATGTCAGGATAGCAGGCAATTATATACGTACATACAATTTTCAAAAACAGTTACTCATTTAGCTATCAAAACATAAAAGATGTAACTACTATGTGTCAATTGTATTGTAATTGGCCTTGAAACTTAGTATGTAGCATCGGGTACGTGAGTACTACCAAGATTGTTCAAATTATGACCTTGGGTTGACCTTGACCTTTTTTATGGTAAGGTCAAATTTGCTTCCTTGTGCTTTTATATGGCAAAATGCTAGAACTTAATATATCTTGGAAATTGTTGAATATTTTGGGCTAAAAATTGGTATCTACAGTCATCTTAATGAGTACATGAAGATTTATGAGTATAAGAGGTCAAGGTCATTCTTTGACCTTTGACCCAGGACTCTGATATTTTGACAATTTCAAACAATCTCCTCAAAAGCCACAGGACCATTTGAAACCAAATTTCATATAGAGCCTCCAGGGGTTGAGGGAACTATAATTTATTCATACTGTCCATGTCACATGACCAACATGGCCGCCACCCCCATATATGGTAAAAACCTTTAAAAATCTTCTTCTCCAGAACCAATGGACCGATGGCCTTGAAACTTGATGTGTAGCATTGGGTACTTGAGAACTACCAAGATTGTTCAAATTATGACCTTGGGTTGACCTTGACCTTTTTTATGGCAAGGTCAAGTAAAGGAAAATGCTAGAAAATAAGATTTCTTGAAAAGCTTTGAAGATTAAGGCCTAAAAATTGGTATACACAGTCATCTTATTGAGTACATGAAGATTTGTGAGTACAAGAGGTCAAGGTCATTCTTTGACCTTTGACCCAGAACTCTCATATTTTTACAATTTCAAACAATCTCCTCAAAAACCACTGGACCAATTGTAACCAAATTTCATATAGAGCTTTCAGGTGTTGAAGGAATGAAATTTTGTTCAAACGGCCCAGGTCACATGACCAACATGGCGGCCACGCCCATATATGGTAAAAAGCCTTTAAAAATCTTATTCTCCAGAACCAATTGACCGATGGCCTTGAAACTTGGTATGTAGCATTGGGTACTCCAGTACTGTCAAGATTGTTCAAAATGATGACCTTGGATTGACCTTGAATATTTTACAGCAAGGTCAAATATGGTAAAATGCTAGTATGGTAAAATGCTAGAACATAAGATTTCATGGATAGTTTTGAAGATTTAGACCTAAAAATTGGTAAATACAGTTATCTTTATGAGTACAAGAGGTCATGGTCATTCTTTGACTTTTGACCCAAGACTCATAGTTTGACAGTTTCAGACATAAGAAAAAGCCATTTTGCCAATTGCTCGGGTGAGCGATTCAGGGCCTCATGACCCTCTTGTTTAGCATTGGACTAAAGATGAAAGGAAAAGAAAATCATCTTTCTGTCATCCGAAATCTGAACCAAAAATAAATTTGAGGAACTGCCATCCAAGAGCATGAAATGCGAATTTTGCTTTATGCTAAAGTAGTCATGTAAAAGTTGTTGACGCTTAAGTGGGCTTCAAAAATTTCTTGACGCTCAAGAGGGCTTTAAAATTTTCTTGACGCTATTTTAGAATCGGACTACAGGCCTAAATGCAAAAGAAAAGGAACTGTCCTTTTGTCCAAAATCTTGACAAAAGTCACATTGTGGAAATAACATCAAAGAGCATGAAATGTGAATCTTAATCAATACTGTAGAAGTCATGTTAAAGTTCTTGACGCTGAAACTGGGCCTCAGAATTTCTTGACGCTTTCTTAACTGCAGGGCTATAAACTGAAAATGCATCGTATAACTGTATGGAGTGTCATCTAAAGTGTCAATATATTTCTTTCTTTGAGGAAATTTATTTAAAATTATTAAAATTACTACATGCGAATCAGGGTTCATAGCACAGTCTTGTGAAAAGTTCTTGACGCACCAATATGCTTCAAAATTTTCTTGACGCTTGTTACGCGCGCAATGTTTTTGCAAATTTCGTAGGTTTTTCTGATAAAATACCAATGAAAAATGGCCAAATTACTCAATTTTATCAATTCAGATGTAATTAGATAATAAATATAATAAATAATTGGCAGAAATATGTTCTTGTCGCTTCTTGACACTTCTTGCCGCTTCTTGACACTTCTTGTCGCTTCTTGACGCTTTTTTAGGGAGACCCGAAGAGAAAAAATGGTACGTATCTGCATCACAATTAAAACTCCATTGAAAAAAGTTGTTAGTACAATTTGTTTTCAGATTCTATCTCATATATGTTATCATTTCTGGTTGGTATGTAGGTGTTATTCAGAAAAAGATCCTTGGGGATCAAACGTAAACAGATATTTTTGTGACACGGAATATTTTGTGATCATCTGGCACTGGATCCTACGTGATTATGTGTTAAAATGACCGACCTCTTGAAATGGTTGTGAAACACAACTAAGTTTTCAAATGATCTGCAAGTTCAAATACTGTTTGATGCCAAGAAACACACCATCAAATCCACAATAGCATTTTTTTCATGTTTCAGCCCGAAGACGAAAAAGAAAAAGCTCACTGAGGCTGGCTCCATCCTCCCAGAGAAGGAATATCCTCGCGAGGCGGTGTTGCAATATACATAGATTATCAAGAGGTCTGGGTGAAGTGTATGGGTAGACTCATTCCAGCAGGCATATGACGTCGAAACGACGTGGTACTGACGTCGATGCGACGTCATCATGTCGCATAGACGTCAGTACGACGTCATTTTAAGGCTGTGTGCCCGCTGGGATAATGCTTTCTTGCATACCCGATAAGGATATCCGCGTGCTTCCCCTGTACCTTCAAATCTTATCTCACCCATGTTATCTCACCCAGGAACGGATAAAAATCACGAGCATTCAATGCATTGGTTGTAATGGAGGTCGCGTATCTGCGTCGTCAAGTGACGTTAGCGTTTTAGATGATTACGTCACGAAAACGGCAAACTGACGTCAGTTTATGCATGCCAGACGTTGACGTAAAAAACCGAATGGCGGTTGTTGAAAGCGGCGCATTCTTTCAAAATCAAACAGAAACCTCTGAGGCACTAAAATTACACATTTAAACAAGTTCTAAAGATGATACAAAACGCGGTGTGCAAGAAAAAGTGTCTATCATGGGTGTGGGGTGCGGATAAAAAATCCGTCACTCGGGATCACTGATCGGCATCACTCGGCAAGCCTCGTAATGCCGAACAGTGACCCTCGTGACGGATTTTTCTATCCGCACCTCATACCCATGAAAGATACTTATAGGGTTTGGGATCTGATTCAGTCAGTTCCTGAAGTGTAGTTACTCTTTAAATTTATATTACAAATGTCTGAAGGGTGCAGCCAGTATACCCATAAAATGACGTTGTTCCCCTAAGCAGGCGTACCAGAAATCATCATTCCCTTGCATTTCAAACCCCATTGCTGTGGCTCACATTTACAAGTCCAGTGTCTTCCCCAAATCTATTAGAGATTGGAACTCCCTCGAAGATTCCCTTATTTCTCTGCTGAGTGTGCAGAAGATTCGGTTCTGCTGTAAGAGCTACAGACTAGCTTCCCTGATCACAGGTTCTGGTGAATGATTGTCCTTGGACGTATCACCAGTAAACAATTCTGATTCTGAGAAACTTCCATGTTTGCCGACATATTTCAAAGGCAGACAACTTTTATGACTTACCGTTTGCTTCCCTTGGCGGCGAAACCTCTCCAAAAGGGATGTACTCAGAGTACTCTTACAGGAAAGAACTTGAGCCGCGACACGAGAAAACCAACAAAGTGGTTGTGCGCCCCGCGATGACTCATATCAGCCTGGACATCCGCCCAGACTGATTAGAGTCTTCACTGTCCGCATGAATGTAGCTTTGATCCTTAGCTACCCTTTAAGTGCTAAGCGTAGTCTGATCTGATTGGGCGGATGCTTTGTTGGTTTTCTCGTGTCGCGGCTCATTTGCTTGTCTGGCCTATGATCCCCATTGAGCAGCGAAATTGCAGATTTGTTTCCCGTTAAAGTGTACCTATTCACACTGAGGCATGTGCAAACAGGAAAGACTTAGAACGGTCTGCTTGTTTATCATTCTAGTCAGCTTATCCATGAAGTGCGCTTACTGAAATAGCTTAGACAAATCTAGGCCTAGTCGCAGGTAGATACTTCAGTAATTTTACATTGGATATGTAAAGAGCGCATGGCTTACTGCCCATTTTCAGTCCATGGACGAAGTTAAAGATATATGCCTTGCCTATTTATATAAACATTTTGCTTTTGCCCATAAACAATGTAGTAAGGTATTATAGTTTGAATTTGATATTCAAATCACTTTATTAGAGTACCTTAGATTGATATAGTTGGATACAGACTTGTATAAGTCTAATGACTTCCTTCTGAATCCCATTTGTATAACAGAGATAATATTGTAATTTCTCTTATTTCTGTTTTGTAATATGTGTTTATTCAAATAAACTACAGTTTAAACCATACATGTTACTTACTGTAAAAATCCTATTACTTATGAAATTGTATTGTAGTATATGTATATAATTTATAGTTAATGAAATATCGTTTAAACCAAGGTCATAAACTATGTTTTGGCTCAAGTTATGATAAGCATGAATTAAAAAGACAAGTTCTAAATGTATGTGCAGATTAGCAAAATTGTGAGCCTGTAAGAAAATCAACATTTGGTCTGGCAATTACGCGATGATACCCGGGTAATTTTCTCATTCGCGCACGAGATTGTTACGTCAATTTTATTTAGACCGATCAAACAACTTCGGTCGCGGCCCGTGATTCTTCCAGATTTGTTATATTTTTGTTTCAAATACACTGCTCAAAATATTTAAAGGAACAGCAAGTTTTTTACCATAGATGTTACTACAACATATGCCCAGTTTAACGGCCTATAAATTTGCCCGTCAGTGAGCAAGAATTTCTATCTTTTTGCAGCACTTTTAAGAAGAATCAAAGTTTAAGACGATCAAAATTTAAACACAACAGATGCCCTGCTCATTTCCATGGTACAAGTTTTGCAATTTTCTTATTTTCTGAAATTGAGTAATTTTGTTGAGGTCTATAAAATCTGATAAACTTCAGTTCAAATGGATCTTCTCATTAAGGATCATCTTGAAAGACATTCATTTTCATAGACAAAATGGTTCTTTTGATTTTGGTTGAATTTTTTACGCTTTTTACCTGTTCTGAAAATTTGCAAATTTTTAGCAAAATTCCAGTTTTACTTAAACCTGTGCATGGACAAGGGCAGGACAAATATCGGATTAAAAATTGTGCAGTCAGTAACCTCGCCCCGCTTTGAAATATGGCAAAATAAATGGAAATTCCGTGTCTTTATCGATCGAAAGTATATAACCTCAAAGTGGGGATGCGTTGCACTGTCGTCTATGAATAAATATCAGGTGTTCCTTTAAATATTTTTAGCAGTGTATATTTTAATGCAATTTCATGCCCCAGATCAGAGGCTATTTCAGAGCTGTCATGCATCTTTTTCTGAAAGTTATTACGTCGTATAGCAAGGGAGCAGATCTTTAAACTATGTAAATTGAATTAAAATAAAATAAATGAATTGAAAAGATCACATTGCTCTTGACAATGATTACAGTTTTACATTGAAAGTCATAAAAAGTGATTTTGATGTATTTGTGTGCAATTTCTAGTTTGTGAAATGCTGGGGTTCTCGAAATATATTGAGTTGCCATTTAATGTTTCACAGATAGCATGTCTTACAGACTAACTCTGCCCACTCTGATAAGCAGCATGTTCCAACTTTCGAAAACACAGGTCTATTTACCGATAACTTTACCTTATTCAGCGAGCCCGTCCCATTTTTCTGAATGAACAAAATATGTTAGTTCACACGGACCTTTGAAAAAAAGTCAAGATAGTACAGTATGACATATGCACCAACTAGCGAAAATTTAGCTCGTCTTCGCTTTCCTCTGCCAGGACTGGTCACGAATGATGATCATGCGTTTCGATGGCACACGCGTGCCCTTCTGAACCAACGCGACCCATACGCCGTAATATATACTGAAAGGATTTAAAAACTTCCACCCATCAATTTTGAATATCTCAAAAATGAATGTAGCTACGTCCACAAAAAATTTACAGCATATATATTCTCTTATACCTGATTATATCAATATACCGAATCTGAAATCGTTCAACCGAATCGGTCAAGAACAAGCACGTGCTCCTCGTGATCTTAGTACCGTTTACATACGGATGAATAACTTCATGTATACAGTTTTCTGATGAAACATTTCTCTTACAATATCAAATTGAATTTTAAAACTTTGAACTCGGCCAGTGGCTTTATTTAGCCTACCGCGCCTGAATATCGCAAACAGGCGCAGAGTTTTTGGCCAGATAAATGCTGAAATTTCAAAAAGTGACGTCGCGGTACAATTTTCTGCGTTAATTACAGCAACTTACAATTTAAGGCGACGTGCACTGTTTACAGGAAGCTCAAAAGACCGTCAGAAAAGCACCTAACCGAGATTAAAAACCAGAGGTCATGACGTTAACTAACGTCGACGCCGTCTCCGTAATAGGCTTTGCGCGACAGCGTCATCCGCAGTGACACTTGCAAATGAACGTGGATGAGGTCACAATGTTAAGACAGTAAGAAATGTTCGAAAAGAGTGTTGCATAAGATAACGCCAGCACCGCCTTATGCATTTCAGTGACGTAACGGTCTTTTACTGACGTCATTTAAGTAAATGATACAAATAAACTGCGTAATCTTTAAATTTGATAAGTTTCAAGTATTTTGTCGTTAAATATTCAACACTGTCATGAGTGAACAGATCAGCAGCCAGCAATAAAAAGTGGAAGTTTTTAAATCCTTTCAGTATATATAGTTCCAATAATTTCAAAGACATGCTCCATATTAGGGCCGATGAGGACAATGTCCCGGCATAATGATGGTGATAATAACATCAGTGGCAACATAGCCGAGCCGAGGAAAGAGAGGTATCTCATATGTGAAGCTATAGCATATAGAATAGGGAAGGCTTAGATAGTCGCGTGGTTTAGACAAACGCTCGGTTTAATTCAGAACATTGTGGGTTCGAATCCGGGTTGCGCCTGACAGAGACTGGAAAACTCTCTCTGTCAGCCCAGTAGTACATGAAAATTGTTGAATCAGCAAACAGTGTTAGGAGAAGAACTAAATAAGCAATGTGCTTTCGTTCTAATCCTAAAATCATGTTGTATTGTATATATACATGTTGTGAAAAACGGAAAAAATAAATAATATTGTTTAAACCAAACAGTGTAGATCCAAATAAGGTGGCTCATAATGAGCCACCTCATCTGGATATACACTGTTTGCCCTATAGTCTTTGAATTCTCAATATGATATAGCTTGGAAAAAACATTTTTTTGACATTTCTGCAGACGTAAATTGTGTCGTCTGCTTTTTGGAGCATTAAGGGTTAGGGTGGGTTTGGGTTACCGCAACTTTTCTAAAACTTTCTACCTTGGCAATGCGTCGAAACATAACAGGCGGAATGGCAAACCGCGAAGACCCTAAATAGCAGTCTGAAGTAGATCATTAATTGATTGAGCAAGCTGAAACTTAGAAACAATACTTTACGGTACATGTGTAGTATGTCAATAAACAAAAGTTGATGATAATGAAAAAGTTATATGATCCTATATAGGAGAACCAAGGCATCGTCATATTATTCGATGTAAATATAAAACTATACCAGGAATTAAGTATCATACACGATTTTATATTTATTCGATTTTAATGTAATACAATATTCGAATACAGTGAAATGCTAGTTTGTATATATAGTATAATACATGTATAATGCTCTGTTAAAGTAGTATGATACTAAACTAGAATACAATATGATTCTAAATATGGTATGAGAAAAACGGATGTAGTAGGGTCAATTAAGGTAAACCCGGACAGTTTTTGCAGGGTCGCCACGATTCGTAATGTCGGTGCTTTATTTGACTCACAGCAACTGTTTCGGTGTTCCGTAAGGCCAGAGGCATCCCAGATGTGCTATTTTCTGTCAACTTTTGATTGGTTACTAGCATTTTTATGTCAAAACAGTCATTTAAAGAGGCAAACCGTTGAGTAAGGTAAATCCGGACATGAAGAAGGTAAACCCGGACAGCTGCTTCTTTGTTAAATATATCGTCTATGTAGGTCTGTAGCACACAGATAAACTAAATATAGTAATTGTTAACACATTTTAATGATGGGACCAATAAAGTTTAAGACATAGCTTTGATTTATTCATGTTGAGAAATCAATTAAAAAGTTATGGGTAGTAAGTTCGTTCAGTCTGCTACGGGTACCATACAAACTGTACAATATATAAAACTAATAACCGTCGTATAAACATGTGTCATATTTTAACTGCAAACTAGAATGCACAAATATTGTATTGATAATTTCAAACCATTTAAAACGTCTCATAATTAATTTCTTTTAATCATATAAGTCCCCAAAACAGTTGATGTCCGGGTTTACCTCACACTGCATTTTGGCAGAAGGTAAACCCGGACATCTCATTTTTTTGATAAAATATTGTTCAATATTCATTTTATTCAATTAAAAAATATAGGTAATGCAACTAGTGTTATACCTGCACTAGTTATAAATAAAACTCCATCTAGATTTAAAGTTACATTAACGTTTTGCCGTGAATTATACAGGGACCTAGCTCGCCATCCCTCGCAGCTAATTTTGAGTTTGTAATCCAGAAACCTTAAACAGATTTGAAAGGATCAGATTCAAAGGCTGCAGAAAAATAAACACTGTTTATATAACCTAAAAATAGATACTATTAATTCGAGAAGAAAATGGGAAAACTGGGAGAAAAAGAAATCACAGAAAACATGTTAATTTAGCTCTTATTATTGGAAAACCCGTGCGTGTCCGGGTTTTCCTTCTGTCCGGGTTTACCTTAATTTACCCTATCATACTAAATTAAAACTTATATGATACTATTCAGCACAATATATATTTATATGCTGTTATGCTGTATTCTGTTTTACGCAGTATGGCGTACAATACCTGAAAACAGTAAAGGGGGTACATGTATACTGTTCATAAAAAAGGAGGAGATATTACAAATGTGGTATCCATATGAAACAGTAAGTGTCGATAAGAACGGTTTGGACGATATATCTTGGCACGTGATGTGGTATCCATATGAAACAGTAAGTGTCACAAAGAAAGCTTGGACGATATATCTTGGCACGTGATCTGCACACAATTTGATTGTGACAGGGGTCAGGACTAAATGCAAACAAAAATTCATTCAAATTCTCAACTAAGCTAGTCCTTTAATGCATTTTAAGTTTTGAGAAGAAAACCAGAAAACAAAAATCGTACAGGTACATCGAGTCACCGTAAAATGTAGACGGAAGTTTTTGGCATACGCTCTTTATTTTGACCAAACAGTGTGTAAAACAAATTTTCAGCTTGTTAAATGAATCATGGCGAGTGTTTCTGTGTATTTTTTTTATCTGAAAAGGATCTATTGCCATAACAGATTCGTGTGAAATTTGGGTATCGACCCCATGGCCCCAATCTAAAACGAATTGCATGCAAATCAAATGACAGGATATGCCATCCGAATTGTAATTCAGAATGTCTTATCGAATATTTGTCTGATGGACACTTGCGTTTCAGATGGATTTGATTTTTTTCGGCTTTAGCCGTACAACCTTACTATTGGCCTACATTTTAAGTATTTCATTGACCAATATAAATACACCCGGGATTTTGATGTAAGTAGCTTACTTTCACTTTCTCTTTCTAATTTCAGTTTCATTTGACTGTTGGCCTATATGAATCTAGATATTTCGGTCCAAATCGCTTTTTTGCCAAAGAAAATTTCGCCTGTTATGTTGCTCATGTAAAATATAAAACCAACAAAATAAATCGAAGGCGAAATTAAATAAGTGTTGCTGGCTTAGTTGTTGATGTTGTGTTGGAACTGCGACACTTTTGAGGTTATATATGGGGCGGTCAGCAATCCTCATTGTTATGTACAACATAGACAGACCCCAATCAAAATTCAACAGCATTTCCGAATTCGAAACCCCAACACCAACAATAAATATGCATATCAACATGCGCATCAGTACAATCTGATCAGCACATTCGATATCTTACATTTACCTGGCTCATACATATTACAATACACACTTCTATTTAATCTAAGCCGATTATCTTTTTTAAAAGATATTCTTGTTTCGAATTTGTACAATTTTTAATACCATATTATCCCCTACTTTTTGTGAACAGTATATATAAATAGAAAATAGTATGATGCTGTTTGCTATTAAAGTCCGGACTTTTGACCAGCTTGTTACGTGTATACATATAAATAATCTGCATTTGATTATCAAACTCAGTAAACAAGAAAAAGGCCGTTACACATATTTTTTTTTACCTTATTAATTTGTCGTTGAAACAATAGCTGTTGTATATTCAGTAGTATATCCGAAAGTTGATAATTGATATTGTATTTGTAACACCTGTATTTATTGTGAATTTGATACCACTTATTAATTATCCTTCAACTACAATATGAATTAATTAATTCCTTCTGACAGTCATTGGTGCGGATGCTGACTCTCACTTTTTTTAAATCAACTTTTAAAATAAATATTCATAATTCTTGCTGAATAAACATTATGCAGCATAATTATATATTGATCAAAACAGCGGTTTATACATATCATGTTGTCTTGCATATAAGTCGAACCGACATGCAGTGAAATTAAATTGTTATTTGAGGCGTCACTGAAGAAAAACGACCTCATAATATTCATGAACAGCGAAGATTCTGATGAGTATGCGCATTTGTGAAGCGTTAGCATTAACTAGTAATAAGTGAAGCATGAGGCATCTATGTGGCGAAAATCGAAGCCTGTAGTCTGCACTGTGCTGTTGCGCATCTTAATCTCTGTGTCAGATGTGTTATAATGCCCCTTTTTTTACCAGTCACTCCCCACGAGCCTACAAAAACGACCAGCTACGCTTCTTTTCACCGACCAGATGTACTGGCCACGATAGGCCACCGTATTGTTTCAACACCCGTGCAGTACATAGCAATATCATTTATAGGTCCTTTTTCTTTGTTTTGGACCTATCATGTAATTCTAATGGCGGTCCGCGATTCTTCGAGATTTGTTATATTTTTGTTCTGCAATAGTATGCCTCAAATTTAAAGGTAGGTTCCTGGGCTAGCGATGTCAGTTATGTCCACAAAATAATTTCGTCTTTTTCTAAGCAGTATTGAATTCTCTTATTTTTCTGAATTTGTTGCTACTGAGAAACTCGTCAGATGTTGAAGAAAATAGTCGTTTTCCCTTCGTTGGAATTCCAGTTCTAGAAATAACTATGTTTGTTATGTCTATAAGTGCGCGATTTCTGATGCCATTCTCCAAAGGTCAATTTTCCCTTGACATGAGCTCTCCTAGAGGTCCTGGCAGGGAGGATGGGTTAAAACTATCCAAAAATGCAATGCAGCATGACATCAGCTGCGTTATCTATTTTTGGCGCAAACTAAAAATAGCGCTAACTGGTGTGCGAAGCAGAGTTAGGAAATCCCTTGCAAAACAACTTTTCTAATATTTTTTTATCTATATTTTTTAGTGAAACTTATTAATTCCCTCTTGTAAGTGCTTTCCAAGAACTTGGATGAAAGTTCGTCAAGATTATGATGCATTCCAAAGTACAGGAATCTACCTTTAATGGCAGACCATGTCAGAATCGCCAAATTGAGGAAATTTTTAACTGAAGTTGTCAACGGCAAAATACTGTGTTTGTCTACGGCATAAAATTTTACTATCAACTTATGGGTCTAAATGTTTAATCCAAGACTAACAGAATCTATGATGGGATTGACGCTTAAACAAAGAAATCTCAGGCTTGTTTTCATGTAATTAAGTCTTATGCGAGGCTTGCCGAGTATAAGACTTCAATAATCTGAAAATAAGGCTGAGATTTCCTTGTCGAGGCCCCAATCTCATCACTGATTATTTTTCTCACCCATTATATCTTATAAAACAAAATTTTCATTGAATTTTTAATTTCTTGTTAATAGTTCCACGCATTTTTCCATTACTGACAGCTAATCAGATGTCTACAGTGACATTTCCTGTACATCACTAGTTGTTAATTTCATATACATGAGAGGTAAAAGCTGAGTTGTTGAAATTAATAGATTAAGCTATATTAAGCAATGATTGACATGCTGAGACAGCATTCAGCGCCTATAGACTGAGACAGCAGGACGAGATAGAAAAATCTCAGACAACTGTAGAAAGGGATATTCTTGTCCGATGGGTGAGAAAAAAGCTGCTATAAAAATCGAAATAATGAATAATCATCTTACTAAGGCGCATATACTTTCTACTTATCTGGTCAACAGCATATAGATAAACTTGGGGACATTGTATGGGGGACGAGATAAACCCTCTACAGGTAATACGACATGAGCGTGGACCTACATTCATATAAAGAAAGACCATGCTATTAGAAATGAATAGTATTTTGATGATAACAAACTGATTTTCTGAAGAGGTATGCTCATGTTTCATCAAATCAGTTCAGCTATAACAAACTGCTGTTAAAATTTAGTAGAGGATTGTCTTTTTCAAACACATGCTATATTTACAGGCCAAGAGAAATTGCGTTCATATTTGTTTTGGGAGAAATAGTCATAAGATCCTTCGACTTAGAGCAGGCATATGATGGTAGCTGTTAAATGGGAAATGGCATTCTCGTAGACAGCCTGGTTTGTTATTGGTAGCTGAAATTCAACAAGTATAATTTCAGCGGCTGATGAAGGAGTGACTATAAGATCAAAGGTAGTCCGGTATTGGAATGTTATACAACAGAACAGAATATAACAGATGGCTTCACAGATCGGAAATAATAAAAGAAATATAGAAAAGTCTTACGTTTATTGTTGTTGTTTTTTTATATAAATAATTAAAACTAGATACAAAAGGGATAAAATGTTGTTCCTTCCTTATACAATTCAATACAAATCTTTATTCAGCATTGAACATAAAACCAATGTTTGTCGCCTAATCAGCAATAACATGCAGAATGAGAACATGAAAAGAGCAAAACAGAAGCACTTAAGACAAATGAAATTTTATGTAAACTTCAGTAGCTTATACAAACCTTCATACAAGTAGAACAGGATTCTTTAATTTCATAGCAAAGTACAAAAATTTCGACAAATTACAGCAACCGACTTTGACATCAAACTTGTTACCAATTATGTATTTTCGCCTTAAATCTCTGTAAAGCAACCATGAAGTATACGATTACTTATCTGCCCACCGGGACGTGTGCGCGTGTGTAAGCGTTAAAAGCCCGGTCAATTAGTTCTGATTTACGGTGAGTAACTTGGGGTTAACGACCCCTCCCTCTTCCCCCCCCCCTTCCCCACCCCAACAAAAACAGCTAGGTCATACGGGACGGGGCCTCGAATTAAAGTCTCATCCGAAAGACCGGAGAAGCGGGGGATCGATCTTGCGATCCCTGAAAAAATACACTGACAACATAGAGAGAGGGCAAATACTCACACTGTCTAGTTTTCTGTCAGTGAAAGAAAACTCCACGCTCTTTTAAAAGCTGATGTACAGATACAAAATCAACCTTGTTAACATGCAATTTATTACAAGTTATTGTTGTTGCATGTCAAAATAACATTTTCAAACACATAAACTCCAAATACGGAACTGAAGCATAAGTCTAAATTGGAAGATATTATTTTGAAAGTTGCAGGTGTACAAACGTTTTAACGTTTCTAGGCAGTGGGAAAGGTTAAACATGATTTTAAGAACACTGCAGATAAAAATGTCACTGTGCTGCTGTTGTAAGTTTGATAGAGTTTAGATTTATCAAGCCCCCTGCAAGAGATGCCATTTACAGAAACCGCTTTGATCATGTGAGCCGCGACATTTTGGTTGTGCGCCCAGCGAAGACTCAGATCAGCCTGGGCAGCCGCCCAGTTTGATCAGACTCTTCGTTATGTGCCCAAACGATGGGGCAGGATCTAAGCTACCTTCTTGCGGACAGCGAAGACTCTGATCAGACTGGGCGGCTACCTAGGCTGATCTGAGTCTGCGCTGGACGCACAACCACATTGTTGGTTTTGTCGTGTCGCGGCTCATGTATACTTTTTATGACATTGTCTTAACAAAAAAAAAAAAAAAAAAAACCAAGCAAATAAAATGTATAATTTATATATATTGATTTACTTAATTGTTTATTGAAAATTTTATGCAATAATTCCAAAATGGCATTTATGTGAGTTTTTTGTATAATACTTTAGAAAAATGTGAGTTTGTTTGTCAAAAGTATGGCCAGTATCTCAAAATAACCCCCAGTTAACCTTGTCATCGCAGTTACGTCCACGCCTAAATTATTCCTTTTTAGTTCATCTCTAGTAAAAAGCTTGAACATACAGCAACACTTTATGCCTTATATAACCAAAACTTACAGATAATATGGAAAACATACATTATTGAAATTTTATCACTTAGAAAAAGGTTTAAGTATGGGCCGCTACGCCGGGAAATATTAACTCTAAAAACCCAAGCTATAAATATATAAAATCATATTAAATAGATAAATAAATAATATACATAAAACAAAATCAGTGTTACTTACAATCAAATACAAAACCCTGAGGCATATTTTATTTTCCTTTATTTTTTTTTATTTCTGTTGCGGGTTCTAGTATATTCCCCAGGCTATAGCAAATCCCAGAGTTTCAATATCAGCAGAAATCAGCCCCACAAAAGAATTCTTGTACATGATAGAATCCATATACCACCATTATAACCATCTGTTACATACCTTTCCTACGCACATACATATACATATATGGATTATTTGGAATAAGTTTTATTTATTCTTCAGAAAACCGTTACCAAAGAGAGGACTAGCTGGCATCTCCCAGGAAAAAATGCCTTAGGGCATCTCCGATGAGGCAGGCCAAGACAACCCGTAGAAAGGCTAAGTCTGATCAAGATCTCCACTGTACGGCTTGCAAGCCCGTTGAAGTAGCCACATAAAGAGAATTCCATATCAGACTGTGGATACACGCACATTAATCTGAGGCTTCCTAAAGCTGTGTTTATAAGGCACCCTGTGTTGTCCGCCGACAGCAATGTTAGTTGTTGGATGAAATAGTCGGACAGCTATCTCTTCTTTAATTCTCCATAAATTGACACACATTGTTTTTTTCTTGTTTGGGAATGTGTCAAAAATTGTTGACGTTGACAAATGAGCAAACAGCCAGGCAGTCAGCAAACAGTCAGACTGATCCTAGAGGAAGGAGCAGTCTGATTAGGATCTACAATGTTTGCCCAAGACCTTCTGTCTAGTATTTAGTGTCATTACGATATCTGACGCAAGTAACTGTTTCTTCTTTCAACAGACAGATGCTACACATGGGAAAGAAAAGCACAGCACAGCACTTTTTTGTCGAGTCACTCTCTTAAATCAGGTACTTTCACAAGTAATGCTTTACAGTGTTAGGTACTTCCACAAGAAATGCATTACAATCAAGGGGTTTTACAAAAATGCAATACAGTATCAAGTACTTTCACATGTAATGCATTATTTAAAAGTATCAGGTACTTCCACAAGTAATATATTACAATATCAAATGCTTCAACAAGAAATGCAGTACAATGTCAAGTACTTTCACATGTAATGTATTATAACATCAGGTACTTTCATAAGTAATGCGTCATAATATCAAGTACTTCAACAAGAAATACATTTAAATGTATAAAGTACTTTCACAAGCATTGCAATATCATGCACTTTCAAAAGTAATGCATTACAGTAACAGGTACTTCTACAAGAGATGCAAAACAATATCAGGTACATTCACAAGTATCGCGTTACAATACATTATAATATCAAGTATACATCAAGAGCTGACCTTTTGGCTTTTCCTTGTCTTGTCTATCTTTGTGTAAAGTAAAAAAAGATAGGCAATGGTTAAGGAATTAGAGAGAGAGAGAGAGAGACTGATTCACGAAAGACACGCACGGCAAACCAAATTAATAGCAGCTCTTTCCCATAGAGGTAGTGTTCAACTACCCTAACTGAAAACAGCAGCGACATCTGTTTTATCTGCTTTCTATTTTAAATTACAAACAAAACAGAAAGCAGAAGGTGACCAAATTGCTAGAGATCATAGACAAGCGGACATAACAACATGTAGTATTGAGGAACCACAACAGAAGTGCCTCTTTATTCTTTTTTTTTTTTTTGCACCAGTCCCATGTGCTGTTTAGAGCAGGGTGTGCAAAACGATTTGTGGGTTCCTGATTATTGCACTTTCATTTACTTTTCACAAATATGCATTATATTATCTGGCCCCGAGGTTATAAAACTTTTTTCATGCTCAACTCAGCTGAGCATGAAATTTTCTCTGCTGATAAATATGAAAATGCCAACTAATGTTGGCATTTTCATATTCATAAGCAGAGAAAATTACATACTCAGCAAACCTGAGCAAGAAAACATTTGTACTTATCAGTAATTTGCTATTAATTAGCAGGTAAAATTTCATGCTCAGCTGAGTTGAGCATGAAAAAAGTTTTATAACCTCAGGCCCTGGTACTTTCACAAGTAATACATAGAACTATCAGATACTCTGAGATGTAAAGCAGGTTTAAGCCCCCTAATAATTTATAACTGACCGGTCCTAGGCGGTGCTTCGGCTGTGGTTTACCATTATTGCCCTTGTTTGTCTTCTTTTCATTTTTCCATTTTCTGGGTTTAAGGTAGCCAGGCACTATATAGCACATCCATGGAGGCTACCCCGGTTAACCCGGGTTAGTGTTACTCCTCAACAATGGCTTCTAAACGGTGCAATGACCCAGTTCGACCCATCACATCTTGCCCGGTGGCACCGTGCAATAAAACGTTGAGCAGTCTGTAAGTTACAGAAAATTTAGAGCAACAGTCTAAAGTGAGCTGCCAATGGAGTTCTATAGGACTTGGTCAATTCCGACTGTTGCAAAATGCCCCGGGCTCCAGTGCTCAAGCCATGAAAATAAGTTAAATATAAATTCCGCCAAGAAAGCAGGCACAAGTCCTCTTCCCCAGCAGCGAATATAATAACCATAGCAGCCTCCTTTCTGGAACAACCCTGTCTAGGGCCACAGCGTCTGGTAGTGTTCGCTGCCACGTGGTAATACCCCCCCCCCCCCCCATTGCACAGCGTGGATGTCCTACCAGTCCGTTTTCTGCAAGAGTTTGTCTGCTTTCTATGAGTCTTTGACTTACTGTAGTCAACTCTCGATATCTCGAACAGTGATACCTCAAAGTACCCTCTTTCATCAAAGAATAGACTTTAGCACCTTTCCTGTTTTTATTTACATTTTAACTCCTGCTATCTCAAACTACTGATATCTCAAAGTAAATTTTCTGGAACCAGAAAATTTACTTTAAGATATCAGTAGTTTGGAACGATTTGCGTCTTCGAGTTATCGGGAGTTGACAGTATATGTTATTAACTGGATAGCTGTAAGGCCGTTTGCTAGAAAATAGATGAGCTCTTGCCCTTTTGTTTGTCTTGTTTTGCTTTGTGTGCTGGCTTTATTGTTTTCTCCTCCCATTAGTTTTTATGGCAGGATGTGGAAATCGAATGTGTCGGTCCCTGGTTTACTTTCTGTGCTCCAATTTAAAAGAAATCTTGCGCCTTGCGACCTTTTTATGTTATAACCTTAATACATTTAAGTAATGTGAACTGTTATTTGAGCAGGTATCAGTTTTCTTGTTTTACTTGATTTATTTACATTAACTTAAGACTACCCTACGAGGCTATAACAGCGAATCGTCCTAACTAACTTCTGACAGCGTTTGCCTTTTGTCAGCAAACAAAGGACTAGCTAGCTTATCGACAGCGAACTAAGCACAAGCTTATCGACAGTGAAAGAAGGACTAGCTTATCGATAGAAAACTAAGAACTAACTCATCTCATCGACAGTGAACTAAGGACTAGCCTATCGACGTCGAACTGAGTACTAGCCTATCGATAGTAAACTACTGCACTTACTGGACTAAGGATTAGCCAATCAACAGAGAACTAAAGACTAGCCTATCCAACGAATTAAGGACTAACATATCGACAGCGAACTAAGGACTAGATATTTTGACAAACGAAGTTAAGACTCGTTTATCAACAGCGAAATAATTTGATATTGTAAATTACGCGGATTAGCCTGCCGACAGCGAAATAGTCAGCTATCATACAAAAAGGAAGGTCTTTCGACAGGTAAATAGTTTCATACTCTTAATGTGAGCCCGATTCAGATAAATGATAAACTCATAGACCAAGTTCAAGACTGACTGTTACGAAACGTATCATGGGAGTTGAATAGCTTCTGTTTGCATTCGAATGGATACGATGTTTGCCTTGTGCAATTATAATAGCAAAGACTACTACATATGAGCCGCGACACGACAAAACCAACAATGTGGTTATGCGCCCAGCGCAGACTCAGATCAGCCTGGGAATCCGCCCAGTCTGATCAGAGTCTTCACTGTCCGCATGGAGGTAGCTTAGAACCTTAGCTACCCTTTGAGCACTTAACGAAGAGTCTGATCAAACTAGGTGAATGCCCAGGCTGATCTGAGTTTGCACTGGGCGCACAACCACATTGTTGGTTTTCTCGTGTCGCGGCTCATATATAGTACCTGTCAGTCTTCCCTTTCTAGTTCATGTCAAACAGAAAATTAAATTATTTGAGAATAAATGATAGGTTTGAGAAAATCACATTTTTTCCATTGTATGAATTTCATGTAGCATTGCACTTTAGCAAATATGAAATTAGCAACTGTTGTGCTTAGTACATTGGCGAAGTGATGTCTCGATGACGTCGATTAGACATCAATATGAACTCTTAGTTGCTATGGTTACAGGTATATGACGTACTTGGTTCCGGAGCATGGCAAACAGTTTATGTCATGCTCCGACAATTTTTCAATGACATGACTAACTGAAATTATTTCAACGGAAACTTCAGATTTTCTCAAAGAAAGAATTATTCTCAAGTCATTTAATTCCGTGTTGTGAGTAGAAAGAATTTGATCAGACCCGTTAACAGTCCAAAGAACACTTGCTTTTGTGGTAGGGTTAAACGTAAAATTACCATACCTTTAGAAGTTGAATTTTCCAATCTTCGGCCAACATAATGTCCGCAGCAAGGGTAAGAAAAATGAAAAAAGAAAAAAAGTAAATAAATATAGAGGATCTTACACTCGTGGTTATTTCATATGGAATTTATGAAACGATCCTTTAAAATGGCATTTTAACGCCTTCAAGCTGAACATTATTTCAATAAAGAAACGCACTGTTGACATGGACGTTGTCAATGACGTTACGTGTTCATGCCAAAGTGTTATTACACGTGTGGGCATACGATTTTTATGACACGACGTTTTCCACTGAATAACAGCGACGTCATGTGATGAAAATAAATAAATAATAAAGCAATTCATAGAAACAACCGCGTGAAAGTTGACAGTGGAAACAGTAACACTAGCTTACCATTTTAACGCCTTTTACTTCTTGAAAAGAAAAGAAACGGTTCATATAAGAAGAGAAAACGAATTTAAGAAAGTTTATCATATGATGTCGCATCTGAGAGTGTAATAAAGCCATGCATTAAAATCGATAATCCACTAGTGGATTAAATATGCAAATTACGTCGCAGCGTTATGCGTTGACGTCCATAAAACGTCGTCTTTTCTAATGGGGAAATCATGACGTTTCAATGCAAAATTTGCTAAGAAAATGTGATATTAGTGTCATATGATAAATAGAATCTTGCATTCGTGCTCATGTATTATTGAATTTATTGAACTCGTTGGTGAAAACGATAAGATGCTAGGCAGAGCCTCGCATCTTATCTTTTTCCCCAACTCGTTTAATAAATTCAATAATACATGAGCACTCATGTAAGATCCTCTATGTATTAAAAAGATCTGCTAAGATTTTTTTCGAAACATTGCGGAATGATTGATGTTATTTTTTTCACTTCTTCAGAAAATCAACGTCTTATATAAAAACTAAAGCGACAGCCTCTGTATAGTTCATATCATGGTTTGAATTTTTTTTTTGTATGTGATCGAGGTCAAATCTAATCTTTTAATGTCTTCGACAAAAAAAGTTGAAAAAAAAAAGAAACTCATGTATTTTCATTGGTTTTCAGATGGCGCGACGGTTGACAGTGTTACTGATTCTGCTGGTTATTTGTAACCATGGTAACCACGTAGAAACAACCGTGACCAATCAGTTACAAGCTACTGCTACATTGTGCATTTCTTTGTGCAAATATGCAGCTTTCTATGGCAACAATCTTTACTGCAGTTATTGCGCAGAGAATCCTCCAGTCAACCATGACATGTGTTATTTTGCTTGTGGAACCCAGCTTTTGAACAAATATAACCTACAGTACCTAGGTCGTATCTGTGAGGTGTGTTTTCAAGAAGTTAATCTAATGACCAGAATTTGCGGAGAATGTGCTAGCAAGAATATTGAAACAGCCTCGCGACTTTGCAACGGATGCATCGTCAAAGGATTTATACACGACTGAGTGGATGGTTTGGTGATATAACAATTTTCTACTAAGTCATAATGACCTACGGTGTCGGTGAATTTTGTTAAAATATCTTTTTTTTGCTTCTTCCCACATTATTATTGCTTTGTTTTAAAATTTTGAAAAAAAACAAAAAAACACACACACACAAAAAAAAAACCAGTGACTGTTATTATTACAAACTTATTTTCACGTACGTATATATTGTCTCGACACCTCAAAGCCGAAGTTCATACTGTGAGTTACTACCAGTTTAAGCTAACAGGAGTTGGGATGTGAAGAAAAAATATATGAGAGTAAACCTTAAGATATCGATATTTGAGATAAAGTGAACCGGCTCTATCATCTTTAGATTGTCTATCATCTTTATAATTTGGATACTCTGACCACTTTCGTGTTTATTTGAAACTTATATAAATGCAAAACAATAGTTAGTGCGCACAGGTGGCTGTATGAGATTATTGCATACCTGATACACTTGCACGTATATTTTACCCAGCAGGCACATGAAGTCAAAATGACGCCGTACTGACGTCAATGCGACGTCATGTGAAGTCAAAATGACGCCGCACTGACGTCGGTGCGACGTCATTACGTCGCACCGACGTCAGTATGACGTCATTTAAACGTAATGTGCCTGCTGGGTTAAAAGTGAGCACTCAGAGCGGGAGCTCTATGGTAGAGGATTGGTAAAGCATATTTTTGTCTTTAAAATACAGTACTTTCAATGGAATTTCTTTCGTAACGACACCAAACGGAAGTGACGTATTTCTGTCGCTATGTTACGTAATGACGTCAAACGTTCCGTTCCAAATAATCAAGATGGCGTCAATGTTTACCGCTTTTGTGCGTAGATCACTACATGGTGACTCACAAAATGCAAAGAGGCTGAGCGTTGGGTGAAGTTTGAAGGAATAGAAAGCGCCGCTGAGAAGAAACTGAAAAACAAAATAGGTCTATATAGCGAGTTTTCCGAGGGGAAAGATTAGGTGGGGACAGTCGTTCTCGGTCAGTTTCTCATCCGTTTGTCAGACGGAGTTGTTGAATTGCAATAATTTCATTACAAATTTCAAACGACAGCTTGTGAGATTGAATCCAGAATCGTACAATGAGTAGTCAGATCAGGGTCTACTCTTCGACTATGCATTTTTGTCCGAAACTTTAGGCCGGGCCGCGTAGCGCAATCGGTAGGGGCACCTGACTCATAAGTTAGAGGTCCTGGGTTCGAAACCCGGTCTGGCCACATACTTTCGTTTCTCCTTCCTCTGATTCAAGAAGGGCAGTTGTCAGTTACTGGCGAAAGTATGTGCACTTAGTACTGGTTAACCGCTTAGGAGGTCTAAGCCTGCCCAGGAATAGTGTGGTTAGGTTAACTGACCGTCCCGACATCAAATCAATCAATCAACCGAAACTTTAGAGTTAACATGGTAACAGCCAAAGAGGCTTTATCATACCACCCATACATTGTAAAGAGCTATGTGCTCGCCTAAAGTCAGTGCCTAATTTCATATTATCAACAGTTTTATAGTTTTAATAAAATACTTTCTGACTGGTTCAGTCACAAGTCCGAGGTATGCTATTAACCCTTTGGCTTCGTTCTACGACAGCACCTTTTTCTCGCGGGACGTATGCCCTATTATTGGCGGTGATTGAATGGTGGCCAGGAAATTCCTCCTCAGTGTGTCATTCAGCACTAACGTTAGGTTATGACGCGTCCTAGAATTTGAACATCTTCCCACGTGACTGCATAGGACAGTAAATTTGACATTGCAGTATAAAAGGTCAAGGTCAACCTATGGTCAGAATCTGAAATAAACTTGGTAGTACATGGGTACTGAATGCTTACCACCAAGTTTCAAGGTCATTGTACTATTTTAAAGGTTTTACCATAAAATATGGACATGGCAGTCATGTTCACAATGTGACTAGGACCCTTGAAACAAACTCATTTCCCCAATCCATAGAGGCTCTATAGGAATTTTAGTTTTCTGAGAAGTCATTTGAAAATGCTGACGGAGCAGCTAAAAAGAGCAAGAACAGACTTTTGTTGCCACATTTAGCTTTCGGTCTTTTTAGGCCCATGCGCACAGGATGTGTGGAGAGTGCGAATGCAACTCCGTGATTGGGCAAATTATTTCAAAATCATGCGGTCTTTTGCTAGTGAGTTTACACCTTCTGGAGCTGGCCTCATTTTCCATTTTTGTAGCCCCTTTGATAATTATATGCTTACGGTTCTGTATCACGAACATGGTGAAAAAGACATGGATGGTAACACCAGCAAGTACTACAAGCAGAACAACTGAGAACTAGAAAATTCACCTGAGTACCGTATTATATTAATCCTATTAAACGTCCAGGGGGGGCGTTGCATTTTTACGAAAGAGGAGGCATTATTTAGAGCATAGAATGTAGTAATGTAGTAATTCAGTAATTCAGCAACTGCCAAAATATCTCTTGTAGACAGTATTTAGGTGAATAGGTATAGTTTCAGAGGAAGCAATTACTATTTTTTGCCTCCCTTCTCAGTGCGGTTCAACCCTTAAAGGAAAGAATTTGCTCCTCTAGGGAGCAAATTCTTCCCTTTCAGAGTAGACCCCATTCAAAGAGCTACTTCATCCAGCGCAGCAAACAGAAATTCATGCAAGTTCATAAAACATCATAGTCGGAAAAGAGACAGAGGCGATTATTAGAGCAAGAGTTGTGTGTGTGTGTGTGGGGGGGTATTAGGATTACTACGGTTTCTGTTTTAATTGCTTTTTTTTAGCAACATGCATGCAGTAACACCCTGTTTGACTTACTAGATATCTATTACTATGGGATGGAGTAGAATAACTGGAAATGAAATCTAATACAATACCAATGGATTTAAGTACATGTAGTGTAAAACTGATGAGAACGTATCAGTTTTCTTGTTCCAGTGGCTGTATGTGTGTTTTGCCTGCGACTCAGAAATCCAGGTGGATATTTGATTTCGTTAAAAGTAAATTAGGGCAAATCGTCAAAACTAATTCTGTCGATAGCGTCATCCTGTAATCAGCGAACTGGACAGTTAACTAAGGAATAGCTTGTCGACAACAAACTGAAGACTAGCCTATCGACAGTGAACTCAAGACAAGCTTCTCGACAGGCAATTCAGGACTAACATATCTGCAGACAATTAAGAAATAGCCCACTGACAGTGAACTACAAGGACTAGCTTATCGATAGCGAAATGAGGACTGGTCTGTCGATAGTGAACTAAGGACTATCCTAACGACACCGAACTAAGGACTGGCTTATTGAGAGTGAAATAGCTTGATGTTATAAATCAAGGACGGGCCTATCGACAGTGAAATAGCTATCGTACAGAAAGGGCAGCCTAGCGATTGGTTTATGGGTTGATATTCTCCGCCGTTTTACAAAGGGTAACAACTTTTATTTGCTTTTCTGGACAACGTAGCCAACCCAAAATGGGAGTCAACTTTTAAAAGAAAGAATTTTCTCCTGCCCCGTTGAGAAAGGAAACAAAAACTCATGTATTTAATTGGTTTTCAGATGACGCGACGGTTGACAACGTTACTTATCCTGCTGGTTGTTTGTAACTATGGTAACCACGTAGAAACAGCCGTGACCAAGCAACTACAAGCCACTAGCATGTCCATCTATTCGTGCAAATATGCAGGTTTTTATAACAACAAGCATTACTGCAGTGATTGTGCAGAAAATCCTCCTGTCAACCACCACATGTGTTACTTTGCGTGTGGGACCAGGCTTTTGAACAAACATAACAGACTGTACCTAGGTCGTATCTGTGAGGTGTGTTTTCAAGAAGTTAGTCTAATGACCAGAATTTGCCGAGAATGTGCTAATAAGACTATGGAAAAAGACTCGCGACTTTGTGTCGAATGCTACGTCAATGGAATTATAAATGACTGAGCAGATGAATTGGTGGTACTGGCGGGCGACCAGTGGCGGCCATCTTTGTAACACTTTTTTGTCCCCCACCAATTCCCCTTATGCGGGACAATACCATGCACTGAGTTCCATGCAGTTTCATGCAGTACAAATTATGAAAACAATAACGGGAAAATTTTATTCATTTTTATACGCCCGTTTGAAAAATGGGACGCATTATGTTATGGCGCTGGCGTCCGTCTGTCCGTCCGTTGTAAACTTTGCGTTTCCTGATAACTCCTCCTACAGTTTACATCCGATCGAGCTGAAACTTGGTATATAGTAAGACTATGAGGTGGACCAGCGCATATCGTATTGAGCTTACGCTCCATTAATTTTTAGCGGAGTTACAGCCCTTTACTTAGATTTTTGGGGGTGTTCTTTTCCAGATAACTCCTCCTACAGTTTTCATCCAACTAAGCTGAAACTTTCCGACTCGAACTGAAGTTCCTACCATAGTAGCATTTTTGGGCATGCGCACTCGCATTACCAGTCGAACGCCAAAGTTGCTACAATAGTAGATTGTCATGGAAACGGAAATAAATACTGGGCACTTCCTTGCCTTTTCCGTGCATGTCGTCTTTAAAAACGATAGTTTTATAGATAAATGATAAAATGTGCCCTAAAATAATGGAAATGAAACAACTCAGTAAATCAAATACTTGTTATACACCCACAAAACGCGAGAGTCTTCAGCGGCCGCCATTTTGCAACTAGAGTAACGGCGGTCCAGACCTCGGTTGATCTTTAGCAAGTTCATGACGTCATTTTAGTAGCTACCATCGCACTAGTTAATATAGTCACAGTATCCGTACGCACTGTACCATCTCTTCCGGTTTTCATAGCGTTGAATCGAGAGTACAAAATTCGCTTATAACCAGTAGTCGGAAATCATTATGTTTTGAGATTTAATCCGGAATCTGCTGCGTCATTTATAGTTACTCAGCTTCGAAAATGTAAAGAAGTAAGTTTAATATAATTTGCTCTTCGGTCTTTTACTTAATTACCCTGTACAATGAAAAACTCATGGCCGTCACAGAAATTTTATTCCGAACACCATAATTTAACACGAGTTTGTGTCGTGCAAAACCTAGCAATCATCCTATTATCAGAACTAACAAACTGTAGATTGATAACGCCTTCCGTTTGTTTTAAAGATTTTTATAAAACATGTAAGAAAAGGCTCAAAATGGTTTTAGGATTATGCCAAGGGCAACTTGAATACTGTACCATTTACTATCCACCCACACACGACATTGTACATGGCAATGAAGTAAAAGACCGAAGAGCAAATTATATTAAACTTACCTCTTTACATTTCCAAAGCTGAATAAGCATAAATGACGCAGCAGATTCCGGATAAAATCTCAAAACACAATGATTTCCGACTACTGGTTATAAGCGAATGTTTGTACTCTCGATTCGACGCTATGAAAACCGGAAGAGATGGTACAGTGCGTTCGGATACTGTGATAGTAGCTACTACAGTTCGAGTCGAAGTGGGCCGTGGAGTAGCGCATATTGTTTGGAAGTTACGCTCCCATGATTTTTAGCAGAGTTACAGTCTTTTGAAAAAAAAAAATCGACTATGGCAGTGTGCATGGCAATTATTGTGCCTTCCATAACTAGGTTACTCTTTGGAATATCATGATGAAACTTTATAGCAATGTATATGAGGTTAAGACATGTCTCATACAAGTATGGTTACTCCCCTTTACTTAGTTTTTGAGTTACCTCCCTTTGATAATTTTGTTAGACTATATTTGTACCCCTCATAACCAGGTAATCCTATGGACTATTGTGATGAAACTTGATAGAAATGTATATTAGGTTGACACCGTATGTCACATATAAGAATGCTTGTCTCTCCTTACTTAGTTTTGGAGTAACCTCCCTTTGAATAATTTCTGTTCTTCAGCAAGCCATATGTAAGCAACCGTATGGAATATCTTGATGAAAATTTATAGCAATGTGTATTAGGTTGAGGTGATGTCTTATATAAGAATAATTGCTCCCCCTTTCTTTTTTTGGAGTTACGCCCCTTTGATCAATTTCTACTGCTGTTCTTGTGCAAGACTAGGTAACCTTATGAAATATCTTGACGAAACTTTATAGCAATGTGTATTAGGTTGAAACAATATGTCTAATAAAAGAAAAATAGCCTCCCCTTCCTTATTTTTAAAGTTACATCCCTTTGATTACTTTTTTCAGGCTATTCTTGTGAGAACCCTGACATTTGGAATATCTTGAACTTGATAGCAATGTAGACAAGGATGAAACTGCTTGTCATAAAAGGATGGTTGCTCCCCATTACTTACTTTTAGAGTTATGTCCCATTTATTATTTCTTAGACTATATCTGTGGGCGCCATTTTGGATATTTTGATGACACTCTGTAGCAATTTGCATTAGCTTGATACAACGTGTTGAGTATGGGAATGGTTGCTTTCCCTTACTTAATGTTGGAGTCAGTATTTAGACTGTTTTAAAGACACACCCACTAACACTAGTAGGACTTTCAGAGCAACTGTGAACTACAGAATTCCTTATTAAGGCCACCCGAGACTGTTTTTAATTGCTTACAATAAGCAGTATGTAGTGTTTTTAATTGCTTACAGTAAGCAGTAAGTAGTGTTTTTAATTGCTTACAATAAGCAGTATGTAGTGTTTTTAATTGCTTACAATAAGCAGTATGTAGTGTTTTTAATTGCTTACAGTAAGCAGTAAGTAGTGTTTTTAATTGCTTACAGTAAGCAGTAAGTAGTGTTTTTAATTGCTTACAATAAGCAGTAAGTAGTGTTTTTAATTGCTTACAGTAAGCAGTAAGTAGTGTTTTTAATTGCTTACAATAAGCAGTAAGTAGTGTTTTTAATTGCTTACAATAAGCAGTATGTAGTGTTTTTAATTGCTTACAGTAAGCAGTAAGTAGTAACACCCTGTCTGATAGAATAATATCTATTACTATGGGATGAAGTAAAATATTACTATGGGATGGAGTAATATAATTGAGACTGAAATCCAATATTCAGGCCAACTGAGAACATTTTGCATCTATATTAGAGCCGCGACACGACAAAACCAACAATGTGGTTGTGCGCAAAGCGCAGACTCAGATCAGCCTGGATATCCGCCCAGTTTGATCAGACTCTTCGTTCAGTGCTCAAAAGGTAGCTAAGGGTCTAAGCTACCTCCATGCGGACAGCGAAGGCTCTGATCAGACTGGGCGGATGCCCAGGCTGATCTGAGTCTGCGCTGAGCGCACGACCACATTGTTGGTTTTGTCGCGTTGCGGCTCATTTGTAATACAAAAATAGTAACAACCACAAGGTATCCATTACACTGGGATGAAAATGGGATGAAAATAAACAAAGGCACACAGTAATGAAGATGGGATTTATTGAAATTTCCATTCATAATGCAAATAAATTAACTGACAGAGGACAGGACCAAGAATTGGTAATCTTATAATATTGTTATATCATGAGAAAAGGGACCTTAGGGCAAGTGTGAACAGAAGAGATTCAGAACAGGCTGCTCAAAGTCTCTGCTGTTCAATACAGATCCCTTATAATCTATAGATTGTTTAAGAGAATAAGGACGACTCTGGTCAGACTTGCACAAATGTACATACTGACCGGAGTTTTCACTGCTTGCACATGCCTTAAAGTGCCTTTTCTCGCCTTTAAAGTGCCTTTCCTTATAGTCTTAAAATGTACAGATACACTTCTAAGGTGGACACCCTGACATGGAAATATTTACCTCGGCTCTCATAGGGGGCTATTCTTAAACGAAAGATTTTGCTCTCTAGAGAGCAAATTCTTTCCTTTAAGAGCAGCCACCAGCCACCACTACAGAAGGAATTTGCCTTGGGGAAGAAATTTCCTGTCACCTATTTGAGTCTGGCAACTTTTAAGGTTATTTCCCTTGTAAAAATGGAAACCAAAAAAGGCAAATTGTCATGCCAGGCTGATCTACCTTGGGAGTTGAGCCACACAACTCAAGAGTTTATTTTCTTATTTCTCTACAAAAACTTAATTTGTTGTTAAGGCTTTTCTAATCAGCGCCTATTATATACCATCATACAGAGAAATGAGAACAGTCCATCCTAAGAATTTTCTGCAACTGTAACCAGAGGCCCAAATATGGGTATTTAACCATAATTTTGAGACATTTTCTTTTGATATCCATAAAAACATATGTTGTGACCACTCATTAGAGCCACCTTACCAAGCCAGTTCTAATGAGGGGTCTCAATGTATGTTTTAAACGAGAAATAAAATGTTATCCCAAAATTAACATCAAATAATTCACTTATCTGGGGCTGTTTTTTTTACTGATAATACTTATTTTCCTCATGCCATAGTTTGAGTGAAAATCTAACCATTCTTTCTACACGTAGCTCTGCATACAAATAATTGGAGAAGTCAAAATTGCTTGATATGAAAGCTGAAACACAGACCTGTGTCCTCATGCCAGCACATCAGCACAGTAAGGTTATGGTTATCCCCTAAAACTTACATCAAACTCTGGCATTCATCACTGTTGCACTCACAACCACCAAAACTCTATAAAGCAGAGCACTAGATAAGAGGGGTATTTGACAATAATTGAGGGATAATTTTCTTTATTTCTCATTGAAACCATATGTTGTGACCCCTCATCTGAACCGTCTCGATGAGACGGTTCAGATGAGGGGTCACAACATATGTTTTTATCCAGAATTAACAAAAATTATCCCTAATTATCCCCAAATACTCCCTCTTATCTAGGGCTCTGCTAAAGTTTTGGGTGTTCTGAGTGCAACAGAGTTAAACTGTTGATATCATCTTGATCAGAATGTGCAAATATGCAGGTCCTTGTTAATTACCTGATTTACCCCTCAATCTTCCAAAATAGTCCAATTCCGACTGTGAACTTGGATGAGCCCCCCCCCCCTTGTTTTTTTAAAAGAGGGGTGTAACAGAATGGCAATGTGAGCTGGCTCAGAGTGAGCCTACTCATCTTGATCCACTTTGTTAAGGTGTATGGATACACTTGAATGTTATTTTTCTGCCACTTTTAGGAAAGGAACAATTTTTGTCACTTCCTGTATGTGTCCCTGGGCAATGAAGGCCTTCCAAAAAGAGGTCTACTTTTCAATTGAAGAATCTGTGCTTAGAGGCGCAAATTCTTTTCTTTAAGAGTTGACCTCCATTGAGAAGGGAGGCAAAAATAAACATGGAATAGTTACTGCCTTCTGAAAGTGTATCCATTCACCTTAAAGTTTTCTTTTAGGTTTGTTTGTTGAGATGAAGAAGTTTTCATACAAAACCTTTGCAAGAACTGTTACCAAACGCATAACCGAACAATGCTTAGGACCAAATGGAGTTAGTGAAGTCTTCTATGAGTTTTAGTAGCTTTTCTGTCTTTGAATTTTAGCAGCAAATACCAAAAGCAAGAAAATTCACTAAAACATCAGAACAGACTCACACTACAAATGGTGACTAAATATCATATTAAGTGATGCATGTTAAATCTATTAGTCTGTCAGAACACAGCCGAGTTTAAACTGAATTTAATAAATTACGTATTAGAAGCACATCATCTAGCAAGCACCAACTCTTATCTGCTTAATGTATACAGAGAACGTCAAATCGGCAAGAAAATGCTACAAATGTATTATTGCACACGAAAAACCCCTTCTGGCTTATCTGCACATACATTTTTGGCATTATCTTCCATTGACTCAAAGTGGGAAACCCCTTCATGTTATATACATCTTCAGGTAAACATAATATTTTGGAGGTGATTACCGTCCAGTTTTTTTTCTTACATCTCCATGCAAACAAAACATATGTTGTGGATTTTATTAGAATGGCCTCACTGAGGCAATTTGACTGAAAATCCATGATATGTTTCAAGAAATTTCAAAAACGCAAAACATAATCATCCCCAAAATTCTACTTTATCTGCAGCTCCAATAAACATCTGCAGGTGTCCCAATTAACAATTGCTGTTCAGCTCAATTAACATCTAAAATCAATAAACTCACTATCTACAGCTCATTCAAAGACTACTTTGTCATTTCTGAAGAAATATTTTTACAAGCCATGTCCCTAATTACAATAAACTATATACATGCTGCTTCCAATTATAGATATACAGAATATTGTCCTTTTGAGATAATGTCATTGATATGAGTTTAAGGGGGAGATAACTGCTTCACATGTCTGTTGAGAAAAAGTGTACAAAAATGTACCAGTTAAGGAGGGGTTTTGAAGATAATTCTGGGACAATTTTTCTATTTCTCTCTTAAAGCAGATGCTACGACCTCTTATTAACACCATCTTATCCAGGTTCTTCTAATAAGAGGTCCCTTTTTTTTGTCAAATGAATAGGAATTAACCCATAATTATTTTCAAAACATCTGAATGAGAACAGATAGAGTACTATAAGTCTGTATACAATACACCTACGTGAAGTGTGTACACAAATTGACCAGTAGAACAATATTTTTTAGGAGATTTCAGGAACTACAATGTTGCTTAGCAAGTGAAAATTAACTCGGGTACACTGGTACTGCTGCTTACAAGATGTTCATTAAACAGACCTGCCCAGTAGTCAACCATGTGAAGCAAGACAATCCCACCCATTATTTGAAATGTACTATGCTGTATTTTATTATAAAAAAGAAAATAAAGAGAAGTTTCCTGTCCCACTAAAAATGAAATAAGATGAAAACTTTCACGACTGTTTCACTCATGCACACATATCTAGTTGCAGAAACAAAATTATGACCCTTCTACACGTATAATATGCAAAATAAGCAGTTTCCTTCAATGACACAGGAAAATATGACTGATTACCTCCCTTGAGCACTAGTTTACACGTCAGTTGCTTTCTGGGCCAAAAAAGTTGTTCAAAACTAACGTCATTGTAAGTTAATGAAATGCTATATTTTTTATACCCAATGTATCAAGAAATACTGAAATTTTTAGCTGAAAAAGTGAGGAGCTTTGGCAGTGCAAAAGTGTCTCACATTTTTGCAGCAAAAACTATCATCACACTTTGTTCTTGTGTATTAGAGGACTTAAAATCTTGACGGATCACTTTGAAAAGCTAATGGTACTTTGAACAACTGGTCTCAGGTTGCTTCTGGGTGTTTATTGATTACCCATGAAGCAGCTAGTTACCCATGATGCAAAATAGTACCACACTTCTTCTGTGGTATCATATTCTTTTACGGGAAAAAACAAATTCAGCTACACAGCTTTATGTAACCAGGCTAAGGTACCAAATGGCCAGGATACTTCTTGTGTTAATAAAACAGTCACATTTTCCTGTAATCCCAGCAAATAATAATAATTATAATAATAATAAAAAAAAAATATAAAAAAACACTATGTCCTTTTGTACTGTAATAAATGCATTCCCTCTTTACACTTAAAATGAAAATAATTGAATTTGCAAACAGGTGTAGATGCAGGTAAGGTGGCTAATAATGAGCAACTTCATCTAGATCTACACTGTTTGAACTATAATCTTTGAATACTCATGATATAGCTTGGACAAAACTTTGAAATTTGAGACCTAAATTTTTTCACTTTTCTGCTGCTAAAACTAAACAGGGAAACTTCTGAGAAAGAAGACTGTACCTGTACCTACGTTCGTTCAGATGGCTGTCCTATTTATAGCTGCAAGTAACCTGTAACCTGTATTGAACAAAATGGCAAATGCTCATGTGCAGAATGACTTCATAAACAAATATTGAAAAAAAAAGTTAAATAAAATCTCTTGAGAACTTCCAAGGAAACTGAGCTAGTATCAATGCCAGAATAAAAGATCTCGGTCACAAAAATTTCTCAGTTTTTGCCACGAAAATACATGTATGAATGATCACATGCCATTTATACCATTTGGGTAAACTTACACATATGAAAATACTTTTGTTTGGATCTTATAACACCTGATAATATTCCAACCTTTCAACATGGCAGTGTATATGTATAACAATATCGAATTGTGTTTAATGAGTTTACCTCCACTTATTCCATATCTAACCCTTAAAGCACCAAAAAAGTAAACAAACTTTATGTCTGCAAAATTTCAAAAGAGGTTTGGTCAAAGCTATAATCTATTGCAATCATAAACCTGACGGCAAACAGTGTAGATCCAGATGAGGCAGCTCATTATGAGCTGCCTCTTCTGGATTTAAACTGTTTGCAAATTCAACTCTTTTCATTTTTGGTACTATAAGTGTTGATGCTTAGAGATAGTTTTTCATGTGTTCCTCTTTAATATTCAGAACTGTAGAATTTTCAAAATATTCTATCTTAATGCCACTGGTGTTTTGAGAGCTATAAAGAATTCAGCAAAGACTTCAGAATATGTTTTCAAGGTGCAGAAATAAGGGAATATAAATGCCTTTCATCTGTGAATTTTCAAATTTTTTCTTCTAACACTGTAGAAACGAAGCTGACTGAGATCTATGGAAGTGTTAGTTTCCATGCACAGAGCTCTAGATAAGACGGCGTATTTGATGATAATTAAGGATAATTTTTCTTATTTCTCATCGAAACCATATGTTGTGACCCCTCATCTGAACCGTCTCGTCGAGACGGTTCAGATGAGGGGTCACAACATATGTTTTTATGAAGAATTAACAAAAATTATCCCTAATTATCACCAAATACGCCCTATTATCTAGAGCTCTGATGCAAAATGAAAATCTGTTTGTCTCTATTAACTTATGGCTTTCACTCATCCAAACATTTATAAACATTTGTCCAATGTACAATTTCAAATCACAAACCTAACATAATAGAAATAAAGCATGGTTTGAGTGCAAGTTACCAAGATAACTTTCACCTTGGAAAAAAATATACTTGATTTGGCATTAAGACAGGGGTTGTTTCACCACTTCAAAATAACCTAAATATACAAGTCTGGTTATAAATTCTGCAATAAGAGATTGTTAGCCTTTTCAAAACAACCCTAAAAACATAATACCCTGCCACTAATTTGAGGAAGTGTATAAGAATCTTAGATACGATCTTAGATTTGTCTTGCAAACTTTCCTTCCAAAGCATCCCTAAACATCTAGATCTGTCTTGTAAGACAGATTTAGATATTTTTGGCTGTTTTGGAAGGCACAACAACTGGCCTGGAGGTTATAAAACTCGAGTACATTCTCAAACTCAAAATAAAGCACACTGATTGGCTGCTTTCGAGCACATGCTCGGAAGCAGCCAATCAGTGTGCTTTATTTTGAGTTTGAGTTTATACTCAAGTTTTATAACCTCGAACCCAGCCACGGTAATGTGTATATCTACAGTTTACAGAAATCATCAGTTTGTATCTTAAACATATTTATTTGATATTTTTGCTTTCTCCTCAAGTTCAACCCTAATATACTGAGCAAAAGTGAAAACGCTACATTATTGATGACAGTTTGAAACTAACACAATGCTACTTTGAATGCCTGGATACATATGTTTGGTCTTGCGAGACAGTAAGCAAAAGTATGTTTTTAAAATAATGCGTCTGATACTCTTCGTAACAGAGTTACTCTCCCTTATTCGATTTTAGCCTAGTTTGTCATACATCAATTATGCGCATGCGCAAATGCACATTTCATTGTTGCTCTAAAGCGTTGCGTCCAGAGTGGCAGAAAAAGCAAAAAATTACTCATCATTGTTACCCAGAAAACTAGGAAATAAAAGCTTTATTTTTCAACATTACAAATTATCTCCCTTTGCATTAAAAATATAGTGATTTTCAATTTTCGATTATGCCTTTGTCTATCACTTTTTTGAGCATCTTATTTCGCGTTATTGTAGTACAGTACATCATGCATTTCACCAATCGTTAGTTTCAAAGACAAATGAGACAATATTTGAGTGAACCTCAAGTTAATTTCTTATGGGAATTTCCATTTATCAAGGTTTCTTGTTGTGTTTTCGAAGAAATAGTGCTATTTCAACACTGGTTTTCAAAGACATGTAGGCGCATATTGATGTGTGCTTTCGTTTTTGACATTTTTGGAACACTGATTATGTGTCTAAGCCAAAATAAGGATAACTGTACGGTGTACTCCGTGTTTTTAATCAAGTGTAAAACGACAGATCCACTTCCTTTATTTGCACCGAAAAAAACTGGACCCCTGTCCACTTTGAAATGTGTTTGCTTTATCTGAAATGGCTTTTATAGTTTTACTCTAGTATCTTGGCCTTACACATGCATGTAGCTTTAAAATGCATTCTTATTCATTATTTTTTCTGGCTCTATGAAAACAGAAAATTAGATGAAAAATCACGTGTAGCGTTTTCACTTTTGTTCAGTATAGATTATTATGCATAGTAGCCCTTACCCTGTTATTTCAAGTTTGACCATATACAGCTATGCTCTTTTCCACAGCTACAGATAAAGTGGGATTTGGGGGATAATTCTGAGATAATTTTTCTTATTTTATCAAAAACCTATGTTGTGACCCCTCATTAGAACTGTCTTGGTGAGACGATTCTAGCGAAGGGTAGCAACGTATGTTTCATAGAGAAATATGAAAAATTATCCCTGAACTGTCCCTGTTACCCTGTCTTATCTGAAACCTTGCTTTCTTAATCAGAAAAGTCCTCAAAACCATGTTAAAGTCCTATTACGAGAAACTTATGATATAAAGACAACTAGTTTGACATTCAAATTATTAACATTGTCATAATGCACACATTTATATAACAAACAAGGCAGAAAATTTGTACATCATTATTTAACAACAAATATCCAAACCAGCAAAACAATAAAAAAGAAGCTGTCATTTTATATTGACAGAGTAACAGAGCTCTAGATAAGAGGGAGTATTTGATGATAATTAAGGATAATTTTTCTTATTTCTCATCGAAACCATATGTTGTGACCCCTCATCTGAACTGTCTCGTCCAGACTGTTCAAATGAGGGGTCACAACATATGTTTTTATGCAGAATTAACAAAAATTATCCCTAAATATCACCAAATACCCCTCTTCTCTAGAGCTCTGGAGTAAGTCATAGAAGAATTTGCTGATGACATGAAAAAGTTCCTATTATAATGCAACAGAGCTGTAACATTTGAAAGTGCATTAGCTTTGGGGTGTGTCTGTTCAGTAGTTTTAGATACTTCAGAAACTTCAGGTATTGTGCAGAAATGCATTACAGAGCAAGTTGTGTAGACCCAGATAAGATTTTTTTAGCCTCCACTATTATTCCTGGATGTCATGTATGTAAAACAAGACCACGGATGAGGTTTCTAAAGATTTTAGAAGCGCAGCTTGACTAAATTTTGTATGTCCTTCATCTCCCAAGACAGGGTTGTCACTCATTATTTCAAAATTACCAGACTTTTCTGTGACTTTCCTGGCCTTTTTCCAATTTTTCAAACCCTTTCATGGATCCAAAAGTTGGTTATACTCTTTACTTTAGCAGTTGTAAAGATATTATTTCAAAATTGTGTGTTACTTTTAATGGGAAGAATTTGATCCCTCTGTGGAGCCGAGCCTGGCCTCCATGTTATAAAACTTTTTTGGTGCTCAACTCAGCTGAGCATGAAATTTTCTCGGCTGATATATAGCAAATTACTGATAAGTTCAGTTGTTTACTTGCTCAGTTTGGCTGAGTATGAAATTTTCTCTGCTGAGAAAGGGACCTGGCCCCGAGGTTATAAAATTTTTTATGCTCAACTCAGCTGAACATGAAATTTTCTATGCTGATAAATATGAAAATGCCAACTAATGTTGGCATTTTCATATTCATAAGCAGAGAAAATTTCATACTCAGATAATCTGAGCAAGAAAACAACCGTACTTATCAGTAATTTGCTATTTATTAGCAGGTAAATTTCATGCTCAACTCAGCTGAGCATGAAAAAAGTTTTATAACCTCGAGGCCTGAGCCTTAGCTGATTGCATCTACCAGAAGCATACTTTTTGCCTCTCTGACAGCTAATGCAGAGCTGCCCAACACCTGAACTGGATTTTTTTGTTCACCAAAGACTGACCATTTTTGAAATCAAACTGTGAAGTATTTTGTTGTGTGAGTATGCAATATGGAGAGTGGTCATGTACAGAGGCAGCAACCACTCCAGATATACATATAGGTGAACATTTATACTTTGGCCAGTAAAATCATTACTGGCAAGTGGTTGTAAAACATTAGACTGCTGAAGAATACTATAAGCTTGAAAATCATAATTTTACAAATCCACACATGAATTATTTTAAATGACAATCATGGGGTATTTTGTCTTATCTCTCCATAAAAACATGCCTCTGTGATATTACTGCCTAACTTTTCCTAAATGATGTTATTGCCCCTTTTAAGAATACCCCCAATGAGGCCTTCTTAAGAGGTCTACAACCTTTTGTTTTTATGGTTGTGTTCTTGTTTTACGTCCACAGTAAACAGCTATGGTCATGTTGGAACAGTCACGTAACCTAACCACACTATTTCTGGGCAGGCTTAGACCTCCTAAGCAGTTAGCCAGTACTAAGCGCACATACTTTCGCCAGTAACTGACATCTGTTGTATGTGCACTTAGTACTGGTTAACCGCTTAGGAGGTCTAAACCTGCCCAGGAATAGTGTGGTTAGTTTAACTGATCGTCCTGACATGACCATGTTTTATGGACAAATGACACAAACTATCTTGACACTGCCATGAAAAACTCTCCAATATCCTAAGTTCTGAAACAGGCCAATTTATAACAGGTGTTTTTGCTGGTTTAAAATTAATTACCCGCCAATAAATGCAGATTAGGCATTTGAGCTGACATTTCAACAAACTTCCAAATTATAACCTAAATCTATGTTGAGCTTAAAACAAAAATATGTATACCATGACTGTTCCGCTGCTAATAATTAAGTCAGGCCTAGAACTATTATACTCCCGTGAAAAACACAAAACACACAAAAATGATATATATACACAAAACATACATTCGATTTAACATGTGCTCCAAGAAAAATCACAGAATAAACAAAATGCCAGGTTGACATTTAACAAGACAAAACTCTAGGAAACACATAATTGGTATTTAATTGGATAATGCATAATCAAATGTGTCATGACACCAGAAAAGATGCTTTAAGTCATGTATGGACAGGCTAGTTAAGGTTATGCGTTTTCCCTCTTTTTTTTTTTTAAAGGAATGCTGCTTTAGTGATTTCCTGTGTTTGCTTTGAGAAGGTGGACACAGCTCTTCCAAAATGGGGTCCACTTTAAAGGAAAGAATTTGCTCTGAGGGGAGCAAATTCTTTCCTTTAAGAGTTGACCCCCACTGAAGTTAAAATGGATGGCTGACTTGCCGTTTTACGTCCTTTTTAAAAGTATTTCTGTCATATCAGGACAATGGGTGAGAGACTATGGAAGGCTGTGTGCAAGGAACCCTGTGTACCATTCAAAAGATTCCCACCCACAGCAGGGCTTGAACCCGGGATTGCTAGATCAGCTAGGCCAGTACTTAACCTACTGAGCTACCGGGGCTCCCGGGAAGGTAAGCAAAAATGAAAATGGCAGAGTTGCTTTCCCTGCAAGTGCACTTATTCACATTAATGTGTGCAAAATAGACCTGAAGAATGCCAGGGATACTAGAAAGCTGATATAATAATTATCATGATCCTACTCATTAGTTCATATGCTACTGATATTTAGGTTCAGGATATTTAGTTTCTATTCCACAGACCTTTCTCAGTATTTAACATTATAAAGCAGGGTTCTAAATTAAAGCACGTTTTTTTTCTGTTTGTCTGTCCAGTTGTGCTTGTTCAGCCAAGCAACAGTCTGTGTGTATGAGCCCATAGCAGGCACATTGCCTCAGAGTGTATGTGTTTGGCCTGCTTTGCAGGTCCGATAAGACAAGCCTCACTGCTGATGTTCAGTGACATTGCGGTTACCAACTGCAACCCTGATACCACTTTTCTCAGCACGACCTTGAACTATCCTCAATACCCACCCCCCACCCCCCTTATCTGGCGCTCTGAATTATCCCTAAATTATCCCTGTTACCCCTCTTATTTGGAGCACTGTGATCAGTCTTATATTTTTAAAGTCCCACAGACTCCTGTAGCCAGTCAGAAAGAGTGGATCAGCCTGCACAGAAACAGACACTCCACTTGAATCTTCTCTTGTATGTACATGCCTCGAAGCACCTTTTCAAATGACACAGCAAAAAGTACCATATTAAAGAAAAGAAAAGCAAAAAAATCATGTAAAAAGCACTTAAATTGATGCTTTGCCATTTTCCTAGCTTTTCTGGCCAACATGATAGGCTGGAAACAGTAAAAGCAAATTAAGGCTATGCCTCTATTCACTTCTAATACTATCCCTAACTGATATTTAATTTAGTGGAATGCCATTCAAAACTTTTACAGCTAAAGGGGTTAGGATATCTGTCTAATAGTTAATTCTCTGCATATACATAGTTTTCACCAATCAAAACCAATTTTACATTTCAACCATCCAATCATAAATTACTATACATTTGCAATTCTCCATCATTCTAATAATATCAGCCATTCAAAAACAAGCAAATGTAATGACTCTAATGCTATATTATGAAAGCCTTGCAGCTACGAGTAAAACTTCAGCGCTGGTAACCAAATTGAGAAAATACAGAAATGACCCGCGACACAACAAAACCAACAATTTGGTTGTGCCCCCAGCCCATATTCAGATCAGACTCTTTGTTAAGTACCCAATGGGTAGCTAAGGGTCTAAGCTACCTCCATGCAGACAGCGAAGACACTGATCAGACTGGGCAGATGTCCAGGCTGATCTGAGTCTGCGCTGGCACACAACCACATTGTTGGTTTTGTCGTCTCGTGGCTCAAATGATTGATTAGCATCTATGGGATCACAACTTTTAGTTTATATGTACAAAGTATTAAAAAATAAATATCTCTGCTTTGATTTGAAACATATACTTGTCTACACTTCAGTGCACAACAGTGGCTTAAAGTATTATTTTTCCCAAATGTTTTTTGTTCTTACTATATTTTGACATGATCTGTTAATAACATGCTGTCAGAGAGTATCTCCCCCTACCAGGACAATAATCAATTCTTCAAACTTAGTAAATTATCAATCATCATGCTTTATCTGATCAATTCACTTGATCCAATTTTTCTTACATGTAATTTCAGTTTTCAAATTTTATTATGAACCACTTCACCTGGATTTACACTTCACACTGCTTACCCGATAGTCTTTTAGTTCTTAACATGACAGAGCTTAGACAAAACTTTGTTTGAAATTAAAGTTTATTTTGCAGATGTAAAATTGGTCTGCTTTTTTGGAGTGATTTTTCTTTCAGTGTGGCTCATATTGAAAACTTGTTTTTATTGTTATTTATTATTGCATTTCATGACAACTGAAGAAAAATCAGTGTGTCAGACAAGAATGATTTAATGAGCCCATACATGAGAAAACCAACAGAGTGGTTGTGCGCCCAGGGAAGACTCAGATCAGCCTGGGCATCCACCAAATCTGATCAGACTTTTCGCTAAGCACTTAGAGGGTAGCTAAAGGTCTCAGCTACCTTCAAGCGGACAGCGAAGACTCTGATCAGATTGGGCGATTGCCCAGGCTGATGTGAGTCTGCACTGGGCGCACAACCACTTTGTTGGTTTTGTCATGTCGCAGCTCAAATGGCATAATTTATGGGTTATTTTTCAAAATTTCTGCATAGAAAAATCGTTGTAGCCCCGTCATGAGACTGTTGTGAACATAAGCCCTGTCGTGAGACTGTTATGAACATATCTTTTTGTTGATAAATAAGCAAACTGATCCAAGAATTATCCTCCACAGATTATCTTTTTTTATATTTTTTTTATAAAGATCTGACATACATCCCACTGTTGTATTCTGAAGTATAAACAGCAATTGGGCATGTCACTGAGTGTATGTCGTAACTCTTCATGCCTACAATTCTAATATCATTATGACAACTCCAACACCGATTACATTCCTATTATAAACTTCCCTACACCTAGAAAACTATTCAATAAGTTGGATTGAGGCTGGTCTGAGAGCTGCAAATTGTAACATTACACATTTTGAATCTTACAGCTGATAAGACTATCAAATAGCAGCGTTATGATACACACAGACCATTGATGCAGTGTGAAAGTGCCTTCAACCATTGATAGAGCTGACAATTTTGTTCCTTAACAATTCTGTTTCCCTTTGATTTCAATTTATTGATTTCCGGTTTTTCCAATAGAAGCATTTTTTTTCTGAAATAGCAAGGTTTTCTTCTTTGTAGAACTTTAAAAATTTTGGACAGAGAATTGCTCTGATTTCCTATTGACGACCATGACTAATGGAAGAGGACTCATCATGCTGAAAATATTCAACTCCACTGACGCTTGTGATCTTATGAGGTGATGATAGTATCCAGATGCATCGTGATGTCAGACCCTCATCAGCGGCAGTATTGTGATAGTGTTGGCTATAACAGTGACATTATAGTGATATTGTCAGAGCTCCGAATAAGATGGGGTAACAGGGATAATAAAAGGATTTTCCATAACTGCCCATAAAACTTATGTTGTGACCCCTCATTAGAACTGTCTCACCAAATGAGGTACCACAACATATGTTTTCATTAAGAAATAAAAAAAATTATTTCTACATTATCCCGGTTTCCCCTTCATCTGGAACTCTTAATTGTACTTCAATCTCCGAATCATCAGTGAGTTAAAGACATACAATCAGATGACATGCCCTTGGTATGGCTATATTCACATGATCTAACAATAATAATTCTCATAACCCATGATGAACAGTAGCTCCGCAATATCTGAATCAATGCTCTTTGTAAAGAGTGCTTTTGATGATGAATCTGAGATTTTTTTTTTCTCTTCTTTACAGTTCCTTCTTCATTTCCATATTTATTCAGAAACAAGACAGGTTTTTCACTCCCAAAATTACCCAAATTACGTAAATCAGTCTCGTGCAGTGCTGCTACTATTAGATGTGTTTTCTCTTCCAAAATAATCACGAAACTCTAGCTTCATCTTAAAAGACGGCTCAAGATTTTTGGGGCTGTTTTAGAAGGGAAAACCCTGTCTTATAGCTGAATTAATGCAGTTACTATCCTGATACTGCTCAACACAACCATATCACCAATGTCTTAATGTCTTATGACCAAGACTGTTGTTTGAGGAGTAAAAGCACTCCAGATAAGGTGGGGTATGGGACAGTTTTTCTTCTTTCACAATAAAGGAATACAGTCAAACCTGCTTATGTAGTCACCTCTATTACGGGATCACCTGCCTTTCACAGCCACCTTTTCCAGGTCTCTTGAACCAAAATACAGTGGAAATGAACCTGTATTAAGGGGTCACTTGTCTTAAGCAGCCAAATTTTTGGCTTCCCTTAAGACAGGTTTGACTGTATCTTGTGACCCCTTATTGGAACCATCTCAATGAGATGGTTCTAATACAGGGTCACAAGATGTTTTTATCGCCAAATATGGAAAATTATTCCTTCATCATACATGTACCTGTTACCCCTACCGTTTACCCCTTCTTATCTGGTTCTTAACCTTGATTCACAAAGCTCACACATTTTTACAATGGAACAGAATTTCTCAGAATTACCATCAGAACCCCTCCTTATTAGAACCTTTGTTTTTCAATCAATCTATTCCACATTGCATTGTAATATCAAAGACTGACTTTAAACCAACAACGGCAAATACATATGTAGGCAAGCCGATGGAGACCACCAAATCAGGCTGTCATTGCCACATTCGTTCAATACTGGTAGGACCAGAGCTCTAGATAAGAGGGGTATTTGATGATAATTGAGGGATAATTTTCTTTATTTCTCATTGAAACCATATGTTGTGACCCCTCATCTGAACCGTCTCGTCGAGACGGTTCAGATGAGGGGTCATAACATATGTTTTTATGCAGAATTAACAAAAATTATCCCTAATTATCACCAAATACTCCCTCTTATCTAAGACTCTGTAGGACATTGACAAACTTAGCATTCAGCATTGTCAACTCTCAACACCAGCCTTTAATACCTTTTCCAATAAGGATAGAAGACGTACTTTGTTTCCTACTTTTACACTTTAACTTTGCAGTAAAAATATACGAAATACTACCTTTGAAGTATACAAATATGTATGGAAACTGATTGAGATATCACCTACATGAGACTTCACTGAGTTGATATCTAATAACTTAGAGATGTGTGCACGATATCTACTAACTTAATAAGTATCATGCAGATATGGGAACTACACATATTTACCATATTTATTTGGTCATGTGACAGTGATTTATCCATCCAGAATTGATGCAATACATGTATATAAATCATTCTTGTATAATTCAGCTATAAAATGGGTTTTCTCTTCCAAAACGATCCCAAAGATCCAGATCCATCTTACAAGATGGATCTAGATCTTTGAGATCATTTTGAAGTGAAAAACCTTGCCTTATAACCAAAGAAAACCCTTGCCATATAACCAAATAAATAGGACATCACTGAATTTCATGCTAGAAAGCACACTGAATTTTATCATTAGAGAAAGCAGTCCTTTCCAAAGCTGAAAGTAAGAAAATAATTTTCATCAACTTTCCAAAGGGCAATTCATGGTTTCTGCATAAAGTAACGCTGATGAAAAGTTATGGCAACGCTGGTAGACATGTAAGGTAACGCTGGTGTACATTTTTTCTGCTTTCTGTGCATTATGGTATAAGCAGCTATTTTATACAATGAAAGACTTGAAACATGCTGCAATGATACATATAACAAAGGCTTCTGTATTGCCGTACTAAATACAGGCTTCAACATAGCCACAATACTGACTTGATACGGCCTTCGTATCAGACTTGATACGGCCTTTGTATCATACCAACTTGATACGGCCTTCGTATCATACCCTAGAGGTAGACATATAACAAACCCAGCAGGCATATGTCAAAACAACATCAAATCAACATCCATGTAAAGTCATAATTTTGCATAACAATTCAATGTCAAGGCAATGCCATGACATTGCAATGCAATGTCATGGCATTGCATTGACATTGAGTTGTAATGACATTGCATGCAATGTCATGAAAGTTGCATTGATGTTGATTTGATGTTATTTGAGTGCTGTTTGCTTGCTGGGAAGAACCCAAATACATTGACTATAGACAGAAGGCAACTCCAAGAAATGCACATTATCAAAGTAAGATAACTATGGGGGAAGAATTTAGTGTGCACATGTACACACATTGTACATGCACATATATAACACTGCTATTACTTTACAATTACAATTAACAAGAAAATCTTTTTGTCTTTTTTTAACACAGTAAGACTGGAATAAGCAGGTATGTCTTCAATATCAAACTGTTCTGTTCAGTATTGTAGTTTTATTTCTCACACCAACCTGTGTTGGCCGTGTCTTTTAAAACCTATTACCATGGCAACAAAATGATACAACACCATCACAACTTTCACGCTGGAAGGCAGTACGGTGATTTCCAAATATCGAATCCTTGTCAACACCAAACCCTTCTCTCAAACCATCATTCCGAACATTTCATATTTATTATATTTTTCTTTCTGAAGAAGAAAATTCCTATCTTGAAGTGCACCATTATAATGAACAAAACTTATCTATTTTTTCTTTTCTTCATTCGATTCAGAAAATTCAGTCTTACAATGCAATTTTCAATTGCTGCCAATTTATATTAGACAATCTAAACCTCCAATTAACTTCTTGCACTTCACTTTCCGGCAGATGGTCTTGGGCCATCTCGTTCACGGAAATCCCTCCTACCTGGTCTATCAAATTTTTCTCCTGGCCGTTCTCGGTTTTCACGATTTTCTTTCAGTCTTCGGCCATTATTAAATCTCTGCTCTTTTGGTTCACCCTCACGATATTTACGAAAGTCCTCCCGGTCGTTACTATCACGATCTTTTCTCAAGGAGTCTTTGGCAGGTGTTTTACTAGCAGCTGGTGTGTTTTTCTGTGACTGTGATGACTGACCCTGTTCCTTTAGCGACTGGTTAGGTTTATTTGACTGTTGCAATGGAGTATCAGACTCGCTGTCGGATTTGTCGATGCCGTCGGCTTTCTCAGCAACCTCTTCTCTGCGTTTTTGCACCATTTGAGCATATGACAGTTTTGCTGATGACGAAGACTTGTCATCCTGAAAAAGGCAAAGCTCTAGTTAACCTGTTTATACCTAGTGGAATAGTCCTTAGAAACTGGATGAGTCTATATGTCAATTAAGGGGTGTCTGGATCAGTATATTTGTATCATTTTTATATTTGAGAAGAAATATATATTTGTTTTATGCATACAGTGTAGACCCCGATCAGATGACACGTTCTGCAGCATCTGATCTGGGTATGCACTGGTTTCCAATGTCTCTTTTATGAAACACTGGGCACAAATGAGTTAAGACGGTGTATTGGTGATAATGATGTCAGTGCTCCAGATAAGAAGGGGTAACAGGGATAATTTAGGGATAATTTTCCATATTTTCCATAAAAACATATGTTGTGACCCATCATTAGAACCGTCTCGCCGAGACTGTTCTAATGAGGGGTCACAACATACGTTTTCCTTCAGAAATAAGAAAAATTATCTTTGAATTATCCCTGTTACCCCTTCTTATCTGTAGCACTGATGATGTGATATATATCATTCTGTACTCCAATGCTCTGATTGTCTAATTTATCTACAGTAGTTATTGAAGACAATTCCTATTCTAAACAGTGTTTTTGCTTTCAAAAGTATAGTACATTCTATACTTTGCTGCTTTGACATGATATTTTAATCCCTAGACAGTAATATTATCTCCAACGATTTTTTCTAAAATATCTTTATATCTTTTAGAGGGCAAATAAAAACAATTATTAATAAAGTCTTAATAGCTATCTTACAAGACTTGACATTTAAAATGGCATCATCTTACACAAAACTCTACTATCATAAAGATTCTTTGCGTTGAAAAAGACAGATCTGAGCAAACAGGTGTGGCTCAGTTCCGACTGTTCCAAAAGGAGCTGTCTGATCATGGTCTTCACTATCTGCCATTTCAGTGGCATCAAACAGATGCTTTACTGCATTGTGTAACCAAACTACTCTTCAATTTTTAACATTTCTTAAAAAAAAATCATGGTAGTTATTTTTTTGTGACCTAATTTTCAGGATTTTTAAACTTTATAATATTTAGCGCAACACGAGAAAACAAAGTGGTTGTGAGCCCAGCACAGACTCAGATCAGCCTAGGCATCCATCCAGTCTGATGAGTGTCCACAATGTGCTTAAAGGGTAGCTATGGGTCTAAGCTACCTCCATGTGGATAACAAAGACTCTGATCATACTGGGCAGATGCCCAGGCTGATCTGAGTCTGCGCTGTCCGCACAACCACTAGTGTTGCGGCTCATATGTTTTCTATCACTATTTACCAAACACTGTCATTTTCACTGCATCTTTTGGATGCCTTACTGCATTGTAAAACCATACTGATCCATTTTACTTTTTTGACAGAGTAATTATTTTCTGAGTCCTAAGTTTTCGAGTTCTTAGGCAGGGTTGCTACTTATCTTCCACTTCAAAATTCCCTGACTTTTCCCTGATAGTTTACCATTTTCCATACGAGCCGCGACACGAGAAAACCAACAAAGTGGTTGTGGGCCCAGCGCATACTCAGATCAGCCTGGGCATCCGCCCATTCTGATCAGAGTCTTCACTGTCTGCATGGAGATAGCTTAGACTGTAAGCTACCCTTTAAGCGCTTTGCAAAGAGTCTGGTCAGACTGGGCGGATGCCCAGGCTGATCTGAGCCTGCGCTAGGCGCACAACCACTTTGTTGGTTTTCTCGTGTCGCGGCTCATATCTTTTATGGACCCAAAAGTTGATTTATGGACCCAAAAGTTGATTTTACCCACTACTTCAATCTGCTAATTGCATCACTTGAAAACTGGGGGTTACTCTTAGAAGTAAGAATTTGCTTGCTTTGAAAGAATTTGCTCCACAATGGGAGCAAATTCCCTCAAAAGCGAGCAAATTCTTCCTTTTAAGAGTAGCCACAATGAGAAGGAAAATTAGCCTGGACTATCTGTCTAGAAAGTACACTCTTTCACCAATTATAGGATTAGTATATTTTCTGAAGAGTAGCTACTAATTTTCATATTTCCTGACAATTCTGTGATCTTTCAATTCTTCTTTAGATTTCCCTTACTAACCATCATTTTCCCTCCCCCAAAAAATATTTATTTTCCAGACGTTTTTCATGGACGGGTGGATGACTTGCAATTTTACGTCCTTTTCAACAGTATTTCTGTTATATCAGGACGATGGGTAGGCGATAATGAAAGGCTTTGTGCCAACCTTAACGTTTGTAAAGATTCTTGCCTTACTATAATGACCCGCGGGTCAAAATATATGATGCCGGGACCGCTAGATCAGAAGGCCAGCGCTTAACTCCATGAGCTACCGGGGCTTCTGTTTTTCACAGACCTTGGCTAGTTGCCAACCCTGTAATAGTACATTTTTTTATTCACTGAAAAGTCTTACCAGCTGTGATTGTGTGTTTTCAACAACAGTATTTCCTTTAGAAGGATGATTTGACTTAGATTCTGACACCGTCGAAGGAACTGGTTTTGACGTAGACCTGAAAATAATGGTATAATCTTTATTACTATTATTGTCATTGTTTGTCGGTGTTCTAGTACTCTTTTGACTTTTTGTACAGTCAGCCAGAGCTCTAGATAAGAGGGAGTATTTTATAATAATTAGGGATAGTTTTTCTTAATTGTCACTAAAATCATATGTTGTGACCCCTCATCTGAACCGTCTCGACGAGACGGTTCAGATGAGGGGTCACAACATATGTTTTTATGCAGAAATAACAAAAATTATCCCTTATTATAAACAAATACTCCCTCTTATCTAGAGCTCTAGTCAACTCTCGACATCTTAAAGTCAAAATTTAGTCCATACTACTGATGTCTTAAAGTAAATTTTCTGGTCCCAGAAAATTTACTTTGAGATATCAGTAGTCTGGGATAACAGGAGTTGAAGTGTCAATTAAAGTAGGGATGTGTTCGAACTGTGTTCTTTGAAATAAGAGATACTTTGAGATATCAGTGTTCAAAATATCGAGAGTGACGTCTTTATATTTAAACTTTACCATTTGGCATTTAGGGCAGGATGTGCTGCATAATTGTGTTTATTCCTGATCATTGCCTTTTCTTTTACCAGAGCTCTAGACGAGAGGGGTATTTGATGATAATTAAGGGATAATTTTTCTCAATTCTCATTGAAACCATATGTTGTGACCCCTCATCTGAACCGTCTCGTCGAGACGGTTCAGATGAGAGGTCACAATATATGTTTTTTATGCAAAAATAACAAATATTATCCCTAATTATAAACAAATACTCCCTCTTATCTAGAGCTCTAGTCAACTCTCGATATCTCAAAGTCAAAATTTAGTCCATACTACTGATACCTTAAAGTAAATTTTCTGGTCCCAGAAAATTTACTTTGAGATATCAGTAGTCTGGGATAACAGGAGTTGAAGTGTCAATTAAAGTAGGGATGTGTTCGAACTGTGTTCTTTGCAATAAGAGATACTTTGAGATATCAGTGTTCGAAATACCAGGAGTTGACAATGTTATTTAGAATAGTCTCGCAGCCATTTGCCAGAAAGAGTTGACCTCTTGGCTTTTGGCTTGTCTTGTTTTGCTTTGAGCGCCATCTTTATTTTTTACTTTCCGATTTGGCATTTAGGGCAGGATGTGCTGCATAATTGTGTTTATTCCTGATCATTGCCTTTCCTTTTACTTCTTATGTGTAGGAGCTCACTGGAGTTCTCACATAATAAATTTATTCATGCTTAAATTGCATACATCAAAAATAGTTGAATTTTCGAACGGCTCAAAATGGACCACTTCATCTGGGTGTTCACTGTTTGCCCTCTTAATGTAATATAGCTTGCACAAAACCTTTTCTGAAATTTTGCAGTTTTAATTTTTGTCGTCTGCTTTCTCAGGTGTAGGTTGATCGCGGCTTTCCTGAGATATAATATCTTCTACTTCGTAAATAAAAGCACCGCAGGCACTGCATGATACCCCGCCACTGCTGTGCATCCTAACTTATTTTTTGAGATATATAATAGCTAAAGAGCCACAGAACTGAGATAGACAGAGATATGATGTCATTACTGTAAATAAATATTAATATAAACCACCCAACAACGTGGAGCATTCTGACCAGTGTAGATTTAGATCAGGCTGTAAAGCATTTCTTTGAGCTGAGAGACTCTGTTTCCTATTCTATGGTGTTAAACATATCAGTGAAGTTTCATTCAGATATTCCATATAGTATAGGAACTACAAGTCAAAAAACATTTTTCAGATCTATCAAGGGGGAATACTCATTAACTGGAAAGGTAAGAGTGATGGTTCTTTGTCACAATATGTAACCTTTGATGTGAAACATACCTATGAAGTTTCGTTCAGATATTCCATATAGTAAAGGAACTACAGATAAAAAAACGTTTTTCAGATCAATCAAGGGCGGATAACTCACAAACCGGAAAGATCAGAGTGACAGTTCCTAGTCACTGTATGAAGCCTTTGATGTGAAACGTATCTGTGAAGTTTTATTCAGATATTCCATATAGAAAGGGAACTACAGGTCAAAAACCATTTTTCAGACCTATCAAGGGCAGATAACTCATGAACTGGAAAGGTAAGAGTGATGGTTCTTTGTCACAGTATGTAACCTTTGATGTGAAACATATCTGTAAAGTTTCATTTAAATATTCCACATAGTAAAGGAACTACGGGTAAAAAACATTTTTTAATTCAATCAAGGGCGGATAACTCACAAACGGGAAAGGTAAGAGTGACGGTTCTTAGTCACAATATGTTACCTTTGATGTGAAACATATCTGTGAAGTTATATTCAGATATTCCATATAGTAAAGGAACAATAGGTCAAAAACCTTTTTTCAGACCTATCAAGGGCGGATAACTCACAAACTGGGAAGGTCAGAGTGACGGTCCTTAGTCACAATATGTAACCTTTGATGTGCAACATATCTGTGAAGTTTCATTCAGATATCATGAACAGTAAAGGAATAACAGGCCAGAAACCATTTTTCCAATACGAAAAAGGGCAGTAACTCCGTTAAAAATGGACGGATTTTGCCCATTAACAATCCCATACCACTCATCGCCGATAACAATATGTATGCAAAATTTGAAAAAATTCCGTGAATAAATACTCGAGTTATCGATCGGAAATGGTGAGCACGGACGGACGGACGGACAGACACCGAAAGGTATAACATAATACCCCGCCACTAAAGTGTGGCGGGGTATAAAAAATCAATTATAAACATGTAATTGCCATAAAGTGGCTAATTTCATCAACAGCATTATAAACAAATTTGCCATAAGCAACTGATAATCTGAAAGCTCTGTGAGTTGTCTTTGATATTTTGTCTCAATACAATGGTTCTTCTGTATTAAAGCTGAATGTATCATATGAGATTCTTCAAGACAGTTACCTGATGGTAGGGGAGACAGGAGGTTGAGAGCTCGTGGAACTGTTTGTTCGCGCCACGATTGGTGCTTGTTGGGAAGGTTGGCTCTGCGGAGTGGGCGATGACGCCCTCCGCGTGGAGGTTGCTATACTGGGGCTGGGTTTATCACGATTGGCAGTAGAGCTAGTGCTGGTGTGTGTGCTACACGGTGTAGTTGTTGCTGTCGAGGAGCTCGGAGCTGACGACGTTGAAGCAGCCGTAGACTTCGTCACTTCCTTCACTTGAGCTTTTGCGGTGCCACGTACGACGTCCGATAACTTGCTCTCGAATACCTCTCCGGATGAAGCATTATTCTAGAAAAACAGAAGCCAGAGCTCTAGATAAGAAGATTATTTGATGGTAATTAGGGATAATTTTCTTTATTTCTCATTGAAACCATATGTTGTGACCCTTCATCTGAACAGTCTCGACGAGACGGTTCAGATGAGAGGTCACAACATATGTTTTTATCCAGAATTAACAAAAATTATCCCTTATTATCACCAAATCCTCCCTCTTATCTAAGGCTCTGATAAACAAAGCAAACAGAACTCCAAATTATGTTTTTGCAAAGAAAATATAAAATAAGGTATATTTGAATTATTATCGAAACAAATAAGACTACATAAGATGGTGGTTAAGTAAATTTAAATTAATCTTTAAGAAAATAGATATATTCATATAATTGTTATTTGTGGAACCCACTCTTATGCTAATTTATACTGCAATTTTATCTAAGATACTGAACTCCGATAAAAAATATATTCTTTAAAACATGCGTCATCTCTACAAACCTGAATGATCTTTCTGAGTTAACTTGCCAACAATACAACTTACTTTTTAGTGCCTAAAATGAAAATATTTGAGCTGCCTCATCTAGATCAACACTGTTTGTCCTCTAGTCTTTGATTTGTCAGTATGATATGGCTTGGAAGAAACCGTTTTTGGGTTTGTTTGTTTTTTGCAATTTTGCAGAATTTTTTTAGAGGTTATACCTTGGCATAAACGGATTATGAGACTGAGTGCTCATTCCAAAACCTTATCTCTTTTTCAATTAAACAGCATGATTAACTGCATGTGGCTATGGTGAGGAAGGTTGTAGGTTAGAATCCCAATTTGGCCAGCCTGTGACTGATAACCTCTTTTGGTCATCCCAACAGTATATGTTTTGTGTGTGTTTTTCATCTTTTTTTCAAATCAAGGAAGGATAAAAGTACTGGAAAGAGAAAGATGGACTTTGCCTTTCACATGTTCAGAGCTCTAGATAAGAGGGAGTATTTGGTGATAATTAGGGATAATTCTTAATTCTGCATAAAAACATATGCTGTGACCCCTCCTCTGAACTGTCTCAACGAGACGGTTCAGATGAGGGGTCACAACATATGGTTCTGACGAAAAGTTATCCTTAATTATCATCAAATACTCCCTCTTATCTAGAGCTCTGCTGTGAAGAAACATTGGGCCTCAAACACACACACTCTCACTACCGCGAAACACACACACTCTCACTACGGCCAAACACACACACTCTCACTACGGCCTCTAGGCTACAAAATCTTCTCAGTTCTCCAGTTAAGGATAATTCTGAGATAATTTTTCTTATTTCTCAAAAACAAACATACATATACATTGTGACCCCTCATTAGAACCGTCTCTGTGAGACGGCTCTAATGCTGGTTCACAACAAATGTTTTTATGGAGTAATATGAAAAATTATCCCTTTATAGTTACTCCTTCTTATATCTGCAGACTGCTTTTACATTTTTTACATACCGCTGACCCTGGAAGAGGGGGAAAGCTTGTAGGCTCATAATCAAATTGCCTGTCCTGGGAGCCATATCTCCCCTGACTACCTTCTCTCGTATTACCACCTGCAGAGTTTGGGGGTTGGGATGAAGAACTTAGCCTCTGAAAACAGAAATTGTAAACAGTCTTACTCTATTCAGAAACAATTGTTCTCTAACAATTCTCTTACATAAAAAACATTTTCAGAATTAGCGTAGATGTTCTCAAATATTTACACCTCATACTCAAAAAGCAGCAAGGAAAAATGTTTTTCTTTAGATTTCTACACCCCCCCTCCCCCCCCCTACACACACCCTGACCCCACACGCACAACAATCAGTCCAAGAGGAGCAAATTCTTCAATTCTTAATGAAACTGACAGAGTACTTCCCCCTGAAAGTGTGCCCCCATTCACTTTAAGATAATTTTATAGAAAGTGACAAGAAGTACTCACAGCTGGCCGATTAGCACCGTCTTCATCTCGCCTCCGTCGACTCTTGTAGCTTTTACTGAAATATCAATGATGTAAAATCATTAAGAATGCCAAATTTTTGAGGTATGAATTTTTTTTTTTTGTGCAATATCAAATCTGCACAATATCATACCCTAGAATTCCGCTGAATGTGGTATTTCCTCTGTCTGTGCAGTGCCACAAACAGAGTTAAACCAGAAAACTCCAACCAGGGCCCAGTTGTTCAAAGCATCGTTAGCCTAACGAGCTCATTAAGAGGTCAACTCCTTAAGTGTTTTGTGACTTTATAGCCAAATTCACTAATATTGTTTTGTTGAAAATATGTGAGAAGCTTTTGCATTCTCACATTTTTACAACAAAAAATATTGGCATATTTGTGATATTAACGTTTGAAATTTTAACGTCACGTTAACTAACGATGTCGTTAGTTTTGAACAACTGGGTCCAGATTTTGTAATTTTTATTTAAAAATACTTGTCCTGTGGGCAAAATTCTACTCGTCCTAATAAAATTTAACTCATCCTACTTTTCTAGAGTGGAAATGCCTCCTACTTTCACTTTTTGTTTCCCTCAGTTAAGACCATATCTATAACCAGGCTTGGTATTTTTCGTACAGGTAATAAACGTGCAGAATCAAAAAAAAAATCGATATGTACACCAGTCGAGGTCATGATTTGCGCAGACCCAATGTTTATTTACCATCTACATTTCTCTTTTAAAGCCACAATGTGCGACAGAAATTAAATTGATGCATTTTCTGTTACTAACTCACATTGTCTGTTTGATTTCTTTCTGAGGAAACGTAAGTGCTCCTATAGCACCGCATGTTCAACCAATGTCACGCGGAAAAGGTTACTTGTCCTCTAGGACCAGTCTCCTGAAATTTCTACTCATCCTTACCAACAAAGCACTTGTTGGTTGGTTGGTTGATTTGATGCTTAACGTCCACGGTAAACAACTAAGGTCATGTCGGGACGGTCAGTTAACCTAACCACACTTTTCCTGGGCAGGCTTAGACCTCCTAAGCGGTTAACCAGTACTAAGTGCATATACTTTCACCAGTAACTGACAAGTGCCCTTCTTGAATCAGCGGAAGGAGAAACGAAAGTATGTGGCCAGACCGGGATTCGAACCCAGGACCTCTGACTTACGAGTCAGGTGCCCTACCGATTGCGCTACCCGGCCCGGCACAAAGCACTTGTATATGCAAGCGGACAAGAGTTAATTTCGAGCCCTGTGGACACAAAGCTAACGCCACCACTGGAAAATACCAATGGTTCTGCTACTCCCAGGCGAGACAAAAACCATCAAATGACAGATTTTTTGTTGCTTAACTTTTTTTTCAGTTATTGGCCTTTGAGATGAAATGCAACCAAAGGTTACTGAATATCTCAAACAGAAACACTGATATGAGACAAAACCATTTCGCGTACTTCTTTAGAAAAAGTTCTAAGTTCTGGGACAGACAGATCTGAGCCAACATTGCAGACCCACATCAAATTGCTCCTAGACAAGCAGTCTGATCAGGCTCTACACTGTTTGTCATTTGATCTGCATCTTTTGGATGAATAACTGCATTGTAAACTCAAACTGTTCCATCTTTATGACAATTACGTTGCAGAGCTCTAGATAAGAGGGCGTATTTGGTGATAATTAGGGATAATTTTTGTTAATTCTGCATAAAAACATATGTTGTGACCCCTCATCTGAACCGTCTCGATGAGACGGTTCAGATGAGGGGTCACAACATTTGGTTTCGATGAGAAATAAGAAAAATTATCCTAAATTATCATCAAATACGCCGTCTTATCTAGAGCTCTGACGTTGTTATGGGGGACTTAATTTTTATAGATTTTTTTTTTACAATGTGAGACTTACTTGGGAAATCTCTCTGGAGGGTATCTCTGTGAGATAGGAATGTGATCACCTATCCGACTATTCAACGCCACGTTATTATTGGTATTATCAGGATGCTGCTGGTTCACATGTGGCGGTGGTGGTGGTGGTGGAGGACCTCCGTGTGCCATGTGATTATGACTGACCACACCGTCCAGCCGTCGGCCGGGGTACATGTGTTGGTGATTTGAGATCAGTGACGAGTCAGAGTTACGAGGACTGGTTTTATTGAAGTTGTTGCCATTACTGTTGCTAGGGGGTCGGTCCTGATTCATCATGCGAGGAGGGGGATCATTCCGTTCGTGGTTCATCGGGCGATTATTGTTGTGCATCTTTTGATTTCTGAAAAAAAAAAAAAAAAAAAAAAAAAACAACATTAGAAGTTCATTTTAAAGTGATGAATAAGAGATGGTTCAAAAGCTTTGTCCCCTGTTTGGAAGAGATGCCACCCAGCAAGTACAGAGATTCTTTGCCTGCTGTTTGATTCTCTTCTTGAAAGGGGAACTCTGCTGGTGTATGGGCGCATCTCCATGTTTCTTCCCCATTTTTACAATGGGAAATAACCATGATAACGTCTGTTTCTTCTTGTGTGCTTTCCAGGACACAGATGCCTTTCCTAAATGGGATCTACTCTTAAAGGAAAGAATTTGCTCCTATAGGAGCAAATTATTTCCTTTGAGAGTTGACCCCAATTGAGAAGGGAGGCAATAATGAACACAGAAGAGTTGCTTCCCTTGAAGATATACCATTTTGGGAGAACACTCTCTTCATTAAGACCAGACCCTATGCAAAGGAAAGCAAATACATTGAACTTTCAACATCAAGAGTGAGCATCTAAGATGTCTTCTTTCATCTGAAAATAAACTTGCTCTCAAATAAATTGTCATGATATCTATAATTAATAGTACCACGTTTTACAGTTTTTCATGTAGTCTAAAATTTGGCTTTTGCAGTTGTTGTGTGTTATAAAGTGGTTATAGGCGTTCAGCTATGGTGGAGAAAGTCCTGGGTTTGAATCCCTGCTGGGCCAGCGAGAGATTGAAATATTCTGTCAACCCAGAAGTAAATTGACACCAAGGCAGGGAAAGGAGAGGGGGCGGGCCCCACACTTCATATGCCGTGCCCAAGATACCGTAGGCCTCTAATATCATGCATCCCCACAGCCTGAATCAGTTTTCCCTTTCTGCATATCCTAGGGAATCTAAAATGTAAAAGCTGAGGTATCTGATCTGTTTGTTCAAGTGCGCAGGCTGGTTTCAAAAGTCGTAGTAGGGATATGGCTTACGCTCCCTTTTCCTGCCACACCAATCTCAGGTTTACATGATCTCAATATGGTATAGCTCATTAAAGACCTAAATGTCCCTTTTGTTCCATTCAATTAAAGTTAACACAAGAATTCTGCTGAATATGAAGTCTCCCCTATCAGCCCAATGTAATAAAACAGTGCTAAAGCAGAAAACTCTACAAAAACTTTTCCGCTGCCGGAAAAGTAGGGTTGAGTCAAGTAACTTCAGACAGCGGGTATATTCAGACATACCGATGCAAACAGTGAAAATCCAGATGAGACGGCTCATAATGAGCCGTCTCATCAGGATTTTCACTGTTTGCCCTGTTAATTTTGTTTTAATTCCAAATAACTGACATATAAAGGAAACAATGTCACTGTCCGACTTTACCTGACTTGACCCCTAATACCTATGTCTGACTTCTGCTAGTCAAAGGTGAGACGAAAATCTGTTAATTTCTGAAATACCTGATATTATTATTTCTGTTCATACTGGTATTTGTATATGGAATATTTCTGTTCGGCCCAACATTCATCTTGACGTTAGTAGCTTGGTAGCCATTTAATGCCAACACCTGTAAAAGTAGACATGAGAATGATATCAGTAAAGTTTTTAAAGGAGAAAAAAATGGCCTGTACAAGGAGCAACAGTCCAATCCAGCAATTTTAGGTAATTTCAAGAGATTTTTTCGTATTTCTCTATGGTAGAGAGCTCCAGATAAGGTGAATTTTTAAATATATTTATGAGATAATTTTTCTTATTTCTAAATGGAAACATATATTAAGACCCCTATTTGGTACAGCCTCGGCAAGATAGTTCTAATGAGGGGTCACAACACATGTTGTTAATGGAGATATAGAAAAATTTCCCAATATTATTCCTTTTACCCCATATCAGATGCAGTACAAGTAACTTGTGGCATCAAATTTAATGTTGTGGTTCCTCATTTGAATCATCTCAATAAGGTGGTTCTAATGATCGCAATCAGGGTTCGAGGTTATAAAACTTGAGAATGTACTCAACCTCTGTGCCAGGTTTTAACGCATGCCAAGGCTGTTCTGGGGGCAAACATCTTATATTTTAAGGGGAAACGCAAGAAAATCTTATATTATCATTGATAGATCTTGTTTTCACAATTACATGTACTGCAGAATAATCATAGCCTTCACTTTTCACATTTACAATACATGACGAAGTGTCCGAGTCACCCCAGATTTCTGGAGTTGTTTGATGGAAAAACCTTGTCCTATTATCAAATAAATACTGCAATCAAAAACCCATATACATGTATATAGTTTTACCCAAAAACTTTAAATCTAAACTATCTAAAATAGCTCTGTAAAGATAGAAGTTATTAACAAAGATGTATTATACTGTGTGTGTGTATTTCAATTCTGAATTTCTCACATCGATGTTCCCCCCGCACCTCAGTGGAACGGATCCATAGATGCAGTAACCGGGTGCCCATCGTCCGTCCATATGTATTATACTCCAGACAATATCCGACTTTGAATTATCCATAATATATTTTCAAAAGGTTTAGTTTTGTTTTATTTCTTTTCAAATCATTTACCATATCAAAATTATATCCTAACAAATCATTAATAATGTAAAAACGACTCTGAAAAGGAAACAACGATTTTGTCATTTCAATATAAAATTATGCACGCAGACTTCTCAAACTGACTTCTTTCTGCTGGGTGGTAACTGGTTCATTGGTTCATCATTATATTTCATATCCAAGTTACCTCCCTTATCACTTTAAGTGCCAAAATATGAACTAGTTGAATTTGCAAACAGTGTAGAGCCAGATAAAGTGTTTTTTCTTTTTTACTTCTCAATGCCATATAACTTGACTGAAACATCTTTTTCAAATTTTGCAGGAGTAAAATTTGTTGTCTGCTCTTTGAGCACTGTAAACAGTTGTAATATTTTATGATAAATCCCAAAATTTTCAAATGCAAGCTTCCAGAGCTCCAAGGAGGGAGCATTTGGTGATTTTACTGTTTTCTTCAAATAAATGAGCCGCGACGGGAGAAAACCAACAATGTGGTTGGACGTCAAGCACGGACTCAGAGCAGCCTGGGCGTCTGCCCAGTCCGAGCAGACTCTTCGCTTAGGGCTTGAAGGGTAGCTAAGGGTTTAAGCTACCTCCATGCGGACAGCGAAGACTCTGATCAGACTGGGCGGATGTCCAGGCTGATCTGAGTCTACGCTGGCCGCACAACCACATTGTTGGTTTTGTCGTGTCACGGCTCAAATGTATCTCAGCTGCCTGCCTTTTTCACTGCAAGGCAGTTCTACCCTGACCTTTTCTATTTTCTATTAAACTACAAGAAAGTATGTCTGAACACCCGAGTAAAAAGACTTTAAACTGAAAGCCAATTGATGTAAACTGTTTTTTGCTTTGATCTTGGCAGAGCTGGTAAACTAATGAAACTTACTGTACTCACCATACTCGGGTCTAGCATGGTGGGGTTTGCTGTGGGCCATGTCTGTAGAAGAGGATTAGGGGGAGGGTAGAATGGAATTGCCTGAAATAAATATGTACATTCTGAGAGTTGCAGCATGAGGAAAGTATCTTAAAACGTATGGATACATGTTCACAGAGCCTTAGATAAGAAGGAGTATTTAATGATAATAAGAGATAATTTTTGTTATTTCTATATAAAAACATATGTTGTGACCCCTCATCTGAATCGTCTCGATGAGACGGTTCAGATGAGGGGTCACAACATATGGTTTCAATGAGAAATAAGAAAAATTATCCTTAATTATCATCAAATACTCCCTCTTATCTAGAGCTCTGGGAAAGTATTTTAAAAGGTATGGCAACATGTTCAGGAGAAGCAACTCTGCCATTTTCATTTTTGCTGCCCTTCCCCATGGAGGTCAACTCTTAAAGGACAAAATTTGCTTCTCCAAGAGCAAGTTCTTTGCTTTTGCTTTTGAGTAAAACCCATGTCTGTAGGGCTACATTGTGCAGAGAAGTAAATAAGAAGAGTAAATAAGAAGAGTAAATAAGAAGTCACAAACTTGTTTGCTTTTGTAACACGTATTCTGCAGAATGCAGTGTCATGCCTATATATGTATCATCACAAAACAGAGCTAAAAGTGAAAACCTGCCATTTTGAGCAGCAGAATTTTATCATTACGAATGAGATATAGAGGATCTTATATGAGTGCTCATTTATTATTGAATTTATTTAACGAGTTGGGGAGAAAGATAAGATGCGAGGCTATGCCAAGCATCTTATTGTTTTCACCACCGAGTTTAATAAATTCAATAATACAGGGGCACGAATGCAAGATTCTATTTATCACATGACACTAAAATTGCATTTTATTAGCAAATTTTGCATTAAAACGTCACGATTTCGACATTAGAAAATGCGACGTTTTTATGGACGTCAACACGTTACGACGTAATTTGCATATTTAATCCACTGGTGGATTATTGTTTTAATGCATGGCTTTATTACACTCTCCGATGCGACGTCATATGATAAACTATTCTAGATGAATGGAAACACAAGAAAAAGGATCTAACAAGATTACCATGGTAGGTGTGAATAGACCAATCCATCCCTCATGACCACTGGTCTGTTTGGCATCTCTCAGCAAAGCCACAAGATGCTTAGCACTTAAAGGGCCAGTGATAAAACTGGCAGAATTTGCAAACAGTGCAGATCCTGATGAGGTGGCTCATAATGAGCCACCTCATCTAGATCTACACTGTTTGCCCTCTAGGTTTTGAATTTTCAATATGATATAGCTTGGATGAAACATGTTTTGAAATTTTTGCAGATGTAAATTTTGTGGTTCACTTTTTGGCGCTTGAAGGGTTAACAGTGACTCAGAACTCCAGATAAGGAGTGGTTATAAGGATTATTCTGAGATAATTTTTCTAAATTCTCCATTAAAAACTTTGCCGTCACCCCACAATAGAACTGTCTCATCCCGATGATTCTAATGACAGGTCACAACGTATTTTATGGAGAGATATGGGAAATTATCCTTTATATTCCGTTATCCTTTCTTATCTGCGGCACTGGTGACCCTCGGGACACATTTTTCTACCACTTACAAAGTCACTAAAAATTCTTACAAAGTTTGCATCAGATAACAATGCTGGTGGCTAGTGAACATAAACTTTTTCCTCTTAAAACCTTACCTGTTGGCCATTGATATACTGTGATACATTTGGCATCAGCGTGAACGGCTGAGTTCCTGTGAAAGGTTGTGCCGTCTGCTGTTGTGTTGCAGCAGATGTCGGAACTTCCTGTATGGGCTGCTGGGATTGCTGCTGAGGTTGCTGGGTGGCGGCAAACTTGTTGATATTGTAGCCATTCCGAGGTGTATATGAAGATGTTCGTATCAAAGCATTTGCTTTAATTCGTGCCTACAAGGAGAAATAACTTGACAGTATAGAAAATAAATACATATTAACCCTTAAAGCCCCAAAAATTAAAATTGTTGAATTAGCAAACAGTGTAAATCCAGATAAGGTGGCTCATAATGAGCCACCTCATCTGAATCTACACTGTTTGCCCTCTAGTGTTCCAATTCTCAATATTGCTTGGATGAAACATTTTTTTAAATTCTGCAGACGTAAATTTTGTCCTCTGCTTTTTGGCGTATTAAGGGTTAATGTTAATAAATGTTCTTGCAATAAAAAATCTATGATCGAATCAAGAAGTAAGCGAGTGCTATTTTAGTTAGATCCACAAGAACTTCTTAAATACAAAAACTTGCTTCATATCACTGTAAACAAATTCGTTATTGTTAAAATTTCTACAAGGTAATTGCAGAGTGCTACTTGCATCAACACTTAAAAGTTCTATAGGACACATCATGACCTGGTTAATCCCGACAATGTGGCTGTTTCTTCACTTACTTTCGATTAGATGGCCACTACCGAAATACAGTCATGCTTTCGGTTACCAGAATTTCCACTTCACTGCTGCATGGACAAAGCAGAGGGAGTATAATAGGCTAGAAATGCTTACTACTCCAGAGCTCTAGATAAGAGGGCGTATTTGACGATAATTGAGAATTTTTTTATTTATTTCTCATCGAAACCATATGTTGTGACCCCTCATCTGAACCGTCTCGTCGAGACGGTTCAGATGAGGGTCACAACATGTTTTTATGCAGATTTAACAAAAATTATCCCTAATTATCACCAAATACTCCCTCTTATCTAGAGCTCTGTACTCGTGAGCTTCTTATCACCTCTCTGTATAGGGCTCCAAGTCTGTGTATCTAAATATTTTGGATTTGTCAATATTTCTATGATTTATGAAACTTATTTATCCAAACTTATTATTTGGATAATCAGACCACTTTTACACGTACTCCCAAACTTTGCATTTGCAAAGTTTACCAACCATTCAACTTTCCTGACTATTACCAAATTTGTAGTATTGGTAACTCCAGAAACTTACCATAATTGGTTTTCCCTGGAACGTTCTGACCTCCTCTCTCAGGTACCGGTACGCCCTCTGTGCATCAGCATCCGAATCAAACGTGACATACCAGTTACTATTGTGTGCAAACTGACAGCTCACAAACTTCGGACAATTCTCTCCAGAGAACAGGTTCTGTACATCCTGTAACAGATTGTGTTGATAGATTTTTGAATGACATACGTTTCTATGACCTTTCAAAGTTCAAAGTGTACTTGAACAACATAAGTGTTTTCTGTCATTTATAAGCAGGGGAACAACTTTGTGGACTTCCTATTTGCTTCCCAGGAGGAAGAAATCCTTCCTAAATAAGGTTTACTCTTAAAGAAGAGAATTTGCTCCTTGAGGAGCAAATTCTCTCCATTAAGAATAAACCTAAATTTATATGGTAGGCACAACAGAAAATGGCAGAGTTGCTTCCCCTAAAAGAAGTCAAACCTGTCTTAAGCAAGCATTCTAGGGAAGGGCCAAAACTGCTTCGGTGCCTGTTTAATACAGGTTGATTTACACTTAAAATGCTCCTCTGCGATATGAGATTTTGGCCTTTTAAGAAAGGGTTTCGTTAAATAGAGGAAGCCTATGAGAGGTGATACACAGGGTCAGATCAAGTTATTATAGTAATGATATGCTTACATGTATGATATGCATTTTAATCTAATTTGATATCCACTTCTTAACACCCTTTGTTGACTAGTGGACTTGTCCATACTTATCATTTGGATGAGTCCATTTCTAGTTTTAGGGGTTTCTGGTGAATGTTGTCATTGTTATTGTATTTTGCACAGAATTTCCTGTAAGCAAACAGTGCTGATCCTGTTCAGATGCCATGTTTTGTGGCATCTGAATTGTGTCTGCACTGTTTGCTTACGTCCCCAAAATGTGTTTTTATTCTATAAAGGGTTAATTTATTGATTCGGATGTCAAAAAATAATGTGAAGATTATATCCAAACCACATGCATATCTTCAGACCATGACCAACATACCTGTGAAGTTTCAAAGGCATTGGCATAAAACTGTTGGAGGAGTTGCACATACAAGGTACCCACCATCTAGTCACTTTGATAGTAAAACGCCTAAATAATGACTAAGTTCAACTTGTGGAAAAAGTGACAAAAAATAATCTCAGGATTGTATCCAAACCATATGCATTCAGACCATGACAAAAACAGCTGTAAAGTTTCGAAAGAATCGGCATAAAACTGTAGGAGGAGTTGCGCACACAAGGTACCTACTACTTTAAGGGGACGGACGGACGGAAGGACGAAAACTATGTCCCTCCGCTTTTCTTTGAAAAGGCGGGGGCCAAAAACGTAAGGGAACCTTGTTTGTTGACGATATACCACTAGTTCTCATCTCTTCTACTATGCACATTAACAACTGATGCATCTAAAACTGTAACTCCCACACAACCTTGTTCTCAGGAATGATAATACGGAAAATGAAAACACTAGTATGCTGATCCTTATTTTCATATCAGATGGCCAGAAAGCAGAGTTCATAAGGTGTCAGTGTTAGGTATAGAATTTATGTTGTTGATGACTAGGAAACGATTCTGACAGTGAGGATGAATTTGTGCTTTTGTAGCACAGTGCCGATGTGTAAGATACTTGTAAATTTCCACTGGTGCAAACAAAAGGCAGTGACTTGCCCCCATGTTATTTTGAAAGGGTATACTGACCTCAACAGGCGTGGAGTCGGGAATCTCCCGAAGTATCACGATACATCTGTTGTGGTTGGGTCGAACCTTCTCCTCTTTATCATCCACTTGAACAACCGTGGACTCTACAAAATATAACATTGTCTTGTACAGTATCTTTTATAACAGAGCCCCGTATAAGGAGGGTTTTTCAGGATAATTCTGAGATTAATTTTTCTTATTTCTCAATGAAAACATATGTTATGATCCATCATGTGAACCGTCTGCAAGAAAACATATGTTGTGACCCCTCATGAGAACCGTCTGCAAGAAAACATATGTTGTGACCCCTCATGAGAACTGTCTCTGCGAAACGGTTGTAATGATGGGTCACAACATATGTTTTTATGAAGAAATAAATTATCACTATTACCCCTTCTTATCTGGGGTTCTAAGAGGGCATAACAGTCAAAATGAAAGGTTGTAGTAGACAAGAAGCGTTCCTGTGGCAAATTGGTAAGCACTCCTGACTTCGGATTACATGGTCACGGGTTTGAGTCTCGCTGCGTGATTCTGTCTGAATCTGAACACTGCTTCATTTCATCACTCTCTAAGTTCCTGATATGACTGAAATACTGTTGAAAAGGACACAAAACTGACAAGTAATGCATCCATCTATTATAGTGAGACTCATCTGGATCTACAATGTTTCTACAGTCTGCCCTCTAGTTCTGGAATTCTCAATATGATTCAGCTTGGATGAAACATTTTTTTAACTTTGCAGATGTAAATTTTGTTGTCTGCTTTTTTGGTGCTCTAAGGGTTAAAGCTAATCTGAAGCCGTGACATATTAGGCGTATGTGGGGGAGTTTGTTGTGTGAACTGCCATTATCAGATTCTCTTAAACTGACAAATTAGTCATGCCATGAGAAACTGAGTTGTATGGCCATGCTGCAAAACACAATGACACAGATTGGTATATAGTTTTACAATTACAGGACCTGTATTTCCACACTCTAGTAATTACAGAATCTATAGGACAAACAGCCAAGATCCTGATCAGCCTGCAAAGTGCAGGCTGATCAGGTTCTTTGCTGTTTGCCCAAGCACTACAACACGTTTTTACCTGACACAAATTTGCTAATGATGATCTGTTAACTAGCTGGAAGCCTAATTTTCAACTATTTTCCTTAAATGTAACAAACAAGGAACCTAATGACAAAGACTAACTAAAAAAAAAATTCTTTTCCGACAATTAAAATCACTGAAAAATTAACAGTAAAACACTTTATTTCCTTTTTATTGTTAAGCAGATTTTGCCAAATCGCCTCAAATTATGTTTCAAACCCACAATATTTGGATTCATAAACCAGGATAGGCCCTGACGTTATAAAACTTGAGTACAGTCTCAACCTCAAACTAAAGTACACCGACTGGCTGCTTCTGAGCACACGCTCGGAAGCAGCCAATCAGTGTGCTTTGGTTTGAGTTTGAGATTATTCTCAAGTTTTATAACCTCGAACCCTGTTGTTCAAAGCAGTAATCATTACCCTGTATCTGTTATGTTTTCTAGCAAACACAAATTCAAGTGTGCCAATGATTTTTTGCTGAAAAATAAGAGAAACTTTTTGCAAGCTCCTCATATTTTGCACACTTATTTTTCGCCGTTTCAATTTTTCACAGTTAAGTGACAGAAACATGAACATTAATTTTCGCGATTTTTTATTTTTGCGGTTAGTAACATGCGCCAAAACGCAAAACTAGATCTACTTCTTTTTCACTTGAGCAAGTTCGTTCAGCCGCCGCAGGTTAATGAAAGAATTGTCTAAAGTGAAAAGTACCAGCAATTACCGAAGCAAACAGAAACAAAATATATGAACACTGTGTCTACAGAAGATAGGTTGTTAGAAACAGGAAATTATTTCGCAATTTTAATATTCACGGTTTCTAAGTGACCGCAAAATACCGCGAAAAATGGAACACAGTGAAAATTAGCTTGTATACTGTATAATGCCTCCTTAACCATGACACTAGTTTTGAACAAGAGGGCCCACAGTAGTATGACTGGGCATGTTGCTATGGTGACCTACCTTTGAGGAGTTCCACTATCAACTGTATGTCACAGTTAAATTTCTGAATCTGGTCAAGACTGGCAACCGTTGCTATGGGAACATACTGATCAGCATCCATCTGTGACTGAAGGTACGAATCACTAGACAAATTCTCCCTGAAAAATATGATAAAGGTTCCATTAAAATTTTAACACCATTATTATTTCATAATTACATGATCTGGTAAGATATTTACTAAAATCTATATTTAGGCACAAATAAAACATAAATACTCATGTCTAAATAAAGATGTATATCGAGTATATTGCTAAAAAATACCTCATTTCAGTATTAAGCATGTGTGTGCATTTGTGCATGTACAGAGCTCTAGATAAAAGGGAGTAGCTGTTGATAATTAAGGATAATTTTTCTTATTTCTCATCAAAACCATATGCTGTGACCCCTCATCTGAACCGTCTCGACGAGATGGTTCAGATGATGGGTCACAACATATGTTTTTATGCAGAATTAACAAAAATTATCCCTAATTATCACAAAATACTCCCTCTTATCTAGAGCTCTGATGTAACTTATTTCTTTGGTTATATGATGGGGTTTTTCTTTTCCAAAATGATCTCTGTGATCTAGATCCATTTAGTAAGATTGGGATTGTAGAGCTCTAGATAAGAGGGAGTATTTGGTGATAATTAGGGATAATTTTTGTTAATTCTGCATTAAAACATATGTTGTGACCCATCATCTGAACCGTCTCGTCGAGACGGTTCAGATGAGGGGTCACAACATATGGTTTCGATGAGAAATAAAAAAAATTATCTTTAATTATCATCAAATGTCCAAAGTGTTCTGACAGAAAGGCAAACAGTGTTGGCCCTTATCAGACTGGGTCTACACCGTTTGCTTAAACACTTAGGATAATTAAAGTATAATAGTGTTATTTGTTTATAATCCAAACATTGTTTATTTGCTGCCTCTAACTCCTATAGGTGTTAGTAATTGTTGTAATCTTCAGTGTTTGACAAAGTCAAACAAATGACCTGTAGATGTTTTCATTGTTTGTTATGCATTTCATGATATGTGTGTATTTAGCCCTTGCTCTGTTGATTCAGTCAGCTTATCATACCTATGTCTGATTCTCAGCTACTCAGACATCTCCAGCATCATTGTATGTGTGGATCCTGATTACTTGGCTTTTTCAGGATCTATACAATTCACAATGGCAGAACACTCTGAATCAGCAGACCAAGAGTTAAAATTGAAATTAATGTATGTTAGTTGACAATGTCAAAATAATGTAAATAATGTTAGTACATATATATGTTTAAATAGCCATAGAGGGCCTCAGGGAAGATTGGTTTTGCCAACTGTGTTTTACCCTCTCTAAATAAAGACATTACTTACTTACTTACTTACTAAATACTCCCTCTTATCTAGAGCTCTGGAGCCTACATTACACAAGACTAGTTTACTTTGGTAGGACAAGCTCCCGTCTTCTATCCTACCAAAAACGTATATGGTTCACACAGGCAGCTTCACTTGCAAATCACTGGTGAATGGTATTGTCCCCCGGTGAATGATTATCCCCTGGTAAATGATTGTCTTTGTGCATATTACCAGTATACAAACCATGTCACACTAAAAACAGGCTGAATGTATTTGCAAATTCTCAAAGCAAATTCTTAAAGCAGCTTGTGACCCATGCAGTCTATCTATTCTGCATTAAAACATATGTTGTGACCCATCATATGAACCGTCTCGTCGAGAGTTCAGATGAGGGGTCACAACGTATGGTTTCTATGAGAAATAAAAAAATTTATCCTTAATTATCATCAAATACACCCTCTTATCTAGAGCTCTGGTTCAGCACTCTTTTCCTGTGCTGTGGCTCATATGATACATGCTCCAATATTAAATGACAATTTAGCTCTGTTTGTACCACTATGGCTACATTCGGGGTTCTGCCAATGTTGACACTGGCGATTTTGCCCATGGTGCCATTGGTTGCCAATGGTACCATTAGTAACCAAAGAAACCTGAACAGTACTGGTAGCCAAATGTGCCCTTAGTACAATTGGTAAAGCAAATGGTGCCAAAAGAACCACTGGTACAGCCAATGGCTCATATGTTACAATTGCAGAGCCAATATTATCTGTAGCTAGAAACTTTTAGTTTTTTTTCTAATTTGCATTCATCATTGTGGAAAAAAAAAGAAGAAAAGTTTATTACCCTGTCTCAACTCGAGCATTTATGATGGATTCACTAAAACCCATACTGAATTATGTAATTTTCCTGTGTTGGTAATTTTGCCCATGTCCGAAGTTGTCTGCAGTATTTGAAGCCAATGATTGGCAATATTGGTTCCATTGGTACCAATGGTAGAGTCAATGGTGAAACTCCGAATGGCACTGGCCTGCCAATGGTGACACTGCAACAATCTTGAAAGCACCCTATGTTTGTGTCTATGATGAATCTGTGTTCGAAGCCATTTGGCTTCTATGTAGATATGTAAGGGGTGTGGAGCTTTAGGTTTAAAGCTTACCTTGAGAAATATGTTTCTAGTTGTTGCTTTAGCACCTGTCGTAGCTGGTCTTCCGAGGCTTTTCCTTCTACTACTGGTGTCTCAGGGTCTGAAAATACAAAATAAACTGCAATATAATCATGCTTACAGTGTGTGAATACAACTCATGACTGCCACTTATCCTCAACCTTAAAATTCCCCGATTCATTCAGAGCTCTAGATAAGAGAAGGTATTTGGTGATAATTACGGATGATTTTTGTTAATTCTGCATAAAAACATATGTTGTGATCCCTCATCTGAACCGTCTCGTCGAGACGGTTCAGATGAGGGGTCACAACATATGGTTTCGATGAGAAATAAAACAAGAGGGCCATGAGGCCCTGAATCGCTCACCTGAACAATTGGCAAGGTGGCTTTTACTTATCATGTCTGAAATTGTCAAAATATGAGTTTTGGGTCAAAAGTCAAAGAATGACCATGACCACTTGCACTTGTAAATCTTCATGTACTCATTAAGACAACCATATATACCATTTTTAGGCCAAAATCTTCAAAACTTTCCATGAAATCTTATGTTCTAGCATTTTCCCATATTTGACCATGCCGCAAAAAAGGTCAAGGTAAACCCAAGGTCACCATTTGAACAGTCTTGGTGGTACTCTAGTACTCCATGCTATTTACCAAGTTTCAAGGCCATAGGTGTATTGGTTCTGGAGAAGAAAATTATTAAAGATTTATACCATAAGTGGTAATGGCGGCCAAGTTGGTCATGTGACCTGGACCGTTTGAACAAATTTTTCATTCAATCAACCCCTGGAGGCTCTATATGAAATGTGTTCACAATTGGCCCTTTGGCTTTTGAGGAAATGGTTGAAAATGTCAAAATATGAGCGATCTGGATCAACGGTAAAAAAATGACCTTGACCTCTTGTACTCATAATTCTTCATGAACTCATTAAGACAACTGTATATACCAATTTTTTAGGCCAAAATCTTCAAAACTTTCCATGAAATCTTATGTTCTACCATTTTCCCATATTTGACCTTGCTGTAAAAGGTCAAGGTCAACACAAGGTCATAATTTGAACAATCTTGATAGTACTCAAGTACCCAATGCTACATACAAAGTCTCAAGGCCATCGGTCAATTGGTTCTGGAGAAGAAGATTTATAAAGGTATTTACCATATATGGGCATGGCGGCCATGTTGGTCATGTATCCAGGAGCGTTAGAAAATTTTTTCATTCCCTCAACCCCTCGAGGCTCTATATGAAATTTGGTTTCAATTGGCCCAGTGGTTTTAGAGCAGATTCTTTGAAATTGTCAAAATTTGAGATTTCTGGGTCAAAGGTCAAAGAATGACCTTGACCTCTTGTACTCACATATCTTCATGTACTCATTAAGATGATTGTATATACCAATTTTTAGGCCAAAATCTTCAAAACTTACCATGAAATCTCATGTGCTAGCATTTTCCGATATTTGACCTTGCCGTAAAAAAGGGCAAGGTCAACCCAGGGTCATAATTTGAACAATCTTGATAGTACTTGAGTACCCAATGCTACATACCAAGTTTCAAGGCCATCGGTCTACTGGTTCTGGAGAAGAAGATTTTTTCAGGTTTTTACCATATATGGGCATAGCGGCCATGTTGGTCATGTGACCAGGACCGTTTGAACAATTTTTCGTTCCTAAGGTCCCAAAAGGCTCTATATGAAATTTGGTTACAATCGGCCCAACGGTTTCAGAGGAGAAGTTTGAAATTGTCAAAATATGAGAGTTCTGGGTCAAAGGTCAAAGAATGACCTTGACCTCTTGTACTCATAAATCTTCATGTAGTCATTAAGATGACTGTATGTACCAATTTTTAGGCCAAAATCTTCAACAGTTTCCAAGATATCTTATGTTGCAGCATTTTGCCATATAAAAGCATAAGGAAGCAAATTTGACCTTACCATAAAAAAGGTCAAGGTCAACCCAAGGTCATAATTTGAACAATCTTGGTAGTACTCGTGTACTAGATGCTACATACCAAGTTTCAAGGCCATCGGCCTATTGGTTCCGGAGAAGAAGATTTTTTCAGGTTTTTACCATATATGGGCATGGCGGCCATGTTGGTCATGTGACCAGGACCGTTTGAACAACTTTTCGTTCCTAAGGTCCCAGGAGGCTCTATATGAAATTTGGTTACAATCGGCCCAGCGGTTTCAGAGGAGAAGTCGTTTGAAAGTGTGGACGGACGACGGACGGACGACGGACGACGGACAACGGACAACGGAGCCTTACCATCCTATAAGCTCCCCCGGAGCCGCTGGCTCAGGTGAGCTAAAAATTATCCTTAATTATCATCAAATACCCCCTCTTATCTAGAGTTCTCTTCATTGATTGATTTGTTGCTTAACGCCCACGGTAAACAGCTATGGCCATGTCGAGACGGTCAGTTAACCTAACCACACTATTCCTGGGCAGGTTTAGACCTCCTAGGCGGTTAACCAGTAATAAGTGCCCATACTTTCCCCAGTAAGTGACAACTGCCCTTCTTGAATCAGCGGAAGGAGAATGAAAGTATGTGGCCAGACTGGGTATCGAACCCAGGACCTCTGACTTAGACAGGTGCCCTACCGATTGGGCTACGCGGCCCAGCTAAAATTCCCTGACTTTTCTCTGATGCTTCCCTGACTAATAACAGTTTTGCATATCCTTTTCACGGATCCAAAAGTTAATTTTACAGTGCTAATTGTATCACAGGAAATACTTGGGTTCACTCTTAAAGGAAGGGATTTGCTCCCTGGAGGGAGTAAATTCTTTCCTTTAAGGGTAGCCCCTAATGAGGATGATGTGCTAAGACTTATTTCTCTAGACAGCACATCCCCCCTCCCCCCACCCCTTCAACAGAAAAAGTGTATTGTCTGACAGCTACCATTGCCATTCATTTTCAAATTCCCTGAATTTTCCACGACTATCCTTTCCAAATTTCTCTGACCAACCACAATATTCCCTGACTTTTCCCTCATCTGGAAAAAAATATTCATATTCCAGAGTTTTACCCTAACCGTGGAAACCCTGGTCTGACTCCACAATTTTTCGCCACTTTTACAAAGAGATATTACTTCCATGACATCATGTTTGCTTTCCAAGACAAGGTAACTCTTGCAAACTGAGGTTAACTCTTAATTATATTGCTCCTAAGCAAATTCTTTCCCATAAAGAGCTGATCCACATACAGAAAGCAAAACTGAAAATGAAATAGCTGCTTTCTCTGAAAAGTGCCTGTTTTTTTACCTTTAAATGTATGGAAACACCTTCCTGGTTGGCCACAATTTTTATGGAGATTACAATCATGGAATATTATTGGCTTGTGTGTCTAGCAAAGATTCAGATCAGCCTCAGCATCCGCCCTGCCTGATCAGAGTCTTTGCTGTGCTTATAAGGTAGCATTGAGTCTAATCTATCTCCATGCTGACAGCAAACCCTCTGATCAGACTGAGCAGATACCCATACTGAGTTTTCACTCGGTGCACATGCCACTTTATTGGTTTTGTTGAGTCCAGGCTGCAGGGATAAAGACAAGAATTCCGCGGAATGCTATGTCGCACCTGCATTGCATTTCCACGGTAGCAGAGGTCATGGCCCACTGATGTTCCATGCAATATTTCAACCAAATATACCAAGTGGTTCAGAAATAGAAGCTGATTTTGTTGTTTTTAACATTTTTAGTTAAGGCAGCCATCTTGGATTCTCGACCTGGCTTAATTTTACCTTTATATGAAATTTGAAAACTATGGGTGCAATGGTTTTGGAGAAATTAATTGAACAGACATTAACACCAGGGTTAACGTAAATGTGAATGTTTTTTGTTGCAATGGCAAACATCTCGGATTCTTGACCTGGCTGAATTTGATTTTTCTGAAGCATTGCAGTCTGGTCATGCTCCATATAAAATTTAAGAACCATGGGTGCAGTGGTTTTGGAGAAATTAACTAAATATAGACCTTAACGCCAGGGTTAATGTAAATGTGAGCGCTTGTTTGTTGCAATAGCTGCCATCTTGGATTCTTGACCTGGCTGATTTTACCATTCTGAAGTCTTGCAGTCTGGTCATGCTCCATGTGGAATGTGAGAACAAAAGGTGCAGTGGTTTTTCATTAAATAGAATTTAACGCCAGAGTTAACGTAAAATCAATGTGAACGGAAATTTATTGCAATGTCGGCCATCTTGGATTCTCGACCTGGCTGATTTTTATCATTCTTAGGTCTTGCAGTCTGGTCATGCTCCATGTAAAATTTAAGAACAATGGGTACAGTGGTTTTTGATTTAATAGAATTTAACGCCAGGGTTACCGTAAAATTAATGTGAACAGAAATTTGTTGCAATGGCGGCCATCTTGGATTTTGGACCTGGCTGATTTTTATCATTCTGAGGGCTTGCAGTCTGGTCATGATCCATATAAAATTTGAGAACCATGGGTGCAGTGGTTTTGGAGAAATTAATATTTAACGCCAGGGTTGACGTAAATGTGAACGGACTGACGGACGGACGGACGGACTGACGGAAAACTGGACGCCTATATCACACCTTGCTAAAGCAGGTGCGACAAAAAACAGGGGCCCAGTAGCCCACAGCCCCTGAAATTTTGGAGAAAATGCCCATACCCCTAATGTTAAATTTTTAATTTTGGCAGTGTGGGCCCCTAAGTCAAAGTTGTTAGTCTTTATCCCTGGGAGGCTCATATGTATTTTGGTTTATAACACTTTCAATCTTTAAAGAACTTATCTCAAAGTTGTTTCAAAGTTGTTTTGAAATACTCCCTCTGTCTGGAAATCAAAATTCTGCAAATAAATGATCGAAGACTATTCAAGCGACTGCACTGCAGAAACCACTTGCACTGACGCACTCATCAATTTGACCCCAGACAAGAATTAACAATCAAGGCAATTGTCTTCAAATTTCCTCTTTTTGCGGAGAAAAAACGTCTCGCTTTACAATTTTTAAGTTTCGTTTATTTTTTTACAAACAGGAACTGAAAGTGTATCAGATCTCGCAGTGCTCGAGAAAAAGTGGGAATCTGATGGTATTACTTAGTTTTTTTTATTATTTCTTAATAAAAAAACCCTGATGTGACCCCTCATTAGAATTGCCTCAGTGAGTCAGTTCTTTTTGCAGAATGATAGGGTACATCAACTGTTTTATGGAAAATGATGGGAAATTATTTCCAAACTTATCTCTTACACCCAATTTATAAGTGCCTCAAATACGGATACGGATACGGATACATAGTCTGGCCAACGTTCCTTCTTCAGAATGTGTCCTCTGCTCTTGAAGGAACTCTTTAAGATTTTAATTTTACAAGATAATTCTATTCTTGCAGAGAAACATACATTGTTACCCCTGATTAGAACCATCTCATCGAGAGGGTTCTAATGAGGGGTCACAAAGATGTTTTCACTGAGATATAAGAAAAGTTATCCCGGAATTATCCTCAAAACCCTACCCTAGCTGGAGCTCTATTTATCAACTGACTGACTGGAAACTTAATTTCCTTCTTCTAATTGGGCTCAGAATGACAGCCATGCAAAACAGACAAAATTTAGAGATCTGTATGACACTGTACAATACTTCTGTTTACTTCAACACAGAGCTCTAGATAAGAGGGGTATTTGATAATTGAGGGATAATGTTTTTTATTTCTCATTGAAACCATATGTTGTGACCCCTCATCTGAACCGTCTCGTCGAGACGGTTCAGATGAGGGTCACAACATACATTTCTATGCAGAACTAACAAAAAATATCCCTAATTATCACCAAATACTCCATCTTATCTAGAGCTCTGTACAGTTATGAGGTACGTTTACACTTTACAGTTCCGCATTCATTCAGTTATAAGGTGGGGTTTTCCTTATCCAAAACAATCTCAACGATCTAGATCCATCTTGCAAGATCGACCTATATCTATGGGGTTACTCTGGAAGAGAAACCTCATTTTATTGCTGAATTAACCCATTCCATTTGGGATACCCCAGGGCTCTCACACCTCTTTTTGGGAATGGGGCCGGGGCCTTTAGAATTGGGAAAAATAGCGTTGTATTGTCTAAAATTGGGAAAATTTTCATTGTTTTATGTGTGAAGTTTTCATTGTCAGACCAACACAACTTACATATGGTATTGTTATATTTTCAGAGGAATCCAGTCAGTATAAGCAGACATAGATCTAGCAGATAGTGAATCATAATAAACTTTATCAAATAATTGGGATATTAGATAATAACAAAACTATTTTGTGTTTTGAGTTTTTCTTTCTTTCCTTTGAACTGGCAACTTCCCTATCTTGCCACTCTCAAATTGGAGACAAGACTGGGATCTAGCAAAAAAAAATGTTTCAATATAACAACAGTATAACACTCTAGGTTTGAAGCATCTGTGAACTTAAGCATAATGTGAAGCTGAGAGAAAGTGTACTGTCACAATGCAGAACATGACAAAACTTAAAGTCCTGCAAGTACAAAACACCCATGGTATGTCACTATCACTATACTAACTCTTGGATGTCCCGGTAATCCTGTTTATGATTTTGGATATGGCCGAAAATGTCTGTAAAAATCGATTCAGGTACGAAACTCAAATACAACAGAATCATCCACAATAGGTGAAAACTCCGATCAAATTTTAGCATTGGAAGGCTTTAAATTAAAGAATAAGTCAAAATATTGTTCACCACCACAATATTGGCCCTTGAAGCAAAGAAAATATTAAAATATTGCAACGAAAATCGCTAGGCTATTCGCCCTCTAATGAAAGGGAAGTAACTCTAAGAGTACGATAAAACCCGGTACCACTTTCCATTAACAAAACATGACGATCGTGATTGAAAATGTAATCGCTTCCCGATTTTTAAAGTTATAAATTATGGTTACATTATTAGTTTTAGGTGGTTTTTAATACATTTTGCATTGATGCAACTGCAGTATTCTTGGACCAAACAGGCTTAGTCAGATTGGGAATTTTTCGTCTGGAATTGGGAAAAAAACATACTTTTTGGCATTGGGAATGGGGCCGAATTTCGGCCCCAAATTTCGGTGATCGAGAGCCCTGTACCCCTTTTAAAGGGGTATTTGGGCAAACAGTTTGGATCCAGATTAGGCCCCACAAATGTGGGGCCTGATCCGAGATCCAAACTGTTTACTCCCTAGACATCATTTCTACAAGAGTTGGTTGAACCAATATTGTCAAAATATTCTTTATTTTTGATGCAGACGACAATTTCAGCAGACGACAATTTCAGCAGATGACAAAAATATACCCAGAATGCAATGGGTTAACACAAATTTGAGGTAATTTTGGAAGGGTAAATAAAGTCCTGTCTTATAACCAAAGAAATACAGCATGTCGAAACCAGAGCACCAGTTAAGAAGGGGTAACCAGTGGTCCAGATAAGAAGGGGTAAAAGGGATAATTTAGGGATAATTATCCTTAATTTTCCATAAAAACATACCTTGTGACCCCTCATTAGAACTGTCTCAGCGAGACAGTTCTAATGAGGGGTCACAATGTATGTTTTTGTTGAGAAATAGGATTTTTTTTTGATTGATTGATTTGAGTTTAACGGCCCTTTGAGACAGTATTTCAGTCTATATCGGGCCGTCTCCCAGAGAGAGGGAGAAAGAAGAGAAATGATAGACGAGAGAAAAAATGTCCAAACAACCCCCACCCGCACCTACTGCAAACACAGTAGGCCCTCGTCCTACAATGTTCCAAATCAGTAGGATGCCCCAGCACTGGAAGCTATACACAGCACCATCGCACCACCCAACCATCCCCGTTGAGAAATAGGAAAAACTATCTCTGAATTATCTCTGAATTATCCTTGTTACCCTTTCTTATCTGGAGCTCTGGGTAACAAAGATAATTTTTCTTAGTTATTAATGAAAACATATGTTGTGTCCCCTCTAAGTGAGACCATTCTAATGAAGGGTCACAACATATGTTTTTAAGGGAAAATAGGGAACACTATCCTTGTTGCCCCGTCTTAACTGGAGCTCTGTGTCTTGACACAGAAATCCTACCAAGATCCTTCTTGTTTCTGTTTCTCCAAGCCACAAGTCGTTCTATCAGTGCATTTTTTTTTTTTTTTGCATAAAAAAATTTAGTATAAAAAAATTTCAACTATGTCAATCTTTCCTAAAGCCTGTTTCACATCAGCCGTGCGAATTTTTGTTCGTACGATTTTGGAGGCCATGGGTGCCGTAGACAGATCGCAGACAAAATCGCAGTGTATCTGGGCGGGTCCATCGTGATTTCAGAGATCGTAAAGCAGCCGTACGATGTTCGTACGTCTGTCTCACGGGTCGCACGATTTTGCAGCTTAAAAGTAGAAAAAAATAAACAACATTTCGTACGGCTGTCGCAAGATGGCCGTGCAGCAGCCGTAAGGCTGCTGCAAGACTGTCGTGAGACGGTCGTAAGAATTTGTCAAAACTCTTGCGGGCACCGTACGACGAACAAGAATTCGCAAGGCTGTCTCACGAATGTCTTACGATGACCGTACGTTCATCGTACGAATTTGCCTCGAATATAAAATGCAAGAGCACCACCCGCAACCCTCGTAATTTCACCATCGATTGTTGACACCACATTGGATCCTGATGGCTATCCACAGCAGCGTATAGTCCTTCTAAGAAGGAGGCTCCGTGATGAAGAAGAGCGTCACGCCGCCATCCTGGTGCTGCTCATCCGAGCACGGCAAGGTAGAAGAGGACATGCAAAGCGTTGGTGGGGCAAACCCTGGGGGCATGCTTCTTTTCTGGAGTCAAGACTGAGAGTACCGATTTATTTTTAAGGGAGACGCAAGTGACGCAAAAATCGTAGGACTGTCGTGCGCCTGCCGTGCGGCTGTCGTGCAGCTGCCGTGCAACTTGCGCGATTGTCTTACGATTCGCAACATTCTTGCGACAGCATTCTGTCAGGACGCCAGACTGTCGTAAGATGCTCGTGCAGCTGTCTTGCGACCGTCGCACGACAAACGCAAGCAATGATTGACAGCAGCCCCGCCTACAAACTTGCGAACTCCTGCAAAATCGTGAGTCAATCGTGCGGTTGTCTCAAGACTGTCGTGCGGCAGCCTTGCGGCGTCCACAGATTGCCAAAAAATCGCAGAAATAATGTGCATGTTGAGAATTTAGTTTGGGACTTTGCGACGACCTTGCGACGTCTAAAATTCGTACGACGATCTTGCGGCTGCCGCACGAAACCCAGCGATTTTTGCCAGAAATGTGATCGCAGAGGGCCGTACGGCTGCCGTAAGGCTGATGTGAAACAGGCTTAAGCAAGTACCAAGTCAAAAGGTAAGTCAGTATGCGAACACACAGAGGAAAGACAGTATGCTTGATTCAGACAGGCACTCTTACTTTATATTGGATGTGATATGAGATTTTTGGTTTTTGATTGATTTGTTGCTTTACGTCCACGGTAAACAGCTATGGTCATGTCGGGACGGTCAGTTAACCTATCCACACTATTCCTGGGCAGGCTTAGACCTCCTAAGCGGTTAACCAGTACTAAGTGCACCGAGATTTTTGGTTCTAACTGTAATACTGACAACCCATGAGCCCCAAATTATCATTTCCGATGTGACAAATGAATGGTTATAATTCACAAAAGCATTTAAACTGGCCTGAATCTTGACTACTGTTTTACAAGTTAAAGTGCTTTTAGCCTTAAGCAAAGTGTAAACTTTAATTACATGAAAAACATAATGCTTGAATATTGTAAGAACTAGAATTTTAAGGAATAACTTCCATTTAATTAACTTAATGACCTGAATATGACATTTTACTATACTTAACATGAAATTTTAAGTTCTATATGACATTAAAACTATTGGGACCTTAACTTTTAGCAAAAACAGTGCAGGCCACAATTGCTCCAACAGTAGCAGTCGGATCAGGATCTGTACTGTTTGCCATTCCATCTGTGTCTTTTGGTTATGCATCATAAAACCAGACTATTTCGATTTTTGGACAAAAACGGTAATTATTCAAGGTGTCACAATTTTCTACAGGAATACAAAATTTGATGTTCTGTACAGACATATGCTAACTTTCACTCATAATTCTACAGCTTAGAACATACTCATTTGGTTATAAGTCAGGCCCTGATGGAAGTTGTTGTTGTTGTGTTATTGTTTAATGTCCACGGTAAACAGCTACGGTCATGTGGGGATGGTCAGTCAACCTAACCACACTATGAAAGCAAACCGCCGGACCGGGTATCGAACCCAGGACCTCTGGCTTATAAGTCAGATACCCTACCGACTGTGCTACGTGGCCCGGCCCGGCCCTGGTAAATGGACAATTCCATTCCAATCTAAGAATTTCAAGCTTTCACAAATAGCCGATGTATAAAATGCTATTCAGCTCATGTAAATGAGAATCTTACAATAAAATTTCAACTTGATAAAACATTAACTAAACTCCTGAAAGTGGCCAAACTGAAACTTCAGTTTGGCCACTTCCACGAGTTCTGTGTTAACTCCATTAGTTCTTTCACTTCAAATCAGAGTGACTGCACAAATGAGCCACGACACAAGAAAACCAACAAAGTGGTTGTGCACCTAGCACAGACTCCAATTAGCCTGGGCATCTGCTCAGTCTGATCAGACTCTTTCCTAAGCGCTTTAAGGCAGCAAAGGGTCTAAGTTACCTCCATAAGGACAACAAACTCTGATCAGACTGGGCAGGTACCCAGGCTGATCTGAGTCTGCATTTTTGTTGGTTTTCTCGTGTCATGGCTCATTTTACAAACATGCAAGTCAAATGGCACAGTTATGTTTAGGTCCACTATTTGCAGAAGCTAGAATTTTTAATTCATAGGTGGGAATGCGCTGTTATATTTTGCCTAATCATATGCAGAAACATAAATTTTTAATTTTCGGATATAAATGCGACGTTGTATTTTGCCTAACTATTTGCAGAGCATGAATTATTCATTTCTACCGGAATAACTGTACATTTATCACGACCCAGTTGTTCAATACACCATTAGCTTAATAAAGTAATTTGGGAAGTCTTCATTAAGTCTTGTACACGCTAATATTTTTTGCTGAAAAAATGTGAGGAGCTTTTGCAATGCAGTATCTCCTCAATTTTCTTAAGCGAAAAATGATAGTGTTTTTGCTTATAATACATCTGAAAATAAAACAGCTCATTGATGAACTTCATCATTAGTTTTGAACAATCAGGCCTGGGCACACAGGGTATAATCGATTCCGCTAATTTTCGCTTCCTGCAGAGACTGTCTGTCATATTGGCTTCCGCCGAGCCTGTCCGCGAACTCTTGCTTCCTGCAGAGACTACTGTCCTCGAAAGTTGGCTTCCTGCCGAGACTGTCCACGTGAATCTGCTTCCTGCCGAGAGCCTCGGCAGGAAGCAGAATCACGCCGACAGTCTCGGCAGAAAGCCATTTATCATGTACAGAAGTCTCGGCAGGAAGCAAAAGATTGCGGACAGTCTTGGCAGAAGCCAAATATGATGTACAGTCTCTGCAGGAAGCGAAAATTAGCGGAATCGATTATACCCTGTGGGGAATGTGGCTGGGACTTTATCTCTTACCTGAGCCACCACTGTTATCACTAGCGTAAGTTATCCCTGTCATTGGCACACTGCCGTCACCAACGAACTTTGACACCGGCACTTCGGGAGAGAATCCTCCCTGGCTGTCGGCAGCTGGTCTCCCCGGAGCATCCTCAAACTTGGCGGTAACGTTCGCGTTACTGTCGCTGCTGAGGACTTGATTGTCTGTGAGGGGAGTGAACTCTGGCTGGAATGGTGAGTCTGAGGTAGGGGAGAATACTCCGGTGTCTGACTTGTCGGAACTAATGTCACCATTGGCATAAGAGTAGTCTGAAATAAACAAGAACACAAAACATTAAGCTCTTTCTGATAAACTTCTATGACAATTGGGATACATGTGCATGAAAATCATAACACACCATAACTGGCAAAGGTAATTAATCCTTAATGCGCCAAAAAGCAGACGACAAAATTTACGTCTGCAGAATTTCAAAAAATGTCTCGTCCAAGCGATATCATACTGAGAATTCGAACACTAGAGGGCAAATAGTGTAGATTCAGATGAGGTGGCTCATCATGAGCCACCTCATCTGGATCTACACTGTTTGCAAATTCAACAATTTTTCATTTTTGTCACTTTAAGGGTTAATTCATTGTGATATGATCTACTATACAACCGCAGGGATCCTTTTCAGGCGGAACTGACAGATTTGCTCCATTCTTTTCCGAAAATCTCACTGAAATCTATTCAAAGGGAGAAAAAGTCTCATGCAAAATTGCAATCCTATAACGCATAGTATATAAAATTCTCATGGAAAATGGAGAGTTTCTTGCGAAAAATGCCTCAATGAGATATTTCCTCCCCCAAAATTCTGAGGCAGAATTATCCCTGCAACCGACCGCCAAAAAAAATACACATTTCTTAATAATCACTGTTAAAGCCGAGCTATTTCTAACTAATCTTGGAATTCTCAGTCTCTTAGTTACCCCATCCCCTGGTTTCAACCTAATCTTGGATTCCAACTTCACATTTCCAATGGACTCTGTATTAACCCTTAAGTAGACAGAGCCCTAGATAAGAGGGAGTATTTGATGATAATTAGGGATAATTTTTGTTAATTCCGGATAAAAACATATGTTGTGACCACCCCCCTCCCCCCCCTTCTGAATCGTCTCGATGAGTCACAACATATGGTTTCAATGAGAAATAAAGAAAATTATCCCTCAATTATCATCAAATACCCCTCTCATCTAGGGCTCTGGTAGACAACAATATTTACGTCAGCTAAACTTCAAATGACGTATCCTCCATGCTATATCATGTTGAGAATTCAAAGGCTAGAGGTCAAACTGTGTAAATTCAGATGATGTGGCTCATTAGCTCGCCTGAACGAAAGTTCAGGAAGAGCTATTATTGTCACCACGGCGTCGGCGTCCGCGTCCACTTCCGCGTCGGCGTTCGGATTGGATGTTTTGGTTAAAGTTTTTTAAAGGCCTATATCTCCTTAACCCATGGATGGATTCTTTTGATACTTGCACTGTAGTTAGATATTGGTCTAAAGTTTAACAGGGTATCACCCCCACCCAACTCAGTGACCTTGATGTCAAGGTCATGGACTTAGAAAATTCGGACTTTTTTTGGACTGGATGTTTTGGTTAAAGTTTTATAAAGCCCAATATCTCCCTAACCCATGGATGGATTCCTTTGATACTTGCACTGAAGATAGATATTGGTCTAAAGTTTTCGATGGTACTACCCCCACCCCCCTCAGTGACCTTGATGTCAAGGTCATGGACTTAGAAAATTGTCTTTTCATTGATTGGATGTTTTGGTTAAAGTTTTTTAAAGACATATATCTCCTGAATCCATGGATGAATTCTTTTTATATTTGCAGTGTAGATCCAAAGTTTTACAGCATACTACCCCAACCCCGCTCAGTGACCTTGATGTCAAGGTCAGGGAATTAGGAAATTTGGTCTTTATTAAAGTTTTCTAATTGCATTCTGATTCATAATGCTTGGCAGAGATTTAGTTTACACTTGAACTGATGTTAGACACTTTTTAGTTTTTATAAAACACTTTATACTTACCCCTCTACCCCACTGGATGACCTTGAAGTCAAGGTCATTGACTTTGAAATTTGGTTAAAGTTTTATATTTATGAAGACATAATTTCACAGTGCCATGATGGACTCAGTTGATACTTATACTTGGACTGATGTTAGATAATGGTTCAAGGTTTGATATATCCTAGCCCCCCACCCCTACCCCCACTCCCACCCCCACCCCCTATCTGCTTAGTTCTTTGACCTGAAGCCCATGGACTTTGAAATTTCATATGGATTTTTTATTTTATTTTAATTTTATTTTAAGACTTATATCTGAGATAGCTTTTGTTTATAAATGTTTGTCATATTGGACATGCTTGCCTGAAGTGTTATGCATAGCAGTTCACACCACCATAGCGACTGTGTGATGGGCAAGCACCTATTCAGGCGAGCTATGCTGTCAGGCGACAGCTCTTGTTATGTTTATGAGTCACTTCATCTTGATCTACCATTTTTTCAATTTCTTCTATTTTGCTTTTTGGCGCTTTAAGTGTGACAATCTTTTTAACTTGTGGTTCGGCTTTCTGTTACATGCTACAGTTGCAAAATTCTAGTAAGTATTTATGCAAGTTTTCTTGTAGAACATCAATGTAATTGACTTAGCTTGCTGCCGCCTATTTCTGGAAGCTTGATGTCAGACTTGTAGCAAAATATCAATTATGTAGAGTCAGTGTCACCTTATATAGAAACAACACTCTTTTTATATCTTCAAACATAATCAGTCCATAATCAAATAATGTCAAACACTGTGATTTTATTTTTTGGGCTAAACATCATTACAGTTAACTCTCGATATCTCGAAGTCAAAGTTGATTTAATAACTATTGATATCTCAAAGTAAATTTTCTGATCCCAGAAAATTTATTTTGAGGTTTCTGTAGGGGAGAGTCGGGTAACTTCGGACAGGCGGGTAAATTCGGACATACAATTGCAATACCATTGCAAACAGTGAAAATCCAGATGAGACGGCTCATAATGAGCCGTCTCATCAGGATTTTCACTATTTGGCCAGTTATTGTTTTGTTTTAGTTCCAGACAACTGACATATAAAGGAAAAAATGTCACTGTCCGAATTTCCCCACTGTCCGAAGTTACCCGACTCTCCCCTAGTTTAGGATAATAGGTGTTGAAATGCAAAGAAAACTGGGAAATGACATCACAAAGAATGCAAAATGACATGGTTTATGCTATATTATGGGTACATTGCCATGTTTTTTCATCTTCTTAGCAAAGAGAGACAACTTCTTTGACTTCCTGTCTGTTTCCCCAGACAACAAACTTTCTCTAAAAGAGGTCAAGTCTAGGAAAGCGTATTTTTTCCTTTACAAGTTAACCCCCATTGAGAAGGGAGACAAAAATGAAAATAGCACCAATACACAGGTCAGAGACGAGACTTTGGTTTAAAATGAAAATAGCACCAATACACAGGTCAGAGACGAGACTTTGGTTTAAAGTCTCGTCTGAAAGACTGGAGAAGTGGGAGATCGACCCTGCCATCCCCGAGTCGGTATACCATGTGTTATCCACTGCGCTGATCAAGTGGTACATCTGAACTTTGCCAATGGCGGATTACAACATATGAGCTGCAACACAACAAAACCAACAAAGTGGTCGTGCGCCCAGCGCAGACTCAGACCAGCCTGGACATCTGCCCAGTCTGATCAGAGTCTTCAGCGTCTGCATGGAGCTAGCTTAGACCCTTAGCTACCCTTTAGATGCACAGCGAAGACAATGATCAGACTGGGCACGTGCCCAGTCTGAACTGAGTCTTCGCTGGGCGCACATGCCACTTTGTTGGTTTTGTCGTGTTGCTGCTCAAATATTACATCAGGAAAATATAGTATTTCGACCTCCAAAGCAGGTTGGGGTTATATTTCAAGTTCTTTTGCTTACTGTTGATATCAAATTCAGTATCATTCTGAAACTTTGTTCTTTTTGTATACCCTCATCTTCACAGCATTTTTATCCCCAAGTTTATGACTGCAAAGTTTCAAAAAAATGTTTTGTCCAAGCTCTATCAGACTGAGAATCAAAGACTAGAGGGCAAACAGAGCATATCAAGATGAGCTGGAGCTACAATGTTTGGCAGTGTTTGCAAATTCCCTTGTATTTGTGTACCGTAATGACCCTAAAATTTCGGACATCCAAAGTCCAAAAATTATTGTTAAAAAAATTCTTTAGAAAGTGGATTTTTCTCTCATTAATGCATCCGAATGATGCTTAGTGAATGGCAAATGTTGTAGACCATGATCAGAGCAGTTTAATCTGGGTCTACATTGTTTGATCAGACCTGTCTGTCCGAATATTTAAGGTCATTACGGTATTCTAGTAGTATTCTCAAGACATAATTTCAGCAATAGAATGGGTGGAAATTGGTCATTTTTGTTCATAGAAAGGAGAGGGGATGGAGGTGGTTGGATAACTTGCCATTTTACGTCCTTTTCAACAGTATTTCAGTCATATCAGGACGATGGGAATGTGATAATGAAAGGCTGTGTGCAATGCAATGGAACCCTGTTTACGGTAGGAAAGATTCTCGCCTCAAGCGGGGCTCGAACCTGGTCTGCTAGATCAGTAGGCCAGCGCTCAACCTACTGAGAGCTACCAGGGCTCCTGGGATGGAGGTGGAAGTGAGGGGAGGGGGAGGGGATTAGTAGGGATTAGAGTGTTCATTTGAAGTAATGCTATGGATTCGCATTTTGACCTTACTTAGTTTGTTTTTATCGTATAGTCAAATAGTCGTTGCAGCAAGGAAAAGTAGAGCAAACCAACTCTCATTAAGAAGCAACATACTACGTTAGGACACTTGAAACATGTCGGTTACGTATGTTATCAGTTCTTCAAGGCCAAAACCATTTACTCAATGGTCTCATATAAACAATGACACTGTAAAGATCCTAAATACCATGTCACAGCTGTCTGAGCAAACAGTGCAAACCACTGATCAGACTGCTCCAACAGGATTGACCAATTTAGACCTGCGTTGTTTGCCGTTCCGCTAGAGCAAATTTTGACACACAGCTGGTCAGTAAAATCAAATTGTTCATATTTTGGGATAAATACCAAGGTCTTTCCATATTTACAGCTAAATATGGTAGATAATACAAAAGGGAATAGCCACATCCTTTTAAAGCAATTTAGTAGATGATAAATCACTTCTTTTTTTCTGTGAAGCTAACTTCCATATTTTGTGGTCTGCTTTTTTGGCACTTTCACTCTTTAAGTACCAGTGATGAAAATAGCTTAATTTGCAAACAGCGTAGATCCTGATGAGGCGGCTCATAATGAGCCACCTCATCTAGATCTACACTGTTTGCCCTGTAGTCTGTGAATTCTCAATATGAGATGTCTTGGACAAAACTTTTTTTGAAATTTTGCAGACGTAAATTTTGTCGTCTGCTTTTTGGTGCTTAAAGAGTTAAGTTCTCATATAAAATAGAAAACATGCCTTCGGCAGGGGCTAACTTTGTAAGGTCCCTAAGCGTATTTGTCTTTCAAAAAGGGCCCTTATTTTGATGATAGGCAATTAGTGGTTCCCAAATCTAATTTTCTGCTAAAATGGCCACTAGACAGATCCCTTATGACTTGCAGTTCACTGTAAAGGTGGCTTCAGACTCTTCTGCAGAGCTCTGGAGCTCTGCAGAAGAGTCTGAAGTCACCTTTACTTGTGGAGCAACACTTGAACAGTTTCTCTAAACAGATTGACAAGTTTTAATTTTCTGCTTTAGCACTTCTATTGTAAATTTGTTACCGTTTTTTTTCTTTCTTCATTTTTTTATCGCCATCGTCATCATGACATGAAAGAAAGTGTCACATAAAAATTACCTTCCCATACCTGCAATCAGGGAGACCAAAGATCAGCCAGCACTTCTGCACAGTCTGATCAATGTCTTCCCTGTTTGTACAAACAGTCTGAATCCTTGAGAATCACTCTGAATCTATGAAGCTAAATAAAAAGTGATTTATTAGTGCAAATGCCCAGGCTGGTTTGTGTATGGACTGAGGCATCTTTTCACATGATAAAACCACTGTATCGACATTTTATCCATATCAGACTTTTTACCTAGCTATATTACCTCGATATGATCAGCTCACTGAAAAATGTGAATTGCCATGTCATTTTGGGTGCAGTTTTCTGCAAATTTAAGAGACTGATCTTGGCCCGACTTGCTCACTCAACTACAAATTTCATCTACTCCATTTAAAAGCATAGTCTCTTTCTTTTTTAAACTGTTTATAACCAAATCCTGTTAGAAACAGGATATAAGTGAGGCCCTCCCAGGGGCTTTGGGGAGCTGGGGAGAATGGCCATTTATTTTCAGGGAGCTGGGGAGCACTAGCAATTATTTTCAGGGAGCTAGGAAGCAAGCTCTTAATTTTGGGAAGCACTGTATGAATGTGATTTTCTAAATTTTTTTTGGCTTCTGGCTCCCCCCCCCCCCCCCCCCCCCCCCCCCATGTATCAATAGTACTATTTTAGCCAGTATTTCTAATAAAAAATTACTTCGGGTGGGCATTCAGACTTGCAGATTGCTAGCATTTCGGGTTCAATTTTGGCTAGAGGCCGAAATAACTTCCAAACGATTTTAGGGAGCAGGCTTGAATATTATTAGGGAACTAGGGAGCAGATGAATTACTTTTAGGGATTTGGGGAGCAGTAGCCAAATAACTTTAGGGAGCACGAAAAAATATTTTAAGGGAGCTGGGGAGAATTGGGCATTATTTTCAGGGAGCAAGGGAGCACTGACCCCCCCCCCCCCTTGGGAGGGCCCCACAAGTGAGTTACAAAGGTAAGAAACAAGACATTTTTTAAGTCAGGCCTAAGTTAATAGACAGATGAGCCATGACACAAGAAAACCAACAAAAAGGTTGTGCGTCCAGCACAGACTCAGCTCAGCCTGGGCATCCGCCCAGACTGATCAGAGTCTTCGCTGTCCGCATGATGGTAGCTTAGACCTATAGAGCTACCTTTTAAGCACTTAGCGAAGAGTCTGATCAAACCGGGCGGATGCCCAGGCTGATTTGAGTTTGTGCTGGGCGCACAACCACATTGTTGGTTTTCTCGTGTCGCGGCTCAGATAATGACATCAATTTTCAATGTCATAATCATGACTATAGTCCTAAGACAAAGCTATTAATAGGAATCATGACTCTATTTCAGAAAACAGACAGGAGTGTTTACAACCAAACCAGACAGCTATTTATCTTCTGAAAGCGGAAGAGTAAGAAAGAGAACAAAATCACGGCAGTGTTGCTTTGTTATTTAAATTTTCATAAATTTTTTTATCACATTTTGCAGATTGATTTAGGATGGTGAAACCCACTGACTTACAGCCAAATAAACGTGTTAATTTTCTCAAATTCTAATGCTCACCTACACAGGGGTAATACCAATTTGGCTATCTGTGCTTTCGACCGAGACTGTACTATACAAAGTGGCTTTTGACCGAGAATATGATTGTAAGCATTACCAATAACGGTAAATGGTACTATTGTTAATGGCTGTCGACCGAGCTGATACTGCTGTTGAGTGTCTCGGTTGACAGCCACTTTTGCATGTATGGTAATTGACTGACTCGGTGGAAAGCACAGGTAGCCAAATTGGTATTACCCTGGTGACCTACAACATATTGTTATCATGGCAGTTGGACAGACATAATCTTATTAGTAAAAATGTCATTATCATTCTCTGCACCTGCACCCAACTTGATTTCAGTTTCCGATTAGGTATCTATGTACTGTCCTGCAATATGACCTAGTTAAATCCATTTCCTTGGTTTCCACCTACACACTTTCTATTTTCATCGCAGTCTCGACGGACTTTTATGTGCACTGATGACATTTCTGTCACAAAACAAGTCTTCACTAAAATGGTCCCTAAGGCATTAGAAAGAAATTCTTTGTCCATGACAAGATCGTAGAAGTTTATTACATACGGATGTAAGCCTTTTTAGCCTCTATATTGTCTCAATCTTGTACTGTTATAACAGTTTACAATTATACTGCTGACCATGATTGTATTAGTCCAGTACATGGCATGGTTCCAGATAAGAAGGGGTACCAGGGTAAATTCAGAGATAACTTTTCTTATTTCTCAATGAAAACATACATTGTGACCCCTGAAAAGATCCGTCTCGTTTAGACGGTTCTAATGAGGGGTCACAATGTATGTTACGGTTCTAAAGAGGGGTCACAATGTATGTTTTAAGCCAAGACGGTTCTAATGAGGGATCACAATGTATGTTACGGTTCTAAAGAGGGGTCACAATGTATGTTTTAAGCCAAGACGGTTCTAATGAGGGGTCACAATGTATGTTTTAATGGAAAACTAAGGAAAATTATCCCTAAATTATCATGTTGCCCCTTCTTATCTGCAGCTCTGAATGCCCCAGAAAAACTTCCGGCAGTGGCGGAATTGTCTGTCAGCAGTGAGTTAACTGAAGTACTGATTGATTGATTTGTTGCTTTATGTCCACGGTAAACAGCTAAGGTAATGTCGGGACAGTCAGTTAACCTAACAACACTATTCCTGGGCAGGCTTAGACCTCCTAAGCTGTTAACCAGAACTAAGTGCACATACTCAGAGCTCTAGATAAGAGGGAGTATCTGATGATAATTAAGGATAATTTTTCTTATTTGTCATTGAAACCATATGTTGTGACCCCTCATCTGAACCGTCTCGACGAGACAGTTCAGATGAGGGGTCACAACATATGTTTTTATGCAGAATTAACAAAAATTATCCCTAATTATCACCAAATACTCCCTCTTATCTAGAGCTCTGCATACTTTTGCCAGAAGTACTGATCAGATGGATTGCAGTCTCCTATTTCAGATTCAATAACATTCAAATGCTTTATCCCTATAATGCATTTTTAAAGTTCTACCGGTACTCTGTCCTTGCCACAAATGAAACCCAACATAAGCTAACCCGGTTGCTGATCAAACTCTGAAATACTGTCATAAAGCTCTGTTCACCTGAAGTCACCTGCTATTGTACGACATCCCGCCCCAAGACATAATCTGTCATGGCTGAAATCATTATACTACAACTAATTTAGGTTTTGTGATTTCTACAAATAGACATATTAATCAAACATGATATATGTATGAAATGGGACGAGGGGCTAGAAAAACAGACCTGAAGTAGTAAACTACTCAGTAATGACCCTGATCAACTTGTACACTCAACTTGTACACCCACTTATCCTTTGCCTTCTTTAAAACTTGCCCAATCTGAACATGTTTGTTGGAGATTAAACTGGCTGATGAGAGTTTTTAATGTTAGCTCATTTTGGCTTTTAACTTGAACTTGATGTTATTGTGTTATTGTTTAACGTCCACGGTAAACAGCTATGTCATGTCGGGACGGTCAGTTAACCTAACCACCCTGTTCCTGAGCAGGCTTAGACCTCCTAAGCAGTTAACCAGTACTAAGAGCACTTACTTTCACCAATAACTGACAACTGCCCTTCTTGAATCAGCGGAAGGAGGAGCGAAAGTATGTGGCCGGACCAGGTATCGAACCCAGGACCTCTGGCTTACAAGCCAGGCACCCTAACGACTGGGCTACACGGCTCGGCAACTTGAACTTAAAGAAGAATTATTTCAGCATGAAGTATGTTTCATAATGAGGAAACCTGTCGTATGGCTTGGGTAAACTCAGGATGTCCATACCAGGCTGTGCAACATTTGCAAAGATGACAAACCCAGAGCATGACCTAACCAGATCCATTACCGGTACGTGCATTGACTTGCAGGGGTTTTATTAACCATAAGTCCGTTGGTCCTCAACCAGTGAATTTTGGGCATGACCAGTTGATGTCTTTGGTAGCTGGTCCTGCAGACCAACTGATTTTGAAATTAAATGAAAACACACAAAAAGAAAAGCCGAAACATCGGGAGGACCACTTAAGTTGTGGATAAGTTGGTCCTGTGGACCACCAGTCATTCAGTCCTTAGCAAAATCCCTGGACTTGGCTGGATATCTGCAGCTTGCACAAGACTAAAGCCTCGTTTACACGATATGTTTTTGCACATGTGGCAAAAAGAATATATGGAAAATAGCACATATGGTTTTGTGTTTATACGATATGCAGAGAGCACATATGTTCTCAGGCTTTCCCGCCATTTACCTGGAAATGTCTGCATAATATAGTCATCTTTTATGTTACAAAAATGTAGACTGAGGACATGCTGATGATTCCAATTTGTGTGTGATTCATTACCTATGCTAATGAGCAAACGCAACATATGAGTACAGACCCTAAAACAAGAGGCCCAAATGGGCCTGATATCGCTCACCTGGCTATTGTGCAACGGGACCATTCTGATACAAAATTGGTCCAATTCCACTGAGAATTTCTCATTTTCACATTTTGCTACTTTTAGTAACAGAGGCCAACTTGCCTGGTCTTTATATATTTACTTTTGAAACACCTCAATGCAAGAATCATTTTGCCACAAATTTCATCAAAATCCATTCAGGGGTTACTGAGATATTGCCAGTTTCATGTTTTGTGCTATTTTTAGTAACGGCAGATGGCGGCCAGCTTGGATTGCTAAAATGCAAAAAATCAAAAAACCTTTATGCAAGGACCATTTTGACACAAATTTGGTCCAGTTCCATTGAGATTTTCTGATTTTCACATTTTTCTATTTTTAGTAACAGAGGCCAATATGACTGGTCTACAGTTAGATATTTTTGAAACATCTCAATGCAAGAATCATTTTGACACAAATTTCGTCAAAATCAATTCAGCGGTTACTGAGATATTGTCATTTTCATGTTTTGTGCTATTTTTAGTAACGGCAAATGGCGGCCAGCTTGGATTGCTAAAATGCAAAAAATCAAAAAGCCTTTATGCAAGGACCATTTTGACACAAATTTGGTCCAGTTCCATTGAGATTTTCTGATTTTCACATTTTTCTATTTTTAGTAACAGAGGCCAATATGACTGGTCTACAGTTAGATATTTTTTAAACATCTCAATGCAAGAATCATTTTGACACAAATTTCGTCAAAATCCATTCAGCGGTTACTGAGATATTGTCATTTTCATGTTTTGTGCTATTTTTAGTAACGGCAGATGGCGGCCATCTTGGAATGCCAAATTGCAATTAATCAAAACGACTTCATGCAAGGAACATTCTGACACAAAATTGGTCCAATTCCATTAAAGGGTTCTTGAGTAATTGTCATTTTTATGTTTGTGCTATTTTTAGTAACACCAGATGGCGGCCATCTTGGAATGCCAAATTGCAATTAATCGAAACGGCTTCATGCAAGGAACATTCTGACACAAAATTGGTCCAATTCCATTCAAGGGTTCTTGAGTAATCGTCATTTTTATGTTTGTGCTATTTTTAGTAACGGCCCCCATGGTGGCCATCTTGGATAGTCAACTGGCACAAAATTGAAATAATTCCATTCAAGAACCATTTCTGACCAAATCTTGTCAGAATTGGTTGCATTTTCTTTAGATATTCACATTTGAGCAAAATGGGCTTTGTAAACGCTAAGTAGGTCACTGTGACCTAATTCCGCTATAGATTTTTTTTATTTTTACAATTTTTAATATCAAGGTCCCTCTTATGTTCCATGCAAACTTTCAACCAAATATACCAAATGGTTCTGGAGAAGAAGTTGATTTTGTTGTTTTTGCTATTTTTAGTAACGGCGGCCATCTTGGATTTTCAACCTGACCCAATTTTACAATTCTGAGACCCTGGAGTCAGGTCATGCTCCATGTAAAATTTGAGAACCATGGGACCAGTAGTTTTAGAGAAGAAGTTGTCTGAAGTTGTTTAAATAGGTCATTTTTTGACATTGGCATTTGAGCAAAATTACACACGTAAACAGAAAGTAGGTCACTGTGACAAAACTCCGCTACAGATTTTTTTCATTTTTACAATTTTGAATACCAAGGTTTCACTAATGTTCCATGCCAAAATTCAGACAAATATACCCAGTGGTTCTGGAGAAGAAGTTTATTTTGTTGTTTTTGCTATTTTTAGTAACGGCGGCCATCTTGGATTTTCAACCTGACCCAATTTTACAATTCTGAGACCCTGGAGTCAGGTCATGCTCCATGTGAAATTTGAGAACCATGGGACCAGTAGTTTTACAGAAGAAGATGTTTGAATATTTGTTTTTAGGTGTTGACGGACACAATCCGTGACGACGCACGACGCACGCCGGACGCATTGGTATGACAATAGCTCACTATGGCCCTTCGGGCCAGGTGAGCTAATAAAAGGACTTCAACGTTCAGGGAAGCAGACAGGAAGTCATAAAAGTTGTTCCCCTTTGTAAAATACATGTAATATTCAAGAAATATACATTCTACTACCCCTGATATCAATATTTTGGTATTTTAAATACCTGCTGAGGTTGCAAAAGCAATTAACCTCAGTGCTAAAGCAATTAACCTCAGTGAACTCTCTTCTGATTGGTCAAAAGCTTATGGAAAAAAGCATAAGGATAGAACATGTTCTATTCCTTGTGCTTTCCACATGTGGGAAGAATAAGCAGTGCATAACTCTGTTTAGACGATATGTTTTCCATATGTTCACAGAAAACTTATGTGGAAAACATATCGTGTAAACGAGGCTTAAGACTTACAGTAATGACCCTAAAATTTTGGACACATGAAAAGTGGACAATTATTGTTCCAAAATTCTTAGAAAGTGGATTTTACATTATGTTAATGCATCCAAATGATGCTTATTGAATGGCAAACAATGTAGACCCTGATCAAACTGCTCCTTGAGGAGGAGCAGTTTGATCTAGGTCTACAATGTTTGCTTAGACTTGTCTGTCCGAATATTTAGGGTCATTACCGTACAACAGTTTTTCTCCTGACATGGCTACAAAATTATCTTCCTTTAATGAACCATTCAATCGTTCATTCAGTAACACCCACTACCAGCTTTTCCCTGTTTATTCTGACCATCAGTTTACATAACAGGCTCTTCAGCATCTCATTTAAACAGCTCATTTTTATTTTTAGACATCTATCCATCCAGGGCTTCACTTTTGTAAGTATAATGGCAAACAGCACAGACCCAGATCAGACTGCTCCTGAGGAGTAATCTGATCTGGGTCTACACTGTTTGCTCAGAGATTTTTTTCTGAATATTTACGACAAACACAGCTGAGTCAATGTGAAAATTTCAACATCACCAAGTAACATTATCAAGAATCATCTACTGTTTATTGGCAAGTTAAAAATTTCACTGACTGCCTATGAAATTTAAGCCTTTATGAAGATAGTAATGAGAAAATCAGAGCTCTAGATAAGAGGGAGTATTTTGATGATAATTAAGGATAATTTTTTTTATTTCTCACCGAAACCATATGTTGTGACCCCTCATCTGAACCGTCTCGGCGAGACGGTTCAGATGAGGGGTCACAACATATGTTTTTATGCAGGATAAACAAAAATTATCCCTAATTATCACCAAATACGCCCTCTTATCTAGAGCTCTGGAAAATATGTCCTCATGCATGTGAAACTGCACATGTATGACTCCAAGTGCCTGTGTAGTAAATCTAGCCATATACTAACCAGAGTTATTACTATTGTAGACAGGAGCCCCTGTAGCTCAGTGGATTAAACGCTGGCCTACTGATCTAGCAGACACAGGTTCGAGTCCTGCTCGAGTTGAGAATCTTTCCTACGGTAAATGGGGTTCCACTGCACACAGCCTTCCATTATCACCCTCCCATCATCCTGATATGACTGAGGACAAAATATCGCATGTCATCCATACTACAGTAGACTCCAAAGCTCCCCTGAGTGGGGTATAATATTGCACAGACAAAGGACCAACAAACAATATAAGACAAAATATTCACCACCATACTACTGCTTATCCTACTATCATTGTGTTCCCGCTGTTCTACACCAGCGCAGACTTGAAGATGTTGTCAGTGGGTGGGGTAAAGCTGGGATAGGGGGAGGATGGGTTAACAATGCAACCAGAATTACTCCTCTCTACTACTACTCATTTCCACTGCCCTGTACCCGGTACTTCAGCATTAGACCTGCAGCTGCACTTAGCAGGTAGGCCAAAATAGGGACTGAGGTGGGTGGGGTAACATTATAATCAAATTTACTCACCACTACTACTGTTTATCCCACTATCGCTGTGTTCCCACTGCCCTGTATCAGGTACTCCAGGGTTGGACTTGCAGCTTAGAAACACTGATGCATTTGGATTTAATCCTGGGGATTTTGGTGTGACCTACAATGAAAAGAAAATTCCTTAAAACTAGTCAAACAACTACCTAGCAGGCACAGGACGTCGAAATGACGTTGTACTGATGTCGATGCGACGTGATGACGTCGCATCGACGTCAGTCCAACATCATTATGACGTCATGTGCCTGCTGGGTAATCATATAGAGACAATGTTGTGACAATATCATTTTAATGTCGTGCTACAATGTCATGACATTGTGGCAATGCTGAAAAGACTGTGTCCATGTTGCGGTGGAACTTGTGGAGAACTTGTCTCCCCTGTAAAAAGGTGGGCAAGGTATGTCACTATCCCAATTTCACAAAGCTGTTTTGTCATGTGCAAACCTTATAAGAGAAATGCGGATTCAGCAGAGTTGTGAACTTCATACGACTAAACTCTTTTGAGAACTGGCTCTGGTGACCTAATATTTAGATCAAGTTTAAAAAAAAAAGTTCTAAGATAACCGTTTTCAGAGCTCTAGATAAGAAGGCGTATTTGATGATAATTAGGGATAATTTTTCTTATTTCTCATCGAAACCATATGTTGTGACCCCTCATCTGAACCGTCTCGTCGAGACGGTTCAGATGAGGGGTCACAACATATGTTTTTATGCAGAATTAACAAAAATTATCCCTAATTATCACCAAATACGCCCTCTTATCTAGAGCTCTGGTTTTTCACCGCATTGTCAATAGAAATCACACTCTGACCTGAATCAATAAGAAAACTCCCACGTCTTTTATTAATGGAACTCTTACAGCTCAATGTAGTGAGAGTATCTGATAATTATTTCTGCCAGAATATTTCTTATTTCTCTATAAAAACATATCTTGTGACCCCTCATAAGAATCGTCTTGACAAGGCAGTTCTAATGAGGGGTCATGATGTTTGTCTACAAAAATAAGAAAAATAATCCATCCTGGGTATCTCATATTAACTGCAGCTCCAGTGTTTTTTATTTATAGAACACTCCATCATTTCTCCTAATGAAAAAACATTATCCACCAACATGAATGTAATGTTTCAAGGTGCATAAAAATGTGCCATTCTACGATTCAAAGATGCTTTAAGGGCATATGTGCTAATCAGTATTAGGTAGTCTTTGACTGCAGCAAGTTATTTAAATTGCTCAAAGTGCCAAAAGTTGAACCCTTCAATTCTCAATGTGATGTAGCTTGGAGGAAACATTGTTTGAACTTTGCAGATGTAAATTTTGTCATCTGCTTTTTAGGCTTAATCAATAGAAACTAAGGAGTATCATCACACCGGGTAGGCGGCAATCGAAAACGCTCATGCAGTCGACGAACCTGGATCAAAAACCATTAGAAACAGCATTTTCGATTGCAAATTGTTGCCAATTTGCAATCGAAAACACTGTTTCTAAAGGCTTTTGATCCGCGTTAATCGATTGTTAACAGCATTTCCGATTGCCGCCTACCCGGTGTGATCATACTGTATTAATCCTATTAAACCCCAGGGGTGTTGTATTTGACAAAAGGGGGGCATTATTGAAAGCCTGAAGTGTAGTACACCAGCCACAGCCAAATACCTCTAATAAAGAGTATTAACCCATTGCATTCTGGGTATTTTTTGTCGTCTGCTGAAATTGTCCTCTGCATCAAAAATCAAGAATATTTTGACAATATTGGTCTAACTTACTCTTGTAGAATGATGTCTAGGCAGCAAACAGTTTGGATCTCAGATCAGGCCCCACATTTGTGGGGCCTGATCTGGATCCAAACTGTTTGCCCAGATACCCCTATGGAATGGGTTAATTTGTATGGGTATACTTGCAGAGGAAGCAACTCTACTATTTTTGCCTCCCTTTTCAGTAGGGGTCAACTCCTAAAAGAAAGAATTTGCTCCTCTGTGAGCAATGTCTTTCCTATAAGAGTAGACCCCATGTCAAAGAGCAACCTCAAAGTTAATATTACATTATGTTCAGAGACGCAGGGGGCGTTTATTAGAGCAGGGGCGTTTATTAGGATCAATATGGTATACATAGTGAGAAAGCATACACTGTGCAAAATCTGTCGTATAATCTGAATCTTGGTTGTTTACCAAATATGCCATGAGGGTCCTTTTATCTTGTGGCACCATTCAACTGGCTTTAAATTCTCTCAGAGCCACCAGAAGACATTTTTCAGAAGCCTAAAGAGCAGTTTGCAAAATCAATGTGCTACATTAGGGACCGATCCATTTAAATTTATAGGAAATCCAAACCGCTTATTAACCCTTAACTTGATTTTTCAAGAATGTTCTAGTTCTTGGCCAGGCTTGAAATTTGCTGCTCATTTGAGTATTCCAGCATGAATTCAGCTCAAATGGGCGGGTATGCAGGAGGTGCGAAGGGTGCAAATGCACCCCCTGAATTTGGACAATTATTTCAAAATCATGCAGTATTCTGCCAGACACTGAGTTAACACCCTCCTCTACAGTTGCTCTCAAGATCTGGGTTTCCTTGAGTTTTGCACCCTTATTTGAGGAGTTCTATCTTCAGAAGTCTGCGTACAGGCCTTATAAATGCTGCATCTGCTGACCTATATACATGTTCAGTAGCCCTGACCAGTGCACTTACCAGTAATTTTACTCTTGAGACATCAGTTCTTGTGACAAGAGTTGTACAACTGTCAACGCTTTGTCATATAACAGCTAAACCAGAAAACTCTAGGGGAATTTTACACTGCTAATGCCAGAATGGCCAGACAAAAAGTAGGGCATGCCAGATTCCACTGACAGAGTCAGCAGTGATGATGCTAATGGTTTTGATCAAAAGAGTTGATTCTAAACACGTTCCAGTCTCCATAGCATTCGTATTCACAGCCTTATCGAATTCACCTTTCCGCTGGCTCAAAATGACTGAACTACTGTTGTAAGGCCATGAAAAACTTTCTACTGGCTCAAAATGACTCGAATGTTATCAAAAGGCCATGTACAGTGATCAGCTATAAGGGATTATATATCCTTCTCTTTCTTCTGCATCCAGCAATCTAATCCCAATATTGGCTAATTCTGTGAAATCTGAGCCCTATTAAGTCCACAGAAACATGATTTCATTTATAATTCATGAGCTACTTAATATTTGGAGTTAATATGCAATTATCTGTAAAATATTAATGTCAATATCATAACTGACCCAAAATACTTGGACAGCCATACCTGAGCAAACAGCACAGACCTAGATCAGACTGCTCCAAAAGGAGCAGTGATCTAGGTCTGTACTGTTTGCCATTCTACCAGCCTTTTTTTTTTTTTTTTTTTTGGTATAATGCACTTGCTTTTAAATTTTTAAATTGTAGTTGGCTGGTCAAAGTGTCCCAATTATCAGGGTTACAGATATGTGACTAAATCTCTAGAGCACGGGTGGTAAACCTAGGAACTACCACGAAATTGTGTTAACGTAATTTTGTTCCCAAGCCACATACGGGACATAACGGGGTAGTTTCCAGGCCGAAAAATTGATAAACAAAGGTTGGTGTCATTTTGCTTTTTGTTTTATTTTACTACTAAGAACGAACAATGGTGAAATCGGCCAATATGGTTCCGTGTAAATATGTCTCAGCGTCCCCTCTAGCCCCAAATTTTATATGAAAAGTTATTTTCTTTCTTTAGATTTTTGTTTCCCCACTGAGCATCGGACAAACTTTCCCCAACGTGCAGTGCCAGTTCGAGGGATTCTAGCCCGTATCTGTCAAATTAAATTGAATGTGATATCATTTGCCGATGAAAATGATACAAAGACCCTTAATAAACGTTTCTACATAGAAAAAAAAATCCGAGCGTTTACTCGTAAAAGATTCATGCCCCGTTTGTCCTGTGTGGTAGTTTCCAGCGCATCGTGGTAGTTAAAATGCTATCGTGGTAGTTGACAAGACTATGTAGTAGTTCCTATCAACAGATTTTCCGTTCGTTTAAGAATCGCCAATACTAGTGCACCTATCAATATTTCCCCCCAGGGGGCGGGGGGGGGATACCATGGGAATTAGACAGCCAAAAAATCCCAACCCATGGGAATTAGATAGAACACCTAAAAACGGGGTTGGGACATTTGATACTTTTCTGGAAGTTCTAAATTAGATTTTATAACAAATTTGATAATGAGATAGCCGTAGATCAAGAAAGATTGTATAAAGTATGGTAGGTTGTTATTTTTTTACAATTTGAACTTCATAACCCAGGGAGAGGGGGTACTCTGAATATAATTATATAAAAAAATCTTAACTTTAGGCTACAGTGACAGGGCGAAATTAAACCAGTATTTTGTTAACCGAAAATAGAACACTTATGCCTATTACATACCAAGTAATACATTTTCATAGTGGTTTGCGGTGATCGGGGTGATGATGCTGCTTATGGTAAAATCATTACATTGATCACCCAAAACGTTATGCTAAAGCATATTCTATATTCTCCTCATATCAGGAAACCTATTTAAAAGTGGTTTGGGGTGGTTTGCGGTGGTTTGCAGTGGTTTGCGGTAATTCGATGGTCCCTCGGGTTGGGTCACTTTTTATATACATGTGAGTGCGACGATGAACGGGCATGTTATATGACAATTATAAGGCATGTTTATTCAACAACAAATTAGCTATGTGAATATCCCTTCTTTTCATTCTTCTCATGATTTCAATAGCCCACTAAATTTAAAATTCAGGCACTCGACAAATTTTATCCGACAAAAGGTTGTTTGAAAAGGTCTTTGTATGAATAAGAGGGGTATTCAAGGTTCGGCCCGAACACCCCGTCTTTAAAAATTTGAAGTAGCCCCTGACTAGTGAACATCTGCTGATGGGAACTACTACTAAAATCCTACAAAGTCTTGGCAACTACCACGATAGCATTTTAACTACCACGGTGAGCTGGAAACTACCACATAGGACAAACGGGGCCTGAATCTTTTACGAGTAAACTCTTGGCTTCTGTTTTCTATGCAGGGACGTTTAGTAAGGGTCTTTGTATCATTTTCATCGGCAAATGATATCAAATTCAATATAATTTGATGGATACGAGCTCAATTCCTTCGAATTGGCACTGTACTTTATGGAAAATTGACCCGATACTCAGCGCGGGCGCAAAAATCTAAAGAAAGAAAATAACTTTTCATATAAAATTTGGGGCTAGAGGGGACGCTGAGACATATTTACACGGAACCATATTGGCCGATTTCACCATTGTTCGTTCTTAGTAGTAAAATAAAACAAAAAGCAAAATGACACCAACCTTTGTTTATCAATTTTTCGGCCTGGAAACTACCCCGTTATGTCCCGTATGTGGCTTGGGAACAAAATTACGTTAACACAATTTCGTGGTAGTTCCTAGGTTTACCACCCGTGTAGAGTAGCTATGGCAATGTCAATAATGCTGGCTAGTAGACGTGCAGTGGTTTTGGCCTCCATGGTAAAACAGGAAGACAATGATCTGTCCACCATCATATTACAAGAGCAAAGGCTAACAAGTATACCTGGTAACCCTAACCACTGCCTTATACTTGATCATAAACTTTAATGAAACCAATTTAGCACAATTTCATATCGTGGAGACAGCAAAAGCTTGAACTAATGTAAAGATGGGGTTCTAAAATTAATTCTTGGATAAATTTTCTTGTCTTTATGATGATTTACCACTACTATGCCATATTTGTGAACAAATCAAAATTTTAAACGAAACTGTCTCTCAGTATCATGCTATAGACAGTCCAGTCTATCCAAATCAGAAGACTGAACTTTGAACAAATCAGAAATGATCAGTATTGACCGGAAACAGCGACTATTGACCACTGCCCTGGTCAAAGCTCATACTGACCACCAGTCACAGCCAATATTGACCAATGTCCTGGTCAACACTGATACCAACCAGCCAATATTGACCAATGTCCTGGTCAACACTGATACCAACCAATGGTCACAGCCACTATTGACCACTGCCCTGGTCAACGTTCATACTGACCACCAGTCACAGCCACTACTGACCAATGAACTGGTCAACACTGATTCATGACCAATGGTCACAGCCACTATTGACCACTGGCCTGGTCAACAATCATACTGACCAGTTTTGGCCAACTTTGAGGTTCAAAAGAGTCAAACATTAAACAATCTCTCCCTGCAATTTGGCTATAAAACCAGAGTAGGGCTGCCACTTATCCTACACTTCGAAATTCCCTGATCTTTCCCTGACACCTTGTGTTTCATACGCATTTTACGGATCCAAGAGTTTATTTTACTCTATGCTTTAACAGCGCCAATTGTATCCCTTGGAAATTGAAGGTTACTCTGAAAGAACTGCTCCCACAGGGAGCAAATTCTTTCCTGAACTATATCTTTAGAAAGTACATGTTAAGAAAGTACAATCTATCCCTCTGAACAGAATCAGTATCTTTTCTAACTTTTCCGACTTTTCCCTGACCTAGAAACAATACATTTTTCAGGTGTTTTTCCCTGACCATGGCAACTCTGCAGAGCATCTTTCCTCCTTCAAAATGACACAAAATATGTAAATCAGTCACACTAATGCTATTACATCAGGGATCAAGCTAGCAGGCAACTAGGGCGAAATGGGCGCCCTAGGTTGCAAAACTTCGCCCTATGGGTAAGGGTTAATATGTAAATCAAGTCAAAGTATATTGCTGTTACTTGATATTTTTTCTCTTCCAAAACATCAAAAAAATCTAGATCTGTTCTTAAAACAGATCTAGATTTTTGGGCTGTTTTGGTGGTGGTGGTTGGTGGGGTGGTGGTGGTGGGGGGGGGGGGGGGGGGTCCCTGTCTTATAGTTGAATAAATGCAGTAAGAGCTTTAGAGAAAATATTTGACAACCCACCTGTTGTGTTGGACTATAAAGTTGTTTCTCTGCTTTGTTTTGTTTGACACAAAGAACAAACGAGTTCGAGGAATAATAATACACATCCCCTGGCAGCATCAGAGATGAGCAGCCGCCGCCATACAGGTCACACCGACAACAATCACAATAGTCACAGATATCTCGTGTATTCACGTGACCGGGCTCATTAACAGACGAGTAGTAATCTACACCCTCCCCAGTATCAACATGCAATGGTTGGTTCACGTCAGAGTAAAAATCTACCGCAGATTCTCCGAGCTGAATGTTGGGACAATTTCCAGCCTCCTCACCGAGACCTACGGAATAATCCTCCAATTCACTCACGTCCCCGTAAATTTGAACTCCATTTTCCGTGCATGAATAATAATCCCCTACAACAATGTCAGAGTCTTGCTGAAAAGCCGACAGCTCTTGGGCCGCGGGATCCACTTTGACAAACTAGGTCAAACTTGACATTCATAAACAGTTCTATATCACTTTCAACAAATCCAGTTTTACTCTTACATTGTGTATATTTTCCTAAATTTTCCAACGTTTATCTGCTGAAAAATAACACACACTATTTATTCCCTCTGTAATTTCTCTGTATTTCAGTGTGACACTGTTTTTAATTCTTCGAGGAATATGGACTTGCTAATTCTGACTGCAAATTAATTTACTACTGTTATTATTCAAATTCTAGTGCAATTAAATTAAGTGTTGAACTTGTTTTTTGTTCAACAGCTTTATTTCCTTACAATTAACATGAGCATTTTTCTTAGGATCTGGCTCATTGACGGGCTCATTGGCATCTAATCTGGTGCTATACTGTCTGCCAACTGCAACTGTCCATTATGTAACGCTAGGCACTCATGCAGGGCTGTGGAAATACTATGCCCGACTTGTCCCATTTCACTCTGGACAAGTAAGAAATTTAAGTTTACTTGCCCTGGGACGATTACTAAAAGTGTCATCAGTAAATGTGTAAGTATTTCAGGACAATTCTGAGATATTTTCATATTTTATCATGAAAACATAAATATGTTGTGGGTTCCTGTTAGAATTGCCTCATCGAGGCAAATCTAACAGGTGCCCACAACATATGTTTTAATTCGAAACTTTGTGACAATTAGATTAAAACTATCATCAAGTGCAACTCTTCCTCTATCCATTATCTATTATTCTTTCCTATTTCATGTGTACCATTTTTGGGGGGCAAGTACATATTTGTTAGGACAAGTTAATTTTGTCCATTTACTTGTCAATGGACAAGTAGAAAATTTTTGTATTTCCACAGCCCAGCACTCATGGGTTAAATCTTACACCCTAATGATTCAGCAGCCTGGGTTCAAATCCTTCTGGATGTATAGTTCTTCTCAACTTCAACAAAGTTCCATTTCACGTAACCATTCTCTATCACCTTTCTGTTGGCTCTATACAACTGAAATACTGTTGAAAGGGCCGTAAAACCACCAGTCCTCCATCCATTCTTTACCCAAATGATGAAGAGCATGAAAGTATGGTATGTTCAACTTCGACAGTTTGCTCCAGAGCTCTAGATAAGAGGGAGTATTTGGTGATAATTAAGGATAATTTTTGTGAATTCTGCATAAAAACATATGTTGTGACCCCTCATCTGAACCGTCTCGACATAAGTTGTGACCCCTCATCTGAACCGTCTCTAAGACCCCTCATCTGAACCGTCTCGTCGAGACGGTTCAGATGAGGGGTCACAACATATGTTTTTATGCAGAATTCACAAAAATTATCCCTAATTATCACCATATACTCCCTCTTATCTAGAGCTCTGTTGCTCTTAAAATAATTAATGATCAATAACACATGTTGCGTAAGCCATTGACCAGACACGTCACAGACTTTAACATATGGAACAAACACATAAATGTTAATGACAAAGTCACAGAATCATACATTTTGCTAACCTTAACTAAGATACTTTTATAGGCATATGAATCAAGAGTTGCAAGCCTAAGTCAATCCTAGTCATGATCAAGGCAAAAGTCTTAACCCATTGCATTCTGGGTATTTTTTGTCGTCTGCTGAAATTGTCATCTGCATCAAAAATCAAGAATATTTTGACAATATTAGTCTAACTAACTCTTGTAGAAATGATGTATAGGCAGCAAACCGTTTGGATCTCAGATCAGGCCCCACGTTTGTGGGGCCTGATCTGGATCCACACTGCTTGCCCAGATACCACTAAAGGGAAGGGGTATCCCGAATGGAATGGGTTAATAGGTACAAACTTTCTGTTTCATCACAATATCTTCTAACAATCATACAATACTTTCATACTGGTCAAAATTTAACCCTTTTCTCGACTTGTCTAACCTTAGCATTTGGATGATTCCATTTCTAGTTTACGAAGTTTCTGGCAGATGTTTTCATTTTTACTGCGTTTTGCACAGGAACTCCTGTATGCAAACAGCCTAGACTCTGATCAGACACTGCATTCTGGGAGATCTGAGCTGGGTCTGCACTGTTTGCATATATCTCCCCAAAACTGGTTTTTAAACAATGCAAATTTGACAGCCAAAAAAAAATATACCCCTATTTCTGCATGAGATCCAAGGTTCTTCACTACCAACATTTTATCACAGTGGGTTCGAATAAGGGGCCACAACTCAAGCTTTTTTAAGGAGAAAAGAAGAGTTGTCCCACATTATCGCAGAAGCCTTATGATGTAGTCCTCTTATTTTATCTTCAACACTGTATTCATGTATATACACATACCAACTTTATACAAATCTTTTTCCACTTATTTCATAAAGCTTTTTTTATAGTGTAAATCTTATCCAACTCATCGGAACTTCCCAAAGCTATACATTTCCTAAACTACATTTTTAACACTTTCCTACACTTTTCCCACTTACAAATCCTTAACAAAGACAAATGAATAATTAGATGTCAACCAAAAAACACAAAGTGTAAGATGTCAACCGCTCATCAAACTCCTACGTAATTACTCTAAACATAAGGGCAGCTTAATAATGCTTTCAAAATTAATTATTCTTATTTTCCTATATTTGGACTGACTTGATTTTTACTGTCCACAGATTGCTAGAAGTGCAGACCCTGATTAGGCTGCTCCAATGGGAGCAGTCTAATCTGGATCTACACTGTTCAAAAAAAGAAAAAAAATGCCCCTAAATCTAAGGCAATTACAGAACGTATCACATGACATATGCTCTCATCTCTGTATTTAAGTTCATCTTTAAGATAATTACAAGGGTAATTATGTAGCCTATCAATGAAGTGTTGGCAGAATTAATCCAATACATTACGGGCTTATCAGCCTCGTCAACACATACGTATTGCAAGTATTGACATTCAGTCAGTCAATGTGTGTACTTATCAATATTATTAAACCCATAAATAGAAACCTGTAACTTCCAATTATTTATTTAGTTTTGTTTGTTTCTGTATCAATTGTAATAAGCCAATCATTTATGCCACGTATTTGGTAGTTTTTAACCCTGGTTTCCCGTTACTTTCTTTCACTTGTTTTGTTCCTTATTTTTGTTCCTACCATACATCTTTCATGAATACCCGTGAGCATTGCAATTCAATTCCTAAAAATAGCATTCTTGAGTCCCCCCCAAAAAAATTGACCCTTGCATATTTTGGTTACAGGTAAAATGTCCTTATATAATTCCGATACCATTTGCCCAACTGTTTGGACACATCAGTCTTGTAATCCTGTAATACAGTTTCATCTTTTGCATGGGTATTCTTTAACTCTTTAAGCCCCAGTGACGCAATTAGCAAAATTTGCAAACAGCGTAGATCCTGATGAGGCGGCTCATAATGAGCCGCCTATCTAGATCTACACTGTTTGCCCTCTAGTCTTTGAATTCTCAATATGAAATGTCTTGGACGAGGCATTTTTTAAATTTTTGCAGACGTAAATTTTGTCGTCTGCTTTTTGGTAATGAAAGAGTTAATATACAAGTAGTGCAAGGCACATCCATGCAAATTATTTAGTTACATACGGCAGTTATCAATTTACAATTTAGGTTTTTAGTTTCCTTATCAAAGATCAAGATTTTTTAATATCATGGTGATTCTCATTTTGATTGGCCAAGACTTCTTGTAACAATCCCCATTTTGCTAGACAACATGGCAAATTTCCTAGTAACAAGTAAAGGGCCAAGAAGGAAAAATAGCTGGATAGGTCCCAATCAGAGGGCTCTTAAAAGAGCCGCCTCATCTGGATCTACCTTGTTTTTCCTCTATTTTTTGAGTTTTCAGTATCATACACTTTTTAAATTTTGTACATGGCGAAAAGTATATGGCACATGTGAATTGGAACAGTTAAGACTGTCCTAGCTATTACCGTATACGCAATAATTTTTGCGGTGTTCCATTTTTCGCTGTATTTCACGGCCACTTAGAAACCGCAAAAATTAAAATTGCGAAATAATTTCATGTTTCTTACAAAGTATCTTCAATAGATACAGTGTCCAGATATTTTTTTTTTTTGTTTGCTTCGGTAAGTTTTGGTACTTTTCACTTGAGCCAGTTCTGTCATTAACCTGTGGCCCTGCCGCAGGTTAATGAAATAACCGGCTCAAGTGAAAAAGAAGCAATTTTATTTTTCGCGCATGTTGCTAAAATTAAAAATCACGAATATTAATGTTTATGTTTTTGATCCTGAACCGTGAAAAATTTGAACCCGCGAAAATTCCTGCGTATACGGTATCATGTCCCGGTGAAAAAGGAATGAAAGCTCTGTTTTTCTTTTGTCAACACACTCTGGAAAGAGGCATTTTTGTTTGAGACATGGCTCATTATGTGTCCTTGAGCAGTTTCACTTCTGTCACAAGACAATTTTATCAATAGATGCTATTTTAATATCCAATTAGTATCCAATTTGCAGTATATTTCAAGTTATAATTATATCAAGAAGCTGCAATTAAGATGCAGTTATTGAGGAGCCCAAGACAGAGGAAAACTTTGACTAGTAATTCCAGGAAAATATTTCAATGTTCACTCAAAGCACTAAAAAGGAGAAATAAATGAATTTGCAAATAGTGCCCCCCACCCACCCCACCCCTCCAGCTGAGGCAGCTCAAAATGAGCTACCTCAGTTTGATTTGCCCTCCAACCTTTGAATTCTAAAAAGATACAGTTTGGATGAAACATCCTGTTCATCTAGACCTGTATTGTTTGAAAATTTAACTATTTGTGGCACTTTATAAGGTTAAGACATTTTTTATACTACTTGTTGCCTTAAATCAAGATGATAGTTAGAATTGAAAACTCAGCCGAACAAAATTTTGATCCTAACAAAGCATTTGATCATTTACTATAAGTTTCAGAAAAATCCCTTTCAACTCTGATTTTGCAGTGTATTCAGTCCCCAGCAGAGGCAGACAACTCCTGGGGACAAAATAAATTAATGTTGGAGTTTTGCACTCTGATCATTTGCAATAAGTTTCAGAAATACTCTTCCAGCTCTGCTTTTACATAAACTTTTCATGAATTTGAGCTTGTCCCAACACCCTGGTGACAAATTTTGGCTCATCACAAAAAGCTTAATTTTTCCTACTTTGATCACCGACTGTGAGTTTCTGAAGAATCATTTGAGCCGCGACACGACAAAACCAACAATGTGGTTGTGCGACCAGTGTAGACTCAGATCAGCCTGGGCATCTGCCAAGTTTACTCAGACTCTTCGTTAAGAGCTCAACGGGTAGCTAAGGGTCTAAGCTACCTCCATGCGGACAGCGAAGACTCTGATCAGACTGGGCGGATGCCCAGGCTGATCTGAGTCTGCGCTGGGCGCACAACCACATTGTTGGTTTTGTCGTGTCGCGGCTCATTTAACGCTGTAGGCTATTTTTGTGACCCAAGATTTTATCCTTTCAAATCATGCATGATCAGACTCATTAAGATCACACCCCAAATTAATGTTTTACTTGTAAGCACACCCCAAATAATATCTTATTTTTGCATAAAAGTATGAAATCTTTAATGTGACGTTTGCCCACCCGGAAAAAATTGCACCAAATCTGATGATTTATTACTTGGGTGTCACCTTAATACGTAAATAGTAAATGTTGACTGATTTCTTTTAACTTATTGTAACAAAATACATTTTTATGCCCCCAATTTCGGAGAAATTGTGGGGGCATATTGGTTTGGGCCTGTCCGTCTGTCCGTCTGTCATATCAAGAACCGTAAGGGCTAGGAGCTTGAAACTTTATACACATGATCAGTATGAAAAATAAGCGAACACGTGTTTTTTCTTTTTTCCGTGGGTCACATATTTCAAGACTTAAGCCCCTTTTTCGACTTAGCCTGCGGAACCTTGTGAACAAAATATCTCAAGAACCCCTGATGCTAGGATCATGAGGTTTTGCAGGATGAGAATGCCCAAGGTGTAGATGACCTGATTAACTTTTGAAACAAATTCGTGAATTTTTTACCGAGTTATGCCCCTTTTTCGACTTAGTGCATTGTAAGCCTATGGAACCTTGTGAACAAAATATCTCAAGAACCCCTGAAGCTAGGAGCATGATTTTTTGCAGGAAGATACTGCCTGTGGTGTAGATGACCTGATTAACTTTTGAAAAAAATTCGTGAATTTTTGATCGAGTTATTCCCCTTTTTCGACTTAGTGCATTGAGGCCTATGGTACAAAGGTACCCTTACATATAGTCAAGAACAATAAGAGCTAGGAACTTGAAAACTTTATACACAAGATCAGTATGGAAAATAAGCAGACCCGTATTTTTTTATTTTTCCGCCGGCAATGTATTTCCAGAGTTATGCCCCTTTTTGGACTTAGCCTGTGGAACCTTGTGAACAAAATATCTCAAGAACCCCTGATGCTAGGATCATGAGGTTTTGCAAGATGAGAATGCCCAAGGTGTAGATGACCTCATTAACTTTTGAAACAAATTCGTGAATTTTTGACCGAGTTATGCCCCTTTTTCGACTTAGTGCATTGTAAGCCTATGGAACCTTGTGAACAAAATATCTCAAGAACCCCTGAAGCTAGGAGCATGATTATTTGCAGGAAGATACTGCCTGTGGTGTAGATGACCTGATTAACTTTTGAAAAAAATTCGTGAATTTTCGATTGAGTTATTCCCCTTTTTCGACTTAGTGCATTGAGGCCTATGGTACAAAGGTACCCTTACATATAGTCAAGAACAATAAGAGCTAGGAACTTGAAACTCTATACACATGATCAGTATGGAAAATAAGCAGAGCCGTATTTTTTATGCCCCCAATTTCGGAGAAATTGTGGGGGCATATTGGTTTGGGCCTGTCCGTCTGTCCGTCTGTCTGTCTGTCCGTCTGTCATATCAAGAACCGTAAGAGCTAGGAGCTTGAAACTTTATACACATGATCAGTATGAAAAATAAGCGAACATGTGTTTTTTCTTTTTTCCGCGGGTCACATATTTCAAGAGTTATGCCCCTTTTTCGACTTAGCCTGCGGAACCTTGTGAACAAAATATCTCAAGAACCCCTGATGCTAGGATCATGAGGTTTTGCAGGATGAGAATGCCCAAGGTGTAGATGACCTGATTAACTTTTGAAACAAATTCGTGAATTTTTGACCGAGTTATGCCCCTTTTTCGACTTAGTGCATTGTAAGCCTATGGAACCTTGTGAACAAAATATCTCAAGAACCCCTGAAGCTAGGAGCATGATGTTTTGCAGGAAGATACTGCCTGTGGTGTAGATGACCTGATTAACTTTTGAAAAAAAAATTCGTGAATTTTTGATCGAGTTAGTCCCCTTTTTCGACTTAGTGCATTGAGGCCTATGGTACAAAGGTACCCTTACATATAGTCAAGAACAATAAGAGCTAGGAACTTGAAAACTTTATACACATGATCAGTATGGAAAATAAGCAGACCCGTATTTTTTTATTTTTCCGCCGGCAATGTATTTCCAGAGTTATGCCCCTTTTTCGACTTAGCCTGTGGAACCTTGTGAACAAAATATCTCAAGAACCCCTGATGCTAGGATCATGAGGTTTTACAAGATGAGAATGCCCAAGGTGAAGATGACCTGATTAACTTTTGAAACAAATTCGTGAATTTTTGACCGAGTTATGCCCCTTTTTCGACTTAGTGCATTGTAAGCCTATGGAATCTTGTGAACAAAATATCTCAAGAACCCCTGAAGCTAGGAGCATGATTATTTGCAGGAAGATACTGCCTGTGGTGTAGATGACCTGATTAACTTTTGAAAAAAATTCGTGAATTTTCAATTGAGTTATTCCCCTTTTTCGACTTAGTGCATTGAGGCCTATGGTACAAAGGTACCTTTTCATATAGTCAAGAACAATAAGAGCTAGGAACTTGAAACTTTATACACATGATCAGTATGGAAAATAAGCAGACCCATATTTTTTTATTTTTCCGCCGGCAATGTATTTCCAGAGTAATGCCCCTTTTTCGACTTAGCCTGTGGAACCTTGTGAACAAAATATCTCAAGAACCCCTGATGCTAGGATCATGAGGCTTTGCAAGATGAGAATGCCCAAGGTGTAGATGACCTGATTAACTTTTGAAACAAATTCGTGAATTTTTGACCGAGTTATGCCCCTTTTTCGACTTAGTGCATTGTAAGCCAATGGAACCTTGTGAACAAAATATCTCAAGAACCCCTGAAGCTAGGAGCATGATTTTTTGCAGGAAGATACTGCCTGTGGTGTAGATGACCTGATTAACTTTTGAAAAAAAAATGTGAATTTTTGATCGAGTTATTCCCCTTTTTTGACTTAGTGCATTGAGGCCTATCGTACAAAGATACCCTTACATATAGTCAAGAACAATAAGAGCTAAGAACTTGAAACTTTATACACATGATCAGTATGGAAAATAAGCAGACCCTTATTTTTTTTATTTTTTTGCCGGCAATGTATTTCCAGAGTTATGCCCCTTTTTCGACTTAGCCTGTGGAACCTTGTGAACAAAATATCTCAAGAACCCCTGATGCTAGGATCATGAGGCTTTGCAAGATGAGAATGCCCAAGGTGTAGATGACCTCATTTACTTTTGAAACAAATTCGTGAATTTTTGACTGAGTTATGCCCCTTTTTCAACTTAGTGCATTGTAAGCCTATGGAACCTTGTGAACAAAATATCTCAAGAACCCCTGAAGCTAGGAGCATGATTATTTGCAGGAAGATACTGCCTGCAATGTAGATGACCTGATTAACTTTTGAAAAAAATTCTTGAATTTTTGATCGAGTTATTCCCCTTTTTTGACTTAGTGCATTGAGGCCTATGGTACAAAGGTACCCTTATATATAGTCAAGAACAATAAGAGCTAGGAACTTGAAACTTTATACACATGATCAGTATGGAAAATAAGCAGACCCTTATTTTTTTATTTTTCCGCTGGCAATGTATTTCCAGAGTTATGCCCCTTTTTCGACTTAGCCTGTGGAAACTTGTGAACAAAATATCTCAAGAACCCCTGATGCTAGGATCATGAGGCTTTGCAGGATGAGAATGCCCAAGGTGTAGATGACCTGATTTACTTTTGAAACAAATTCTTGAATTTTTGACAAAGTTATGCCCCTTTTTCAACTTAGTGTATTGTAAGCCTATGGAACCTTGTGAACAAAATATCTCAAGAACCCCTGATGTTAGGAGCATGATCTTTTGCAGGAAGATACTGCCTGTGGTGTAGATGACCTGATTAACTTTTGAAAAGAAATCATGAATTTTTGATTGAGTTATGCCCCTTTTTCGACTTAGTGCATTGTAAGCCTATGGAACCTTGTGAACAAAATATCTCAAGAACACCTGATGCTAGGAGCATGATTTTATGCAGGAAGATACTGCCTGTGGTGTAGATGACCTGATTAACTTTTGAAAATAATTTGTAAATTTTAGATTGAGTTATGCCCCTTTTTCAACTTAGTGCATTATTTGCCTAGGGAAGCTTGTGAACAAAATATCTGGAGAACCCCTGATGCTAGGATCATGATTTTTGCAGGTTGATATTGCCCAAGGTGTAGATGACCTGATTAACTTTCAAAAACAATTCGTAAATTTTTGACTGAGTTAAGCCCCTTTTTCGACTTAGTGCATTGTAAGCCTATGGTACAAAGGTACAAGCATTATTGGATGAACCTTCTCTAGAGACAAGCATATGGTTGGGGGCATAGTGTTTCATAAACACATTTTCTAGTTTTCTCTAATAAACACTCAGTATGAGCTTTAGATGAGGTTGAGTGAGTGAGTTTAACGTCCCACCAACACCGTTACATATAGGACATACGGAGATGGGCTCAGTTTGAAGTCTCATCCAAAAGACTGGAGAAGTGGGGGCTTGAACCTGCGACCCCTGGACTGGTTGTCTTGCACTGTATCTACTACACTATGGCCGCTCCTAAGATCAGGTCGAATTAAGTTAAATATCTCTAATGTTTTATGATAATTTTTCACATTTCTCCATAAAAATGAATGTTATGACCCTTCATAATTTGAGCTGCCAATGGCTTTAGGGGTGAGATTATGTTTGTACAATGTTCTCCACTTCTAATGAGTAACTGCAACTCCGTTATGACCACAAACTTGTGGGAGGCCCTTGTCTGCAGCCCTGTTGTAGTAACTTGAACTTATCAATGATGGAAGAAAATGTTGTATTACATGATTATTAAGATCGATGATTCTTTACATTGTGGGAAATTGATGAATTTATCAATTCACTGAACCGGAGATTGAGATACAATATTTACTATCAAACCTGCTGAATGTGTGGAATTTCTACCTTTTGTTGACAGAATTGAACTGAAGACACAATTTTTTATAAGGAATCAAATTCAATTAACCCATTGCATTCTGGGTATTTTTTGTCGTCTGCTGAAATTGTCGTCTGCATCAAAAATCAAGAATATTTTGACAATATCAGTCTAACCAACTCTTGTAGAAATGATGTCTAGGCAGCAAACAGTTTGAATCTCAGATCAGGCCCCACATTTGTGGGGCCTGATCTGGATCCAAACTGTTTGCCCAGATACCCCTAAAGGGGTATCCCAAATGGAATGGGTTAAGAGAAATGAACATCAATATATCTGATTGCATTTATCTTACAATGATCTCAAACTGGTACTTTCTGTATTAAAACTTGATTCTGCTGCTGCCCTTTTTTTTTATAACTTTTATTTATTTACTTATTTTTGGTCCTTTATGTTATCCTCATTTCAGGAGTGGCGGTAGTGTAGTGGGTAACACGATGGACTACAAATCCGGAGGTTGCAAGATTGATTACCTGCTTCTCCGTTCCTTGGATTTGACTTTAAATCAAGGTCCCTACTCTGTGACCTAGCTGTTGGTGGGAGATTTAACCTGAGTTCACTCACTCACTCACATTTTCTCATTTCAACCAGTCTGATCCGCTTTTCTTCTTTTGGGGATACGCAAATCATTAGCATGATATGATTATGATTCTTATTTCTTTGATTAGGGGTATGGATATTTTATATGTAATCTAAACATTACCAGAGCTCTAGATAAGAGGGAGTATTTGATGATAATTAAGGATAATTTTTTTCATTTCTCATCGAAACCATATGTTGTGACCCCTCATCTGAACCGTCTCATCGAGACCGTTCAGATGAGGGGTCACAACATATGTTTTTATGCAGAAATAACAAAAATTATCCCTAATTATCACCAAATACTCCCTCTTATCTAGAGCTCTGCATTACATTAAGTTTTAATATCAACAAAGTTAAAGCCTTGATGTTTTCCGGTCCCACTCATAACTGAAGTGAGCCAGGACACGCCAAATCGAACAAAGTGGCATGTGCCCCCCCCTCGAGAAGACTCAGATCAGCCTGGACATCCGCCCAGTCTGAGCTGAGTCTTCACTGTTGGCATGGGGGTAGCTTAGAGCTTTAACTACCCTTAAAGCACACAGCAAAGACTCTGATCAGACTGGGCAGATGCCCAGGCTGATCTGCGTCTTTGCCTGGCTTACATGCCACATTGATGATTTTTTTCATGTTGTGGCAAACTATTATTTATGAAAGCTTTCCACTTGTGACTCTTTGTTTGTTTGAAATTGTTTCTGTTTAGAACTTGGTTCCTGATTAAATCATAGATGCATTATTTTTCAGATTAATAACCTGAAGGTGAAGGTCACATTCTTGGTAGGCCATGGAATTTCTTTTCTTGCAAGTTTGATCTTGATAACAAGCACTAGAAGCTGATATTTAGTAAATTCAAGCCAGTTCCGAGAGTTGAGTGTGTGTGTATGGAGAAAGGGGGAAAAGGAGGGGGAATGGGGGGGGGGGGAGGGGTTGTTTGTTTGGGATTTTGCCGTATTTCAGCCGTTTTATATGCAACCTCAGCTCCAGATAAAAGAATGAGAGTGGTGCTGGCTGGACTGCCCACTGAAAATGACTATCAAAGTGTTAACAGTTGATCAAAGTATTTACATGCACATTAAAATCTTTAAAAAAAATGCACATTCAAATCTTAAAACAAGAGGGCCATGAGGCCCTGAACCGCTCACCTGAGTATGGTGGCCATGTTGGTCATGTGACCTAGACCGCTTGATAAATTTTTGCTCCATCAGCCGCTGGAGGCTGTGTATGATATTTGGTTACAATTAGCCCTGTGGCTTTTGAGGAGACGTCTTAAATTGTCAAAATATGAGAGACATGGGTCAGAGGTCAAAAGATGACCTTGACCTCTTGTACCCGCAAATCTTTCACGTACTTAGACGACTGTATATACCAATTTTGAGGCCAAAATCTTCAAAACTTGCCATGAACTCTTATGTTCTACCATTTTCCCATACTTGACCTTGCCTTAAAAAAAATCAAGGTCAGCCCAAGGTCATGGTTTGAACAATCTTGATAGTACTCAAGTACCTGATGCTATATACCAAGTTTCAAGGCCATCGATAACTTGGTTCTTAAGAAGGAGATTTGTAAAGGTTTTTGCCACATATGGGCATGGCGGCCATGTTGGTCATGTGACCAAGACTGTTTGAACAAATTTTTGTTCCCTCGGCCCCTAGAGGCTCTGTATGAAATTTGGTTACAATTGGCCCAGTGGCTTTTGAGGAGATGTGTGAAACTGTCACAATATGAAAGACCAGGGTCTAAGGTCAAAGAATGACCTTGACCTCTTGTACATATAAATTTTCATGTACTCATTAAGATAACTGTATATATCAATTTTCAGGTCTAAATCTTCAACAGTTTCCAAGAAATCTTATATTCTAGCATTTTCCCGTATACAAGCTACAAAAAGCAAATTTGAAATTACCGTAAAAAAGGTCAAGGTCAACCCAAGGTCATCGTTTGAACAATCTTGATAGTACTCAAGTACCTGATGCTACATGCCAAGTTTCAAGGCCATTGGCCTATTGGTTCTGGAGAAGAAGATTTTTCTAGGTTTTTACCCTGTATGAGCATGGCGGCCATGTTGATCATGTGACTAGGACCTTTGAACAAATTTTCATTCCCTCAGCCCCTTGAGGCTCCATATGAAATTTGGTTACAATTGGCCCAGTGGCTTTTGAGGAGATAAGTGAAATTGTTAAAATATGAGAGACCAGGGTCAAAGGTTAAACAATGACCTTGGCCTCTTGTATGCATTAATTTTCATGTATTTATTATGGTGACAGTATATACCAATTTTCAGGTAAAAATCTTCAACAGTTTCCAAGAAAACTTATGTTCTGGCATTTTCCCATATAAAGGCTAGAGAAAGCAAATTTGACCTTACCGTAAAAAAGGTCAAGGTCAACCCAATGTCATAATTTCAACAATCTTGGTAGTACTCGTGTACTTGATGCTACATACCAAGTTTCAAGGCCAGTGGCCTATTGGTTCTGGAGAAGAAGATTTTTCTTGGTTTTTACCATATATGGGCGTGGCGGCCATGTTGGTCATGTGACCCAGTCCATTTGAAAAAATTTTCGTTCCCCTGCCCCCTAGAGGCTCTGTATGAAATTTGGTTACAATTGGCCCAGTGGCTTTTGAGGAGATGTGTGAAATTGTCAAAATATGAGAGACCAGGGTCAAAGGTCAAACGATGACCTTGACCTCTTGTACGCATAAATTTTCATGTACTCATTCAGATGACTGAATTTACCAATTTTCAGGTCTAAATCTTCAACAGTTTTCAAGAAATCATATGTTCTAGCATTTTCCCATATAAAAGCTACAGAATGCAAATTTGACCTTACCGTAAAAAAAGGTCAAGGTCAACCCAAGGTCATAATTTGAACAATCTTGGTAGTACTCGCGTACCTGATGCTACATACCAAGTTTCAAGGCCATTTGGAGAAGATTTTTCTTGGTTTTTACCATATATGGGCGTGGCGGCCATGTTGGTCATGTGACCCAGTCCATTTGAAAATTTTTTCGTTCCCTTGCCCCCTAGAGGCTCTGTATGAAATTTGGTTACAATTGGCCCAGTGGCTTTTGAGGAGATGTGTGAAATTGTCAAAATATGAGAGACCAGGGTCAAAGGTCAAACGATGACCTTGACCTCTTGTACGCATAAATTTTCATGTACTCATTCAGATGACTGAACATACCAATTTTTAGGTCTAAATCTTCAACAGTTTTCAAGAAATCTTATGTTCTAGCATTTTCCCATATAAAAGCTACAGAATGCAAATTTGACCTTACCGTAAAAAAGGTCAAGGTCAACCCAAGGTCATAATTTGAACAATCTTGGTAGTACTCGCGTACCCGATGCTACATACCAAGTTTCAAGGCCATCAGCCAATTGGTTCTGGAGAAGAAGATTTTTCTAGGTTTTTACCATATATGGGCGTGGCGGCCATGTTGGTCATGTGACCAGGACCGTTTGAACAACTTTTCGTTCCTAAGTCCCCTAGAGGCTATATATGAAATTTGGTTACAATTGGCCCACCGGTTTCAGAGGAGAAGTCGTTTGAAATTGTGGACGGACGGACGACGGACGACGGACGCCGGAGCCTTACCATCCTATAAGCTCCCCCGGAGCCGCTGGCTCAGGTGAGCTAAAAAAACATTGTCCTGAATAAAAATCTTCCACAATTAAAGATGCAAGTCATATCCCCTATTACATAATCATGGTCACTAAAACAATGTAATGTAACTGTATATACATGTATCACACTCAGCTTATTAAACCACTTTTCACATGCCATTCAATATCAACACTTCACAATATTCACAAGTTCAAATATAGGTTGTATTTCCTCTGGAAAAACATTAAATCCACCAAATCCTCCTTTAACCTGTAGGTTGACAGTATTTCCCTAACAGTGTCACACTGAATGAAACACACCATATGTTCGGACAAAACTGTCACTAATTTCACACTTCTCGCCTTACTAACCAAAACACACCAAAACTAACCCCAAGTACACTAGAAAAACAAAATCCCAAGTCCACTCACTGCAACTGACAGGTTTTTATTAAGATTTCAATGTCAGTTTCATGACACGAAATGTACCATATGTTATTATCTGCCTGTAAATGTGTTTCCCAGTGTCTCCAGCATTGAATTTGCTTACGACGCAAAAAATCAATTTCTGAGTGAAGTCTTGCTGTTCAATAGCTGCGTAGGCCGACACAGTGATAATGCGACAGTATAACAAGAAGACCAAAGGTATCCAAAGACAAGAGAAATGTCTCGGTGGCGTAATTAGCCAAAATATTTGGACGACTTGACCGGTTGCTGTAATCTTCCGAAAATTTGATCAATTTTACTGTAAAAATTCTAAATATTGGGACACATAGGTCTGAGCAAACAGTGCAGACCCAGATCAGACTGCTCCTAGAGGAGCAGTCCGATTAAGGTCTACACTGTTTGCCATTCTAATTGTGTGTTTTGGAGGCATTCCTGCATCGTAAAATTTCAGCTTTTCTGCTGGTCACTATTTCAAGGGTCACTATTTCAAGTGCTCTAGATAAGAAGGGTATTTGATGATAACTGAAGGATAATTTTTCTTATTTCTCATAAAAACCATATGTTGTGATCCCTCATCTGAACCGTCTCATCGAGACGGTTCGAATAAGGGGTCACAACATCTGTCTACATGCAGGATTTGTTTTTGGCGCTTTAGGGGTTAATGTTGTGTTCTTAAACCTTATATAGCAATTAACAAGATGCTGAACTTGGCTTAATTGTTTTTACCTATCATTATAATGCTGTAAATATGTCATACAAAGTAATAAAGGTTGCCTTTTTACCAAGGCCAAGGAAAAAGAAGAGTTTTTTTTTCTTGTTTAGGATGAATATACATGTACATCCATATATACCCAATGGCCTGAGTGGGGTGAGTTAGTGGCAAGATGGCTATGAGGGGCGTCACAACATATGCTTTCATTGAGAAATAAGAAAAAAATATCTCCAGAGTTATCCTTAACTCTTTCACTACCAAAAAGCAGACGACAAAATTTACGTCTGCAAAAATTAAAACCAGAGGACCATTGGTCCTGTAGCTCACCTGAGTCTATTCATCCTCAGCATTCAAGGGTAAGTAACTCTAAAGTAAATTGTACAATATGGCCTAATCGAAAAAATTTCCTTTATGTTGCCATGGCAACGAATTAAACTCAGTGATTTGGACAAAATTAATATGAATCATAGAGGACTACGCGAGAAACATTTCTGTAGAAAATTTTTTCCAAATAACTGCAGTGAGAGAGCAAAAATTGCAGATTTCCATTTTTCCCATTATAAGTCAATGGAAACTATAACTTGCAATAGCAACCTAAGTACTGAAGCAACTGCCATGAAAATCAGTAATTCTATAGAGGCTAGAACTAAAATCCTTTCTGTAAAGTTTGAGCTTTATCGGCCACATACTTTCTGCAAAAATGATATTTTAATATTTTTTTCTATTTTTAACCATTCGGTTGCCATGGCAACCAGCTAAATCGTGCAATTTGCATAAATTTAATAAGGATGGTTGAGGACTACTCAAAAAACATTTCAATAAAAGTTTTGTCAAAATATCTGCAAAATATCTGCAATAAATGCAAATTTTCCATTTTGCCATTATAAGTCAATGGCAACTTTAAGTTGCCATAGCAACCAAACTGCTAGAGCAATTGCCAAGAAAAACAGTATTTCTATAGAGGCTAGTACTAAGATCCTTTCTGTGAAGTTTGAGCTTTATTGGTTGCATAGTTTCTGAGGAGTTGATTTTTGAATATTTTTTCTATTTTTAACCTTTCGGTTGCCATGAAAACCAGCCAAATAGTGCAATTTACATAAATTTCATGTGGTTGATAGAGGACTACTTAAGGAACATTTCTGTAAAAGTTTTGTCAAAATATCTGCAGTGACAAAGCAATAAATGCAAATTTTCAATTTTTCCCATACAAGTCAATGGAAACTTTAAGTTGCCATAGCAACCAAAGTTCTGAAGCAATTTGCATAAAAAACAGTATTATTGGTTCCCCCTGCCTAAAGATGCTACATATGAAATTTGGTAACAATGGGCCTTGTAGTTTCAGAGGAGATGTCCTTTGAAAATGTTGACGGACGACGGACGGACGGACGACGGATGCCTGCCTATACTATAAGCTCACCTGTGAGCCTTCGGCTCAGGTGAGCTAAAAATGCCTTGTCCAGGACTTTTTATATTGAGAATTCAGAGACTAGAGGGCAAACAGTGTAGATCTAGATGTGGCGGCTCATTATTCAGTGTCTATTCTAGAATTGAAAAACTAGGGGGGATTTTCGACAGAGAAAAGGTATCACTCACACTTGTAACTCTAAAATTTGGCTTAAACTACATAAAAACAATTGTACCTAGTATTTTAGCTATAATTTAGTATCAATGAGTACATACAATGCTTTTAGATATCATTTAAATCTATTTTAATGAATAAAATAAGGAAACTAATTCCCCCCTTCTGCTAAGAATTAGGGGGGAATTGTCAGAAATGTGGGTGAATCCCCCCATCCCCCTCTCTAGAATAGACACTGTCATTATGAGCCGCCTCATCAGGATCTACGCTGTTTGCAAATTTTGCTAATTGCGTCACTGGGGCTTAAAGAGTTAAGCCTCTAAAGAGCTACTTCATCCAGGGAAGCAAACAAGAAGTCTTAATAGTTATTTCTCTTGAAAGAACATCAGAAAAACCTGCAGTTGTACCGATACACCTTAACTTGGTCACATGACCAATTTGTAGACATCAGCTGAGACCTTAGCACATGCTCTTAACATACCGAATCATGATCACATCTAAATATAGCATCAGAGATTAAATACGTATCAACGACAAAACACCTTCTAGTCACATTACAATCGTGACAGGTCAGATTATCACATGACACTTATATATAGGTCAGAGATAGAGATACACAGTTAATGTCAACAAAAACAGAAGTCTGCCATTTCAAAGTTTTTTTAATCTTAAGGTGAGTTTAACAATGACACTTGTTGCATGACACACGTAATGCAACATGTGTCAGCATGTACACCACAACACCCCAAAAACATAGATTTCATGACACAAATATGTTGGATGCAACAGAATCATCTAAACATAACCTAAATGGTTGCATGACACAATGGGCCGATTGCTCACAGCAAGTTTAAGCTAACCTCGAGTTTAATCCATACAAAATGTATGGCTAACCTTGGGGTTAACTTTAAACCAGCATTGTGCAATTGGCCCAATGTGTCTTGCAATATGTATCAATGTGTATTAAAACCCACCTTTATGCTATAATGAGCTGCGACACGACAGAATCAACAAAGTGGCATGTGTGCCCAGCAAGATTCAGATCAGCCTTGGTATCCGCCAGGGTGATCTGAGTCTTGCTGGGTGCACGTGCCACTTTGTTGGTTTTGTCGTGTTGCAGCTCAAGTATATATCTTTTCCTCATTTCTCTTAAGAGCAGCCTTACTTTGTAATTATATTTTAGCATTTCCTTTGATGAGGGGAGTATCTTATTCTTCTAGTAAACCTTTTGTGGACATTACAAATTACAGTTTATAATAAAATAAGTTCTGAAGAAAGATCCCCTGGAAGCATGTAACACATCAAAGAAAAGAAGATAGCAGACTAAGTGTAATTAAGTCCTATAAAAGGCACTCTGGAGACAAAATTTGGCCCATTAATACCGTATTAATCCTATTAAATGCCCTGGGGCAATTCCATTTTGCAAAAGAGGAGCGTTGCCATTACTTAGAGCGTTATTTAGAGCTAAAGTGTTGTAAATTATCCACTGCCAAAAGACTTCTAATAGGGATTGATACGTACTAATAATGGGTAGAGTTATGCCACTCTTGGTGAACCTTGACCCCAATTTTCAGAAACCAATATGACCAGTGGCCCCCCAGTGAGCTCCCTGGGTGACGTGACCAAACAACCTTGCTACTGAAGCTGCATCACTATACAGAGCTCTAGATAAGAGGGGTATTTGACGATAATTGAGGGATAATTTTCTTTATTTCTCATTGAAACCATATGTTGTGACCCCTCATCTGAACCGTCTCGATGAGACGGTTCAGATGAGGGGTCACAACATATGTTTTTATCCAGAATTAACAAAAATTATCCCTAATTATCACCAAATACTCCCTCTTATCTAGGGCTCTGATCGTATGCTGGGAGCTAATATAGTGCAGCATATATTTCCAGTTTATTTCCTCTTAGTGCAGGACATATTTCTTTGTTTAATATTTCTACAATAGTGCAGGATGTTCTGTTTTTTTTTTAATTTCCTTCAGTACAGATTTTTATTCCTGCACAAAAAAATTATGTAGTGGCATGTATTCAGACCCACCTTAATTTTGACAATCATATACCCTATACCTGACTTAGTGGCTAGCACCTCTGACTTTAACCCCGGAACCGTTCGGGTGTTCCTTTCTCTTCGGTGTTTAGTATGACCCTTGCGCGAGAACACCCTCACGGTTCAGTCCCATTTAAAAACTGGAAATTCGCGGCGCAATTTTGAGTCGCGACCCGCTGGTGCATTTACTTGGCCTGTTTTGACCTTATCGAGGATCTTTTTGACTGTAGACGTCTTTTATCTACAGATTTGATATAAGTTTCGTTCCTGAGACCCATTATTATCTTTCCAATGGGTCTTCAAATGTACCGACTCTATGCGGTTTCTGCAACTAGAGCGACGGGCGGAGACATTTAACGCTTGACAATCACGTGACACTAGCGACCGGTGCACCCCGTAGATTTTACTACCTTCAATTTCATTACATTTGACAACTCCATTGCAAATACGCCAATATGTAGGTGCCTATTGAATTTTTTGTCATAGTGACAAAACTTAAATGCACATTTGCCGTTTAGGGACAAGTTTATTATCAGGTGGAGGGGCCGGGTACTTTCTTTTGGACGGAATTTATTTTGGTGATCTGTGGTAGAGACGGGGAGGGGGTTCGAAATCAACCCAAATCCAATGAACGTAGGGGAGGGGCATATAGTTTGTTAGGCATGGGGGCAGAATTCTTCCACCAGTCTTCATTTGGAAAAAAAAGTCTCAGCTTATGTGGTTGCACCTCCCAGACCCCCACTTCTCCTACATTTTCCGATTCTATGCTTTCAAAAGTCTTCAAAACATTTGCGTCGAAAAAAAAAAAAAAAAAAATATAAACTCACTTCATATCCAGAAAAAAAATCAGTGATTTGCTAATAGAACAGAATAAAGTAGTCTATAAAATTAATGTTAATGCTGCGCTTGTGGCATCAGGGCCCAGAATTCACAATCGTTTGTGTCACTTTGACCTTAAAGTCAAATGCCAAGGTTGTGTTTTATATTATTTATAAAAATACTACTACAAGGGAAATTTTAATAGTTTTTGTATTTTTAAACTCTTGTGAGAGATACACAATTAATTAAACGTAAAACTGTTTCGAAAAAAAGTTCATCTTTGTGTTTCACTGTTTCATTTCGTGTGTGTTTGTTGGAATGTGGGTGGGGTGGGGTGGGGGGGGGGGGGGGGGGGGGGGGGGGGGAGGACGGTGGTTGTGTATGTGTGCACTGGGGGTGTCATGTACGCCCCCTCCCCCACCCCAACACACACACACACACGCATGATTATAAATGACTCGTCCCTTACGGTTTGACAGAATTCCGCCTCCAGCCAGATTCGAACCGGAGACAGTTAGCTCAGCAGGCCAGCTCTTTTCCCATTGAGCTGCGGGTTTCCTGCTAACAGAGAAAACGTTTAGCATATATGTAGCAGTAACGTGAGAAGGGATCTAGAGAAATGCGCACAAAAGTGTAGCAGTAACTTGAGAAGGGATCTAGAGAAATGCGCACACAACGTACATGTAGTACAAAACTCAATTCACCCCTTTTGGCAATAAAATATGATTGAACTAAAACTCACCTGTGCCATCGCAAATTCTGGCTAGAATCTTTACTTCTCCCCTTATAGATTTAATAGCAGTAAGGATTGTGATCGAACTGTACAGATGTTATTTTACCGTAAAATCGACCGTTTATTTTTGCAGTGTGTTAACTGACCGCACTCGAAAATAACTTTATAGTGTTAACGGTCTGAATCAAAACAGTACCTTTCTCATTCCTATACTCTGCTAATGTTTACGGGCGCCCGTAAAAATAACGGGAAGTGGACTGGCAGCTGGTTGCTAGGTATTCTACCGTAAAATCTACGTAGTTTTTACAGTGAGCAAGTATTTACGGGCTCCCGTAGAAAATAACGGAAAATGGACTGGCATGTGTTGCAAGTTATTTTACAATAAAATCTACGGATTTCATTTTTACAGTGTATTCTGCATTAAATGTATGACTTGTATTTCAACAAGTGTTCCTGCTTCACCTGAAAAATTCATCATACGGCGTATTTTGTAATCCATTGTGCAAGTACCTATAGCCCATTTTTTCACGAATCCTTTTAAATTAATATACTGAACAATTAATAATAATAGGAAAAAGAAACGTTTTATACATTAACGCTTAAAATTCTATACATCACGGTATGCAAAGATTCTAAAATGAATTTAAAACTGTTTGGGAGCGTATCTGCGTCTTTTGGTATTTGAAGAGAATACCTGGCAAGGGGTTGAAGCCTTAGTTTAATTTGAAATTTGAATGTTTTTCTGAAGAAAAAATATTTGAAAGTTGAAGTACATGTAACATTTCTTCTTTTTTTTTTTTTTTTTTTTACTGTATAGTTTTGGTACTTCAACGGATATGGATTTTTGCTTTTCAAAAAAAGTAAAACGGAATAGTTTCAGTCCTTCCTGCGCACGTTGTTTCCTTATCTGTTCAAGACAACAGTTTTCAATAAAATATATTGTGAAAACAGTGCTACCATCAGCATGGTTTGATCTGTAAGTTTATTTTCCCGCTATCATTAAAACACACACGCTCTCCCTCTCTCTCTCTCTCTCTCTCTCTTCGTTGAACTAACTCGGTACGAAGAAGTACGATAAGTTTATGGATTTGTTCCTTCTGGGAAAGTATCTTTGCAAGAATTGAAAGAGAAAAAAATCCCGTATGTAATACAGTAACTTTAAAAGATATTTTCTTTGTCATTTGACTATATGTATTCGCATTATTGTAGGTCTACCCGTGCTGAACATGTAAGGTTTTTTTCTTTCTTTTTTGGTATCAATAAAGCTGACAATTGTGATACAATTTAAACTTTGGCAGATACTATTTTTTTAATTTATTTTCCCATTTCATTTAGTTAGCATGGACTTCCTGCCTCTATGCAGTTAAGCCCCGGTTACACGTTTATAGAACTTTGTCCAAATTGGACCAAGTTCCTGGATTAATGCATGTTTGTCAAAGTTCCTGGGGGGTCTAAACATTACTTGGACGGACTCCGTCCAAGTTGGACCACAAGGATCAGATCCTAATTTTTATATGACCGTTTAAGAAAATATTAATAGTAATATCAATAAAACGGACGTATTATTTTATCTTGAATATGAAACAAAAATGTGGAATATTCACTGTTTTTATGTATTATCACAAAATAAAGTATTAGATATCCAAAATGAATTATGGAGAATAGGCCTCTAGTGTAAAAGGGCATTTCATGTTTATGTAAGACTGACAACCAGTTATCAACATGCAGCCTCACAGACTGGGGACAACCATCTTTTAGAAAATCTTATTACTTGCAGACATTACAACAGGTATACTTGTTTCACGAAACTATTTTTATGGTACAATATATCTATTTAGACATAACGTGTGAAACGGGAATGAACTCACACTAGATAAATTTAGAATGGTTCTGTTAACGAGAAGCATTAAGTTTGATCATGAGAACAATCACTCCAGTATAGTTCTTTTTTGTATTGTTTCTTTTATCATATAAGTATAATCGGAAAGAGAAAAGAGGTACCATTATTAGCTGGTTATCACCATCCTCAAAGACGGTGGTTGACAAAACACGGACCGTCACAGACTCACGGACTGGTTACGGACTAATTGACAAAACACGGACTCGTAGACAAAACAGGGACCAACGGACCAATATTCACGGACTGATTGACAAAACACGGACACATAGACAAAACACGGACCAACGGACCATATTACTTACGGACGGACAGACCATTTACGGACTTAGATAAGAAATAATGTATCTTAAAATGTTGTCCAGATTGAAACATTTACGGTCCAAAAACGCTTTGAGAACAATAGCGTTATACGCCGAACGTTACGTCGAGACGGATCAAATAAGTGTATATTGCCAGACTGAGGATAGTTGATGCACGGAAGGATCTGAATAACTGATCAGTGATGCTATTTGATTGCTCAGTGTTGACGGAGTTAACCTTAACCTATCACAGGAGGATAAAAGACGAATAGATGGAAGTTTTGACCATGGGTGGCTAAATGACACTATCATGGATGCAAGCCACGCTATATTAAGGCAGCAGTTTCCCCACGAGCAGGGTATGCAATCTGTGCTTTACGCAGCAAAACCCGAGTTTCAGCCAGTATCTGGAAGATTTGTTCAGCTGATCAACACCCATCCTAATGACGGCGGACTACACTGGATTTGTTTCTCAAATTTCAATTGCGACGATGGTATTGTCAACCTGTATGCACATTTTTTTTCAAGTGCTACTGAAAGAGCAATAGGAAAGATCATGTGCTCACCCCTACCTAAAATCTTTGTACGACATATGAAATGCCCAACACACACCAATGGAAATGAGTGTGGCGTCTATGCCATTGCAAATATGGTCAGTATACTTCATGGAATAGATCCTAGTGGCGTTACCTTTACAGTGCCTGCCATGCGGAGGCATCTTCAACAAGGACTTCAGGATAAAAATATTACTGTTTTTCCTCGGAGAAAACTAGCTATTGTCAAACAGTCTTTGCTGCTGACATTCAGTTGTCACCCAGCCTCTGGGCTGCTGACAAAAAGTTTGTCACCAAAAAAAAAAAAAAAAGAAAGAAAAGAAAGTAAGAAAACGATTTGATAGCCATGTATCAGTATAAACGAGAACTGTAGAGAGTTGTCACTCTATGAAGGGGTCGCACCAGTTTGGATTCCCTTGTTGAATTGACCCTGTTATAAATGAGTACTTGACTTGAAGCAGCCATTTTCTGTGTGTCCCCATAGGCCCAGCCATTTAAAGAATCAAGCGACCCATGATGGAAATAGATTGTACCATCATTCTCTTCAACCTCAGAATTGTTTCCAGAAACTTTTCCATACAGTGTATACAGGAAGGATAGAAATGGTTCAGGCGGTGGTGTAATGTTGCTTATCCACAAGGATATCCCGCATATGCCCATCACAGAATTGGAAAACGACTCAGAATCAGTATGGGTTAAAGTGTTTGCAAATAAAACTTCTCATTTTGTGGCAAGTTGGTATCGAACACCTGATGAAAAATTGTTAAAATTGGAAGATTTTGACCGTTTGTTCAGAGAACAGCTTGATAAAATCAGGAATAAACATAAAGGCAACAAACCACCCTCAGTTCATGTACTAGGGGACTTCAACTTCCGAAATATTGTTTGGCCTGACAGACTCAACAAATCTGGTTCAGCCTTGAGTCAGTCGGAGGGACAAAAGTTGGTAGACATTATGAATGATCATGGATTGGAGCAGTTAGTCCACTTCCCTACAAGAGAAAGAAACACATTGGATTTAATAATGACTTCCCTTCCTACTCAATTTGTAGACATCCACTCCCCGGACAAACTCAGTGATCATGACATTGTTTCTGGAACTTTGAAAGTTGTTATTCCCCCCATCAAGAAACCTAGGAGGAAGGTTTATCGTTATCAGAAAGGTGATTATGAATCTATGAGGGCAGAAACACTTAAATTTGCAAAAGAAAAGTACTTTAATGGTTACTCAGACACTCGCTCGGTTCAAGAAAACTTCAATCTGATTACTTCTTTCATTCAGGACTCAGCTGATAAGCATATTCCATCAAAAACTAGTCGCACGGTCTCCTCGGTTCCATGGATAACACCTGAAATAAGACGTAAGATTCGCAGAAGAAATGCAACTCATGCAAAAGCTAAGAAGACTGGTAGTGCAAAAATTAGATCTAAATTTGAAACTTTATGGAGAGAAATCAAAGCTGATATTAGGAAGCAGCATGCCATCTATGTGAATAACTTGGTTGGTGATGTTAAGGCTAATCCCAGGAACTTTTATAGGTACATCAATAGTCAGAAAAAAGACACCCAAGGTATCCCCCCTTTAAAAAAGAGGAACGGAGGTGGGGTCGCCCAATCGGATTTCGAGAAGGCGGATGAATTTAATGGTCAGTTCACGGATGTGTTCACCAAAACAGAACACAACCAGGTCCCTCTTCTGGATAGATCAGCCCCATTCATGGAAGAAATTGTTGTTACTAAGGAAGGAGTTACAAAACTTCTTAAAGGATTAAACCCATCTAAGGCCTTAGGACCTGATGAACTTTATCCTAGAGTTCTAAAGGAGTTGGCGACAGAGTTGGGTCCGGTATTTGCCCATCTTTTTCAACAATCGATTGATAGAGGTGAAATCCCTCGTGAATGGTCTCTTGCGAACATTTGCCCCCTGTTCAAGAAGGGGGACAGGTCTCTTGCCCGTAATTATCGTCCGGTATCCTTGACCTGCATACCTTGCAAGCTGCTTGAACATATTGTTTGTTCGAATATAATGGCCCATCTTGATGAACATAAACTTTTGTCAGACAAACAACATGCATTCAGAAAATGGCATAGCTGTGAAACTCAGTTGACTACGGTGATAGATGATTGGGCAAAAGTGTTAGACAATAGGGGTCAGGTTGACACTTTTATATTAGATTTTGAAAAGGCTTTTGATACACCCCCACATGAACTCCTTAAAAGCAAACTATTTAGCTACGGTATAGGTGGTTCAACATTGAATTGGATAAACGCTTTCCTATGCTTTAGACAACAAAGGGTAGTAGTAAATGGTGTTATGTCAGACTGGGCCCCTGTTGTGTCTGGTGTCCCACAGGGCACCGTTCTTGGTCCCTTGTTGTTCTCCTTGTACATAAACGACATCTCTGCAGACATTGAGTCTGAAATAAGACTCTTTGCTGACGATTGTGTTTGTTACCGTGAAATAAAAGGAATAGATGATACAGTGAAACTTCAGGAAGACATTGATCGTTTAGGATGTTGGGCTAGGAAATGGGGTATGAGATTTCAACCTGTCAAATGCAACATGATGCAGCTGACAAAAAAGCACAACAAAATCCAGGCTTCTTACACCCTTGAGGGTACAGTACTGGAAAATGTTGAAAGTATCAAATACCTTGGAGTAACAATTACAAGCGATTTGAAATGGAATACCCATATCATTAATATTTGCACTAAGGCCAACAGAACCCTAGGATTCTTAAGGAGAAATTTGTTTTCTTGTCCCCAAGAAGTGAAAGAAGTAGGCTATAAGACATTGGTGCGTCCCATCCTCGAATATGGAAGCTCGGTCTGGGATCCCTATACACAAGGCCTTCAGGAAGAGTTAGAAAAGGTGCAAAACCGTGCAGCTAGGTTTGTAACTAGGAATTACACCCGAGAGGCGGGTAGCATGACTGGCATCCTTGAGCAACTTAAGTGGGAAAGCCTCAAAAAGAGGAGGAAGGATAACCGACTCATATTGCTATACAAAGGTCTGAAAGGTAAAGCCAGAATACCTACAGGTGACCTTGTCCCCAAAACTAGGCGTTGCAGAAATCAACATTCCATGGCATTTCAGATACCCATTGCTAGTTTAGATGCATATAAATGTAGCTTCTTTCCCCAGACCATCAGGGACTGGAATGACCTCCCTGATTCCCTGATTTCCTCTGCTGAAATGTCAGATGATTGTGTGTCAAAGTTCTCATCTCTCGTGAGAGCTAGGGACTAATTTTCCTCCAGTCACGCCCCCCTGGTGAAAGATTGTCAATTTTGGCGTATCACCAGTAAACAATTCAGATTCAGATTCAATCTCTGTGTTCCATACAGACAGCATAAATTTGTATTTTCATTTCTTCAACAAAATGCGACGAAAATAAAATGTAGTCCATTAAAGTGCTGGTACGGAATCATAGTTACAGGTTTTATGCTGAAAAACAGACAATTCAATGGGTAGTAATTTTAATACGACACCGACAGCAAATCTCGTCATGCGCAATGCGATTTGTTTACTTCGACGACAGTTTTTCTTACAAACAAAGGGAAAAAGGGTCTTATATAAAGCGCAGGTTCGTCGCTGTTAAGACTGATTTGTAGAAAAATCATATTTTGAGTGAAAAGTTACTCAGATATTTATCAGACGAGCGTCTGTTGCACGATATGGACGGTTGCTAACGAGTACTACCGTAAAATCATGAAAAAGCGAATGCTGTGAATCCGGCCGGAGGTTCTGCTTGTCTGAATACCTACGGTCGGGTTGCCGGCCTACTCTGACTTCAGATCAACAGATTAAGGATTTGATTCCCGCAGGAGGCGAGACCTGTCTAAAGCTAAATGGCACTTCACTGCACACAGCCCTTCATTATACCACCCTCTTCTTATTCTGATATGACTGAAATACTGTTGAAAAGGACTCTGTACCACATAACTGCCTTATAATTCCAGGGATAAAGCTAGAGGGAGAGTAAGAAAAAATAGTTTCCTTGCAGAAACTTCTCCCCGAAGTCAGGAAAGCTTCTCTTTCATTCAAATCTCTAGCTTGATCCCTGAATCCCTAACCCTTTTCTATTAGGCTGTTCTCGTGTGTAAACAAATCATTAAATATTTTCATTTTCCAAAATGATATACAGTAAAACCTGTCTTAGTGGCCACCTCTATTAAGCAAGCAACCTGTATTAAGCAAGCATGTATTCCGTTCGCAAAGCAGGCAAATACATTGAAATGTACCTGTATTAAGCAAGCGCCTGTCTTAAGCAAGCAGATTTTGATTATCCCTTATGTGCTTGCTTAATACAGGCTGGACTGTATTTCAATCTCTGAAATATTTTCTTCAGGAACTGCAGCAAGTGGGGTTTTCCTGAAATGAGTTTTCCCATGAAAGGAGGACAACCACAGCACAGTTTTTATGAACTCAATAATTCTAATGGTAATTTGATGCGATTTTCCCCAACATGTTGCAATATTTCCACTGTATTTCATATCTGCGACCCGACTTTGTCGATAATAGCATCGCTAATGTCGCCAACTGCAGTTTCATGCAGCCCTACGTCAATATTGATACTAAAATGGCAGAAAATATTGGGAGGGACTGTTTGAAACATTGCAGACCCTGATCAGACTGCTCGTTCGAGCAGTCTGATCAAGGTCTACATTGTTTGAGACATTTCCAGCATTTTTTCATACTTCCTCAGATGGTACAATCAAATTTCTTGAGAACTACTTTTTTTGCGTATTTATTTTTCAGGAACTGGTCACATGGTGTCCTGCTACTTTGTACAACAACTGTAATCTGCCTGAGTGATTAATACCACTAACGATAATACCTTACAGAGGATTATGCGCTTTGAAATTGCAGAAAAATTGATCAAGCCAACACCTGTAGCATCCCTGATTATCCTGTGACATATATTCTCTTTTATATGACACTTAGTATGTAGTGGTACACCGGACATTTTTTTTTTTTCAGAAAATTAATGTACTTTCAGATACCAGTGTATTTTTTTTTTTCAGAAAATTAATGTACTTTGAGATACCAGTGTCTAAGACAATTCACGTCTACTGGATGGATGAATGACTTGCGACTTTATGTCCCTTTTTAACAGTGCTGCAGTCATATCAGGACGATGGAAAAGGCTGTGTGCAATGGAACCCTGTTTACTATACTGAAAAGATTCCCACCTCTAGCCAGGCTTGAATCTAGGACAGCTAGATCAGCAGGCTAGCGCTTAACCTACTGGGGCTCCTCGAGTTTATTTTAAATTTACTTTGCATAAACCCACCCCTTTAGGCGTATCTGGGAAAACAGTTTGGATCCAGGTCAGGCCCGACAAACGTGTGGCCTGATCTGAGATCCAAACTGTTTGCTGCCTAGACATCATTTCTACAAGAGTTAGTTTGGCCAATATTGTGAAAATATTCTTGATTTTTGATGCAGACAACAATTTCAGCAGACGACAAAAAATACCCAGAATGCAATGGGTTAAGAGGGTGCCCTGAGGTATCACTGTCTGAGCTAACGAGACAACTACAATTTTTCCATTCACCATAACATTATGTCGTGGCTCCAAATTAGAACATTCTTAGAAAGCAGCTCTAATTAGGAACCACGACATACTTTTTGCAGCAGAACTAAGTTCAACAATTATCCCATAATTAACCCCACCCCCTTCTTATCTACAGCCTACTACCCACGCACCCGTCTTTCATGTAAGTTACAGACTGGGAAATCAGATCATTTTTATGATTGTCCATATTCAGCAACGAGCTAATTTTCCAATGATGTCAACGTTTGACAGTTGCCATGGTAACCTTGGATGACAATGAAACAAGTTAAATTATCTACTGTCCATAATTCTACCATTATCACCAGACAAAACATGTCCTTCGGAGCTCCAGACATTGTGGGCTGTAGATATTAGTTCAGGGTTGCCATCAGCGGTTCATAATATTTCAGGGCTGCCACTCATTGTCCATTTCAAAATTCCCTGACTTTTCCCTGACTTTCTCATTTTCCATACTCTTTTGCAGATTAAAAAGCTGATTTCACTCTTTCCTTTAAAATTACTGAGGGCATCACTTGATAATTGAAGGTTACTCTTAAAGGAAAGAATTTGCTCCCAAGGAGCAAATTCTTTCCTTAAAGAGTAATCCCAAAGGGGGAGAAAGATGAATACAATGTACTTTTGATTATGGACGATCTTTGCTGAAACTATATCCTCTAATTCCCTGACTCTTCCCTGACCATTCAAAATTCCCTAAATTCACAAACTTCTTTGACTTTTCCTCCACAATTTAGTCTTTCAGAGCTCCAGACATTGTGGGCTGTACATAATATTTCAGGGTTGCTGCTCAACCTCCACTTCAGCTTTTTATGGTTTGCTCTATCTTTCTGTGAAATTTCATTAAATTTGCTTCAAAAGTTCATAAGTTATAGCTGAATCACAATTTGTGACACAATCTGACCTTTCACCCAACTGTGGCCTTGACCTTGGGGATAGGAACCTAAATCTGAAGCAGGGCACACTTTCTGATTCTGATTTATCTTTCTGTGAAGTTTCATCAAATTTGCTTCACTAGTTTTTAAGTTCTCAAAATAATGGAGGACAAGAGGTCCATGATGGACCTGAATCGCTCACCTGAGTTATGATGAAATAACATGGAAGATCATCTATTTGATGATGGTTCAATTGGAGCAGTTTTGCACTTTCTAATCTATATTCTGACAAAATTTCATGAAGATTGGATCAAAACTGTGCCCTCTAGAGTGTACACAATGTTTTTCTAAGATCTGACCTGACGATCTAGTTTTTGATCAGACATTATTCAGTTTCAAACTTGGCCTACATTTCATGAAGATAAACATTTTGACAAAGTTTCATGAAGATTCAATGCAAAAATAAAGCCACCATTGTGTACACAAGGTTTTTCTATGATTTCACCTTTGACCTGACAAAACCCAGTTTCAAACTTGGCCTAGATTTCATTAAGATAATTATTCTGACAAAGTTTCATGAAGATTGAACCAAAACGGTGCCCTCTAGAGTAGCCATAATGTTTTTCTATGGTCTGACCTAGTAACCTAGTTTTTGATCCAACATGATCCAGTTGTACCCTCGGTCTAGATTTGTTGGAGATAAACATTTTGACAAAGTTTCATGAAGATTGGAACAAAAGTGTGCTCTCTAGAGCGTTCACATGTTTTTCTAAGATCTGACCTAGTGACCTAGTTTTTGAACTGACATGGCCCAGTTTCAAATTAGGTCTAGATTTCATAAAGATAAGCATTCTGACAAAGTTTCATGAAGATTGGATCATAACTGTGCCCTCTAGAGTGTACACAAGGTTTTTATAAGATTTGACCCAGTGACCTAGTTTTTGACCCCACATGATTCAGTTTCAATCTTGGCCTAGATTGTATAAGGATAAACATTCTGACAAAGTTTCAGTAAGATTGGATCATAACTGTGCCCTCTAGAGTGTACACAAGGTTTTTTCTAAGATTTGACCTAGTGACCTAGTTTTTGACCCCACATGACTCAGTTTCAAACTTGGCCCAGATCGTATGAGGGTAAACATTCTGACAAAGTTTCATGAAGATTGGATCATAACTGTGCCCTCTAGAGTGTACACAAGGTTTTTCTAAGATTTGACCTAGTGACCTAGTTTTTGACTCCACATGACCCAGTTTCAAAGTTGGTCTAGATTTTATTAAGATAAACATTCTGACAAAGTTTCATGATGATTGGATCAAAACTGTGCCCTCTGTGTCATCCTAAGATTTATTTCTATTTTTAGCTCTGGCGGCCATTTTGTTCAGCGGAGTGGAACCGTTTTAGCAATTTTGGTTAAGGGCCATGAGTCAAACATTTCTGTGAAATTATTTTGAAATCGAGCCATTGGCTTCAGAGGAGATGTCTTTTAAAGGTTTTTCTATTTTTAGATTTCTATTTTTAGCTCTGGCGGCCATTTTGTTCAGCGGAGTGGAACCGTTTTAGCAATTTTGGTTCAGGGCTATGAGTCAAACATTTCTGTGAATTTTTTTTGAAATCGAGCCATTGACTTCAGAGGAGACGTCGTTTAAAGGTTTTCTATTTTTAGCTCTGGCGGCCATTTTGTTCAGCGGAGCGGAACCATTTTAGCAATTTTGGTTCAGGGCTATAACAGGAACATTTGTGTGAAATTATTTTGAAATTGGTCTACTGGTCTAGGAGGAGATGTCGTTTGAAGAAATTGTTGACGGACGGACGGACAGACGGACGGACGGACGGACAGACGGACGGACGACGGACAAATATCGATCACAATAGCTCACCTTGAGCACTTCGTGCTCAGGTGAGCTAAAAAACAGAACCAACAATCATCAGCGGTTATGTTGACATTTTTTATTTGTGTCCACGCGTTTCGGTCTTACAAAGACCTTCGTCAGGACAAAAAGTTTTCACATACAGAGCTACTGAAGTAGTATAAAACGGTAAGTTTGTATCACGTGGTCTAATTGTGTTTAAACCGGAAGCCAATATGACGGACAGTTACTATGGTAAATGAACGTATAGTTAACGTTACGTAATTACATAAAATGAAAGTGAAAGTAGGATTATGTTACATGCATGTTACGCAAGGTTATGAATTTATTAAACTTGAAGTCAAAAGAAAGATAAAATAGGATGAGCATTTAGAACGAATAAAAATGCAGCATAACGTGGAGATTAGGTAAGTTCATATATAATAATGTTTTAAGTTTCAGCCCTAGCGACTGTTACATCACGGCGACGGTTCGTGTTAATATAAGTACTGGAATTAATGTTAATCTCTTTATAACACACTTTTAAGGCCTCCCCGAGGAATGAGTACAACCCGTAACTTCTGTGTAGTTTTTAAGTTATCACTGAGACACAAATTTTTACGGACATACGGACAGTGCTTTAACTTTAATATGCCTCCCGAAGTCCCTTTCGGGTCATAAAAAGTCTTTACAGCCCAAAAAAATCATATTTTTAGAAAATCCCACAAGCATTTACTGAAACCACGGCAATCAGTATGAAATGTAACTGGCACTCCCAGCTTCCGCTGTCTGCCTCTGATGGTCTATTTTAAGACAAATTAAATCTCTTACACTGAGACTCCAAATACAGGAGAAAACACTATAAAACACCAATATGATGGGCTTCTGAAATGGCCATTTCTGGAGACATGTCATGAGAAAACCTGTCTTGAAATATAAGGTTCATGGATCACACCGGGTAGGCTGCAATCGAAAACGCTCTTAACAATCAACTATCGCGGATCAAAAACCTTTAGAAACAGCGTTTTTGATTGCAAATTGTTGCCATTTTTCAATCGACAAGAGTTCCGCTGAATGCTATGTCGCACCTGCATTGCGCTTCCACAGTAGTAAAGACTATAATTAAAAAGAATGTGTATGAGAAATGGACAAAAATGCTAGGGTTAACACAAATTTGGATGTAAAATTTCACTAAGTAAGAATAGCATAAAATATTGGTCAAGGGTAGGAATAATTGCAACATCCCTCGTGAACATTCTAAGAAGAAACTTTACGCCAGGTGTGAAGACTACAGGTATCATACTTCGAGACAAAAGGCCTAAAATGCTAGGGCCGACACAATTTTGGGTGTAAAATTTTGCGAAGTCAGCAGAGTATGACATACAGTAAAACCTGTCTTAGTGGCCACCTCTATTAAGCAAGCAACCTGTATTAAGCAAGCAGGTATTCAGTTCCCAAAACAGGCAAATGCATTGAAATGTACCTGTCTTAAGCAAGCACCTGTCTTAAGCAAGCAGATTTTGACTATCCCTTAGGTGCTTGCTTAATACAGGTTGGACTGTATATGTCAAAAGCAAATTATTGCAACAGCACTCAGGAACATTCTAAGAAAAAACTTGATGCCAGGTTTGATGGTTCTAGGTATCATAGTTTGTGAGAAATGGACTTATACACTAGCATCAACATAGTTTTGAATGAAAAATTTACTAAGTCAGCAAAGCATGAAATATAGGCCAGGGTAAAAATAACAGCAACAGCCCTCGAGAACATTCTCAGAAGAAGCTTTATGCCAGGTTTGATGATTGTAGGTATCATAGTTTGCGAGAAATGGACTTAAACACTAGGGTCAACGTAAATGTTGGTGGACTTTTTTATGAAGTCAGCAGAGCATGAAATATAAGTCAAAGGTAAAAATAAGAGCAATAGTCCTTGAGAACATTCTTCGAAGAAGCTTTATGCCAGGTTTGATGACTGTAGGTATCATAGTATCATAGCTAGAAATGGACATAAACACTAAGGTCGACGCTAGGGTCGACGTAATTGTTGATGGACAGTTTTACAAAGTCAGCAGATCATAAAATATTATGTCAAGGGTAAAAATAAAAGAAACAGCCCTCGAGAACATTCTAAGAAGAAGCTTTATGCCAAGTTTGATGGTTGTTAGTATTATAGTTTGCGAGAAATGGACTTAACACTAATTGTTGACGGACTGACGGACGGAATGACTGACAGACGGACGGATGGAAAAGTGAACTCCTATATCGCACCTTGCTAAAGCAGGTGCGACAAAAACGCTGTTTCTAACGTTTGTCGATTTTCAACTGCCGCCTACCCGGTGTGTGGATACACCGCTGTATATTTCTGCAATTTTTCCAAAGCAAAATAAGTTTTGTGACTTTATTTTGCTTCCCTGAGCAATGAAACCCTTCCAAACTGAGGTGTATTATAATGAAACCCTTCCGAACTGAGGTGTATTATTTAAAGGAAAGACTGGAAGACTGGTTCTCCTTGTTTATAATAAAGCTGAATAGAACTTCTTCCCGTCACCCCCCACACCCCCTTCCACCCCCTCACCACCTTCACATTATATTTTCATACTTTCATCCATCATTACATTTCTGAAAAGTGTTTAGTTTTTTCATGGAGGTGGTGGTTTGGGCAATGGTGCTAATTATAACTTCCAGTGTTGGGCGCCCTACTGATCTGGATAAAAGTAAGGCAAGGGCCTACTGTGCTTGCAGTATGTGTGGGTAGGGGTAATTTGGATTTTTTTTTCTCCCGTCTATCATTTGTCTTTTCTTTTTCCCTCTCTCTGGGAGTCAGCCCGATACAGACTAAAATACTGTATAGAGACGGCCCATATAGACTGAAATACTGTCTCAAAGGGCTGTTAAACCCCAAACAACCAACCAACCAACCAATAGTTTTTTTTCTCTTTTCTGTTAAGTCTTTATGTCACACTATATTTTCTCCAGGGTAACCCACATGCACATTCATTAAGTACCTAAAAGGTCTTCCTATTACCCTGAAATATGAGTGCCCGCTTCTGAAAACTGAAAGCCCTTTTTTCCTCATTCAAAGTGCTTAGATTGATGCCAGTCAGCAATATTCAGGTATTGGAGTAGCTTCATGCATACCAGACTTTGCAAAGGAGTATCTTAGAATAATTCTTATTTCTCCAACAAAGGATGTGTTTTGGCACCTATTAGGCAGGGGTCAGCCTAGAGCTTTCAAACAGGGAGAAGTTTTGCAGCATTTTCTGTACTTTAGGGAGAACTTTTGGTCCAAATTTTGGATTTCCCTGTATGTTCTGTACATTTTCACTACTTCCTCAGCTCAAAATAGAGAGAAGTCAGCCAGCTTAGGGAGACTATTTCTCCCACATTGCCCTCCAGACTAAGCCTTGATTAGGACTGCCTCAGCTAGGTGATTCTAATGCGAGGACAATTTTGGATATTTGATATTTATATTATTGCCAAAATAATCCCCAAAATATCATAAAGATATTCCTGTTACAGAGCTCCAGATAAGGTGGAGTTGGAGGAAAATTCTGTGACAATTTTTCTTATTTCTCAATGAAAACATATGTTGTGACCCCTCATTAGAACCGTTTCAGTGAGACAATTCTACTGAGGGGTCACAATGTACATTCTTATGGCATATATTCGAAATTATCCCTAATTTATCTGTGACCCTTATCAGGAGCACCTTGTTATCATGAGCCTAAATATTTGGACAGACAGGTCTGGGCAAATATTGTAGACCCAGATCAAACTGCTCCTGAAGGCACTTTGTTATCTTAAATAATAATGACCCTAAATATTCGGACAGACAGGTCTGGGCAAACACTGTAGACCCAGATCAAACTGAAGGAGCAGTTTGATTAGGGTCTACAACGTTTGCAATTTACTTTTAAAAAGCATCATTTGGAAGCATTAACATGCGTAAAATCCACTTTCTAAGAATTTTCAAATAAAATGTCCGACTTTCGGGTGTCCGAAATTTTAGGGTCATTAGGGTATCTAGTACTGTGATTGTTTTGCAGACATTGTTCCATGAGAAACCACTCCTTATATCAATTATTATATTTTAAGAAAGCTTTCTATGGTTTTAGCAATTGACTGTTGCCCATACAGACAAGATCTATTGTTACAAATTCTGCAGAAGGGTTAATCAAAATGGAGCCTTATGAGAACTGCATTTAACAAAGCTCCAGATAAGAGGGGGTATTGAGGATAATTCAAAGATAATTTTTCTTATTTCTCAATGAAAACATATGAGAGAAAATTTTGATAATGTTTCACAAAATATTCATTTGCAACCCCAGGGTCAGAGAAAAGTGGAGACCTTGACTTATCTCTTTACAGTCTGATAGATGCCTTGAACTGCAGAGACAAATTTCTGATCAAATTCCTGTTTAAAGCCCTTGCAACCCCTCCTCCCCCACCATCTTACACACCCCCAGCTATGCTCATACTTTACCCAGCTATGCTCATAGTATAGCTATCACTGACCCAACTATTTTCACTTCATATGACGCCGAGACAATCCTATGGTTAAAGCGCCTTACTTCAGCCCAGCTATCCCTGACAATACATGTACCTTAGCCCTGGATAGCCAGGGTTGCATATGACTGGCAGATAACATTATACTCAACTAAATTAAACATACATGTATATCTGAAAAACATAAGTCTTCTCAGGTGAAAAAGTATACATGAAGCAATGATCAGCTGTATGAAATGACTGACATATAAGTCTGGCCAGGCTGAAATAAGTTTAACCATATTTCATTTTCAAGAATGTGTATTTTGAGAAATTCTGTCTGACATCAAAAGTTGCAGACTTGCAACAGCTGGAAATCTGCAGCAATACTAATTTTATGCTGAATACAGGAAAAGTTACACCAATTATCCTACATGTTGGGACAATCTGACCAATTATTGCAATTCAAATACACTTAAAATATAAGACTTTACTTTCAAGCAAAATTTCAAAATAAAATTGCATCAGGAGTGGCAATCACTGTAGACCCTGATCAGACTGCTCTTTTAAGAGCAGCCTGATCAGGGTCTACATGTTTGCGTTGACCATTTCTGTCCAAACTTTTCCGCATATGGCAATAGGCTTGCACACAGATGCTATTAACATCAAACAATACATTCACAATAACGGATTTACCCTGAGGCAAATAATTATGTTGTCACGTATACTTGGGGACTCTGCTGGCAAATCAATACTTCCTTGAGATGGAAAATGAATGAAGCGCTGCTGTGATGTAAGGGAAATAACTACTGACAGCAGTCAACACCATGCTCAACAACATTCTTTCCCCATTGGGAGAAAATCATAACATGTAATGAAAGCTGCTCTGTATGTCAGAAAGTAAACTTGCAACCCCAACTCTGCTTATTAAAGAAAGGGTTCTTTTGTCTTTTCATTACCCGACACAATTTCAAGTAATGTGGTCTCTTTCAAGGGAGGTAATATATTGCTACCTGAAAATCTGATGTTCTACAAGAGTAACTGCCCTTTGCCAAACTCTTGCACAGGTAAGGTGCATGGTCAGGCAGGGATACAGACTAACTCGTTTTTCATAGGAGCAAGCTGGGCCCCTAAAAACTGAAACTTAGTCGCCCAGCCAGAAATTTAGGGGCCCACATTTAAAACATGGGAATCTTTTATTCCAAATCTGCGCGAGAATTGCACCGTTTCCGTAGGCTTTGTAGTAAACCCTCCTTTCTTCAGGGTTTTGTTTACTTTTAGCAACCAGGTGTGAAACACCAGCAATGTATCGCCATATTACGCGCGAAAAATCTATCAACGATTAAGATTTTTAGCTGACACATCGGTCTATCTATCTATCTATCTTCCATTACGAGCAGGCGGCCATGTTGTTCTCGATTGTGAGTAAAATCCAACACACAAGTATGACGGAACACCGAATATTCATAGCCGATATTGGCACGGAAATTAGCAATACCCTTAGAGGTGGCGGATTTTACTCCAAGCCGAAAACACGCCAGCCATTCGCTGACAGCTTACGATCGCAAACTGGGCGACTATCATTTTAATTTCAGGCGCCCACCCGATTTTTTACTCGCAGTGGGCGAGTGGGCGACCGCTAGTCTGTATCCCTGTCAGGGCTTGAGGAAAGTCTGGAATAATTATTCTTATTTCTCATCAAGGTGGTTCTATGAGAGGAACAGAAATTATATTGACATTTATCCTCCAAACTGGCAAATTTACCCATATTTGCACATCTACAGGCGACACAAACAGAAAGCTCGATCCCAGAATAGGGGTGAACACATTCTGATGGTAATTCTGAATTTCCGTAACCACTAACGCCATTTCTCTACAATAACCTATCTCCAGGTGTCTCCCACGGCTGTTCCTATAATGGCCCCCTTTTTCTCTACTGAACAATCCGAAACATCATCCCAAAATTTCAACTTAACTCTTTCAGTACCAAAAAGCAGACGACAAAATTTACGTCTGCAAAAATTAAAAAAAATCCTTGTCCATGACATTTCAAATTGAGAATTCAAAGACTAGAGGGCAAACTGTGTAGATCCACATGAGGCGGCTCATTATGAGCCGCCTCATCAGGATCTACGCTGTTTGCAAATTATGCTAGTTTCGTCACTGGGGCTTAAAGAGTTAACAAAATCTACAATCTGGTTCTCTTGTGCATAAGAAAGATACCAGTAACTACTTGAACAATGTCAGCTTGTGGCCTTAAAATCCCCATGAACTCCAAGGTAGGAATATATCATCCAGAAAAAGTACAGTCTCAGCAGGTACATCTCATAATTTAATATATTTGCCTCCCAGCTAAATGCCCTTGGGAAACTCTCATACAATGATATTTATAACTAGTCTAGTCTATCCCATAACAGAGCTCCAAAAACAAAATCAAGGCAATGAAATAGGCCCAAACAGCGATCAGGCTGATCAGTGTCTGCATTGTTTTCTATTGCCACTTTTGGCAATTTGGGCACATAAAACAGTAAAACAATTTGCAATGATTATAAATCACAGCTACAGATAAGAAGGGATACAGGGATAATTTAGGGATATATATATTCCTTATTTTTTTAATATGATGTGACCCCTTACTAGATTTGTCACAATGAGAGGGTTCTAATGAGGGTCACAACTTATGCTTTCACTGAAAAGCTCTGAACTGTCCTCAAAACTCCACCTTATCTGGGGCTCTGAGGTAAACTGTCCCATTATGGTTCATGTTAATCATGTTAATATCAGACAATAGCTGATATAGCTACTATTTTATTCTTAATTGTTATGTACCTATAGCTCCCAAACAAGTGAAGAAATTCTGGGGTTATCATCATTTTTTATTTCCATGGATTCTGTCATCTGGGTCCGAGGTTATAAAACTGGAGTATAATCTCAAACTCAAAATAAAGCACACTGATTGGCTGCTTCCAGCTGCTCAGATGCAGCCAATCAGTGTGCTTTATTTTGAGTTTGAGAATGTACTCAAGCTTTATAACCTCCGGGCCTGACTTCAGATGGGGATTCAAAATGACTGCACAAACTACTGCAGCTCTGACAAAGCTGAAGCCAATTTGGAAAGATAACAACGTCTCTCTTGGATTAAAGGTGACACTGATGAGCTTCCTTGTTATATTTAAGCCGCAATACCAGAAAACCAACAATGTGGTTGTGCGCCCAGCGCAGACTCAGATCAGCCTGGGCATCCGCCCAGTCTGATCAGAGTCTTCGCTGTCCGCATGGAGGTAGCTTAGACCCTTAGCTACTCTTTGGGCTCTTAACGAAGAGTCTGATCAACTGAGTGGATGCCCAGTCTGATCTGAGTCTAGGCTGGGCGCACAACCACATTGTTGGTTTTCTCGTGTCGCGGCTCATTTCAGTATGCCAGTGAGTTGGGGACCTTGACAGCAGAATTAGAGAAAAGAACACAGGCTTTTGACATGAGATGCTATCAAAGGTTACTGAACATCTCCTAGAAGGACCAGGTAAGTAATAAGGATGTTCGTAAAAAGATCCAAGCAGCCATGATTGGATAATATTATGACAAACTCCTGACCATGGTCAAGAAATGGAAACTGAGGTGGTTTGGCCATATAGAGGAAAAGGATTGTTGTAAAGTCATCTATGGTGCCCTAACAACCTTGCAAGGTGAGGGAGTGAATTCCGTTTAATGTCCTACAAACACATACATCATGAGGAGATGGGACCTCAGTTAAAGTCTCATCCCAAAGACCAGAGAAGCGAGGGAATCCAACCTGTGACCCCTGGATTAGTAGGCTGCATGCAAGGGAATGGACAGACTACACATGTTAGCTGGAGGGGCTAGTTAACCAGAGGTCATGGCCAAAGTCAGGATAGTTCTACAACCATTGGGTCATTCCATCTCAAGTATTTTCCCACTGGCTCTACATCACTGAACGCAGCTGAAAGGGTTTTAAAATACCATATCATTTATCCAGCCATCTGAATTATTTATCTGAAAAGTATACCAAACACTAAATCGTACTGTATGCTTTATACATAAATAACAATTCTTTAACCCCAAATTTTCATCTTATCTGCTGCCCTGACAACACAATGTATGAAGAGGCAAAAATCATGACAAAGTGGAGAACCGGCGACAATGCCTGTTTCAATGTCATGCGTGATTCGAAGAACTTACAGCGACGTCAGTCTTAACTCTATGATGACTAAAAACCACACTACCTTAACTGAAGGAGGGTGGGCGGACATCATCAAAGAGGGACCTGTTAATCCCTAATAACTGTGAAATCATCTTAGAAATGCCTTTCGACACAACATCTATTTTCAGATTTCAGCAATATGACATTGCACTTCCACAGCAGCAGAGATCATGTTGAAAAGTAAGTGAAAGCAAAAATTGAAACTTAAAAGAAAACGAAATAGTTTCAGGCATTATTCTGACCCAAATTTTGTCAAAATCCACCCAATGGTTCTTAGGTACTGCCATTTTCATGATTGTGCTATTTTTAGTAACGGTGGATGGCAGCCATCTTGGATGGCCAACTTGCCAAATAACAAAATAGCTATACGCAAGGATCATTCTGACACTAAATTGGCCCAAATCCATTCAGGGGTTTCTGAAATATATAAATTTTGATGTTTTTGCTATTTTTAGTAACGACAATGGCGGCCATCTTGGATGGTACATTCCCATAAATGTGAAAAAAGAGAGAAAAAACTCTTTTCAAGAATCATTCTGATTAAATCTGAGCAAAATCTACTTAGTGTTTATCGACTGATCGGCATTCAAGCAAAATTCAGACTCATAAATGAAAAGTAGGTCACTGTGACCTAATTCCGCTACAGATTTTTTTCATTTTCATAATTTTTTCATAAGAAGGTCCTATTGATGTTCCATACAAAGTTTCAGCCAAATATATCTAGTGGTTCTAGAGAAAATGTTCATTTTGTTGTTTTGCTATTTCTAGTAACAGCGGCCATCTTGAATTCTCAACCAGGCTGAATTTCTGTAATCTAAAGTCATGTAGTCTGATCATGTTCCATATAAAATTTGAAAACCATGGCTGCAGTGATTTTGGAGAAATTAAATATACAAATCTTAACGCCAGGGTTGACGTACATGTGAACGGACTGTCGGACGGATGGAATGACGGACGGAAAACCGGACGCCTATATCGTACCTTGCTAAAGCAGGAATTCTCGACCAGGCTGAATTTCTGTAATCTGAAGTCGTGTAGTCTGATCATGCTCCATATAAAATTTGAGAACCAATGCACAGTTGTCTCCAAAATCAAAGGTAAAGGGTTTGAAGCTGGTTCAGGCAATAACCTAATAAATGGGACATTTGATTCTATCATCTCGCCCATTTATACTCCCAGGCATTGAAACACCTGAAATACTGTTGGCAGTTCCATCACATGGCAATTCATACAGTGATATAAGAATATAAGAGCACAGCAACAGGCTACGCCAAAGACATACAAAATTGGGCCTATATTAACACTTTAAGCACCAGAGACAAAAATAGCAGAATTTGCAAACAGTGTAAATCATGATGTGGTGGCTGATAATGAGCGGCCTCATGTGGATCTACATTGTTTGCCCTCTAGTCTTTGAATTCTCAATATGAAATGTCTTGGACAAGGCATTTTTGAATTTTTGCAGACCTGAATTTTGTCGCCTGCTTTTAGAAGAGTTAAGACACATCATGGGTGCACCACCGTTTCATTTCCACTTGTACAAAAGGAACAAACTTTAGCAACTTCCTAAACATTGTTCTCTGAAAGATATAGCCTTTCATAATTGGGATCTACTCTTAGAAAGAATTTGCTCTTCTAGGAGAGCAAATTCTTTACTTTAAGGTTGATCCCATTTAGAGGGCAGATGAAAGTGAGCCTGCAGTTCTGAAAGTGCTTTCCCTAAAAGTGTATCCATTCACGGTAAATATATGTCAGCTTTCTATCCAGTTTACTATTCTTACAAAATCAGTAGATCAAGCTCTTCTTACAAAACTTCTTCACTGAGCATACCAGCTGAGGTTAGCCCCGTCATCTTCGCATGAACAAGTATCAGTATAAGCTGTATGAACCCGCAAAATCATAACAAAGTGGTGGACAGACCAAAAGGCCTGTATCAATGTCATGAGTGAAGAATTCACTGGCGGACTTTACTCTATGATGATCTAAAACCACACTGCCTTACTTCAGGGAGGGTGGGGAACATCATCAATTTGATCTCACCGAGACCTCTACCTCTAAATACCTGGACTTCTCCTAATTTTTGAGACACGTTTTCTTGGTTCTCTCTCTTCATCAATGAACACCCCCTCCCCCCCCCCACCCCACCCCCCACTGCCATTTTCTATCCACAGATGCTACCGCCTGTTCTCTGTTTTACCATTACTCATATGTAAAGAGCTACTGAGAATATGTTATCTCTTATGATGTCTTTAATAAAAGCATCGTAAACGACTGGGTAATACCCCGCCACTGCAAACCAATACCCCGTCTTCTATCTTTTATACATTTTTTTTAATCATGACATGAACCTCATGAACAGAATTTTTTCATTATTTTATACATGTATATAGCTCTGGGGCAGGGGCAGGTAACCTATGTGGACTTAATACTACTTGTAACAGAAAGCTTATGTTATTTTAATCATTTCTATGAAATTTCATCAAGATATACCGAAAATCTGATTTTATAATGATTTTTTCATGTTTTCATACATATATACAGCATGTGTCAGGGGCAGATAACCACTGGGGGACAAAATTTTGATCAAGACATAAAGCTTATATCAATATGATAATTTCTTACAAGTTTCAGAAAAATCCCTTTCGACTCTAATTTTATACATTTTTTTTTCATTATTTCATACATGTGTATAGCCCTAGGGCAGGGGCAGATAATCCAGGTGGACAAAATTCTGCTTATAACTGAAAGCTTATGTTACTTCGATCATTTCTGTGAAATTTCATCAAGATATTTCAAAGTGTAAAAGAACTACAGACCAAAAACTGTTTTTAAGACCATGAAAAGGACAATAACTCCATAAGAAGACATCGAAATTTGCCTATTAACAATCCCAACCAAGATCTTCCCAAGACCAATGCACATGCCATGTATGAATAAAATCCGTTAATAAATACTCAAGTTATCGAACGGAAGCGAAGTGCTCACGGACGGACAGACGACCGGACGGACGGACGGACGTACGACGGACGGACAGCCAGCGGGAAAACATAATACCCCGCCACTAACGTGTGGCGGGGTATAAAAAGCAGGTCTCCAAACACTTGGCTTCTGCATCAGTCCCACAATGACTACTCCTACAAAATCTGCAGATAAAGCTCTTCTAAACTTCTTCACTGAGCATAGCAGCTGAAGTTAGCATTGTCATCTTGGCATGAACAAGTATTTGTATAAGCTGTATGAACCCGCAAAATCATGACAAAGTGATGGACAGACCAAAAGGCCTGTATCAATGTCATGAGTGAAGAATTCACTAGCGGACTTTACTCTTATGATGATCTAAAACCACACTGCCGTACTTCAGGGAGGGTGGGGAACATCATCAATTTAATCTCAACAAGAGGCCCAAATGGGCCTGATATCGCTCACCTGGCTATTTTGCCACGGACCATTCTGACACAAAATTGGTCCACTTACTTTGAGATTTGCAAGAATCATTTTGCCATAAATTTCATCAAAATCTATTCAGTGGTCACTGAGATATTGCCATTTCATGTTTTGCGCTATTTTTAGAAATGGCAGATGGAGGCCATCTTGGAATGCCAAAATGCAATAAATCAAAAGCCCTCATGCAAGGACCATTCTGACATAAACTGGTCCAGTTCCATTGTAATTTTTCAATTTTCACATTTTTCTATTTTAAGTAAAAGAGACCAATTTGGCGGGTCTATATTTATTAATTTTTGAAACATCTCTATGCCAGAATCATTTTGCCACAAATTTTGTCAAAATCCATTCAGGGGTTACTGAAATATTGTCATTTTCATGTTTTGTGCTATTTTTAGTAACGGCAGATGGCAGCCATCTAAGATTGCCAAAATGCAAGAAATTGCAAAGGCTTCATGAACGGACCATTCTGACACAAAATTAGTCCAATTCCATTGAGATTTTCTGATTTTCACATTTTGCTATTCTTAGTAACAGAGGCCAACATGACTGGTCTATATTAAGTTATGCTTGAAACATCTCAATGCAAGAATCATTTTGCCACAAATTTTGTCAAAATCCATTCAGGGGTTACGGAGATATTGTCAGTTTCATGTTTTGTGCTATTTTTAGTAACGGCAGATGGCAGCCATCTTGGAATGCCAAAATGCAAGAAATCGCAACGGCTTCATGAAAGGACCATTCTGACACAAAATTAGTCCAATTCTATTGACATTTTCGAATTTTCACATTTTGCTATTTTTAGAAACATAGGCCAACATGACTGGTCTATATTTAGTAACGTTTGAAACGCCTCAATGCAAGAATCATTTTGCCACAAATTTCATCAAAATCCATTCAGTGGTTACTGAGATATTGTCATCTTCATGTTTTGTGCTATTTTTAGTAACGGCAGATGGCGGCCATCTTGGATTGCCAAATCGCAATTAATCAAAACGTCTTCATGCAAGGTACATTCTGAAACAAAATAAGTCAAATTCCATTCAAGGGTTCTTGAGAATTGTCATTTTTGATGTTTGTGCTATTTTTAGTAACGGCCCCCCTGGTGGCCATCTTGGATAGTCAGTTGGCACAAATTTGAAATAATTCCATTCAAGGACCATTTCTGACCAAACCTTATCAGAATCCATTTGTGTTTTCTTGAGATATTGACATTTGAGCGAATTCCGTCTTGTAAACGCTAATTAGGTCACTGTGACCTAATTCCGCTAGAGATTTTTTTGATTTTTATAAAATTTAATTGCAAGGTCCCACTTATGTTCCATGCAAACTTTCAACCAAATATACCCAATGGTTCTAGTGGAGATGTTGATTTTGTTGTTTTTGCTATTTTTAGAAATGGCGGCCATCTTGGATTCTCAACCTGACCCACTTTTACAAATTTGAAACCCTGCAGTCTGGTCATGCTCCATGTGAAATTTGAGACCCATGAGTTCAGTGGTTTTAGAGAAGAAGTTGTTTGAAGTTGTTTAAATAAGTTGTTTTTCGACATTGGCATTTGAACAAAATTACCCTCGTAAACAGAAAGTAGGTCACTGCGACAAAACTACGCTACAGATTTTTTTCATTTTTACCATTCTGAATACCAAAGTTCCACTGATGTTTCATGCAAAAATTCAGACAAATATACCCAGTGGTTCTGGAGAAGAAGATGATTTTGTTATTTTTGCTACTTTTAGTAACGGCGGCTATCTTGGATATTCAACCTGACCCAATTTTACAATTCTGAGACCCTGGAGTCAGGTCATGCTCCATGTGAAATTTGAGAACCATGGGTACAGTAGTTTTACAGAAGAAGATGTTTGAATATTTGTTTTCAAGTGTTGACGGACGACGCACGGACGCACGACGGACGTTTTGGTATGACAATAGCTCACTATGGCCCTTCAGGCCAGGTGAGCTAATGAGACCTCTAACTCTAAATACCTGGACTTTCTCCATGATATTTCTGAGACAGGTTTTCCTAGTTCTCTCACATCATCAATGACTACAGGTACTCCCCGCTACCATCTGTACACAGATGCTATCGGATTTCTCAGTTTTACCATTACTCATATGTAAAGAGCTACTCAAAATGTGTCATCTCCTACGCTAGCTTTGAAACCATGTCTCCAAACTCATTACTCACATGTAAAGAGCTACTCAAAATGTGTCATCTCCTACCCTGGCTTTGAAACCATGTCTCCAAGCTCATTACTCACATGTAAAGAGCAGGGCTACAGAAATCTGATTTTTTGTCGGTTCCGACCGAATTATAGTTCGAAAAACCGATTCAGATGTCATACGGCACGTTTTTTTCGGTCCGAAAAAAACAATTTGCGATGTATGATGACATAATTACCTGGATTTTAGCCATGTGTCATATGATTAATCCAATAATCACGCACAGCTGTCAAAAGTTATCACAGATAAACAGTGTCGATATTGTCTTGCCAAGGTGTGAACACTGATTATTTTTTTAGAAATCTTCAATAATTAGCACGTGTCACAATTTTGGCCAGCGGGGAAGGTTTTGCACACTCGTAATACACACATACACTTGCTGATGCATGGAAAAAGGCTGTGCAACGTAAGGTTACTGTATACTTTCAAGGATAGCATAAAAGGAAAGAATTTGACTAGCAAAAAGAAAATTTAAACCGGAATTGATTATGTGCAGGCTGGTTAGGTTTTTTTTTTCAGCCGATGTCATTTCTTGCACAGAAATTTTTTTTTTCTTCGTGCGAAGGTACCTTTTTGCAAGTATATTCATATTTCAAGGGAATTAACTCGAATACAGTAAAATGCGTCACTCGTAATACTTCGGCCAATTCCGTAAATGAAGATCGGCAAGGATGTCCGATTGGTACAGCATGTTACTTTCACTTTCGGTCTGACTGTCTCTGCGCTTTAAAGCGCATTTTTCAGGATAAGTAAGAACATGTGGACTAAATGGCTACTTCAGCGATGACACCCGTGTTATAACGGCGCTCCAGTGTAGTCATTAGTTTTCGTGACTTTTTTGGATTGTGGAATTTTGGATTGTGGAATACACAGTGAAGTCATTAGTTTTCATGTCTATTTTGGATTCGTATGACGTCATTGGCCGTCCAGACCGATTTGGATTTCCAAATTTTTGTAGCCCTGGTAAAGAGCTACTTAAAATGTGTTATCTCCTACGCTGGCTTTGAAACAATGTCTCCAAACTCTTAGCTTCAACTGTGGGGCAGTCCTACATGTATCATTTTTGACATGATTGGTAACAGAAACGTTATTTGAGCCACGACACAAGAAAACCAACAAAGTGGTTGTGCGCCCAGTGTAGACTCCGATCAGCCTTGGCATCTGCCCAGTCTGATCAGATCCTTCGCTTTGCCCTCAGAGGGTACCTATGGGTCTAAGCTACCTCTATGCGGACAGCGAAGACTCTGATCAGACTGGGCGGATGCCCAGGCTGATCTGAGTCTGTGCTGGCCTCACAACCACTTTGTTGGTTTTCTCGTGTCGCGGCTCATATCATTATTTCGATGTCATACCCGGAACACTTTATTTTTTTTCTTCCTTTTTTTCTTCAAATATTTCTTCTTTTTTTTCATAGGGGAGCAAATTCTTTCCTGTAAGATGCCTAGCTAGGTTTGAATTCTGTCATCGACGTACTGTCCCAGGCCCAAAGCCAACAACATTTATGCTATCAACGATGTCACTGAAACCCAAGAATATGGGTGTTTCACTGATGGCTAATTGGAGGTCAGAGAGAATTTTACAATTAGTGTGGACCTTACACACACAGTTTGAAAATATGCACATGTACATGTTTTTCTGCCACACAACTGCTGAAGGTCCATTTACTCTTTATTTGACAAGAATTACTTACCGGGTTGTCAAGTTGCATCTCGGCTCCCCCGCTGGTTCCCCGGTCAGAAGTCATGAGGGCAGCCAAGTTCCTATCTACCTGGTACTTCAGATCCACCTGTAACAAATGAGAACCAGTTTATTGTCGCCATGGGTATAAGCTGTAATTATTTTGCATGTGTGTCAAACTATCCTTATGTTGTTCTTAGTAACTACATCTCTTCCTAGTCATGAAACTTCCTACATTCAAGTGATTTTTGGAAGTACATGTAGTTTATTTTTCTAACATTTTTGTAAACTTTTATATGAAAAGTTTTGGTTTAAACATGTTGCAGCTATCACATGTTGCCCCCTAACTTGATCCCTGTGACACTGGATCTACCTATCATATCTCGCTTCTGTTTATTATGGATGTCTTTTACTCACACAAGTTTACAAGAAGCAGAAGCATTCACTGCTGGAAGCAACAGCAATACTGACTAGAACACAGTGCTCCAGGTAAGGTGGGATTTTGAGGATAATTCTGAGATTATTTTTCCTTTTCCTATCATGTACCATCAAAACAGTTCCACTTGGGGTTCATAACAGATGCTTTTAATGAGCTGTCACAGACTGGTTATCTGGAGATGGCAGACAAAGCCTGGAGGAATAGCTGCCTAACTTATCCAAATGGAGTTTCTCAACTTTAACTGCATGAACTGTGACAGACTGGTTATCTGAAGATGACAAAGTTTGGAGGAATAGCAGCCTAACTTATCTAAATGGAGTTTCTCAACTTTAACTGCATGAACTGTGACAGACTGGTTATCTGAAGATGACAGACAAAGCTTGGAGGAATAGCTGCCAAGCTTATCCAAATAAAATTTCTCAACTTAAATTGTGTGAAATGTGACACACTGGTACAGAAAGAGCTTACAGTTTGTGATAATGCAAAACATAAAAGATAAACTGACAGTCTGAAAGTCTGATATAGAGGATCTTACACAAATAGTCATTTTATATGACATTTATGGAACAAGCCTTTGGCGAGTTTCATAAATTTCATATGAAATGACCACCCGTGTAAGATTCTGTCTATCATATGACGCTTTAAAATAGGATTTTATCGCCTTCAAAATGAACATTACATCAATGAGAAAACATGTTGTTGACATGGACGTTGTCAATGACGTTATGTGTACATGCCGAAGTCTTATTACATGTGTGGTCATACGATCTTTATGACATGACGTTATCCACTGAATAACAGCAGATTTCACGAAAGTCTGCTAGAGTTTACAGGACCCAATCTGGTAAAATGATTAAAGTGTACTTGAAAATTCTGACCAGACCGAATGAATTTTTCCCAGACATGTCAGGCGGTCAGACTGAGTTTCGTGAAGACTGTAACAGCGAGGTCATACTATAAACTTACTTCCAGTTTAAGATTTGGGCTCATTTACCAGTACTCAATCATGTTCATGTGGATGTAGAGGTACACAGATCTTGTTTATAAAATTGCTGGGTGGGGTATCAAATACTACCTGCTGCATGTTGGTAGATGAGATTGATTGATTGATTTATTGTTTAACGTCCACGTTAAACAGCTATGGTCATGTCCGGGTTCATACGCCTAGATTTAAGGTTGCACTGTCTACAGGTAGGAACTGGCTGAATCACCTTGACACTCTAAGTCTGGTTACTTATATGCAGTAAGCAAGACGGGAGGATATAGGCTGCTCCCACCTCTGTGAGTCTCCCAGCCCTACGAATTAAGGGTGGTGCAGAGCTCCAGATAAGGGGTAACAGGGATAATTGAAAGATAATTTTTCATATTTCTCAACGAAAACATATGTTGTGACCCCTCATTTGAACCGTCTCGATGAGACGGTTCTAATGACGGGTCACAAAATATGTTTTTATGGACAAATAGTGATAATTATCCCTAAATTATCTCTGTTACCCCTTCTTATCTGGAGCACTGATGGTGTGAACACAACATCACAGGGCGAAAGTCCTTCTTTTGGAAATTGATGGCCAAGGCAGAAAACCCCCCAAGTCAATGGCCATGTGTTCATGACCAAGGTGAGCCATATTATATAATTATCATGGAAGTTGGCTACGGTTAACATATACAGCCAGGTGCGGGCTGGTCTCCCTCAGGCTGAATTTATTTCGTCCAAGACATGATGATGTACTATCTTTTTAGTACCTTAATATAACATTGGTTGCAGCCCAAGTTAACAGTGATGCGCCAACCACTGTAAGGAAGTCTTCCATCATCCACTCTCTCGAACATTTTTCTAAGAAAAGGTTACCGTTAGTTGCTATTGATACATTTCCCCATCAGAATCTTTATCCGAAAGACCGGTGCGCGTTGTACATAAGAACAAAATTTCCAAGATTTTTTTCCCAAAGCCAAACATTGTTTTTTACGGCCATTTTCGATGCGTGGCCCAGCCGATGCTTTTCCCGCAGCGATAACAACTTGTTCTTGACCGTATTTATTCAATTTTATCTCCAAAATGCGTCAACTAGATCAAAATACGCCCCCAAACATGCGAAACATGCAATTGTTGACATTTTTATAGCCGGAAATTGATCGAAGTAAAAATAGGTAGACTGGCATGCGGTATTTTTCCCGACATAGAACAGAACAGAACAAATACCTACAAATATCGGACTCACAGTGTGTTTAAACTAAATACTGCAATGAAAAGAAATATACTAACAAAATAAAATATCTGAATTAAAGCTACGATGAAATAAATCTGTAAATGATTATGACTGTATCTAGCTTTGCAAGTATTTATTAAAATAACATATAAAAAAATACTATAAACAGAAATAAAAACATTAAAAAGATAACAAAATGTAAAAATATGTATGATTTTCGCATTGATATGTTTTATCAATTTTTTCTTTTCAATCTAAGTTTGTTTGCAACAAAGATGTAATTACATTAACTATCGATAATTGGTTTTAAAATTTTGATGTTAGTAATGACCAAAGAGAACCAGTCATTCGAATTAAAGATGTCAATTAGCGTCAATTATCGAAGTGATAGCAACACAAAAGGATCCAATTAACTTAAGTGACAGTGAGAAGACTCAAGCTTTAAGTGAGAAGTGTGACGGTATAAGGTCACGGATATAAATAGATATGCAAATTACAAACTCGGAAGTTTGTGATCAAGTAAATGTTGGGGTATATAAGCAAATAAACCGCCCTTGGTGGGTGAGCATGCTTTTCCACTGACGGGGTTTGTTTGCAGGTCGACCCACGTTACATTTGGTGGCAGCGAAGGGATAATGACAATTGCCAGACCGGAGTTGCCTTACCCATGTAATTCCCAGGCCAAGTCTCGGGACGAGACTTCTCGGAGGGGGAAGTAATGTGACGGTATAAGGTCACGGATATAAATAGATATGCAAATTACAAACTCGGAAGTTTGTGATCAAGTAAATGTTGGGGTATATAAGCAAATAAACCGCCCTTGGTGGGTGAGCATGCTTTTCCACTGACAGGGTTTGTTTGCAGGTCGGCCCACGTTACAGAAGTGTCAAAGTTCTCAACGAGTGTTGCTTACAATAACCTTGACCATTGTTGCCAACAGACGTCCAGCCGAATTCACCTTGACCATTGTTGCTGATAGAAGTCCAACCGAATTCGCCCGAGTAAAAAAAATATAAAACCCGTCTAAAGATGCGGACCAATCAGCGAATTGGTACTTTCACATTTAGACATCATGGCATCGGACGAGTTTTAGAAATGTCAGTCTGTAATTCAGAAGGCTGTATGCGCGTTGTACAGCAGAACTAGCTTTTTTCCAGCTCCAGAACGGCCGAAAAAGGGGTGCGCGGTGTACGTGCTAGCGCGTTATCCACAAACAAATACGGTATGTCTGATGCTCTGGAGCAAGAACATGATGGAAAGTTTAGCATAGGAGGCAGAACTAGCAAGAATCTGCGATTTGCCAATGACACTGATGCTCTTGCTACAGAAGAACAAGAACTAGAAGCCCTAGTTGGAAGTCTTGACAAAACCTGCACACAGTATCAAATGGAGGTAAGTGCTGAGAAGACAAAACTAATGACAAACAGAGTCAATGGCATCCAGAGAGAGATCAAGGTTAAAGGATAGAAGCTTGGAATGGTTACAACTTGAAGTACTTGGAGGAATTGTCTCAGATGACTGCTCCAAACTGGCGGTGCTCTCAATGTTTGCACAAGCCAATGCAGCTCTGACAAAGCTGAAGCCAGTATGGAGAGATAACAAAATATCTCTTGGCAAAAGTGAAACTGATGCGCTCCCTTGTCATATCCATATTTCTGTATGCATCTGAGTCATGTACCTTCACAGCAATTAGAGAAAAAGGATGGAGGCCTTTGAGATGATACAGAAAGTTACTTAACATCTCTTACAAGGACTATGTCACTAATGAGGATGTTTGGAGAAAGATCCAAGCAGCCATAGGAGGATATGACTTACTCCTGACTTTGGTCAAGAAATGGATACTTCAGTGGTTTGGCCACATCTCAAAGTCCTCTGGCTTAGCAAAGACAATTCTGTATGGCACAGTGAAAGGAAAAAGAAGAGGTATACAGAAGAAGAGGTGGGAGGACAATATTATTGAACTCGTGGACTGTGATGGACTTTGCTAGCTCAACTAAGGCAGCTGAAGACAGAACTAGGTGGAAAGGGGATGTTGTAGTCATCTGTGATGCACCAACGATAGGATAAACTATGGTACACAGGAACCTCGAAATTTCAAATACCTAATTCAAAACTGAAATATTCAGTTAAATGAAAATTGAGTAAATACTCAATTGGTCAAAATCTTATCTTAAGATACTGCTAACTGCTACAATTATAATAGCATCTTATTTTTTGCTTTTCTCGGCCCAGCTAAGTATAATTTCACTTTTTTCCACATTTCACACCATTTCATTGTTCAAATAGCGTGTAAGTCAAAATTTAGCCAATGACATCAAAGGTCAATTAATATTTAATCTTCTTTCTTTTCCCTTTGTACTGCACTGTGTGAATACTAGCACTCTGTCAGGCCAGTGCTGGAAACGGCCAGTGGCCCGGTGGCCAAATGCTCCTAATTTTTGTTTCGGGCCACAAGAAATTTCCAAAATATGACCTTTAGTGGCCCAAATTTATCTTTCTGGCAATACTAAATGAATGGAAACTTTAGCTAGTGGATAATTTGGGCCACTGTAAGTTAGGCCTGCTAAGCTTTTGGGACACCACATTAAACTTGCCAGTTTCCAGCACTGCTGTCAGGTGTTAATTCTGGACCCCTAAAAACTGAAAATTAGTCGCCCAGCTGGAAATTTAGGGGCCCCACATTTAAAATGTGAGAACTTTTTATTCAGAATCTGCACGAGAAATGCGCCCTTTCCGTAGCGTTTGTAGTAAACCCTCCTTTCTTCATGGTTTTGCTTCCTTTTAGCAACCGGGTGTGAAACACCAGCAATGTATCGCAACGCGAAAAATATACAAACAGTCAAGATTGTTAGCTGTCTAATGGAGGTGGCCACGAAGTCTCTAAATAGTGAGTAAAATCCAACACACAAGTATGATGGAACACCGAATATTCAAAGCAGATTTTGGCGCAGAAGTAAGCAATGCGCTCTGAGGTGGAGGATTTTACTCCAAGCCGAAACCACGCCAGGCACACACCGACAGCTGACGATCGCAAGCTGGGCGACTGTCATTTTAATTTTAGGTTTCCAGCTGAGTTTTTACTCGCAGTGGGTGAGTGGGCCACCGCTAGTCTGTATCCCTGTTGCACCAAAAATGCCACCGCTTCAGGCATAACAAAAGTGTAAACAAGTCTTATATTTACAGCATGACAACTATGCAAATAGCATCCTCATGTACCTCTATGTACCAGAGCTCTAGATAAGAGGGAGTATTTGATGATAATTAGGGATAATTTTTGTTATTTCTGCATAAAACCATATGTTGTGACCCCTCATCTGAACCGTCTCAGCGAGACGGTTCAGATGAGGGGTCACAACATATGGTTACCCCTCATCTGAACCGTCTCAGCGAGACGGTTCAGATGAGGGGTCACAACATATGGTTTCGATGAGAAATAAGAAAAATTATCCTTAATTATCATCAAATACTCCCTCTTATCTAGAGCTCTGATGTACAGACATCAGGTATTCTGCATTGTTTGGGTATATAAAAGATACCACACCAAAATTATCAAACTGCTCTTTATTTAATTGTACTGTCTTAAATGTAAGAGAACTGAACACTAAATAGACCAAAATATGTTAAACTTTGGGAATTGGAACTTCTTTGGGTAGTTGAAATAGCAGCTGAAATGGTATAATTTTGTACTGGGTAGTTCTGGGATATTTTTGGCTGTAGCTGAACCATGTTGGTGCTCTTACTTTCAATTACACTTAATTTTTATGGACCTTTAGAATGAACAAAAAACGATGTGCCGGCTAAGTGCACAACAAATAAAATACTTTAGTCCTTAGTACATCACAGCAGTCCCCACCCCACCTCCCAAGTGTTACAACAGCCCAGTCTATTGCCACTGAAACACATCAATACATGGCTATAATATGGTTCTTTGTCCATAGTCAGCCATCCAGTCTCATGCTAAATCCTAAGCTGCCACACAGTTTGCTGAATAGATTATGGGCCCACTATCAAATATTGGTCATCAGACGTACTGATAGTCTGCCGCATTATGATCCTCATAACTGTTAATGGCTGTTTTTCCTAGGGGCCAGTTTCCTCAAATTTAATTTTGAGGAATATTACCAAAAAAAAAAAAATATGTTTTACGCAATTTAGTTTATTTTGATGCATAAAATACTTGATTACTTGAAAAATTATCTGTTACTCTAGGGAGAGTGATGAGACCCCCAAATCCCAACTCATGAGAAGGTTACACCCTTATTCTATGTCCCCGCCCTCCCACTCTATCTTTGAAATGCACCCTCCTCCTTTTATAACTGTGCCCTGGCAAGGACATTCAAGATGAAGTAGATCGATCTCTCTGACAACCTAAATATAAGAAGGGTTCAGCAGCCCCTTATTCCAAGCTCCTTCCGAACTCGGATAGTACAGACCTTGTCGTGGTGAAGGAGCGGCAACCCAGTCACGTGGCGGCGAACATGTACTAACAGTGTGGCCCTCACAAGGGTCATTGTTGCTAAGAAGAAAGATACCAGAGTGATGTGTGCTTCCAGGAACAGTCTCCCTACCGTCCTGGCTATTCGACTTGGATGAGGATGGACGCTTGGCGCCCCGTTACTGTGGCTATGGATTAGTTCCGCTGAGGTGCGGTGAGAATGTCGATACGAGAATTGAAATCTACTACGTTCCGCTGAGGTGCTGGGAGAACGTCAATACGAGAATTGAAATCTTTCCATTGATATGCCTGACAGGTCCATGTATGGGTGAAATGGAGTTTTGTTTACCCTCTTGATGCTAAGATACTCTATATTTACCCCACAGGTGCCTCACCTATCAAAAGACAACATAGCAGCGTCTCTACTTCACCTTTTTGTGACAGGATCGCCTAATTGTATAGGTTTGCAGTAAACTGTCACAGCAAAATACAAGTTTTAAGGGTCAACCCCTGTGAAAAGGGGAAAGAAATATTTCCTGAACCCTGGGCGCCGCCATCTTTAATGGCTTCCGATCTCTTTCCGCTTTGTCAAACACGAGCATGTGCCTGCATTTTTGCACTAAAATACACTATAAATAAACGATTTTTACTTTAAGATCTAATTCTTATGGTGCAAGCTTGTAAATGCTTATCAAACATCTTAAAACTGAGTCGAGAATGCCTTCCAAATTCTTGTAATAAAATCCCTTGCTGTAAAAACTCCGCCTGCGAAGGTCAAAACCTTGGTACATTTCATCCGCCTATTTTCCCATAACTACAGTTAGAAAACGGCTGACAACTATTTGTACATATTCCCTCAATTGTAGTTTATTACAAACATTCAATAAAATGAGTGTTGTAGGTGTACAGTAGATTTTATGCGAGCAGGAATATAGGCACGATGAGCAGTTTTATTGATGCAATACCAATATGGAGTCGACTGAACATTACGCCGAGATGGTTCAATAAATCATTTTTTTACCTACCGTAGGGTCAATATTCCACCAAAAAAATATTTTTACAAGGTAGATATACTCTTAGTTTATGCATATATCCTAAAAAGAAACCCCCAACACCGAAAAAGCAGGGGTTTTGAGGAAAATAGAAACCACGATTTGTGGCCCTGTGTACAGATTTAGCTCTGACAAGTCACATGTACAAAATATCCAACATGGCAACCAACCCAAAAAGTGACATGTGTAAATCTATTTAACATAAAAATCAGAAATATTTCTATAAATTTTAATGTCGGGGAATTGCTTTTTGTGCAACAGAAACCATTTCTAGCCTTTAATGGGATGAAATATTCTGATTTGAAGTATTTTGAGACTATATGGGATTTCGGTCGTGCTAACGTTTGTGATTGGCGCGAGAGGTCTCGTTTACGTGACGCAGTGCGGAAAGAGGCGCACTGAAGGGGAATTGAATAATAAATACTTTAATCCATATCAATTATTCCTGTTTATCATTTTCTGTTTAAATAAAAGATAACTTATTAACGATGCATTAGCATTTAAAATTATCAAAGAAAGTCCCATAGCCTCTGGGCTAATGCTACATTTGTTTTATGGATCAGAGAGCACCGTGTGATTGTCTTCATTCAGCATAATCAATCAGTCATGTCATGTCGGGGGCCCCAGGCACATGTTTTGGATACAAAGATTGCGACATACTTGCTCATTCTGCAAGTTCTTAGGGAATTTGGCTTTAGGACAGTAGAATTCGGAGTTATAATAAACTAAGAATCCAAACGCATACAAAGCATGCAAGCAAAATGTTTCAATAGCGAACTTTGACCGCACCACCTTTTATGGTATGGCCACAATCCACGTAGACGTATTGTTGTTGCCTCCCTTGCCTATTCAGCCCGCCAAATGGTGGAAGGGAAGCAACTGCGTCAAGACGGTATAAGGGAAGCAACTAGCTCTGGCGAGAGGGTGTGAGGGCCGAGCGGATGGTTTGACGTACGTCTGTGGGGGGAGGGGAGGGGTGATGGTGAAAGCATCGAGCAAAGGAGTTGGGGGGGGGGGGGGGGGGGGGGCGTGTGGTGTGTGTCGGGGGAGGGAGCGGGGGTGAAATTGTTTGATGAGCGCACTTTCTTCTTTCACGCACTGAAACGTCATCTGACGTTGTTAAGTATTTCAGTAAACTTCACATTGACCGACTCTGTACTATAGTACCCTGATACATAAACAACGCCCCCCCCCCCCCCCCCGACAATGTTCTAAACAACATGTCCTGCATCAAAGTTGATGTAACGTCGTGACGCTGATTCAGTATTAATTCAATTAATATTCAGCATTTTGTCCGGTTAGTACTTATAATGCATATTTTCTTGTGGAATGACTTCAAAGTGAAAACATATGCTCTCATTTTTGCCTATGTTCAACTGTTGGGTTTAACTTGCTCAACAAGCACAAGGTGAAAAATCTTCCCGTCCCCACCCACCCCCTCCCCGCCTCCCCTTTTAATGGGGCTGTTGTTCAGCACTAAAAACCCGAGAAAATATGAATGGGTGACTAACATAGAAAATTACCCAGTCACCTTCAATATCACACCTGGTAATCGCGCAATTTCATTCCCACCTGGAAAAAGAATAGGCTTCCACAAACAGATCGTCAAAATGTGTTGAACAGCGGTACTCGGATTCGTAAGTTGTGCACACTTTTTGTTGGAAGTAAAAGAACTATTGGTGTCATGTTTATCTTAAACAAAGCTGAAATCATAGTGTGAGTCGAAAAACATTGTTATAATATTGAGCCGACACGACAAGACCAACAAAGTGGCAAGTGCGCCCAGCGAAGACTCAGATCAGCCTGGGCATCCGCCCAGTCTGATCAGAGTCTTTGCAGTGCGCTTAAAGGGTAGCTAAGGGGCTAAGCTAACATCATGGCAACAGAGAAAACTCGGATGCCCAGTCTGATCCGAGTCTTCGCTGGGCGCACATGCCACTTTGTTGGTTTTGTCGTGTCGCGGCTAAATTATTTGACTATCCGTTCTCAAAAGCTTGAATTTTGTTATTTCCATGAGGGAGTGGAATTGTTTATCAGGTACGAATCTCAGAAATGTTTCATCCGATGGCCTCGCCGCTATTGCACTGGAATTACCCGTTTTTGAGTTATGTTCTCTACTCTTGAAGCGACGCTTTTTGATTGGAATTTTATTTCACGGAAGCTGGTGTTGTGACAAGTGGCGGCCGTAAAACGTCTCCCCGTACATCATCCATAGTGCAGACTATATTTTATTTTCGTCCTGAGATCACAAGATATATTCTGAACAATCAGAATTTTTTCACGGTTTGGTACAGACTCTTATTCTACAATCATTTGGACCATTTTCGATACTAATCAAACAGTCTTCATAGCTTTTTAATCATTTGGACCATTTTTTATGCTTACCAGTCTTTGAATTGTTAGCCTTATTAAAGAAATTACAGTATACGTATAATTTTCACTGGCTTTCGTCGCCAGATATTGTGATGGTCACTGATGAGGCTTGAGTAGTCGAAACTTCGAAGTGTGGCCCATGTTTCTTCTTTTGATTGAGTTCTCTGCTCTTGAATGGACGCTTCGAGATTTTAGTTGGGTACACTCAATTGACCTATTCCGGTGGATTCACCTATTCCGGTGTATCCTGTTTCTTTCTCTGCAACGAAACAAGCTAGAAGCGAAATGATTTTTAGGTAATTACTTTCAATATTTATTTGTCAAACCCACATATATTAAGGATCTCATTTATCAATCAAAGATACGGAAAACTGAGTTTAAAAGTGGCTGGTAATGCATATTTAACAAGAAAAATGACAGATGTTTTCAGGCCAACTGTGAAAATGGGGTCGGACAATATTTGTGTAAACAAATATGTCGTAAACCTATATGTCTGTCGATTGCTCATTTTATTAGCTATCTAAACCGATTGAAATCAAAATGAAATAAAATCAGTTACTTAGGTTTATTGAAATTTTAATTTATTAGCTCGTTTAGCCTATTCCGGCGGATAGTATATTTGGGTAATGTCTCTGATACCTGAAATCCATATTAGTGCTGCATTCTCGTCATGCAATTTGAATATGTAAGTAAAACTCCATAAGGCTTTATTTTGAATTGTCATTTATCATAGAATCCTGGATAAAAAAATCAAACAGTGTACTTACGGGCACTGAACCACCGAAATAGTTTTTCAGCTAAGCCGTGGGTATAGTCAGATGTTTTAAATAATCAATTATGTCAAATAGACATTTGTTTGCATAAAATCGTCTTTCATCGAGCTCGTAATAATCCGACAAGTTACTTTTGGGGCGCCCCTCGATGGTTCTTTCGATGTATTGTAAAAAATATACAGGTCCACCGGAATAGAAGAAGGTGCGTCGAAATAGGATAAAAGACAACGTCTGGTTGTCGTCAGATTTGCCTATCTTCCTCAAATAGTCTGTGAACCCAAACAAAGTGCCTTAAACAAGAGGCTTTTATTTATTTACTGACAAAAATAAATAAAAAAATGACAGTGTATTTAGACTATAGCGCACGGTCGACTGAAACGTGCGTCGGAATAGGTCAAATGACTGTATTTTAACACTGGTCGCCTATAATCTAGTGATATATTGCGTGACAAATCACTGGGCGGACTAGCGTGACGTTATTTAGCGCCATTCGATCGTCATTTTGATTCGTTTGGCGACGTTAATCTTCATTTCCATTAGGATAGACAGTGTAACGTCATTTTCTTGCACCAAAAGTTACTAAATACATGTAAACGCCGGGATTTCTTCATGTAATCATGGCGGAAAACTGGAAAACTTTAAAGGCAACACTTGCATTTTGTCGTTTCTTGCGTGTTAGAATCGAAATAGATTCTTGCAAACAAGTAATTTGTTGCCCAATAAATCACTGGTTGGATGTCAGTCGTCAGTGAATATATCACTCGCGCTTCGCGCTCGTGATATGTCCACTGCGCGACTGACCTCCAACCAGTGATATATTGGGCAACAAATCAGTGTATCAGTGCCTACATTGGCTCACGTGCACCGCTATTTAAGTACTTACCACTTCGTACTTTTTACCATGATAAAAATCCAGTAAAATTAGAAAATAAACTTGAATGACTGTTATTTCATTTGACAGACTGCATGCTTGGTTAACTAAATCGCGGTTGACAATTTTGTTGCTCTTTTTAATGCCGTACCGGTGGGTAGGACGCCAGACTTCATGAAATCTTCGACTGAAGCTTTTAGGAGTTTATGTACGGTATTGTCCTACAGTCCCCGATTCGCAATCCTGGAAGTCTGTCAGTTGAATTCTGAATTGAGCCAAAAAGTTCTATAGCTTAAAATCACAGTGTCAATAGAAATCAGTAGTTTACGCTTAATTTGTGGTGAAAATCTGATTTAAATACGTTGAACCGAATTTTAACAATAAATAATACATCATATGCATTATGCGTGAGTGCTCAGTCCTGAAGCCAGTATTAATCCTGAACGTTATCACCAAAGTTGTTGAAAGCATTGTAGTACTCATAAAGGTTGCGGATTCGTTGTCTTAATTATAAAATCATTATTTTTGCTGACAAAATTTGAAAAGCTCCTCACATTTTTATGCAAAATGGCAGCATTTTTCCATGTCAGTGCGACTGAAATTGGGACGTCTTGTTTACTAACGACTTTGTTAGTTTCGAAGAACACGGCCCAGCTATTTTCCTGTGTTAAATTGGGACACAGCTAGTGGATTTCGTTTGCTTCAGTTTCAGCGCATCTGTTTCTGTTGATTTTTTGTCTCGGTTTCATCATGGTGTTTCTTCAGCTGGTTTGGTCTGGGCATAGGGCTCTTTGCTCATCAGCGAATGTTGAACTGATTTATCTTTTTATCAGATGACGTCGCATCTGAGAGTGTAATAAAGCCATGCATTAAAAACGATAATCCACTAGTGGATTAAATATGCAAATCTCGGTTTCATCATGGTGTTTCTTCAGCTGGTTTGGTCTGGGCATAGGGCTCTTTGCTCATCAGCGAATGTTGAACTGATTTATCTTTTTATCAGATGACGTCGCATCTGAGAGTGTAATAAAGCCATGCATTAAAAACGATAATCCACTAGTGGATTAAATATGCAAATTACGTCGTAACATTATACGTTGACGTCCATTAAAACGTCGCGTTTTCTAATGGCAAAATCGTGACGTTTTAGTGCGAATTTTACTAATAAATGCTATTTAAGTGTCATATGACAAATAGAATCTTACATTCGTGCTCCTGTATTATTGAATTTATTAAACTCGTTGGGGAAAACCGATAAGATGCTCGGCAAAGCCTCGCATCTTGTCCTTTTCCCCAACTCGTTTAATAAATTCAATAATACATGAGCACTCATGTAAGATCCTCCTTTTCGTCTTTCATATGGTTAAGCACCACTGAGCCACTTGTGGAATGTCGTTACGAGAATTGAAACAGAACAGACAGGTTTTACAATTTTTCTGAAATCACCCCACCCACACAGAGAATTCACAGTTTTAACTATTTCTGGTGAGCTAAAAAACATCTCTAAAATTTCATAGAACTCTGACCAAATTTGGAGTATTTCCCAGGATGACAACTGATATTTCCCAGCCAGCCTTACTGTTTGCTTTCCACGGCAATAAATCTTCTACAAAAAGAGCACAAGGGAAACAAATTCTTTCCTTTGAAGAGTTGTTGTGTCATTGTTTAACGTCCACGGTGAACAGCTATGGTCATGTCGGGACGGTCAGTTAACCGAACCACACTATTCCTGGGCAGGCTTAGATCTCCTAAGCAGTTAACCAGTACTAAGTGCACTTACTTTCACCAGTAACTGACAACTGCCCTTCTTGAATCGGCTGAAGGGGAAATGAAAGTAACAAGAGTTGTCAGAAGACAAAGCGCGCCCTACAGGAGCTTGACTCTCACAGCGCTGGTGGTATTGAAAAGCTCTAGTCCATATGTATGTGAGCGTCAAGTACATGTATAATGATTGCCACCATATAGGGACTGAGAAATATGATTGAGTCAGTGAAGCATAAAACACATTCAAATCCATACATGGAAGGGGATGCTAAAATGTTCTTGTCCATATATAAATTATTTAAGTGTGTGCCAAATATAATGGTTCTCACCCATATAGGGACTGAGAAATATCACAAAGTCAGTGAAGCATCTCATAAAGTCAGTGAAGCAAAAATGTATGTTGAATCCATACATGGATGATGGTGTTCAAATGGTCCTGTCCATATGTAGGTGTGTGCCAAGTATCATGGCCCCAACCCATACAGGAATTGAGAAAATATCACAAAGTCGGTGAAGCGTATCATAAAGTCAAATGAAGCATAAACTATTCTCAAACCCATACAAAGAGGATGCTGCTGAAATGATCTTGTCCATGTGTAAGTGTGTGCAAAGTATCATAATTGTAACCCACATAGGGACTGAAATATATCATAAAGTCAGTGAAGCATAAAAATGTAGGCCACTGCCCTACATGGTTGGTTACACTCACATGCCCTCATCCAGATGCAAGTAATGACCAAATATCATGACTCTAACCCTTATAACTACTTTGAAACTGACTTGAACACAAATGCTTAACATACTTTTTCAAAGTCAGCAGACCATGACCAGTAGGTCAAGGTCATACATGGTGCATATATTCAAGTGATCATGTGCTAATGTAAGTGTGCACCAAGTTAAAATACTCTAGCCCTTATACTTTGTGAGGAAAAGACCTAAAAGCAAATGGTTAAGATAGGTTAAACTACATTAACCTAAAAAAATTTCAAAGTCAGTAGACCATGACCAGTAGGTCAGGGTCATACATGGTGCATACATTCAGGTGATCATGTTCTGATGTAAGTGTGTACCAAGTTTCATTACTCTAGCCCTTATACTTTGTGAGAAAAAGACCTAAATGCAAATGGTTATCATAGGTTAAACTGATCACAGACACGGACGCAAACGAGGATGCGAACACACACTCGAACTACGATGCCGGGGGTACAGCATAAGCTCTCCTTTGCTTCGCGAAAGCGCACTAAAAATGAGTAAGTGGCCGGACCAGGTATCGAACCCAGGACCTCTGGCTTATAAGTTAGGCGCCCTACCGAAAAGTAGATTCCAAACAAAATGGAAAAGGGTATTTGTTTACCTGGAAAATATACAGCAATAGACGCCCCTGCTCTAATAAACACCCCAGCGTCTTTTTCGAAAATGTTATATTAACTTGCATGAATTCATGTTTGCTTCTTTGGATAAGGTAGCTCTTTGAATGAGATGGGGTCTAGTCTTAAAGGAAAGAATTTGCTGCTGAGGGAGCAAATTCTTTACCTTAAGAGTTGACCCCTACTGAGAAGGGATGCAAAAATCAATAGAGTTGCTTCCTCTGAAAGCACACCCGTCACCTTTATATTGCTTCTTAATACATTTTTTGGCAACGCCTGATCTACTACACTTTATGCTCTAAATAATGCCCCAACTTTTTGCAAAATGCAACGCACCCAGGGTGTTTAATAGGATTAATACAGTATCTGTTCACCTCAAAACAGACAATCTGGCCAAACAAACAGTACAGTCTCATTAAAAGCTCACCATCAAGAGTTTTGTGTAGAACTTCTTCAGTGTTGCTAACTCGTGACTTTTTATACCCATTCACACTCATTTTGTGCAAACAAGTATGACCAAGTTTTGAATTTCTTTTCTTTTTTTTCTTTTTTCCACAGAACACACTGACATGAGGTCAAGTACAGAGTTCTGGGCTAAACTTCTGCTATTTGTATTTGTTGGTGCCTGTTAGGAAAGCACATCTTTTGTTTAAATGAGTGCCCAAAATTTACTTCAATCCTCTGGGATTTTGGGCATGCCTAAATTCTTCACCGAGCACGACACTTCTTCCACGCTTAGTTTAAACATAATCTATTTCTCTTTTTTTTCATAACATACAATCAAAACCTGCTTATGTGGTCACCTCTATTAAGGGAAAACCTGTCTTAAGCAGCCACCTTTTCTGGATCCCTTAACCACAATAGTGTAAATGAGCTGTATTAAGGGGTCACCTATTGTAAGCAGCCACTTTTTATCCTTCCCTTGGATGACCCCTTAAGACAGGTTTAACTGTATATGTATTAAGACACACAAAATATACTAGAATTGGAATGAAAGCAATTGCTTATTTGGCTCTTAGTTAAGCCCTGTAGTCTGCACTTTACCCCATGTCAGTCCATAATATATGGACTGAACTGACTCAAACTTGTTTATGGACAAGAAGTCTGAGAATGGTATCAAAAAGTTACCTGGGTAAGCTACACTGATCTCAGCTCTGGCAATTCTATGGAACATTGTGTCTGTGCACTGACACATAGCGAAAGAAATCTTTATGTAGCCTACAAACTGCCATCTCGGTAAATGAACATTTGAGCCGCGACACGACAAAACCAACAATGTGGTTGTGCGCCCAGCCCAGACTCAGATCAGCCTGGGCATCCGCCCAGTCTGATCAGAGTCTTCGCTGTCCGCATGGAGGTAGGTTAGACCCTAAGCTACCCGTTGAGCACTTAACAGCGAGTCTGATGAAACTGGGTGGATGCCCAGGATGATCCGAGTCTGTGCTGGGCACACAACCACATTGTTGGTTTTGTCGTGTCGCGGCTCATTTATGTCTTGCACAGAGTAAATTGCCTCATAATCAGCGATTGTTAAGAAACAGTACAGTATAATGAGATGATGGACAAAGCTCTCAATTTTTGAGAGATTTAACTGTTACATCAAGGTTGATTGATTTGATGCTTAACGTCCACGGTAAACATCTATTGTCATGTCGGGACGGTCAGTTAACCTAACCACACTATTCCTGGGCAGGCTTAGGCCTCCTAAGCGGTTAACCAGTACTAAGTGCACATACTTTCGCCAGTAACTGTCCTTCTTGAATCAGCGGACGGAGAAACGAAAGTATGTGGCCAGACCGGGTTTCAAACCCAGGACCTCTGACTTACCAGTCAGGTGCTCTACCGATTGCGCTACGCGGCCCAGCTGTAGTTACATCAGGAATTGGAATAATAAGTCCGGATAATTTAAAAGCTTTATTTTTTGAATTTAATGATGTATAAAATAGATACTAACAAGAGGCCCACGGGCCACAAAGCTCACCAGATCTCTAGCACAAATTGCAATCAAATTTGTACAGGCTTAAAATTGCTGTCACATTTGTGCAGGCTAATACAAAATATACAACTACAAAGTCTCAGTCTGACAGTCTGCTGAGTTGATAACAAAATATATAACTATTTCCCACATTACGATTGCAGTAAATGCCATTTTAATTTTCTACATCATTAGTCAACGTCTTATTTGCCATAGCAACCAAATGAAAAGAGCCGATTTTCATGAAAACAAAAAAAATTCAATTCCCAGCCCAAGGATACTAAAGATAAAATCTGAGCCCAATTGGCTAGTGGCTTCAGAAGAGATATTTTTTTAAGCATTCCCCCCCCCCCCCCCAAACAATAAAAGAAGCAGTGGGCCAGAAAACATATAGCTGATAGAACACTTCTCAAGCAACATTTCTATAAAAGTTCTGTCAACATATCTGCAATGGCTTGGCAATAAGTGCCATTTTTCAATTTTCCCCATTATGAGTCAATGCAACTCTAAGTTACCATAGCAACCAAACTAAAAAGCTGATTTTCATATAAAACACAAACTTTCAATCCCCCAGCCCAAGGATACTACAGATGAAATCTGGGCTTAATCAGCCAAGCGGCTTCAGAGGAGATAATATTTAAAGTACTTCTTTTTCATTTTTTGCATTTTGGTTTCCATGGCAACCAATAAAAGGAGCAGTGGGCCAAGAAAGCATAGCTGATTGAACACTTCTCAAGGAACATTTCTATAAAAGTTTTGTCAACATATCTGCAATGGCTTGGCAGTAAATGCCATTTTTCAATTTTCCCCATTATGAGTCAATGCAACTCTAAGTTACCATAGCAACCAAACTAAAAAGCCGATTTTCATAAAAAACATAAACTTTCAATCCACCAACCTAAGGATATTACAGATGAAATATGGGCCTAATTGGGCAAGTGGCTTCAGAGCAGATAATTTTTTAAGTATTTTTTTTCCTTTTTTTGCATTTTGGTTTCCATGGCAACCAATAAAAGGAGCAGTGGGCAAAAAAATATATAGCTGATAGAAGACTGCTCACGAAACATTTCTATAAAAGTTTTGTCAACATATCTGCAATGGCTTGGCAGTTACTGCCATTTTTCAATTTTCCCCATTATAAGTCTATGGGAACTCTAAGTTGCCATAGCAACAAAACTAAGGGGCCGATTTTCATAAAAAACACAAACTTTCGATCCCCCAGCCAAAGGATGCTACAGATGAAATTTGGGCCCAATTGGCCCAGTAGCTTTAGAGGAGATGTTGTTTACAAGTGTTGACGGACGACAGACGACGACATACGACAGACGACGACGACGACGACGGACAACTGCCTATACTATAAGCTCCCCCGGAGCCTTCGGCTCTGGTGAGCTAAAAATTACAAGTACTACGACAGAAAAATTATACTTTTGATTGCCATCCCATTATTTTTCTTTTTTTGCAACTTTTCAATTGTTTCTTTCTCTAACAGAGACTCCAAATGGCTTTGCAGTTTTCAATAACATGCCACTTATCGTTATCCATTATATAAATAGAATCAATTCAATGAATTTAGAATTTAAATTTCATGATTAATGCAGAGCCTAGAAGTTAACACATTATACCCAGAAGTGTAAACTCAAGTCAGTTTTCATACCAGTAATTACTAAACATCAATGTTTAATTTTTCATTTTTTTTTACTGAACATAGATGGTACCTCATCACCCTAATATAGACAAGAAATACTGACCAAACACACTCATGTGGCAGATATTATAGCAAATATAATACAATTTCAAATACACACACAATTTGTTTTCCAACACTTCAAAATCCTACGCAGTCTTCATATTTTTTGCCACAATTTCAAAGCCTGATGCATCATTAAACCGTTTCAACTATAAATTTGATAAAGATGACAAGATCATGAAAATTTCCAGGTTAACAAGGGCAATTAAGAGGGAAATGTACTGCTGACATGATTAGATCGCAAGCATACTGCAAATTTTGACAACAATCAGAAGTATAAAATGCATAAAATCTTGTATCTATGGCTGCATATCTTCTACATTGCAGTGCTGCTGATAAGGAGAGGTTTTGACATTAATTTTTGTTCTTTCCATTCATTCCTTCTTCTGAGCTCTAGATAAGAGGAGTATTTGATGATGATGATGATAATTGAAGGATAAATTTTTATTTCTCATTGAAACTATATGTTGTGACCCCTCATCTGAACCGTCTCGTTGAGACGGTTCAGATGAGGGGTCACATCATACGGTTTAATGCAGAAATAACAAAAATTATCCCTAATTATCACCAAATACTCCCTCTTATCTAGAGCTCTGCTTCTTCCTTACATAAAATGTTTAGGCTCCTCAGAACTGTTTCAATAATCATAAGGCAGTTCAAACGAGGAGCCACATTTTGATGGACACAGTGCTCCTGATAAGAAGGGGTAACAAGGATAATTTAGGGATAATTTTCCTTATTTTTCCATTAAAACATACATTGTGACCCCTCATTAGAACCGTCTCGCCGAGACGGTTCTAATGAGGGGTCACAATGTCTGTTTTCGATGAGAAATAAGAAAAATTATCTCTGAATTATCCCTGATACCCCTTCTTATCTGGAGCACTGGGACAGTAAGGACAGCTCTTGACATCATGAAAACCACTTCTTATCTGGAGCCCTGCCAACTTTTTTCACTTCATTATTTCATTTGTTTTAGACGTCTCCGAAATTCTTTCCTATGTGTGATTGGCGTTACCATCGTTCTAGCCATTGCATCATGGGATATTTTTAGCGTCCAGGAACTATTTACAAGGAAAATAAGTTACTAAAAAGACCTAATCTACTATGTACATTGTTTCACTAAGTGTGCAGAAATTCCAACTTTAAGTAATCGCTGATTTACATGGCGGATCTGGTTGCTTAGAAACCGTGCACCTGAAAATAAACAAAATACATTATAATGAAATATATTTCATAGAAAATCTTGCTACATGTACAAATAGTTATAACAAACATGTGTAGGTGCTGTTTGTTCTTCTTAGTGCCAAAATCAATAAAAGAGGAGTTTGCAAAACAGGGTATAACTACAGATGAGGCAGCTCAGTATGAGCTGCCTCATCAGGGTCTACACTTCTTCAAATTCTCAATATGATATAGATCTGACGAAACTTTTTTTGAAATTTTGCAGAAAAGTTTGTTGTCTGCTCTTTTTTAGCACTTTAAGAGTTAAAAAAAAATTGTACCGAGCTAATTTGCAGTCTTTGAACCCGTCTGGAATAAAACCTTATATCAGTGACAACTTCAAAAATTTCCACATTATCATTCAGAGCTCTAGATAAGAGAGTATTTGATGATAATTAAGGATAATTTTTCTGATTTCTCATCGAAACCGTATGTTGTGACCCCTCATCTGAACCGTCTTGTTGAGACGGTTCAGATGAGGGGTCACAACATATGTTTTTATGCAGAATTAACAAAAATTATACCTAATCATCACCAAATAATCCCTCTTATCTAGAACTTTGTTATTGCCACAGACCAATTCACCTGCTGATAAGTAACAGAAAACTAGTTCACTATGCTGCATCTGACTACTAAGTAAGATGGTGGGATGGAGATGCAATTTCACCGACCATGAAGCATTTCAATGACAACCACCAATGATCACTGGAAAGTTCTGTTCTGTTCAATTCTCCTAACAACGTTCCCAAAGTGGCTCAGTGGTATGTAACCATTGTTGCATGCACTTGGAGCTTTGTGTCCGTCCAAGCATTCGAAAGTATGATATGCATTTCTTTATATTTATTTTCAGCCATATATGATTCAAAATACAGCAGGTAACTTGCAAAATACACTAAATACTTAGTTACAGCTGAACTTGTGGATTGTAAATCAAATCAAAATCAAAGGCAATAACTCTGAAATTCCGTTCATCGCTTACTTAGTTATAACTCAATTTGTTGATTTCAAACCAATTCAAGGGCAGAAACACATTGCAAGCCATTCCGACAAAATATAAGATGCACCTATAAGATACCGTAATACCTATTTAGCATAAGTTTCATAGAATTTTATTCACTGATTACTTAGTTATGGCTGAATTTGATTCAAGGGCAATAACTCATGCACTACTGATGCCATTCTGATGAAACTTTATGTGAATAACTGCGTTATCATGATACGTAGTAAGCAGAGGTTTTATTAACCATTTGTCCGTTGGTCCGGGACCAGTGATTTCTGGGCAGGACCAGCCGATTTCTATATCAGCTGGTCCTTCAGACCAACTAATTTTTATGTTTACTGCATAAAGCTTATAATGAAAATCAGCAGAAACACCGAGAGGACCAGTCAAATCACGTTCATGCTGGTCCTGTGGACCAGTTGGGTTTTTGACCGTAACAGAAACCCTGATTAAGTTTCTTGAAGTTTTGGTAATTGGTTACTTAGTTACGGCACATTTTATTGATTTTATGTCAAATCAAGGGCAGTAACTCATATACTACTGAAGCCAGCATGATGAAATTTGACATATATCAGCGAGGTATAATAGCGATATATATTTATTCGAAGTGTCATGAAATTCTGTCCAGTGGTTACTTTATGGCTCCCAACATACATACGGACAACAGTGTTAGAAATAAGGGCCAGACAGCAACTTGCCAGCGGGGCAACCTGAAATGAATTTCAACTTGCCCCCAAAGATTTCAGCTTGCCCCTCTGTTTTTCATTGCAATTAAATCGTTTACATGTCATTTTCTTCCGAAGTCACATATGTAAATATAGTCAAAAAATGCCCCCTTTTCTAAGATACTAAGCATGAATTCATGAACTTTAGAGATAACTGACCAACAGTTTTGATCACAACTGCCTAATCATTTTCACAGCGCTACTTTGACTGGGTTTTTATTTTTCTCCATCGAAACACTATATTAGTGGTTTCAAACTTCTCATGCAAAACTTCAAAAAAGACACGAAAGAAAATTATTTTCCAGAATCTTGTCTCCTAGAATTTCAGGTTGTCCAGGGGGCAACTTTCCAAGACTACCAGCATGCCCCCAGCAAATTTAACCCATGTCGGGCAAGTGGGCAATTGCTTATTTCTAACACTGGAACAAGGAGAAAACTATGTCCCTCCACCTTCGGAGGGGGATAAATAGGGTGAGGAATTCCAGTGTAATTCAGTGATAACCTTACCTTCAACTGCTCCTCTTTAGCCAAGCCTGTTTTCTTGAGGAAATCTTTAATGTGAGTTCTCTGGTCACCTTGAAGCTGGATGACCTCACCGTACTCGGGATGTTCTACTACTGTACCATTACACGCGAAATCCTGGAAAAACCCCAGAGCAGATGAGTACAGAATCTTTCGAGGTGACCCCTCTCTAGATGAGCATAAATTTGAACATTTAGGTGATCAGTAACTGCACTCAAAATTGATGTTTTGCTATGTGGTGATACATCAGCTGCCTCAGATATACAATCTAAACCATAAAACCAATGCTTTATCACCCCAAAAAAGGACAATGTTTGATACAGCTTACCAAGCTCTAGATAGGAGGGAGTATTTGATGATAATTTTTTGATAACTTTTGTTAATTCTGCATAAAAACATACGTTGTAACCCCTCATCCGAACCTTATCGCCAAGACGATTCAGATGAGGGGTCACAACATATGGTTTTGATGAGCAATAAGAAATTTTTTTCCTCAATTATCATCCAATCATCTCTCTATCTGGATTAGGCTGAGTTAAGCACCCCACTGGATTTTGCCATTTTATTGTGAAGTTTGCATTTTCTGATGTCAAATTTGGGTTCAGTAGGGGAAATATTGTTATTTTTATTATTTAATCCAGCAAAACTTGGATGATCTAAATGCTAGCCCATCGGAATTTTTCCTGTTTGTCACCATGGCAGCAACAGATATCTACTTCATTGTTTTCACTTCGACAAAATTATGTTTGTTTATCTTAATGGTAACCCAAAAATCTAAGGAAGCAAAGCTGTTCAAAACACACTGACACTTGCCTGAGTGTAAATTAGTGCCTGCTACATTAGAATCAAACCCTGTGGTATTGCCACTATGACGACAATGCCCACAATGACAAGTCTCAAATGCAAAAGACAATGAAATTTCTACAAACATTATCATGATATGAACACGAAATCATGTTCGCACTCAAGTTATATTGTACCTTATTCAGAGTTTCAGACTCAAGACCTTCACAATAACCACTCATGCAGGAGTTAGTGTTTTACTTTGCCTTATATGCCAGCTAGCATGACTAGTAGTTCAAGATTATGAGTTAAACAGAGCTCTAGATAAGAGGGGTATTTGATGATAATTTTCTTTATTTCTCATTGAAACCATATGTTGTGACCCCTCATCTGAACCGTCTCATCGAGACGGTTCAGATGAGGGGTCACAATATATATATTTTTATCCAGAATTAACAAAAATTATCCCTAATTATCACCAAATACTCCCTCTTATCTAGGGCTCTGTTAAAATAGGAACCATGCATCCTTTTCACATTTATTTCAGATAGAAATATCACAATTCTAAATTGTATTCGACCTAACGCTGATAATTTGTAAGAATTTCATTCTTTGACATTGAGAATTTTATGTACTATCCATTGTTGAAATTGCATTTTTGCACGAGATTTTTCTCTCCTTTTACAGATTTCAGTGAGATTTTTTGGCAAAAAATAGAACAAATCTCTCAAAATTTTGTCCAAAAATGATCCCTGATCACTATAGTAGCACGTTGCATTGCTTCTGACGACATCAAGCTATACCAATATGGGGTTGTTTTGGAAAGGGACAAAAAAATTTTTTTTTTAACTGAATACATATTATGGTGCCTGTGTAACAGACCTTTCCAAGCCACATCCAGAGTGTCACTCAAAACTTCAAAAGACACCTGACAGTATATAACTGACCAATGCAGCGACAACTTAGCTTCTGACATAGTCCCACAACAAAATCCCATGTGTTAATCTCCCACAAGTACATATGTGATTTTAATACCTTGCAATTAATGAAGAGATGTATACCTGTTTAAAGCAGGTGAGTGGGCGTGGCTTTAGAAAGGTTTATTGTACTTTACCTTTTTACAGACTTTAACAATCTTCTTAAGATCATAATCAGTAGACAGCCCCTGTACAGTGGTCAGTGTCTTGCGTCCGTTTCTTTGTTGGATACGAATATGTATCAGACTGTCCTTGTCCCCCGCAGTACCATCTTCTTGCTGTTCTTTAAACGGATCAGCTGATCCTACAAACAGAGGGAGTATTTGGTAATAATTAGGGATAATTTTTGTTAATTCTGCATAAAAACATATGTTGTGACCCTCATCTGAACTGTCTCGTCAAGACGGTTCAGATGAGTGGTCACAACACAGAGCTCTAGATAAGAGGGAGTATTTGATGATAATTTTTCTTATTTCTCAATGAAACCATGTGTTGTTACCCCTCATCTGAACCGTCTCGATGAGACGGTTCAGATGAGAGGTCACAACATATGTTTTAAGCAGAATTATTGAAAATTACATGTATCCCTAATTATGACCAAATACTCTTCTTATCTAGAGCTCTGACAACATATGGTTTCGATGAGAAATAAGAAATATTACCTTTAATTATCATCAAATACTCCCGCTTATCTAGAGCTTAGTACCAATTAATGAAGATGGATACAATCAGAGTTTCAGACAAGAAGGGTAACAGGGATAATTCAAAGTACTTATCTTACTTCTCAACACAAATGTATGTTCTGACCCCTCATTTGGGGTCACAAGGTAGATTTTTATGGAAAAATAAGGAAAATTATCCCTAGATTATCCCTGTTACCCCTTCTTATCTCAGCACTGATGCAATGCTGCAGATAGGAAGAAAGCACAAGTATATACAGATATTAGATCATGCGAAAATTTGTGGTGTTTTCGGCAGATTTCAAGGTCAGAACTTTGCTTTAAGATTGGCTAAATTTGAGATTGTGTTTTTCTCTGAATTAGGGCACTGAAAAGTACTGGTATCTGTCTGCTGGAAAGGGCTTCCCCACTAAAATCAGCGTTTGCGTTAGCGCAAAAAAAAGCGTCTGGGACGCGATTTAACTAGTACCGGACGCGAAAAAATTACCGTCTGCATCCACAGGACGCAAAGTATCTTTTATAATGTGCCGCCAGTCAAGCTGCTTTTAGTTCAAAGACGTCGACAAGACACCTCGGTAGCTCGATAGGGAGCTAATTTTATCTACTACTTGAGATGAACAGGTGTAATTATGTATGCACGGCATGCAGGCCACTTCAGATTCTCACTAACTGAGAAATGAATATCAACTTTCTCCCGATATTTTTGATGATTTTATGTCCGTAATTGAAATGAATTTCGTAGAAAGTGCCGTACTCTAGTAGATATAATCGAACACGTGGATCTATTTATAGCCATTACACCCGATAATGTGTATTGACTGTGTAGTGTGGGGAGAAAACACGTTGGGATGTTAAATTTTTATCTATTTATATATGGTTTATTTCTTCATAAAAGGTTGGTAATAGTGAATAAATATTGTAACTATTGTAATTGGTTTAGATTGCATCTGTTTTTTGCTTTTTATAAAGGAAAAGAAACAAAAATAATGTCCATCGTAATGTCAGTTGTGAGCATGTTTTTCTGACCCAGTTTAGCAAGGACGCGAAATAATGAGTTTTGGACGCAAATTTTCAAACCTCTGCGTCCGCAGGACGCAAAGCAGAAATAGCTAGCGCAAACGCTGTAAAATAATCCTAAATTTATTAACCGTAAGTTCAGGGCTTTTTTGCACCAATGATATTTATGGCAGTTCTATCATGTCCAAAATACATAAGTATAGGCAAAATGTCTGAATCCCAAGAATGTATAGTCGACTATAAACAATCGAGGTAGAAAAGCTAATCGACAGTGTTCCCATTCACGTAGAATTGTGCATGAATCTCACGGAAATCATTCTAATCACGCATAAATTTTGGGGCAAGAACGTGCATTCACGCGCATATGTTTCTCTCAAAAATATATAAAAACAAGTCGCCCAAGGGCAACGATCGCTCACCTGTCAGTATATGCTCAATTTATATAAAATTGGTAGTACTACAGTCCCAGTTGCTAGATCCTTTAAAAATGTTGACACATTACAGACAAATGACCTTTAGCCAAGATAACTAGATCCATATATGGGCATGGTGGCCATCTTGGTCATGTGACCCAGACCCCGGGTATAAACTTTCGTTCCCCCATCCCACTGAGACTCCATATGAAATTTGGCTTCAATCGGCCCAGTGGTTTCAGAGGAGAAGATGTTTGAAAATCTTGACGACGGATGGTCCCACAGAATGACCTTGACCTTTAGTGACATAATATCTTCATCTGGTCATTTAGTCGACCATGTATACCAAGTATTGTACCTAATACTTAAATAGTTTCTGAGAAATCCACTGTTTAAGCGTTTTCCCATATAATAGCCTAACGTACCAAAGTTGACCATCCCGTAAATTAGGTCAAGGTCAACGCAAGATCATGATTTGTATAAAATATGATAAGCCCGCATACCCAATGCTACATACCAAGTTTCAAGGTCATAGGCCTTTTGGTTCTGGAGAAGAAGATTTTTGAAGGGTTTTTACCATATATGGGCATGGCGGCCATCTTGGTCATGTGACCTGGACCAAATATATAAACTTTCGTTCCCCAATCCCACTGAGACTCCATATGAAATTTGGCTTCAATCGGCCTAGTGGTTTCAGAGGTGATGATGTTTGAAAATCTTGACGACGGATGGTCCGACAGAATGACCTTGACCTTTAGTGACATAATATCTTCATCTGGTCATTTAGTCGACCATATACACCAAGTATTGTACCTCAGACTTAAATAGTTTCTGAGAAATCCACTGTTTAAGCGTTTTCCAATATAAAAGCCTAACATACCAAAGTTGACCATGCCGTAAATTAGGTCAAGGTCAATGCAAGGTCATGATTTGTATAAATTATGATGGGCCCGCATGCCCGATGCTACATACCAAGTTTCAAGGTCATAGGCCTTTTGGTTCTGGAGAAGAAGATTTTTGAAGGGTTTTTACCAAATATGGGCATGGCGGCCATCTTGGTCATGTGACCTGGACCAAATATATAAACTTTCGTTCCCACGTCCCACTGAGACTCCATATGAAATTTGGCTTCAATCGGCCCAGTGGTTTCAGAGGAGAAGATGTTTGAAAATCTTCACGACGGATGGTCCGACGGAATGACCTTGACCTTTAGTGACATAATATCTTCATCTGGTCATTTAGTCAACCATGTATACCAAGTATTGTACCTTAGACTTAAATAGTTTCTGAGAAATCCACTGTTTAAGTGTTTTCCCATATAAAAGCCTAACGTACCAAAGTTGACCATGTCATAAATTAGGTCAAGGTCATCACAAGGTCATGATTTACATAAATTATGATGGGCCTGCATGCCCGATGCTACATACCAAGTTTCAAGGTCATAGGCCTTTTGGTTCTGGAGAAGAAGATTTTTGAAGGGTTTTTACCATATATGGGCGTGGCGGCCATCTTGGTCATGTGACCTGGACCAAATATATAAACTTTCGTTCCCCCATCCTGTTAAGGCTCCACATGAAATTTGGCTTCAATCCACCCAGTGGTTTCTGAGAAGAAGATGTTTAAAAGTGTGGACGCCGCCGACGCCGACGACGGACGACGGACCAAGTCTATACTATAAGCTCACCTTCACAGGTGAGCTAAAAATCATTTTTCTTCATTCTATTGCGAGTCTGCCAGGCCAGATGATTTTTGTAGCCGAGAAGAGAGTCAGAGGTCGCTGTTTTGATCTGAAATGTGGGCCGTAGTAAGATACCATGCTTTCATTCACGTCCGTCACATCCGTTCTACGGCCAATCAAATTCATTATTGGAAAACACTACCACTAATCGGCTGCATGAATATTAATGACATGCGCAGTCATGTTGCGCACTAGAACTGTCATAATGGCCGACAGAATTTGTCCGTATTTTTGTGTTTTTTTCGCTGTTTCTGTTTGGAAACGGCACTTTCTATTTTTCATTTGGAAAGGAATCCATCAAATGATTAATATTGGATAAAACGAGGACCGGAAAAAGGCATGACAGCCGTTTTCTTCGTTTTTTCAGGCTTCAATTGGAAACACATCGGCACTTAGTAGTGTTTGTAAAAGAAGCGGACCAAGGGTTCCGGGTCATTTCGGCCCATGTCCATTTCGGCCCATAACTTTTTCGAGATAAAAAGTCATACCCGTAATTTTTACTTCATACCCGCAAATTTTATAGATAGGGGGTATAAAAACCCTCAGTTTAAAATTTGAGTGGGAACACTGTAATCGATTTTCAACAGAAAAAAATATGCCAATCATACGAATTTAAATCAGTGTATCTGTTTTTCTTGAAGGTTTTGTACGGTTTAAACACTATTCTATTTGTCTTGAATTGTTCTTTTAGCCCATATTTCAGATTTTAATGTAGAAATGAATTTTCTTTTACAGGATTTTATTGCAGGGTTTTTTTTAAGCGCGGGTCCGTTGGCCCGGGCCCGTTGATTTTGGCCTCGGGCCAGTTAAATCCCACTGTAGCAGGCCCGTCAGGCCAGTTGAATTTCGGGGAGTCATTTCGGGACATTCAGTTTGTTTCAAACTTGAAGCGAAAATCATCTGAAAACCAGTCTACTTTCGTTTTGCTACGGATGATTTCATTGGACGATCAGAAATGTTTAATCCAATGAAATTTCTCCTCGTATTGCAAATAGACAATATGGCCGACCGATGAAATTTGGGGATGAATCGCAGAAGTCACATGTAAAAAATGGACCCCAAAGGATCAACCCCCGCCATCTAAAAAACAAAAACAGCTGCTTAAGTCCGATGAAGAAAAAAAGCCACCCGAGACAAATACGAACAGTCTGGCGGCCATCGGTACTTTCAACCTGGGTGGCTGACTGAATTCAAGTGCCTGAAGTGGCTCGAGTTTGATGATGCCCTAGGAATGAAATGTTCAATTTGTAAAACTAGGGACACAGTTGGCTCTTATGTTACTGGATGCACCAATTACAAGAAAACCTCACTGCTATATCATGAGGTATCAGACTTGGCTTAATGGGTTAATTATCTTAAACATTCGGATATTAAACAACTACAGATAAGACTGGATATTTGGTGATAAAGGATCATACATTTTAATGGTGCTTTATTTTATTGAATATAATTAGTCCTGTATATTCCGCATTGGAAAAATAGTCGGGCCAGTTGAAAATTTGGATGGCCAGTAGATTTTCCGGCCAGGTGGCCCTGCAGGCCAATGGCATTTTGGTCCCTAGGAAAACCCCTGTTATTGGTTTGTAAATGCCAGCGAATCACTCAGAAACTGAATAAAGAAGGGCTTTATGTTAAGTTTGTGAGGGATTCACCAGCATTTACACAATGATAAAATAAAAACAAGAGGCCCACGGGCCACAAAGCTCACCAGATCTCTAGCTCAAAACTGCTATCAAATTTGTATAGGCTCAAAATTGCTGTCACATTTGTACAGGCTAATACAAAGTATACAACTACAAAGTCTCAGCCTGACAGTCTGTTGAGTTGATAACAAAATATGTAACTATTTTCCATATTTTGATTGCAGTAAATGCATATACAAAGTAAACAGTAAACACATATTTTCAAAAAAACACATAGCTGAAAGAAGACTTCTCAATGAACATTTCTAACACAGTTTTGTCAACATATCTGCAATGGCTTGGCAGTAAATGCCATTGGCCCAGTATCGGCCCAGTGTTTTCAGAGGAGATAATTTTTTAAGTATTTTTTTCCATTTTTTTTTTTTGCATTTTGGTTTCCATGGCAACCAATAAAAGGAGCAGTGGGCAAAAAAACATACAGCTGATAGAAGATTTCTCAAGGAACATTTCTATAAAAGTTTTGTCACCAAATCTGCTATGGCTTGGCAGTAAATGCCATTTTTTAATTTTCCCCATTATAAGTTAATGCAACTCTAAGTTGCCATAGCAACCATACTAAAGAGCCGATTTTCATAAAAAACATAAACTATCAATCCCCCAGCCTAAGGATACTACAAATTCAATCTGGGCCTTATCAGCCCAGTGGCTTCAGCAGAGATAATTTTTAAGTATTTTGTTCGCATTTTTTTGCATTTTGGTTTCCATGGCAACGAATAAAAGGAGCAGTTGGCAAAAAAAAAAAACATATAGCTGATAGAAGACTTTTCAAGGGACATTTCTATAAAAGATTTGTCAATATAAATGCAATGGCTTGGCAGTAAATGTCATTTTTCCATTTTCCCCATTATAAGTCAATGCAACTATAAGTTGCCACAGCAACCAAACAAAAGAGCTGATTTGCATAAAAAACACAAACTTTCAATCCACCAGCCTAAGGATACTACAGATGAAATCTGAGCCTTATCAGCCCAGTGGCTTCAGAGGAGAAAATTTTTAAGTTTTTTTCCCCAATTTTTTTTTGCATTTTGGTTTCCATGGCAACCAATAAAAAGAGCAGTGGGCCAAAAAACATATAGCTGATAGAAGACTTTTCAAGGTGCATTTCTATAAAAGATTTGTCAACATATCTGCAATGGCTTGCCAGTAAGTGCCATTTTTCAATTTTCCCCATTATAAGTCTATGGGAACTCTAAGTTGCCATAGCAACCAAACTAACAGGCAGATTTTCATAAAAAACACAAACTTTCAATCCCCCAGCCCAAGGATGCTACAGGTGAAATTTGGGCCCAATCGGCCCAGTGGCTTCAGAGGAGATGTCGTTTAAAAGTGTTGACGGACATACGACATACGACAGACGACGACGACGACGGACAACTGCCTATACTATAAGCTCCCCCGGAGCCTTCGGCTCTGGTGAGCTAAAAAAGGAAATTAATTTCTTATGAATTCCAATTTTGTCCAGCCAAAAGTTTTTCTTTGGCTGCATTGTCCCTCGGTTTACTACATTGGAGGGTTATGGTGAACAACAATCTGATCTGACAAAATCAGACACATGACGCTTTAACATAAAACACTTTGAAATTATAAACTCTTTTTGAAATTACAAACAACTTTTTTTGTAGAATTTCATTTTTAACTGGTTTTCTTGCACGGAAAGTTGGAAACACTCCAAAATAGTCAATGATTCAACCAAAAACACTGTCAAGGGAGCCGCCATTTTAAAATGTTACCAACTGATGTTTGTTATGAATTATGACACTAAGTTACATCATGAATAATCTCATGCATGTGCTTGCTTTGGTTGAACAAATTTTGTTCCTGTCTGAATAACAACTAGAAAATGCAAATTTGCCGATTGTTATGGAAAAACTATTTCCAAGAGAATGTCGAGTATGGATTCAACGTCAACAGGATTTATCTATGTATCAATGCCTCTCTGCAGATGCTGTCAACCAATCATTTGTTTGGAACTTGTGCCAAAGAGAGCTGTTGGGTTGTATAAATTTATAAAAATCTAAAGTTCTATAAGGCGTAAATGTGTGTGTCCTAACACTCAGCAATATGAATAGTCTTTCTTTCTTTCTTTCTATATTTACTGCTACACCCTCTTTTCAGAGTATTCTGAGCAGGATTCTCCCTGCACAGGGGGCCTCCAGGCAGTCTGAATCTGAATCTCTGAATTGTTTACTGGTGATACGCCAAAATTGACAATCTTTCACCAGGGGGGCGTGACTGGAGGAAAATTAGTCCCTAGCTCTCACGAGAAATGAGAACTTTGACACACAATCATCTGACATTTCAGCAGAGGAAATTAGGGAATCAGGGAGGTCATTCCAGTCCCTGATGGTCTGGGGAAAGAAGCTACATTTATATGCATCTAAACTAGCAGTGGGTATCTGAAATGCCATGGAATGTTGATTTCTGCAACGCCTAGTTTTGGGGACAAGGTCACCTGTAGGTATTCTGGCTTTACCTTTCAGACCTTTGTATAGCAATATGAGTCGGTTATCCTTCCTCCTCTTTTTGAGGCTTTCCCACTTAAGTTGCTCAAGGATGCCAGTCATGCTACCCGCCTCTCGGGTGTAATTCCTAGTTACAAACCTAGCTGCACGGTTTTGCACCTTTTCTAACTCTTCCTGAAGGCCTTGTGTATAGGGATCCCAGACCGAGCTTCCATATTCGAGGATGGGACGCACCAATGTCTTATAGCCTACTTCTTTCACTTCTTGGGGACAAGAAAACAAATTTCTCCTTAAGAATCCTAGGGTTCTGTTGGCCTTAGTGCAAATATTAATGATATGGGTATTCCATTTCAAATCACTTGTAATTGTTACTCCAAGGTATTTGATACTTTCAACATTTTCCAGTACTGTACCCTCAAGGGTGTAAGAAGCCTGGATTTTGTTGTGCTTTTTTGTCAGCTGCATCATGTTGCATTTGACAGGTTGAAATCTCATACCCCATTTCCTAGCCCAACATCCTAAACGATCAATGTCTTCCTGAAGTTTCACTGTATCATCTATTCCTTTTATTTCACGGTAACAAACACAATCGTCAGCAAAGAGTCTTATTTCAGACTCAATGTCTGCAGAGATGTCGTTTATGTACAAGGAGAACAACAAGGGACCAAGAACGGTGCCCTGTGGGACACCAGACACAACAGGAGCCCAGTCTGACATAACACCATTTACTACTACCCTTTGTTGTCTAAAGCATAGGAAAGCGTTTATCCAATTCAATGTTGAACCACCTATACCGTAGCTAAATAGTTTGCTTTTAAGGAGTTCATGTGGGGGTGTATCAAAAGCCTTTTCAAAATCTAATATAAAAGTGTCAACCTGACCCTTATTGTCTAACACTTTTGCCCAATCATCTATCACCGTAGTCAACTGAGTTTCACAGCTATGCCATTTTCTGAATGCATGTTGTTTGTCTGACAAAAGTTTATGTTCATCAAGATGGGCCATTATATTCGAACACACAATATGTTCAAGCAGCTTGCAAGGTATGCAGGTCAAGGATACCGGACGATAATTACGGGCAAGAGACCTGTCCCCCTTCTTGAACAGGGGGCAAATGTTCGCAAGAGACCATTCACGAGGGATTTCACCTCTATCAATCGATTGTTGAAAAAGATGGGCAAATACCGGACCCAACTCTGTCGCCAACTCCTTTAGAACTCTAGGATGAAGTTCATCAGGTCCTAAGGCTTATATGGGTTTAATCCTTTAAGAAGTTTTGTAACTCCTTCCTTAGTAACAACAATTTCTTCCATGAATGGGGCTGATCTATCCAGAAGAGGGACCTGGTTGTGTTCTGTTTTGGTGAACACATCCGTGAACTGACCATTGAATTCATCCGCCTTCTCGAAATCCGACTGGGCGACCCCACCTCCGTTCCTCTTTTTTAAAGGGGGGATACCTTGGGTGTCTTTTTTCTGACTATTGATGTACCTATAAAAGTCCCTGGGATTAGCCTTAACATCGCCAACCAAGTTATTCACATAGATGGCATGCTGCTTCCTAATATCAGCTTTGATTTCTCTCCGTAAAGTTTCAAATTTAGATCTAATTTTTGCACTACCAGTCTTCTTAGCTTTTGCATGAGTTGCAATTTTTCTACGAATCTTACGTCTTATTTCAGGTGTTATCCATGGAACCGAGGAGACCATGCGACTAGTTTTTGATGGAATATGCTTATCTGCTGAGTCCTGAATGAAAGAAGTAATCAAATTAAACTTGGACGGAATATAGTACTAAGAACTGGTAAAACTTAATACTTTAATGTTTGCCGGAATTTTAAAACTATGTACATATTTACAAGAAATAAATGATATAAAATTATTATCATTTCCTATTATACATTTTAAAATGAAAATACAATGTTCTCACACGAGAAAATCCGCTTTTGAACAAGACTTCTCACACAAATGAAGATGTTGAAAAAACAATCACTGAACACAGGGTGGTCGTGGGTGGGAAAAAAGTTTCTTCTGATAATGAAGAAATTTAAGTTTTCTTGTCCAAAAAAAGACACAATTCGACTAATGCTGTCGATCTTTCTGACGAAAGATAACTGTAAACGCAGAGTGAAGCGTGAACAACCAATCACGGAATGCGCAACTTCACCGCGCAACAGTTTTGACCAATAAAATTTTGTATTATCTACGAAGAACTCGCATACCGTAAATAAACTAAATATATGCACTCTCAATCTAAGTAACATGATCGACTGGTCCCGCTGTTTAATTAATACTTATGGAACATAAGTACGCAATTAAACTTGGACGGAATATAGTACTAAGAACTGGTAAAACTTAATACTTTAATGTTTGCCGGAATTTTAAAACTATGTACATATTTACAAGAAATAAATGATATAAAATTATTATCATTTCCTATTATACATTTTAAAATGAAAATACAATGTTCTCACACGAGAAAATCCGCCAAACCGAAGGTCCGCCAAACAAAAAGAAGGGGAGTGGGTAAAACTGAGAATTCGGGACCAGTCTGTTCATTTAATGTTGTGCAAAGAGGAATGTTTATCTTTGTCACGCTTAAACAAAACAGACAAAAATTAAACTTACCAAAATTATACTAGTTCACGCAAACTTTGGTGATAAGCTTTATCTGCCAATAATAAGTGTAACATACTATACGTTTAAAGAATCTTTTTCGGAGTGCTTATAAATTACACTTTATTAAAGCAAAATATGACTATTAAACTCCTACGGGAGTTCACTCGACTAAACATGTCGATACAATTTAAATTCGACTCAAAAAAAAGTTTCTTCTGATAATGAAGAAATTTAAGTTTTCTTGTCCAAAAAAAGACACAATTCGACTAATGCTGTCGATCTTTCTGACGAAAGATAACTGTAAACGCAGAGTGAAGCGTGAACAACCAATCACGGAATGCGCAACTTCACCGCGCAACAGTTTTGACCAATAAAATTTTGTATTATCTACGAAGAACTCGCATACCGTAAATAAACTAAATATATGCACTCTCAATCTAAGTAACATGATCGACTGGTCCCGCTGTTTAATTAATACTTATGGAACATAAGTACGCGATTGAAGTTTTCTTGAACCGGGCGTCAACTTCCCGATCCAAAGGACAGCACACTTGTTAGCATCATCCCTGCAAATGATGCTAGAAAAATGCGTTCGGACATAGGAAGACTTCGCCCTGGGTGAGGCTCGAACCCACGACCTCTGGCTTCAGAGTCAAGAGCACTAACCACTGAGCCACCGCGCTTCTCAAACAACTTTTTTTGTCTCGACTTTACGTAACTTCGCATCATAAATACCTAATGACTTACTTCCATATAGCTGTTCAGCTGTTGTATTTTACGAGCCTGACTGACTGGATGTTATGAACACAACAGAACGGTCAAAAATGACGAACACAATGGACTAAGGAACGACGCCATTAATTTTTTCTACGTCAAAAAGAAACGAAAACGGAACACCTGTCTTTTCGGCTACTTACCAGATAATGTACCGATAGTTTGATCGAGACTGGTCATACAAACGATTAAGTTTAACCACACTAAAGAGAAACTTCCGATGTCTTCGGATAAAGTAGATGTTTAACGATTTCTTCTTCTGTACGAGAGTTCTCTCAAAATTTCAAAAGTAAACCGGAAGTGCAAAAGGGTGACGTCATGTCCATAGGAAGACACGGGTCCATAGAATTACCGAAAAGCACCGAAATACCGAAAAGCGCAGAAATACCGAAAAGCATAGAATTACCGAAAAGCACCAATATGTACACTGGTCTGGATGCGGTTCGTAAATTCACCGGATCGGGCCTAATCACCGGATCGGACCGGATCGGACCCAAATTTCAGCATCTATAGCCGTTTTATAATACTTTCTTTGACTGTTAATGTGTATATTTTGCATAAGATGGTGTATACAACAGATATATTACAATAATATTTGAATTTAATGAATTTACAGTTTGTTGTAATTTCTTGGAAATTTCACTGAGACAGATACGTAAACATGCATATGCAATATGTGATTGAAATGGCTAAAAATGAAAACGTCAGATGAAATAATCCGATTTTTTTTTCATTTTTGTTCAAAACATAGAGTGTGGGTACACGTTATAGAGGTGATTTAGAGAAGAGCAGTGACCTATGAAAACATACAGGTCACTGAGAAAAGATAATATGTGCTGGATACATCATGCTAAATGCAATGCAGACCCCTTTAAACCCAAACATTACTGCAATATATCTACAAAATATAAACATAAACAGTCATAGAAAGTATGATAAAACAGTTATAAATAGTCAAATTCGGGTCCGATCCGGTCCGATCCGGTGATTCAGTCCGATCCGGTCCGATCCGGTGAGTACACGTACCCGTCTGGATGTATTATAAAGGGTTCAAATAACTCACGAGAGTAATTGTTATTACCGAAAATATATTATGGTATTTCCAGGGTATGATATACAACATCATCGAGGTGCCAAAGCAAAAACAGAACTTAAAACAGAAAAATTCTAAACATGCTAAAAGGCTTAAATGCTGATAATAGAACAGATTTTGAAAGATTCAATAAAGCATTCAGTATAAGTAAAAGCTAGAAAAGGTGCTGAAGAACGATAAAAGTTGGCAGTTTGGAGATAAAAGAAAGTGGTCAAACTACCCAAATTCACAAGTCCGAACTTGTAAGTCATATAAACCAGTTCCGGAATATTTTAGATACACAGACCCCAAATACACAGACCCAAATAAAGCTGAATTTGAATTTGAAACCAAACTTTAATTTGGCATTAGTACTCACATTATCAAATATTTATAGCAATAATATGCACAAGTAACAGTATGAAATATCACTGCAATATTGACAGCCCTCCCTACGTTGGGAATCGCAGATCACATGACATGAAAAGCAACGTAAAACTATTAATCTCAGTGATTTGCCTTACTGCATCCTGCATCTCTCTCAATGTTGGGTAATGCATGGGTAATGCATGTGCGCAATAAATTTACAAATGTTTCAGCAAAAAATCACCATTACCTTCTATTAATTGGAGCTCAACGTCTCCTTCTCCCACAAAAAGGGGAGCTACTCTTCTAGGATAGAAATTGCTCCTGATAAGAAAGAATTTGCTCTTTCTTTCCTATACTCAGAAGCAGTTTTTTTCATAGAAGAGTATATGCACCCATTATGTTTATGAGGTAGGGGGAGGTGTGTGTGTGTGTGGGGGGGGGGGGGCTGTATACAGCCATACTTGGAGATGTGTGGCAAAAAAAAAATGATTCCTATTTTGTTGCCAAAATATTTCTAATAACCGCTTCATCCCTCTACACCTTCGACAGATAAAATATTGCTAAAGGATGTGTTTGGTCATAAAAGAAAGTACCTAATGAGTTACTTGATATCTTTACCGAACTCTGTTGTATATCATACCCTTGTATAATACATGATATATTGGTGTTTTTCTGTCAAAACAATCATCCTCATGAGATAATCTACCCCTTTTTAATACATCAATACCCGTGTTGTATACAAGATTCTTGGAAAGACTATGACATATAGACTAGTTCCTTGCACAACTTTCGTTTCGTATGACTCACTACAGTAGAGACAAGCGTAAACCACTGGACCCAGGCGGCAGAAACTTGACTGGTAGATCTGGTTCTCAATACACAACCTAAACTTTTAACAGCGCCGGGAATCATGTTAGAGAAACTGCTTATCTATAAATATCTTCCTACTGACAGGAAAGGTTACAGCAGGTGTTTTGCAAATTATCTGAAAACCGAATTATACCTTAGGGAACAAACTACACTTTGGAACAATTCTAGGCAGCAAGACCTAAAATTTGATTCTTTAAACAAACTGTGTGTAAGTGTCCATGATGATAGATTGATAAATATTAGCTGCAGCTGTGATACCAACTATAAAATTACACTTTGAGAGTTACAATATGGTTTTACAGGCAATTAAGTATTGGTGCAATTATTTTCTTGGAAGCTGGAGAGAAAAATAATCTCAACATAAACATTCAAGGAGAGCGATAAATAACTACTATAATACACACGGCCGAGATATAAATAGATATGCAGTACGTCAGTATGGGAATATCTGAACTATTTATAGGTAAAGCAACATCGTTTGCACTAGGCGTCTATTTAGTCGCCTGGGTACGAGGCAATATGACATATTGGTGCTTTTCGGTAATTCTATGCTTTTCGGTATTTCGGTGCTTTTCGGTATTTCGGTGCTTTTCGGTAATTCTATAGACCGGGAAGACACGGTGTGACGAAACCCCGAAAAGCAACGAATATAATGTTAGTCAATGTTTCACCCAATCGGAACACCGCTCGGCCAATTCCGTGAATCAACCTCGGATGTATGACGTGGGACTACTTACGTCACACGACTGTTGTTAGGAACAACGATATAAACAAAGATGGCCGCACTGTCGCACCGAGTAAATAATAAAATGAGAAGAAGCAAATGTATTTTCTGTCTCGTCATTAATAATTGATTATTTTGTTGTAACAACAGCAAAGCATTAAATGAATGTCCGTGCAACAGCTGAAAAAGGTCGCAGGTCGAGAATTAATTATCATTCGTAGACCTAGATCTACGGCTTCGGCGTATACTTTCGGCCGAACAACAAAATGTTGGATTTTGCTGCATATTGCTCCGCCTTACATACGCCCGAGGTCTGATTCATGGAATTGGCCGAGGAATTCCGAATGTGTTTCACCGTGACAAACACTGTCGAGGAGGCCGCCATTTTGAATACGTTACCAACTGAAGTTTGAAATGACGTTGACGTTACGTCACAATTAACGCCATACACGCGCATTCTGTAGTCGTCTCAATACAAATTTGTTCTTTAATATAAATTTCAATTAGAAAGTCTAAAAATGCGGATTTGTCAAGGACCTATTTTTTACTTGTCTGTTCACTACAGCAGCCATAAGGGTGACACGGTTGTACTACTTACACTTGTACACGTTCGCATGAAATAGGCCTATTAGTTCCCCGTTCAATTTGAAGTAAATATTATCGTTGGTAAGAAAAATAATCAATCATTGGTCTCCGATGCGGACAGGGAAATCCCAACCCTCGGGCACACGGGGAGTGTCGGAAACTCGGCAAGCCTCGTTTCCGACACACCCCGTATGCCCTCGGGTTGGGATTTCCCTGTCCGCATCGGAGACCAATGATAGATTCTATTTGTCCATTCCATTCCACTACATAAAATAGCAGTTCAAAGTTTAAACTAATACCGATTAATTAGACCTCATAAATAACTTAACAACTGACATTGGCTACAAAACTCTGAAGTGTATCAACACCTGTTAATCGGGTCGCAACGCGAAAAAGTGGCTTAACGTCATGGTATCAATGGTTTAATAATATTGTAGAGTCACCCAACCTGTGCAAACCACCACAAAATTATTACGAAAGAATGGAGGGTATGGTCACATAGTGTAACCCGTGCTAATCTGATTCTTCTAAGTTCTAACAAGACGAATATTTATTTTTCTCACAAGGCCCCTTATTGATAAACCACGGTTTTGTCTGCAGTGTTGTACTGGCCCGCGCAGAAAATATTGTGTGTCGGATTTACTGGGTGCCTCACCTATAAGCGTAGCCATTAGCGTAGGTTTAGGGGAGGTAACTACCACACTACAAAGTCTGAATATTTACTTTTATCGTCAAAACACATTTAAATGCACACTTATTAGTTTCATTTTATAAACACAATTCATGTTTCTAAAATCTAGAAAAAGATGAGTGTTGGCACGTGAAAATGTATCTTGTACTATTTGAAAACAAGGTAGAGTCAGATCAGCTGGGGCATTTTTTTCGCGAGCGCAGTCTGTCAACAACGTGGAAACTATAAGGGCAGCCAGTCTGAGCCTACACGACTGACTCGACTACTTAGACTATTGCACGCATATGGCGTAGGGTCTCTTTTCATGCAAAACCGAACAAATAATTTATATAAACAGGCTAAGGATTAATTGACTTGCGGCCCAAAGGCCGCAAGCCTTATAGATTGAAAAGCTCGTTCCGGTTTGAGACTGGATTTGTTCATGTTTTCCTTCACTTATACGAGCGTTTCATCGCAATAATCAGAGAACTCGTCCGATTTTGTCTATTTATATCCATATCAGGTTTACCGCATCTGCTAAAATAATGATGGAATTTTATTCTATTTTTGGTCGCATTGTCGCCAACAGTCGGCACTTTCCGTATCCACGACTCTCAGCATACAAGTATACACTTTTCCCAAAAAGCTTGCTATCTTTATTTTGCAGCGGCGTTGGGCGAAAAAAGGGCCTTAGAGTATTGAGTAATGTATTTACTTAGAGCAGTCTCCACACTCGAGCTAAAGCATCTGTGCAGACTGACCAGGGTCTTTCTTTTTCGGCAGATCCAAAAATATATCATGCTAACTGAGGATAGATTTATCAGATTGTGCTGAAGCGTGGGCCGATTTATATATCTGTAAACCTGTCAAAGCAGAAAAAATCAAAGTCAAAATTTATTGTTTAAATTCAGCAAGCAGGCGCTACTGATTTTTTTCCTCATCACTCATCACATCTTACCAAATAAAGTATACGATCTATCTGTGTGTGTGTGGCTAACGTGCACAACTGACCGTGTTTATACATGTACAGTTGTTAAGCCGGTGTATAAATGACGCATATTCATTGTGCTATGTGGGAGATGAAATTGGAAAATTTAACAAGACTTACCTTCGAAGAAGGGAAGGTGCAGTTTAGTTGAAATTTCATCGACCACAAGCTCCTTAAGGGGTCACACACCCTCCCACCCAAACCCAAATATTGTGCATGATTCTTCATAACACTGGATCAAGATATTGCTTCTTGGAGATGCCATTTGCCTGTGCAGCATTTCTGTAGATCACTTCAACCTTTTTTCAAGAATTGGCTGGGAAGCAGTTTGCCAGTGATAATAACGTCATTTTGGTTGTACAGGAATTTCTTGTCATGCAAGAACCTTTGTATGCAACTGGAATCCAATCCGTCCCCAACAATTCTCCTCACCTCGATATAGTCACGCACGGAACTGAAAATTCAGTTTTTGTATGTAGGGTAGTATTAAGTTTGTAAAAAATGACCGCATAAATATTTCTTTGTTTTTTTGTTACAAAATGTATCAAACGATTTGTAAGATAGTGTAGAATACTAGGATAACACAACTTTTTTTTACTTTAGATCCGTGCTTTAAGAAAAACGTAGATAACTGAGTAACTTTTTGTTCATTTTCTTTATTTTCCCTATATACTATTAGGAAATGATGGCCATATTACTCAGAGCAAAAAGGACCGTTAAATGTAAATTTAAAAGTTTGAAAATAAATATCTATGTACAGCTAAAAAGTGCACTATATTGACCTAACACAACAGTTTTCATTTTTTATTCGAGGAAGACAAAAACAGAGAAAAACTGTCAATGTTCTATATGATTTAATGCTATTTAAGCTCACGCGATATCGTCGTTTACAGGTAGATTATACGGGTCTGAGGAAAAATGTTGCCCATGCACTGCGGCATCGCTGGGCTGAGAGGGGATTTAGTTAAGAAATAAATTATAACGAGAAATGAACAACAACTACTTCATAATTAGGCTGAATTCATTTCCTTCGGTCCTCAAACGCTAGTTCTTATCATTCCCATTCTGTTAGTATCAACATACTGTAATGTAAACAAAATGTAAAAACTCGGCAAGCCTTTCCTTTTTAAAAGGAAACTTTATTTATGTTCTGAAATCGGATGCTTAATGAGTGTAAAATTTTGTTGTTTATCTGATAAGGGCGAATCATATATTTTCAGCTACATACCAACTGTGCTAAAAATACCGAACTTACGTATACACAGTCATGCGGTATAAACGGTTATTATCGCTTTGCTCTTTGTAATGGCGGTTTACTGGGTTCATAACCTCATATGATGATGTAGGTTATGCAGTGCCCAACTAATATAATGTATACAGGTTGAACTTGAACAGCGGCAAAACGTGTCTAAGGAAAGGAACTAGTCTAATGTTATTTCAACATTACCCTTAACACGTGTGTGTGTGTGTGGGGGGGGGGGGGTGTGGGTGCTCCTGTTACAAGGGTGACAACCTACGTCATAGCGCTGACGTCATAATCGTTATCAGCGGCCTTAATAAGGTAAGTTCAGTGTTTGCTAAGCCTTTCTCATGCAAAACAGTTAGTAACTGTTTTGCATAAGGAAGGCTTAGCAAACACTGAAACAACCAAATATCTAGTCGATCTGGTGCCTATAGATGTTTTGGACTCAATATTATCAGAATCTCTGTACCCCCACAAAGCAGCTGGTCCTGACCAACTTAAGCCCATAGTTCTACAGGAATTAGGGACATAACGGACCACGGACAAAACGGACCACGGACATAACGGACCACGCTTAGGACAAAACGGACCCCGTTCAGGATGAAACGGACCACGTTCAGGACAAAACGGACCACGTTTAAGGTCAAAACGGACCACGTTCAGACCTTCCGTTAACATTGAGAAAGCATGTTTTATTTGAGTTGCAACACTAATAAAGAAATGTGCATGCTTAAAAGATAAAAATCTTACCACTAAATTAATTAGACAGTTGCGACAACCAAATGTAGTTGAGATCATGAATAGTAGTCAAATAAGTGACCATTTAACATTGCCCTTGGTAAAATATACTCCTTAATCTTTTAATTGGCACCAGTGACTGGTCTGATCTATCTATCTATCTGTCTATCTATCTATCTATCTATCTATCTTAACCCCCGAGGGGACGTCAGACGGGTTCCGGCGAACCAAGTGCTGAAGGGGGTTAGCTGAACCAAAAGTATAGGAAAGTGTGTGAGATGAGTTTGTACAGTGCGATAAAGAGTGTTAGTATAGCTAAAAGATAAAAACAGAAATTGGTGTTTAGGGAGAGACATGGATCACCTGGCAGACAGTACCTGCGCCAAGGTGGGAAGGACCGGTATGTAGGGTGGGTTGTCTTCTCGCGTGTTCCGTCTGGTCCTGAAACGTGGTCCGTTTTGTCCTGAAACGTGGTCTGTTTTATCCTAACCGTGGTCCGTTTTGTCGAACACATAGTCACATCCAACTTGACTAAGCATTTGGCTAATTCCAACATACTGTTTGAGCTGCAACATGGGTTCAGGGAGAAAAGGTCATGCGAGACTCAGTTAGTAATGCTAGTTGATGAAATTGCTTAAAATATGCAGATGGGGAAGCAAACTGATTTGATACTTTTAGATTTCAGTAAGGCTTTTGACAAAGTTGCACACGAGAAACTAATTTCCAGATTGCACTTTTACGGAATTCGGGGCAAAACATTAAATTGGGTTAAAGACTTCTTAGATTCTCGTTCTCAAGCCGTTGTTTTAAACGGAGTTAAATCAGACAATATAGCAGTATCATTTGGTGTCCCGCAGGGCTCAGTCATTGGACCCATTCTCTTTCTAGCCTATATAAATGACCTACCTGACCAGGTCAAGTCCAGGGTTAGGCTTTTTGCAGACGATACGGCCATATACCTAGCCATTAGCTCAGAAGGTGAGTCGATTACGCTGCAAAATGACCTTCACCAACTAGAAATATGGGGAAAATGGTGGGACATGAGCTTCAACCCCTCTAAATGCCAGGTCCTACATACCACGAGAGCTAAATGTCCCATCCAGACCAAATACCGACTCCATGAAACTGTCCTAGACTCAGTACCTGCTGCAAAATATCTGGGGTTACAATCTCAGATGACCTTTCTTGGAGCGCCCACATTTATTCAATTTCTAAGAAAGCAAACCAAACACTAGGGTTTTTAAAAAGAAATATCAAGGTCCATAATAAGGACCTAAAATCCACAGCATAAACAACACTAGTTCGACCACAGTTGGAGTATGCTTCAGCAGTGTGGTCTCCTCACACAGCAGCAAACAAAACTTGAAGCAGTACAGCGCAGGACAGCCCGCTGGGCCACCCGAGATTACCAGCGCACCTCTAGTGTAATGCAAATGATAAAGGACCTAAACTGGCGCACTCTAGAACAGCGGCGTATTGACAGCCGATTTATCCTCATGTACAAGATCACATATGATCTTGTTGCTATACCTGCAGCAGACTACCTAATTTTAAACACTAGGCAGTCAAGATACAATCATCAACTAGCTTACAGGCAAATTCCTACTCTCAAAGATTATTACAAGTACACATACTTTCCCCGCACAATAGTCATTTGGAACGCCCTCCCATCCTATATCCCTGTCTTACCTTCTGTGGCACAATTCAGTCATGCTATGTATCCAAGTAGTCCATGTTTCACCGTAAATATCAGATGTGCTTTTATCTTTTATCTATACTAATCTCTATATTTCACTTGTATACTTTTTCTTAACTGTTCACCTCTTTTATCTCAACTAACCCCCTTTTGCACTTATATACCAAACCCCGTCTGATGTCCTCCTCGGAGGTTAAGACGTAACGGAAGAAAGAAAGAATTCACCATAAAATACTTGCTGAATCTGATAACGCTTCGACAGAGTGATCTGTATCGACTCTGCCTTAATGCATGTTTATCTCAGCTGTCCACATCAAAAATTGTGGTGAGGCGTTTTATAATTTCTCACCGTTTGAAGAATCTTCCCCTTTATATCTGGACCATATGTATATGTAGGCACCGACTCACCGTTTTATCACCGTGTTAAAATCCTGTCTCTTATATGTTACAAACGGAAAATCTGTCAGAGTTTCTTCAAAATGGCCGTGGAAAAATTAATTCTGTCACGCGCACTATGTTACCCCTGTGTTAAGAGGAGGCTAATGCAGATCAGAAGAAGGAATGGTTGTATCAAGTCAAGTCTAGCCAAGTAATCGGATCATATACAAAACATTAAAAACATTGGCTTCTAATAGCTTTTTCTTCCAACTATTTAACATGCAATATATATCAGTGATTAAAGAGAGGATCAACAAATGCAGAAATAACCTAGCAACTTTAAGCATGCAGAGAAAAACATAATTAATAACATAAATTCTGACATGACCTTAACGTTTTTCCCATTGAACGCGACTATGCCAATATTGGCCATGCACTTAATTGGTAGATGTAGATGTAGAACGCATAGGAAGTGGCGTCGTGTGAAAACGTGTGAAAAATCAAGTTGACATCACGTTGCGAACGTCAAGACGAGCAAATTTCGCGCCTTGATGACGTCGGATATAAACATGTTCTTCTGTCGACGTCTGCTTCAAAACAGTCCTCAGAAAAACGTCGCAATATTCTTATATTTTCATTCTTTACAATAATAGAAGAGAACTAATTTTTCCTAACTAGTAAATTATCACTGATTATCACGTGGTGTCGGGCAGATATACGAATATCTATTTACTCCGGCTGCGCTGTCGTGAATTAATACTTCTCATAACTGTGAGCAGGCAAGCTAGTCCGTGGCATTACATGAGGTTTACAGCAGGGGTATCGGTATCATAAACTTCCGAAAGCTTTTTCTAAATTTTATCATAGATACTTTGAATTGGTTTCTAAATATAATACAGGGTTAAGGTCATTTTTGCAACAAGGCCTATCGGAACCTGAATTTTATGGTGACTTAGTATATAAATTACGCAAAATCGTAGGGAAAACAGAATTTCCTGATCAATTCAAGAAAATTATCATGCAATTTAAACGCATTTGGTTATAATATAGATGTTATGCGACAGTCTGCATGCTTAGTGGTTAACCCAATCACGGTTGACAACTTTGCTGTCCTCTTTAATTGCACGCCGGTGGGTCGGGGTTCAGACTCTATGATAGCCCCTACATAAAGCTATATATTAATTGGTTGGGGCCGGATATTTGTCTGTTTCTTGGCCCATCGGAGTTCAGCTGGTGGTCTTATGCTCCAGTGTTTCAGTGGTATTGCTGACGCCCCAGGGATCTCCAGGTGTCTCAACACGTTTTGGCTGTCGAATCCTCATCCCTGCTTCATCACAGTCTTTTCTTGATTTTAATTGTTGCCCGTGATGATTCTCTGATGAGTGAGGGGACCTCCATACGAACGGAACTACCAACTAATTGTGTGCACCGCGGCGTAGAGTGAGGGTAAAGGTTTGGGCCCAGTAAAACCGGTTTAAATCCCCCAGTAGTTATTACTGACCGTCCCAAGGCGGTACTTTCGTTGCGGATGCATTTGTTTTATGTTCGGTGCTGTTTAATTTATTGCGTTTTCATTTTAACCCTTCTATATAGGTAAAATAGTTTTAAAATGTTTTTCGTATAATTTGCTTAGTCTGTTGTAACCCTTCTGTTGGTCTAAATTATTTAGTTCAGTAAAGATAGCTGAGTTGCCACCTATTTGGGAAAGAGCTGCTGACTCGGCCTATCACTTGTAATTTATTTTTTGTTGGGATGTCTTTGACAATCTTTCCCTTTGATGTTGGGGATAGGGTTTGGGATCTGATACTGTCAGTTCCTGAAGTGTAGTTACTCTTTAAATTCACAAGAGATGTAAATTTACTAGTATGACTTTTTATGTTTGAGAATGCTTTCATTCGGTATAAGTTTCTCAATTTTCCTAAATTTGTTTAGCCTATTATGCTGAAATATCAATCGGCAGTAGTATTCTTCAAATCATTTGTTATATATAAATATACAGTAATTGTGGGAAACAGATCATACAAGTTGTAAGACTTTCTTCTGAATCCTTTTCAAGCTACTGTATTGAGTAATATTCTTGTGAGATTGTATTGTTTGTATTTGTTCAGTATTTTGAATAAAATATTGTTTACATTAAGAGTGAGAAGTAAACTTAGTAACTGAATCCTCTGCACACTCAGCAACAGAAATAAGGGAATCCGCCAAGGGATTCCAATCTCTAATAGTCTTGGGGAAGAAACTGGACTTTTAAATGTCAGTCCCAGTCAATGGGATTTGAAATGCCATGGAATGATGCTTCCAGACAGACCTTTGTCAAAACATTGTGTGTCTACTATCTTTCCTCCTCTTTTTTTTAGAGATTTCCACTTAAATTTCTCTAGAATGCCAGGCATACTCTCATTTCATGGGTGTAATTGCCTGTTACATATCTAAACGATGGACACAAAATTTATAGTCTTCTTATGCTACCGTTACTCAAATGCAAAATCAACTTGGGCTAAGACCCCTTGAACATAGGAGAGCAGATGCTAGAGTGATAATACTATTTAAAATCATACATGGACTTGTTCCCATTGCTTTGCCACCATACTTTGAACAACCCTTTAGAATTACACGACATAGCCGCCCCTCGCACTGCGGCGGATACACGCATCAGCAAATTATTATAAATAGTCATTCTTCCCTACATGTGATTTGGAATAAATTACCTTGTGCTGTAATGACACTGCCTAAAATGGATCAGTTCAGTGTGGCAGTGCGACCACTTGACCATCACATGTTCCAACTCCACAAAATTTGTTTTTTAACCTGCTTTTAATTATTGTACTGTCTTTTTAACGCTATCACCCTTTATTCTGTTCGTATTCCTTACACTTTTTATACCGTGGCTTTAAGACGCAATCTACTTGCATGTAATCCTTGCGAGGGGGTGTTGCAGTATATTAAGAAAGAAAGAAAACCATCCCTTTCTTCACCTTTTCAAATTTAAAGAGTAATTACACTTCAGGAACTGACTGAATCAGATCCCAAACCCTATCCCCAACATCAAAGGGAAAGATTGACAAAGACATTCCAACAAACAATAAATTACAAGTGATAAGCCGAGTCAGCAACTCTTTCCCAAATAGGTGGCAACTCAGCTATCTTTACTGAACTAAATAATTTAGACCAACAGAAGGGTTACAACAGACTAAGCAAATTATACGAAAAACATTTAACAACTATTTTTACTTATTTTCTATTTCTATTATAGAAGGGTTAAAATGAGAACATCTTGAAGAAAAAATTACTTTAGGGGTACCAAATTGAACAACCATACTCCAGAATAGACGCACCAGTCACTTGTATACTGACTTTTTTAATGTCTTGTGGACATACCTTGCGATCGATCCATCCATGACTCATAAGCAGAACTGCTCGGCCGAGGCTGGAACTTACAGCAGTGAGAGACCTAATGTTTAAGGACCACCGCTCTTATCCGTTAGGCCACGGAAGCGTCCGTGGGTGCGGAAAAAGGCCGCTAAATTTGAATCAGGCGATGACAACTATGAAACTGGGGATACGACTGGCATTCTAGTACAAGAGCTTCGCAACCGACGCCTAATAGGCCCGGTTTTGCCATGGACTGAGCAGTAAATAAATTTAAGGGCAGTTAATACAAAAACTAAGCAAGCCAAAGTAGTGGGTCTCTCTTAGCATACATCATCTCAATATTATGCACTTTCTAAAGAGTTTCATTAAAATATTTCAAACAGTTAAGGAGTTACAGAACGAACAAGATTGTTTACAGAAGGATGGTCAGGCGGACAAACAGGGGCAACAACTCTGTAATAAATGATTGAACCTTATTAAAACATTTAACACATCAAATGCTTAAATATTTTTAGAATATAAAAAAATCAATCAGCTTCCAAGTTGAAGCGGCTCGGAAGTTGAGAAACACCAAAGTTAAACCAGGGAGATTATTCATAAACTAAGTAAACCAGAGTTACCATTCTTAGTCTTTATACATTCCCCTGACAAAATACACATCAGCCTTAAAGTTCATTAAAATAATTCAAATGGTTAAGGAAATACAGGGTGAACGGGAAATTTATGTAAGTGCAGATAATTCAAAAGTAAGTAAGCCATAGTTGTAGTTCTTGCTCCTGATACACTGCCTTAGTATTTTTTACATTCCACCAAGTTTCATTCCAAAAAAAAAAAAAAAGTAAAAAGTATGCAAAGACCAGGAACTGAAACAATCAAAATCCAAATCCAGCCCTCAAACCATAGTTGGAAACAACTAAGATTACAAATAATCAAGATACAGAGAACATATGGCCAACCGAGCGAGCAGCTTGTTCCCAAAAGGTGACCACTCAGCAACCCAAACCGAACCAAAAATAATAATAACATACATAAGGTAAACCATCACAGAAACTCTGACACCAAAAACAGGCAACAAAGAACCACAACAGAACAACCCCCTTGGAACGGTCAGTAATGAATTACTGGGGGGCTTAAATCGATTTTACAGGCCCAACCTCACCCTCAGTTTCTGAAGTGGCACAAAACATTTAGTTGGTTGTTCGGTTCGCATGATAACCCTCTAACTCGTCAATGAATCATCACGGTAAACACATAAATCAAATTTCAACACCATGAAGAAGCAAAGACGAGGACTCAACAGATACAACGGGCCGTCTGACAGGTGGAGATCCCTGTCCTGCCAAACAACCCCACTGGAAATCTGAAGCAAAAGAAGGTCACCAGTTGAGCCCCGGTGGACCAAGCAACAGACAAAAAGGCTCCGGTCCCAACCAACTAAAATATATAGCTTTAGGTCGGGGCCATCATAGAGTCTGACGACCGATCCCCCGGTGTGCAATTAAAGAGTGCAGCAAAGCTATCAACCGTGATTGGGTTAATCACTAAGCATGCAGACTGTCGCATAACATTTAAATTATAGCCAATACGTTTGTGACGTATTATTATTTTTCGGAATTGATCAGAAAAATCAGTCCTACCCTTAATCTTTTGGAATTTGTATACTAAGTCACCATAAAATTCTGGTTCCGGTAGGCCTTGGTGTAAAAGAAATTTTAATCCGACATCAAATTTTGAAACCAATTCATGGTGTCTGCGATAGAATTTAGAAAAAGCCTTTCTAAGCTTATGATACCGATAGCCCTGTTGAAGAAGTTTAGCAGTTAAACATTTATTACGAGCATTAAAGTCATCTACATGACTACACACTCTAGCAAATCTTATAAGTTGAGAAATATACACTCCATTAGAGGGACGACGTGGAACGTCACCATCCAAAAATGGAAAATTAACTACATCAAAGTCAAAGTCATCACGTTTATCATAAATTTTAGAAGATACAAAACCGTTAGGAATAGATAGATGTAAATCCAAAAAGGGGGCCTCGGTATCTGAAGTATTAGCTTTATTCAATTTAAGTTCAGGTGGGTAAATTTGGTTAACCATGCTTTCAAAATAAGGATTATCAATATTCAGAAGATCGTCTAAATATCTAGAGGTTGAGTTAAATGCCTCAATGATATCAGCTTGATTATCAACAGAAAGAGAAGTCATGAAATCTCTTTCATAACAAAATAAAAACAAATCGGCCACAAGAGGAGCACAATTTGTACCCATCGGAATACCAACAATTTGTCTGTATAACTTATTACCAAATCTGATGTAAATATTATCTAAGAGATATGATAAGGCGTCACATACATTCTGACATGACCAAAGACTATATCCTCTATATATTTTACGGTCAGTAGAAGTGAAAATCGCTTTTTTATCGTTACAGGCAATATAAAGGGTATCTTCATTTTTGGAGAACTTTTTGAAGGCCCTCTCAATCAAATCAAAAAGTTTTTCCTTTAATAAATTATGGGGTAATGTTGTATAAAGAGTAGAAAAATCATAAGTGGACAAACTAGTCGCACGGAACCCTCTTGACTTCAGTTTACTATGTACCTCACCAGAATTTTTTATAGACCAAAACATATTTTTCCCTGACCTCTCATACACTGTCTCATAGTACCAAATGACACGAGATTTCACAGCAGTGAGGCAAGAAGTTAATAATTTAGATAATTCTGTAGTAGTACAAGAGCTAGAGTTGGCAATGAATCTAGCTTTATACGGTTTTTTATGAAGCTTAGGTAACCAATAAATCGTAGGAAGTTTGTCTTGGCGTTCCTTAACGTTAACAGCAAACTTTAAAGGCAAATTATTTGAGTGGCTATTAACGACAGTCTTCTCATCTGTAAAAGTCTCTTCGTAAGCCGTGGTGCCGTTAAGTTCCTGCTTCAAAGTGTTAATATAGTGCATCCGACAAACAACAACAATGTTGTTTGCGGCCTTGTCAGCAGGAACCAAAACATACTTCCTATGAAAATCCTGGATACCCTGCTTCAAATATCTAAAGGAAGATTTAGGGTTAGGAGGTAAAAGATTAGTATTGTGTGAATAAAACTTTACTGCAAAAGTTTAAGGAGTTATGTGAATGAAAATAGCCTTAAAACTAATCTAAGGGAAGTAACTCCACAATTAAGTAAGGGAAAGTAACTATTCTTATCATGCACATTGCTATAAAGTTTCATAAAGATATTCAAAACGGGTTATCAATCATGGCATGTACAAGGTTAATATACACAAAATAGCCTAAAAATTAATCAAGGGAACTCCGAAAACGAAGGATAGAGAACAACCATTATTATACGCTACACATTATCGGGACTTAACACATATTGCTATAAAGTTTCATCAAGATATCCCATATGGTGTGTGTTATATGGCACACACAAGACTAGTCTGGAGAAACTCAGCAAAGCGGAATAATTTCGAAACTAAGGAAGGGGGAGCAACCATTCTTGTACGCAACACGTCGCCCTGACCTAAAAACCTTAAACATTTGCCTATAAAATTTCATGAAGATATCCTGAACGGTAAGGGACCGATCACTTGATATTCTGGCGTGGGGGGCGGTGGGGGTGGCGGGGGGGGGGGGGGGGGGGGCGGCTGGTAGTCTTGATGGAGTCTGGATTTTTTTTCACTGGACTCTGAAAGCAATTTCTTTTTTTTTCACCTTGAGGGAGCTTATTTCTTATTTGTTTTTTACAAACTAACTGGAACATTTTTTTTTAATTTTATAGGCTGAACTATTAGCTCTCATCCTAATTTATTTGACCTTTACATATGTGAATGAAAATCCTTTTCTTTAACCACATCAATAATTTTATGCCTTGTTTCTTACATAAAGAACATGGTGCTGTCTGTAACCAGGCAAAGGGAATGGTTTAGCTTGCTTTCGCAAACCAGTTCCTGGAGCATGGTACTCTCTTCATTCATGGTCCAGATACCTACATCCTTGTGAGAGTATACAGGCTTTCAAGCAAAAATATTAGGCCTAAAATAAGGGCTATTTTCGCAAACTTTTATAGAGCTAACATTAGGAATTTTAGGTGCGTCCAGTTCTGGATTATGGTTGTTCAATTTAGGGTTTTTCTAGCAAAACATATGCAAAAATTTGCTTTATTTGCACTTTGAAAGTTTGATAGATACTTAATGATAGAGTTACATCATCAATAAATGCAAGGTGGCATTTTTATTAATGGCTAAAAGTTTTAAAAAGGTTCGCAGGAAGATCCAAGCAGCCATTGGGGAATATGATGAACTCCTTACGCTGGTCAAGAAACGGAAACTAAGGTGGTTTGGCCACGTCTCAAGGTCTTCTGGTTTAGCAAAGACAATTCTTCAGGGCACAGTGAAAGGAAAAAGAAGAAGAGGTAGACAGAAGAAGAAGTGGGAAAACAATATCAAGGAGTGGACAGGAATGGATTTTGCCAGTTCAACTAGGGCAGCTGAAGACAGGACAAGGTGGAAAGGGATTGTTTTGAAGTCATCTGTGGTGCCCCAACTACCTAGTAAGGTCATGGGATAGAATAGAATAGAATAGAAAAGTTTTATGCTAAAAAATTAACAAAGTGGGGGGAGGGATCTGCCAAAGCAATTTCACATCTTTAATGGCATAAAAGACCGGAAACTGAGAAAAGTTAGGGATGATGATGAAAAATAAAGGCTTTGTTAGGAATGTTGCCTTTAAGAGTGATGTTTTTGGCGTAACGGCTTTGTCTCCCATAAGCTAGTGACTTTTTCGCAATTCAGTTTCAGTGGAAATATTTACTTTGTAATGCGGCAGATCAATAATACATGTATGTGAAAGTTGTATAGGATTTTTTTGTAAATTTATGCTGCATGTGGGCTGCTGGTGTGAAACAATGGTAGATATTATCAAAACATCACTGTAACTATGGGGGTGTGGGGTGTGGGGCACAGCCCCCACCAGAAGCCAGCGACATTTTATAAACTCAATTTAAATGGAATTATCTGCAGACTATAGGTTTTTTTTTTAATTTTTGACAGAATCAGATTATTTTTTTTACTAATTTTTTGAGGCCAGATTATTATTTTTAATCCCCTTATGAGCAAATTTTTTTTTCTTGCATATCAAGAGATTTTTGGAAAATAAACAAGCCCCTCCCCCCTCGAATATCAAATGGTCGGTCCCTTACAGAGTTATGGCACGCACAAGACTGTTTACAAAAGGACAGATGGATAGACAGCGCCATGGCATTATACGTCCGTTTTTTCAAAACATGCATATAAAAACTTGAATTGGAGCCTCTGAAATAGAGGAGGAATGATAGCAGACTCATAAGGTTTAAAAGAGTCTGAAGTGTGCAGCCAGTATACCATGAAGAGACCTTGTTCCCTAAGCAGGCGTACCAGGAAGCATCCTTCCCTGGCATTTTAAACCCCATTGGCAGGGACTGATTGACATTTACAAGTAGAGTTTCTTCCCCCAGACTATAAGAAATTAGAATCAACTGATGGTAATGTGCACAACACGTGTTGAATGTAGAATAATCAGTTTCTGGTGCCAGAAGGAATGTATGGAAATGAAATTGGTCATTTCTTGTAGAATGATGGATATTTTTATCAAACTACACCATGTGGTTAAGAGTTATGAGCAATTTCACTCACTGACTACAGCGGAAGGACAAACAGACTGATGGACTTGCACAGCGATTAAAGTGCACACCTGTGGGTCGTGCAATACTGTTTAGACTTTCGTCACCGTTTTGCATGCCGGTGGCTGGACAATGTTAAAATACATAAGTATACAAAATTTGAACCATATATACCACAGGGTTGAAGAGTTATGAGCATTTTCACTTCTTGACCGTAAATTTTCAACTTGTGCTCAGCAAAACCTCGCCATCAGAAAAGACGGTTATGCATGCGAGTCGTTAGATAATGTTGACATGTATAAAAATTTTAAGAGTAACTACACTTCAGGAACTGACTGAATCAGATCTCAAACCCTACTCCCAACATCAAAGGGAAAGATTGACAAAGACATCCCAACAAACAATAAATTACAAGTGATAAGCCGAGTCAGCAGCTCTTTCCCAAATAGGTAGCAACTCAGCTATCTTTATTGAACTAAATAATTTAGACCAACAGAAGGGTTACAACAGACTAAGCAAATTATACGAAAAACATTTAACAATTATTTTTACCGACTTTCCACCTCCACTATAGAAGGGTCAAAATGAGTACACAATAAACCAAACAGCACCGAACATAAAACAAATGCACCCGCAACGAAAGTACCGCCTTGGGACGGTCAGTAATAACCACCGCGGGTCCAAACCGGCCCCACTGGGCCCAAACCCCCACCCCACCCCCGCCGCGGCGCACACAACTAGTTGGCAGCTCGGTTCGTATGGAGGTCCCCTTTAAGTATGCAAAAGTTTATAAAAAAATAGAATGCGGTTCAAGAGTTATAAGCGTTTTCGCTAACTGATAACGGACGGATGGACGGACGGACTCACACAGTGATTATAGTGCAAACCTGCGGGTTGTGCGATTCTCTGGCAGAGTCTCATACCCCAGTATTTCCGTTGCTGAGTGAATCAGAATCAGAGTGTGCGGAGGATTCCGTTACTAAGCGTACTTCTCTAGTAAGGGCTAGGAACTAGCATCCTCATCACAGGTCCTAGTGAATGATTGTCAGTGAATAATTCTGATTCTAAATCTGATCCTGGTGCAGCAGAAAAATACGTTCAGTCCTCAGTTGTCTTCTTTTAAAAGAAGATATTACAAAACGTAGGAATTTGAATCATAACGTGCGAAAGTTAGGGCGAGTTCGAAAAGTACTGTCCTGGGCTAAGAATAGAGCTGCGATCCTCACTTGGCTTCTTTCAAAAGAAACCACCTTGTTCACGATGAAATATGAAAGTTAGGGCTAGTTCGAAAATACGACCAAAGTAGCTTGGGCTATTTGCGGAATCAGGCATCGGACTTAAGTAGGCGTAGTCATATGTAACAAAATTGAACATTTTGTAAGGTCGAACGCGAAAAATATATTTCTTTGTTTTCATCCCATATATATGTCATAAACTGTTTCGTAACAAATGAATAAAACTCTTGAATTAAACACGTAAAACTGATCATGATCCATTTCTTTAGTTATAGTTCTGGTTTTCGCGTGTGATAACGAAATTTCTGGGAAAGTTTGTATTTAATCAAGACGAAGGTCAATTATTTTTTCATTTAAACAAAGCACTAAATTAATCGTAACATTCGCTGTAAGTTAGTCTATAGTGTATCTTATATACTTTCGACAAAAGGATAATGGGTGGAGCTGATGGGTACGATGGCCCAATTGGCTCATTTTTCATTTCCATACTACTTCACAATTCCGATTTCCGAATTCCGAAATCTGAATTCCGAATTCCGAATTCTGAATTCCGAATTCCGAAATTCGTAGAACAAACTGGACGCTTGATTATTCTTACTTATTTCATATCGTCAAACCTTCAAATGAAATGATTGATGTATACAGCATTTAACAGATAAGATTCAAAATACATAATGACTCTTTGGAACTTAAATTCAATCAAAAGATCATGAAACTCTAGATACCCCAAAATAAAGCGGGGTAGTTCAATAGGAAACTATTATTCTTAATATAAAGAATCTTACACCACAGTCCTTAGATCTAGATATCCCCCTGCCCCCCCCCCCCCCCCACCACCCCAAGATTTTTAGCAAGACCTCCACTGATACCTATAGTATTTAGGAGACCCGGTAGCTCAGTAGGCTAAACGATGGCCTGCTGTTCAAGCGGTCCCTGGTTCAAGCCCCGCGGGAATCTTTTTCAACCACAAACGGGATTCCATTGCACACAGCCTTTCATTATCACCAATCCATCGTCCTGATATGTCTTAAATATTGTTAAAAAGGACGAAAAATCACAAGACATCCATCCATCCTTTGGTATATGTAAGTTATATCATTATATATCTCCATCTGTTCAGTTGATAATGCAGAGGTCCGGTAGCTCAGTAGGTTAAGCGATGACCTGCTGATCTAGCGATCCTGGGTTCGAGACCCGCTGGAGGTGGGAATCTTATCAATCGTAAACTGGGTTCCGTTACACACAGCCTTTCATTTGCACCCTCCCATCGTCCTGATATGACTGAAATACTGTTGAAAAGATTAAATTCACAAGTCAGCCATCCATCTATAAGTTGATAATCCTCTACATAAACCATCTTCCAGAACAAGCAGATAAACCTCGCTCTATCTTCTATGAGGACTGCCTTGAATATCAAACAAGAAAAGATATGACACATGGTGTCATATGTGTAGACTCGACTAGTCTATTTAAAAAGTTTTTTGTTTCTGTCAGTTTAAGTCATGGCGGCCTGTTGTTTTTGTTTGTGAGTTTAAAATACCCTCTAAAGTAAATTAACTATCACCATGTGTCCCTTTACCAGATACTTCACAATTCCGAATTCCAGATTCTGAATTCCGAATTCCGAAATTCGTAGAACATATTAAACGCTTGATTACAATGATTCTCTTTACATTTTGTCAAACCTCTTCATGATATGGATGATTGCTTAAATATGAGCCGCGACTCGGGAAAACCAACAAAGTGGTTGTGCGCCCAGCGTAGACTCAGGTCAGCCTGGGCATGCGCCAATTGTGATAAGACTCTTCGCTAAACATTTAAAGGGTAGCTAAGTGTCTAAGCTACCTCCCTGCGAATAGCGAAGACTCCGATCAGACTGGGCGGATGCCTAGGCTGATCTGAGTCTGCACTGGGCGCACATGCCACTTTGTCGGTTTTGTCGTGTCGCGGCTCATATAATGTTAATCCTCAAATGTCACTAAGACTAAATGAAGAAGATATATCAGAAAAAAAATGCTAAAAAGTCTAATGAAGCAGTGCCTCCTTCCGCTGAACGAGGCAGCTTGTTTGTTAAGGGTCTCAACTTTCGACAGAAGATCGCTGGTCTCCGACGCCCTAGGAAGTTGAGATTTAGTATGTTTCGGTTCTGTCTGTATATCGATCAATCTTGCTGTGGTTCTTTCTTCTGGTACTCTGGTTCTTCTTCCACATCAAATACAGACTCTGAACGTTGTAACGTGTACACTGGCACGAAACTTTGTGACCGGCGTGCGATCGGAAACTCACATCAAACCCCAACAGTTTTCTTTTCGTTTTGGGGCCATATGTCGGTGTCGATGTGTATCGTGCCCACTCTTAGGAAAAGTTAACCTGTCTTGCCATGTGGCATGTAGGAGATGAGCCTATATAGGCTGGAATTCCCAAGATACATACAGATACAGGCATCTTCGAGGGCCGAAACGAATGCATCCCATGTTACGAGAGAACACATACGCCATGAAATTAATCCAGTTTAACTATTTTGAAAACACCGTTTTGTTTAATCAGCATATTATATATGAACAAACGCGATAAAAATACATTCGTTCTCATTGAAATGGTTTCTGCATCGATGTTAAGCTACTGGATTGAGTGTTGATTGATTTTTATTCGGTAAAAACAACATACAACAATAAACAACAATTACATAAAAATAAATAATTGAAATTTGAATATATAAAACATATATGAATAGACTTTAAAATATACATGTACTATTTAAAATGATTTAGTAAAAAGCAATAAATTTCTATCTGTAAAATAGGAAAATGAATATTAGCTGATTATATGACTGAAAATGTTTGAAGTTAGATCACAATTCAGGATTTCATTATCACAGCTCCGTTGATAATCACAGCAACTTAATTGATATGGAAATGACTAGAACTACTGAAATTGGTTTCACTAAAATTTTAATTTTGTTGACTTCATAAAGTTAGAATGTAACTTTCATCAGACACACTAGCGGACCAAGGGAAAGATCCTGTTAGTCGTCATGTACAAGCACTGGCTCATCGATGGAATGGAACCGGAATGTCACCATTGCCGAAGATTCTCCACGAGCCACTCCCATCTCTCTTGGTACAGTGTTCCAAGGACAGATGATGGGCCATGAGTGTGTGAGATGAAAATCCAAAATTAACAGAAGTGCAAGCAAGGGTGAGTTTTGAGGCCAAAACAAATATGAAAAAAAAACAAAAAAAAAATGACCGAGCCAAAATGGAGCTTACAGCCCAACTAAGTTTTATGTTTCAGAAACTAATGATTACCTATGAAACCCCAAGGCTTATTTCCAAAAGGGTCATATTGGTTAGATTCAAGAGATTGCGAGAAAAGACAAACCGGAAATCGACACTATTTGTCACACTAACTCAAGTTACCTACATGCAAAAGCAAACGACCTAATAATAGCAAAATATAGTGTTTTCCATAAGCTGCACTTCAGAGTTCAAGTGTCTGTTGACTGAAGTTTTGAAAAAGGTTGAAATTTCCATATCTTTTTATATCAGAAGGTAAACTATTCCAATCCTTTATACCAATCCTTTAATAAATCGAACCACTTTATTTTCAGAAATCGGAAGTTTTTTTCTTCAATGTTTTTATTCAAGCCAGCATACCAAGATAAACATGATTAGTCAAGATGACACTGAATCAATGCAAAAACATAAAGAAAAGAAGAGTTTCGGCGTATGATTCTTGCACTTGATCTATGTAAGACTGTATGAATTCTAGCTACACTTGATATTTAATGTATTTACAATGAAATTTTTATAGCCTGGGAGGGGTGCGTAAATTTACCACAAACGGACCTTTTTTCTCTCTCACACAGATTTGCACTGATATTGTACTTCCGCATGGTGGTGCATAAGGCTGCATGCCATACCCTGTCAAAGGCTTTTTTTTAAATCAATGAAGACATGGTACAGATTCTGCTGATGTTGGAGATAATTTTCACACAGGATTCTAAGGTTGAAGATCTGTTCGGTGGTGCTCATTCCTGCTCGGAACCCAGCCTGTTCCTCAGCGATTTCTCTTCGGCTTGTGGTTTAAGCCTGTTCAAGATGACTTTCAGCATGACTTTGCTTGAGTGACTGATGCGGCTGATGGTTCTGTAGTTCTGGAAGAGCTGTAGGTTGCCCTTTTTAGGGAGTGTAATAATCAGCGACTGAGTCCATGGGGTAGGTCATTCTCCCGTTCTCCAGGTCCTGTTACAGATATCTGTGAGAACATCAATCAGGGCCTCCCCGCCAGCTTGAACAAGTCCTGCTGGTATATTATCGACACCTGCAGACTTCCCTTTCTTTAGTGCTGCTAATGCAATCTCGACTTCCTCACCAAGGATCGGTTGTTGATCTTCTTCTTGGGGCTGATTACAGTCCAGAACTGCATTGTCATCGTAAGTCTCGTGGTTGTAAATTTCCGAATAATACACCAAAATATACATTATTAGTACAAAGTAAAATTGATTATTTCCAGAAAAGATAAAATAAGAACCATTTCCATCTCAGCATTAGCTATTTTTGGATAGGTAGTAAGAATAAATCGACCGCTGGTACTGGGAGCTCCCTTGGCTGACGTTCGCCTACAGAGGTTAGTCTTAGGACGATAAAGTTAAGCCATCAGGTAGGTATGATTTGCTGGTGGATAACTTAAGGTGGTGATTATCACTGATTTGGGGCAAAGTTAAAAATCTGCATAAAATGCTGAAAATACAACAGATCGTCCCAAAACTTAGCAGATGCCTTCTTTATGTTGTTTCTCACAATTCAGAATCCCAAAATGCAGGACATGTTGATGTTAAAAAGGATTTATATAAGAAAAAAACAAAGGGTAATTTTGTGCGAATAAATCTAAAAAAAAATGACCATCATTATTGAAAATGTAACCAGGTCTGAACATAAATTAATGTATTATGAAGAGCGTCCTGGCATTTTTTTCCATTTTGTTTGCACGTTATCAGGCTGCGCAGATAAAAAAGATGTGGCCTGTGTCCAGAATATTTGCCTTAAAACACATAGTAGAGTCTGTTTTCAAGGTTGAATAATTTCATTAATACGCCTGTCTTGGTCATTGTAATGTAATATTTATACTGTGAGTATGATATGGGTATAACTGGCCTACCAGTATTAATGAATGCAACCTCTATACATGCACTTGTATACATGGTCAGACATTTGAGGAAAAAGCTACTGTTTTTATCTGGTCTAGCTTACAATTTGAGAAAGAGTTGGAACAAATAATTGCTAGGACGCTCTTTTTACTACATCAAAGTATCTTCAGAGCTAAGTACATTTTCAACAACGGATTTTATTTTTCAGATTTCTGCGCAGAAAATTACCCTCTGATCTTTTCATATGAAAACACTTTTTTAAACAGCATGTCCCTCTATTTTGTATTCTAAACTGTAAAGATCAACAAAAATAAGAAGACTGCTAACTTTCAGGGAGATACAATAATTTTTTATGGTTTTATGGAGATTTTTGTATATACTACAAATCACCACCTTAAGATAAAAATAAGATTCTATTCTATTCTATTCTATCCCATAACCTTACTAGGTCGTTGGGGCACCACAGATGACTTCAAAACAATCCCTTTCCACCTTTTCCTGTCTTCAAGTCGGCAAGTTTACAACAAATCAGCATAAGCCCTTGCGAGATTTTGAACCGACTGCAATAACCAAGGTATAAATATTCAACAAGAGTAAAACAGCTGTAAGACACACTAAGCTAATTAGTATGCAACTTAGCTACTTGACATAAAAGACATGTACAATGTTGAAAACAAACCTAGACAGAGCAAGGTTTGTAACTTAGGTCTATTAGAGCTTTGTACTGGAAGGTAGTGCTTCACAAGTGACAGCTCAATTGCTAAATATCAAGCTCCACACCACCCGCCAGTCAATGTGAAGGAAACCTCTACCCGTCCTGCTTACTCAACTAAGAGCTTGCAGATACAATTTAAAATCAGACATACATAAAAGTTTAGCACAGGTTAAATGAACACATGTTTATAATATGGGAATAAATGAAAACTAGCATATATGCCAGGAAAAAGCAGAACAGAACAGAACAGAAAGATTTCTTTATTGTCGAATATAGTAACTATTTAACATAAGCCCTGTAGGGCTCTTATTATAAACAAACAAAGGTAAATCAACAATTAAGAAGAGTGGTATCACAGTGCATGCATATATACAAGAGTAATAATAAAAATATACAAAATCTGAAAGGTAAGACAGGGACATCACAGATGAAGCAGCATTTTAGGTAGACACAAATTTTTGTTAAGAGATTAAAAAGGAAACGATATAATCATTCACGATTAAGAGCTGTCAAACACTGAACTAGGCGGTAGTGCTTCACAAGTGGCAACTCAATTGCTTGTTGCTTGTTTATCGTATTTAAAGATCTTCAGAGCTGATGTTGTCTGTTTCTAATATGCGACGTTAAATACAGATTCTTTATCTTTTTGTCAACCTGGTGCACACCTAGTGCGACTTTGCGGTATCTCGTGCTGCCTTGCGGTGTTTAGTAAAACCCAAGAATACGCTTCCGAATGCGCCCGATAAATTTCCCCAATAGCGCCTCAAAACAAAATGGACGTGCATGCGAATTAACGTTGAAAAGGCGATGTTTTGTGTAATTTCCAGCGTGATATCATAGCATAAGAGAAACAAATGAGTAAGAGCGATAGTCAGATTGCTTGTTGTTATCCATAAACTCAAATATTTAAGATAAGCGGTCGACAATTAGCTGGACAGGGACTTTGCTGATGGGAAAAACCCTCCAAAACCATTGCACTTCCCCCGGCCATGCTGCGTAGTGCTTAGCATGCTTGTACCAGTCACAATAGTTCAGGCTATATCGTGAATCTTCCCATATCATGAATCTTCAGTGTATTGTATCTTCCACCTCCCTCACCCACCAGCCCCCTGGATTTGTTTGACTTACAGATTTTAAAACAAATTTCGGTACGTAAATTCACCGGATCGGGCCTAATCACCGGATCGGACCCGAATTTCAGCATCTATAGCCGTTTTATAATACTTTCTTTGACTGATAATGTGTATATTTTGCATAAGATGATGTATACAACAAATATATTACAATAATATTTGAATTTAATGAATTTACAGTTTATTGTAATTTCTTGGAAATTTCACTGAGACAGATACGTAAACATGCATATGCAATATGTGATTGAAATGGCTAAAAATGAAAACAGTCAGATGAAATAATCCGATTTTTTTTCATTTTTGTTCAAAACATAAAGTGTGGGTACACGTTATAGAGGTGATTTAGAGCAGAGCAGTGACCTATAAAAACATACAGGTCACTGAGAAGAGATAATATGTGCTGGATACATCATGCTAAATGCAATGCAGACCCCCTTTAAACCCAAACATTACTGCAATATATCTGTTGGACACACTATCTTCTACAAAATAAACATAAACAGTCATAGAAAGTATGATAAAACAGTTATAAATGGTCAAATTCGGGTCCGATCCGGTGATTCAGTCCGATCCGGTCCGATCCGGTGAGTACACGTACCCAACAAATTTGCATATTTCATTACCTCCCTTGTACCCTCGAATGACCAGTTTCAGCAGGGATACAGACTAACTCATTTTTCATAGGAGCAAGCTGGGCCCCTAAAAACTAAAACTTAGTCGCCCAGCCAGAAATTTAGGGGCCCACATTTAAAACGTGGGAATCTTTAATAAAAGTTTTATTAAGAATCTGCGCGAGAATTGCACTGTTTCCGTAGGCTTTGTAGTAAACCCTCCTTTTGTTCATGGTTTAGTTTCCTTTTAGCAACCGGGTGTGAAACACCAGCGATGTATCGCCATATTATGCGCGAAAAATTTATAAACGGTTAAATTTTTAGCTGTCAAATTGGTCTATCTATCTATCTTCCATTACGAGCAGGAGGCCATGTTGTTTCTCGATAGTGAGTAAAATCCAACACACAAGTATGACGGAACACAGAATATTCATAGCGGATATCGGCACGGAAGTTAGCAATACTCTTAGAGGTGGCGGATTTTACTCCAAGCCGAAAACAAGCCAGACACTCGCCGACAGCTGACGATCGCAAACTGGGCGACTATCATTTTAATTTTGGGCGCCCACCCGATTTTTTACTCGCAGTGGGCGACCGCTAGTCTGTATCCCTGTTCAGTGACCCTAACTATACACACAGTGGCAATGTTCCACATAAAAACATGATTTCTTTAATAGGTTATTTTAGTGAGGCATTCTAACTTTTGAATAAAGATGGAAAAGTTGAAACACTGAATTTCGGAGGTCTTTATTTTCTAGACCTCATTTAGCTTACAGTAATAAAGTCGGACCAGTTTCAGTGACCCCCACTCATTTTCTATACAAGTTGCAATAAGAAGCTGGTTGCTGTTGCTCAAGATTGAAACTCATAAACTGAATATAAAAGCATACTGAAGGCAATGGCTGCACATGCTTTAGTTCTATAACATAAAACTTGCCACTCTCTTATTTAATATTTCATTTTATTATTCCTATTTTTTATTCTGACATTTTCATTTCTACTTTCATTTTCATTTCTTGGAGAGTGACGTTTTATCTACCATCTACTTGAAACCAGAGCAAACACTTTTGATCAAGTCTGGAGAAAATAACAGCTGAATAATAAAGATCAATTTATAAGCTGTTAATTATCATTAAACTTCAATGATTTGAACACTCTACTTTGCCAGATTGATCTGGATTCTTTTGTTAGGGGTTTTCACTTTCCACTGGCATCCATTTTGTTTGACAAAAGTCGGTAAATACAAAAATGATAATTTTGAACGAAATTAACAAATACAATAAAACCAGTCTGTAGAAACACCTAACAATGTAATATGTTGTACAAATATGTATTTTTGCGGAAAGAAACATTAAATATGTGAGATGTAGTTGTTTTACACACATATATTCAGTGGGAAGAAATATTCTAATCAAATCTGTATTAATTTTATTTCGCCAAAGAAAAAAATTCTTGCTTTAGGAATCTGTTGCATTGTGGGATTTGTTTGGATTACAGGCCATTGCCAGTTATGGGAAATCTCACTTCTGATGATTTTACTCGTTTTTTCTCACAATTTACAAGTTAACAGTTCATGGTAAATTGATAATTGGTATCAGTGCTGCAGATAATTATTTTTACAGTGGAGTACTGTACTCCTCAAAATGCTGAAAACAGGAGTACAGGAAATTTAGTGGAGTACACAATCCAACTGAAATGACGAATCTTGTATGTTTGTCTATGTATAGTAGGACAAGGTGTATCAAGTGATACTGTTTAGTATTATCAAACAGTATCAGTAGATGAGCCACTGGACCTGGAGAAATAGAAAGATTACATTTTGATTGAGAGGGATTTGAAGAGTAATGACTCATTTGTTACTTTTCTATCCATGACACTGACTCAGGGCTCATTCTAGGGGGGAAATTTTAGAGGAAAAATCGCCATAAACTAGCTGTCTTCTCCATGTTTTGAGCTAAGGGAGAAGTTGAAAGTTCTAACTGTTCTCTTAGCTCAAAACAGGCAGAAGCCTGTTTAACTGTATAGAACATATAGGGAAGTCATAAATTTGGACCACAATCTCTCCAGAAATTTTAGAAAATGACTAAAAACTTATCCCTGTTTTGGAGCTCTAGCCCTGGACTGACTAAGGAATAGTCAAATATTCTTCAATAACTGTGCTTAAAAATATATAAATAAGCTTGTTTTCTCTTCCTTTTATTCCAAGGAACTTTCAGTATAGATCGCCGACGGTATTTTGGACGCTCAACAAACAATAACATAAACACAAAAAGGTGAAACAGGTATATGGACTCGTCCAAAAGTAAAATTAAAGCTAGTCAAGTTTGTCTACTTATATATCAAAAACATAATTGTCACTATACAAACAGTGGCGGAAAGGATACAGCACAGCAGTTAATAGGTTTCAACAGTATCGTGATGGGTTCGAGTCTCACCATTTTTTTTTTTATTTTTTATTTTTTTTTGCATCTAATATGATAATGGTTATTCACAAATGTCTTGATTTCTTCGTGCAAATTTTAGCGAGTATTAAATGAGTATTGTATAAGAAAGTTTCCAAAGGAACATTTCGAACTTTTACTTGCTGTTAGAAAGACGTCTTACATCAAAATGAGTGACACAAAATTATCAGTCGTACAAAATGTTCTGAAGGTTTCTGTGATATATATTTTTCGCGTCATTGAGTGGCGTCACGAAGACGGTACATTATGACATATACGAACAGTGAACACTGATCAGCCTGCGCACTGACCAGCCTATTCTGATTTTTTTTCTTGTTCGCGAAATAGCTACGCAGTAAAAAGTGAAGCATTGGAGCAGTATAATGCAGCTGCACAGGCTGATTTTTGCATTTTCCATATGGACATAAACGTATCTTTTTCTATGTGATGCCACTCAAATTAACACCATATCGACACTCGATTTAAATTATAAAATTATAAAAGATAACTCATTAAAAATAAATAAAAAATGTATATATATAAAAATTAACATACACAGTTGAGTAACAAAAAAAGATAGATAGAATGGGACTCGAACCTATGTCCACACGAGTCAAAAGTATCATGAATCCAGTGCTATAGCCACTGCGCCAGTGGAACATTTATAGTATACCATATGCATGCTAAACCTTAAATAATTATCATTTTTGCATTATTATACCTGAAACACCTAAATCATAGTAAAAATGGACTAGGCCCATATTCGATAACGCCACATAATAAACTTCGATCTATATGAAGGGTAATGTTTACTTTGAAAACAAACAGTTAACAATTGTTGCTGTGCCTGGCTACTTTTGCAGCCAACATTTCTCAGTTTCAGATTGTACTTCAGTGTGCTTGCAGTGATTCTTCTGCTTTTCAGCAGATTCAACACCTCTGACTGACTTATCGAGGCAAAGCCTCACAACAGTTTGAAGCAGATCGTTTAGAATTAGGACCACTACGATACTGCCACTTTCAACAGTTTCTGTTTTAAAAAACGAATAGATCGTTTTCTGACTCGCCATTTCCTTGAAATCATATTTACCGCTACACCATTAGTCCGCTATCAATAGATGCTTGTATATTATCAATTTTATTGATCAGCGTTCGGTAACACAGATCGGTGATATGGCACTGGATATTCTGAACGGTTTATCCGGTACGCGTGACTTTGTTGAAAGGATGCGTACCACTAATTTTGGCGGGGTTTTCTGTACTCGGCGGACACGAAATTTCCTGCGTACCGGCGCTAAAATTATGCGTAAATACGCGGTACGCGGCCTTATCTGCAGCACTGGGTATGTCTCTAAACAGGTTTAACATGTACTAAACACAAGCAGGTCTGTTTGGCTTGTTAAAGGCGCTTTTTTTCCACGACATCAACTGATGGTTAAAGACGCAAATGAAAAACCTCAATGGTAGATGAGAGATCGGGTATTCAATGAAAGTAAAAATGTAAATATCAGCATAAAAACATAAAATATGGATGTCAGAATACCCGATATCTCATATTATGGGAGTACACATGCTTATCAAGAAAAAGATGATATCATGAAAATTAAGAAATAGCCTGTCAAGATAAGGGGATGGGGTTACAAAACAAACCAAAACTTGCATGCAAATACATTTTATCCAAATGTTTTTTATAGTATTTTTTTTTGAAAACAATAGTAAAGATATTTTCAACAAGTATTTAGTCCCTGGTCACTTAATTTCAACAATATTTAAAAAGAAACTTTACAGACTGGTTGAAAAAGCAGCTGTGCTGTTTTAAGGACAGCAATTATTTCAATACCATAAAATCAATGTTTAATGTATGTCACTTATATCTTCAGTCCTATAAACAGAAATATAACATGCTAATTAACATATCCAAATAGAAAATAGATCAGAAAAATTCCTCTGATAATAAATTTGATTGGAATTTTACAGTGTAGAAAAAGTAATAAGAAAAATGTATGAAAAATTGGGTTGTCATGAAAACCTGTATACTGTGAAGTTCTTCTAGGTAGAATGATGTTATTATCAAACCTACACAAAGGCAATATAACTTAGTGTATATCTCTGCAAAAAAGAATTATTTGCTGAATCACCTTTTAAAAATATCAACAAAATTTAAAAAGTCACTGAAACTGGTCAGTCACTGAAACAGGTCCACCTACGATATGCACTTTATTCTGTCGGTCGGGTATGAAAACCACGGGTTACTAGAATTACCGAAATATACTGGAATATACCAAAATATACATTTAATCAAAATAAACTTAACTATTGCCAGAATAAATGAAATAAGTAACATTTCCATCTAAGTAATGGTAGCAACCACAGGTGAAATTTTGAAAGTTTAGTAGGCTCCTTTACCCAGTTACCGGTGATCTTAATTGATTTATAAACTATGTTTGTACATCAGTAATTAAAAAAATAAATCTTACATTTCATGTGTTAAAGAGGACTGACAATTAGCGAAAGGTGTGGACAGCTCAAAACCAAAACTTCATGTATGCAAATCGCAGCGACTTAAACAAAATTTTGGCGTACTTCGGAAATCAGCGTTAACTGGTAAACACTGGTAACTGGGTCAATGAGCATAAATGAAAAAAAAATCACATCAGCTGAAAGAGCTAGCTGAAAGCAGCATTGTGCAGTTTAGTTTTTCAAATTATCTTTTCTTGAACTGAATATACACTGTTTTAAAGTCTGAAGTTTTCTGACTGATTTTCAGAATTTTTTCACCCCATATTTGCCTTTTTCTTCAAGATATGACGGCACCGAAATTCAGTCAGTTTTTGTATTAATTTGCTAATATCTCAGTTAATATTCCAGGGGTCGCAAGATCGATCCCCCGCTTCTCCGGTCTTTGGGATGAGACTTTAAACCGAGGTCCCGTCTCCATATGACCTCGTTGTTCCCGTCTCCATATGACCTCGTTGTTGGTGGGACGTTAAACCCGAGCTCACTCACTCAGTTAATATACAACAAAATTTCAAAATTCACACAGCTTTTTAAAGCTTTTTATATCCTTTTTCATTTAAAAGCAAAAAGTTTGAAATTAAACTGAGTTTTGCCATCAGCATTTTTGTTTGAAAAGAGGACCTTTGTGTCCAGCAAATATTAAATAACATATTGTAAATGAAATTATTTATATTCTGGTAAAAAAACCCCCGTATTTCTATAAACAATATTGTGTATTTTGTATATGCTGGTAGATTCCGGTGTATTTTGGTATATTCCTGTAATTAAGTGTATTCCGGTATTTCTAGTAACCGGAAAACCACAGACCGTACCTCTGTCTAAATCCGTACCAGAAATTTTTCTGTCCTGTCAGGAAGGAATCAAAAGACTCAAAGTTAGAATTATTGGTGACATATTAAGGCATAATGTATCCTGGCGACATGGGTTTTCACACACTTAAGATAAAAGAATGAGTAGCCCAACAAATTCAAATTGTATCGACACTTACCTTTTCATCATTTAACGGGGCGATATTGCCTGTTATTTAGCGAAAGTTTCAGGTTTCATGTGAAAAGTGTCTTCTCCAAAAGCCATCTTTTCATGCGATACCCAAAATATATAATTTGTGTACAACGTCAACAGAAGTCACGCACATATTTAATTCCGAAGATTCGTAGAAATACTGTGCAGAACATAGTTCGCTGAAATTGGAAAGTACTGAGTGAGTATCTAAGATACAAAAAACAAACAATTTAATAGTAACAAACATTACCTAGCAGAATTTTAATGAATTTTTGATGATAGCAGTGTTAGAAATAAGCAATTGCCCACTTGCCCGACACGGGTTAAATTTGCTGGGGGCAAGCTGATAGTCTTGGAAGGTTGCCCCTTGGACAACCTGAAATTCTGGGTGATAAAATTCAGGAAAATAATCTTTTGAAGTTTTGCATGAGAAGTTTAAAAACCTACAATATAGTGTTTTGAAGGAATAAAATAAAAAGAATCCCAGTCAAGTAGTGCTGTGAAAATGATTAGGCAGCTGTGATCAAAACTGTTGGTCAGTTATCTCTGAAGTTCATGAATTCATGCTTAGTGTCTTAGAAAGGGAGAGCATTTTTGGACTATGTTAGGTTTTTTGTTTACTTATGTGACTTAGGAAGAAAATGACATGTAAACAGTTTAATTGCAATGAAATACAGGGGGGCAAGTTGAAATTCATTTCAGGTCCCCCCCCCCCTCCCCCCAGGCAAATTGCTGTCTGAGCCTTATTTCTAACACTGTAATAGCATTAATTTTTGTCTCGCCTGCAAAGCAGAGGCAAGACATATGTATTGCTTTTCCGGTGTCGGCGGCGTCGGCGTAAACTTTTGTCGAGTTTTTGCGTTTAGGTCATTGTCTCAGAAGCTATAAGGGCTACAGCCATGAAACTTGGGTCATGCATACATCTGGAAGAGTAAAGCTGAAAGCCATCATCAATGTTGAGTCTTGACCTACATTTTACGGTTCACTGACTTGGCAAGTTTTGTCAATTTTTTTGCGTTAAGGTCTGTTTCTCAAGAACTATAAGGGCTAGAGCCATGAAATTTGGGTCATGCATACATCTGGCCTAGTATAGCTCAAAGCTTCCATCAATAATGAGTCCTGACCTCTTTTTACGGTTCACTGACTTGTGTAATTTTTTGCAAATTTTGTGATTTAGCTATGTTTCTCAAGAATTATAAGGGCTAGAGCCATGAAACTTGGGCCATGGATACATCTGGAAGAGTAAAGCTCAAACCCGACATTGAAATTTAGTCTTGACCTACTTTTTATGGTTCCCTTACTGTGCAATTTTGGGTCAAGTTTTCATGTTTAGCTCTATTTCATTGATTTCTCAAGAATTGTAAGCGCTAGAGCCATGAAACATGGGTCATGCAAAGATCTTGAAGAGTAATTTAGCTCAGATTCACCAGACATTTTATGGTTCTTGGACTTTGCAACATTTGCCTCAAGTTTAGCTTTTGTTTCTTAGGAATGATAAAGGTAAGAGCCATGTAATGTGGGATATGCATACATCTTGAAAAGTTAAACTGTAAAGTTAAATGTAGCATCTTGACCTAATGAAGGGTTTACTGACCATTCAAAATTTGCTATGTGTTTAATACTGATTTAGCTCTGTTTTGTGACAAAGCACCAGCAGGCGAGACAACGCATTCCGCGGAATTCTTGTTTTTAAATCATAGATTATCTCCTGACTAAAGAGAAAAAAATTAAACAAAAGTTGCCAGAAACCCGTATCTGTCTTTCAGAATGCATGACTTAGATTCTGAGTTAAATGCCATAATTATTCATCTTTACAATGAGCGGAAAAAACTGATCTCCCTTTCTCACTACCCTTGTCTCAGTGCAAAAACCCAGACGTGTCCAATGACCACAGTTGTGTCTGTGAACTCGCCTACACAAAATAGTACATACTACGTGCTAAACAGTGAAAATACTACATTGTGGCTATGCAGATCACGTGACTGTGACCAGATTTTGAGGTTGACAGATGGCGGGAGCAGACGTCAAAATGTGCGGTGAAATATTGAATTATTCACTAATCGGTGGCGATTTCAATTCTGCAACAAAAAGGACATTAAGGAAATGCAACTTTTATACACTCAAAGAGAAAATGAATGAAGAATTAACTTTGTACACTGTAAAAAATGTGTTTAGAATCAATGCAAATAATGCAGTCCAATTTTTTATGTGTTTAAATCGTAACATGTTCAATTTGCAGCATGTTTAGGTTTATGTTTAGAAATTAAACATGTACAAAACTGGTTATATTTACCTTTTATTTTGAAAATTTCCTCTGTCAACATTTTCGTCTCTTTTTTTCATTCATCAACGGGAAAAAGAGAGAATGGATTCATCCGAAACGTGTAACAGAATAAAATGTGTTTAGCAGACTTTGTCCGGGAAAATAATAGAAAAGGCGTACATGTTTAGCTATATGACATATTCCTAAACATGTTTACTTCTAAACATGTAACCACTTGTGTTTTATAGCTAAGCGCGATTTTTACAGTGTAAGTTGAACTTTCCATATTTATCTTCGTGGTTAAGCGGAGTAGGACATTACCAAAATAAACTGAAATGGACGATGTCAGTGGAAGGCACGTTCTCAAAAATAACCAGAATTCGCTAAAGCGTGTGAATTCTAATGTGCGTGATTTGAACTGAATTCCCACGTCACGATAATGTATTAAACATCTGTTATAAAAATGGAATTTCAAAATTACTTAATTTTGAAGAAAATGACATTTTGGAATTTTTAGGGGGTATGAAAACCACAACCATACCTGACGATCCCCACATGACTAAAGGTGTTTACCGTGAACATAAAACAAAAAAACATCAAGAAAACATCTGGGGCCGTATTCATAAAACGACTTAAGTCGTTGCTATGCTGTTGCTAAGGCTGAAATTCTATAAAGGAGAGTCCCTACAACTATGAAATTTGCTCTGGAGGAACAGTCTTTGTAAGACTGTTCCTCCAGAGCAAATTTCATAGTTGTAGGGACTCTCCAACATAGAAATTTACCCTTAGCAACAGCATAGCAATGACTTAAGTCGTTTTATAAATACGGCCCCTGGCTGATCTGAGTCTTTGCTTGGCGCACAGGCCACTTTGTTGGTTTTGTTGTATTGTGGCTCAAATACTGCATTAATCCTATTAAACACCCAGGGGAGAGGGTGGCATTTTACAAAAAAGAGGAGGGGGGGGTGCATTTTATGAAAAAAAAAGGAGAGGGGCCTTATTTAGAGTCTTAAGAGTAACAAACCAGCCACAGCCAAATAAACAGGATTAAGGTCCGTGGATATACTTTAAAAAGAAACAATTCCACTCTTTCCCTTAATTATACCCCTGACATAGGAAGTATGTCAGGGGGTATATAGTTTCTGTCATTCCGTCTCTTCGGATGTTAGTCGATCTTTCCTTCCGTTCGTTCGTCAACTTTTAAGTCAAAGACTCAAAGTTTTGTGTTAAACCTTTTTTGATTGCTCATGTCTCTGTAACCACACATCAGATTCTTTTCATATTTGGTACATGATATATTTATAGCATTACCTTTGATATAAAGTATCTAAGCCCCTGGGTCAGGCCCCAGAAGTCAACAATTCGGACTTAGGCATTTTCATTATGTCAAAGTTTTGCCTTAAACTTTATTGATTGCTCATGCTATGTAACAGCATTGAAGATTTCTTCCATATTTACTTCATGATATCATTCTCTGTAGCATTGTTTTCAACATGGACTACCTATGCTGCTGGGTCAGGCTCATGGGTGGGGCCAGGGGTCAATAGCTAGGACTTAGCTGTTTGTTGTTTTTTGCTTCTATTTCTAATATACTTGAACGGATCTTAATGATGCATAGCTAGGTGTATTTCATAAGAGTTTACATCATATGGATGCTGACCTAAGGTCAAAGTCACAGACTTTGTACAGACTTTGTATTTTATACATGTATAACATTTGTATTGAAGTTTTGTGTTAAAAACATGCTTTCATTAGGCAGTGGCACCAGTCTGGGGGTAAACGTGAGCCCCTGCTCACTTGCTTTCAGGGCTCTCGATCACTGAAATTTGGGGCCGAAATTCGGCCCCATTCCCAATGCCAAAAAGTATGTTTTTTTCCCAATTCCAGATGAAAAATTCCCAATCTGACTAAGCCTGTTTGGTCCAAGAATACTGCAGTTGCATCAATGCAAAATGTATTTAAAACCACCTAAACCTAAAAATGTTAACATAATTTATAACTTTAAAAATCGGGAAAGGATTACATTTTCAATCACAATCGCCATGTTTTGTTACTGGAAAGTGGTACCGGGTTTTATCATGTAGTCATGTACTGTTAGAGTTACTTACCTTTCATTAGAGGGCGAATAGCCTAGCGAATTTCGCTGCAATAAGTTAATATTTTCTTTGCTTCAAGGGTCAATATTGTTGTGGTGAACAATATTTAGACTTTTTCTTTAATTTAAAGCCTTCCAATGCTAAAATTTGATCGGACTTTTCCTCTATGGTGGATGATTCTGCTGTTTTTGCATTTTGTACCTGAATCGATTTTCACAGACATTTTCGGCCATATCCAAAATCATAAACAGGATTACCGGGACATTCAAGAGTTAGTATAGTGATAGTGACATACCGTGGATGTCTTGTACTTGCAGGACTGAAAGTTTTGTCATGTTCTGCATTGTGACAGTCCACTTTCTCTCAACTTCACATTATGCTTAGTTCACAGATGCTTCAACCTAGAGTGTTATACTGTTGTTATATTGAAACACTTTTTTTTTCTAGGTCCTAGTCTTGTCTCCAATTTGAGAGTGGCAAGATAGGGAAGTTGCCAGTTCAAAGGAAAGAAAAGTTTTGTTATTATCTAAGATTTCAGCTATTTGATATAGTTTATTATGATTCACTATCTGCTAGATTTATGTCTGCTTATTGACTGGATTCCTCTGAAAATATAACAATACCATATGTAAATTGTGTTGGTCTGACAATGAAAACTTCACACATAAAACAATGAAAATTTCCCCAATTTTAGACAAAACGTCGCTATTTTTCCCAATTCTAAAGGGCCCGGCCCCATTCCCAAAAAGGGGTGTGAGAGCCCTGGCTTTAGTTGCCTCTCTTGTACATGTAAATAGGGGTCAACTCTTAAAGGTAAGAATTTGCTCCTCTAGGAGCAAATTCTTTCCTTTAGGAGTAGACCCCATTCCAAAGAGCCACCTCATCCAGAGAAGCAAATAGGAATTCATGCAAGTCAGTATAACATTATTTTTAGCTCACCTGGCCCGAAGGGCCATAGTGAGCTATTGTCATACCAATGCGTCCGGCGTGCGTCGTGCGTCGTCACGGAATGTGTCCGTCAACACCTAAAAACAAATATTCAAACATCTTCTTCTGTAAAACTACTGGTCCCATGGTTCTCAAATTTCACATGGAGCATGATCTGACTCCAGGGTCTCAGAATTGTAAAATTGGGTCAGGTTGAAAATCCAAGATGGCCGCCGTTACTAAAAATAGCAAAAACAACAAAATAAACTTCTTCTCCAGAACCACTGGGTATATTTGTCTGAATTTTGGCATGGAACATCAATGAAACCTTGGTATTCAAAATTGTAAAAATGAAAAAAATCTGTAGCGGAGTTTTGTCGCAGTGACCTACTTTCTGTTTACTCGTGTAATTTTGCTCAAATGCCAATGTCAAAAAACGACATATTCAAACAACTTCAAACAACTTCTTCTCTAAAACCACTGCACCCATGGGTTTCAAATTTCACATGGAGCATGACCAGACTGCAGGGTTTCAAAATTGTAAAATTGGGTCAGGTCAAGAATCCAAGATGGCTGCCGTTACTAAAAATAGCAAAAACAACAAAATCAACTTCTTCTCCAGAACCATTTGGTATATTTGGCCGAAAGTTTGCGTGGAACATAAATGGGACCTTGGGATTAAAAATTGTAAAAATGAAAAAAATCTATAGCGGAATTAGGTCACAGTGACCTACTTAGCGTTTACAAGACCGATTTTGCTCAAATGTCAGTATCTCAAGAAAACGCAATCGATTGTGGTCAGATTTGGTCAGCAATGGTTCTTAAAAGGAATTATTTCAATTTTGTGCCAGTTGACTATCCAAGATGGCCACCATGGGGGCCGTTACTAAAAATAGCACAAACATAAAAATGACAATTACTCAAGAACCCTTGAATGGAATTCGACCAATTTTGTGTCAGAATGTTCCTTGCATGAAGCCATTTCGATTAATTACAATTTGGCTTTCCAAGATGGCCGACATCTGCCGTTACTAAAAATAGCACAATCATAAAAATGACAATTATTCAAGAACCCTTGAATGGAATTCGACCAATTTTGTGTCAGAATGTTCCTTGCTTGAAGCCGTTTCGATTAATTGCAATTTGGCTTCCAAGATGGCCAACATCTGCCGTTACTAAAAATAGCACAAACATAAAATGACAATTGCTCAAGAACCCTTGAATGGAATTGGACCAATTTTGTGTCAGAATGTTCCTTACATGAAGCCATTTCGATTAATTGCAATTTGGCAATTCAAGATGGCCACCACCTGCAGTTACTAAAAATAGCACAAAACATGAAAATGACAATATCTCAGTAACCGCTGAATAGATTTTGACGAAATTTGTGTCAAAATGATTTTTGCATTGAAATGTTTCAAAAGTAAATAAATATAGACAAGTCAGAATGACCTTTGTTACTAAAAATAGAAAAATGTGAAAATAAGAAAATCTCAGTGGATTTTAAGCTTTTTCGATTTTCTGCATTTTGGCATTCCAAGATGGCCACCATCTGCCGTTACTAAAAATAGCACAAAACATGAAAATGACAACATCTCATTAACCGCTGAAGCGATTGAGACGAAATTTGTGGCAAAATGATTCTTGCTTTGATGTTTTTCACAAATTAACAAATATTGACCCGTCAAGTTGGCCTCTGTAACTATAAATAGCAAAATTTGAAAATTAGGAAATTACAATGGAACTGGACCAATTTTGTGTCAAAATGGTCCTTGCATGAAAGCTTTTCAATTTTTTGCATTTTGGCATTCTAAGATGGCCGCCATCTGCCATTACTAAAAATAGCACAAAACATGAAACTGACTATATCTCAGTAACCCCTGAATGGATTTTGATGAAATTTGTGGCAAAATGATTCTTGCCTTGAGGTGTTTCAAAAGTAAATATATAAAGACCAGACAAGTTGGCCTCTGTTACTAAAAGTAGCAAAATGTGAAATTGAGAAAATCTCTGGAATTGGACCTATTTTGTATCAGAATGGGGACCATTCGGATACAAAAGCCAGGTGAGAGATATCAGGCCCATTTGGGCCTCTTGTTCAGAAAAGTGGCCAGAGGGTATTTATTAGAGCAGGGGTGTTTATGCGGTTTAATATGGTATGATATTTGCTTTCTTCTTTCAGGTGAAGGTCATACACAAGAGAAGTTGATGACTGACCCAGCTAATTGCTAGTAGTTTGTGGTTCAAGTTAATCATGGAAACAACAGGTCAGTTGTATTTTCTTAAAGGGAAACGCTCACTTAAATGCATGTTGGACTCAAATTGAAGGTCTTAATAAAACATAAAATTTGCTGAAAATTTCATGAAAATCGGACTTAAATCAAGAAAGATATGACAGTTTAAAGATAATAAAATATTGAGCAGGGAACCAGCCAATCTTTGAGTTAATGATGTCATAAACTCATAGCGAAAAATAAAAATCCTAAATAACTTGAGTTTGAAACAAATTTTTGGTGAATGAAATTCATAAATCTATATTTTACTTCATAAAGAAACGATTAAAGCCAAATAAGACTGTAAAAGTAAGCAATTCATGCACTTATTTAAGATTAAAATATTTATCACATGACAGGAACTTCTAAAATGGCGGCTTCCGAGACCGCCATTTTGAATTTTTTAAATCTTTATAACTTCTTTATACTAAGTCCGATTTTCATGAAATTTTCACAAAATTTAATTGCTGACCGAGATCTACAATTTTAAGTCAGTTCATATTTTAGTGAGTGTTTTCCTCCCTTTTACGACCAGTGGACTTGTCCAATTTTAACATTTGGTTGAGTCTGTAACTAATGTTTGGGATTTCTTGTGGATAATATAATGTTTATTTGATTTTGCGTAGAAAGTTTTGTAAGCAAACAGGGAAGACCTAGCCTGGCACTCAGCCCATGTATTTAGGTCCTGGCTTTGTGTATGGCAAGGTACATAACCGGTACATTACTTTCACCAAGATGTTTTATTACTTGCCCATTCCTGAAATATAAATCCAGCATCTTTTGAAATGTAGTGATAAGAGTATGATGTGTATATTCATTTTCATGTATTCATTTGTGGTCTTGTTTTATTTAATGGACTGACACCAGTCTAAGGGAAGACCCTGATAAGTGCCATGTTCTACACAGAGCTGTAGATAAGAGGGGGTATTTGGTGATAAGTAGGGATAATTTTTCTTAATTCTGCATAAAAACATATGTTGTGACCCCTCATCTGAACCGTCTCGACGAGACGGTTCAGATGAGGGGTCACAACATATTGTTTCGATGAGTAATAAGAGAAATTATCCTTAATTATCATCAAATACTCCCTCTTATCTGGAACTCTGTCTACAGCATCTGAACTGGGTCAGCACTGTTTGCATATGTCCTCAAAATGGGTTTCCAGTCTAAAAAGGGTTAAAGGCATACTCCCGCATATTTCATCATAAAATAATCACAACCGAATGAAACTGATTTAAAGCAGCTTTAATACTTAAGTTGATGGATAGAGTTTTACAGTCCTCTTAGCAGAATTTCTGTTATTACCATATTTATCCTAATAAACACCCCTGCTCTTATTGTCTCCTCTGCCTCTTTTCCAAAAGTAATGCCCAGGCTTATCTGAATCTGCACTGGGCGCACAACCACATTGTTGGTTTTGTCGTGTCGCGGCTCAAATATAATCTTCAACAAGTCATCATCCATCTCTCTTTTCTATAGCTCTCTTATTTACACTTCAGATGGAAAAGAAGAGACAGATCATGGTGGGGCTCCTACTTTGCTGCCTGAGGCTCCAGTGCAACCCGAGGCTTCACTGTCCCTACAGGGACCCTCTCCAGGTCTGCCTGAAGCCCAGGTGGCACCTGACGAACCGCCAGTTCTACCGGAGGCCACTCAGTTTGAACCAGAAGCACCAATTTTTGTACCAGAAAAATCTGCACCGCCGGCAATTGCCAAACAACCAGGGTCTCTTCCAGAAAACACAGTGTCACATGAACCAGCGCCATCATTGCCAGAACCTTCTCAGCCACAGCCAGAGAAACCACAGGTTCCGAAGGAGACTGCTGCCACCCCATTTGAAAAGGAGCCACCTCCTAAAAAGGAGCCAGAGCTGCCCAGGTCTCCACCAGTGACGAACATTCGGCCAGCATCGGACTCCCTGATTGGATCCTTGTTTGGTATACCTGTACCTCCAGAGAAATACTCGGGACTTATGTCTGCGGAAGGGGACTCAGGAGAGAGAAGTGTCAAAGGTGATTACTATATATTACGGTTTCATTATGTTGCTACATGGTTATTAGACTGTTTCAGTGTAAAGTCAGAGCTCTAGATAAGAAGGATAATAGGGACACTTGAGGGATAATTTTCCTTATTTTCCCGTTAAAACATACGTTGTGACCACTCATTAGAACCGTCTCACCAAGACTGTTCTAATGAAGGGTCACAACATATGTTTTCATAGAGAAATGAAAAAGTTATCTTTGAATTATGCCTGGACCGGAGATTATAAAATTTGAGTACATTCTCAAACTCAAAATAAAGCACACTGATAGGAAGCAGCAAGTTTTATAACCTCGGACCCAGGTACCACATCTTCTCATCTGGAGCTCTGTTAAATGCTACGCTGTAACGTTCTGTGTTGAGGTCCATAAAACGTCGCCTTTTCTAATGGCGAAATGATGATGTTTTAGTGCAAAATTTGCTAATAAAATGTGATTTTAGTGTCAAATGATAAATAGAATCTTGCATTCGTGCTCCTGTATTATTGAATTTATTAAACTCGGCATAGCTCCAGCTCGTTTAATAAATTCAATAATACATGAGCACTCATGTAAGATCCTCTATATACATAGTTTCTAATAGTTTAATTTTGATAATAATGATACTCAGTTAATTGTCATGCCTGTCAATAGACTGCAACAGGCACCATAATCTGTTGGTGTAACTTGGTGATTGCTACCGCCCATTTGGGCGGGCAAAATAGATGGGCTTCCTGGTGCCTCTGGGATAGGGCTGCTAGTAGCTGTAGGGGTACCAGAGTGACACTTGTCTCTGGTCAGGTAATAGTCCTACAAATTTAGAGGCAGCGTCTTGACCTGACAGAATTGTTGTTTACTGGGACGTTAAACCACAACTCAACTCGACTTCTTTACCCGATAAGCTGAACAAAGAAATTTAAAATGTACTAACTGGCTAAGTGTCAGAAATATTTGGCAGAATGACTAGTGTTGTAGACCCAGATCAGACCCAGCCCCTGTACATTAAGTACTTGGACGAAATCCCAAAAAAGTCTTTGATGGCCAAGAGTCTGGTCAGTGTATTCACTATCTTCTATTCTGACAGCAAGTCTTGAGCTTAATGTCTTGAGCTAATACTTGTTAGCAAGATAATCTCAAAAAGTGTTAACGCTAAGAACGTGATACTTGCTCAGCTGATTTGCAGGGCCTGACAAATCCATTGTCCGGCTGCCCGGGACAAGTCAGAATTTTAACTGGGCAAGTAAAATATTTTCTAACTTGCCCAGAAAAATATATAGGCTATATAGGGGAAATAGAAGAATTTCAGCATTTTGCAGCAGAAGCTCTATACCGGACAAGTAGATGGAATTTTGATTTGTCAAGCCCTGTTAGAGATTATCATATGTAAATTAACAGCTGATTAGAGATGAGTATATGTAAATTAACTTGTTGATCTTTAAATGAATTCTGTCAATTTATTCAGAGTTATGGCCCTTCCAAAATTAACGCATTTTAAACTTGTCAGCAAGATACCTGAAAAAGTATTGGAGCTAGAGACTTGAAACTTGGACAACTGATATCCCAAAAAGTATTTGAGCTACTGACTCGAAACTTGTTCAGCTGATTGGGCACACTGAGTAGATTAAATAATTATTTTTTTTTGTACAGATCATTCCCTTAAATGACCTGTTCTTTTTAGGGTCAGTATATGGCTGGGGGCATAGTGTTATACAAAGACATTTTCAAGTTCAGCTTAAGATATTTTCTCTCTCTTCCAAACCAATCCCAAGAATATAGATCTGTCCTTTTAGATTATTTTGCGGATTTTTTTGGAAGGGGAAAAACTGGCTAGAATAGAAAAATCAAAGATTGATTTACATACTTGGGGTCACTTTGAAAGGGGAAAATACAGTCTTGTAGGTAATAAATGAGCCTTGACATGACAAAACCAACAATTTGAACAGTGTGGCTTCAACTGGCTTGTGCGCCATGCAAAGATTCATATCAGCCTGGGCATCCACCCTGTCTGATCAGAGTCCTGGCTGTCCACAGGGAGGTGGCTTAGACCTTAACAACTCTTTACTGGGCACACATGCCTCTTTGTTATACGCCCGTTTTGAAAAAACGGACGTATTATGTCATGGCGCTGTCCGTCCGTCCATCCGTCCGTCCGTCCGTAAACATTCTTGTGCGCACCATAACTCAGTAACCGTTTGGGATATCTTCATGAAATTTTGTAGGCATATGTATTAGGTAGGGGGAACGTGTCACGTACAAGAATGGTTGCTCCCCCTTCCTTGGTTTAAAAGTTATGCCCCTTTGATTGTTTTTTTGCCCTACCGGTCTTGTGCGCGCCAGAACTAGATAACTGTTTTTAGATATCTTCATGAAACTTCATAGCAATGTGTATGAAGTCCCAATGATGTGTCGCGTACAACAATGGTTGCTCTCCCTTTCTTCGTTTTTGAGTTACTTCCCTTTTATTAGTTCTTTTCGGCTGTTTTTGTGTATACTTATGTTGTGCATACATTAACTCAGTAACTGTTTGGAATATGATGATGAAACTTTATAGCAATATGCATGATCACAAGATAATATGTCGCATATAAGAATGGTTGCTCCCCCTTTCTTAATTTTGGAGTAAACTCCCTTTCCTCCGTCCATAAACATTCTTGTGTGCGCCATAACTCAGTAACCATTTGGGATATCTTCATGAAATTTTGTAGGCATATGTAGTAGGTAGGGGGAATGTATCGCTTACAAGAATGGTTGCTCCCCCTTCCTTAGTTTCCAAATTATGCCCCTTTGATTGTTTTTTTTTCCTGCAGGTCTTGTGCGCGCCATAACTAGATAACTGTTTGGGATATCTTCATGAAACTTCATAGAAATGTGTATGAAGTCCCAACGATGTGTTGCGTACAACAATGGTTGCTCTCCCTTTCTTTGTTACTGAGTTACATCCCTTTTATTAGTTCTTTTCGGCTATTTTTTTATGTATACTTATGTTGTGCATACATTAACTCAGTAACTGTTTGGAATGTCATGCTGAAACTTTATAGCAATGTGCATGATCACAAGATGATGTGTCACATATAAGAATGGTGGCTCCCCCTTTCTTAATTTTGGACCTCCCTTTGATCATTATTTTTAGGCATTTCCATTCACTCCATATCTCCTTAACCCTTTGATATATTAGAATGAAACTTTGTAGGAATGTGTGTAATAATGGGGCAATGAATCCTGAGCAAGAACCATGACTCTGGCTTGCTTACTGGATCTTCTGCCCATGCATAAATTTCCTGTTTACTCTGTAACTCCTTAACCGTTTAGAATATTTTAACACAACTTTATCGAGATTTGTATATTGTCAAGGGAGTGTATTAGAACCAAGAATGGTATATCTAGTATATTTAGTATATGAATTATCTCCCTTGTTTGATGTGTTAAATATTTAAATAATGTTGCCATCATTAATTAAAGTTTGGTTTCCCCTGTTTGTCTGCCTGTCTGTCCTTTGTAAACAATCTTGTTCTTTCTATAATTCCTTTATGACATTAAAACGGGCGTATTATGCGCCGCTTGCGAAGCCCTTGTTGCTTTTGTCATGTCCAAACTCAAAAACAGTTACCATTATGCTCCAGGACATGACTGCCTTCTGTGAAGTGATCAGTCATATCCTAATGACTACAATAATTGTTCCATGTATTATACAATACTCCTATTTCTGTAGTTTCCTCTATTTCCGTAGTTTGCCAGCGTCTATGTCAACAGCTGTTCACGTGACCTCCCATTGCTAGTACAATATCTATAGCCCAGTTCAAATCACCAGATATTGAAATTTTCTGGTTTCATTGCAATGTTACTCTTTTATTCCACAATAAAATTCACTGAATAGATAACTGGAAATATGTGTTAATCAGACCTGGGGTAATTGTAATCTGTAATCATGATTACTTGTAATCGATTACAATTTTTGAGTAATCATGAAGTAATCTGTAATCGTGCATTTTTATGATAACAAGTAATCGTATTGTAATTGATTACATTACAAAATGGGCTGTAATCATGATTACTTTATGATTACATTTTGATTACTTTGATTCATTTGCAGAAATGAGAAAAGAAAAAAAGGAATCTTGCTCTTTTTCTAATTAAAGGAAAATACTTGTGCAAAATAATTATAACAGAAAGCAGTTGCTTATTCAAAGTGTCTTCAAACTGAATAAGACCGAGAAAAAACTGATCTAAATTGTGTACAAAAGGCAGCATAGTGAAACCAAATTCAGAAACTGACAGAATTCTCTAAATATACTCTCTTGGGGAGTAAGATTTATAGTGGAGCTGCTTGGAGTGAAAATTCAAGGAAATACTTCACTTGATGATACAAGCATGAAATTTTCACTAAATGTTCCTTACATGGCCCAGATTCAAAAAAGATCGCGGGCCACTTAAAAATCATCCATTTTCAAGATGGCCGCCAAATTTCAAAATGTTATCGTTTTAATTTAAAACATGCTTATAGTCCGCAGGCATATGTAGTTCCCTTGGGCATGTGTCTTATTTTTTGGCAATATCTACATGTAAAAACTTCGTCAATGGATTGTTCACAATGGAAAAGCGCATGTTGTCAAATTTTCTAACGACTATTCGGCCATAAGCATCGATTATATACGTTACCTATGTGTTTTTATTTTAAAATCATAATTTCAAGGTAAACTACTTTTTTTTAATTTTCAAATGCAGTTTCTCCATAGAATCATCATAAAGTATTAGAAAATACATTTTAGTACCGTTTTATTTTCATCATTCATTACTACTAGTAGTAACGTAAATAACTTTAATTTATGAGCTAGTCCATTATAATTCGACCTACAGAATTTCTTCATTGTCTCTCAGAGAACAATTTTGGAGTTAATATCCTAGCAGTTCTTAAAAAACACTGTTTTCTTGGAACTATCAGCTTATGACTAATTTAGGGACTTTATGAGGTACGTTTTATACGTGACGAAACTCAGAATATTGCAAATGCTAATAATTGGAGACTTGGCAAATTCCATACACGCACAGCAGGTTTTGCTGCTTGTTTATTTCTAAAAGCATATATCTGCACCTTTAATGACTATGTCCAGCTACTCAATCTTGCGATTCTGAAGACAGAAACATGCATGACATTCTGTTGTATAATCAAAAACTGCAAAACAGATACATTTCACTATAGAAAAAATGCAGCAATTGTAAGCCAGCAAATAGTTTGTATACAGGCTTCAAATAAAGCAATATATAGTCGGTTGGATAAATCTGAAATCCGATTAGCGACTGTTCTGGTAAGTTTAATACTGTAAGATTACCAGTAATTAGCAATTCAAAACATGATATTGCCTCGTTTATTGGACAGAACTGGTACATTGACCCTGCAGATTGAAAGAGTGTAAAACAAAAATGTAACCTTAGGCTTGAAGAGTTAAGCCACACCATTTTCTTACCAAGCTGACGTGAACACTTTCTAACTAAGTGTAAGATTATCGCATATATTACGTTACCTAGGAAACCAACGTTGTTCAGTTAAAATCTTGAAACAAAACACGAGTCAAAATGTTGCATAGTAGTTTGAGTTATCTGGTCTGTGTATATAGTTCCTTACGGTAATGTACCAGCCGGGACATTGAGAGTGCAGCATCAGACACATTTAATGTTGAAGAAAAAGAGGCAAGGGAAGTCGAGACATGGGTTATCACAGCAATATAGAATTACATGTTTTTGTTTAAAAATTAGTTTATTTCCATGCTAATTTTCTTTCCTTTTCTAGTCTGCTTATATTCAACAGTCCCTTAAACGAGTCGATTTAGCATGGAACCAGCATTAGGACTTACTTTTAATTTGACGAATATTTTACGTTTTAAGGGACCGAGTTCTACAGAATTCTAAGCCTCAAAATTAAGTGGCAACGCAATACGACAGCATATTTGATGTGGGATATTTCTGGGCAAATACCAGTTGTCCTAAAGAATGTAATGACATGTAGTTTCACTTTGCAGTACGGTAACAAAACAAAGAGAAGGAAGGCAGATCGAATAACGTATACAACCAGTTACTGTGTAATTTATAAGTTCCTCATATCTCATAAGCTTAAACAGTAATACATTAGTTCTGAATTAAAAATTAGCAAATGATAAGGTAATGCATACTATTCATGTCAGGAAAAACCTTGATATGTCTATTTTCAGATGACCTCCTTGACTTTGAAGATATTACTATAATTTTTATCATTAATAATTATTGTTTAGCAATAATTACACGGGTTAACTGCTTATGAATGAAGTCTTACCGCTTTTCTGAATGAGTTCATATACAGTGAGAAATTGCAGCTTTCTGATACCATTTATATCAATACAATGATAGAAGAAGCATACATATTAAAAGTCGAATGATCAAAACTACATTTGTCTTTCGTAACACTTAATGTATTGATAATAATGTATCAGAACACAAACAGGGACTGTACAGAATTATCTGACCAAATATACCTTGGTAATGTTACAATGAGAGATACACGTCATGAACAGACTCATGAAAAAACGCTTTATATGTGTCTCTTAAAGTATATCATTTTCCATTACTTAATTGACATAGTGATAATAGTGCAGTGTAACAGATGGAAGCAACACAAAAAGGTAACGTTGATTACACTCAAGCACGATGATAATAACTATCAAGTGAGCCGATACTTTATCAGTTGCCTCAGCTGACAGCCACTTTTGCATGTAGGTTACCTGATTGCCTCGGTAGACAGCACAGGTAGGGAAACAGGTATCTCCCCTATGATAATTCTAAACCTAAGCATGGATCAGTTAGGTCAACTTATACATATTATACTGGTCCCCCAAGATTTTAAGTGATGCGTTTTGTGGTTTTGCTGTAAGTAAAAAATGTTAAGAAAATTCTAAATGCTTCAGATGTTCATGTTGAGTTCTTGTGAGTGTATAACAAGTAAATATTTGCTGTCTTAATATCAATGGTAAGTTAAATGCTTTCTGGCATCTCCCGGTAGCTCAGTGGGTTAAGCGCTGGCCTACTGATCTAGCGGTCGCGGGTTCGAGCCCCGCTGGAGGCGGAGTTCTTTCCATCGTAAACAGGGTTCCATTGCACACAGCCTTTCATTATCACAAGCCCATCGTCCTGATATGACTGAAATACTGTTGAAAAGGACGTAAAATCGCAAGTCATCCATCCATTTCTGGCATCTAAGAATTGAGCCTTTGAAAACAACTTACTCAAATAAAAAAAACTTATTCCTATTACATAACAGATGTGTACCGTAATGTTACTGTTACAATGCCTTTCAAATACAAGACAATCCCATATTATCAGACTTGGAGGCACAAACAGTGGTGTTTCTTCATGGCTGCTTCACATGTGTAAACTTAAAAAAAAAGTAAAAAGTATGCAAAGACCAGGAACTGAAACAATCAAAATCCAAATCCAGCCCTCAAACCATAGTTGGAAACAACTAAGATCACAAATAATCAAGATACAGAGAACATATGGCCAACCGAGTGAGCCATAAGACATAAACAGTTACACTGAAAGGCTTTATCATCTACAGTTAGATATTTTCGTCAGTAACTGTTTTGGGGAAAATCCTAAGGAAAAGTAAACTTTTCTCTTCAGCTGGCAATGCCACAGCTAACTGCTACTTAACTAATTCAACATATGCAAGCAGTTCTTTCAAACATGGTTTAAAGAGAAGTGACAGAGTATGTTGATTAAGGACCAATCATATAAAATTCATTCCAGCGATTCATGTATGTTAATTGTGTTTTAGTCACGGTTATATACGTTACTGGTCTTATTTGACTGATGATTATCTTTATCTAAATATGTCAATATAGCTATTTATTTAGATATAGAAAAAAATCATATTGATAATTTTTAATTGCGCTTTGCATTTATAACGTTAATTGTTTCCTACATTTCGTTTGTAACAGATTGCTGCTGTAACACGCTAATGTTACCCCACCCGTTACTTTGGTTAGTTTCTAGGTAAAACACATAAAATGATATAGCAACAACCATTTTTGAGCTGCTGAAAGACTGCTTTACTGATTGTGATAACAACATCGAATTGAAGTTGTTGTCTACACGAAGACCCGATTTTTATTACATATGACCCTGGATTATTCTTCCTGGAACGGATTTCGATTATGTTACGTAATGTTACTGTTTGGGTGTCTTTCAGATACAACCCAAAATTATTATTGTCTAATAAATATAAGAATAGCATTTTACATTGCGTACTTGTACACTTTTTCAATTTAAGACATAATACAGACTATAGCTAATTATACCTTCTCACCAGTGTTTCAGGAATTCATAAGAAATAAGTTACATTCTGTCTTCAACTAATATTGCCACTACTAACTGCAACCTAACTGATTCAAAATATATCAAGGAATTTTGTCAAAGTTGAGATGAGCATGGGTCAAATAAAAGCGATAGATTATGCTAATTTAGGACCACATGTAAAAATTTCATTCCACCGTTTGGTCTGTTTCTCATTGATTATTTGTATTTCAGTTACAGTTATATACGTTACAAATATATCATGCTTTTTGGTCATCATTTCCAGACTTCAGTTTGCTTTTTATGTATTAGAACATTTAAAAAGGGATATTTATGACACCAAGTATTTTCTACATTGCGTTTATTGCATTTAGGTGCTGTAATGGACCAGTGTTACCCCACCCACCACTTTGGCCATTTTTTCGGTAAAGTGTTGAAAGAAACACTGGCAACAACCATTTTGCACTTCCCTAAGTCAATGCTCTAAGTGACTATAATCAGGGCATAAAATAAACATCCATGCCAACGGGCCTCTGGACTATTACCTTAAATAATGTGTTGAAAAGTACATAAAAATGGCGGACATTTTGTTTTTGCAGCGGCCATCTTGAAAATGACATAATTTCAAGTGGCCCACGATCTTATGTTAAAGTGCATGCCATGTACTTGCTATCCTGTAAATTTCATGCTTGTATCATCAACTGAAGTATTTTCGCTATATCCCGCTCCACTATTAAGCTGTATCATAGTTATTAATATGCACTTTTTTACCAATTTATGCCTGGTGGACTACTCATCTATCCTCACAAATTGGATTTGTCCATTTAGCAGTTTAGGGTGACTGGTATATATTTTTTTACATCTTTTTATACAAGCTGTTAAAACTTTTATGCAAGCAGTGAAGATCCTGATCTAATGCTGCATTCTGAGCATCTGATCTGCATCTGCACTGTTTACCTAATGTCCTTTTTATGGGATGCTACGCATTATTGGGTTAATATTTAAGGATAGATTCTTTATAACTGTGAGATTTTGGCACTCTGATGAGTGCAGGGTATTAAAGTTTAAGATGTCATTTCTCAGGTATGCCTTGGTTGACAAAATTTATGACTGACTTGCATAATTTATCATCTTTACTTTGGACAGGCAGGTTCCAGTGTTAAAGATTTTTATTGCAAATATACTGACTGTTCTGTGTTCATTTGCAGCAATTTTATGACATAAGAGACAATGTAGAATACGTCTGATGTTCCATATAGGCTAAATTAGTGAGGGAGAGGAAAATATTCAAATATGTGCTTTATATTTAGGACATTTATTAAATTTCTCCAACTTGAAAATAGTCACTGTATGCATGATACATGTAACTGCAGATTGCTGAATAAATTTAGTTCAGATTAAAATGTAAGTCAATTTCTTCAGAAGTTATTTCAGTAGTGACAGTGTATCTTACCTATTAAGATTTACTTGTAAGCCACCAATTATTTGCTAATTTAGATAGATATTAGTTTTATTGAATTTGGAATTTTGGCACTATCACAGTCATGATCATTCTGTACACTTGTATAATGTAATCACATGTAATCATAAAGTATCATGATTACTTTGCAAAGTAATTGTAATTGTAATCAATTACATTGAGAAAAATGTAATTGTAATTGTAATCTGTAATCATGATTTTAGAAAGTAATTGTAATTGTAATCGATTACATTAGCATGTAATCGGTCCCAGGTCTGGTGTTAATAAAACTGTAGGGCCTGAGTTCAAAATGATATTTGAAAACTAAGATTTTCACTGTAACAGAAATTTTTTACACATGTGAATTAAGCAAATCCACTTCTTTGAACTGCACTGTAGTTTACAAAATTTTCCCATCTTTTGACCGCATAAGCCAAAACTTTCATTTGACCTTCGGACCTCAGGAGAAAGTCCCTTACAGTGGGTAGTGATTTTTAAGAAAGATTTAACTAACATTTCTTTAATGCTGTGACTTCATTTTTGACAATATGTAAGTCCTAAATATCCAGACATTTTATTTCACACTATTAAACTATTACTATGTGCTAGTGAAAACATTATTTCACTGACTTCCATTTAGTGCTACGTAAAAATGGGAGCTTAGGGCATACTTTTGCCTAAATTTTTATTAGCTCACCTGGCTGGAAGGGCCATAGTGAGCTATTGTCATACCAATGCGTCTGGCATGCGTCGTGCGTCGTCCCGTGCGTCGTCCGTCAACACCTAAAAACAAAATTTCAAACATCTTCTTCTGTAAAACTACTGGTCCCATGGTTCTCAAATTTCACATGGAGCATGACCTGACACCAGGGTCTCAGAATTGTAAAATTGGGTCAGGTTGAAAATTCAAGATGCCCGCTGTTACTAAAAATAGCAAAAACAATAAACTTCTCCAGAACCACTGGGTATATTTGTCTGAATTTTGGCATGGAACATCAGTGAAACCTTGGTATCTAAAATTGTAAAAATGAAAAAAATCTGTAGCAGAGTTTTGTCACAGTGACCTACTTTCTGTGTATGAGTGTAATAAGCTCACCTGTAAAGGTGAGCTTATAGTATAGCCTTGATCCGTCGTCCGTTGTCGTCGGCGGCGTCGGCGTCCACACTTTTAAACATCTTCTTCTCAGAAACCACTGGGTGGATTGAAGCCAAATTTCATATGGAGCCTTAACAGGATGGGGGAACGAAAGTTTATATATTTGGCCCAGGTCACATGACCAAGTTGGCTGCCATGCCCATATATGGTAAAACCCCTTCAAAAATCTTCTTCTCCAGAACAAAAGGCCTATGACCTTGAAACTTGGTATGTAGCATCGGGCATGCCGGCCCATCATAGTTTATACAAATCATGACCTTGCGTTGACCTTGACCTAATTTACGGCATGGTCAACTTTGGTATGTAAGGCTGTTATATTGGAAAAAGCTTAAACAGTGGATTTCTCAGAAACTATTTAAGTCTGAGGTACAATACTTGGTATACATGGTCAAATAAATGACCAGATGAAGATATTATGTCACTAAAGGTCAAGGTCATTCTGTCAGACCATCCGTTGTCAAGATTTTCAAACATCTTCTCCTCTGAAACCACTGGGCCGATTGAAGCCAAATTTCATATGGAGTCTCAGTGGGATGGGGGAACTAAAGTTTATACCCGGGATCTGGGTCACATGACCAAGATGGCCGCCATGCCCATATATGATAAAAACTCTTCAAAAATCTTCTTCTCCAGAACCAAAAGGCCTATGACCTTGAAACTTGGTGTGTAGCATAGGGCATGCGGGCCCATCATAGTTTATACAAATCATGACCTTGCGTTGACCTTGACCTAATTTACGGCATGGTCAACTTTGGTACATTAGGCTTTTATATTGGAAAACACTTAAACAGTGGATTTTTCAGAAACTATTTAAGTCTACGGTGCAATATTTGGTATACATGGTCGACTAAATGACCAGATGAAGATATTATGTCACTAAAGGTCAAGGTCATCCCTTCGGACCATCCATCGTCAAGATTTTCAAACATCTTCTCCTCTAAAACCACTGGGCCGATTGAAGCCAAATTTCATATGGAATCTCAGTGGGATGGGGGAACGAAAGTTTATACCCGGGGTCAGGGTCACATGACCAAGATGGCCGCCATGCCCATATATGGTAAAAACCCTTCAAAAATCTTCTTATCCAGAACCAAAAGGCCTATGACCTTGAAACTTGGTATGTAGCATTGGGCATGCGAGCCCATTGTAGTTTATACAAATCATGACCTTGCGTTGACCTTGATCTAATTTATGGGATGGTCAACTTTGGTACGTTAGGCTTTTATATGGGAAAACGCTTAAACAGTGGATTTCTCAGAAACTATTTAAGTATTAGGTTCAATACTTGGTATACATGGTCAACTAAATGACCAGATGAAGCTATTATGTCACTGAAGGTCAAGGTCATTCCGTCAGACCATCCGTCGTCAAGATTTTCAAACATCTTCTTCTCTGAAACCACTGGGCCGATTGAAGCCAAATTTCATATGGAGTCTCAGTGGGATGGGGGAACGAAAGTTTATACCCGGGGTCTGGGTCACATGACCAAGATGGCCACCATGCCCATATATGGTAAAAACCCTTCGAAAATCTTCTTCTCTAGAACCAAAAGGCCTATGACCTTGAAACTTGGTATGTAGCATCGGGCATGCTGGCCCATCATTGTTTATACAAATGATGACCATGTGTTGACCTTGAATTAATTTACGGCATGGTCAACTTTGGTATGATAGGCTTTTATATGGGAAAACGCTTATACAGTGGATTTGTCAGAAACTATTTAAGTCTTAGGTACAATACATGGTATATATGGTCAACTAAATGACCAGATGAAGATATTATGTCACTGAAAGGTCAAGGTCATTTTGTCTGTCTGTCCGTCATCAAGATTTTCAAAACATCTACTCCTCTGAAACCACTGGTCTGATTGAAGCGAAATTTCATACGGAGTCTAAGTGTGATCAGGGAATAAAAGTTTGTTCTCAGGGTCTTGACCAAGATGGCCGCCATGCCCGTATATGGTAAAAACCCTTCAAAATCTTCTTCTCCAGAACCAAAAGGTGTATGTCCTTGAAACTTGGTATGTAGCTTTGGGCACTCAGCCCATCATAGTTTATACAAATGATTGTGTGTTGACCTTGACCTAATTTATGACACTGTCAACTTTGGTACATTATGTAGGCTTTTATATGGGAAAATGCTTAAACAGTGGATTTTTCAGAAACTATTTAAGTCTACGGTGCAATATTTGGTATATATGGTTGACTAAATGACCAGATGAAGATATTTTGTCGTTAAAGGTCAAGGTCATTCTTTGACTTTTGTACAAGGTCATTGAGATTCTGTCACCCGTCAACATTTTCAAACATCTTCTCAGAGGCCACTAGGGTCAATTGAAGCCATATTTCATACGGAGCTTCACCGGCTTAAAGGAACTAGTTTGTTCAGATGGTCTTGGACACTTGATCAAGATGCCCATATATGGTAAAAACTCTTCAAACGTCTGTTTCTCGAGAACCGAAAGGCCTATAACCTTGAAACTTGGTACCGGTATGTAGCATTGGGCACTCAGGCCCATCATACATGTAGTTTATACAAATGATTACTGTGTTTCATATATTATGGAGCTTTAATACTGGGTCAAAGGAATCAAAGTTTGTTCAGATGGTCATGGTCGTATGAACATGGTGGCCGCCACACCCATTTATGATAAAAACCCTTCAGAAATCTTTGTCCAGAAACAAAGGCCGCTTGACCTCGTGGCTTGGTATATAGAATTGGGACTCAACATTAATCCCGAAGGGAGGGGGGTTATCTGCCCCTGCCCTGGTGCTATATACATGTATAAAAGCATTAAAATATATACCAGGACCAAGTGTCAGGTGAGCTACAGGACCATTGGTCCTCTTGTTTGCATTTTGGCATTCCAAGGTGGCCGCCATCTGCCGTTTCTAAAAATAGCTGAAAACATGAAAATGACAATATTTCATTAACCGCTGAATCGATTTAGACGAAATTTGTGGCAAAATGATTCTTGCTTTGAGTCCTTTAAAAAATTAACAAATATAGACCAGTCAAGTTGGTCTCTGTTACTTAAAATAGCAAAATATGAAAATTAGAAAATTACAATGGAACTGGACCAATTGTGTGTCAAAATGGTCCTTGCATGAAAGCCTTTCGATTTTCTGCATTTTGGCATTCCAAGATGGCTGCCATCTGCCGTTACTAAAAATAGCACAAAACATGAAACTGACAATATCTCAGTAACCCCTGAATGGATTTTGATGAAATTTGTGACAAAATGATTCTTGCATTTAGGTGTTTCAAAAGTAAATATATAAAGACCAGACAAGTTGGCCTCTGTTACTAAAAGTAGTAAAATGTGAAAATGAGAAAATTTCATTGGAATTTGACCAATTTTGTATCAGAATGTTGCACAAAATCCAGGTGAGCGATATCAGGCCCATTTGGGCCTCTTGTTCATTGAATGAAATATTGTTGAAACTAAACTAAATTTGGGACACCTACAACAATTAATTTTCCATTTGGAATAAATGGAAAATTAAATTTATTTGATGTCCCAAAACTTTCACTCATTACAGTTTACATAAATGTATGTTGCACACAAATTAGCAGTTGATAGCATTCATGTACTTAGTGTTTAAGAGCCCTAACTGTTGATGACTAGGGTTCTCACTGCTGTGCATGAGTCATATATGAGAAAGTCAGTTTTACTTCTGCATGGTCAGGTGATCTTCTTTGAGCTTTCTAGTTTTTATGCCCCCGTGACAATAGTCAGAGGGCATTAAGATTTGCTCCTGTCTGTCCGTCTGTCTGTCCATCCGTCCGTTCGTCACACTTTACGGTATAGAGTTTGTGTAATCAACTCCTCCCACAGTTTTCAGTGGATCTTTTTCAAACTTCACATACATGTTGTGGACATATTGAAGATGTGCATGTGGGCTTTTGATGGAGCTAGAATGAATTTTGACAGAATTACGGCCTTTTGAACTTAGTCATTTTAGGCAAATTTTTGTATTGTAGGGTGTGTAGTTTGTGTAGTCAACTCCTCCCACAGTTTTCAATGGATCTTTTTCAAACCTTGCATACATGTTGTGGACATATTGAAGATGTGCATGTGGGTTTTTGTTGGAGCTAGAATTAATTTTAACAGAATTACAGCCTTTTGAACTTAGTCATTTAGGCAAATTTTTGCATTGTACGGTGTGTAGTTTGTGTAATCAACTCCTCCCACAGTTTTCAATGGATCTTTTTCAAACCTTGCATACGTGTTGTGGACTTATTGAAGATGTGCATGTGGGTTTTTGTTGGAAATAGAACTGATTTTGACAGAATAACGGCCTTTTGAACTTAGTCATTTTAGGCAAATTTTAACATTTGTAGGGTGAGGAGTTGGGTGTAATCAACTCCTCCCTCAGTTTTCAATCGATCTTTTCCAAACTTTGCATACATGTTATGGACATATTAGAGATGTGCATGTGGGTTTTTGTTGGAGCTAGAATTGCTTTTGACAGAATTATAGCCTTTTGAACTTAGTCATTTTAGGCATATGTTTGTATTGTAGGGTAAGTACTTTGTGTAATCAACTCCTCCCACAATTTTCATTGGCTGTTTTTCAGACATTGGAGCCTTGTTGTGGACACAGTGAAGATGTGCATGTTGGCTATGATAGGAAAAAAATAATTCTGAAGATATTATAGTCTTTTAAACCTAGTCATTTTGGGCTGCATTTTGCACTATAGGGTATAAAGTTTGTGAAATGTTTTCAGTGGATTCTTTGTAGACAGCATTTGTGCTTGAAAGGTGCTTTAGGGATGTATACATGTCCTGTGACAGGCGCTGCACGGGGGCATCATTAGTGTCTTACAGACACAATTTTCTAGTTGTCCTTTAATGGACGGTTGGTTCAGTTGCAATGAAATATTTTTAACAGGCCCTAACACTTGAAGCCAAAAAAAAAAAAAAAAATGAAATACAATAGAATTTATGAAATTGAAGAAATGAAAACATTAATAAATGATATATGCCCATCACTCCTATTTCAGTGGCACAAAAATAATATTTTTAACAAGGGCTTTGATTTACATTGAAACAGTGCAATAAAATGTTTAGATATTGTTGAATAATCTATCAAATAATGAGCCAAAAAAGTTATGGAATATAAGTTTAATCTGCTTCAAAATCAGTGACCCTCATACTGTGAACTTGTAAGAGTCTTAGAGACATTCTCCTGAGGTCTAAAACAGAAGTTTTGGTTCTTGATGACAAAACATGGAGAAAAAATGTGAACTACAGTATAGTGCAGTTCAAAGAAATGGATTTGCTTAATTCACGAGTAAAACGTTTCCTATTTAGTGAAAAATTCGGTTTTCATATATCATTTTGAACTTGGACCTTACAGTTTTATTAACATTTTACCCAGTTATCTATCTAAAGAATATCATTTTGAAATAAAAGAGTCAAACTGCAATGAAAACAAAAAAATTCTTTATTTGGTGATTTGAATTGGGCTATAGATATTTGACTAGCAATGGGAGATCATGTGATCAGCTGTTGGCAGTGCTAACAGGGATAATTTTGGCATAATTATCTATATTAGTCCATAAAAACATACGTTGTGACCCATCATTAGAACCGTCTTGCCGAGACGGTTCTAATGAGGGGTCACAGCTTATGTTTTTGTTCAGAAGTAAGAAAAATTATCATTGAATTATCCTCAATACTCCCTCTTTTCTGAAGCTCTGTGTTGGCACAGATGCAGGCAAACTACAGAAGTAGGGGAAACTACAAAAATAGAAGAATTTGGTGTATTTTGCACATTTGTAAGATCAACAGCTTGAAGTGTCAGTCTGTTAAGGAGCATATTGAGGATTTTATTATTATGGTATACTTAATAATTAAACTCTTTTTATATTTGAATATTTTCAGAGACAAAACAGGATGGAGACAAGAAAGAAGTTGTTGAGAAAGAACTTCATAGAGATAGAGAAGCCCAAATAGCTCCACCGATTATGCCCGTACCACTTCAAACTGAAATTACACCACCAAGACGAAAGGAGGGTTTATTAGGAGAAGCCCCTCCTCACATGGGTCCACCCAGACCTATGCCAGGAGATGAATTTGACTTTAGAAGAGAAAGGGATGGTAGATATGGTGGACCAAGAGAAAGGGAAAGAGAACGAGGAAGATACGACGAGGATTATGAGGGACCACCAAGGGGCCATTATAGAGATTATGAAGGTCCTGATGATGGTTACATGCCACATTGGCGGGGAAGGGGTGGCAGGTTTTCCAGAGGTAGGGGAAGAGGGTTTCCTAGGCAAGGAAAATATAAATACCCTGATGATTTCGATGAAGAGGATTTTGAAGAAATGGGTGGCAGAGATTACCATGACAGAGAAGACAAATATAGGCATGGGTATGGTGATTACCCTAGTCATTATGGCAGACATGGGCCACACCCTGATTATCCTCATGACTACCCTCCAGATTATCCGCCGGACTACCCACATGACTATCCACCAGATAGACACGGCAGATACGATCCAAGAGATTTAGGACCATATGGTCCTCCACATGGGCATGGACCCCCTCCAGGACATGGGCCTCCTCCAGGACCAGGATATGGACCACCACCTGGTCATGGACCACCACCTGGTCATGGACCACCACCACCTGGACATGGTCCACCACCTGGACATGGACCACCACCTGGTCATGGACCACCACCACCTGGTCATGGTCCCCCACCAGGCCATGGACCCCCACCAGGGCATGGACCACCACCGGAACATGGGAACTTTGGATTTCCTCCTGATGGTATGCCAAGACCTCCTTTCCCACCTGATGGTGGACCTGCTCCAGGATATCCTATGGAAGGTGGACCAAGATTTCCAGGCCCCACTCCGCAAGGACCCCCTGTTCTTCCACCACCTGGGTCAACATTTCAAGGAGAAACATTTTCAGGAGATGTGTTCCAGGGTGGACCTTTTCCACCACCTGTTGGAATGCCACCACAGCCACAGATGCCACCACCCCCACAATTGCCCCCAGGGCATCAAATGCCTCCACAGCCCCAGATGCCTCCTCAACCTCAAATGCCTCCTCAACCTCAGATGGGCCCTCCAGCAGAAGTTCCAATGGTACCTATCAATCCTTTACCATCAACACACGTGGCTCAGAATCTGATTGCTCAGGGGATGAATCCAGACTTAGCAAAGATTTTAAATGCTGATGTGAGGATACCTGAAAGATCTACAGAAGTTAATGAAAAGTCCAAAAAAAAGAAAAAGAAAAGGTCAAAGTTACCGATTGGGCCTAAGTTAGAATTTGAAATGGATGCAGGCTCACCAGTATCGATGGACATAGACTTATCAACTGTCCCATTACCTCCTCCCCAGCCTTCGTCGTCAAAGAAATCAAAGAAAAAAATGCATGAAGAAATGCCACCATTACCTCCTGAAGTACCTTTGCCTGAGCTACCGGAAGATGACAGTCCAGAGCCAACCAATCATATTCGAGAACTGATCAGTGAAAGTATGACTGGGAGTGCACCTAAATTACAGGCTCATTTACCATCCATGCCTGTTCAAGTTTCACAGCCTCTTCAGATCTCAGATCCTGATGATGGACGTGTTAAAGTATCTCCACAGGATAGTGGACAAAAGTTACAAACACCAGAACTACAGATGCACATGAATGGTGATACAGTTTTGCAGCCTCAGCCTGTTCCTGGGGTTCTTGCAGAATCTGCTACGTTTCCGCAGAATGCCCATGTTCCAGGCATTCCAGCAGGTATGGGTAGTATCGCGTCTGATGTTCCACAGCCTGTACCACCACCTGTTACTTTCCCAGCTGTTTCTCAAAATCAGGGGATGGTAATGGAGAGAGGTGAGGGCAATCAAGGATTACAGAACCCTCAGATTTACAGTCAAGATGGACAGTTGGTGGTCACACCGGTCAGCCAACCTGTACAAGCTCCAAGAAGAAGGTCAAGGTTTGATATGGTTCATCCACCAAGCTGGGAAGATGCACAGAGTTCAGTTATTGCCCCTGTTCCACCCCCCGATAGCCAACCTTACATTACTGCACCTGTTCAGGCTCCAGTTATACAAGTCATTGAACCCCAGTTACAGACTAGCATCAGTTTGGATCAGAAGCAGATGACTACTTCCGAAAGTTTGAATGTTCCTGCTATGCAGTCACACGAAGCAGCTGTTACAGTAGAAAATGAGAAAGTTACTGAGGGACACACTTCGCTAATGCAGACTGCCAGTGCAGCAGAACAACTAGTAACTCCTGTAGAACCTCCAGTGGAGTTTAATCAGCCTTCAAATGAAAATGCATATGTGGAAAGAAACATTGACAAAGAAAAATTAGTGACAGAAGAATCTGCCTTCTATGAAAGTTTGAAAGACAGAGACAATGCACCAAATGAAGATAAAGAACCAAAGGAAGGAGAAAATGATAGAATGGATGAGATCCCAAAAGAAAATATGGATGACGATCATGATGATACTGAAGATCAAGCAGAGAAAATTGGAGAGGATGGTTACGTGTTTTATGAAAATAAGGCGGAAGTCAAAGATAGAAAGAAAGAAAAAGAATCTGTTATACCAAAGGAACCAATAACTGCTTCGCAGCTCTTGGAAAAGTTCAAACAAAGACAGCAGACTAGAGTTGACCCAATAAAATCAAGTATCACATCAATATTTCCAGTTGCATTACCTACACCAATATCCTCAATGAGTGCCACTAAAGTGGAAGCAAAGAGTACAGGTAAATTTACCATTGCAATAAGACAGAAGTTAAAAAGTTTAGAAGAGTCGAAGGAGGAGACATTTGAAAGAGACACTAAAGTTGTTGATTCCATGGCTAATAAGCCACAGGAAAGTGGTGAAAAGATTATTGTAGACTTTAAGAAGCTAGATAAAAAGAAAGCATCAAGTGAAGGCCCTGAAGTCAAGGAAGAGGTTAAATCAGATGTGGATGATAAAAGTGCACCAGATTTTGAGGTAAAAGCACCAGAACCTATTAAAGAAGAGAAAGTTAAGAAAGAAGATGTGAAGTCAGAAAGGAAAGAAAGAAAAAGATCACGGGATAAATCAAGGGACAAATCAAGAGACAGGTCAAGAGACAGATCAAGAGACAGGTCCAGGTCTTATGAACGAGATCGAAAAAGAGATAGTTACAGAGACAGAAGATCTAGGGATGATGACTATAGGTTTTCCAGGTACGGTAGACAAAGATATGACAGAGATGATGACAGGTATGGAAATAGATACAGAAACTATGGAAACTATTCAAGGAATCGTTCAAGATATTCAAGAGAAAGAGATCGTTCCAGAGAAAGGTCAAAAGAGAGACACAGGTCAAGGGACCGGGAAAGGTCCAGAGATAGGAAGAGTTCTAGGAACAGGGATAAATCAAGAGAGCGGACTAGGTCTAGAGATAGGTCAGAATCTAGATGCAGACGATCAAAGTCAAAGGATAAGAAAGCACGTGAAAAAAGATCTAAGAAACTTTCAAAATCAAGGGAAAGGTCTTTATCAAGGGATAGACGATCATTATCAAATGAGAGAAGACAGAGATCACTGTCTAAAGATAGATCCTCTGGGTTACAAAGGAAAGAAAAACATGTTCAGAATGATAAAGATGATGGCAAATATGAAAGACGCAGATCTCCATCAAGAGAAACAGCTTCATCCAGATCTGTATCAAGAGAGAAAGAGTCTGAACATAGCATGGTGTCTGAAAGCAAATTGGATGCAGGTTCAGAAGTGAAGCCTTTTGGAGAAGAAAGAGAGTTCAAGCCTAGAAGTGAAATTTCTATGACAGAGGTTGGCGTTAGAGTAACTGCTGAAGATATGGATATGTCAGATAACAAAAAGCAAGAAAACATATCTACCAATGAACTGTCAGATATTCAGCCTACACTTGAAAAAATGGATAAAATTGTTATTGAAAGGAAAGAAATAGAACAAGTTAATATTGCTGAAGAGAAGGATACAACTGAGTATGACAATGAGAGAACAAACCTTGAAGAGAAAATGGATATTGATATTAATTCAGATATAGATGAAGAGAATGATTCAAATATTAGAGATACTCTTTTGGATGAGGGCCTGAAACCAAGGGATAAAGAAAGAAGGGACAATGATGGAGTTGAAAATAAAAAAGAAGCATTACAGGACAGTAAGGATGAAAACAAGAAACCTGATAGCAAAATTCTTACAGATTATGATCGAAAAAAACATGAAAGTGACACTGTTGAAAGAGTGAAGTCTAGTGACAAACCCGAGAAGGACATATCACGTGATAATGCTCAGAAGGGAAAACTTCTGCAGCATATTGATTATAGTAGTGACTCAGATATGGACACATCTGAAGTTTCACAGTTGGACCCAAGAACAAGGAATATGAAGGCGCGGCGTGAAAAGGAATATAAAATGTTGCAGAAAGCAGATTCCTCAGTGAAGGAGGGTAGGTACCAGCGAATTGAAAAAGATATGACAAAATCAAAATGGGATAGCTCAAATGGAAGTGAAGATAGTGAACATGAGGAAAGAAACCACAGACGTCGGAGAAAGTTTTCACCTTCAGATGATAAACCACCTGTACTGAAGAAAGAAGTCCCATATCCAGTAAGTAAAAGTGAAAAGAATGTAAATGAATACACAGGCAAACAACTGTCTTTAGAAAGAGACAAGAACAAGTTAAGTAAACCACCCCGTTTATCTGAAAAGCATGATGTAAGTGATGCATCAAGTGCAGAAAGCGAGGATGAAAAAATTGTCAAAAGCAGAAAAAAAGAAAAGGGGCACAAGAAAAAAATTAAAAAGGAGAAAAAGAAAGACTCAGACAGTGAAGATGAACAGATTTTATCAAAGAAGAAAAAGAAAAAGAAAGATAAGAAAAAGAAAAAATTAAAGGCTGATATTGAGGAAGAAGATGAAGAAGTACACAAGAAGATGAAAGATAGAAAGAAATCAAAGAAAAAGCTACACCATAATAGTTCAGAAGTGGGCTATGTCAGTGATGAAGAAAAGATGAAAGCTAAGTCAAAAAGGAAAGATAAACATTCTAAAACAGAGAAAGAAGAAAGTGATTTTGTCCAGATTAGAGAAAGTAAAAGTGATTATAACAAAAGAGAGTCCCGTAGGAGGGCAGATAGTGATAGTGACATGGAAACTGACAAGAAAACACACAAAAGGAAAGAAACAGTTAGAAAGAATGCATCTGAAGATTACAGCTCTGAAAGGGACAGCAGTGATATTGAGAGCAGTTCCAAAAGAAAGAGCCGGAAGGAGCAAAGCAAGAGAGATGAGGAAAGAAATTGGAAGGAAAAGGAAACCAAACAATCAAGGAAAAAATATGAAATACCTATTAAAGATGAGGATGAGAAGTCTTACAGAGTTAGGAGGGGAAGGGACAAAGAACACGATAGTGATGCTTCTACAGATGATGAAAGGAAAATTAGAAGAAAAGAGGACAAAAAAGTATTGAAAAGCAGCAGGACCTTTGTCTCAGAAGTAACTAAAACAAGAAGTAGGGTTGAAAAGTATGACCAAAGCCCAAAGAGACGGGAATATAAGACAAGAAGTCCCAGTGTAAGCAGTGATAGAGAGCGACTACGTAAAGATCAGTCAAAGAGTCCAAGCTCATCATATAGAAGGAAGTATGAAAAGGATGACGATGAAAGAGCAAATTACGAATCTATTGAAAAGAATGCTTCAGAGAAAGGCAAAGCCATCAAGTACAGAAAGGATGAAGACTTAAGTGAAGAAAAGGTGGATAAAAAGATAAAGAAGAGAAAACAGATTCGTACTAGTCTGTCAAGAAGTCCAAGCCTTAAGCGAGATGGGTCCAGAAGAAGGAGACAGGCAAGTGTGAGCTCAGATGATGAACAAAACAAAAGAGGGGGCAAAGATGAGTCACGTAGAAAACGTAGTCCTGTTGTAATTAGATATAAGCAAAGGGATTCACGCAGCTTGAGTGCAGATGTAACTGATCAAAGGAGAAAAAGATATAATGAACCCAGCACAAGCTCCTATAAAGCAAAAAGGTCTAACAGAGAACCAGAAAGCAGTGATGAAGAGTACAAAAACAAGAAAAATCGAGGTCGTGTGTCAAAAGATGAGGGTTATAGCAAACAGAGAGAAGCCAGAAGTTTAAGTTCTGATGATAGTGTAAAAGGAAGAATGAAGAAAGGGTATTCAGGAGGCTCATATGAGACAAAGAAGTATAAGGGCAAAGCTCGAGCAGTTGCCGATAGTGATGAAGAGATGCAAAGGGGTAAAGATAGGAGACAGTCTCGCAGAAGCTTTAGTCCTCATAAGTCAAAGAGAGCTGAATCAAGAAGTAGAAGTAGAGAAACTGACATGAAAGGAGGTAAAAAAAATCAGAAAAGAAGGGATTCTCAAAGTCCAGATTCTGAAGAGCAGTCTGAGAGAAGGTCTAAAAGGGACAAACACAGAAGTGAAACCCCAGACAGGGGCAGACAGAGAGAAATGGACTCAGACAGTTCAAGTAGTGATAATGATGCCAGAATGAAGAAAGACAGGATGTATAAAGAAAAGAAATATCAGTCACGAAGAAGTTCAAGTCCTGCAAAAGGCAGATCTAAACGCCAGGAGGTGAAAAGTTTTAGCCCAGACGTTGAGTTTCAAAGAGATAGGAGAAATATTGAAGAAAAGTACAGTCCCGCAAGAAAAAGATCAAGAAGAAAGGAGTCTTCTAATGCTGAACAAGAATACAGTAAAGGCAGAGAAAGGGGAGATAATATTGAAAAAGTAAGTCCAACAAGAAGCAGACATCATTTAAGAAGGTCTCGTAGCTTAAGTATGGAACGAGAGCATGTAAGGAAAAAAGATAAAGATAATTCAAGATCAGTCAGTCCAGCAGAAATACAGACAGTTAAAAAACGTGACCGGAGTGTTGACAGCTTCAAAGAATATTCCTTATCTAAAAGTAAAAAAGCAAAATCTGACCGGTTGGAAGCTGGTCAGGAAAACGTTGAAAGGTATATTGAAAAGGAACATAAATCAGTTAGATCAAGAGATTCTTCAGGTGATGAAATGGAAGTTGAAAGCCGAAATAGAGGTAAACTTGAGACACACATCGAAACTGTAGAGAAAAAGCTGGAACAAGTTCCGGAAGGAAAACAGGTTAAGTTAAAAAGTAGTGATAGCGATGATTCATATTTTGAATATTTGGAGAAGAAACAGAAAAGACCAGTACAGCAAGACGAGAAACTGTCTGAGCAGAGTTTGTATAAAAAACAAGTGGATAAAGATGAACAGAGTGCTGAAAGTCATTCCAGTTCATATTCAAGTTCAGATTCATCAGATTCCAGTTCCAGCTCATCTGACTCTGATAATGAGGAGAGAAGGGAGAAAAACAACCAATTTAATAAGACCGGTTCAAAAAACGTGCAAGCTGGGGCAAGTTCTCAAAGAGAGCTTGTCCCAGATTATAAATCAAGTGCTAGTGATGATGATAGTTGTAGAAATAGCTCAGAGCAAATGGCATTGGAAGCTAGGATACATGCTGAAAAGCATCTCGAAGAGCAAAGGTCATCCAACGACTCTGGCAGCTCTTTTCTGAGCTCTGAATTAACTGAACAAAAGACAGCAGTTCATCATACAGAATCAGATGTCCAGCCTGTGTTGAAACCAGCCAGACTGAAAGCACAGCATGATGTGGATTCCACAGAACCAAAGAAGATGGATTTTAATTCAAATGGTAGTTTTACCATGTTAAAACTACCAGTTGATGTTAGTTCAGTTGGAAATGGAAAAGAAGTAGTCAAAATTAATGAAAATAGAAGTACCTTTTTGGCACACAATCAGGAAAAAGTGAAGGGACTTTGTTCAGAAAATATTGAAAACCAGAGTTTTGGTAATTTGACAGGTATGCCAGTTGAAAATCAGGGTTCAGCAGAAACTGATAGAACATTATCAACTTCTACATTTAAAAGCAAAGACAGCAAAAAGGACGAATTGTATGATCCATTTGAAGCTTTGGAGGAAGAGGAATTTGACCTGGAATCCAAGCAGACACAAGTTTTTGAAGAAAAGCCATCCAGCACTATGGAGCTTGACGATGTTACTCTTAAATCTGACAAAAAAAGTCATTATGATACAGGAAATGCTGCTGTTTCTGTTGCTGTGACAGATTATCTTAATCAGCAGACTAGTCTAGACCCACTAAGGGTAGTGTCAGATACCATAGCTGTTCAGTCAGACATCACAATGCCAGTTCATCAAGCTCCTACTGAGATTATGCCACAGCCACTTGGGCCTCAGCTGCCATTTGCACCCGTTCCACCCCCAAATGTAGGATTGACTGCAAGAACTGAAGGTGATGATCCAGATCAGGATGGTAATTCCAGAACAGATGCAAAGCAACATGCCATGCAGGAATTGTATGACCCTTTTGCTATAGATTCTGATGAGGATTTACCTCCTTCCATTCCCTACACACAGACTACACAGAAACCTGAACAGTTAGAAGTAAGTGTTGAACCACCAAAAGTTGCTTTCAAGTTGAGTATTGGCAGAAAGCTAGTTACAAAAACAGCAGTAATTCTAGATGAAGTTGACTTGACATCAGCTGGTGTGAAGTCCAAGGACAGAAAGAGGCAAAGTAGGTTTTCAGCTGAAAAAGAATCATCTGAATTATCTGAAATGAAATCCTCTCTCATTCATATGCAGACTGCTGGTATTGACAAGCATGGCAAAACAGATGACAATCCACAAATAAAGGCAAAAGATAGAAGCAAGAAGAAAAAGAGCAGATTTAGTGAACAGAATGAAGAAATTTCAAGTTCAGATCAAACACTCAACACAGAAAAGGAAATTAGAAAGCTGGAGGAAATGGAGCACAAATCAGACACTATAATTGCAAAGCAGGAGGACCAGAAGTGTGCTCCTTCTTCAAGCTCTTCAGTTCAAGTTTCTAGAGTTGAATCTGAAAAAGAATCTGCTCATTTGGATAAAGATAGTGATCTCCCTACTTCTACAACTTCTCCAACAAAAAGTAAAAATATTGATATGTTTATAGATATAGATGAAGAAGTTAGTATAAAACTGCCAAAAGCTGATCCAAAAAGGCAGAGTCATGGATTTGATGTCTCTATCTCTGATACAACTGGGATGACAAAAAGGTTTTACAAAACTGAAGAAGAGAAGAAAGAACTTATCCATGATGTTGTACCCACTAAATTAGTCCATGAAAAGACACAGACAAAAGATTATAGTCTTATTGACAGTAAATATTCAGAAACTAGCAAAGAACATGAGAGCAGTTTACTACAAACATCTGTCATTGAAAAAGAAGCCGAGAAAACTACGAAGAAACGACAAGAAAGCCCCTTAAAATGTTTGCCTGACAGCCCATCAGGCACCATAGAAGATGTCTATCAGATTGCTTGTAGTGAGTCTGGCAGAGCACCACCATACACTACCGAATCAAAAGCATCTGCTGATCTTTTCACTGACAAAAATGCAGACATTCAGCAGGCGGAGGAGAGCAGCCAAAGACAGAAAAGGAAAACAAAGCTGGATGAGTCTGAAAATGGGGAAAAAATGGATGGTGAGATATTTTTAAATCAAGAAATTGAGAGTAGGGAAGAAAAGAGCTCAACTGGTAGTGTAGATATACCTCCTGAAGTGAAAACTGAGATGAATATTCATAGAATTTTGTGTAGCAGTGATGAATCTTCATCTTCATTTGCTGATTCTAGAGATCCTACTTCTGAAAGTTCACAGGACAGCATTAAAGATTCAGTGGAGGGAAAACCAGCAAAGAGGGGGAAGAAAAGAGGTGGAACTCCTCCAAAAAGACTCACAAGAAGAGCTGCAGCTCAGCAAAATGTGGTTTTGCCACCTGTTATGAGCAAAGATATGCCAGGAAGGGGAAGAAAGGGTAGAAATTCTACAGACCAGCCTGAGCTTTCTTCAGTTAAAAAAGAGATAAATGAGTCTGTATCTAGTGCAATGAAAGTTGATGCTGCTAAAACATGTATAAATCAGTTTGAAACTGAAAGTTCTAAAGTAAAGAAGCCGACAGAAGAATCTGTGTCTAGAGTTACAAATGTTGATGATGCTAAGCCATCTTTAAATCAGATGGAAACTGAACACCCTGTACTGAGAAATATGACAGAAACACCTGTAGCTAGTGTAATAGAAGTTGATGGTGCTATTGGACTTTCAAACAAAGTGGAAACAGGACCTCCTACTGTGGAAAAAATGACAGAACCATCCATATCTAGTGTAACAGAAATTTGTGCTGCCAAGATACCATTAGATGAGAGAGATACTACCAAAACTTTGAAAGTGTCAACATTTGAAGGCTCAAAACTTGAAAGCTCTGTCTTTGAGGAAGGTGCTTTCAAATTTGATAGAAAGCAGGATGAGAGAAGTCTTGAAGTTCCTGGTTGTGATACCTTAAATGAGCCATCTAAGAAGTCCGTTGAGAGTAGCCATGCTGCAGAATCATCTTTCAAGTGGGAAGAAATTCAGTCTCCGGTTGTAGATAGTGCCAAAAGTGAACAAGCAAACAACAAAGTGAATAAAACTGATGAAGTGATGAAACAGACAGAAACTCAGGAACAGAATAGTGCTGCTACCTTGAAAGAAGAATCTAACTGTCCTGATATTAAGAAAGCAGAAGGTATTAAAATGGAAATAGATGCTGTTGCTACAAAAGTATTGAAACAGGTTGAGGAACTGAAAGGTGCCTTTGATTTTGCTGCCACGGCTCCCACTGAAAAGAGCAAGCCTGTTATTAAACCATCAAATCCAATATCTCCTCTGTCAGTTAAGTTACCTAAGTTTTCCTCTTCTCAAGAACAACCTGTGAGTAAAGGCAAAATCAAGCCAAAGAAGAAATCAGAAAGTACTAAAAAAGAATCAGTGGATGAGTGCGCCTCTGTCAGTAGTACACAGGAACCTGATATTGTCTCAAGTGCCACAGAGCTAGCAGCAGTCATAGGAAACATGATTCAGATTATTGGAGCAGAAAAGAAAAGCTCAGAAAAGAAGCTAATGGAAGAGAAGGGAAACAAAATTGAAGTTCTTGCAACAACTGGACGCAGCAAATTTCTTGTAGCTGAGAACTCCAACTGGAACAGTATTCCCCAGACACAAATGGTGACTCAGGTATCAAGTACGGATGATGCAGTTACTGTCAGTCATATAAGGGAAACCAAACAAAAGTCTGACAGTTACGACTTAGAGAGTCTTGAGCGAGAAAAACAACGGTTACTACAGATGTTGGATGCTGGGGAAATGCAAGCAGACATTGAAATTGCAGAAGAGAGGTTTAAAGAAAAATTACCAGCTGCAGGGGGATCAAAAATAAAAGGAAACCCAACAGGTGAGGAACCAGTAGAAGGTGCTTCTCATGGTGATACAGATAATCAGGATAGAACTTCTTCCAGAGATGATGAGAGATCAAGAAGCCATAGAGACAGTACAAAATATGACAGGGGATGGGACAGAAGTCCAGGTAGAGACACCTACAGGCGCAGGAGTAGAGAAAGGGATCGCCGCAGAAGTCATTCTCGTGATAGAAGTAGAGAAAGAAGTAGAGATCGTTACAGGGAGAAGAGAAGCAGAGAGAGGGACAGAAAAGATCGACACAAGAGACGAAGGGAGGAGAAACACAGAGATTATGATGATAGGTATAGTAAACACAGAAGGCGGCGAACTAGAAGCAGGAGCAGATCAAGAGGGAGGGGAAGAAGCTGGGACAGAAGGAGTCGGAGTAGGGACCGAAGAAGTCGAAGTAGGGACCGAAGAAGTCGAAGTAGGGAAAGGAGAAGCAGAAGTAAAGACAGACAAAGCAGAAGGAGTGGAAGGAGGAGTAGTAGAAGTAGAAGCAGAGAAAAATACAAAAGTAAGAAAAGAAGCAGAAGTAGAAGCCGTTCTAGAAGTAGGAGTAGGAGCTTCAGCAGAGACAGAGAAAGATATGAAAAATCAAAAAGGATTGGTGAGAAAGAAAGCAAAGATAGTTCAAAGCAAAAAGAATCTGCTCTAGAGAAATTTGAAAAAGAACTAGCTGAAAAGAAGAAAATATTGGCACTGCCTGTGTCCACTGCAGCAGAGGTGCACCACATAACTACAGAACAACAACAACTGCCACAGCAAGTCCCAGTTCAGTCTGTAGCACATATGCCTCAGGAGTTTCCACCAGCATTCCAGACTGATGCCCAAGGACATCCTTTCCCAATGCCATTTCCTGGACCTGAAGGAATGCAGCCATTTCCACCTCCACCACCAATGGGCTACCCATTCCCAGTAGACCCAAATACAGGTCTTCCACCTCCTTTTCCAGGAATGCCACCACAAGAACATGGGCCACCACCACCTCCTTTCTTACCTCCAGATCATCCAATGCTTCAGTCTTTTCCACCTGGGCATCCCCCTTTTCCGGGCCCACCTCATGGTCCTATGCTTCCTCCTGATTTTCTGCCACCTCCACCAGGAGCTATGGATCCACATTTTATGGGACCACCAGTTGACAGCCGTGGAAACATGCATTTTCCAGTTCATCCAAATCCAGACATGATGGTACCTCCAGATCCAAGTATGATTGGACCTCCAGATCAAAATTTTGTGGGCCCACCATCAGATTCAAATGTTGTGATTCAGCCTGATCCAAGTATGATGGTACCCCATGAACAACACATGATGGGGCCACCTGACTCAAATGTAGTTGGTCCACCGGATTCAAGAATGATGGCTCCTCTAGGTTCAAACATGGATGGATCCCACGATCCAGCCATGAGGGTGCAACCACAGGCTCATTCAGTTGAGCCCTCTCAAGATGCAAGCTATGAAGTTTCACATGAAAATGGTCCAGGATTTAAATTTGCTAGATTTGGTGTAGGAGGCCCAGGAATGCCAGGGCATCCTCCAGTTCCAGTACCACCTCTGTCAAGAAAGAAAAAATCGAAGCTGAAAATTAGAATAAACCAAGGACAAATAGCAGATGGTGAAAACAAAACAAATCCTGCATCTGAGGAAAGTCCAAAAACTTCAGAAGATGTGTTTAAAAGGCAGACCTCAGCAGAAGAAACTTTGCCAAGACCAGATGAAAAAGTTGTTGAGTCAGGAACAGATGCAGAACCATCTGGAGTTTCAGTGTCTGAAGTGAGCAATTCTGAGGTCAGCAGCTCAGAGATTTCAGAAGAAAAGAAGAAAGAAGTTAAACTGGAGATTACTGATAATGTAACAGCTGTTGACTCACAAATAGAAACAGCTGTTGACTCACAAAGCTCAGAAATACCTGAAACTGTCAAAGAAGATAAACAAGAATTGGAGACACCTCAGCCGTCTATTGTTGACATGTGTGAAGCTGCTGCGACTCCACCTTTGTCAACTGGAGAGATTTCAGATTCTTCAGATAGCACTGTGACAGGTCGACCTATGAAGGTTAAGTCAAGATGGCAGAGGGCTAGTGAAGCTGAGAAGGTACCACCAGACACCCCACCCCCGCCTCCTCCACCTGCAAGGGAGTCTAAGGATGTGAAGCTGGAACAACCGGATATGAAATCTGAAGATCCTCCTAAGACTGAGGAAGAGGATGAACCAGTTCCTATCAACTTTGATCTGATAGATGAGAATGTCTATCTGTGTGAAAGGTATGTAGATATGTAACTTAAGGTAAATGGGTACTCTTTCAGGGGAAACAACCTTCCATTGCTTCTCAAAGGGAGTCAACTCTTAAAGGAAAGAATTTGCTCCCGTAGGAGCAGATTTTTCCCTTTAAGAATTGATCACCTTTTTGAAAGGCTACGTCATCTAGCAAACAGGAACTGATGAAAGGTGTTCCCCATTGTAAAGATGGAGGTGCACCCATACATCGTAATGACTTTAATGAGCCCCAACATGACAAAACAAAAAAAAGTAGCATGTTTGCCCAGCAGAGACTCAAGCACACAGCAATGCGTCTGATCAGTCTAGGTGGATGCCCTGGCTGAGTTGAGTCTTTGCAAGGTGCACATGCAGCTTTGTTAGTTCTTTGGTGTTGTGGCTCATATTATTTGGACAAAAGATTAGATTTTTCCCTCTCGAGAAGAACCTCAAAAATCTAGATCCATCTTATGAGACTGACCTAGATTTTTCATTTGTTTTGGAAGAGAAAAACTCATCTTACAGCAGACTGCAGAACTACAAAAGCCTGATTTGGTCATTCTGTAAAAGAAAAATCGCATCTTATAACCAAATAGATACAGTGATTGGCCACTATGTCCCAGTATGTGGGAAAACTATAGTAATTATTGTATGTTAAACTTTGTAATATCAGAATATTTAGGTACATTTTGAATGTAATTTTGCCTTTTAATTTAAAAAATGTTTTGTGAAGAATAAATTTGAAAATGACTGTGATAATTTAATTTAGTAGCACTTTCAATTTAGTGGGGATTTATGATTTAAATACAATTATTAAACAACGTTTAATGTGTTAAGGTGAAGGAATACATCTATAATCTACTATTTTCATTTTTGATTAGGGGCAACTCTTAAAGGTAAAAATTTGCTCCTCTGGGAGCAAATTCTTTTCTTTATGAGTTGACTCGTAAAAATGGCCCAAGAAACTTTCGTAAAAATGGCGCAAGAAATTTGAAAGTGTATGTCGTTTGCGAAAAAGTGGAGGGCAAAAAATTGATTTAATTTTATTACTGCTGAACAAATTTTCATGAAACTTTGTAGACCTTAATCTATTACTTATACGAACTCATGCAAGGAAATTCAGATTTTTTTGACAGTTCAATAAAAAATTGTCAGATCAACTACATGTTAAAATCTGTCCCTAATCTTTGAAGTTTTATGTTTGGTTGGTGCAGCTTTTGGAACAGCTAGTGTTGTATAAATTATATTAATGTACATCCCTTATATGGGTATTAACTTCTATTTAGGAGAAACACATAAGAAAATCCTTTTCCAGTGATTGGCCCATTATCGCTAAGGCCTCTTGTTTACCAAATAGTGAGTGAACACATTTCAGACCACGTGGTAATTTGTGAATGAACAATAGTATCAGTATAGTAACTATAGAACAACAATGTCTGTTGTACCATTATGGTTACCTCCTGTGTAAGAATGGCATAAAACTGAGAGGTAAAATGGCAATGATTAATAGAGCAACTTTTTATTCAAATGTCAAAAAATTCTAAATTTGCTAGAATGAGTTCGTATAGCTAATAGATTATGGTAAGCAAAGTTTCATGAAAATCTATTTAGTATTAATGAAATTAAATCAATTTTATGCCCTCCACTTTTTCGCAAACGACCTATACCCATACACCTTTAAAACTTTATGCTCTGATTTGAGCCGTGACACGAGAAAACCAACAAAGTGTTGTGCGCCCAGTGCAGACTCAGATCAGCCTGGGCATCCACCCAGTCTGAGCAGACTCTCTGCTAAGCACTTTAAGGGTAGCTAAGGGTCTCATCTACCTTCAAGAGGACAGCGAAGACTCTGATCAGACTGGGCGGATGCCCAGGCTGATCTGAGTCTGCGCTGGGCGCAAAACCACTTTGTTAGTTTTGTCGTGTCGTGGCTCATTTATATCTAATTTTACTCTTTCTTGAATCAGTGTTTTAATGTTCCATGTGTATTATCATAACAGGAAGCGTTCAAAACAGATGCGTGAAGTTCGTCGTATGGTATGTGACTGCTCGACCAGTAAAGAAGACAGAGAAATGGGAATGGCAGGCTGTGGGGAGGATTGTCTCAACAGAATGCTCTTTATTGAATGGTAAGTAACCCTTAAAGAGAAAAAAAGATGATAAAATTTACGTCTGCAAAATTTCAGAAAATGTTTGTCCAAGTTGCATCAAATTCAGAATGCCCTAACTAGAGGATAAACAGTATAGATCCAGATGAGGTTGCTCATTATGAGTTGCACTTCATTACAACAGCAAACTTCTTTAGAACAGGGGTTTCATTAAGCATAAGTCCGTTGATCCTGGACTAGTGATTTTTGGGCATGACCAGTTGATGTCATTGGTAGCTGGTCCTACGGACACCAACTGATTTTGAAATTAAATGAAAACACATGATTACAAAGAATAGCTGAAACATTGGGAGGACCACTTAAATTGTGGATAAGTTGGTCCTGTGGACCACCAGTCATTCAGTCCTTAGCGAAATTCCTGTTAGAATATCATTTTAATAGGCTCTGAATGGCTTCATTGTTCAAAAGTGTATTCTTACAACAGCAAATTCAGTTTAACGGAACAAATGCTATTGTTGTGAAGAGAACCCATTTTACTGTATCTGATACACTAATAAGTTGTTTTGACGATTTGGAAAAATTTCAACATGTTGCTGGGATAGTAGGGGAGAGTCGGGTAACTTCGGACAGGCGGGTAAATTTGGACATACCATGGCAAACAGTGAAAATCCAGATGAGACTGATCATAATAAGCCATCTCATCACAAAATTTCACTGTTAGCCCGGTTAATTTTGTTTTAATTCCAAACAACTGACATATAAAGGAAACAATGTCACTGTCCAAATTTATCCGCTGTCCGAAGTTACCCAACTGTCCCCTAGCTGATGATGCAGAAGCTGATGGGACTTGGGACTAATTTAGTCTGGGTCAGCTGTGTTTTATGCGCAGGTTTTTCTGTCTCAGTAATGTGGTTCACTACTTCAGCAGGTAACAGATCATATGAGCTGCGACACAAGAAAACCGACAAAGTGGTTGTGTGCAAAGCCCTGACTAAAATCACACTGGGCCCTTAAAGGGTAGCTAAGGGTCTAAACTACAGCCATGCGTACAGCGAAGACTCTAATCAGACAGGGCGGATGCCCAATCCGCCAAGGAAGATTAGAGTCTTGGCTGGCCACATATGCCACTTTGTTGGTTTTGTCGCGGCTCATATAGGGATGATTTGGCATATTTGTCCGTTATAGCATACAGAAGAACTACTTTGGCTCGAACAGGCTTGGGACTATAGAAATTAGTCCCAGCCAAGGGTAGTTCTTGCCATCCAGGGTTAGTTTCTATATAAAGTGACCTCTGGGAACCCAAGAAAGAGTTCTAGCCAGGCAGGGTTAACGAGCCATCAGGGTTCGAGCCATTGAAGTTCTACTGTATCTTGCCGGGCAGCGTAGCGCAATCGGTAGTGCACCTGACTCAAAAGTCAGAAGTCCTTGGTTCGAAACCCGGTCTGGCCACATACTTCCGTTTCTCCTTCCGCTGATTCAAGAAGGGCAGTTGTCAGTTACTGGCGAAAGTATGTGCACTTAGTACTGGTTAACCGCTTAGGAGGTCTAAGCCTGCCCAGGAATAGTGTGGTTTGGTTAACTGACTGTCCCGACTAGACCATAGATGTTTACCGTGGACGTTAAGCATCAAATCAATCAATCAGTCAATCTACTGTAACTTGTTACCCTTGATTAGAACTTCCTCAGTTCTAATGAGTGGTGGTCTCAGCTTATATTTTGCTTGAGAAATAAGAAAAAAAGTTATATAAGAATTTCATTAAAAACCCCATTTTATATGGAGCTGTGTTAAGTATTGTTTTCTATTTTACAGTGGTTCCCGGTGTGCTTGTGGAGAGTACTGCACCAACAAGAGGTTCCAGAAGGTTAGTGTAATATAATTATACACTTAGTGTCTTAGAGCAGTGATTTTTTACACTATTTTGGGAATGGTGCCGGTACCCACAGAATTGGGAAAAAACGCGTCGTGATCTCCTTAAACTTGGAATTTCAGAAACACCTATATTGGCTTAAGTGGTGGGATAGGAGACATGAAACTGAATATATAATATTTAAATTCAATTATAGCTATATATCTGCCAGTTCTCTAAGCAAGCAAGTAAATTTATGCTTGTGGAATGGTCCCTAGGAAAATTCTTCCTGCAATTGGGAATTTTTCAACTTGCAGTTGGGAAAAAAAGATACTATTTTGAATTGGGACTGATGCCTTTAAGGGCGCCACTTATACAGAGAAAAAAATCACTGTTAGAGCCATAATGGCTTCTATATGACCACTATGTAACACAATTTCATTGGCTTGACATCACATACTGATCATTACCAGTCCAGACACTGTTTTACCCTTATGTCATTTGTTACATATTTCAAGACATAATTTCCTTAGTTCAAACACTTTTTAAGATGTCTTGCTCAAAATTTTCAAAGGGACATAGCTTCTAAAATTATTTACGCAGTTTGCTCAAAAGTTAATCAGTTTATCTACTCATCATCTCCAATCATCTGTTTTGAAGCTTTTTCACAAATTGTGTTTTTCTTTCTAATAAATTTCTTAATAAAGACTCTTTTCATATATGGTAAGATGTGAACACGTATTAAAATCCTTTTCTTGATTTTTTCAGAGACAGTACGGTAATGTGGCACCATTCAGGACAGACTGGAAGGGCTATGGCCTTCAAGCTTTAGAAGACCTGGAACCGTAAGTTCACCTTTATTACTAATGTAAATGTTACTTTAATTTAGTAGGACAGCTGAACCTTCTTATATATGTACTACTGATGATTCTAACACAGTGCGCCTATAGAAGCAATGGAAAGTTTCCGTGTTTTATTCTGCAATAGTTCACTGTCTCGGAGCGTGTGAGCCTAATTGCTGACGTCACTGGCATTACTGACTTAATTTTGTGACATTTTGAGAAGTTAGACGGTGTAACGTCTCTTTTTCTTTCTGAAATCGCCATCAAAACATACATTTACCTTAGATACAGTTAAGAATATTGGTGGGAGCATGCACACGCTTGCAGGAAAGTTGAGAGAGTTTGAATGAAAAGAACACTTTTTTCCAGCATTTTCGAGTGTTAGAATCGAAATAGTTCAGCTCTAGCATTGAATTGTTGCGTAATAATTCACTGTTTGGAGGTCAGTTGTAAAGTAGATCATATCACAAGTGCGGAACAATTCACTGCTAGAGCTGAACTATTTCTTAAATAATATAAAAGCTAGCGTATAAAAGCCTTTGTATCTGCTAGGCGTACTAAAGGTTGTACATGTAGGTTCCTGATGGGATATTAATAATGATGTTAAGTTACACAAATGAAGTTACAGCAAAATCTTACATTTAGTAAACTTATTTTCCAGTCACCCTTATACTAATCTCTTCACTTAAATTTTTCAGCGGACAGTTTGTAATGGAATATGTTGGTGAAGTACTAGACTTCCGACTATTCAAGAGTCGAACCAAGCAGTACTCTAAGTCCGGACAGCAGCATTTTTATTTTATGGCCATCAACCCGGAGGAAATTATAGATGCTACAACCAAGGGAAATATCTCGAGGTTTATAAACCATAGCTGTGACCCAAACTGTGAAACTCAAAAAGTAAGTTTGATTATCAAAGAAGATAGAGACTGTTGCTAATGATTGCTGGATGACTTGGGGGGCTTTACATCTTATCCAACAGTATTTCAGCCATATCAGAATGTCAGGTGGGTGATTATGAAGGGCTCTGTGTAATGGAACACCGTTTAGGTGTAGAGTGATCTGAAGTTGGGAGCGCTAACTCCTGGACTAGGCAGACAGTTTGATAGCAATGCCCTGTCAGAACTTAAAAGTTTTGCAGCGCTTTACAAAAATAGACAAACTGTTGAGAGATGTATGGAGGTCTGAATTGATAGATCTGATCAGTCAAGAGCTGCATATTATTTAATGTGCATGGAAGCACCTTCAAGAGAGATCTCTCGGTCATTAAAATATTGGCAGTATTTACCTCCCAACTTATTGATGGTGGCTTCTCTTGGAAAGTATAGCCTGTAGAGAAGCACCTACCTTTGCAAAAGTATTGACTGAACCAGGGCAGCAAATACTATCCTGATAAAAGTTGGCCTTCCTTGTGAAATGGTTGCCAAACCTGGGGACATACATACACCTTCCTCTGTAAGAAGGTAGGACAAGTTCTTAGATTTCAAATTATTTTACCCTAAAAATTACTGATGGGATGTCTGAGCCGCGACACTATGAAATCAACAAAGTGGCATGTGCCCACAGCGAAGACTTAGATAAGCCTGGGCATCTGCCCAGTCCGATCAGTCTTTGCTGCCAACATGAAGATAGGGAAGACTCAGATCAGCCTGGGCATCTGCCCAGTCTAATCAGAATCTTCGCTTGGGGCTTAAAGGGTAGCTAAGGGTATAAGCTACCTCCATGCCGGCAGCGAAGACTCTGATCGGACTGGGTGGATGCCCAGGCTGATCTGAGTCTTTGCTGGCGCATTTGTCACTTTTTAGCTCACCTGAGCCAGAGGCTCCGGGGGAGCTTATAGGATGGTAAGGCTCCGTCGTCCGTCCGTCCGTCCGTCCGTCCGTCGTCCGTCCACAATTTCAAACGACTTCTCCTCTGAAACCGCTGGGCCGATTGTAATCAAATTTCATATAGAGCCTCCTGGGACCTTAGGAACAAAAAGTTGTTCAAACGGTCCTGGTCACATGACCAACATGGCCGCCATGCCCATATATGGTAAAAACCTAAAAAAATCTTCTTCTCCAGAACCAGTAGGCCGATGGCCTTGAAACTTGGTATGTAGCATCGGGTACGGGAGTACTACCAAGATTGTTCAAATTATGACCTTGGGTTGACCTTGACCTTTTTTACGGTAAGGTCAAATATGCTTCCTTGTGCTTTTATATGGCAAAATGCTAGAACATAAGATATCTTGAAAATTGTTGAAGATTTTGGGCTAAAAATTGGTATCTGCAGTCATCTTAATGAGTACATGAAGATTTATGAGTACAAGAGGTCAAGGTCATTCTTTGACCTTTGACCTAGAACTCTCATATTTTGACAATTCCAAACAATGTCCTCAAAAGCCCCTGGGCCAATTGAAACCAAATTTTATATAGAGCCTCCAGGAGTTGAGGGAACAAAAACTTATTCATACGGTCCAGGTCACATGACCAACATGGCCGCCACGCCCATATATGGTAAAAACCTTTAAAAATCTTCTTCTCCAGAACCAGTAGACCGATGGCCTTGAAACTTGGTATGTAGCATTGGGTACTCAAGTACTGTCAAGATTGTTCAAATTATGACCCTGGGTTGACCTTGACCTTTTGTACGGCAAGGTCAAATATCGGAAAATGCTAGAACATGAGATTTCATGGTAAGTTTTGAAGATTTGGGCCTAAAAATTGGTATATACAATCATCTTAATGAGTACATGAAGATTTATGAGTACAAGAGGTCAAGGTCATTCTTTGACCTTTGACCCAGAAATCTAAAATTTTGACAATTTCAAACAATCTGCTCTAAAACCACTGGGCCAATTGAAACCAAATTTCACATAGAGCCTCAAGGGGTTGAGGGAATGAAAAATTATTCTAATGGTCCTGGACACATGACCAACATGGCCGCCACGCCCATATATGGTAAATACCTTTAAAAATCTTCTTCTCCAGAACCAATTGACCGATGGCCTTGAGACTTTGTATGTAGCATTGGGTACTTGCGTACTATCAAGATTGTTCAAATTATGACCTGGTGTTGACCTTGACCTTTTTACAGCAAGGTCAAATAAGAGAAAATGGTAGAACATAAGATTTCATGGAAAGTTTTGAAGATTTTGGCCTAAAAAATTGGTATATACAGTTGTCTTAATGATTTTATGAAGCATTATGAGTACAAGAGGTCAAGGTCATTTTTTTACCTTTGATCCAAATCGCTCATATTTTGACATTTTCAACCATTTCCTCAAAAGCCAAAGGGCCAATTGTGAACATATTTCATATAGAGCCTCCAGGGGTTGATTGAATGAAAATTTGTTCAAACGGTCCAGGTCACATGACCAACTAGGCCGCCATAACCACTTATGGTATAAATCTTTAATATTTTTCTTCTCCAGAACCAATACACTTATGGCCTTGAAACTTGGTAAATAGCATGGAGTACTAGAGTACCACCAAGACTGTTCAAATGGTGACCTTGGGTTTACCTTGACCTTTTTTGCGGCATGGTCAAATATGGGAAAATGCTAGAACATAAGATTCATGGAAAGTTTTGAAGATTTTGGCCTAAAAATGGTATATATGGTTGTCTTAATGAGTACATGAAGATTTATGAGTACAAGTGGTCATGGTCATTCTTTGACTTTTGACCCAAAACTCATATTTTGACAATTTCAGACATGATAAGTAAAAGCCACCTTGCCAATTGTTCAGGTGAGCAATTCAGGGCCTCATGGCCCTCTTGTTTGGTTTTGTCGTGTCCCAGTCATAAAAAAATAAGAAGCACTTGAATGCAAACAGTGTAGACCCTGATCAGACTGCACAGTTTGCTCAGATCTGTCTGTCTGCCCCAGGACTTAGAATTAATATGGTACTGTAAACTGTATTTGACCCAATTATTCCAATTAGGGGATAACTGTACTCAAAATTGTCATTTGGGGAGGTAAATTGTCGGTTTTATGGTCGGAAATTTTGTTTTACGGCGACGCGCCAGCGGAGCTGTAAAACACAATTTGCAACATAAAACCGACGATTTACCTCCCCAAATGACAATTTTCAATACAGTTATCCCCATTCTAATGCACTTTAACATACTTTCGCCTTTCACAGTGTACTACTTTGCATCAACAGCAAGTGCTTTCAGCAGCGTAAAGCCAAACGTCAGCCAATGAGATGCGACGTTTCATAATGACGTCGGGTTTACGACAGTAAATTGTAGGATATACTGTCGCAAATTTTTGACGTTATCCAATCAGACGTCGCGTTACGTACGTAAGTGCATTAGAATGAAATTTAAAACATAGAGGTTTCAGCCAAATATGTATGTAATTTCAGAAAGATTAGGATAATGCAAACCAAATGGTGTTTCTGTTTTGGCTATATTTATAAGTTTCGTATTTCTACTTGCAGTGGACAGTAAATGGTGTATTGCGAGTTGGTTTCTTTGTGAGAAAACCAATCAAGAAAGGAGAAGAAATTACCTTTGACTACCAGTTTGAAGTTTACGGGTAAGTTTTTTTTGACAGATTTGACCCTTTTCATGCCCAGATTTCCTTACAGAAACTTACATGTCTCAAAAACATACTCTTTCTAAGCATATTTGGCCCAAAATAGCCTTTTTGTGCTGATGTACCGTAAAACACAGCTTTGATGCGTCTCGAAGGGGTATTATTTTCTAAATTGCTTTCAAAAAGCAATTATTTTAAAGACTGGCTGGATTGCCTGTTTTTCTCAGTTCAGTTTGATCTTAACTGGTTGCAAATGCCTCTTATATGAACCTTAGGGTTTGATGAAGGGCTGAGGCAGGAAGACTATTAGAGCAAGAAGCAAAAGGCAATAGAATAAACAGACATGTCATATTGACATTTTCCATAGATACTCTGCACATAAAATGCTGTTTTACAGTGCACCTGATAAGAATGAGTAATATGGATACTTTTGGGATACTTTTCCTTCCTTTTTCCATAAAAACGTTTTTGTAGGTGCAGAGACAGTTCTTAGGATTGGTAATGTTTTCACTTAGAAATTAAAAAATCTCTGAATTGTTTTCAAAATGCCACTTTATCTGGAGCTTTTGTTTCCAAGCATAGAAGCTTTTACAGAGCCCTAGATAAGAGGGAGTAATTAGTGATAATTAGTGATAATTTTTTGTTAATTATGGATAAAAACATATGTTGTGACCCCTCATATGAACCGTCTCGACGAGACGGTTCAGATGAGGGGTCACAACATATGGTTTCAACAAGAAATAAAGAAAATTATCCCTCAATTATCATCAAATACCCCTCTTATCTAGAGCTCTGTTTTAGCAGAGTCAGTAAGAAGCAAAGTACATGGATATTTTGGCAGTGCTAAAGTGCATGAACACATTAAGTTTGTGCTAAAAGTTCATGAAAACAGATAACTGTTTCATATGCTGTCAGATCCTGTATTCAGCTAATCTGTTTGATGGATTACTTGAAATTTTACGTCCTTTTCAACAGTATTTCAGTCATTTCAGGACAATGGATGTTTGATAATGAAAGGCTGTGTGCAATTGAACCCCATTTATGTTTGAAAAGATTCTACATCAAGTGTGGATTGAACCCAGGACCGCTAGATCAGCAGGCCAGCACTTAACGTACTGAGCTTCCGGGGATCCTAAATAATCTATATCATTCAATTCATATCAATTAATTTTGATTTAGTTTGTGTACTTCTCATTAAATTCTATCATAATTAATTCAGTGCTCCAGATAAGAAGGAGTAACAGAGATAATTTTGGGATAATTATGCATATTTCTCCATAAAAACATATTTTGTGATCCATCATTAGAACCATCATGTCGAGACGGTTCTAATGAGGGGTCACAACATATGTTTTCATTGAGAAATAAGAAAAATTATCTTTGAATTATCCTCAATACCCCCTCTTATCTGGAGCTCTGAATTATTGTACAGTAAAGAGGCTCAGAAATGCTTCTGCGGGACAGAGATATGTCGTGGATTTCTGGGTGGTACAAAGAGAATCCAGCTACAGTCGAACAAGAAGAGTGCCGCAGAGCTGGAAGAAGAAGAATCAGAGAGAAAGAAGAAAGAATTGTTTGAGGATAGAGATACAGTAAGTTGATTTTTCTTATCCTCTGATGTCGAATCTGAGAGTGTAATAAAGCCATGCATTAAAAACAATAATCAACTAGTGGATTAAATATGCAAATGACGTCTGAACATTATGTGATGACGCCCATAAAAAGGTCGTGTTTTCTAATGGCGAAATCATGACGTTTGTAGTGCAAAATGTGTTAATAAAAAAGCAAGTTTAGTGTCAGATTATAAAAAGAATCTTACGTTTGTGCACCTGTATTATTGAATATTAACCAGCTCTGTGCCAAAGGGCGACTTCAGTGACCACAAATAGTTCCAAGTTAAAATGACAATAAATAGCAATTCTTTTGAGGGAATCTGGTGCAGAATATTCGTAATAATGCTATCTTGGTCTTGGTTATTCGTTTTATTGTGTTATAACAGAAAATAATGCTTTTAAAAGTTTTACTGTTTTTATGACGTAACGTCTGGGAGGTTTGGCGCCAGTAATGACGCGAAACGTCCCGCCGTAGATCAGGGTTGTTTGAAAAGTACTCTTCGTCGGTGCTCATATAAATTAAAATCTTAAAAAGTTCCTTCAAGAGCAGAGAATACATACAGAAGTAGGAAAATGGGCCAGACTTCGTAGTTTCGGCTAATAAAGCCTCGTCAGTGACCCTGACAATATCTGGTGATGAAACCAGGAAAAAGCATACTGTAATTTCTTAATTTTAATTGGACAGTCGATTCAAAAACTGATTAGTTTCAAAAGGATCCAAATAATATAAAAGACGATGATCTAGAAAAATACACTGAACAAAATTTCTAATTGGTCACTTTCTGCCATAGAATTAAGCCTTAGGCAGATTTAGATTAGCCTGGCTACCAACTAGGACGAACAAATGTACAGAAATTCTTGTATTTTACAAGACGCACAAGCGCTTATGCATTTGCAAAATGATTTACATCAATTCGACGCGTCCATTAGGATTTACACAAACATTGAAAGGGAGGTAATTTGAAAAAGTCAATATTAAAATTAATACAGTGGAAAAATGCATGAAGCCTAAAAACATACTTCATGTTTTTATGATGAAAAACTTTATTTACTGCTGAACTATTATGCTTTTGTGGAAGTTTGATGCCGCCTGTATGTGTTTTCAAAGCATTCTATGGTTTAGATAGAAGGGGTCATAACTCTTATACTACAATGAAGTTTTGATTATAACATTTACTTTGAATAAGTAGATAACAGTCCAAAATTTTGATTATAATTATATTCAAAAATACAGTTTAAAAATCATATTTATGAATATTAGAAAACTGACCAATTAGAAATTTTGCTGAGTGTAGTCTAAATCGATCTCAAATTTTAGATTTCTAAGAATCTATCCTCTGATCTCAAAGGATGTAAATAAAATATAATCTGCACTATGGATGATGTACGGGGAGACGTTTTACGGCCGCCACACGGCACAACACCAGCTGCAGTGAGGTAAAATTAAAATCTTAAAAAGTTCCTTCAAGAGCAGAGAATACATACAGAAGTAGGAAAATGGGCCAGACTTCGTAGTTTCGGCTAATAAAGCCTCGTCAGTGACCCTGACAATATCAGGTGACGAAACCAGAAAAAAGCATACTGTAATTTCTTAATTTTAATTGGACAGTCGATTCAAAGTTTACTTCTTTTGAGACAGACACGCATGTAGAACAGCTCAAACATATATCCATATTTGCATATGCTGATAAAATTCGGCAAACCCTTACATGCTGTTAAAGTTGATTGGTAAATCTTACAGTAAATAGACAAGTTTCTCATTTTTCAGCCTTTCTAGAAATACAAAGGTAAAAGCGTGACATGAACTACTTCATTCAGGCTGCATATAATAATAATCCTTTTTTTATTATTGCTGTTATTCTTATCGGCAACTTGTACCAAATTTTGAAGAAACAAATCATCCTACTTTCATTTTCCGCACAGTCTCTTACACATGTTCGCTTGTGCACAGATGGTTATAATGAGAATTTACATAAAATAAGCTGTCATTGTTAGATTTGTCGTCGCAAAGTTCCTCACAGCGGCTCTTGGAAAAATCTACTGGCCCCGAGTCGGTCTGCCAATCTTTGCTACTTGCCATTAAGAGGCTAGAAAAGCGCCATGATTCAGTGACTAAAGGTTATCTGCTATAGTGCAGATGGTCGCGGAATCACTTCTCCATTAGGTCACCGGCTAACCAGTTAGAAGTAAATGAATATCTATTTCGAATCGGAGAAGATAAAAGACAGCAAAAGGAGAGGACTCCGTCTCTCTAATGTTGTGCCCAAAATATTGTAGGTCTCTAACACCGGCTGCCATTAAGACCAAAAGGCTTCAGGAAAAACATTCTTATTTATTTATTGATTGATTGATTTTTTATTATTCATTTATTTATTATTATACCCCGCCACAAGTTAGTGGCGGGGTATTATGTTTTCCTGCTGGCTGTCCGTGTGTCTGTCCGTCCGTCCGTCGTACGTACGTCTGTCCGTCCGTCCGTGAGCACTTCGTTTCCGTTCGATAACTTGAGTATTTATTAACGGATTTTCTCCAAACTTGGCATGTGCATTGATCATGGGAAGATCTTGGTTGGGATTGTTAATGGGCAGATTTCGATGTCATCTGATGGAGTTATTGCCCTTGGCGGGTAATTACGCAGTCGTTTGCGATGCTTTTATTTCCATTGTTTTTTTTTCTTTTTTCAGAAATAGCACCAGATTTTCAGTATCAGTATCCAAATATTCCACTCAGTCTGTTGTGGAAAAGTAGTACTTGTTGTGGCCGCATGCTGGCAAATAACTATAATCCGCACTGTATGCTTCGTTCACACGGGCAACGTTTCTGTGACAAAGTAGATTTGGCATAGAAAAATTTGCTCGTGTGAATGAAAAATATGCTACATTTTCATTGCCAAATTTATATGGTAAAGTTTATATGACAAACAAAATTTGTCCGTGTAACAGAAAATTGCCATAGAATAAACAACAAAGAAACTAGCTATGGAAATTAACAAAGAAAACTTAGCTCCTAATTAAATCTGTTTGATTTTGAACAAAGAATATTTTATAAAGAAAATGTGCCACAGTTGGCCGTTCACACGAGTAAAGTTTGTTTGTCCAGGTAACTTTGACGAGAATTCTTTGTTCTTGTAATTACGGCAGCAAATATTTCATTGCCGAAGTTTATTTGACAAAGAATTTGCTCCGTGTGAACGCAAAATGTTTGGCAAACTTTCTTTGTTACAGTTTCTGTGACAAAGAAACTTTGGACGTGTGTAAAAGGCTTTACGTGCTAAATCTTATCAAGGCATCAAACGACAAAACTAACTTGCCGTGACTAGACAGACTGTGCTGTGTTTGATCTAATTTCTGCTTAGGGAAAGAGTGGCCAAGTGTGTATCCCAGACTAATACTTTGTTGAAGCAAACATTTTCAATTATGATTATACATAGACCTAGGAAAGGTGGAGTGGAAGGGGGCGCAAATTATTGAGAACTACACACATTTGAAGTTCATGCGTCGATCAAACAAACCTTGGGAGTATTCTAAAGGGGTCCAATGCAGATTATTAGTATATGTAGGAGGGTTGGGGGGGGGAGGGGGGGGGGGGGGCAGGCGCATATTATTCTGCTTAAAGTGTCTAAAATAGCTGACAGACCCTCATGAACTACATGTAGCCATACACAGTAAGGTTTATGGATACACTTCTATGTTTTTCGACCATTTTTACAAAGTCTAACAGCTTTTGAGACTTCCTGTATGCCGCCTTGGATAAAGAGTCATTTCTAAAATGGGGGTCTATTCTCAAAGGACAAAAATCTTTTGAAGTAGATTTCTTCGTTCAGGAGTTGATCCCCAGAGCTCTAGATAAGAGGGAGTATTTGGTGATAATTAGGGATAATTTTTGTTAATTCTGCATAAAAACATATGTTGTGACCCCTCATCTGAACCGTCTCGACGAGACGGTTCAGATGAGGGGTCACAACATATGGTTTGAATGAGAAATAAGAAAAATTATCCTTAATTATCATCAAATACTCCCTCTTATCTAGAGCTCTGATCCCCATTGAAAAGGGAAGCTAAAAGTCAATTGAAATGTTGCTTGCGTTACAAGTGTACCATTCACCGAACATTGTTCATCTTGGTCTCCCCTGGCTACGCACCTGCCGACATGTATTGCTGTTTGGTTTGCGGTACGGGTAGTAAGTAAGCGGGGCTTTACTACTCATTCCCAGATTAGCAATTAAGGAAAAGCGAACGCTTGGAGTATTGAACTACGTTTAACTGCTGACCACCATGGTTTATGAAAATGGTTCATGAATGGTTCATGAATTATTAATGAACTAGACATGGTTTTCCATGTCTAGTTCATTAATAATTCATGAACCATTCATGAACCATTTTCATAAATAGTCCATGAACAACAACTGGCAAAAAAGATAAAAGAAAAAGAATAAATACAATAACAAATTGAGATACGGAAAGAATTCCTTATTTATTTATTTAGTATATCTTTTTTATTTTTATTTTTTTGTTTATTTTTTTGTATTTTATTTTTTAGCTCACCTGAGCCAGCGGCTCCGGGGGAGCTTATAGGATGGTAAGGCTCCGTCGTCCGTCGTCGTCCGTCCGTCCGTCCGTCCGTCCGTCCGTCCGTCCGTCGTCCGTCCACAATTTCAAATGACTTCTCCTCTGAAACCGCTGGGCCGATTGTAACCAAATTTCATATAAAGCCTCCTGGGACCTTAGGAACGAAAAATTGTTCAAACGGTCTTGGTCACATGACCAACATGGCCGCCATGCCCATATATGGTAAAAACCTGAAAAAATCTTCTTCTCCAGAACCAATAGGCCAATGGCCTTGAAACTTGGTATGTAGCATCGGGTACGCGAGTACTACCAAGATTGTTCAAATTATGACCTTGGGTTGACCTTGACCTTTTTTACGGTAAGGTCAAATTTGCTTCCTTATGCTTTTATATGGCAAGATGCTACAACATAAGATATCTTGGAAACTGTTGAAGATTTTGGGCTGAAAATTGGTATCTACAGTCATCTTAATGACTACATGAAGATTTACGAGTACAAGAGGTCAAGGTCATTCTTTGACCCTTGAGCCTGAACTCTCATATTTTGATAAATTCTAACAATCTCCTCAAAAGCCACTGGGCCAATTCAAACCAAATTTCATATAGAGCCTTCAGGGGTTGAGGGAACAAAAATTTATTCATACGGTCCAGGTCACATGACCAACATGGCCACCACGCCCATATATGGTAAAAACCTTTTAAAATCTTCTTCTCCAGAACCAGTTGACCGATGGCCTTGAGACTTGGTATGTAGCATTGGGTACTTGAGCTCTATCAAGATTGTTCAAATTATGACCTTGTGTTGACCTTGAACTTTTTACGGCAAGGTCAAATATGGGAAAATGCTAGAACATGAGATTTCATGATAAGTTTTGAAGATTTTGGCCTAAAAATTGGTATATACAGTCATCTTAATGAGTACATGAAGATTTTTGAGTACAAGAGGTCAAGGTCATTCTTTGACCTTTGACCCAGAACTCTCATATTTTGACAATTTCAAGCAATCTCCTCGAAAACCACTTGGCCAATTGTGACCATATTTTATATAGACCCTCCAGGGGTTGAGGGAATGAAAAAATTTTCTAACGGTCCAGGTCACATGACCAACATGGCCACTATGCCCATATGTGGAAAAAACCTTTAAAAATGTTCTTCTCCAGAACCAATTGGCCAATGGCCTGGAGACTTGGTATGTAGCATTGGGTACTTGAGTACTATCAAGATTGTTCAAATTATGACCTTGTGTTAACCTTGACTTTTTTTACAGCAAGGTCAAATATGGGAAAATGCTAGAACATAAGATTTCATGGAAAGTTTTGAAGATTTGGCCTAAAAATTGGTATATTCAGCTGTCTTAATGAGGTCATGAAGAATTATGAGTACAAGAGGTCAAGATCATTTCTTGACCTTTATTCCAGATCGCTCATATTTTGACATTTTCAACCATTTCCTCAAAAGCCGAAGGGCCCATTGTAAACACATTTCATATAGAGCCACCGGGCCGCGTAGCGCAATCGGTAGGGCACCTGACTCATAAGTCAGAGGTCCTGGGTTCTAAACCCGGTCTGGCCACATACTTTCGTTTCTCCTTCCGCTGATTCAAGAAGGGCAGTTGTCAGTTACTGGCGAAAGTATGTGCACTTAGTACTGGTTAACCGCTTAGGAGGTCTAAGCCTGCCCAGGAATAGTGTGGTTAGGTTATTTGACCGTCCCGACATGACCTTAGCTGTTTACCGTGGACGTTAAGCATCAAATCAACCAACCAACCAATCATATAGAGCCTCCAGGGTTGATTGAATAAAAATTTGTTCAAACGGTCCAGGTCACCAACATGGCCGCCATTACCACTTATGATATAAATCTTTAATATTTTTCTTCTCCAGAACCAATACACCTATGGCCTTGAACTTGGTAATAAGCATGGAGTAGTAGAGTACCACCAAGACTGTTCAAATGGTGACCTTGGGTTTTCCGTGACCTTTTTTGCAGCATGGTCAAATATGGGAAAATGCTAGAACATAAGATTTCGTGGAAAGTTTTGAAGATTTTGGCCTAAAAATGGTATATAATATGGTTGTCTTAATGAGTAAATATACATGAAGATTTATGAGTACAAGCGGTCATGGTCATTCTTTGACTTTTGACCCAAGACTCATATTTTGACAATTTCAGACATGATTAGAAAAAGCCACCTTGCCAATTGCCCAGGTGAGCAATTCAGGGCCTCATGGCCCTCTTGTTTGTCTTTCTTTTCTTGTTTTTCTTTATTGAAATCTGTAGAACTGTTAAGAGATGTCATAGTAGCAAAAGTTTGTTTCGCAAAACGACACGTCACTGACGATGCGGGCACACCTATGAAAAAATATGCCAATTGTAAATGTAATCTTGTGATCTCGGAAAAAAAGTAACAAGCCATGGCATAATTTCGTAGGTAGGAGAACCAGTTGCTGATAAAAGTGGAATATTCGAAAATACTCAGCTAGAGACAGATAGCCAACAGTCTGCTGTATTTCAGTCTTTCAGAGAGAGCGAGAGAGCGAGACAGTCTGCTGTATTTCAGTCTTTCAGAGAGAGCGAGAGAGCGAGATATACCCTTCGTGCCCTGATCTCTCTCTCTCACACACACACACACACACACACACACACACACACACACACACATTTTTCGGTTATCCAAAATTGATAGTTAAACCGATGATTCAACATGATGTTACTTGCACTTTGTCACACGGTCTAAGAGCAGATATGGAGGCCCGGTAGGTCAATAGGTTAAGCGCTGGCCTGCTGATCCACGGTCCCAAATCCGACTGAAGGCGGAGTTCTTTTCAACCGTAAACGGGGTTCTATTGCGCACAGCCTTTCATAATAACTCTCCCATTGTCATGATATGACTGAAACACTGTAAAAAGGACCAGATGCTTTGTAACTCGAACTCGTTCAACCATTTGGCGACATATTAGAAGCAACTTGCAAGTTGGATGATACATACAGAGAGAGGTAAGCGTTTCCTATGGCCCAGTGACCGTAGGGGCAGTGGGTGTTAGAGGGACACTGTATCATGAGCACAACATATGAAAGGCAGAGCTCTAGATAAGAGGGAGTATTTGGTGATAATAAGGGATAATTTTTATTAAGTCTGCATAAAAACATATGTTGTGACCCCTCATCTGAACCGTCTCATCGAGACGGTTTAGATGAGGGGTCACAACATATGGTTTGAATGAGAAATAAGAAAAATTATCCTTAATTATCATCAAATACTCCCTCTTATCTAGAGCTCTGGAAAGGCGAAGCCACAGGTCTGAGTTGCTGCCTTTATCCTTCTCTGATTTGAAAAAAAAAAACATACCCGTTTGCTGCTGAGTCGATACAGTTTTTCAGACCTGGATAGTCCAACAAAGGTTATAGAACCCGCATTATGCACAATAGCCGTGCGCCTCGAATCACACGACGTCGCGCTACTCTGTGCGGTAATAGAAACTTATAATAATAAACATTTCATTATGTCATATTTCTGGCAGTAATCTTGGACATGCTTTGTACCTAAAACATTTCTTTAACTTTTCTATCGGCCCACAATGTTTGCGCGCTGACACAAGTGACGTTACGGCGGACGCGCAACGTTATTTTGGTAAAATAAACATAAACAAACGTAATTAGCCTGACGTCTCCGCGGCCTGAAATGACGTCTGGCACTGAAAGGGTTAAACTTGTTGAGGAAAACTATCAGATGCTCGGCATAGCCTCGCATCTTATCTTTTTCATCAACTCGTTTAATAAATTCAGCAATACATGAGCACTTCTGTAAGATTCTCTATATAGGAGTATGGGTTATTGGTTCTGAGAAAATAACTATTAATATCAGAGCTCTAGATAAGACGGCGTATTTGATGATAATTAAGGATAATTTTTCTTATTTCTCATCGAAACCATATGTTGTGACCCCTCATCTGAACCGTCTCGTCGAGACGGTTCAGATGAGGGGTCACAACATATGTTTTTATGCAGAATTAACAAAAATTATCCCTAATTATCACTTAATACGCCCTCTTATCTAGAGCTCTGAATATTCCTGGTGACACATGTAACTGCTGTCTGTTGATGTGTCAAAACATAGCTAACAGATGAAATGATTGTTCACTTGTGGTCTTTGTGGCCATTTCTCTGGAAGTGAATTCTCTTCTTTAAGAGATGTGAAGTCTGCATTTGAAGGATTGACTCTGTTGAGAAGGGAGGTAAATATGAAAATGGCAGAGTTGCTTCCCCTTAAAGTAGATTCAGTCAGCTTAAAGACATCTGTCAATCAGCTGTGCAGCTTTTGAGAACTATATGTTTGCCAAATTTATATCTAGATATAAGCTGGTATAAATGCCCAGATATAATAGACAGCCCCTCAGTAGTAAATGCCCCCACTTTATTTTCATGTAAAAAAAAGTGGCCGAATTCACCAACATTAGACATTAGACCAACTGTTAGACCTCCAAAATTTATTATATGATTTCCAAATTTTGTTTGAAGAATGGGTTAATAGCACTTGTGAATTACAAGACCTCTGGGACATTTCTTATATCAAATATGGTACCGTAATGGTCCTAAAATTTCAGAGATTCGAAATCAAGACAATAATTATTTGAAAATTGGTAGAAAATGGATTTTACACACGTTAAAGCATCCAAATGATGCTTAGTGAATGGCAAACATTGTAGACCCTGATCAAACTGCTCCTTTGGGAGCAGTTTGATCTTGGTCTACAGTGTTTGCTCAGATCTGTCTGTCCAAAATTTAGGGTCATTACGGTATATAGAAAACAGAAACATTTGTGAGAATTATTTTTGTTCAATTTGCCAGCTTGAAGAGGAGATAGAGTGCATGTCGGAGTTGGAGGAGGGTCTACGCAACAAGGAAGACGTCCTGAATTTGTGTAGGTTGATGGTACGAGCCGAGGATCCTGAACATAGGATTCAGATCCTGAAATGTCTTGAGGTAATAAGAAAATACTTTCCCTATCATCTGTAATGTTCTGTCTCCAATTGCCAACAACAGCTATGTGTTACCATAGAAGTTTTGTCTTCAGGGGTTACCTACCCTGCCTTGGGACTATATACATGTATAAAATCATGAATTTTTTTTATATAAGTGTTCTTCCTGAAATTTACAGCAAATGATTAGAGTAATAAAAGCCTTCTGTGATGCTCAAAATTTACCTCATGTGGATTACCTGCCCCTGTCCCAGGCAATAAAGATGCATAAAATGATGAGAAAATCTATATAAAATTATGATGTAAATAGACTTTTCTAGAACTTGCAGCTATTAATAGAAGTAATGGAAGCCTCTAGATCTAGAGATGATCAAAATTTGGCGCCAAGGGGGGTATCTGCCCCTGTCCCATATACACATGTATAAAATAAATCAGCAAAAAATCGACTCTTGAGCTGATAAAAATTTGGCCCCAAGGGAGTTATCTGCCCCTGCCCCATATACACATACATGTATAAAATAAATCCACAAAAAATAGACAAAACTGGTTTGCAGTGGTGGGGTATCACACAGTCGTTTGGGATGCTTTTATTAGGAATGTTTTGGAAGAGAAAACCCTGTCTTACAGCAGAATTTCACAAGACTGATTTAATTTCAGAAGGGGAAACCCCCTCCCCAAATCTTATTATGCTGAATAAATAAACATGGTACATAGTATTGTTGGAATTCTGAATGGCAGACAGATCTGTCCACTCCTATAGGAACAGTTTAATGTTGGTCTGCACTATTTGCACAGCATTTCTGTCTTGGTATTTTGGGTTGGTATGTTACATTTTCAGAGATGTTTGAAAAGTGTAACTTTTGACAGTTAAAATGATATTTAAAACCAGTTATGAGAAAGGTTTAGCTAGGTGTAATTGATTCACATTTTTTCTGTTGTATTTTATTTTCAGAACACGACCGAGAATGCTTGTTTTCGACTATTTATAGACTACCATGGTCTCCCGTTATTATGGAGTTGGATGGCTGATCTCAAACAGCTCTCGGAAACCAGTAACCTTAAATGCTTTGTAAGTACAGTTGAATTAAATTTTTTCTCCATACAGGGTTCGAGGTTATAAAACTTATGAATAATCTCAAACTCAAAATAAAGCACACTGATTGGCTGCTTCCGAGCATATGCTCGGAAGCAGCCCATCATTGTGCTTTATTTTGAGTTTGAGATTATTCATAAGTTTTATAACCTCTTACTTATGAATAATCTCAAACTCAAAATAAAGCACACTGATTTGCTGCTTCCGAGCATATGCTCGGAAGCAGCCAATCAGTGTGCTTTATTTTGAGTTTGAGATTATTCATAAGTTTTATAACCTCTGGGCCAGGTTTCATAGAATTCCTGTGTTAAGTCAACAAAATATGGTTTTGAAGGTGTATTACAGTATACTTGCGTGTATTTCTGCTATTTTGTTATGTAGGAAAGCAACATTTGCAACTTCCTGTTTACTTCCCTTTATGACCCAGCTGTTTGAAAATTGGGTTGACACACAAAGGCTTTGGTCCTACGGGAGAAAGTTTCCTTCAAAGCGGGGCCGAGTAGCGCAATCGGTAGGGCACCTGACTCATAAGTCAGAGGTCCTGGGTTCGAACCCCGGTCTGGCCACATACTTTCGTTTCTCCTTCCGCTGATTCAAGAAGGGCAGTTGTCAGTTACTGGCGAAAGTATGTGGACTTAGTACTGGTTAACCGCTTAGGAGGTGTAAGCCTTCCCAGGAATAAGGTGGTTAGGTTAACTGACTGTCCCGTCATGACTATAGCTGTTTACCGTGGACGTTAAGCAATAAATAAATCAATCAATCAATCAATCAATCTTTCCTTCAAGAGTTGACCCCATTGCGAAGGGAGGCAAAAATGAAAGTAGAAGAGTTGCATCCCCTGAGAGTATCCATGTACCATGTAGAGAACAGTAAGATCTGCAACAGATACTCAGGCCTTTGATCTTAGCTTTAGATAGAGGGGATGTTGATGATAATTTTGGGATAGGAAGAATGCATAGTGACTCCGTATTGCAAGGTAGTTATTGTCTCGCCTGGGGCTAGCAGAAGAGAGACATAGGTGTACTTTTCGGCATTTGCAGTGGTGGTGTTAGTGGTGTACACTTTGCTTCAAGGGTTAAGCTCTGTTTTTTGACAACGTTCTGTCAGGCAAGACTTAGCATTGCACAGCTTGTATTAACCCTGAAAAGTGTGGAAGAAAGAATGGAAAAGCAGATGAAAAAAATTTCTTCTGCAAAATTTAACAAAATGTTTCATTCAAGTGATATCATTAGAGAAGTTGAAGATTCGAGAGCAAACAGAGTAGATCCAGATAAGGCTTCCATTATAAGGAAGCTTTTCCCAAAAATGGAGGCTAATCTTTATTAAAAATGATATTTAATTCATGAAAAAGCAACTTCCCTTTAAGAAAGGCCCCATTTGAATGAGAGACTCGTCTTTGTAAAAAAAAACTTACCTCCCTTGGAAGTTTTCTGTTTTACATTAATGTATTTATAAAACTGCTTATAAAGTGTCTTATTTGTCTATAACACAGTATTGTCCATCTTTAGAATGATTCCAAATGTCTAAATTAGTCTTTTGAAGTTCTGCTATAAGAATGCTTTTGCAGCCAAAACAATCCCAAAGATCTAGATCTGTCTTACAAGACAGATCTAGATTTTTTTATTATTTTGGATGGGACTAACCAAAGAAATATGGCAGTTGTCAGCAAAATTATGCACTGTTGTGTTACTTTCAGATCTTAGAAATTTTGAAGAAGCTTCCAATCACCAATAAAACCATACTAGTGGACAGTAAAATACTTGATATAGTCACTAAGTGGGCGGAACCTGTCGAACCTTCCGAGTCCTTGGCTGCGGAAACTACCGAAGATGATTCTGAGTCTCTTTTAACCCCGCCAATATCTACCAAGAGTCCTGTATCAATCTTAACATCTCTTAGAGACACAAAGCCTCCCAAAAAGAAAGTGAAGTTCGCCGACGAGGCTTCTAGTTCAGACAGTGAGTCACGTACATCAGAGTTAGAATATCCCGGTGAAACTGAGTCAGTAAGTAGTTCCTCTCAGTCTAGCAAACAGTTCAAAAAGAAAAGTTTTGAATTACGTAGAAAACTTCTTGATATTGACGGCACTGACATTGATCTTAAAGATGTCTTGAAAGGGGACGTAACTGAGTCAGAGGATTTGGAGAGTCAGCAGGATGATAATAGCCAGGATGGGACAACTGCGGGAGAATCTGGGGACACAGAAAAAGGGACAGAAGAAAATGTGGCATCAGAAGTTGGGAAAGAGGAGGATGGTAGAAAAGCACAGCCGGGTACCAGTGGTGACGAGGTGGCTAACATGGCAACATCGTTGCTGGATATCTGGGCAAACTTGAAGGTATGTGTTTAAACTGGTATCCAAGTTCAAATGAGATATGGAGTAAGGTTGAATTATTATGGCTATATGTTTTCATGTTTACTGGATCTTATCAGTAAAGATTCTTGAATGTAGCCTAAATAGAAAAAATATTGTAAACTCACTTTCTTTGGTAACTAGAAGCATGCCTGTTTTTGCTATTACTTGGCTGTGAGAGCTTCGTTGGATCCTGGAATGGATGCTATTTCTTATATTAATATTTTTCAGTTGGTGAGACACAGTGTCCACCTATTGTTGTTTGAGAGTTTTATTCCATATAGATACTTTGTCTTGCCTTGGACTAGCAGAATGGCTTTTGCATTACGGGGGTAAATTTATGTTTAAATGTTTATTACAATGCGCAGATAGGCGAGAAAGCACCAGCTATTGAATTTTTATGTTAGAATTATTTGTAAGTTTGGAAGTCACAGCAGCAAGAAATTGGGACTATGATTGAAAATAAAAGCTGCCTGACATCATATGGACACACATTTTAAAGAATTCCTTAAGCTTGTGTTAAGCATGTTTAAAACTGGTAAAAGCTACTGCATTTGAGCCGCGACGTGACAAAACCAACAATGTGGTTGTGCGCCCAGCGCAGACTCAGAACAGCCTGGGCCTCTGCCCAGTCTGATCAGAATCTTCGCTTTCCACATGAAGGTAGCTTAGTCCCTCAGCTACCCTTTAAGCGCTTAGCAAAGAGTCTGATCAGACTGGGCGGATGCCCAGGCTGATCTGAGTCTGCGCTGGGCGCACAACCACATTGTTGGTTTTCTCGCGTGGCGGCTCATTTAAGGTTTAAAAGGGGAAAGCTAAAGATTCAGTGTAAGTCTTACTTTGATGTTTCTCACTAATTGGTGATAATAATTGAAGGAGTTGTACAGAATTCCAAAGAAAGAAGTTCTTGAAGAGAGAAAGAAGACAGAGAGGGAACTAGGTATGATTTTGCAGAGTATTTTTCTGGGGTCTGAGGAGTAACAGATTCTACTCATGCCATATTAAAATTCAAAGATTATTGGTTCAGAACCATTTTGAGCATTTGAGCATGTCGCAATTCATAATTTTTTATGATGCTCATACCATGAATGATAAATAACCAAAACACTCATAAAAGTATGTTCTGTTCTCTGTGTTAAAAAAAAATGGGGATAATTGTTCTCAAAATTGTCATGTGGGGAGGAAAATAGTTGGTTTCATTGTTGCAAATATCAGTTATCTGTGATGCCTTAATAGAGCCAAGAAATGCAATTTGTAACACTAAAACCGGCAGTTTACCTCCCCAGATAACAACTTTCAACATTAGTTATCCCCCATTTGGATGCATTTGTTCACGTTTTCACTTTCGTAAAGATGTTGGGTCTGTGACAGTATCCCACAAGATATACGCATTAGAATTAATTGTTGTTGTTGAATACTGATAATAGTAAAGCAAATAAAGAAAAAAACAAGCTTGAAGCAAAAAACTGAATACAGTCAACTCTCGATATCTCAAAGTCGAAGTACATCCCAGATTACTGACATCTCAAAGTAAATTTTCTGGTCCAGAAAATTTACTTTGAGATACCAGTAGAGATAACAGGAGTTGAAACTTAAAGAAAAATAGAAAATGTTTCCAAACTATAATCTTTGATATGAGGGTACATTGAGATATCAGTGTTTGAGATATCAATGGGGTGATGGGGTGATGCGATGGTACTGTGTGTAACTTCCAGTGCCGGGGCGTCCTACTGATTTGAATAGTAGTAGGGCAAGGGCCTACTGTGCTTGCAGTGGGTGCGGGTTGGGGTTGTTTGGACATTTTTTCTCTCGTCTATCACATCTCTCTTCTTTCTCTTGTTCTCTGGGAGCCGGCCCAATATAGACTGAAATACTGGCTCAAAGGGCTGTTAAACCCAAAACAAACAACCAGCCAACCAATTGAGTTATCGAGAGTTGACTGTATTTAATTTAAAACTGTAAGTACTAGGGTATATTTCTTTGATTTTTTTGTAGTTAATCGTTTATCATTTTCTTACAGACACAAAGTATGACAGAATCGCCAGATCAGAAATGTATAAAAAGAAAAGTAAGAGACTTTTTCTTGTAAATTTCACATCTCCAATGTTTTCTCACCATTTTCACAAGGGGAAACATCTTTTTTGACTTCCTCTGCTTCTCAGGAGGGCCGATGCCTTCCAAACTGGTTGTTAGGGGAAAAAATGCACTTGGTTTAAACAATATTTTTTTTTTAACTCATTTACACACATAGCATTTACAAGAAATATACTGGAAAACAGGATCTGATAGCAAGCGCACTTCTCTGAAAGGAAAGAATTTAGGGAAGCAAAGTCCTCTCCTTATTGGTTGACCCCCATTTAAGAGGAAAGAAAAATGAAAATGGCAGAGTTGCTTTCCTTGAACATATTCCTATTTACACTAAAATTGAAAGGATAACATTTTTGTTTTATGTTTATATGTTTTAGTAATTCACTAGAATTCTTTTGCCAAAATTAGGGAGTCAGTGCATTTAAGAGTCTTTCTAAAGATGAGTAAAATAAAGAAAACTATAATGCCAAAGAGTCAGGCTTCAACATCTATAGAGTTCTTTTACTGTAAAGGTTGAAAAGTTGATGCAGTAGATAAACTGAATGAAGATGAAAAGTTTTGTCCTGACTATGCCATGTAACACTGCTCATTCTTAGTAATGTCAGTTCTTAAACTGCCTGAAATATTTTCGTATGTGCTCCAGCTGGCATTGCTTACTGTAAATGAGAGAATATTCAAGATGAGGTACGTTAACCCTCAAAGCGCTAAAACAGCAGATCACTAAATTTATGTCAGTAAAATCTAAGAACAATCCCAAGTCCAAAGTACTGATCTCATTCAAAGACTAGAGGACAAAGAATGTAGATGCAGATGGGATGGCTCATTATGATATATCCTGTTTGAAATTTCAGCTATTTTCATACAAATTTCAAATTTATTTTATTTTTGAAAACTTCTGTTAGCAAGGTATAATTCGAAAGGACAGAAACAAGAAGAATTATGAAAAAAGAAGTATGAACAAGTCAATTCCAGTTCTAAGGGAGACAACCTAAGCAAAGCCATTTTCCTTTTGAAAAATGAAAAGTCAGTGCAAATGGAGAAAATTTTACAGATCACAAACATGCCAGTTGAAAACATTAATAAGAAATTTGTATTACTGTGTGGTCTTTGTCATTTCAGTGTCAGGTTGGGACATAAAGAGAAAAAGAAAGCGTGAGAATAGTACAAAGGAAGATACAGATGACTCTGACTCTGGGACAGCGAGGTAAAACATACTGCCGGGTTGTTGTAAAGAGCTCGGTGTTTTTCTACCATTTTTTTGCAAAAGGGAACAACTATCATGACTTGCTGCTTGTTTCTGGACAACCAAAAAAAAAAAAAAAAAACTTTTGAAAAGGGGTCTACTCTTAAAGGAACGAATTTGCGAAAAAAAAAGAAAAAAAAAAACTTTTGAAAAGGGGTCTACTCTTAAAGGAAGGAGCAAATTCTTTCCATTAAGAGTTGACTCCCATTGAGAAGGGAGGCTAAAAGGTAAATGTCAGAGTTGCTTCCCCTGAAGTATTCACCATGAGGAGGGTTTTGATGGTATTTCTGAAATAATTATATCCAGGCATATGAAGTATGTCAGAGGACATTTAGTTTTCGTCTTTCCAATGGTTAGTTCATCCAGTCTGTCAACTTGTATGTAGGGATGGATCATATTCAGGTGGTGGCTCAGGCTTCTGGTATACATAAACACTGTTCACTTGCTCTAGTCATTTTATTTCTTAGTGCCTCAGTTGGGTGGTTCTAATGAAGGACCAAAACATGTTATCATGATGAATATGTTTTATCTGTGAGCTACCATCAAAAGGGCTCTGTCTGGAACTGTTAGTAAGTAGAAGTATTATCTGTGTCCCAAACTTTCACTGCTTGTCCATTCTGAACTAAGTACTGATGGCAAAGGATGAGGGCTGCCAGAAAAAGAACACAAAGAAGAAAAGGTAGACAGTCTTGAATATCTAGAAGCTGAGGTATTATGCTGAGTTTAGTCATGGGCCTTTAATCTCCGAGTACTTACGTTTTCTTGTCAAGCTGTTGCTTAGGAGATGAAGAAATTATGAAAGGTTAAGTACAAGAAGGAGAGAAAAAGTGGAAAAGATACAAATGATGCAGACTCAAGAATTGTAAGAAAAAAAATGAGGTTCTAGCTGAAGGTAATCCTTTCAGGTTGTCTCTTTATGTTGTGGCATTTTGCCTAAAGTGTATTACTGTGTGCTACCATGACATGATAAATAGAGAATCTGGCATGATAAATAGAGAACCCATGCAAGAAACTGGAGAAAAGAGGGTAATGGTGCAGACGCAGGGACAGCAAGGTCAGTTTTGGCCAGTCTTAACCTGAGGGACAACAAGGTCAATTTCAGCCATTCTTAAAAGACCTACCATAGACCAGTCCAGACACCCCTTTGACAGTATTACAGGCTGAGTAGAAACTAAAGAAGGATTGACAAGTAAGACAAATGGCAAGGATACAATTGAAGGGAAGTATACCTGTAGTACTTACGAACTGCAATGGCAAAAATGTGACAAGCAAAGGCTCAAAGTAGCCTGGGCATCCATGCAGTTTGATCAGAGCCTTCCCTGTTTGCACACATATTGTTGTGACTTGCATGAATCTACAGGTACAAAATGAAGACTAGCTAGGTCATTGATTGACAGACTGGTTTGTGTTTTCACTGTTTAAGGAATGAATTCCATTTTTCTCATGTTTATCACAGTATAAACATTGGGTGTGTGCAAAGTAAGTGAGCCCCAAAGGGGTTCATGTAAACTTTGCTAGCGACCCAATGTAGTTTATACTTCAATAAACACCAGAAAAATTAAGCTCATTGCTTATGTTTAGATGCTTTTCTATCTATTATTTGACTACAAATTTGCGTTAGGAGCTACAGTTGAAGTAGAAAAACATTTGTATGCAGCTTTACTACTAAGAGTGGAACAGCATCAGCGACGTCACAACAACGTTATTATGTCGCATAGGTCCAATCAGATTGGAGAGAACCATGGTTTATTTTGACGTCACTTAACGTTAGGTGACGATGGGTGAACCGATGTGAACCGATGTAGTTATTGAAGTATAAACTCCATTACGTTCTAATGATTTACCTTTTATACAAATATCTTAGTTTGTTTTTCCATCACAGGGCTAATAACATACAGCCAAAAAATGAAGTTTTTGGTTCAGTCAAGCTTCTAACATGATATTGTTCACCCCATTGAGCTTATAGGAAGCGGCACCATGTGAAAATTTGTGATAAATCATGTTAACGCTTGGCGTGCACATTTCGTGCCTTGATGATGTATGATGTAAACATCTAACTTGTAGCGACGTCTGCCTCTAAAGAGTCTATTAGAAAACGTCGCAATACCCATGCATTTTGATCGTGCATAGTGCATAATGTTAGAATCACAATAAGTTTTCCTTACCAGTAAATTATTGCAGGTAAACATGTGTTGTCGGGCAGATACGAATATTAATTGACTCCGGCCTTTGGCCATCATGAATTAATATTTCATGATCTGCCCTCCAACAACATATGTTAATCTGGGATAGTTCACGGGTAAGGAATAATTATTTCTTAAATGAACTGAATCAGCAGTCTTAATAAACTGTATTAACTTAATCAACTTATGCTGTTATGGTGATATAGAAACAGGATCTGTAAAATACCATCAGATGCTTTCATTTTTGCAGACAAAGTTACGGTTTGCTTTAAAAAGTAAAAATTTCTTGACCTTTTATTTAGACTGAAAATTTCTTTCCGCAGTTCTTTCAGTCAGTTGCATTTGACTTTACAGAAAATTGTATCCAGCAAATGGAGATTGGTACTTCAAGTTGAGGGTGGTTTCTATATTGTCTTCGTATCTTGCCTGTAGGACAGTACTGACAGATTTGTTGTTGTCAACCTGGTGTCAGCATCCTAATTTTTTTTCCATTTATACTGTTATGTACCTGTATATGGGGACACCTATATGGGACAAATGGAAAATTTATTATTTTAGGTGTCCCAATACTTAAGCACATCAGAGGTATGTTTTGTTCATGTTGTTTATATGGTAGTTAGACGAGCTATCCTGTATGTAGACAGGTCGTTGGTGATACCTTATTGACAATGGTACTAATATTTGAATTTGCAGGCGGTTAAAAAAATTCAGGTATGTTTTAAATAGAGTGAAATGGGCAGAATATACCATAACTTTGGTATTAATTTTGATTGTTTAGATAACAAATTGTGGTTGTATCATGTTGCTATTGAGTTTCTTGTTATGATTTGTTGTTTTACTATTCAGATCTTATTTTCAGATTTAATCCGCAACACGGGAAAACCAATAATGTGGTTGTGGGCCCAGCGCAGACTCAGATCAGCCTGGGCATCTGCCCAGTCTGATCAGAGTCTTCGCTGTCCGCATGGAGGTAGCTTAGATCCTTAGCTACCATTGAAGTGCATTGCAAAGACTCTTATAAGACTGGACAGATGCCCAGGCTTATCTGAGTCTGCGCTGGGCGCACAACCACTTTGTTGGTTTTCTTGTGTTGTGGCTCATGTGCTCATGTGTAATTGTGATACTTGTCATAGGGCTTTTCCATGAAAAATTACATCCTTGGACAGGACTGGAAACTTATTAGAATTTTGGTGGGGGGAGGGGGGGGGGGAACTATGATTTCTTATTGTAAATGTAATCAAAATTTCTTTCTTGGTGGTGCCTCTCAGAAAAAGTTTCGGTCCTGCCGTCGGAGGTACTTTTAATTTATCTGGAATAGCCCTGAGCAAATTTGGACATTACACATTGTTGTTATAGAACTTAAATTTTATATGTTTTCCATGGGTTCAGGAAAAGTCAGGGTTGTTAAAATTTTTCAAGGTCAGAGAATTTTTAGACCAATCAGAACTATTTGGTATTTGAGCCAGAAGTCAGGGTTAAAATTGTGGAATTTCAGGCCTCAGATATAAAATATTGGAGCTTCTAAGGGCATTGTTCCTTAGACTCACTTGTCTTTTCAAAGAAAGGGAAAATGGGTTTCTGGGCCAGGAAAATCTGAAGGTTTGTCAAGGTATTTCATTGGACCCCTAATTCATGGCTATGGACAAAAGAACCATTAGTTCAGAAACATTTTTATAGATGATTTATAAAGAAAAGGTAGGAATTACTTCAAACTAGGTAAGGAAACCTTCTTCAAACTAGATTATATATTTAGCTGTTTGACTGACTAAAAACATCAAAATAACAAAAAGGGAAAAAAAGATTCAAAAAGGCAAAGAAAGAAAATTGAATCTTGAAGAGAAATTGTAAAGTGTATGGGAACTTCTACAGTCAAACAGGAACTCATCATGATACATTCATTTTATCAAGGTTTCAAAACTCTGGTTTATATAGATCTCATTATGGAGAGTTTGGGGTAATATTCCTAATTTCTCCGCAAAATAAATGTAATATTCCTCGCAAGAACTGCCTCAGTAAGGCAGTTGTAATGACGATCCACAGATATGTTTTCTTAGAGAAGTCAAACTACGGTTAAATTTATCACCAAATACTGGGATTTGTTGTATTTTATTTAGCTATTGTTTTTACTATTGCAGGAAAACACTGCTAGACACGCCACCCAAAATGAGTAAGATGGAGCGTCGCCAGATGTTTGAAGCCCAGGTGAAGGCACAGGATGAACTACAGGCTGAGTACCAGAGAGAACAAGAGCGAATACAGCAGGAAGAGTTAATGATACAGCAACAACAACAGCAAGCATTATTACAGGATCCAAACTTCATGTATTATGCTCTACAAGATCCAAACTTCCTGCCATCAATAGGGCTTGATCCTCAGCAGTTTATAACAACATGTAAGCATATCTGATTCTACTTTCAATCTTTTTATTACTGCTGGTTTTAAAACAATAAGTGAAGAATATGGAAGTAATTTATAGGAGCCAGTCAACTCTTATAATGTTGAAAATTAAATTGTTCTAAAAGATTAAAGAAAAATCACTTCAAAGTGCTCCATGAAATCAGATATTAAAAATTGATTAATGTTAAGGACTGGACATAATTATAAGTGCACATCACAATGCAAGGTTTATAGGTAAGTATAATCCTACATTGGGCCTTTGAATAATCTGCAGAAGTACATTATGAATGTCATTATTATATTACTTTTCTTGCAGTATTCATGGATCCAAATCTACTGCAGCAGTTGATGTCAACTAATCCTAACTTCCCAGTACAACTGGAGCAGTTCTTACTCATGTACCAGCCACCACAGGTTAGCCAGAATTATATTATATTTAAGGTGCACGGATATACTTCTATTGTTTAGCCTTGCGTGGAATTATTTTTCCCACATAAAACAGGGGGCTACTCTTAAAGGAAAGAATTTGCTCTCCAGAGGGAGCAAATTCATTCCTTTATTAGTAGCCCCCCATTGAAAAGAGATTTTACTACAAGAGAGGCAGACACTATTCTAAGTTATCTCCCTTCTGAAATTGGCAGCCACTCCATGGAAGTGTATCCATGCACATTAAGCTCTAGACGAGGGAAGAATTTCATCGTAACCATTTGAGGATATTTATATAAACATACTTTGAGGCCACTGGCTAGTGGTCATTTTAATGAGTGGCCACAACATACGTTTTTAGTGTGTTGATCCTGACAAAGAGTATCTCGGAGTCACTATGATCGCCCTAAATATTGGAACAGAGGTGTCTGAGTAGAGAATTCAAATTCGATTCAAATGCACTATCATCATGCTGTAACATGCTGCTGGATAGTTAAGGAACATAATTTACAAAAGATTTCTGTGGTATCAAATTTTGGTGGTTTTTATGAGAGTAGAATCTATGTTGAATTAATGTAGATACTTTCACAATCTTGATACATATTTAGCATTGTAAATGTGTAGAAGAAGGGGTGTATCTACAGACTTATATTTTTACATTTTTTTTGTCTTAACCACCGACAACATCAAAATTTAGATACCACCAAGTATGTATTTCACAACAAGCAAATTCGACGAATTTATGTCCCCCACCTTGGAAACTAGGTCTCCACTGTATATACATTTAGTGTTTGAGCTGGAAAAGCGGCTTAGTTAAAAATGTGAAAAAAGTGATAAAAAATATAATGTGAGGATTATATCCAAACCACATGCATATCTTCAGACCATGATCAAAACACCTGTGAAGTTTCAAAGCGGCATAAAACTGTAGGAGTAGTTGCACACACAAGGTACTCATTATCTATTCACTTTGATAGTAAAAATGTATGAAAAAATGGCTAAGTTCAATTTGCGAAAAAAGTGATAAAAAATAATGTGAGGATTATATCCAAACCACATGCATATCTTCAGACCATGACCAAATACCTGTGAAGTTTCAAAGGAATCGGCATAAAACTGTAGGAGAAGTTGCGCACACAAGGTACCCACTATCTAGTCACTATGATAGTAAAAACACCTAAAAATGATTCAGTTCAACTTGTGGAAAAACTGACAAATAGTAATGTTAGAATTATATCCAAACCACATGCATATCTTCAGACCTTGACCAAAACACCTGTGAAGTTTCAAAGGCATTGGCATAAAACTGTAGGAGGAGTTGCGCACACAAGGTACCCACTATCTAGTCACTTTGATAGTAAAAATGACTTAAGTTCAGCTTGTGGAAAAAGTGACAAAAATAATCTCAGGATTATATCCAAACCACATGCATATCTTCAGACCACGACAAAAACAGCTGTAAAGTTTCTAAAGGATCGGCATAAAACTGTAGGAGGAGTTGCGCACACAAGGTACCTACTACTTTAGGGGGGCGGACGGAAATAAGGATGGACGGACGGGAGGATGGAATGCCGAAAACTATGTCCCTCGGCTTTTCTTCGAAAAGGCGGGGGACAATAACAGGCAACAGCCTCCCAATATTTAGGGTATCATGGTTTCAGGAATACTTCCCTTATCAAGCTCTGCTTATACTTTGTGACAAGAAAATTTAATCTCTGTTTAGATACCATTGGTGCCCAAACTTTACTGGGACTCTTTCAGTCTGATCACAGCCACTACAGGGTATGATGTTTTTCTTCTCATGCTACACAAACAGGTCTCTAACAAAAAGTTTGTATACACTGCTCAGTATAATCCATTTCAGATGAATCTGAGTTGTCAATTGTGCTTTCGACTAAGTCAAACAGTGCTTTACTTACTGTTTGGACATGGGAAAATCAATTTCTTATATTTTAGGGCAGAAAAAAAATGAAATGCTCAAAATGGTACAGCTGTAGTTACAATGGTGCCTATGTAAGAGAATAGATTTTCTTCAGACAAAACTTACTTATATGTATTTCTATATATGTATATGTATAAGATGATTTAACAGGACATGCTGTACCTAGACTTGCTGTCATTGATGACAGATTTTCTGCTTCTTGTGTATATGTTGTAAAACACAGTTCATACAAGATCTTGAATAGCACGAAAAAAGAATAGCTATTTCATACAGGTAAGCAGTTTTCTCTATGTCTCTGTGTAGTCTCCTAACTGTTCAGAGAAGTTTCAGCGCACTGTTCAAGGTAGGTGATTTCGTATTTAAGATTTTAACCTTAACTATAACCTTAACGAGTGCATAAAAAGGGTTGTTTTTTTTGTGTGCAAATATAGCTGAACGGATGACTTACTATTTTACATATTTTACATTCTTTTTAACAGTATTTCAGTCATATCAGGGCAATGGGTGGATGATAATGAAAGGCTGTGTGCAGTGGAACCGTGGTTGTGATTGAAAAGGTTCCCACCACAATTGGTCTCAAACTCTGGACTGCTAGATCAGCAGGCTAGTGCTTAACCTACTGAGCTATTGTGGCTCCTAATGCTGTTATATGGTTTGTGTTACACTGCACTGTAAGAAATACACCTCTTGCTGGGATTATATTGGTTTAAACAATATTTTATTCAAATAATTTATACATACATATGTATACAGTGGAGCAGAATAGGATCTGATAGTAAGCATGAGGCTTATATGCAAGTCATTTCATGGTAATATTTTGCATAAAAGCATGCATAGTAAATGATTTTATGTAAATCAACCAGTACTGCACTCTTTCTGGTGTTGGCTTATGTCCACGTCAGCATGAGTGTCCTTCTTTTCATGTCAGTTTTGGGTAAGGTTTTTATTGGATGGTCAAGGTGCCTTCAGATAGGCTGTCCTGTACATAATAGGCCTTGATTTTTGTGACAGAAAGTAAAAATGCTCCATGGAATTGCAGTCCCTTCCATGCCATCCTTTGTTAAACACTTAAAAAGTCTTCTGTTGAAACAGACTAAGGTGTTGAATATGGGACATACATCAATCTTTACAGGCATTTTAGTCAGTTCAGACTAATGTCACAGGGTATAGGTTAGATATATCATACACTTGTACTGCCTTGGAATACAAGCCAGCTTTTAAAGTGACATGGTAGAGTGTCCGCCTACAAAGCAGGAGACCCAGGTTCAAATTCGGGCTAGAACCATAAAGAGTTTTTAAGAGTTTGTGACAAATGACACCCAACATAAATGACCCACATGTGCATTAGGATTTCTTAAGTCTCATTTCAAGTGATTCTTGTAACTCCTGAGAATTCGAGGACAATTCAGTATGGAGGGGGAGAATGTCACGGTATAGGTTAGGTATATCATACACTTGTACTGCCTTGCGGTACAAGCCTGCTTTTATAGCGACGTGGTAGAGTGTCCGCCTACCAAGCAGGAGATCCGGGTTTGAATCCAGGCTGGAACAATAAAGATTTTTTAAGCGTCTTTGACACCAATAGATATGAAAGAGGAAAACAACAACAAAGTATAAGTACAGAGAATTATTCTAGGGGTAATAATCATGTTGACAATTTCACGTAAATTTTCGTCTTGTCGGCAACAAGCAAAACAAAACTTAGGTAATAATTTTCCAGTGTCATTATTGGCAGTGTAAATTTTGTCTCAAGCTTCCTGTGTAAGCTCTTGTTTTGATACACTTCACTGACCAATGAGACACTGGATTCCATGGAATTTTGGTGTTTATTCTTAAAGGGTTGAGTAAAGCACTGACCTGGCATAAAATTATAATGGTCATCAAAAGAATATGATACAGAAGACTACAGATAGGAAGTTAATTTCTTCCACCTTTGCATATATAAGACAGGCCCTCAGCTCATATAAGAAACTTCTATATTGGCAACCAGACTTTTTCCATTTTCGACTTATATTTAATTTTAAATGACAAATGGACACGCAAGCATCTAGGACGACATTTTATAGCAGGTTTTTGATGTCACTTAAATTCATGAAACATAGCTAGCAAACTTGACGCATGTGACCTGAGAGGTTAAGTTGCATTTTGTTTTGCCCTCCGGAAGATAAAATAGTCAACATATCATGTTTACCGTATATTTTTAAGGTACAAACTGTATTTACACCCATTTTAAGACCTGATAAACACACTCAGTTGCTCAAAATTTACTTCAGATTACTGGTTAAAAAGTTAAAATTTTCTAGTTTTGAAGCCCAGTCCAACTTGAGGTTTAAAATCCACTAAAAGTGGGAGAAAAATAATCCATCATAAGCCAGTCCATGTAGGATAGGCAATTCTCATCCACGGTGTCAGAATTTCAACCAGGGACTCGTCAAGCTTCGTCCATGGTTAAAATTCCATCCCCTTGAGTGAGATTTCCATATCCTACATGGACACCCATGATGGATTGTTATAGTCTGTCTTATAAGATCTAGTTTTAAATAAAGGAAGATGATATTGTTCATCTCGTAAGACTAGCGTTGAAATAAGAGTTTCAGAAATGACAAAGAAGCTGACAGGTTTACACCATTTTGAAAGTCTTCATTTGTGGTGGAATAGAGCGCAGGTTGACTTAGTGAACAAGTGTGAGCTTCAGAGTATGCTGTTAAGAAAAGGTGAAACTAGGCTACAGAAGCTGTCAAATAGGTTTGTATGACTTTGTAAGCATAGAATGAAGTCCTTAATAATAGAAGCTAAAGCTATAATGTATTCAGTTTAAGAAATACACAAATGCTGAGTTCTGCAATAAATCAAGACTCAGTTTTCAAAGACTATTGTATTTCAACATATCTGAGCCGTTTACACACATGTACTTGTGCTAAAATTATTTGAAGGGTATGTCTTCCGCCAGGATTTAGAAAGACAGGGACTTGCTTTAAATCAAGCCATGGGGTAGCTCGTATATCCTTAAGTGATAAAGTGATGCATAGCTAGTACAGAAAAGATGTGAATAGTAAAGGAATGCAAGGTTTGAATTATAGGTGGAGACAGTTGATGGTGTAGCTCATCAACATTACTTCAGTCATTTACAGATGGTGAAGATAAATTGGGATGACGTAGCTGGTCATGGATTCCTGTGCATGTCTTGACTCTTCCAGTGCAAATTTATGGGTGTTCTCAAGCATTCATATATTGTACTATATCTTTGTTTGACCATCATAATAATAACTTGTCTGTGGGCAGTGTAGTGTCAAATGCTGAAAAGGATCATATTTCTTTTGAAATCCATTCTGGATTTTTCGCGAAGGTATGTCCAAGTTGTAGTCCAGATAAGGTTGGGATTTAAGAAATATTTTCCCCTCAGCCGTGAATTATGGCTAATCAACATGTTATGTTGGAGGGCAGATTGTGAAATATTTATTCATGACGACAAAGCAGGAGTGAATTAATAGTCTTATCTGCCCGACAACGCTTGTGTTAATCAGCCATAATTCACTGGTAAGGAACATTATTTTCATTATAACATTATACAGAATGAAAACCAAACTATATTGCGACCTCTTCTAAAGGACTATTTTGAGCCATACGTTGACAGAAAAAATGTTTCCAGTCGAGGGGATCAAGGTGTGAAAGTTGCATGTCTCGGCATTAGCAATGTGATTTGTCACAAATTTTCACACAACATAGCTTAGTATACATTCAGTGGGGAAAATATTAACAACATGTTACAATATAAGATAATTCTGAGATGATTATGTTCCCATATTGGATGAGCAAAAGCCTGACATGCTATTCTGGCGCTGTGATTTATTTACATTTATTTTATGTTTAGTGTTTGAAAGCCTTTTGAACCCACAAGGCTGAAATTCAGTCATTTGGGCAATAACATCAAGAGTCCATTACAGTGAGTGAGTGAATGAAATCGGGGTTAACATCCCACCAACAACTAGGTCATATTAAGATGGGACAGCTGTTTAAAGTCTCACCCAAAAGACAGGAAAAGCGGGAGATCAATCTTGTGATCTCTGGATTGGTATTCCAGGGCATTATCCACTACACTGCTGCCGTTCCTGAATTCACTACACTATTTTTAGCTTATATTTATGAATTATAATGTGTTCTTAGACTCAACACAATAAAAACTAAGAGTCTCACAGGAAAATTATAAGGCAACAAAATCATATGGCATCCTCATTGTGAACATTGGCGAGATCATTAATTTTTGTTGAATTTTGTGGTTTCGTTCTTTATTATAATTGTGTGCAGTGGGAGACACAGTGTTCCGCAGAACTCTTGTTCTTATCCAGATCATGTTTACCTGTTTATCCCACCATGTAGATTTTATAGTGAATAATTGTCCTCAAAACTTCCTGTATTAGGACCTGTCAGTAGAAGAAAGGAATGCTTTATGAATTAGAAAAATAGAAGCCGCCTGTTCTTAAGGTATAGCAACAACTTTATTTAGGTAAAACATGCACCAAATCAGATCTTTTCAAGTGAATTCCTTTTGGTCTAGTCAGCTTACAATTGTATGACCGCAAATTGTGATGAAGAATGATATAAAGATTAACTTCATGGACTAAATCAAAACGGATATTATCACTGTTACTACTACTCCTGAAATTGTTGCAATTGTGTACTTGTGCATTTATTGTACCAGAACATTTTCCGGAGTTTGTAAGCCTTATACACCTGTAAGAGCATTGCTTGAATGTGTGTATAGTAACTTACAACCTACAGTTACTTATGTTTTGGTTCAGAGTGCACATTATATCATAGGATCATGTAGCAGTTTCCACAGAATAAGAAAACAAAGAAAAATATGCTGTGAGATCATCTCGGCTTGAATTTGATTTGCCCCCGTGTAGCAAAAAGGGAAAAAGTGGCAGATAAAAAAGAACCTCCAAACAAACTAAAAATAGTTTACGCGTTGTGATAACAAGATGTGTTTACTATATAAATGGGCAGAAAGATATCTACAACAGCATAATAAGCCAGTATTATTCAACACTTTTACAGAAGTTATTATTCTCTATGCTTTACACAGGTGTATCTACAGTCAGTGAGGAAAAAGTTGCTTCCTTTGAAAAAGTTACCGCGGCAGTTTGGTAGCTAAGAGTTATCTCCCTTTACAGTTGGTAGCTAAGATCAAAGGGTAATATTATGACGACTTGCATAGAGAGAAAGTTTTCACCAAATGATTGAAATACTCCAGAACATGTATAATGGGGCTATAGCATACTGCTGCTTTTGATTTAAATTTTTGTTATCTTTAGCAGCAGAAAATTATTATTTTTTTGCTGTACACAAACTCATATACTGATTCTGAATGATAGTAGCCAGCATTAGTTTCCTTTACATTGATGTGCCAACGATAACAAGTTCATATAATTGTATTTGGAAACGTGACAAAAAGGTGAATACATTCAATATTTGTAACATTTGAGTCCTTTCTGTCTGGCCGGTGACTAGTGGAAGTGAAACAAGTATTACTTTTCTTGTGTCATCATTGTCACTAATGGTGATGTTAACTCTGTGTCCAGTGAGAGAAAGTTTTCACCAAATGATTGAAATACTCCAGAACATGTATAATGGGGCTATAGCATACTGCTGCTTTTGAGTTAAATTTTTGTTATCTTTATCAGCAGAAAATTATTATTTTTTTGCTGTACACAAACTCATATACTGATCCTGAATGATAGTAGCCAGCATTAGTTTCCTTTACATTGATGTGCCAACGATAACAAGTTCGTATAATTGTATGTGGAAACGTGACAAAAAGGTGAATACATTCGATATTTGTAACATTTGAGTCCTTTCTGTCTGGCAGGTGACTAGCGGAAGTGAGATATGTATTACTTTTCTTGTGTCATCATTGTCACCAATGGTGATGTAAACTCTGTGTTCAGTTTTTGGTTTAGTGCAGTCTAGTGACCATGTTTAGGTGGGTGAGACACCATGTTTATTTGGAATTCTTGTTTAAGATAAGCTAGAGTGCTGTTAGTAAATTCACTGACCTCAAAGGACTGTCTTAATAGAATTCAAATAAAGACTCTTGATAGGATTGAGATCTTTGACTCGGTGAATAAAATTGAGATTTCTAATTGCTTGGCTATTTGCATATTTGCAAATGATATAGCACTGGTAACAGAAAACTCATACAGAGATGTAAACAAAATCAAGTCAGATCCAAAATAAGTATCATTTCTGGGTTCTTCCATGTCAGTGACCAGTGCCATAATGGAAATAAAAACAGGTTATGCCTATCTAACTTTTTGAATGAAAACAGTCTGAAAAGAACATCAACAAAACACACACACACATACAGAGAGAGAGAGAGAGAGAAAGTTATACTCTATTAACCTGAATTTTCCGCACAGGAAAGCCCTAGCAAATATACTTGAACGTCATCTTAGTGGCATGTTAGTTTAATTTGCTTACTCAATGGTGGGAGTAATTTAGGTCTGGTAGATGCATACAAAGAAATGAGTCTTTGTCCAAGCCAGCGGCTGTATAAATGGCGTACAAAATGGGACTACTGAAGGAGAACCATTGATCCATTTCAAGAAGGAAGAACTTAACATTAGTTTGTTGGTGACGTAGGTTAGCAACATTAAAATCCTTAACCTTGTATCCACTTTAGCAAGGTGGGATATGGGTGTTCTGTCCATGCTTAGCCAACCCTAGCATTTAAGTCCATCTATGTTCAGAACCAGTATGTGATGGCTAGGTTCTGGTGACATTAACCACATTTTCAGATCCACAGGACAACTTTGAATGTTGAATATGTCTTGAACACACTGACAGAGTTTGAATCATAGATGTATCCTTGGACAAGCATAAAGATTATTAGGTTGTGTTGATGAGGACCCTTTTATCAAGGTCACAGGACTGAATGTTAAATATAACTTGATCCTAATGGAAGATTTTAAAATGTCACCAAACTTGCATGGATATATTCATTTAGTAAAATAGACATTGACCTCATTTTCAAGGTCATAGGAGCTCTCTGCATGTTGATTTGTCTTGAACTATTGACAGATTGGACCAAGCTTGATAGGTTATGTTTTTAGGAAGAATTATTGCATTAGATTCTAGGTCAGCATACTAGCATAAACAAGTTTTCATCCATCCACAATTAAATAAAATCTAATATTGCACAAGGCAGGTGCGAGATAGCATTTCTTGTAATTGTCAGTAACTGTTTGATTAAGCCACCACTTGTTTAGATCATTTATTATAAGATGTTTTAAGTCAGTAGTGTCACAATTGTACATGGTTACAAAACAAAATAACAGACAATAAAACAAAAACACAACTTGAACCTATGATGATGTTCTTTTCATATCAGCTTTATTAATCATATTCAGTAATTCTAGTCTTTTGCTGTCTAAGGCTATAGCTCCCAAAGGCTAGCAGAAGGTAGAAATACTGACCTGGTTTGATGAAGAATATATGAAATAAAATGCCTTCTGAAGATCCAAAGATCCTGTCTCTGAGTAATAGTTCTTCTTATGTGGTAAGCAGAACCTTTCATTTAACATTTTGATGAAAAAAAATAAATATTTAGACCATTCTTCCTCAGTAAATCCACACTTCCTGCTAATAATTTTAAGAAAAACAGTAAAGGTTATATTGTTTTTCTATCACCTGTTGCTAGCAGAATGCCAGACTTAGGTACTACTTTTCCAATGTCATCAGTGTCCGGGGCATTAACTTTTGTTGAGTTTTCTGGTTTACCAATATTTTCAGACTAAGCTGACAGTGAAACATTACCTTTTGTAGGTTTCTTGCTCTGATCATTGATAACTGAGATTCTTAGCTGAGAAAACAAACTATAAACTTTGGGCAGTCATGTTGGCACAGCAAATCATTGGTGTTAACATTTATATATGCTTTATAGGTACTCCAGTTGGGATTGTGGATAAAGTTTCAAGTTGCCTCAGTTGGGAGTTGGGTTGATTAGAGTTATCTTTCCAGTATGGGAGCTCTATGATCTTCAATTAGATTTTACATACAGTCTAAGCATTAACGGTAATAATTTGACTAAAATAAAAAAGAAAAGAAAATATTTGTCAGATGGTTTCCACATTTGGAAAAGTGTTGAGGTTGAATGTGCTTGATGTTTAGAAGAAAACTAGATGATCTTCATATGTGGTTTTAATTTGCTGCTTACAGAGACATTGTTAAGTTAATCAGATATTGTCTCATTAACAGCTAGCGGAAAGTTAGACATGAGTATTACTTTGCCAGCACATTGTTGGCATTGGCAACATAATTTCCTGGCTTAACTTCGTTTTTCACAGTCTTCTGACAGGTCTGACACAGCATTCTGTTGAGTTCTTGCATTATGGTTTCTGGTGCTTTTAAATGAACATATTGCCATTTCTGATGCAGCTTTATTACAAAGCATGGGTTAGGTACTCTGCTCTACTTTACAATGCATTTCAACTAAGATTTTGACAAATTCAGTCATTGACTGTTAGATCTTAGTTTTACATTCTAGAAATTATTGACTAAATAGGTACTTGTTATTTAATCTTTGAAAGCTGCCACAGTAGTGATTTTAATACAAGTTTTTATTTCCCCCTCAGATTGGTTGGACTATAGTAAAACTGAATAATTGACTGAAAATAAAATTACATCAGCGGTTTGTGATTTTTTCCTGTGATTCACTCCTGAGCTGTTATATGTTTTTTGTTTAGACATGTGAAACAAACCAACAAAACATAATGGCTTCAATATGCTTGCTTGAATTTTTGGTTTCATTTCTCAAGTCTAAACATACAACTGTAGCAGTTAGCTAAGAGACATGCCGGCCAGTGTGTGACATATTACATAGGTGTCAGTACCCAGACATTGAAGATATACTGTTTTTATTTGATTGTGTGATGTTGTAGTCACCAGTAACTTAGGTTTCCTAAAAGTATGCTTATCTAAAAGAAATACTTTCACCAACTTTATTTCACAACATTGAAATAGCATCATCATGCTATCAGCCAGTCTCCATTTGTTGGTAATGCAACAAGTTTGTTATTCGGAGCTGTAACATCTTATCCTTTTTTTTACCTAATTTATCTTCACTGTATCTTAAATGCCATGTGGTGGCATTCAAATGTCACATGCTTCATCATAGTGAATAGATATTATTTTTGGTACTTTGATATAATTGAGTTAATTAAATCATTTTTGAAAATGGAGTTCTTCTTAAGCCAGTGCTGGAAGGCACTCATTAATGGTCATACACAGGTTAAATCAAATTGTTGTATTCCGAAGGATTCAAAATTTTAGAACTTCAGTTTTTTTTTAAAAAATAGACAAAATATTATTTTGTCAAAATGTTATTTTGTCAAGGAAAGTAGAGAATTTATTTGTAAGGAGTTCCTATTTTGTGTGTTTCAATCATATTCTTAATAGCTTAAGAACAGATTATGCCATTATCATTACAGTGGAATTGGATAAATAGAAAGGATGACCATCACTTTTTCTGGAAAAGTATACTCTTGCAGCTTGGCTTTAGCCCATACAGAGTTGTGAACAGTTTGGTAATTTCTCTTTTTGTAGCTTGCTCAGTATCTTGATAGATATAATATCTGGCTCCAGCCCAGATCCCAGATTGTCTTTTGAGTTTTTTTTTTTTGTTATGCTGTGAAATGTTCTTAATAAAGATATATTGGAAATGAAGAACCTGTGCTTATTGCTAAAGTTGTCCAGGATCAGGAGTTCAAAGGTTCTGGATTTACAGTTTATCAAAGGATAAATTTTCTTAGGCCATGCAAAGTCGCGGATGGAGACATATTCTTACAAACTCAGCAAATATTAAACTGAAAGTATGCAGTCATGAAAGAAGGCTGACAAGTCTGTATGTCACTCAAACTTTACAGGCCATTTTTATCACCTTTTCATTCAACATTATCAAGTATACTACAACCTAAATGCAAGAATGTCTGTTTTATTGACATATGCCGTGATAGAACTATTCTTTTGGTCACTTGATTGACAGTTCTGCACTGCAGTATGCTCAAGCCTGTTAAGAGACTCACCTGGTCAGTTATTTTAAACTGATATAGAATTTGAAAAAAAATACTAAAGGAAACAATATAATAGCTATTTTAAAAATCAATCATGGTCTTTTGATGTTGTCATTTGCTGTCTCTTTTTGCTGCTTTTAAGGACAACCACTTTGTGTTAATCCTTAATGTGAACATTGGGCCTCAGCAAATATGAACATCGTAAACTCATGATTAAGTCATAGTTTAGAATAAGGTTTTAATGTCATTGAGAATGTAAGAGAATTTAATGTGACTTACTGGGAGTTAAATCCATGTGCCATGAATGGGTATTTGCATAGATTTCATAATAAGTAGGTACTCGGAGCAATGAACATGCACAGAAGAACAAAAACAGCAGACTCAGATCAATGTTACGGGCCAGACTATCATTGAGTGATGTGCTGTGACTTGCATAAAAAGGTTTTTAACAAGTCAACATAGAACTTTGTATTTATATTGTCTGGCTGGACTCCATACTTGTGACCTATAGAATCTACAATATGTGTAAACAGCAAAGCAAACCAGTCTCGTTGTTGCTGTAAACTGGTATTTAATGTTGCTCTAAGTTGGACTGTAATTTAGGACCACTTTAGCATGTTACAGCTTATACATTGTCTATTTGGGCAAAAGAGAGAGTTAGATAACAAATTACACACCAGCTCTTCTTACTTGAGTTGAATATAAAGCACCAAGGTCATAAAAGAAAAGAGAATTGAAAAAAGACAGATGGAGAATAGTATATAGAGGCTAAACAAAATTTTCTGTTCCAGATCTTCAGGTAAAACAGAATTTTTGGAGGAGAAATTTTGATACTGTTGTTGGTTTAGAAGATGCGATATTGGGTTCTGCTTTTCCAGTCATCTATCTGTCATGTCCCTAGCATGGGCCCATGGGCTTTATTCTGTTTTGATTTTATGCCATTGCTCTTTTCTTCTTTGCAAGCATGGTGCAAATGATATTTTAATTTTTCATAAGAATTCTTGTTTTTTTTCCCCTTCTGAAATATTTGCTCTTGGATCTCTTAAGAATTACCAGCCTAGTTTTCATCCTCTAAATTCTGTCTTACCTGAAGTTCTGTGTCAGGACTGATATTTGTCAGAATGGTTCATCTTTCTGGTTGCATCTGAGTTATTTATAGCCATAATTATTGCATTAGTATTATCAATGCCACAATGAGCTTAAATTATAACCAATTATGATGTCTTTTACATCAAGTGTGGGATTGTGAATAAAATGAGAAGATTTTGGTTTTTTTGTCTTTATGAGATCATAACTGTGATATTTATGTATGCCACATGTGAACAGGTTTCAGTGAAAGAAACAGCCTATAGGCTATATAGCCATGTAAGAAAGATTTCTCTGAGTCAAGTTGGGTCATGCAGTGATTGACAAAATATTCAGTCCTGGTTGACAAGTCCTGACAATTTTCAAGGTAGGTATGAAAATTTAATTTTCATAATAGTTTAAATTTTTCTTTCTTTTTTTAACCTCATGAAAAAGATCTATAGACAAACCAGAAGATGATCAGAAACAAAGATTACAGGCTATTCCATTTAATGGTCAGTCCTGAGGGATAACATATAGGTAAGATGGGCATGAAACCACATGAATAAATTTACTCGTGCTAAATGTAATGTGCAGAGTACACAAATTGGTAAAATTGGTACACATTTTAGTCCAGTTCATTGTATAGTATCAAGAGCAGGACTTTAATACACTCAGGTGTGGGGGGCGGGGGTTGGGTGGTGCGATGGTGCTGGGTGTAACTTCCAGTGCCGGGGCTTCCTTCTGAATTGGATAATAGTAGGGCAAGGGCCTACTGTGCTTTGCAGCAGGTGCGGGTGGGGATTGGGCATTTTTTCTCTCGTCATTTCTCTCATTTTTCTCCCTCTTTTTGGGAGACAGCCCGATATACACTGAAATACTGTCTCAAAGGGCTATTAAACCTAAAACAACCAACCAGCCAATTAATACACTCACATGACTGAAAGTTAATTTATTTGGATTGTTGTTTTGGTTTTATTACATACAAAGAATGACTTATGTATGTTGTGCTGAAAAATTCCAGCTTAAAATTATCTTTCTTAGTTTTTGCCTCATGTCCAGTTGTCAAAGATCTGCATTATCACAGGGTATAAACCAGTCTGCTAATTTTCGCTTCCTGCAGAGACTGTCCATCATATTTGGCTTCCGCCGAGCCTGTCCGCAATCTTTTGCTTCCTGCAGGGACTACCATCTTTAAAAAATGGCTTCCTGTCGAGACTGCCCCCGTGACACTGCTTCCTGCCGAGAGCCTTGGCAGGAAGCAGAATCACGCGGACAGTCTCTGCAGGAAGCCATTTATCATGTACAGAAGACTCAGCAGGAAGCAAGAGATCGCGGACAGTCTCGGCAGAAGCCAAATATAATGGACAGTCTCTGCAGGAAGCAAAAATTGGTGGACTGGTCTATATCCTGCGATTATATCTATATTTGAAAAGTGGTCATATTCATAGAATTTGGTAACAGTTGATAAGTGTCATTTATTTAAGTTAAATGGAGTAGCCTTAGTTGCAAGGTAAGTTAGCAATATTTCTTATTTTATACATACAAACTCCTGCTAATGGAATTACATATTCTTTTGTCTTTCAAACTGCTCTGTAATAAAGATCATTTTCAGATGTCATCATACTGTAACTAGAATCTATTCTAACATAATCTGAGACAAGTTGTAATGTAGCAAATGCAGACTACAAAGACTGCAAGGAGGATGATCCTGCATATCTAGGCATTATCAGCAGCAATAAATCTGTATATGAGCCGCGACATGACAAAACCAACAAAGTAGGATGTGGGCCCAGTGAACTTAGATCAGTCTGGGCATCCTCCCAGTCTGATCAGAGTCTTCACTGTCTGCATGAAGCTAGCTTGTACCCTAAGTTACCCTTTAAGTGCTTAGCAAAGACCCTGATCAGACTGGGCTGAAGCCCAGGCTGATCTGAGTCTGCTGGTCACACAACCACTTAGTTCGTTTTCTCGTGTCACGGCTCATATGATGACTCAGATGAGTCTGGTTGATTTGTCACTATTTTCAGATGCATATTGAGTAGGCTTCTACATTTCATAGTGATATTTACTGTGCTTATGGAGCATACACCAGGATACTTTCGTTTAAAACTGATGGTGCCGTTAATTAACGAGACATTAAGTTTTCAAATGTATTATATGCAAAACCTGCCAACAATAGGTATTAACTTCACTGGCGGCTGCATTGGCAGCACAAACTTTGTGTCAAGTTTTCTGGATCAGCTCTGTTTTGTGACAGTCCACTGTCAGGCGAGACATAGCACTCCTAGGCTTTTTAGAGAGGGGGAACTCCCTTTTATAGCTGAATAAAATTTTGAGCCTTGACACGAGAAAACCAACAAAGTGGTTGTGCGCCCAGCGCAGACTCAGATCAGCCTGGGCATCTGCTCAGCCTGATCAGAGTCTTCGCTGTCCATATGGAGGTAGCTTAGACCCTTAGCTACCTTTTAGGCGCTTAGCGAAGAGTCTGATCCAGACAATGCTGATGCCCAGGCTGATTTGAGTCTGCGCTTTGGGCACAACCATTTTGTTGGTTTTCTCGTGTCGCGGGTCAAATATGGTATGCAAGAATGGAACTCCAGCCTCTTCTACCTAACTCTATCTGATTCCTTTCACAGTAAATAAATAAACATTTAACATTTCAGGCATATTCTGACCCCTCCCAGATGGGTGTAGGAGAGCTGGGAGCTCAGCCCATGATGTTTCCAGGGCAATCAGAAGCTGGGGTGGGAGAGAGTTCCCAGTCTGACGATACAGAGCCAATGACAGAACAGCACATGGCCTTCCTACAACAGGTGAGATTATATTTTGATCTCCATTAATGGAGAAATACTGTACATGTATTTCTTTGGTTATAAGACAGGGATTTTTCTGCTTCTAAACAATCCTAAAAATCTAGATCCATCTTAAAAGATAGATTTAGAATTTTTAGCTCACCTGAACGAAGTTCAGGAAGAGCTATTCTATTGTTCTACCCCGGGTGTCGGTGGCGGCGGTGGCGGCGTTAGCAAAATGTTAAAGTTTTACGTTAAAGTTTTTTCGGTGATGGGCAAGGCGCTGTCAGGCGAGCTATCCTGTCCCACTGACAGGTCTTGTTTGTGGTTGTTTTAGAAGGAAAAGATCCTTCAAATAGCAGAATTACATAATCACGCCTGGTAAACTATCACAGGTACCTCCGGCGGAGGTACCGATAAAAAGTTGTGACAGGCACCTGGAGCTGCCTGTGACTGTCCAAAAAATGACAACAAACGGTAGGTATTCCTCTTTTTTGACAAAATATAAAATAACCAGGGAGTTTATTAAAAATCAAAATGTGCTATTCGACCCTTATAGACATAAAGTTTTGTCACACATTATATCCCCCTGAACTTTCCATATTAATCAAAGGTACGACTTCTGAAGTGGCTTTGATGTCAGCCCACAGTACTCAAAACATAAAGAATTCGGCCGTTTTTGGTCTTAAATGCAGTGATCTTGCATAGGAATTTGTTTTTCTCGGCACACTGATGTTAAGGTAACCTCCTTGCCCAAATATAAATGTCGATTGACTACAAATAAGGCTTGATTTTTTCAAAACAACAGCTGGAGGTGCCTGCAATGGTGTGGAGATGCCTGTGATGTAAGCAAAAATAGTGAAAATCTGAATAGTGATTGCAGCTGGAAATATTGACATCTTCTCTAAACCACTGCCTAGAAAGAATCATTCATTCAACGTCCCATTGAGCTATCATAATGCGTATATCATGACATTCCTTGTTAAAATTTCTAAAACACCATCTCAAAGAGTTATTGCCCAATTTGTTTCCGCTTCTGTTAGTCAAACATTGACGAATTTCACAGATGCTGAAAATTAACTGCCTAATTCGGTGTTAGAATCGTTATGAAATGTGCGCTTAAATAAGAGTCGACATTTTGTGACTGGTAATGACTGTGATCGGGAGGTGCTGGCTGTGAATCATTCCAACTTGTCAGAAATTGTCGAGGTCACACGTCATGCCAGCTACACGTATGGTGTGTCAAATTGTCAAAATTGCCGATACCCGTCAACAGGAATACACGTACAGGTATCTATAGTGTTGATCCTTTTGGTACCTCATATGTATGGCTCGCATGTGTCGTATGACGCTCGCTGTATGTTTTAACTTTGTGGTAACTGGAGTGATAGGTGCTCCAAGTGATTCAGTCTGGGTAGTTTTGAATTGTTGGCGCTAGAATCCAAATACATCCGTAAGGTCTACAGATTACATCATGGGCAGGTGACATGTTCTCAATATTACATTGTTTAGTATATTGAAGTGATCGGAATCTTATTGTAAATAGCGTGTAATTCAAAGTCTCCGAATAGCCACTGCATCAAATTTAGTAACGAAAGAGCACTTTTACTACATAAAAGTCATCTTCCGAAACATTGTTTTTGCAAACGTTTCGAGTAGCTAGCATGCATGGCGTGTGACCTCGACAATTTCTAAGATTTGGAATGACAAACAGGAAGTCATCACCATTCACAAAAACGCTGCCGCTTATTTAAGCGCATTTCATAACTATTCTAACACTGAATTAGGCAGTATACTTTCAACAGCTACGTACAACACGTCAATGTTTGGCTAACAGATATGGAAACAAAACGGACAATAACTCTTTGAGATGATCCGCTTTGGATTTTGAATTTCTGTTGTGAAGCATCAATGTTACGTGTTCTTATGTCCGCTTGTATGTAGTCTTCTGGCAGTAAGGTCCTGTACAGCTGCCCACTTTGCTTTCTGGTTTGTTTTGTAATTTGTAATATAAAATAGATAAAACAGAAGTTAGCGTTGTTTTCATTTGGGGTAGGTGAATTTCCACCTGTCTGGGAAAGAGCCCTTTATTCGGTTTACCATGCGTGTCTTTTATGAACTATTGTCAACGTATACTTACTTCCATCTTGGTTTTGAGAGCAGGATGTAGAATCTGTATAAGTTCGTGATCATTGTCTGTCGTTTTAACAAAACTATGCTTAATATTCGCATTATGATAGATTAAATTACGACGTTGAATGAACGATTCTTTCAAGGCTGTGGTCTAGAGATGAAGAATATCAATATTTGCAACCAGTATAAATCTTCAGATTTTCGCTATATTTTCTTACATCACAGGCACCTCCGTTCCGTCACAGGCACCTCCAGTCGTTTTTTAGCTCGCCTGAACGAAAGTTCAGGAAGAGCTATTGTTGTCACCACGGCGTCGGCGTCGGCGTCAGCGTCCGCGTCCGCGTCAGCGTCCGCGTCGGCATTCGGATTGGATGTTTTGGTTAAAGTTTTTTAAAGACCTATATCTCCTTAACCCATGGATGGATTCTTTTGATACTTGCACTGTAGTTAGATATTGGTCTAAGGTTTAACAGGGTACCACCCCCACCCCACTCCGTGACCTTGATGTCAAGGTCATTGACTTAGAAAATTGGGAGTTTTTTTTGACTGGATGTTTTGGTTAAAGTTTTATAAAGCCCAATATCTCCTTAACTCATGGATGGATTCCTTTGATACTTGCACTAAAGTTAGATATTGGTCTAAAGTTTTCGAAGGTACTTCCCCCACCCCCCTCTGTGACCTTGATGTCAAGGTCATGGACTTAGAATATTGTCTTTTTATTGATTGGATGTTTTGGTTAAAGTTTTTAGCTCGCCTGAACGAAAGTTCAGGAAGAGCTATTGTTGTCACCACGGCGTCGGCGTCAGCGTCCGCGTCCGCGTCGGCGTTCGGATTGGATGTTTTGGTTAAAGTTTTTTAAAGACCTATATCTCCATAACCCATGGATGGATTCTTTTGATACTTGCACTGTAGTTAGATATTGGTCTAAGGTTTAACAGGGTACCACCCCCACCCCACTCCGTGACCTTGATGTCAAGGTCATGGACTTAGAAAATTGGGAGTTTTTTTTGACTGGATGTTTTGGTTAAAGTTTTATAAAGCCCAATATCTCCTTAACCCATGGATGGATTCCTTTGATACTTGCACTAAAGTTAGATATTGGTCTAAAGTTTTCGAAGGTACTACCCCCACCCCCCTCTGTGACCTTGATGTCAAGGTCATGGACTTAGAATATTGTCTTTTTATTGATTGGATGTTTTGGTTAAAGTTTTTTAAAGACCTATATCTCCTTAACCCATGGATGGATTCTTTTGATACTTGCACTGTAGTTAGATATTGGTCTAAGGTTTAACAGGGTACCACCCCCACCCCACTCCGTGACCTTGATGTCAAGGTCATTGACTTAGAAAATTGGGAGTTTTTTTTGACTGGATGTTTTGGTTAAAGTTTTATAAAGCCCAATATCTCCTTAACTCATGGATGGATTCCTTTGATACTTGCACTAAAGTTAGATATTGGTCTAAAGTTTTCGAAGGTACTTCCCCCACCCCCCTCTGTGACCTTGATGTCAAGGTCATGGACTTAGAATATTGTCTTTTTATTGATTGGATGTTTTGGTTAAAGTTTTTAGCTCGCCTGAACGAAAGTTCAGGAAGAGCTATTGTTGTCACCACGGCGTCGGCGTCAGCGTCCGCGTCCGCGTCGGCGTTCGGATTGGATGTTTTGGTTAAAGTTTTTTAAAGACCTATATCTCCATAACCCATGGATGGATTCTTTTGATACTTGCACTGTAGTTAGATATTGGTCTAAGGTTTAACAGGGTACCACCCCCACCCCACTCCGTGACCTTGATGTCAAGGTCATGGACTTAGAAAATTGGGAGTTTTTTTTGACTGGATGTTTTGGTTAAAGTTTTATAAAGCCCAATATCTCCTTAACCCATGGATGGATTCCTTTGATACTTGCACTAAAGTTAGATATTGGTCTAAAGTTTTCGAAGGTACTACCCCCACCCCCCTCTGTGACCTTGATGTCAAGGTCATGGACTTAGAATATTGTCTTTTTATTGATTGGATGTTTTGGTTAAAGTTTTTTAAAGACACATATCTCCTGAACCCATAGATGAATTCTTTTTATATTTGCACTGTAGTTAGATCTACAGAGTACTACCCCAACCCCGCTCAGTGATCTTGATGTCAAAGTCAGGGACTTGGGAATTTTTTATACTGATTCATAATGCTTTGCAGAGATTTAGTTTATACTTGAACTGATGTTAGACTCTTTTTTGAGTTTTTACAAAACACCTTATACTTACCCCACTGGATGACCTTGAAGTCAAGGTCATCAACTTAGAATTTTGTCTTAAAGATTTTGGTTAAAGTTTTATATTTATGAAGACATAATTTCACAGTGCCACGATGATGGACTCAGTTGATACTAATACTTGGACTGATGTTAGATAAAGGTTCAGGGTTTTGATACATCCTAGTAGCCCCCCCCCCCTCCCCCCTTCCCCCTACCCGTCAGTTTTTTTACCTCAAGCTCATGGACTTTGAAATTTCATTTCATTTTCTTTTTATTTTAATTTTATTTTTTGATGACTTATTTCTGAGATAGCTTTTGTGTTTATAAATGTGTTTTATTTTAAGACTTATTTCTGAGATAGCTTTTGTTTATAAATGTGTTTTCATTATGGACATGCTTGCCTGAAGTTTTATGCATAGAGTGCACACCACCATAGCGGCTGTGTGAAGGGCAAGCACCAATTCAGGCGAGCTATGCTGTCAGGTGACAGCTCTTGTTTACCGATCCAGCCTTATATGGAGTTTATCGGCATTTATATTTGGACAAGGAGGTTTACTTTACGTCAGTGTATCCAGATCAACAGATTCTTATGCAAGAAAAGTGCATTTAGGACCTAAAACAACCGATTTGTTCTTGTTTTGAGTACTTTCGACTGACCTTAAAGCCACTTCAAAAGTCATATTTTCTGTATATATGTAAAGTTCACGGGGATATACTGTGTGACAAAACTTAATGTATATAAGGGTCGAATAGCATTCTTTGATTTTCAATAAACTCCCTAGTTATAATGTATTTTATACAAAAAGCCGAATACCTACCGTTTTTTGTTTATTTTTGGTCCGTCACAGGTAGCTCCGGATGCCTGTCACAACATTTTATCGGTACCTCCGCGGAGGTACCTGTCCTGTGATAGTTTACCAGGCGTGATAATGATGATTCAGTTATTCGGAGTCATTCTAGGGGGGTGGGGGGGGGTGGGGTGGGGGGGGGGGGGTGGGGTGGGGGGGGGGTGGGGGGGGGTAGGAGATAGGTGAGACACCACACTTCACAGAGTTCTAGACATATCTAGGATGTTAGGGCTTCAACATATAAACAGATGGATATATACCATAATGTGCGTATATATATTGGGACACCTTAAGATAATGAATTTTCCATTTGGGACAAATGGAAAATTTATTATTTTAGGTGTCCCAATACTTAAGCACATTAGGCAGGGCTGGTAAAATGCCGAATTAATCCGGATTTCCGGATTTAGGATCCTCCAGAACACATCCTGAGATTGTTGCAAATCCGTAGAGTTTTCTGGGAGGGGGGTGGGGGCGGGGGTGTCTGACGGAGGAAATTGACAGGACATTGAGGTATGATCCGTTTTGTTAACTGTCTAAGGTAACATAGGGGTGAAGGCTGTGCATTTGGACACGGACACTTAGTCATTATGAGCCAAATTGTACTCCACCCACCTTTTCCTCTTATGATTCTTGCCCAAACTTTATATTGGCCTATGGTAACGGGTGGGGGTGAAAATGTACAAAATAGAGAGGAACCTATGCCCACATTTATTTTTAGAGCTGGACTTATTCGAGCCCATTTTTTAGCTTGCCTGAACTAAGTTCAGGAAGAGCTATTGCACTACCCCCGGCGTAAGCGTCGGCTTTGGCATTGGCGTTGGCGGCGGCGGCGGTGTCGGCGTTAGTAAAATGTTAAAGTTTTACGTTAAAGTTTTTTATGTGATGGGCAAGGCGCTGTCAGGCGAGCTATCCTGTCCCTGTGACAGGTCTTGTTTCTTTTTAGCCCATTTCTTCAGAGCACCCTTTCTTACCTGACCCTGCAGTGCATTTAAACATGATAGAAGGTGTGATTTTAGACTGGATTTTAGGGGTATGAAATAAACTAAAAACATTTTCGGCCGGGGACTTTGCCCCCTGGCCCCGCACTTGGGGTGCTGCCCCAAGACCCCGCTGGGGACCTGTGGCCCCCAGACCCCCGGCTTTCATGATTTGCAATTGATGCTTGTTACCACCCCTAATTAGGCTATTTGCTTCTCACTATATCTATTGATTGGTGATGCTTAAAAAATAACTGAGGTATGACAGCACAATATACAGGCTGATCCAAGTCTTCACTATTGATACCTTTCTTGATGCCATAGCATGTATAACATATTGTTACATATGTTCTAGCTTGAGGAGTTCAAACGTTTACACATGGAGCCTGAAGCCAAAGCAGAAGAAGAGGATGTTCCCCCACCCCCGTCACCACCCAAGGGCAAGCCAGTGGTATTACCTCCTAATTGGAAGACTGCCAAAGATGCTGAGGGGAAGATGTACTATTATCATACTGTTACAAGGTAAAGCAGCTTCCAATACACAGTTCTGAGCCACACCCAGAATGTCACTCAAAATCACCTGATAGCGTATACCTGGTCAATGCAACTACAACTTCGCATGTGACATAGTCTCAAAAACAAATCGAACCTGGTCAATATCCAACACCGTGATTTTACCTTACAGTTAATGGAGGGATGTATACATATTTAAAGAAAACAAACTAACACCACTTTTAATAAACTTAACCTGCTTTGCAAGAACAGAACACATTGGAAGTGCATGATGCACCAACGTCCATGTGTAGGTCATGAGGAAGCTGATTCTTCGCCATAGATCGCCAACATTTAGCAGGCACTTGCATTTGTCATTTGTTTTTCCGCCATCTTTGTGTAAGCTTGTGAGACGTAGTAACAGTAACTAAGCAGGTGGAGCTTAGCGGCTATTCTCGGAACTGTGTATAAAGGGTAGTAATACTGTTGCCACCATAAGCTCTGAGCTACTCTTTTTATTTGTCCTTTTGCTACATTTGCATTTTGAAAGGACATAACATAGGTGATATTATAGCCTGATAATTCTCATGAAAATGCACAATTTGTTGGAGCAGGGGCATTTGTTAGGATTAATTTGGTATTAATGTTTTAGCCTGTGACTTGAACACCTCATAGTTTACTACATAATCGGTCAATCTCAATATGGGAGTTTAGATCTGCCTGTATGTTGAAGATGTTTTCAAGAAGGGTAAAGTTGTCAGTTAACGGACCTTAAAATGAATTCTGACAAGATAGATTCTTTATGAGTGAAGAACACATTCAAGAAATGACAGTAGTTATTAAGCCATCTTACATGTACCTTGGAGTAAAACTGACATTCAGAATTTATTTACCTCACACTTAAGTTGTCTTAACTTAGTATTAAGGTCAAAGTGTACACTTTCAGGGGAAGCAACTCTACCAATTTGTTTTGTCTTCCATCTCCATAAGGGGGTCATTCTTAAAGGAAAGAATTTGCTCCTAGAGGAGCAATTCTTTACTTTAAGAGAAGACCTTTGTTTGGTAAGGTTTGGTTGTCTGGTAACAGAAAGTCACAAAAGTTCCTTTGGGAAAATGGCAAAAAAAACTTGGTGTATCGATGCCCTACAATTTTATGGTAAAAACAGAATTACTGTGTGCTGAAGACAATATCATTGTGAAACATGACTACATGTATTTCAGACAAACTCAGTGGGACCCTCCCAATATAGACCAAGGGGACTCTGGTGACCATGATGATATGGACTTGGACACACCTACTCAGGAGGAGGAAACTACCACTAAGGTGAGACACCAAAACTTTTCAACTCTGATAAAATATGGCAAACCGTGGCAAACAGTGTAGACTGGCAAGGACTGGGATCAGACTGCAGATGGGTTCGCAGGAGCTGATTTTGTCTTTGTTGCTGACATAGGAAGTAAACAATGCCTTGTAATAGCCAAAAGCTCTAGATAAAATGGGTTTTTGGGGAGATGATGTTCTCTTATTTCTCAATGAAAACATATGTTGGGATGCCTCATTAGAACCATCTCAGTGAGGGGTTACATAGAGGATCTTGCATTCGTGGTCATTTCATATGGAATTTATGAAATGAGCCTTCAGCGAGTTTCATAAATTCATATGAAATGACCACAAGTAAGATTCTGTTTATCATAAATGGGAGTTTATCACCTTCTAATTACCATTATTTCAATAAGAAAACGCATTGTTGACATGAACATTGTCAATGACCTTACATGTTATTACACCTGTGGTCATACGATTTTTATGACACGACATTATCCACTGAATAACAGCGATGTCATATGATAAAACATATTTCTTTGTGCAGAAATAAGAAAAGATTTCTAAAGTATCTATTACCCCTTCTTATCTAGAGCACTGGTGACCATATTACATGTACCATAATATTCTTTCTGCATGTAAGAAGCCGTATTACCCCGTGCATGGACTAAAATATAGATTCTGCTATCTTGATGGTATAGTATGGTTTATATTTTGCAGTTACTAGATGCAGAATTTTCCAACATTTTGAAACTTACATCAATATTGGAATTCTCCAGTTAAGAAGATGATGATCTGTTAACTGATAATATCAGGTGAAATTGTTCCTCACTTGTATGGCAACTGCTTTGTAATGAATTTGAAGCATCTTTCTGTTTAAGCCCTAGTAGTGCAGTGTGTTAAGGGCTTGCCTGTTAATCTAGTGGTCTGGGTTTGATTCCTCTTAGAGTTGGAGGTCTTTAAACAGTGTTCCATTTCACACCCTCTTTCATTATCATCATCACATTATCCTGATTTGACTTAAGTACTGTTGAAAAGGACATAAAATGGCATTTCATCTATCCATTCAATTCTGTTTGCACTACACAGAATACAATTTGAACATGCTGCAATATTCCACATGTAACCTTCATGTAACCTCTATGTTTAACTTTTCCCTTGCTGAAGCCAAAAACAGAGTATTGAAATTGTATGCAGTCTGATCTGGGCCAACATTGTTTGCATCTTAACCCTTTTTAGACCAAATACCTGTTTTGGGGACATTATGCAAACAGTGCAGACCCAGTTCAGACGCTGCAAAACGCGGCGTCTGATCAGGGTCTACATTGTTTGCTTACAGAAATTTCTATGCAAAGTACAATAAAAGTGAAAATATTCACCAGAAACCCCTAAAACTAGTAATGGGATTATCTGAATGATAAGAATGGACAAGTCCACTGGTCAAAAAAGGGTTAATCATGTGTCAGGGTTATCACAGTCAGGGAAAAACATCTGAAAAATGTATTTTTTGCATGTCAGGGAAAAGTCAGGGAATTTTATGGTTGGTCAGGGAAATTCGGAAAGGACTTGAAAAGTCAGGGAAAATTCAGGGAATGTGAAAATATAAGGCTTCAATAAATATGCTTATTCTGTTCAGGGGGAGAGGCTGTACTTTCCAGATCATCTCCCTCCTAATTGTGGACAATCAATAAAGGAAAGAATTTGTTCCCTTTGAGGAGCAAATTCTTTTCATTTAAGGTAGCTACAAATTTCTTAGTGATACAATTTTCATTGTAGAAGTAGAGAGTAAATTTAACATAGAGAGTTAATTCAACATTTGGATCTGTAAAAAGGGCATGGAAAACTGTAAAATGTCAGGGAATAATTAGAGAAAAGTCGGGGGAATTTTAAATGGAGGATAAATGGCAACTTTATGTTTCTCTCCTGAAAACATTCCATTGTCTTGATATGACTGAAATACTCATTAAAGGGTAAAATCGCACATTGTCCATTCAGTGTATAATTTTGGTACTTTGACTTTTTTTACTTCATTTGTAACTGTAAAATCACAAGTTATCCATTCATTCTGTAATTTTGGTACATTGGCCTCTATTACTTCATTTATAGCCGTAGAATCGCAAGCCGTCCATTCATTCTAGAACTTTGGTACTTTAACGACTTTTACCTCCTTTGTAGCCATAAAATCACAAGTTGTCCATTGGTACTTTGACCACTTTTGCTTCATTTGTAGCAGTAAAATTGCAAGCCATCCATTCATTCTAGAATTTTGGTACTTTGACCCCTTTTCTTCATTTGTAGCTGTAAAATCGCAAGTTGTCCATTCAATCTATAATTTTGATATTTTGGACCACTTTTACTTCATTTGTAGCCATAAAATGGCAAGTTGTCCAGCCATTCTAGAATTTGGTACTTTCACCTATTTTACTTCATTTGTAGCTGTATTATTATCAAACGGAACCATCATCATCATTATCATCATTCCTGAATTATTCCTATATGGAACAAGGTGGTGGGGTAAGGACCTGTTGTGACAGCATGCTCACTTATTTTCATGTTTCCATTTTACCGTAAAATTGTAAGAAGGTTTGACAGATAGCTCTGAGCAAATAGTGCAGATCAAGATCAGATGGCTCAGGAGCCATCTGATCAGGGTCTTCACTGTTTGCCTTTCCATCAGTGACTTTCTGACGCATTACTGCTTTATAATAACAAGCTGTTCCATTGTTAGGACAGTTGTTGTATTTATATAAAGTGCTGTATTTATATAAAATTTCCTACTTCTTAGAATTTTTACGCTATCCTTATTTAGTTCATCTTGTGTACAGCTAGACAAGAAGCATATGAAATTGATTTTTTAGCTCACCTGAGCCAAAGGCTCAGAGGTGAGCTTATAGGATGGGAGTCGAGCCGTCGTCCGTCCGTCCGTGGGTTAGTGGGTGCGTGGGTGGGTGCGTCAACACTTTCAAACATAAATATCTCAGAGACCAGTAGGCCGATCGCAATCAAATTTTATCTGAAGCATCATTTGGGTGGGGGAAAGGCTGCATTAGGTTTTGGTGCCAATCAGCTCAGAACTCTGGTTTCCATGGCAACAGATAGCCCCCATAGGGTTATAATGGGGAAAACGGCGTCATCACGTTTTCTAGGGATGGGTATTGCCAGAATTTTCGTATTGCGATATATTGCAATACACTCACACTGTATTGCAATACGTATCACAATATATTGTGACATTTGTTTTCTACATGTACACTGGAGGGCTTTGCATGGAAGTAGATATAAGATAATAAAGATGTATTATGTAGCGACCTTATGTTTAACTTTGGTGTTTTCATTTATCCTTCATAAAGTGAGACTTGAACTGGACAAGGGAATGACTAGTGGAACTCCTCTAAATAAACTGTCTGGCTAAGACAAACAAGACAAGATTTTGGTTAAAGGCTTAGTCTGAAAAAGAAGGGCAATCCTATATCTAGCTTTTTATGCATTTTCCTAAAGGTAGCTGTTTATCAGCAGGAAAACTAAGACTTCAAGTTTTGTAGTTATTTATTAACTGTAAGTATACCGTTTATTTTCATGACAACCATATCGCATTTGCGGCACACTGCAACATTTTCAGTAATGGTAGAAAGGCATGTACTACCCGCAGAATTATGCCTCAGATTTCAGGACTGAAATAGTGGCGCGGCTTATACAGCAGAACAAGTTTTTTGAGGGAACATTTTCTCGGAGAAATTCACTGTTTGAAACGCCCAGTTGGTGTTTTCATCTTTCGATAACTTGCAACGTTCAATCTACTATATATAGATATATCTAGCCCATATAAGGCATCATACCTATCAGCCAAAGCATGTTTGTACGGCTGATCCAATTATCAAAGTCAATTTTCATCTTTAGAAACAGAGAAATACCTTTTCAACACATTTTTCAAATACTGCGAAAGTTTACCAAGTCACGCGCCCTTCCTGTCAATCAATCTATTTTTAGCCCTGACTGGTTGCGGTATAATTTGTGAAACAATTTCGGGTATATTGCGAAGCTGATGCTGAATTTGATGCGTGATAGTTCCCTTTCATAACACATTGCTCTCGTAAAGCCAAATCCAGATTTGGCTAATTTGACAAATCTTTAAACGAAGACGGAAGAGTCCATGTAGGATGTGTCTGGGCGATAAGACACTGTATGCCATGTGCGTATAGAGAATATACATCAAACCTGCGCAACTGTGCTTGGCAAACAGCGTCATCAATTTTTACTAGATAGAGTCCCCAGGATTCATAATATGCAAACAAGGAAGTCTATGGCCAGACAGAGATCATGCGCAGGCTGATCTTTGTCTTTCCGATAGTTACTTTATCTTGCGAAGCCAATCACACTAAACCTCGTCCATGTGAGTTCTTAAACTACTCAATTAACGCTTATTACCGCTGATTGTGCAATTATCAAAGTCTTTAAGCCAATCAATTTTTATTAATCTTTTCATGCCATGCGGTCAAGCGATATATATTTTTTTCCAGTGACTGGTTGATCAAAGCACCGCCATTAGGTCAGAAGCGTTAGGCGTGAAATATAAATTATGATTCTGATTTTGTAAACGATCTTTTCAGTAATGTTTTAAAGAATAAGAAAAATGTTTATACAACAATAAAATGCGTTTAATATGGCTTTTTAGCTCGCCTGAGCACGAAGTGCTCAGGGTGAGCTTTTGGGATACCCTGATGTCCGTCGTCCGTCGTACGTCCGTCCGGACGTCCGGACGTCCGTCCGTCAACTTTTGCTTGTGTACACTGTAGCGGGCACAGTTTTGATTCAATCTTTCTGAAACTTTGTCAGAATGTTTATCTCCATTAAATCTAGGCCAAGTTCGAAACTGGGTCATGTCGGGTCAAAAACTAGGTCACTAGGTCAAATCTTAGAAAAACCTTGTGTACACGCTAGAAGGCACAGTTTTCATCCAAAGTTCAAGAAACTTTGTCAGAATGTTTATCTTTATAATATCTAGGACAAGTTCGAAACTGGGTCACGTCCGGTCAAAAACTAGGTCACTAGGTCAAATCTTAGAAAAACCTTGTGTACGCTCTAGAAGGCACAGTTTTCATCCAAAGTTCATGAAACTTAGTCAGAATGTTTATCCTCATAATATGTAGGACAAGTTTGAAACTGGGTCATGTCGGGTCAAAAACTAGGTCACTAGGTCAAATCATAGAAAAACCTTGTGTACGCTCTAGAGGACACAGTTTTGATCCAATCTATATGAAACATTGTCAGAATATATATCTCCATAAACTCTAGGCCAAGTTTGAAACTGGGTCATGTCGGGTCAAAAACTAGGTCACTAGATCAAATCTTAGAAAAACCTTGTGTACACTATAGAAGGCACAGTTTTCATCCAAAGTTCATGAAACTTTGTCAGAATGTTTATCTTTATAATATCTAGGACAAGTTCGAAACTGGGTCACGTCCGGTCAAAAACTAGGTCACTAGGTCAAATCTTAGAAAAACCTTGTGTACGCTCTAGAAGGCACAGTTTTCATCCAAAGTTTATGAAACTTAGTCAGAATGTTTATCCTCATAATATCTAGGACAAGTTTGAAACTGGGTCACGTCGGGTCAAAAACTAGGTCACTAGGTCAAATCATAGAAAAACCTTGTGTTTGCTCTACAGGACACAGTTTTGATCCAATCTGTATGAAACATTGTAAGAAAATATATCTCCATAAACTCTAGGCCAAGTTTGAAACTGGGTCATGTAGGGTCAAAAACTAGGTCACTAGGTCAAATCTTAGAAAAACCTTGTGTACACTCTAGAAGGCACAGTTTTCATCCAAAGTTCATGAAACTTTGTCAGAATGTTTATCTTTATAATATCTAGGACAAGTACGAAACTGGGTCATGTTTGGTCAAAAACTAGGTCACTAGGTCAAATCATAGAAAAACATTGTGTACGCTCTAGAGGACACAGTTTTGATCCAATCTTTATAAAACATTGTCAGAATGTTTATATCCATAAACTCTAGGCCAAGTTCGAAACTGGGTCATGTCGGGTCAAAAACTAGGTCACTAGGTCAAATCTTAGAAAAACCTTGTGTACACTCTAGAAGGCACAGTTTTCATCCAAAGTTCATGAAACTTTGTCAGAATGTTTATCTTTATAATATCTAGGACAAGTTCGAAACTGGGTCACGTCGGGTCAAAAACTAGGTCACTAGGTCAAATCATAGAAAAACCTTGTGTACACTCTAGAAGGCACAGTTTTCATCCAAAGTTCATGACACTTAGTCAGAATGTTTATATTCATAATATGTAGGACAAGTTTGAAACTGGGTCATGTCGGGTCAAAAACTAGGTCACTAGGTCAAATCATAGAAAAACCTTGTGTAAGCTCTAGAGGACACAGTTTTGATCCAATCTATATGAAACGTTGTCAGAATATATATATCCATAAACTCTAGGCCAAGTTTGAAACTGGGTCATGTCGGGTCAAAAACTAGGTCACTAGATCAAATCTTAGAAAAACCTTGTGTACACTATAGAAGGCACAGTTTTCATCCAAAGTTCATGAAACTTTGTCAGAATGTTTATCTTTATAATATCTAGGACAAGTTTGAAACTGGGTCATGTCCGGTCAAAAACTAGGTCACTAGGTCAAATCTTAGAAAAACCTTGTGTACGCTCTAGAAGGCACAGTTTTCATCCAAAGTTCATGAAACTTAGTCAGAATGTTTATCCTCATAATATCTAGGACAAATTTGAAACTGGGTCACGTCGGGTCAAAAACTAGGTCACTAGGTCAAATCATAGAAAGACCTTGTGTATGCTCTACAGGACACAGTTTTGATCCAATCTGTATGAAACATTGTCAGAAAATATATCTCCATAAACTCTAGGCCAAGTTTGAAACTGGGTCATGTAGGGTCAAAAACTAGGTCACTAGGTCAAATCATAGAAAAACCTTGTGTACGCTCTAGAGGACACAGTTTTGATCCAATCTATATGAAACATTGTCAGAATATATATCTCCATAAACTCTAGGCCAAGTTCGAAACTGGGTCATGTCGGGTCAAAAACTAGGTCACTAGGTCAAATCTTAGAAAAACCTTGTGTACACTCTAGAAGGCACAGTTTTCATCCAAAGTTCATGAAACTTTGTCAGAATGTTTATCTTTATAATATCTAGGACAAGTTCGAAACTGGGTCACGTCGGGTCAAAAACTAGGTCACTAGGTCAAATCTTAGAAAAACCTTGTGTACACTCTAGAAGGCACAGTTTTCATCAAAAGTTCATGAAACTTAGTCAGAATGTTTATCCTCATAATATGTAGGACAAGTTTGAAAGTGGGTCATGTCGGGTCAAAAACTAGGTCACTAGGTCAAATCATAGAAAAACCTTGTGTACGCTCTAGAGGACACAGTTTTGATCCAATCTATATGAAACGTTGTCAGAATATATATCTCCATAAACTCTAGGCCAAGTTTGAAACTGGGTCATGTCGGGTCAAAAACTAGGTCACTAGATCAAATCTAAGAAAAACCTTGTGTACACTATAGAAGGCACAGTTTTCATCCAAAGTTCATGAAACTTTGTCAGAATGTTTATCTTTATAATATCTAGGACAAGTTCGAAACTGGGTCACGTCCGGTCAAAAACAAGGTCACTAGGTCAAATCTTAGAAAAACCTTGTGTACTCTCTAGAAGGCACAGTTTTCATCCAAAATTCATGAAACTTAGTCAGAATGTTTATCCTCATAATATCTAGGACAAGTTTGAAACTGGGTCACGTCGGGTCAAAAACTAGGCCACTAGGTCAAATCATAGAAAGACCTTGTGAATGCTCTACAGGACACAGTTTTGATCCAATCTGTATGAAACATTGTCAGAAAATATATCTCCATAAACTCTAGGCCAAGTTTGAAACTGGGTCATGTAGGGTCAAAAACTAGGTCACTAGGTCAAATCTTAGAAAAACCTTGTGTACAGTCTAGAAGGCACAGTTTTCATCCAAAGTTCATGAAACTTTGTCAGAATGTTTATCTTTATAATATCTAGGACAAGTTCGAAACTGGGTCACGTCGGGACAAAAACTAGGTCACTAGGTCAAATCTTAGAAAAACCTTGTGTACACTCTAGAAGGCACAATTTTTCATCCAAAGTTCATGAAACTTTGTCAGAATGTTTATCTTTATAATATCTAGGACAAGTACGAAACTGGGTCATGTTGGGTCAAAAACTAGGTCACTAGGTCAAATCATAGAAAAACATTGTGTACGCTCTAGAGGACACAGTTTTGATCCAATCTTTATAAAACATTGTCAGAATGTTTATCTCCATAAACTCTAGGCCAAGTTCGAAATTGGGTCATGTCGGAGCAAAAACTAGGTCACTAGGTCAAATCTTAGAAAAACCTTGTGTACGCTGTAGAAGGCACAGTTTCGATCCAAAGTTCATGAAACTTTATCAGAATGTTTATCCTCATAATATGAAGGACAAATTTGAAACTGGGTCATGTAGGGTCAAAAACTAGGTCAAATCATAGAAAAACCGTTTGTATGCTCTAGAGGACACAGTTTTGATCCAATCTTTATGAAACTTTGTCAGAATGTTTATCTCCATAAACTCTAGGCCAAGTTTGAAAGTAGGTCATGTCAGGTCAAAAACTAGGTCACTAGGTCAAATCTTAGAAAAACCTCGTGTACACACTAGAAGGAACAGTTTTGATCAAATCTTCATGAAACTATGTCAAAATGTTTATTGTCCATATATATATGCCCCTTATGAAACTGAGTCACGTCAGATCAGAAACTAGGTCACTAGGTCAAATCTAAGAAAAACTTTGTGTACACCCTAGAGGGCACAGTTTTGATCCAAACTGCATGAAACTCTGTCAGAATGTTTACCTTTATGAAATCTAGGTAAGTTTGAAACTGGTTTGTGTCGGATCAAAAACTAGGTCAAATATAAGAACGACCTTGTATACGCTCCAGAGGGCACAGTTTTGATCCAATCTCAATGAAACTTTGTCAGAATGTTTATTCTTACAATATCCGGTTTGAAACTGGGTCATGTCGGGTCAAAAGCTAGGTCACTAGGTCAAATTTAAATTAAGTTATGTTGCAAGAATCAGAACTAACATTGCAATGATGCCAGCCACAAACTCCTTGGAATACATTAGTTTCACCACAGTGAGATAATGATGCTACCATTCTATCATCTGTGTTTGCCTAGTTAAGTCTAGTTGAAATCCATCAAAGGAACTCAACATGAACAGGAACTTTTCGGAGAAGCGACTCTGCCATTTTCAGCTCACCTGATCGAGCCTTACAGTATTGGTGTTAGCCGCCTCTTTCATCCATCCATAAACATTTTCAAACATCTCTGAAACCACTGGGCAGATCAAATTTCATATGGAGCCTGCACATGGGTCAAAGGATTGAACGTTCTTCAAATGATCTTGGTCACATGACCAAGGTGGCCGCCATTCCCATGTATGGTAAAAACTCTTATAAATCTTCACCAGAGCCAGTGAACTGTTTAATGCTCAGGTGAGCGATTCAGGGCCACCATGGCCCTCTTGTATATCATGTAGGAGCTAAAATATCGTCACCGTATCGCAATACGTATTTTTTTCTGAACGTATTGCGATATACCGATATATCGATATTATTGCGCATCCCTAACGTTTTCTCGACTGTTTTTGATTAGATCCTTATCATACTTGCAGGTAATGATGACATACACAAGAGCTTGGATGAGTTCGAAATTTGGCCGGATTCGAGCACAGACTACGGAGTTAGCTGCCCTTGAGCGTTTGAAAAACATCCCATAGGGTTATAATGGGGAAAATGGCGTCATCACGTTTTCTCAACTGTTTTTGCTTAGATCCTTATCATACTTGCAGGTAATGATGACATACATAAGAGCTTGGATGAGTTTGAAATTTGGCCGGATTCGAGCACAGACTACGGAGTTAGCTGCCCTTGAGCGTTTGAAAAAAATCCCATAGTGTTATAATGGAGAAAACAACGTCATCACATATTTTTAGAAAAACTTTGTCATCGCTCTATTGCCTACATTTCTCAACGGATTTTGAAATAACTTCACACAAATGTAGGGCATGACAATATCTCGAGCAAGTTCGACTTTCAGGATGCTGCACCCAAGGTCAAGGTCACTGTGGCTATTTTTAGAAAAACTTTGTCAGTGCTCTAGCACCTACATTTTTCAATGGATTTTAAAATAAATTCACACAAATGTAGGGCATGACAATATCTCGAGCAAGTTCGACTTTCAGGGTGCTGCACCCAAGGTCAAGGTCACTGTGGCTATTTTTAGAAAAACTTTGTCATCGTCCTAGCACCTTCATTTCTCCATGGATTTTGAAATAACTTGACACAAACGTAGGGTATGACAATATCTCGAGCAAGTTCGACTTTCAGGATGCTGTGCCCAAGGTCAAGGTCACTGTGGCTATTTTTAGAAAAACGTCATTGCTCTAGCACCTACATTTCTCAACAGATTTTGAAATAAATTCACACAAATGTAGGGCATGACAATATCTCGAGCAAGTTTGACTTTCAGGGTGCTGCAATCAAGGTTTTTGATTAGATCCTTATCATACTTGCAGGTAATGATGACATACATAAGAGCTTGGATGAGTTCGAAATTTGGCCGGATTCGAGCACAGACTACGGAGTTAGCTGCCCTTGAGCGTTTGAAAAAAATCCCATAGTCTTATAATGGAGAAAACAACGTCATCACATTTTCATTTTTCATCGGATCCTCTTCATACTTGCAGGTAATGAGGATATGCATAAAAGCTTGGATTAGTTAGCACTTCGGCTAGATCCCACCACTGACTATGGAGTACCTGCCCTGAGCATCCAAAAAATCAATGTCGCCACTTTTTCTTGGTTTCTACTTATCCGATCCTTTTCAAACTTGCAGGTAATGAGGAAATGCATAATATCTTAAACAAGTTCAAATTTTCGCCAGATCAGGCCAACCGCTACGAAGTTAGCTGCCCTTGACAGCTCTGTCTATTGTGCTCTTGATCGGATACTTTTTAAACTTGCATATATTAAATGAGGGCATACATAATGTTTTGGATGAGTTTAATTTTCAGCCTGATTGGACCACTGACTGTGGAGTTAGCTGCCCTTGAGCATCTTAAATATCCCTATAGGTTTACAATGTCTCTCAGGTGAGCAATTGTTGCCCTTTGGGCTACTTGTTTGCAAGTCTTGAGATCATAGTACTCATAGATAAAACAGTTGTGGGGGAGAAAAACAATGATTATTGATGGGCCACGACACAACAAAACCAGCAAAGTGGCATGTGCATCCCAGCGAAAACTCAGATTGGCCTGGGCAACTGCCCAGTCTGATTAGAACCTTCGCTTGTGCTTAAAGGGTAGTTTAGGGTTTAAGCTACCACCATGCCGACAGTAAAGACTCTAGTCCGACTGGGCGGATACCTGGACTGATCTGAGTCTTTGCTGGGCACACATGCCACTTTGTTGCTTTCATTATGTCGCAGCTCATTTCATTCACTAGATCTGGGATGCTGCCTCTTGTCTTGCTGTTCCAGTACCTTTGTTTTGTTTTCCATATTCCAGATTTTTCAGTGAAAATAAAGTGAAACAAACATAAAAAAAAGAAAAGGGAAATAAATAATGAAATCAGTGTATTGTGAATATGAAAGGCATGATCATGAATTGTTCATTTTTTGTCCCTATAATTAATTCATTTCCCTTTTCAACAGTACAAAAACAGACTTTCACAAATTTCCCATATTGCATGTAGTCTTGGATTACAAATAAAATACATGTATAAACAAATTAAAGACATATTATTGTTTGTTTCTGTAGTATTTCTTTCCTTATCTTAAGATAGTTATTGTATCATCATTTCATGTTTTCTTAGTTGTTGTATTTTACATTCAACTCATGTATGAAAGTCCAGGAAGATCTATTGTTGTTACCAAGGGGTTTATCTTGGCATTAGCATGACATCCACATGTGGGATGTTGTGGGATTGAAAGTCTCAACTAAATCCACTCATGGTTTAAGGAAATATCTTTTAACGATTTATTTGATGCTTTCTTTGATGTTTACTTAATAATCATGGTCTAAAGTTTTACACAGTACTTGAGTCAGCCTCTTAGGTGCTTTGAAGATATGGTGATGAACTTAGAAATTTTGTGTTAACATTTGGGACATCCTTTGTTAAAGTTTTTAACAACCAAATCTCTTGATTTACTTTATACATTCACACGTGCAGGCAATGGTCTGTAGTTTTAGATAGTGCTGTATTAGCAGTCCTCGGTGGCTTTGGATTGAAAGAAAAAAATGTTAAAATTTGGGGTGTCCTTGATTAAAGTTTTTTAAAGATCTGTATCTTATGTATTAATAGAGGGATTTACTCTATACTTTTACAGTTGTTAGATCATATCATCATCGATATGAAACTTCATACAGTACCATCCCTGCTTCCCTCCTGCTCAATGCCTTTCAGATACAGGTTATGGAGTTAGAAAGTTTATGCTAAAAATTGGGATGTTCTTGGTTAAAATAATTATTATGTATGTTAGTTAATAGTTACTTACCTAGTATTGTATACACTTCTTTTCTATATGGGCCCTCTCCACTGCCTTTTTGTCTCTCCCCCTCACCTATAAGGTTTCAGCAAACTTTATACTTGGACTGAGGATAGTTACCTCTCCAGACATTTAGTCAGTATCAGTTTGACCTTGAAGGTAGAGGCTACATTCTTACTTATTTTTTGGCTTTTGTGTGCAAGATGGTCATGTGCCAGTTCATGCGAGTTGTGCTGTACGAGTTGTGCTGTACGTATGATAGGGTCTCCCTTATAAAAGAAGTACAAGAATCTTGATCTGTCTTAGAAGCTTATACTTTGACTGAGAATAGTTTACTATCTGGAGATTTACTCGATACCAGCATCTCCTTCCTTTTTTACCTTGAAGGTCGAGGCTAAATTCTTAGCTCTTCGTGTGCTTGGTGAGCAAAAGTTAGTTCAGGCATATGTATGATGGGGCTTCCCCTACAAAGGAACTGCAAGAATCTAGGTCTGTCTTATATGAGCTGGTTCTAGATTTTGGGATTGTTTTGAAGAAGATCAGCCATTCTTATAACTGAGGGAATCAGTTGACAGAGAGTTAACATTGAGTTTTTATCTCACATAGATTTGACATCATGCTAGTTCAGGCCCAGAGGTTATAAAACTTGAGTACATTCTCAAACTCAAAATAAAGCACACTGATTGGATGCTTCCAAGCACATGCTTGGAAGCAGCCAATCAGTGTGCTTTATTTTGAGTTTGAGATTATTCTCAAGTGTTATAACCTCAAACCCAGTTGTCCTAGCTGGGAATGTTTGGCAAACAAGACTGAGGATCAGTCTGATCTGGTTCTAAAATGGTTGCTCAGGAATTTCTGCCACAATAAGGTGAATTGGTATTGTTCTTTTTACCTAAGTAAAGGATAAATTGGATAAAAATTTCTTATTTTGCCTCTCTCAGGATGAGGAAGATGACGTAATGGTGAGATTAATGTTTAGTGTCTTCTATAGACAGACTTTCTTGTGCATCAGTTATTTGTGAGTGGTAACCATGGTTATTTAAAATCCTTCCCCTTCCCTTTTCTATGAATGCAGGAGTATTATTATACTATGCTCCAGATAGGAAAAGGTAACAAGGATAATTTAGGGTTATTTTTTCATGTTTCTCTATAAAAACATATGAGCCGCGACACGACAAAACCAACAATGTGGTTGTGCATCCAGCGCAGACTCAGATTAGCCTGGGCATCCGCCCAGTCTGATCAGAGTCTTTGCTGTCCGCATGGAGGTAGCTTAGTCCCTAAGCTACCCTTTGAGCACTAAATGAAGGGTCTGATCAGACTGGGTGGATGCCCAGGCTGATCTGAATCTGCGTCGGGCGCACAACCACATTGTTGGTTTTGTCATGTTGCGGCTCATATTTTGTGATCCTTCGTTAGAGCCATCTAAGCATGAGGGTTCTAATGAGGAATATAGCATATGTTTTTGTTCAGAAATCAGATACATTATCTCTGAATAATCCTCAATAATTCACATTATCTAGAGCTCTGGGTCAGAGGTTATATCTCAAACTCAAAATAAAGCACACTGATTGGCTGCTTCCAAGCACATTCAAACTCCAAATAAAGCACACTGATTTGCTGCTTCCAAGCATGTGCTTGGAAGCAGCCAATCAGTGTGCTTTATTTTGAGTTTGAGAATGTACTCGAGTTTTATAACCTCGGGGCCAGTTGTCTTGGTGGGACCCGGAGGCTTGGTCTTGGAAAGGGATAGGAGGTTAGGTAGGGGTTACAAATAACTGATGTACATGTATCACTGGCTTCCTTATGGAGACTAGTTTACTTCTCTATATTGAAAAGGATGATTTACTGTAATGACCCTAAAATTTTGTGCACCTGAAAGTCGGACAATCATTGTTCGAAAATTTTTAGAAAGTGGATTTTACACATGTTAATGCATCCAAATGATGCTTAGTGAATTGCAAACGTTGCAGACCGTGATCAAACTGCTCCTTGAGGAGCAGTTTGATCTGGTTCTACAATGTTTGGTCAGACCTGTCTGTTGGAATTTATAGGGTCATTATGTTAGTGCTTTTTTCATTGCTTAGTCTGCTCTTCTCTTTGCTTATAGTATTCAGAGCATAATTGCCTTCTGCTTTTGCTTCTGTCAGTTGCAAATTGTGAGCTGTATCTGTGATATACGTGTCTTGAACTAAGCATACCATATTTATTAAACCCTCTCCCAGGGGTGTTGTATTTTATGAAAGGGGGATGCAGGGTGGGGTGTTATTAGAGCCTAACAACAACAAAGCCAAACAGTCTAATAAACAATATTAAGGTGAACAGTTTTCTACTATTTTCCTTTTTTTTGCCATCCCTTCTCGATAGGGTTCAGCTCTTAAAGGAAAGAATTTGCTCCTCTAGGAAATATAAGAAATATGGTGCATAGACTGTCTTCATCGTATTGTCTTGTCAAGCTATGGACTAGTTATATGTTTTTAGCAACATATTTCTTTTGCTTTCTTTGTTAATTTTAACTCTTTAAGCGCCAGAGATGAAAATAGCTGGATTTGCAAACAGTCATAATGAGCCACCTCATCTAGATCTACGCTGTTTGCCCTCTAGTCTTTGAATTTTTGACCCATTAATGCCTAGCACCCCAAAAATGGGATATAGGCAAACAGTGCAGACCAAGATCAGACGCCGCATTTGCGGCGTCTCATCAGGGTCTACACTTTTTGCATACGACAAATGGGTATTTTTCCTCAAAATAAAACAAAAAATCGAGAAATAAACTAAACTTGACACCCCTTATATGACAAATGGACATGTCCAATATATACAGATAGAAGAGTCCACTAGGCATTAAGGTGGTGATTATCACTGATTTGGGGCAAAGACAAAAATCTGCATAAAATGCTGAAAATACAACGGATCTTCCCAAAACTTAGCAGATGCCTTCTTTATGTTGTTTCTCACAATTCAGAATCCCCAAATGCAGGACTTATTGATGTTAAAAGGGATTTATATAGGGAAAGATCAAAGGGTAATTTTGTGCGAATAAATCTAAAAAATGACCATCGTTATTGAAAATGTAACTAGGTCTGAACTTAAATTGATGTATTATGAAGAGCGTACTAGCAATTATTTTTTCCATTTTTGCTGCGCGTTATCAGGCTGCGCAGATAAAAAAAAGGTGTGGCCTGTGTCTAAATTATTTGTCTTTAAATACACAGTAGAGTCTATTTTCATGATTTTGGAGGTTGAATAATTACAATAACACGCCTGGTTTGGTCACTGTAATGTAATATTTATACTGTGAGTATGATATAGGTATAACTGACCTACCTGTATTAATGAATGCAATCACTATACATGCACTTATATACATGGTCAGACATTTGAGAAAAAGCTACTGTTTTTATCTGGCCTACCTTACAATTTGAGAAAGAGTTGGAACAAATAATTGCTAGGACGCTCTTTTTAATGGCTTAATTTAAGTTCAGACCTAGTTACGTTTTCAATAATGATGGTCATTTTTTAGATTTATTCGCACAAAATTACCCTTTGATCTTTTCATATAAAAACACTTTTCTAAACAGCATGTCCCTCTATTTTGAATTCTAAACTGTAGAGAACAACAAAAATAAGAAGTCTGGTAACTTTCAGGGAGATTCGATAATTTTTTATGGTTTTATTGAGATTTAGTTGATATGATAAAGCTTGGACAAAGCATTTTCTGAAATTTTGCAGATGTAAATTTTGTTGTCTGCTTTTTGGCGCTTAAAGGGTTTAGAGGTGTATGGGTACACTAGTATGTTTTCTTTTCATTTTTTGTCTCACCTGTGACTAGCAAAGGTGAGACATAGGTATTTTAACTTTTCTGGCGTCGGCGTCGGCAGCGTAAGCTTTCTGTCCAGTTTTCTGGTTAAGCTCTGTGTTGTGACAGTGTTCTGTCAGGCAAGATATAGTATTCATCAGCTTTATTTCTGCTTACGTATCTGTAAACAATATTCAGTATTCTAAGTAAACATAGTAGACACTGATCAGATGCCATATTTGTTACCTTAGATCTGGGTCTGCAGACTCTACACTGTTTGCATATGTCCCCCAAATGGGTGTTCAGTCTAAAATGGATTAAATCTTTATCCCCATTGACAGGGGAACGAAGCATTAACTCTTTAACCACCAAAAAGCAGACGACAAAATTTACGTCTGCAAAAATTAAAAAAATGCCTTGTCCAATACATTCCATATTGGGAATTCAAAGACTAGAGGGCAAACAGTGTAGATCTAGATGAGGCAGCTCATCATGAGCTGCCTCATCAGAATCTACGCTGTTTGCAAATTTTGCTAATTTCGTCACTGGGACTTACAGTTAAAGTGTACCCATTTACCTAAAAAATTCTATCTTTAAACTCATTTGAGCCGTGTCATGTGACTTCCAGCTATGTGGCAGTTGTGGCATGTGATATTCAGATCATCTTTCTCATTTATACGGGGTTATTAGAGACCTCACTTTGGCTCTATGGCTTGGCTCACTTCCATAGACAGCCTATATGACAAGCAAAGGCTCTGATCAGACTGCGCAGGCAGTCTGATCGGAGACTACGCTTGTCATCAATGCCAAATTGTTGTGGAAAACACGTTTTGGCTCATTTAACCTAGTCCCTCTTTTTCATATGCATGCTTAAATTGACATTCTTACATAGATTAGATATGTGTGTTTATAGCTGTCCAATGCCATGGTCAGGTGGAGCAAAATCTAAACAAAGAAAATGTGTTCAATCAATGAAATTGATACGTTGTGCGACCATCGTTTAATTTTTTGCTTGTTAGCTTGCCTGGACTATGGTATCAATTTTTAAGTGCACTTTGGGTCAAATATGCGGTTACCGTTTTTTATGTGATGGGCTCAGTGTTAAAGCTGGTTCAGATTTCATTTTGTGTCTATCTGTTTGGTCATATTTTGACTGGTTCACGAGACAAGGGCATATCATATACAGGATCTAGGGTGATCCTGCAATCATGCATGTGTTCAGTCAGATATGAGTTATTGCCAAGTCACTTTATGAGCCAAAACATGACAAAACCAGCAAAGTGGCATATGTGCTACATGAAGACCCAGATCAGCCTGGGCATCTGCCCAGTCTGATCAGTCTTTGCTGTTGGCTGAAAGAGTAGGTTAGGGTCTAAAATACCTCTATGCCAACATCCAAGACTCTGGTCAGCATGATTATACTCTTCGCTAAGCGCTTTAAGGGTAGCTATGTGTCTTAAGCTACCTCCATGCATACAGCAAAGACTCTGATCAGACTGGGCGGATGCCCAGGTTCATCTGAGTCTGCGCTGGATGCACAGCCATTTTGTTGGTTTTCTCATGTCGCGGTTCATCTAGATTTTTGGGCTGTTTTGGAAAGGTAAATACCTAGTCTTATGTTAAATATTATTGACAAAGTTGTGAAAGTTTTATATTGAATGGAATAATACGTTGTATATTTTGAATAGAAGCAAACGTTAATTTCGCAAAAAGTGAAGCTTATAGCAAAAACCATTGTTCATAGCAGTAATTTCACTTACGTTAAGGAGCCATAACATGCAGTTTTTTGTCTGTTTCACTGTGTAAAGTAATTTGATTTTTCTTATTTTACAGTCCAGTAAAAAGAAAACTACTACAGCGGCAGCTGATACCTCCAGTGAGATGTCTAAGAGGTTGAAAGAAGCCTTCAGAAATAAGGTAACTTTATTTATAATATTTGTCATCATACTGCATGGAAATTTTTTGTAGGGCTTGATTCAACAGAAAACTGGAAAAATTGGAACTCCTATTATCATGTTTACATCTCGCTAATATCAGTAAATGACGGCATATCAGGTATATAGTATTTTTATTGTCAACAGTTGTTGATCTATGCAAGGGTAATGTCATGACATCACTATGATGATTATGATCACATAGTTAAAACAGTAGCAGTAACTGATGTATACAAAGTAGAACAGATTAATTTCCCTTTATCAGTTATGAACAGCTTTCTCTGGATAATGTGCTGACAGTTAACACATCTCTCTGAAATGCCACATACATTGGCTTTCCTCAAGAATGTTGATGGCTGCCATGTTTATTCTTTGTGATTCAACTTGAAAATGATACAAAACCTAATTTTGCACCATTTAGTATCAAGCCACAATGTCTTCCTGTCTTCAACATGATTCTAATAAAGAGACACAACGTATGAGCCCAGTCTGATCAGAGTCTTTCCTGTCGGCATGGACGTAGCCAAGACCCTTAACTACCCTTCAAGTGCACAGCCAAGACTCTGATCAGACTGGGCATATGTGCAAGCTGATCTGAGTCTTTTCTGGGTGCACATGCCACTTGGTTTTGTCGGGTCTCATATAGCCTCTTTTCTGTATAGGGGTCAACTCTTAAAGGAAAGACTTTGCTCCTAAGAGCAAAAATTGAGGAGCAAATTCTGCCTTTAAGACAAGACCTCATTTTCAAAGGCCTTTGTCTTCCAGCGAAGCAAACAAGAATTCACAAAAGATGCTCCACTTCGTAAGTATGGCAGAAAAACATGGACTTGTCTCCATTCAGTTTTAAAAACCGTCCTTCTTTGGAGCTCAGAATTACTATTGTAGTTATATGTTATAAGACGGGGAGTTTACAATTCCAAAATTACTGCAAATATGTAAAGCAATTTTGTGTATTTCAGCTATAAAATGGACTTTTTCTCTTTCAAAACAATCCGAAATAACCATATCCATCTTACAAGACAAATCTAGATATTTTAGATTGTTTTGGAAGTGACAAATCCCCCCCCCCCCCCCCCTACACCCACCCCCCTCATCTTATAATCTTATAACAGAAAAAATACGGTACCTAATATTTTCAGATGTCGACCTGGGTGGTGAAATGTCTGGACCCGTTCCGTAAACCAGACTGTAAACTAGGAAGAATTGCCACAACAGAAGATTTTAAACATCTCGCTAGGAAGGTAAGTTCACCAGGAGCTTGTGAATGAATGTTATACAGACATACATTGTGGTCAGGGCCCAGTTGTTCAAAACTAACAATGTTGTAGGTTAACAAAAAGTTAAATTTTCAAACATTTTATATTTTAAGTTAACAAGATGTTAAATTTTCAAACATATTATACATTAAACCACTGCCATTTTTTCCCTGAAAAAATGTGAGAAGCTTTTGCACTGCAAAAGCTCCTCACATTTTTTCAGGAAAAAATATTACCGCAATTGATTTTGTGAGTACAGTAAGACTTAACAAATTCTCAATATGGCAAAAACATGGAGTTGTACCCATGGACTTTGTTAAGCTAATGATGCGTTGAACAACCTGGCCCAGGTTTGCTGTCTCTGTTGAGCAGCCAGTATTATTTTATCAACCCTTACAGAGAGGTGCTGTGGTCGAGAGGTTAGAACAACTCAGTTATGGTGCAGAAGGTCACTGGAAGGTCATGGATTCAAACCCAGATGGGGCCCTGCTGCAACTGAAAAAACTCTTGTGAACCCAGCAGTAAATGGGTTCCTGTTTCGAATCAGGAAAAGATAAGGCAGGGAAAGGAGAGGGATGGACTCCATATGCTGTGTTCATGGTACAGTGGGCCTCTAACCCCCTTTGCCCCTGCTGTGTTCATGGTACAGTGGGCCTCTAACCCCCTATGCCCCTGCTGTGTTCATGGTACAGTGGGCCTCAAACCCCCTTTGCCCTTACGGCCAAGAGGCTCTGAAAAACCATTACCATTACCTTGCATTTTGTATACCTGGGACTCTGAAACTTCAACTATTGAAAATGAAAATAGTTGAATTTGCAAACAGGGTAGATCCAGATGAGGTGGCTCATAATGAGCCACCTCATATTATGAGCCACCTGATCCAGATCAACACTGTTTGCCTTCTTGTCTTTGAATACTAAATATTATACAGCTACGATGAAACCAGTTTTTGAAATTTTGCAGATATGAATTTTGTTGTATGCTTATTTTGGTGCTTTAAAGAGTCATACCTTTATTTCAGCTTACTCACCATGTTATGGCTAAAGAACTGAAACATTGTCGTCATGTGGAAGATCTCGAAGTGAATGAGAATGTGAAATCCAAAGCCAAAGATTTTGTCAAGAAATACATGGCGAAGTTTGGAACAAGTTATAAAAGATCAGGAAACTCTCCAAACTATGATTAAAGGCAGTGTATTTAGAACTGTTAGCCAGTGATCTTTAAACTATTATAGCCATTGATATAGCCATTAAATGGCGAGATTAAGACTGTAATGTTTGATTAGCATTGTGTGAAAAGGACTTAATTCATGTGTGTACTGTAAGTTTATGTACTAAAACTTAGTGCTCATAAGGGCAGACTTTATTGACTGAGATGAAGATACAGAAACAAGAAACAAGATAATAGCTTTCACTTACAAGTCACTTTTTAGACGTAGATTTTGTCTGCAAAAAGGGAAGACTCTGATCAGACGGCACAGATGGGCGAGCTGATCTGAGTCTTTCATATTTGCACATATTGAAAGAACCTTTTCATGCGATGTCAATCATGAACTTCTGGTATGACTGATAAAATCTGTACTTATGTTGTTGGATTTTGCATAGAGAAAGAGAGTCATGGTCAAACCATCGTTATCAAGAGCGCTGAATAGTACATGTATTTGACGAGTTTTGCATGAATCGGATTATTGTATTTAAAGGGTCAAAGGAGAGTAAAAGGGGAGATAACCTAAATAAACCAGGAAATTGCACCCCTTAACATACTGAATAAACTATGATACCAGTGACTTTGGTTAGATGTTTGGTTTCTATAAATAATTCAGTGTGAGTGTTATTGTTCTTAAAAATCTGAGAATAGTTGTTATCATTTTACAGTGTAGTATGTGGTATTGCCATGGGAAGGTGTCTTCCAGTATATGCAAACGTAGAAGACACTGATCAGCCTGCACATCCCTGCATTTTTATCAGCATCATTGAGCCACGACAAACAAAACCAACACAGTGGCATGTGCACTCAGCAAACACTCAGATCAGCCTTGGAATTTACCCAGGCTGATCAGAGTCTTCACTGTCGGCTTGGAGGTAGCCTAGGCATTTAGCTACCCTTTACATGCACAGCAAGACTCTGGTCAGACTGGGCAGATGCCCAGGCTGATCCGAGTCTTTGCTGGGCGCATATGCCACTGTGTTGGTTTTTGTCATGTCACGGCTCATATATTTTGAGGAATCTAGGGAGAAAAAGACAAAGACCAATAAGTCTGTGTGCATGCTGATCTGAGTAAGGGCTTTTTCCATATGGAACAAGACACCTTGTCTGAAAGGCACAGTTTGGATTGGATATGAAAATGCATTTGTTTTTTGTTTGTCTTTAAAATAGCTGGTGAGTGACCTAACGGTAGTGTTTAGTATTGTAAATTTTATTTGTGATGAAATATGTTGAATATTCATATTGACTGTATGTGCTAGGAGAAGTTACATGAGAATGAGTTGATTGCATGTACCACATAAGGCAAAGAGCTCTGATAAGAGACATATTTACTGAGTGAAGTGGAACTCGAGGTATATTAACTGAGTGAAGTGGAACTCAAGGTCTGGAGTCTCATGACTTATGAAGACAGAATTGTAATTACAGTAAAACTTCATTGGCTCAAACAGGCTTTGGACCTTGAAAATTAGTTCCAGCCAAGGGTAGTTCTAGCCATCCAAGGTTAGTTTCCATATTAAGTGACCTGTAGGGACGAAGAAAAAAGTTTTAGCCAGGCAGGGTGAACGAGCCATCAGGGTTCAAGCCATTGAAGTTCTACTGTATCATGGGATTACTATCAGGACACATCCTTATTTGAACTCTTCTAACATGGGCCACTCTGTACTTTTCACCTTCATTTGTTAATTTTGATTTGAAGTCATTACTAACATGTTATACAGAGCTCTAGATAAGAGGGAGTATTTGGTGATAATTAGGGATAATTTTTGTTAAATCTGCATAAAAACATATGTTGTGACCCCTCATCTGAACCGTCTCGACGAGACGGTTCAGATGAGGGGTCACAACATATGGTTTCGATGAGAAATAAAAAAAATTATCCTTAATTATCATCAAATACGCCCTCTTATCTAGAGCTTTGTTATATTATGGTAGGGCCCCACTGTTCAAAACATAAAGTCAAGGACGGTAAAGTTTTTGCTGAAAAAATGTGAGGAGCATTTGCAGTGCAAGAGTTCCTCAAATTTTTTCGCGAAAAAAGAAAAAAAGAAAAAAAAAAAAAAAAAAAAAAAAACATTTAAGCTGCTACATGACAAAACCAACGAAGTGGCATGTGCGCCCAGAGATGACTCATATCATCCTGGGCATCCGCCCAGTCTGATTAGGGTCCTCGCTGTCCACATGGAGCTCGCTTAGATTCTACCCTTTAAGCACACAGCAAAGAATCTGAACCATATAGGGCAGATTCCCAGGCTGATCTGAGTCTTCACTGGGTGCACGTCATATTTTTGTTTTTTTCGTGTCATGGCTCATTTGAAATTGTAATGACTTACTATCTAGCAATGACATTTATAGTTTTGAATATCGGGGGTCAGGTATTCATGAAAATAAGGTAGCTATGGTATTAATCATAATTCTTTATACATCCTACATAATATACATTTGTTTTATTTTACTATTGTGCTCATTCCGTTATAGCTGTCACAGTGAAGAAAGTATGGCGATTCATAAGAGAGCTTGTAATGTTTGCCAGTAAAGTGTAGGTCACTTAGAACATATATAACCAAGTTAAAGCCTTGACAGGCTCTAGCATATGCAGGCAGACACTAATGTATGCAATAATGTGTTTTCATCCACCATCTTATGGTACTGTAATAACCCTAAAATTTCGGACACCCGAGAGGCGGACAGTTATTGTTTGAAAATTCTTAGAAAATGGATTTTACACATGTTAATGCATCCAAATGATGCTTAGTAAATGGCAAATGTTGTAGACCCTGATCAAAGTGCTCCTTTAGGAGCAGTTTGATCTGGGTCTACAATGTTTGTTCAGACCTTTAGGGTCATTACGGAAATGACTCATTTTATGCTTTGAATCTATGCTTTTACTCTAATTTTAAAGCCCCAAAAAGTAGATGACAAAATTTACATCTGCAAAATATTGAAAACTGTTTAGACCAAGCTTTATCATATTCAGAATTCAACGGCTAGAAGGCAAACAGTGTAGCTCCTGATGAATTCGCTTATTTTGTACTTTTTGTTTACTTGTCATGGTTTTGTTTGGCCTTGTGAGCATTTCTGGTCAAAAGACAAATGTTTTCTTATAAGTGGAATTTACTTTATATTATAAGCTACTCTGAATGCTAAATCATGGATAAATTTTATTATACAAGTATTGTTGACTTACATTTTGTTTGATTATATTTGCAACTTACATTTACCTGCTTATTTCATGTGCTTTTGCTCATAATATTATAGAAGTAATTATGTAGTAACTGAGTTTTTGTCTGTTAAATGTCTCAATATGTTGAAATAAAATAATCAGATTTGTTTTTCATGGTAAACAGAGTTTGGAATTTAAAAGCAAGATGCTTTGCTGAATAATTTTTTGTTTTTCTCCATGTAGTTGTTTTTACTAAGATTGCACTTACTATACTTAATCAAAAAGAAGTGCCACATATTGATAAAAAAAAAAAAATCTCTATATTTTCCAAGGAGGTGCATGGCATTTTGAAAAATATTTTGTCAATGTCAGTTATATGATCCGCGACACAACAAAACCAGCAAAGTGGTTGTGCGCCCAGCGCAGACTCAGATCAGCCTGAGCATCCGCCCAGTTGGATCAGAGACTTCACTAAGCACTAAAAGGGTAGCTAAGGATCTAAGCTACCTCCACGGGGACAGTGAAGACTCTGACCAGACTGGGCGGATGCCCAGGCTGATCTGAGTCTGCGCTGGGCGCACAACCCTTAGTTGGTTTTCTCGTGTCGCGGCTCACATGTCATGAATTTGCAGCAATCTTGTTAAGATGTTGTATGACCTTGCAGTGACCTTGATAGGACATTTTAAGATGCATCACTTCTGATATGAAGTTTTTTTATGTATGCAGTTTCGGCACATTATTGAATTGTAAGAAATTAAAAAAATAGATATATAAAATTAGATGTTTCTTTTTCTAACTTGTTTCAGTTAGTGGAGAAATAAAAAATAACGAATTTTGATACAAGTTTTTGCTTTTGACATTTTTTCATCATCATTTTTAGCTCGCCTGAACGAAGTTTAGGAAGAGCTATCGTACTACCCCCGGCGTTTGCGTTGGCGTTGGTGGCGGCGTTGGCGTTAGCAAAATGTTAAAGTTTTACGTTAAAGCTTTTTAGGTGATGGGCAAGGCACTGTCAGGCGAACTATCCTGTCCCACTGACAGGTCTTGTTTCATGCAATCTTTGAGGGCTTCATTAGATTTGCAGGCTGGTGTTTCTGACTTGTTTCCATTTGCATAAAAGATAAGGCCCCTTTTTACTTGAAACATAATAACATGTGAAACGCGACTCAACAAAACCAACGAAGTGGCATGTGCACCCAGCAAAGACTCAGATCAGCCTGGGCATGCACCCAGTCTGATCAGAGTATTTGCTGAACGCATAGAGCTAAGACCCGTAGCTACCTTTTAAGCGCACAGCGAAGACTCTGATCAGATTGGGCAGATGCCCAGGCCGATCTGAGTCTGTGCTGGGCGCACACTCACTCTGTTGGTTTTGTTGCGGGCCATATAATAACATGTATCTCAGTATCTCAAAATTGCAATTGCATGCTCATGTTATCCAAAGCTATAACATTTTTAAAGGGTTTGATTGAGTTAGTGCCATCAATTTCAGATATGCTTTAAAATCTTTTGTTTTCCAGTCTTGTGGGTTTTAGTTTTTTTGCTCTGTTTATAGTAGATGCTTTGGCGTGAAAGGTAATAATTGAGTTGTACGCTTGATTGGAAGAAAATACTTTTTCATTTTACATTGAAATTGTGAATATCCATTATGTGAGTGTATATATGGTCTGATAGACTGGTTGATGTAAAAAATTATGTGAATAAGGTTTTAGCTTCATGTTCAATAAAAGTAATATGACAAACTGATTTTGTTTCCATTATAAGATTCCTCATAACAGTGAATAATGGAGACACTGTCAAGGTGGAGGAGAGTGGGGGGGTCCTCAAGACAGGGACACTTTCAAGGTGGAGGGGAGTAGTTCTCTAGAATCAAGAAGAATTAGAAGGATTAGTTCTCATTTCTTAGTGACTTCTCCTGAAGGAAAGAAATTTTCCTTCGAAGAAAGCCTAGCCCCCATTTTGGAGGGAGTCAATCCCTCAAGATGGAACCAGGAAGTCACAAAAGTTGGCCCCTTTCATATAATGGCGGAAACAAATACCCAGACACATAATCCACCCTTACTATTAGGGCAGAAGTAAGTGAGCAAACATTGTAGCAGAAACAGATCAGACAGCCTGATTTGCCCTGCCCTGAAGCAGTTTGTTGTCGAGCCCGCTTGTGGTCAGGGAGACAGTGTCTCCTATTTGGTGTTGGGTTGTCCGTATGTTTGTCCGTTTACAGCCATACCTTATCATAGACACTAAGCCCTTAAAACTTCCTCCCTATATGCCCCACAAAAAATCTTATTGGCTCTCACAAAACTAGGTCACTGTGACTTACTCAAACCTATGTTGATCTACTTTAAAAGTACCACATATTTAGTTTTCTTGGGCAGCCCCATATCTTGCTTTTCATAAGGCCCCAGACCTTTGAAAATCAGTGCATGCACCTTACCACTCAAGACTGCTCCCGACAAAACTAGGACACTGTGACCTACTTTCACAAAGAAGTACTACATATTAAGATTGCCAGGTCAGCCCGATAGCTCTCTTTTCATAAGACCTAGACCTTTGAAACTCCATGAGTGCATGCAATTTACCACTCCAGGACCCCCTCCCCCTCCCCCCCCCCCCCCCCCCCCCCCCCCCGCGCGCCAACAGTACATGCACCTTAACACTCCAGGTCACCCCTGACAAAACTAAGTCACTGTGACCTACTTTGACGAAAAGCACCACATATTGTGTTTTTGAGGACAGCCCTATATCTCACTGTTCATAAGCCCTAGACCTTTAAACTCCATCAGTGCATGCATCTTACCACACCAGGTCACCATAAATCTAGGTCACAGTGACCTACTTTTGCAAAATGTATCTCATATTTAGTTTAGTTCATGCTCAGCTAGCAGCCCCCCTTCAAACCCCACAGGAGGCAGAAATTGGGAGTGCCATTGTACACAGCCTTTCATTATCACCTTTTCATTGGCTTGATGTGACTGATAGGGCCATAAAACTACAGGTTATCTTTCCATTCATGCAAGGACTGTTCAAAAGAACGGCATCATTGGCAAAAATCTTGACAGCCATCAGGAACTTTTTATTCTGTTTGTAAACAATGAATGGTTGTTAAACAATTACACATCCATGACTACAATCATGCTGCATTACAATACTTTAAATCCTGACTATTGTGAAAAATTTCAAAATCAGGGCATAATTAAAATAATTGTCACTAAATGAAACAATCGGGTCTGGGGTTATAAAACTCGAGAGTAATCTCAAACTCAAGATAAAGCATACTGATTGGCTGCTTCGTGCATGTGCTCGGAAGCAGCCAATCAGTGAGCTTTATTTTGAGTTTGAGAATGTACTTAAGTTTTATAACCTCGGGGCCAGGTTTAACAATGCAGTAATGCCTCCAAAAGAAGTAAATGAAATGGCAAAAGGTGTAGACCCAAATTAAACTGCTCCATAGATAGGAGCAGTCTGATCTGGATGTGTCTGTTTGCTCAGGCCTATCTATCCCAGTAGTTAGAATGTTTACCGTATATATCAGTTACATATGGGTTGTCATTGGACACTTGAATGGTTTGCAAGTGAGTTGTGAAAATGAATATGGGGTTGCTTAAAGCTCTCAAAAATGCACCCTGCTCAATAAATTAGCAGTTGATTTTATACAAAAGTAGCATTGACTCATCTTTTGGAGACTATCCATACTGATTATGTTTTACCATAATGACCCTAAATATTCGGACAGACAAATCTGAGCAAACATTGTAGACACAGATCAAACTGCTCATGAAGGAGCAGTTTGATCAGGGTCTACAATATTTGCCATTCACTAATTATCATTTAGATGCATTAATGTGTGTAAAATCCACTTTCTAAGAATTTTCAAACAATAATTGTTCAGATGACTTTCGGATGCCCGAAAATTTAGGGTCATTACGGTATATTAAGGTAGAACATGAATGCAAAGAAAAAGATTTTGTACGCTAATTTCTTCCTGTGATGGCATTTCAAAACACCATCATGATGCATCACTAAATTAACAAAAGAAACAGCATCAAGCAAGATGTCCTCAGACTGGGTCCAAACCTGTCAGCTTTCTTCATGTTAATGCATTTAAACAGGTTTATGAAAAAAAAATGAAATATACCGAAACTTGGCCAATAAAAGTCAACTCGGCGAATACAAGCCCAACTCGGCCAATGCAACTCGGCCAATATCAATGATAGCAAACTCGGCCAATATCAGTGATGTGAAAAATTCTGTATTGGCCCAGAAACAGTTCCTCGGACTGCTCCTCCCAGCTCACATGACCTATCTGCATTCCGCATCTCATCGTAACTTATTGCAGTATACCCCATCTGAGCTCTTCTCTCCCATTCCAACTCAGCTCGTATCATCAAATCACAACTCATACAAGCCCCTCTCAGCGCTTCTTTTCACTTGAGCTCATCATTTCAATACCGGCTCAGCTCAAACAAGCTCATCCTAGCTGATTCCCATCCAGCCCATCTTTCCATGATTTTAGTTCAGTTGGCTTATTCATATTCATCTACGATCTTTTCATTTTGTATCAACTCATCCTATATCAGCTTACTTCGACTCATCACATGATGGTTCAAGTCTACATTCATTCTAAATTATTCTAAAACTAAGACTGACTTGTCATAGTGGCATACATCTGAATTTAAGCTTCAAACAGTGTCATTTAGATAAATTAGAACTAAAACTAAGACTGACTTGTCATAGTGACATAAATCTGAATTTAAGCTTCAAACAGTGTCATTTAGATAAATTAGAACTAAAACAAAGACTGACTTGTCATAGTGACATAAATCTGAATTTAAGCTTCAAACAGTGTCATTTAGATAAATTAGAACTAAAACTAAGACTGACTTGTCATAGTGACATAAATCTGAGTTTAAGCTTCAAACAGTGTCATTTAGATAAATTAGAACTAAAACTAAGACTGACTTGTCATAGTGACATAAATCTGAGTTTAAGCTTCAAACAGTGTCATTTAGATAAATTAGAACTAAAACAAAGACTGACTTGTCATAGTGACATAAATCTGAATTTAAGCTTCAAACTGTCATTTAGATAAATTAGAACTAAAACTAAGACTGACTTGTCATAGTGACATACATCTGAATTTAAGCTTCAAACAGTGTCATTTAGATAAATTAGAACTAAAACAAAGACTGACTTGTCATAGTGACATACATCTGAATTTAAGCTTCAAACAGTGTCATTTAGATAAATTAGAACTAAAACTAAGACTGACTTGTCATAGTGACATAAATCTGAGTTTAAGCTTCAAACAGTGTCATTTAGATAAATTAGAACTAAAACTAAGACTGACTTGTCATAGTGACATAAATCTGAGTTTAAGCTGCAAACAGTGTCATTTAGATAAATTAGAACTAAAACTAAGACTGACTTGTCATAGTGACATAAATCTGAGTTTAAGCTTCAAACAGTGTCATTTAGATAAATTAGAACTAAAACTAAGACTGACTTGTCATAGTGACATAAATCTGAATTTAAGCTTCAAACTGTCATTTAGATAAATTAGAACTAAAACTAAGACTGACTTGTCATAGTGACATAAATCTGAGTTTAAGCTTCAAACAGTGTCATTTAGATAAATTAGAACTAAAACTAAGACTGACTTGTCATAGTGGCATAAATCTGAGTTTAAGCTGCAAACAGTGTCATTTAGATAAATTAGAACTAAAACTAAGACTGACTTGTCATAGTGACATAAATCTGAGTTTAAGCTGCAAACAGTGTCATTTAGATAAATTAGAACTAAAACAAAGACTGACTTGTCATAGTGACATAAATCTGAGTTTAAGCTTCAAACAGTGTCATTTAGATAAATTAGAACTGTCAGCAAACTGTAAATTTTCTTCATGGCCGTACGTCAAGAAGTTACCCAGCAGGCATATGACGTTGAAATGACGTCGTACTGACGTCGATGCGACGTAACGACGTCGCATCGACGTCATTTTGACGTCATATGCCTGCAGGGTACATGAATTCACCGTAAGGACGTTGCAGGTACTGTTGACATAAAAAACAAAACATTGCCACTTTTGCGCGACTTACCTATAGAAGGTAACACGCAGCATTTAACTTAAATTATGAGGTATTAGAAGGTAATACATACGAGGGGAGTTCAATAGATTTGTAGAACTCAGGGTTTAACACACAGATTGGAAGATGGTTTCAACATTAGTTTTCAATATAATCCCCCTTTACTTCAATGCATTTGGGCCACTTTTCTGTTAAGCAGTCTATGCCTTTGAAATAAAAGTCGTCTGTTTGGTCCTCACACCAAGCCTCTGTAGCAGCCTGTAGCAGCATGTTTCGGCAGAAGGTGTAACGAAACTTCTTAAGGGCTTGAACCCATCGAAAGCTTTAGGACCTGATGAATTGCATCCTAGAGTATTAAAAGAACTAGTATCTGAATTAGGCCCAATGTTTGCTCATCTCTTCCAACAATCTATTGACACAGGTGAAATCCCCAAGGAATGGTCTCTTGCAAATATATGCCCACTCTTCAAAAAAGGAGATAGGTCTTTGGGTTGCAATTACCGACCGGTTTCTCTAACTTGTGTACCGTGTAAGTTACTCGAACACATTGTCTGCTCTAATATTATGGCACATTTGGATGAACATAAACTTTTGTCAGACAGACAACATGCTTTCCGGAAGAAACGTAGTTGTGAAGCTCAATTGATTATAAACGGTTATAAATGACTGGGCTAAAATCTTGGATAAGGGCGGTCAGGTTGACACTTTTATCTTGGACTTCGAAAAGGCTTTCGACACTCCCCCTCATGAATTACTTAAATGTAAGCTATTGGTGGGAAGACTCTGAAATGGATTGATTCTTTTCTCTGTTACAGGCAGCAGCGTGTGGTGGTAAATGGAGTTAAGTCGGATTGGGCCCCGGTTTTGTCTGGTGTCCCCCACGGCACCGTGCTTGGACCATTGTTGTTCTTGTTGTACATTAACGATATAACAGAAAATATTGACTCGGAATTAAGACTTTTTGCTGACGACTGTGTTTGTTATCGTGAAATCAGAGATACTGAGGACACGGTGAAACTTCAGGAGGATATAGATTATTCAGGTTGTTGGGCAAGGAGTTGGGGCATGAGATTTCAACCTGTTAAATGCAATATAATGCAAATTACAAGGAAACGGATCAAGAAGATCAATGCATCCTACACCTTAGAGGGAACGGTCCTCGGTAATGTAGAAACTATCAAGTATCTCGGCATAACCATAACCAATGATTTGAAATGGAACACACATGTCAGCAATATTTGCACAAAGGCTAATAGGACCCTCGGCTTCCTCAGACTTAACTTGGCAGCATGTCCACAGGTTGTTAAAGAGTCAGCATACAAGGGACTGGTGCGTCCAGTCCTGGAGTATGGCAGTTCAGTTTGGGACCCTCAAAGTATACTTCTTCAAGATGAACTTGAGAAGGTGCAGAAAAGGGCAGCTAAATTTGTAACGGAAAATTACACATATGAAACTGGGAGTATGACTGGCATTCTGGAGAAACTTAAGTGGGAATCCCTGAAAAAGAGAAGGAAAGATAGTAGACTCATAATGCTTTACAAAGGCCTGAGGGGTGCAGCCAGTATACCCATAAATGACCTTGTTCCCCCAAGTAGGCGTACCAGGAATCATCATTCCCTGACATTTCAAACCCCATAGGCTTACAAGTCCAGTTTCTTCCCCCAGACTATTAGAGATTGGAATTCCCTGGAAGATTCACTTATTTCTGCTGCTGAGGGTGCAGAGGATTCAGTTACTAAGTTTATTTCTGTTATAAGGGCTAGGGACTAGCTTCCCTGATTCACAGGTCCTGGTGAATGATTGTCCTTGGACGTATCACCAGTAAACAATTCTGATTCCGATTCTGAGCTCATCATTGTCCCGAAATCTCGTTCCACGCAAGTGGGACTTCAAATTTCGAAACAGATAATAATCACTTGGGGCCAGGTTTGGACTTTATGGCGGGTGATTTAACTGCTCGAACTTGCACTCACGAATAGCCGCTCGTGCGACTCTGGACTCCACCCTTTGCTGAAGATCTTGCATGTTCAGTTCAGGTTTCTGGGTACCCACCTGGCAGATGGTGCACACTAATCGCCGGGAAGAGCCGGGAAGAAAAAACCGGGAAGATGGGGGGTAGTTGTCTTTCGGATTCAATATCTATCTTTCTATATAAGCTATCTAAACAAATTAGGTATCATTTTAAAGAATGGACTCTAATTTAAATATTGAATGTAAAATAAATAGATTTTTTTGAGTTTTTGATGACTTTTTGGTAGTTTAAAAATTCCGGGAAGAGCCGGGAAGACAGCCGGGAAGATCGGGGTAGTTCTCTTTGGGATTCAATATCTATCTTTCTGTATAAGCTTTCTTAACAAATTAGGCATCATTTTAAAAAGCAGGCTCTATTCTAAATAATGAATATAAAATAAATAGATTTTGATGAGTTTTCGATCACGTTTTGGTACTTTAAAAATTCCGGGAAGAGCCGGGAAGGCAGCCTGGAAGATAGGGGTAGTTGTCTTTCGGATTCAATATCTATCTTTTTATATAAGCTTTCTTAACAAATTAGGCATCATTTTAAACAGGAGGCTCTAATCTAAATATTGAATATAAAGTAAATAGATTTTGTTGAGTTTTTGATGACTCTTTGGTACTTTAAAAATTCCGGGAAGAGCCGGGAAGCTAGCCGGGAAGATAGGGGTAGCCATCTCTCTCTACCTGCATAAGCTATCTAAGCAAATTAGGCATTATTTGAAAGAAGAGACTATTATCCAAAGAGGAATAAAAAAATAAATAGTTAGGTTGGCAGTAAGTAGATACCGGCATCATTCGCGCTTTTCGCTCGTGATATGATCTACTTTACAGCTGACCTCCATAATACGTTGAATTATTACTCAACAATTCACAGCTACAGCTCAGCTATTTTTTTAAACAAATGAAGAGAATCGTTTGTTATTATTATATGTGGTTGTGTCTATCTTCAGGGTCATTTTTCCCTTCTTTCTTCTTTTTTATTTTTTTTTATTTTTGCGACCTGTCACGTTAGCCTATGGATAATATTATCCATAGTTTCCTGCTGGCCCCGCGCAAAAGCGAATTTTAATATACTGTTTGTTCCAACTAGTATTCGCTACTGCGGCCCGTGGAGGTGTGACTAGGTCTTGCTGCAGTAAACGCCTGTATGTACTGTTAACAGCAACCATTTGCCAGCCATTTTTTTATTCTAATATTATATATGTACTCGAAGACTTTAAGGTTGCCTCAACTGCTTCATCAAACTACAGAGCGGAAAACAGTTGTAGACAGGTGATATATATTGATGGACAGAACTGCGGTTTTACGACCACTTCAACTGTATTTCGAGCTGATGGAAGGGTGATAATGAAAAGCTGTGAGACTTTGCAATGGAACTCTGTTCACAGAGAGAATTCCGCCTTCATTGAGACTTGAACTTGAGATTTTGGTGTAGTAGGCAAACACTTAAACCACTAAGTTTCCAGGGCTATCGACCTATTGTAGTAATTAAATAAGAAATAAGATATGACCCAGTGATAGGGAGACGGACTCGTAACTGTAGGGTAGTCTGACTGAGCAGGAGTCTAAGCAGGGAAGGTTACTAGCTTGATCACTTAAAGTCTTTGAGTATATATTTGATATTATTTAGAAACGTAAAACTTTAGGTCTTTTTTGTACGACGGAAACACAAAATGAGGAATCGACATATACAAATTGTATCGTCAGAGATATAATCGAAATACTTCGGAATAGGCGAATGCGTCGGAATAGTTCAAACAACTGTATGTGGAACACAAGGACATAAAACATTAATGGCATTCAGGACACTAAAAACACGCCGTGTTTCGTAAAGGAAAAATATTACACTAAATGGGAATTGATGTGGAACCTATTTAAAAATCTAAAAGGCTCATTACGTTGATGTATATGATAGTCTTGAAGGAGAGAGAGAGAGACAGACAGAGACAGAGAGAGAGTGCGTGCGTGCGTGCGTGTATGTGTGGTTTTTCAAATTCCACTTATTTAAACTATTGTTCGCAATTTACTAAACTCATATAAGCCTAGCGTCCATTTGTTTGTTTCTATCTTTCCTTCTTCCTTTGAGCGATGAACGCATCGTTAACATCAATCGAATGTACATTAAAGCAATGCAATTAAGTGATTATGGATTTAACGACCCGTGAATGAGTAAAATCAGACCGATACTGATGTCCCTTTTCGTAAAATTTGACCCAGTGATAGGGAGACGGACTCGTAACTATAGGGTAGTCTGACTGAGCAGGAGTCTAAGCAGGGAAGGTTACTAGCTTGATCACTTAAAGTCTTTGAGTATATATTTGATATTATTTAGAAACGTAAAACTTTAGGTCTTTTTTGTACGACGGAAACACAAAATGAGGAATCGACATATACAAATTGTATCGTCAGAGATATAATCGAAATACTTCGGAATAGGCGAATGCGTCGGAATAGTTCAAACAACTGTATGTGGAACACAAGGACATAAAACATTAATGGCATTCAGGACACTAAAAACACGCCGTGTTTCGTAAAGGAAAAATATTACACTAAATGGGAATTGATGTGGAACCTATTTAAAAATCTAAAAGGCTCATTACGTTGATGTACATGATAGTCTTGAAGGAGAGAGAGAGACAGACAGAGACAGAGAGAGAGAGTGCGTGCGTGCGTGCGTGTATGTGTGGTTTTTTAAATTCCACTTATTTAAACTATTGTTCGCAATTTACTAAACTCATATAAGCCTAGCATCCATTTGTTTGTTTCTATCTTTCCTTCTTCCTTTGAGCGATGAACGCATCGTTAACATCAATCGAATGTACATTAAAGCAATGCAATTAAGTGATTATGGATTTAACGACCCGTGAATGAGTAAAATCAGACCGATACTGATGTCCCTTTTCGTAAAATTATCGTCCAACATAAACTTAAAAAAATAAAAAAATAAACGAAATAAATAAAAATAAATAAATAAATAAAATGAATTCTTACTTCATGAGTTTATGAGGGGGTTCTGCTTTTAAGTATATGGAATAACAATCCGTGAAATATTGGTCTATCTAATTTTCTGTGTCTCCTTACAAAAATTGTCTAGTTTAAACAAATGATTTTAACTGAAGTTTAAGAAGCATAACTTCAACATCTAAAATATTTTTATTTACGTCACTTTCGACAGGACGACTCTGCATGCGTCTAAGAAATGAAATAAATATATGAGCAGCCTCATGATAAAACCAGTAACTTTTTGGCATGAGCGCCCAGCGAAGGCTCAAGCCAGCCCGCCCATTCTGATCGGAGTCTTCGCTGGGCGCTAAATGGGTAGCTAAGTAGCTAAGGGTCTAAGCTTTATTCATGCGGACAGCGAAGACTCTGATAAGACTGTGTGGATGCCCCGGCGGATCTGAGTCCTCGCTGAATGTACGTCGTTTTGTTGCTTTTGTCATGAGGCGGCTTTTAAGTTTTCTCGCTTCTTCATATATTCTCAGTTTCTGAACAAAAATAAATAGACATAATATACCATTATAGAAACTTATTGCACACGAAAAGCCTTGGTCTCCCCACAGGAGTCTGAAATTTCGTCAGTAAAATAATAATAATAAAAAAATCTACAAAATTACGTTCAGTTATATATATTAATGTAACTGGTGTGATTTTGTAAAAAAAAAAAAGTTGCCCTTTTTGATATTCCATTGACAAAATTTCAATAATTTCTATACCACTGCCACTCATCCTGTCAGAACGAGTAATTTTTTGTAGGCACAATTCGCCAACAAGCTTACGTTGAAATGGATGGACCAAGCTGCAATTAAATCTTAATTAGGTGATAATCAAAGTAAGTACAAGCATACTGCAACCATGATTTTCGTTTTATATATATAAAAATGTCGAGAAAAAATAGATAAAATAATGAAGGAATAAATAAATAAATCCCGACAGGATAAAAAAAATAAGGAGTTTTAGAACAGAATTAAAGGCGAACTTTACTAAATTATCCGTATGTTTATTATAAATATGTACTGTTATTCCTGCCTTTCCGGCTGCGCTACCTTAAATTCTCGAAATTTTTAGAGCAACATAAGGTCTTCATTTTTTCCAGAAAGCACTTGTCTTATAATCGACATTCAGCTTAAAGACTGTTTTTTAAAGGGCGCAAAAATTATATCATTAAATATTGCAAAATAGGAGATTTTGGGTCCCACAAACTACAATCCCTCTCTTCCCGCTGCCTTCCTAGCTCACCCCGGACATTTTAAAGAACCAAAACGGCATCAAACTTTCGACATAACTATTTTTTTTATATTCATCATTTAGAAAAGAGTCTCTTCTTTAAAATGATGCATCATTTGTTTAGATAGCTGATGCGAAAAATAGCTATTTAATCCGAAAGACAACTACCCCTATCTTCCCGACTGCCTTCCCGGAATTTTTGAAGTGTCAAAAAGTCATCAAAAAGTCAACAAAAGTTATTTATTTTATATTCAATATTTAGATTAGAGCCTCTTCTTTAAAATTTAGCATCATTTGTTTAGAAAGCTTATACAGAAAGATAGATATTGAATCCCAAAGACAACTACCCCGATCTTCCCGGCTGTCTTCTCGGCTCTTCCCGGAATTTTTAAACTACCAAAAAGTCATCAAAAACTCAAAAAAATCTATTTATTTTACATTCAATATTTAAATTAGAGTCCATTCTTTAAAATGATACCTAATTTGTTTAGATAGCTTATACAGAAAGATAGATATTGAATCCGAAAGACAACTACGCCCCATCTTCCCGGCTTTTTCTTCCCGGCCTTCCCGGCGATTAGTGCTCGCCCTGGCAGATACTTTTGACATGCCTAAATGTTCATGGATTATAGCGTAAACACTTCCATTAGAAATACCACATTCTGAAACAAGTTCGGCAATTTGACTCGGCGATCGTTTAGCACAAGTCTGTCAACACGGTCGATCATCTCCTGGCTGATGACATCAGCAGGGCGACCTGGCCTTGGGTCATCTTCTAAGGAGTCTCGCCCACGTTTAAATTCTGCTGACCACTTTGCCACTGTGGAATACTTTTGGCTACTATCACCATACACATCAGCCATGCGCCGATGGATTTCTTTGGCGTTTGCACCCTCCTTAGTGAGGAACTTTATGACTGCTCTGAACTCAATATTCTGACTTTTCCGTTTTTGCCTATGGGTGTAGGTTTTCAAACAAAAAGTAAGAGCAAAACATGTACGTACTGACTGAACGGCTGTTATCATTCAACTGACAAAGGTTTATACTGCACAAAAATGAAAAAGAAATCTTGAATTGTCTAGAAAAATACCGAGTTCTACGAACTTATTGAACGCCCCTCGTAGCTTTCGGCGAAAGCTGTGTAAAGATAAAACAAGAGCTTCGAAAGTTGCGCATAATACGCCCGTTTCAGTGTCATGAAGGAGTTACAGAACGAACAAGATTGTTTTAAAATAGAAGGATGGACGGGCAGAAAAACAGGGGAAACAACTCTGTTATTTAATGACTGCAATGCTATTAAAACATCTAACACATCAAATACTATTAGTATGCCAAAAATCAGACACAATGATGAAGCAACTCAGAAGTTGAGAAATACCAAAGTCAAACAAGGGAAATAATTCATAAACTAAGTAAACAAGAGTACCATTCTTAGTCATAATACATTCTCTTGACAATATACTCATCACCATGAAGTCTGTTAAACTATTTCGACGATTTAGGAGTTACAGAATAACCCGGAAATTGATGCAAGGGCAGATAATTCAGAAGTAAGCCAGAGTTGTGGTTCATGGTCATGATATATTGCCCTATTATTATACACATTCCTACAAAGTTTCATAAACTTTGAATATTTCAAAGGGTTATGGGGTTACTGAGTGAATGAGGGAATGGGGCTAGCCTAAAAAACTAATCAAAGGGAGGTTATTCCAAAATTAAGGAAGGGGAAACAACCATTCTTATATGTGACACCTTGTCTTGTGATCATGCACATTGCTATAAAGTTTCATCAACATATTTCAAATCGTTACTAAGTTATTAAATGCACAAGATTAGTATACACGAAAATAGCCCACAAAATCTATTCAAAGGGATGCAACTCCAAAACTAAGAAAGGGAGAGCAACCATTGTCATACGCGACACATCGTTTGGGCTTCATACACATTGCTGTGAAGTTTCGTCAAGATATCCCAAACGGTTATCTAGTTATGGCGCGCACAAGACTAGTAAGCAAAAAAAAAAAAATCAAAGGGACATAACTTGAAAATTAAAAAAGGGGGAGCAAACATTACTTACGCGACACTTTGCCCCATCCTAATATACATGCCTACAAAATTTCATGAAGTTATCTCAAAGGGTTACTGAGATATGGTGCGCACAAGAATGTTGATGGACGGATGGACAGACAGACAGACGGACGGACAGCGCCATGCCATAATATGTCCGTTTTTTCAAAACGGGCGTATCAAAAAGCATGAAAGATGGTTTGTCGTGTGCTCGATTACTGTCCTGCAGCACACACAGAGCACTGACCTCTGACTGTTCGGGATATGATATATAAACAGTGTCCTGCATTTCCTGCGGAAGATCCTGTTTTGGTTGTTTCCCGGGATAAATATACTTAGTCCCCTATTATTGTGGTGATTGTCCAAATACCAAATCCTGGTATTGCTTGTACTTATCAAGGTTAACTACCGTCTTAATAAATGAATGTATCGTAATTTTTCTACAAATGCGCAATTTGTTTTTTCATTGCAGTGCAGTACTAGTATAAATGCGGCTTAACGATGTAAATGGAATGTAAAGATGCATATGGAATGGCAAACAGTGTAGACCCCGATCACACTGCTCCTTAAGGAGCAGTGTGATCAGGGACTGCACTGTTTGTCTAGACCTATCTGTCCCAATATTGAGAAGTTTTCCTATAAGTATCCGTCAAACATTGTTCAGGGATTGCAACCTTGTGGGAGAGAGTGCTGTTAAAGTACTTTAGTTCGGACCAAACCCAGTCACCAAGTCAAGACATTTACATTGTTGGGGCGTCTTAGAGCTCGTGTAAGTACAGTAATAATATGAAGCTTCTTTTATTTATTTATGTATTTCTCATTACAGTTTATCTCTAAAAATAATGATTATAATAAAAACAATTCTTAATAACAACAAATACAATATAGATAATAATAAACAATAATAATAATGATAAATAGTAATTATAATAATAGTTATAACAGTGATTAAAATTATTATTTTATCTATCATTATAATTTTTATTGTTATCTTTTATTAGCCTTTTTATTATTTTTATCATTATCATTATTATTATCGTAGAAGTTTTGCAAAAGTTAATGAAAATTTTCTTTAATGGAATTCTGACTTTTCTCCTTGGTGCCTATAATTAGTTGCAGCTATTGAAATAATATTGAGCCACGACGTTACAAAACCAACAATGTGGTTGTGCGACCAGCGCAGACTCAGATCAGCCTGGGCATCCGCCCAGTCTGATCAGAGTCTTCGCTGTCCGCATGGAGGTAGCTCAGTCCCTCAGCTACCCTTTAAGCACTTACCAAAGAGTCTGACCAGACTGGGTGGTTGCCCATGCTGATCTGAGTCTGCACAGGGCGCACAACCACATTGTTGGTTTTGTCACGTCGTGGCTCATATATAATATGATTCACGCACAAGCGGAAACTTAAAACACAAGGAAATAGGCTGTAAAATTCCATGATATACAGGCATACGGAAATATGGATATGACAAGAGAGCCCATCAGTTTCGCCTTTGATCCAAGAGGTGTGTTATTATCTTTTCATACTGGCTTTAGCTTTTTGAGAACTGCTGTTGCTTGTGCATTTCTTGAGAGAACCCCCGGCTTTGAGCCTACATCTGAGACCATTGATCCAAGGTACTTGAAACTTGTAACTGTTCCAACCTAATGTTTTTTAACCTTGATCTACTCTTTGGCGCTGTTTGACATTAGTTTGGTCTTCTAGTAGTAGTAGATTTCAATTCTCGTATCGACGTGATCCCTGCACCTCAGCGGAACGTATCCATAGCCGCAGTAACAGGGCGCCGAGCGTCCGTCCTCGTCCTCGTCGAATGTCGTTGGTAGCCGCGACCATAGGGAGACTCTTCCTGGAAGCACACATCAAGGTATTCTTCAGCAACAAACGACCCTTGTTAGGGCCACACCGTCTATACATCTTAGCCGCCACGTGACTGGGTTGCCACGTGGCGTTGCCGCTCCTTCACCGCGTCGAGGTGTGTATAGTCCGAGTTCCGAAGGAGTGTTTGGTCTTCTCAGTAACTATCTTCATTTTATACTGCTCCTCGTATAAGATAATTGAGCCGCGACACGAGAAAACCAACAAAATGATTGTGCGTCCAGCGCAGACTCAGATCAGCCTGGGCATCCGCCCAGTCTGAGCAGAGTCTTTGCTGTCCGCATGGAGATAGCTTAGACCCTTAGCTACGCTTTGAGCGCTTAACGAAGAGTTTAGTCAAACTGGGCGGATGCCCAGGCTGATCTGAGTATGCGCTGGGCGCACAACCACATTGTTGGTTTTCTTGTGTCACGTCTCATATTAATTTATCAATTTTCAGCAAAGGAGAAAATGGCGTTCAGATATTCTTGTACGGCCTACCTGACGACCATGCTGTTGGTGTTGGTGGTTCCCTGTCTTGCTACACATCAGATGACCATGAAGAACCATTGTGGCTACGAAGTCTGGGTTGGAATTCTGGGTAAAACTATTCCGGCTCAAGGTTATTATTTTTATTTATACCATGGGTGTGATCTTACCTTGCCTATATACTTTTGGGTACAGCCTACAAATTCAAATTCTATTGCACTATTCAACACTATATCGTTTATTTACTGTAAAACATTTACATTTGGCGGTTACTGAATTTTGGCATTATTGGTGGTTAAGTCAAAGGGCGCTAAAAGATAAGTCCGCCAATATTACATAGAATTAGGACATCGTACATATGCACAGCATAACGGAGGTTCAGATGAAAAAGAGAATTTAAGATTTGTAATACCTTTCCATCAAACTATACATTCTGGCATCCCATTAGAATCGCCTCGGTGAGGCGATTCTAATGGATGCCACAATATATAGTTAAATAGAAAAGTAAGAAAAATTGCCACAAATTCACATAAAATTTTCTTTATTATCTGGATCCATGGTATCATGACCGCCAAAATTAACAAGCGCCAACATGTCATTTTCTTTAGACCGCGAAATTTTGATACCGCATATAGTAAGTGTTTTACAGTATACAGATGGCTGACAAGCTGCTGTAGGTGTTGCCTAAATAGGATCCTGCTGTGATACATTGGCCAAAGTGTTTGAAGTTCAAAGATCTTTCGGGCTGTATAAGAGATTCTATTAGAGGCTTGTTAACCATGACAGATATTTAAGGGACGTTTGACTGGCTGTACCATATACATAATATAAGTCGCGACACGACAAGTGAGTGAGTGAGTGAACTCAGGTTTAACGTCCCACCAACAACGAGGTCATATGGAGACGGGACCTCGGTTTAAAATCTCATCCGAAAGACCGGAGAAGCGGGGGATCGAACTTGCGACCCCTGGATTGGTAGTCCGGAGTGTTATCCACTACGCTACAGCCGCTCCTCGCGACACGACAAAACCAACAAAGTGGCATATGCGCCCAGCTAGACTCAGATCTGCCTGGGCATCCACCCAATCTGATTAGAATCTTTGCTGTTGGCATAGAGCTATCGTAGACACTTAGCTACCTTTAAAGCACAAAGCGAATACTCTGATCAGACTGGGCGGACGCCCAGGCTGATCTGAGTCTTCGCTGGCGCACATGCGACTTTGTTGGTTTTGTCGTGTCGCGGCTCATATATAGTATATAGATCTACCTGGCTTCATGTGGCTGCATCTAAAGGTGAATCTATTCTTGCTGCCATGTTTTTTTACTTTTTTAATAAGGGGAAATAACTTTTGTGACTTCCTGTTTGCTTATATGGACTATGGAACCTTTTAAAACTGGGATAAAGAGGACCTATTGAAAATATCATTTCTAATTAAAGATAATAATATTGACATTAACGTTGAATCAAGGGATAAGTATTCTCAAAATTGTTATTTGGGAAGGTGAATCGTCGGTTTCATTGGTGCTAATTCCATTTTACGGCGATGCGTCAGCAAAGCCGTAAAACACAATTTGCGTTCATAAAGCCGACGATAAACCTCTCCAAAATTAACCCCATTGTAATGCACTTTTCCCCATTATAATGCACATTTTCACTAAAAAAAACTCCGTTCATTAATTCTGAAACTGGGTTTTTCGCTGCTCATACTTTTATAACACAATCAATCCAAGTAAGACTGTGCAGAATAATAAAGCTCTACTTCCGCCGATTTCTCATCAAGGTCTCATGTATCTTAGCATGGCGTCTGATGCTGCAGTTAGATGCATAAAACGGCAAATTTCAAAAACCCGTCCGCAAACTAAGACCGTTTGATGAAAATTGACAGCCTGAAGTCATACATATTCACATACATTCCACGTGGGTATCACGCTGGTCTTTCGGGTAATAAGTGTGGTCCTCCAGCAAAGTCACACGAAGGATGATTCCAGAATTCCAGAGATAAAAAAACGTTTTGAAGTCCGGCTACGTTTTTCAAAATTGACTGCAATGCTTGCTTTTTCGCAACATATGCTTATTGTATGGGTTACTCAAGGTTTTTTCACCAGTTACTCAGTTGAAAAGTACTTGAGGGGTTTGGTTTCGTTATGGTCAGCCATAACACCAGAAGAAATTAACATTATGGCTTTCCATCGCGTTCCATCGTTCAGACATGTAGTGACATCTTGTGGTAAAAATTTAACTTTTGTTATGGTAAGCCATAATGTCAGTTCATTTAAAGTGCATGGTTAACCATCACAAATGTGCGTGATGGAAATCCATAAGTCTCCAGGCCTTACTTTGAATACTAATTCTGAGTCAGTTTGAAAAAAAGTGTTCTGCTGAAGCCGGTGCTAGGCGTGGGCAGTGTTGCACCATTACATTACTACACATGAACAGACTCAATTAAACAGAGTCTGCCATATTCCTTGCTTTCAAAGGATCTTCATTTAGACCTTAGTGTATTTGTTTGTGCCAGTTTGAAAATAGGGTTCCGCTGAAACCGATGCTAGTGTTGGTGGGCGTGTCTAGAGACTAGGGTGGAGGTTTGGTGGATTGAAGGCGTGTGTTTGGGACGGGGATCATGTCGATGGGTGGGAGTTTGAGTGATAGACTAATTGAGGGGACGGGCTGTTGGTAGTGTGGGGATATTATATTATTTTTAGAGGGGGGTAGGGTGAGGGGAGGAGTAGACCGACTGGGGGCAGCTGTAGTAAATCTGAGAGGTGAACGATTTTGTCCTTGTATTTAAAGGCCCCATTGCTCTATCAGCACGAAAAAAATTTGTCCTTTAGGTATCGTTGCCAGCTTCTCACTATAGGTTCGTCATTGTAAATGATGGTGATGAGTCAAGTTTAACAAATAAAACATCCTTGAGTTTCACATAAAAAGGTTTGAAAAATTATCTGGGTCATTTTAGTTGGAAACTAAAATGATTACTTTCGATTTCATCATTTTAAATAAAACGGTTAAAATACAATGTACAAGCGTGGGGCCCGTATCACTGTCCCGCTTTTGTTTATATTGCATCGCTCTATGGGGAACCAGAAAAGGAAAACTATATTTTGTGCAGTGATTTGTCCTTTTCAAGAAACATATTTCCCAAACTTTTTGCAAGTTATATGGGTCGCACATCAATCCACATTATATCATCGATCGTCAAGGCGGTAGCGTTTTTCGTAATGATTTGTGTTTTGACGTAATTACCACTGACAGGCCTATGGAGACTTTAACTTTGCAATTCTAACTCAATATTGGTAATATAAGTTTTGAAACTTCAGAATTTTATTATAAAGATCTACTGCGGAAATATGTTATATTTTTGTTAAAACAGCGCCAGTGAACATCATTACGTCGCACTGACGCGTAGACGTTGTTTGCCAGTGGCGCAGGACTATGATGAAACACTGAAAACCATGTCCAGTGTGAATTTATGCGGTGTGATCCAATTTCAAACCGAGTCAGAATTACGCGGATGATAAGCTTGTTGTCACGCTGACTGATTTCGCACGCGCAGAACATGTGTTAGAATACTAACCCCACCCGTACACAAAACTATTTATAGCGACCACTTTATATGGTATTAAAAAGCGTTTCCAACCTGTCCGACGGACTTAGTCTCGAATTGAAAATCTGTTATTTGCACTTTTGTACAGGCGGTTTCAAGCTTAGCAGCTGGCAGACGAGAACAATTAATTTTCCTCACGGTTGGCAGGGTAGAGTGTGGGGCAGAACAGGCTGCGGCCACGGTCGCTGTGAGACCGGAGACTGCGGCGGCGGGCGACTGCACTGTAACGGCGCTGGCGGAGTACCCCCGGCTACGCTAGCAGAAATTCAGTTCGACGGTTACGGCGGCAAAGATTATTATGACGTCAGCCTTGTTGACGGATATAACCTGAAAATGTCGATGGCGCCAATAAAGGGCACATTTCATAAAGGACGGGGCCATTATGACTGCGGACGTGCGGGCTGTAACTCTGACGTTAACAGAATATGTCCTAGGGAGATGCAGGTTCATGGAAGGCGTGGCGTCGTAGCATGCAAAAGTGCTTGTCTTGCTTTCAACACTGACAGGTACTGTTGTCGTGGCTGGTTCAATAATCCGAAGAGATGTACGTATTTCAAATACGCAAGAATGTTCAAGAACGCATGTCCTGACGCATACAGCTACGCATATGACGACCAGAAGAGCACGTTTACATGTCGCGGATTGGGATGGAAGAAAACTAGTTATGAAATTATCTTCTGTTGAAAAGGCTTTATACATGGTTTTTTTTGAGAATAAAAACTCACATTTTTTTCCCCAATTTATTTGAAAATAAAACGTCTCAGTTTTGAAATACAAGGATTCAATACGTATAGATAGGATTAATACATTTTAATACATGATATATAGCGTGGAATTTACAGGCCAAATCACAAAAGAAAGTATAGCTCTGAAACTAATCAAATTTTGTACATTATGTTTATGCCTTCCTTCGAAATAAAATTAGTAAAGTTTTATCCTCTTGTTTTGAAGCCCACATGCAGTTACTTAGTAGTTTCATCAACAAACAGGATAAAACCCTTTCCTCAACAGCCTCAAAAAAGGTCTTATTTAGGAAATGTATTTTCACTTGAAGTTGGTTATAAAGAGAAAACTAATGTAAAGTGTTGGCTAGTGTGGTCTCACTGTTGCTCATATATTCACTAAGGACTAGTTTTATGAGCACAACTTTACAGTCCCTTCAGATGGACTGCTCCTTTTTGTCTTTTACATTTCTCCCTTCTTTCGGTATCTTGGGTGGGTTAACCAAGCAGGCATATGACGTTAAAATGACGTCATGCTTACGTCGATGTGACGTAATGACGTTGTATCGACGTCAGCATGACGTTATTTCGACGTCATGGTCCGTCATGTGCCCGCTGGGTTGTGCTTCATGGTTGCGGCCTTTCCTGGGTATCGACATTGACTTTTTAGCCGCGACACGACAAAACTAACAAAGTGACATGTGCGCCCAGCGAACACTCAGATCGGCCTGAGCATCCGCTCAGTTTGATCAGAGCCTTTACAGTATGCTTTAAGGGTAGCTAAGGGTCTAAGCTACCTGTTTGCGGACAGCGAAGACTCTGATCGGACTTGGCGGATGCCCAGGCTGATCTGAGTCTTCGCTGGTCGCACATGCCACTTTGTTGGTTTTGTCGTGTCTCGGCTCATTTATGTAGTGCAATCATGTCCAGGGATCATAAATGCTATAGTTTTGTAAAAAAGAGTGCGAGGCTCTGATAGATTTCACAAAAGGATTTCAGAAAAAGTACGAGGTATAAGTATATCAAAAAGATAGGCGTGAACCTTCTAGCTGTCATGTCTAGGGAGCCAGGACGCCTACCAAACCCACAGGTGCCCGGCACCTACACCTGCAGCGGTATGCGTGACGTCATCAGCATGGTAATGGTAAAAAAAATTTTAGGCTCGCATAGACAAGCAATCATTTCCATTATTAAGTTCCACAGTTACGAGTATATCAAGTGCTTTGTTCCGCAACCTATGAAAGGATGACGCTAGACAATATATCAAATTATCTTAAATGTCCTGTTGCAGTTTTTGTATTATAAATCTGGAGCTATAAAAACTGGCCATCATTATCAAGATCATTGAAAGGATCTCTGACAGTTGTAAATTTGCCTATCAAAATGGGGAAAAATGAACTGTCGGTATACTTCAAAATTTTCATAGAAAAATGTTGCTCTGAATTTCCTTTAATTGGCACAAAAAGTTTTTCAATTGTATCGCATACAAAGCGAGCCACTTCGCATGCATATGTGAACTGTCAATATACACATTATACATGAGTGGCAAGCTGAGGCACAGACGGGAGGAGGGGATGATAGTCTACAGCTAAAAAACTGAAAAGTCGGTGGGGTAATTTGACCCTCTGTGTCTAAAAATAAGGCTAGCATACTTTTAATTTACATAAAATTGCATACTATGAGCAGCTGTAGTGTTTGACTTAATTCTAAGCACATCTAACAAATAAAATTCTGTAAATAAGAGAAAGCGAAAAATGTATGTATTTAGGATGACCAAAAATTTCACTTACCGCTCTTGCGAGAATCAGCGAGAGTTTGTGTTCAGATGTAATAACTGTTCAAAATCAATATCAAAACCTCTTTGTAAGTGACAATTCTACCCATTAATGCCAAATTTTTCATTATCGGCTTCCAGGGAAAGATGCAGCTATTTGACAAAAATAGGCAAATTTGCATGGAAACTGTCAGAGGTCCTTATCTTTACAAGAGTTTATCCAATATCCACCTGTATATTGACGAAGTTAAACATCTTACAGCTGCCTCTCGTTATCCCAAATACCGATATCTCAAAGTACCCTCTTATATCAAACAATATAGTTCGGACACATTTCCTATTTTTCTTAAATTTCAGCTCCTGATAAACCAAACAAGTGGTATTTCAAAGTAAATTCTCTACGACCAGAAAATCAGTAAATTGAGATAGACTTCTACTTTGAGATATCGAGACTTGATATTTTTTAGTAATAAACAATAATAATAATAATAATATAGAGGATCTTATATGAGTGCTCATGTATTATTGAATTTATTAAATGAGTTTGGGAAAATGATGAGATGCGAAGCTATGCTGTGCATCTGATCGGTTTTCCCCAGCTAGTAAAGGAGCACGAATGTAAAGGCCCTGTCACACTACAACGTTTCAGAGAACGTATGCCAACGTATGAAAAATTTATCCAATACGCTGGCATACGCTGGAGATAAATTAAAACATCAAACAGCAGCCGGTTTTGGAATGCACACATAGCGTACTGAAACGTATAAATAACTTATTCACAACTTATCCCTAGCGTATACATAACTTATACAAGCGTATAACAGCGTGTTCCCAGCGTATCTGTAGCGTTCTCGTCTTATGCCGAACGCATGCGCAACGTTAGTCTAACTTACGCCGACCTTATGTATAGCGTGTTGGAGCGTGCTTCGACGATCAGATGTAAAGCGACGGCTCTCTACAACACTTTTTATTGTAGTGGACGTTGATCGATGGACATGCCTAAAGAACGAAAATTAGAGAACTTTGCATGTAATAGCTGACCACCTGCATGCCTACCGTCATCCCAGTCATCACCCGACTGCCGTGCCTACCATGGTAGCCAACCTCCCTCTCGCGCAGACTCCAATGCCTCTTTAGTGGTACCCGTGGCGGCATTTGCAGCAGATGTGGTGGCATCTGAAGTATTAACCCCCTCTCAAGCCCCAAAACGACAAGCAGAAGCGGTCCAAGAAGATTCCTTATTTAAAAGTGATGAATTGCTGATCTGTATCCAATATATATAGCTGAAGCCCAGGTCGCTGGTGGATATGTTACCTAAATACGCTCAGTGCGTTCTTGATACGTTGAATACGTTCTAAGGTCGTCAGGCATAGGTTGGATACGTTCTGGATGCGCTCGGTATAAGTGACAGGTAAGTTACCTATAAGTTAGAAATAAGTAACGCGTACGCTCCACAATGGACCTGCTGGCTGCCGACGTATGTCAACGTATGATTAACTTATAAGTTACGTGCATGAACGTACGCATAACTTACCTGTTGCGTACACCAAACTTATGACTAACTTATAAACAATACGTCGGCGTACGTTGAAAATTTTATGCATGCACAAAATTTTGGGCCGCATTCGACGTACTACAACTTATACCAACGTATTTGAGCGTACACGTAACTTGTTCATAACGTACCCCTAACTTATTCAACGTACACCAGCGTGTTTACTAAATTTCTCATACGTCGGCATACGCTGATGCTATACGTCACTGTGTGACAGCCACATTAGGTTCTATTTATTACATGATACTAAAATCGCATTTTATTAGCAATTTGCACTAAAACATCACGATTTCGCCATTAGAAAACGCTACGTTTTTATGGACGCCAACGCATTAATTTACGTGACGACGCAATTTGCATATTTAATCCACTAGTTGATCATCGGTTTTAATGCATGGCTTTATCACACTCTCATATGCGACGTCATAATATGATAAAATTATCATGATTATAATAATAACGATCAAAAAAATACTTTAACCAGAAAAGGCACTTGTTTGCATGATCATTTTCGAAGTAGATATGAGCCGCGACACGAGAAAACCAACAATGTGGTTGTGCGCCCTACGCAGACTCAGATCGGCCTGGGCATCCGCCCAATCTGGTCAGACTCCTCGCTAAGCGCTTAAAGGGTAGCTAAGAGTCTAAGCTACCTTCATGCGGACAGCGAAGGCTCTGATCAGACTGGGCGGATGCCCAGGCTGATCTGAGTCTGCGCTGGGCGCACTACCACTTTGATGGTTTTGTCGTGTCGCGGCTCATATGTTTTAGTTTCTTAGCAACTGCTCGTGAGCATACAGATCAATGATATTTGCATACAATTCTGCTATGTACGTCCATCTTGTGAAATTCGTGCTTAATATGATCATAACTTAAGTCGATTTTTCTTGTCTCAAACACTCATATCACAAATTACCCTCATATGTAAAAGTGGATTTGTGAAAAGCTTGGTCATATTTTCTATACACAACACCACAGATAAACCTTCCTAATGGTGGAGGCAGTCATATGTATTTCATATGTGTATTAGCTGTTTGCAGGGGAAAGTGAAGTACAGTGAATAATTTGAGTATTTCAGCTTCTGTTATAGCAAACTACTGATACCTCAAAGTGCGTTTTCTTGGCCCTTGGATTTGAGGTAACAAGGGTCTAGTGTATGTCATAATGACGTCCAAGACGGAATAGTTACAAGAAAACGATCATAAAATTTGTCATTGACGTTCTTGCATTGTCTCTCGCATTCATTGGTCTTTTCCAATCGTTATATGAGTCGCGACACGAGAAAACCAACAATGTGGTTGTGCGACTAGCGCAGACTCAGATCAGCCTGGGCATACGTCAAGTCCAAACAGAATCTTCGCTGAGCGCTTAAAGGGTAGCTTAGGGACTAGGCTACCTCCTTGCGGACAGCGAAGACTCTGATCAGACTGGGCGGATGCCCAGGCTGATCTGAGGTGGTTGACAAAACACGGACCGTCACGGACTTACGGACTGGTTACGGACTAATTGACAAAACACGGACTCGTAGACAAAACACGGACCAGCGGACCAATATTCACGGACTGATTGACAAAACACGGACTCATAGACAAAACACGGACCAACGGACCATATTACTTACGGACGGACAGACCAGTTACGGACTTAGATAAGAAATAATGTAGTCTGCGCTGGGCGCACAACCACATTGTTTGTTTTCTTGTGTCGCGGCTCATATTTTATTACCGGTGACGGTAACGAAGAAGACCTCGTTTCGTTTCGGACAAATTGTATTTTGCTAAAATCATGGTTGAAAGTGGAGATTCATTGGCTCATTAAAACAGAAGAATAGAGTGTTTCAACAGCAACCGGTTTCACAGTTTTTATTGTTTCTATCTATTTATTTTATTTTATATTTTTTATTTTTAACAAAATAAAGCGATACTGAAATTGCAAATAAAACAACGTTGTTTTGCAATCAATGGAGTGCTTCTGATAAGTGGGCAAGTCGACCCAGCAGGCAAACAATGTTTAAACAACATTAAATCAATGTCGATTCAATGTCATAACGTTGGATCAGCGGTGAATAAATGTTGTTTCAACCTTGTATGCCCAAAGAGCTTGTGCTTTCATTTTTTCGGGAAATGACATTTTTACGCCTATTATTTTCGTATCAGCTCAAACTCTGGCGGAACCAGCGGACCTATATTTCGAAAAAATACTTTTGATTACCTACAGGGGAAATGACTTACTGTTTAGATATTTATTCTTTCCTCATAGTTCATCGAATTTCGTCTTTGCCCTTAAATCTGCGTCTATCATTTTCACGTAAATATGGCTCAGCATAGACATCTCAGATTCTTGAATATCATATGATATAAGGGCGGAAATTATTAAGGTGGATCTTATTAACAAATAATTTAGAAATCTTTGCGGGTCCATTCAGTTTCAACGGTTACAGCAGGGTGGTTTGGTGAGTTGATCGCTCGAAGTTCAGTGGCTACAGAGGGGCGGTTTCGTCAGTATTTTTTCTCTTGGTAAGTACAAATAACAGATTTATTTGACTCTTTTTTCTCAGTTGGAAAACGTAAACAATAAAAACAAACAAACAAATAAAAAACAAAACAAAACAAAAACGAACAAACAAAAAACAAGAAGTGTATATAATATCATTTTAATTTTAGAGTTAGTGGTCACCTAGCGTAATATTGTTGTTTTCTCTCACAATACTGCTTTAGCAATCAACAAGTAACTTTTAATGACATCATGCGACGCAAAGTATATTAGAGTAAAGGAAATGAAAGAATTGACGTCTGTCTCATGGTTTTAATCACAATGTAGTATACATATTTTTTTAAATTCATTTTAGAATGATTATTTAATTGCATAGCAATAACGTAAGAAATTTATTTTTGTTCTTGCGTGCAATAAGGAGGCATGAAAAGTCATTAAAGCTCGTTTATATGTCACAATGTTCATGTCGACTCTGAAGTTTTAAAAAAATGCATACGTATTGATGATGAATGACTGTATTCCCGTTCCTCATTTACAGGACAGCTCTTTCTGTGAGGGAGAGTATTCAGTTTCCTCGGCTAAAGAAGAGCCATTTGTCCATTGCCAAGCTTACACAAAGGAAGAAGAAAAAAACAAGTAAGACACGAAGTAGGCCCCTGTGTTTTATTTATTTATTTTTCAACCACTATAGGCCCCTTACATAGCACTGTAGACGTTTCCTATTATATCCGTTTTATGTCAAATGAATTCCGTTTAAATAATTGAATAAGTCCATGTTTATTTTAACTTGCTGGAGGAAACATCCCGAGAGGTACAAAACACACACACACACACACACACACACACACACACACACTGGGCACACACACACACACACACACACAGAGAGAGAGAGAGAGAGAGTAAATCTTGGTTTTGTAATATTCTCTAACTAGTCAAAACATTCAATTAGCAAGTTCTAGATTTGCTGGCAATTGGTTGTGTATTGAAAAACATATGTAAAAAGTTAAATATGACTTCTTCAGTAGTCAGTGCAGCAGGAAGTCTAAGTATTGGGACTGATAGGTCTGAGCACAGTGCAGATCAAGATCAGCCTGCTCCTAAAGGGGCAGTCTATTCATGATCTACTCTATTTACCATTCCACCCGCATATTTTCGACGCATAACTGCATTGTTAAACCAAACTGTGCCGTCATTAGGACAAATACCGTAATAAGATATTCCAATTTTCAGAAATTTACTGTATATTGGGAAAGTGTTTTTTGGAAGCACATGTGGTAGTCCAGTGTGGTCCTTTACAGTGTCAGCGGTAACATAAGACTAACCGGTTTGGTGGCTTATTGGAAGTGCATCTAGCAGTCCAGTGTGATTATATACAATTTCAGTGGTTGCAGAAGACTGACTGGTTTGGTGGTACATTGTTTGTCAGTAGTAGTACAAATAACAGAAGAAAATCAAGAGCTGCACAAAGTATGTATTAATAATCTAGCGGCCTTAAAATTTATCAGCAAATAACAGAAAATAAAATATAAATAGAGACCAAAGAAAAGCCACAATTACAAAGTCAGCCGCACAAAAACCGAATTTGCCTGTTGGAAAGCATATGAAATATATATGTATATAAGTTATATATGACTTATATCAGTTCAACATTAAGAAAAGAGTAGAACAGACATGTTCTACCAAATAATGCTGACTCAAATCAGCCTGAGCCTAAAGGAGTAGTCTGATCAGGGTCTACACTGTTTGCCAATAATACCTGCATCTATATGCATTACTAACTCGTAAAATGTAACTTGCACATAATAGAATATAAATAAAGATACAATGGAAATACCACAAATACAAAGCCACCCGCACAAGAACCGAATTTGTCTATTGGAAAGCATATGAAATAAAGTTATATATGGCTTAAATCATTTCAACATTAACACATGAGCAGTACAGACTTGTCCTTCTAAACAGTGGTGACCCAAATCAGTCTGAGCCTAAAGAAAGAGTCTGATCAGGATCTACATTGTATGCCAGTGATCCCTGCATCTTATGGACGCTCTACTAAATCGTTAAAAAAACTATTCTCTAATTAGGACCTATTGTAATCATGTGTTCATTGTTTTTAGTATTTTTACAGTATATTGGAAAGTACCCCTGGCAGTCCAATGTGATTGTATACAGTTTCAGTGGTTGCAGAAGACGGACTGGGTTTGGTGGAATAGTGTTTGCCAGTAGCAGTACAAATTACAGAAGAAAATCAAGAGCTGCACAAAGTATGTACTAATACTCTAGCGTTCTTAAAATTTAACTAGCACATACAGGAAAATAAAAAAAAAATAAAGATACCAAGAATATGCCATAATCACAAAGCCACCCGCACAAGAATATAATTAGTCCACTGGAAAGCATATGAAATGAAGTTATATATGACTTAAATCAGATTAACATTAAGAGCAGTACCGACATGTTCTACCAAAAATCGTTTACCCAAATTAGCCTGAGCCTAAAGGAACAGTCTGATCAGGGTCCACACTAACTCCCAATAATACCTGCACCTTATGCGTTACTAACTCGTAAAATCGCAATTATTTTATATAATTAGGACCAATACCTTAATTAATGGCTCATTATTTTCAGAATTTTTACAGTTTATTGGAAAGTTCATCTGGCAGTCCAAATGTGATCGCGTACAGTTTCAGTGGTTGCAGAAAACAACAGACCGGGTTTTGTGGAATAGTGTTTGCCAGTAGCAGTACAAATAACAGAACATATTAAAGAACTTCACAAGGTATGTCTTAATAAACTAGCGTCCTTAAAATTTAATAAACATATTACAGAAATTAAATATAAATATAGATACCAAGGAAATGCCACAATTACAAAGCACAAGAACATGTTACAGTACAAATAACAGAAGAAAAGCAGGAACTACACAAGGGATGTAAATGAAGATTTCAAGGAAATTTCAGTTACAAAGCCGCCCGCACAAGAACTTGGTCCATAGGAAAGCATATGAAATATAGTTATACAAATCATTTCAATATTAAGAATGAGCAGTAAAGACAGCTTGCTCCTAAAGGAGCAGTCTGATCAGGGCTACACTGTTTGCCACTAATACCCGCATCTTATGTACGCTTGGTAAACTCCCCCCCCCCTATTCTATATAATTAGGCCTAATACGGTAATTATGTGTTCAAAAGTTTTAGATTGTTTGACAGTATATTGGAAAGCATGTCTAGCAGTCCAATAGATTCAGTGGTTGCAGAAGACTGACTGGTTCGGTATAATAGTGTTTCCCAGTAGCAATATAAATAACAGAAGAAATTCAGGTACTACACGAAAAATGTGTGAATAATCTAGGGCCTTCAAGTTTAACTAACATACAACAGAATATAAAATAGAAATAAATATATAGCGGAAATGTTAGTTTAAAGCCACTAGCACAAGATCCGATTTTTTCCATTAGAAAGCATATGAAATATTGTAATATATGACTTAAATTAGTTCAACATTAAGAAAGTAGCGAAAAGACAGCTTGCACCTAAAGGAGCAGTCTGATCAGGAGCTACACAGTTTGCAATGATTCCTGCATCTTATGGACGCTGTAATAAATCGTAAAAAATTATTCTATATAATTAGGCCTGATACGGTAACTATGTATTCAAAATTTTTGGATTGTTTTACAGTATATTGGAAAGGATCCCAAGCAGTACAATGTGATTATTTACAGTTTTAATGGTTGCAGAAGACGGACTGGGTTTGATGGAATAGTATTTGCCAGTAGCAGTTCAAATAAAAGAAGATAATCAGGAGTCACACAGAGTATGTACTAATAATCTAGCGTCCTGAAGATTTAACTAGCACATAACAGAAAATAAAAAAAAATAAAATAAAGTTACCAAGGAAATGCCAAAATAAAAAAGCCACCCACACAAGAACACAATAATATCCATTGGTAAACATAAGAAACAAAGTTATATATGACTTAAATCAGTTCAACATTAACAAAAGAGCAGTACCGACATGCCTTACTAAACATTGCTGACTCGAATCAGCTGAGCCTAAAGGAGCAGTCTGATAAGGTCAGCTAGGTTTGCCAATAATACCTGCATCTTATGAGCGCATTACTTAATCGTAAAAATACCCCAACTATTTCATAATTAGGATCAATACGATAATTATGTGTTGATTTTTTTAGATTTTTCACAGTATATTGGAAAGTACCCCTGGCAGTCCAAAGTGATTATATACAGTTTTAGTGGTTGCAGAAGACGGACTGGGTTTGATGGAATAGTATTTGCCAGAAGCAGTACAAATAACAGAAGAAAATCAGGAACTACACAAAGTATGTATTAATAATCTAGGATCCTTCAAGTTTAATTAACATATGCCAGAATATAAAATATAAATGCACAGATCACGAAAAAATCAGTTACATAGCCACCCGCACAAGAACTGAAATTGACCATTGGAAAGCATATGAAATATAGTTATATATGACTTACGAGATCAGCTTAACATTTACAAAAGAGCAGTACAGACATGTCCTGCCAAACAGTGCTGACTCAAATCAGCCTGAGCCTGAAGGAGCAGACTGATTAGGGTCTACACTGTTTTCCAATAATACCTGCATCTTATGGACGCATTACTAAATCGTAAAAAGCCCAACCGTCTTCGGACCAATACAGTAATTATAGGTTCAAAATTTTAAATTTTTTACAACATATTGGAAAGTATATCTGGCAGTCCAATGTGATCGTAAACAGTTTTAGTGGTAGCAGAAGACTGACTGGGTTTGATGGAATAGTGTTTGCCAGTAGTGGTACAAATAACAGCAAAAACTCAGGAACTACACTAAATATGTTTTAATTATTTAGGGTTCTTCAAGTTTAGGCAACATACACCAGAATATAAAATATATATAAACATACGACGAAAATGCCACAGTTACAAAGCCACCCAAACAAAAACCAAATTGGTCGATTCGAAAGCATATGAAATAAAGTTATTCATGACTTAAATCAGTTTAACATTAACAAAAGAGCAGTAAAGACGTCCTACCAAACAGTGCTGACCCAAATCAGCTTGCTCCTAAAAGAGCAGTCTGATCAGGGTCCACATTGTTTGCCAATAATACCTGCAACTCATGAACGCATTGCTAAATCAAAGAGAAAAATATTGTATAATTAGGCCTAATTCGGTGATTAGGGACCGACCATTTGATTTTCTTTTGGGGGGGGGGGGGGGGCTGGTATTCTTGATGGAGACACAACATTTTATTTCACTGGCCTCTGGAAACAATTTCTTTTTTTTTCACCTTGTGGAAGCTAATTTATTTTTTTTACAAACTAACTCAAACAGGTTATTTTTTTTTATTTTATAGCTGAACTATCAGATCCTTGTTTACTTGATCTTAATATCCTTTTATTTTACCCACATCAGTATTTTTTACACCTTTTTCTCACAAAAAGAACATGGTGCTGTCTTTAACCAGGCGAAGGGCATGGCTTAGCTTGCTTTTGCAAACCAGTGCCTGGAGCATGTTACTCTTTTCATCTAAGGTACAGATACAAACATCCCTGTATGAGTTTGGCAAAAAATTAGGCCTTAAATTAGGGATAATTTGGCCAAAATTTAGGGCTATTTTGGCAAAGTTTTAGGGCTAACATTAGGAATGTAATTTTTTTTCTATCCCAATATATGCCCAAACATGCTTTATTCGTCCTTTAGAAAGTTTGATAAATACTTACTGATAGAGTCACATTATACATGGCAATTAATAAAATGGCTGAAAGTTATGTGTTAAGAAGTTAACAAAGGGGGGTCTGGGGGGCAACGCCCCCAGAAGCTAAAGCAATTTCCCAATTTCAATGGCAATTTTAAGACTGGAAACAAGAGAAAAACTAGGAATGATGGTAAAAATAAGGGTTTTATATTCGGACTTTTGCCTTTTAGAGTGTTTATTTTGCCATAATGGTTTTGTCTCCCATAAGCTAGTGACTCTTTTGCAATTCAGTTTTAGTGGAAACATTTACTTAGTAATGTGGCAGATCAATGATACATGTATGTGAATGTTGTATAGGATTTTTTTGTAAATGTATGCACATGCAGGCCCGCTGGTGTAAACCAATTGTACTTAATATTAAAATATAACTATAAATATGGGGGTCTGGGGGCGCAGCCCCCAGAAGCCAGAGAGATTATAAAAACGCAATTCCAATGGAATTATCTGCAGACTATATTTTTTTTTTGAAATTTTGGGTGGAGACAGGTTATTTTTTTCTCTTACTTTTGAAGCCAGATTATTTTTTTGAACCCCCTTATGAGCCAGGTTATTTTTTTCTTGCATATCCAAAGACAGGGATTTTTTTTATAAATATACCAGGCCTCCCCAGAATATCAAATGGTCGGTCCCTTATATGTTCAATCTTTTTTAATGTTTTTACAGTATATTGGAAAGTACATCTGCCCATCCAAATTTGATCGTATACAGTTTCAGTGGTTGCAGAAAAAGGACTGGGTTTGGTGGAACTGTGTTTGCCAGTAGCATAACCAATAACAGAAGAAAATCAGGAACTACACGAAGTATGTATTAATAAGCTATCGTCCTTTTAAATTAACTAGCACATAACAGTAAAGCATAAGAAATATGATATAGATAAAGATACCAAGGAAATGCAACAATTGAAGGGGTCAGTGCAACAAGGGACCTATCTCCACATTTGGCCAAAAATGAGTTAACTTCTCTATCATGTAGCAAACATGTTTCCTCACCTATTTATATCCCCTCTTACCATAGAATCAGCCCCAAAAGGTTTTTAAAGAGGTTGCAAAATTTTTACAAAGGGCCTATTTCCATTTTTGACTTATTGTGCAACAAAATACCTAAATCCATCGAATTTGTTTCTCCTCTATATTTCATCAACGGATCGATTTAGAGTGAAAATAAGTATCTATGTATTTTTATATATAGATTTTTGGTGACAAAAGTCGTTTTCAACTAAATTTGATCTTGTTCAAATTGTTAAAAATTGATCTCAAAATTATGGGATGGAGTTAGGACCTTTATTGCATAACCATCGTAACTATTTATTGATAATCTTGCTTAATATGGGGCCCATTTATATTTGACAAATGCTCAAGCTAGAAATAAGTTATCCTCACCATGTTATATACCTTTTGGTTACTGATATGGCCACATTAACTCTTAAAACGTGATTTTCAGTTTTATGAAATATGGAGTTAGGCCCTTTCTTGCACGAACAAAATCGCAAAATCCAGTTTTTCTCAATTTATTTCTTTAAAACTAGCGGAATACTCGCAACACCACTTGAAATCAATGTTTCCCAACATACATTGACTAGGTATGTAACAAAAAAACAGTTATTTCAAGTTTAAACGAAAAATGGTGTTTTTGCGTTTTTCTCGAAATTATGAAAAATGGAGATAGGTACCTTGTTGCACTGACCCCTTCAATTATAAAGCCACCCACACGAGAACGAATTTGTCCATCAGAAAGCATAAGAAACATAGATATATATGACATAAATCAGTTCAACATTAACAAAAGAGCAGTACCGACATGTCCTATCAAACATTGCTGACCCAAATCAACCTGCTCCTAAAGGATCTACACTGTTTGCAAATTATACCTGCATCTTAATAACTTAATAATTCCATGATCATTTTATTTTACTGGAGGAAAGCACGAAAACATTTATGATATTATCGACTCGTCACAACGTTTCATACCAACTTACTAGATTTGCAGGCAATCGTATTTGAAAGCATCTGTAATGTAACTGTGCATCACTTCTTCAGTTCAACAGTTTAAGAAAAGCTTCATCTATTGGAAAGTTCATCTGGCAGTACACAGTTTCAGCTGTAGCTAAGACTGACTGGTTTAGTGGAACATTGTCAGTAGCAGTACAAATAACAGAAGAAAATCAAGAACTACACAAAGTATGTCTAAGACTTATTGATCTGTTATCTCTTAGATTTAACTAACCCCTTACAATAATTAAATAAATAAAAATAAATCATTAGATAAATAACAATAACAATAATAATAGTAATAAATGAATAAATAAAGAAAAAGTGATACCGAAGAAAGGCCACAAATACAAAATCACCCACCCAATAACTGAAAGATAAAAGGAGAAACGGCTAAGACGAAACAGATCAGCACATCATCTACATATAAGTTAACAGACGCACCTGTCCAACACAGAAGAATTGTGCATACGTATAGTAACATCAAAAGCCATAAAAGTACAAGAACATATAAAACATCTGAGCCGCGACATGACAAAACCAACAATTTGGTTAAGCGCCCAGCACAGACTCAGATCAACCTGGGCATACGCCCAGTCTGATCAGAATCTTCGCTATCCGCATGAAGGTAGTTTACACGCTAAGCTACCCTTTAAGCGCCTAGCGAAGAGTCTGAACAGACTGGGCGGATGCCCAGGCTGATCTGAGTCTGGGCTGGGCGCTTAACCACATTCACGGTTGGCTTTGTCGTGTCGCGGCTCAGATGTTTTATATGTTCTTGTACTTTTATGGCTTTTGATGTTACTATACGTATGCACAATTCTTCCCTTTAAGCGCCTAGCGAAGAGTCTGAACAGACTGGGCAGATGCCCAGGCTGATCTGAGTCTGGGCTGGGCTCTTAACCACATTGTTGGTTTTGTCGTGTCGCAGCTCATCTATATGCACCTATTTTAAACCACAGTTGTCGACTTACTGCAAACGGGATCAACATCAGAAGCACCGCCTGAAAATAGACAGAAACGCAAACAGCTGGTGACTTAAACTAGTGTTGTGTATGGGATGTCATATTCCCTAATTTGAGAATCCATAATTCATTTTTGGACTTTCATAATTCCATTTTTGGAAACCCAATATTCATTTTTGGATATCACACAATAATATTGGATATCCATTATAATTTATGGACATCCATAAATAGATTTATTGATTTACAAAAAAATCTAATAAAGGATATAAAGAAAAACGAATTAGGGGTATCCAAAAAATTAGAGACTTTTTGAATATCCACAAACGTAATTCATTTTTTGGATATCCGTAATTCGATTTTTGGATGTTCATTGATTTATTTAAGGATATCCAAAAATATAAATAAGAATGAATATTTGATATCCATTATTCGATTTAAAGATAAATCGATTTATTGATTTTTAATATCGAGTATGGATATCCAAAATTAGAAATACGGATATCCAAAAATAAGACAAAAAACGGCTATCCATTATTCGTAGTTTAATTTTGGGATATCCATAATTCAATATTTGGATGTCCATAAATAAACTTTTTGATATCCACAAATAAGTCTGAATATTTGATATCCAATATTCGATTTACGGATATCCAAAATCGAATTATGTATATCCAAAAATATTGAATATGTCTGAATGTTCATAATTCGATTTATAGATATCAATTATTCGAATTTTAAATATCAAAAATTTGATTTTTGGACATCTATCAATCAATTTTGAAAACCATAAATAATTGTGGATTTCCAATATTATTTTGTAATGTCCAAAAAAATTAATGGATATCCACATATGGAGATCCAAAAGTTGCATTATGGATATCATAAATCGAATTATGGACATCCATATATTTATTATGGATATCAATAAATCGAATTATGGATATCCATAAATCGAAATATGTATCTCCATAAATCGAAATTTGTATATCCGTAATTGGTTTTTAGGATATACAATAATCTGCGGTATATTTGAATATCCATGAATTAAATTATAGATATCCATAATTCAATTGATTGATATCCATAACTTGATTTTTGGTTATTAAAAATTCCGCATGTTTATGAAGTTCAAGAAATCGATTTATGGATATCCATAATTCATCTTTTTGATATCCGTTATTTAATTTATGGCTATTCAAAAATTCATCAGATTTTTTCAATATCAAGAAATCGAATTATAGATATCCGTCAACCGAATTATGAATATGCATAAATGAAGTATGGATATCCAATATTTGGTGTATTTTTGGATATCCATAAACTGAATTATGGATTTGCAAAAAGCAATTAATGGATATCCATATATAGGGCATACGTAGCCTTGTTGTTTCTGTAGCCTCAAACGCCTTTCTGATGTAACTCCAAACCCAACAAGACTGAAACATTGGAACAAAATACTACATTAACAAGAAATATCTTTAAAAAAAAAGATATAAGACGAAGTGAAAGAAGACATATTTGAAACAAATAATATTTTTTTTATTTCTGTTGAAATAAGAAATTGGCTGCAAGCAAGGTTTCAGAATACGTCCCGCAAAATTATCTGCACTCAATGTTTTAAATACACTATACGCCTTTAATAATTAAAATGTAAAAACGGACCAAAATCTAATGGGGTCTCTATGAGAAATTTTTACTGTGATTGAAAAAATTCCAAGTTCAAAACCCTGTCGCTATGTCATAATAACAAAATAAAAATTGGCTAAGTTCAAAATGCTGTAAATATGTCTGATATTATTATTGAATAGCAGTATCCTTATGTTGGGGTTATCCACTATGGCGAGAAACCAGACTGGTCCGTAAATTATTGACATTCTTCGGTACATTCCGATATGCTTCCGATGATACGGTACTGTATTTTACCCGGTTCAGTACAGCCGGGTGCGTAAATTTACCGGAACGGACCGGGGATGGACTGAATTACCGGAACGGACACCGGAACGGACCCATTTTCCCCTATCTTCAGTAGATATTTGTAATAGTTTCTATTAAATAACTCTTATTTAATATTAATACATATTCTGTATGCCATCTAGCGCAAATCAATTAGAGATATTAGTCAAAATACTCTTTGAGTATTTTGCGCCATGGGTAGGCCTCTTAATACCCCACGCATATGCATTTCATCTTAAAATCTTATACAAAAATCTGGTTATCTTTCTTCCAAGACTTGGAGCGAATGAAAAACACAAAAATTCCCGATTTTTTGTTCCATAGTATCATGACCAACATTTCAGCCATAGAAAATATGTAGAGCTATTGTGTTTCAGCTTTAAATTGAAACATTACAGTGGTCTAAATGTATAAAGGGAAACTTTGTATATCGATTGTACAGTTAGCACCATTATCATGTTTCAATAAGTCGTCAATTTATCTGACGGACAGACATTTGTTTCGCCAATAGTCTTTATCAGATATTGTGAAATCAAAATCAGGGGTTGCAAGTTAAGATAATACATGTTAGTCATAGGTAGGGCCTTGAACTAATCTGCGCGTGTAGATTGTATCAAGATATCTCAAAAATCGGCTGGAAATATAAATAATAATGGTCCTTTCCGGTCCGACCCGGTAATTAGGTCCGTTCCGGTAAATTTACGCACCGAGTACAGCCTTTGGAAGGAACAGAACTACTTTTTTACTACGAAAGACTTTTCGCACCATAGAATCTTTTTTTTCTCAAGCCATCGGCATTTACGTTTCTCGCGTTCTGCTTAACTCTATCAAACATTACAGCGTTAAAGTGAAAAACATATTTAAAACTAAATGCAAAGTGCAAATAATAACATTTTTAATGTAACTAAATCTTCTGACTTGTGAATAACAATTCCATGACATATGTGCTCCTCCATACAGAGATCAAGTCAAGTTTTGGCGACAACGATGATTTTATTAGACTTCGTCTAACAAGTAATGGTGACATCACACAAATTGTTTCTAGGTGGTTACGTTGTATATCTTTAATTTCTAATCCAGCATTTATTTTTAAAGACTTGGATTTTTTGTCATTAGTAAGTTATTTAATCCATATCTAATCCAATAAACAGCCTCCTCTGGCTAGCCTGTCTTCTCAAGACAAGTGTCCCAGTTTCTTTCGGAGGCCCAAATTAGGGGAAACCAATAACAGAGATACCTGGCATTAGTATTCATCAAAGTTTGGAATAGAAAAACATTTTAGATACATATATTCTGGTAATGTTTACAAAATCTTTAAGTTCACATCTATCCTTTTTCACAATCAAGATTCATTATGAGAGAAGCCAAAATAAAATAATATACTCCGTGGAAACAAAATATTGATATTCGATAAATCCATAATTATTGACAAAATGCAGTCTAAAACCACAGTGCCTGTCCTTGTAAAAACAAATGAACTTTGACCAACTCACTGTTTTCAAAAGGTGTCAGAAACATGTTTAAAGTCATCAAACTGGTCAAAACACAGGTTTCACAATCTAATTAAATTGGAGTCTTTTGGGTCTCTGAAGTACTCCTTGAAATAAATTTCTTCTTCAAACCTTGCATATTTTTTTCTTCGTCAGATTATTATAATGGCTAATATATTACAGAGCATTTGACTTACTTCACAAAAATAAATAATGAATAAGTAGAATAAGTAAAAATGATAAAAAGTAAATAACATTTAAGAAAGTAAAATTAAAAATAACATTTTAAAAATATATAAAAAAAATAGTTATAGTAGTAAGCGATAATACAAGAAAATATATATAAAATAAATAGTCAATTATTTTTCTCTCTTCCTGAAGTTCTTTTGTTCTTTTTTTCTCTTTCTTTTCTTCTTCTTTTAGATTTATATTTGAGTATTCTTTGATTGCTAATCAGCAAATTATATTTTACAAATTATAGAATATCTGATCTCTTACATTTTGACTGATGCATGAATTTATCCCACCTAGCCATGTTTTAGGTCCATGTATATTGTTTATAAATGGATGCATTCATTAAATACAGGGTAGATAGGAATAACTATTTAGCACTTACAGTAAAACAGCTGCATAGTTTTGCCCATATACGTGTGTGGGTAAAATAATCCAACCTTAAAAAAGTAAACTTTCCTATGTTTTTTCATAATGCAGTCTACAATTTTGACACAGCCACTTCTTTTTATTTGTTCAACCTGGTAATTTGAGAAAGAGTTGCAAAAAATGATTGATATGACATTACTCTCAATGCATTGAAGTGCCTTCAAACCTTAGCGCATTTTCAATAATGTTTGTCACTTTTTAGATTTTTGTGTCACAAGTGTCCCTTTAAATAACTTTCTTCTACAGGCAACAGAAATGTAAATGTAAAAATCTGCATAAAACCATAAAAGAGTAACGTATCTCCCTGAAAGTTAGCAGACTTCTTATTTTTGTTGTTCTTTACGGTTTAGAATACAAAATAGACGTACATGCTGCTTAATAAAGTGTTTTTATAAGGAAAGATCAAAGGGTAATTTTCTGGGAATAAATCTGAAAAAATAATATCGTTATTGAAAATTTACGTAGTGCAGAAGGTGCATTATTGCATAATGAAGAGCGTCCTAGCAATTATTTACTCCAACTCTTTCTCAAATTGTAATGTAGACCGGATGAAAACGGTAGCTTTTTCTCAAATGTTCAACCATGTACAAAGTAATGTACACTGGACGCATTTATTAAATATAGGGTAGGCAAGCATACCTATGTTAACACCTACAATATAAATAATACATTACTGACATGATCAGTGGTGTGTAGATGAAATTGTTCAACCTTGTTAAAATAGTATAACCTGTCTCACCTATGTGTTTTGACAAAAAAATTTGGACACAGACTGCATCTTTTTTCATCTGCTCAGCCTGATAATGAGTGATAGAGTTTGAAAAAAATAATTGCTAGGACGCTCTCCATTATGCAACAAGGTACTCTAAGCACTAAGTATATTTTCAATAATGATATTATTTTTTCAGATTTATTCGCAGAAAATTATCCTTTGATCTTCTCTTATTAAAACACTTTTTAACATTAACAAATGCTGCATTTTGGGATTCTAAATTATGAGAAACAACATAAAGAAGGCATCTGCTAAGTTTTGGAAAGATCAGTGTTATTTTGAGTATTTTATGCAGATTTTTGTCTTTGTCCCAAATCAGTGATTTTCACCACCTTAATTCAATTTCAATGATTACAGAAGATCTTCCATTATCGAAACGAACCTCTCACAATTCTATGTAAACGAACACAGCTTCGACGTCAGTAGATGAGATGTTTTAGTGAAACACTGTTCGCCATTGGAAAGCATATATAACAGAAGACAGTCAAAAATTACACAAAGTATGTTTTATCTATAATCTAACGATACAATACACAACATTTCTAAGAAATACCGCACCAGCAAATAACAAATTTCAGTGATGTCATGCGACACGTTGTATTAGTGTAGCAAAATTGTTTATTAGCATTTCTGTTATGGATATTGACAGGTTAACTGAGACCATTGTGCAGACATGCAATTTTTTCACATTTGTGAAAATTTTAATACAATGTCAGTCTTAGTCACGTTCGTGCTATATACCGATTCAGACTTTCTTACGATACTTATCAATACACTACACAGTATTTTACTACATTACACTACACCACACGTGACTATATTACACTACACTGCACTTCACCACGCTATACTTCACAACATTACAACGGTTTATTTATTTCGCCAGTAAGTGAAACATGAATGACATCTAAGTTATAGCAACTGATTCAACTAGCTCCCCCAAATAAGTACGTTTGTGCTTTATCATGCTGGTACGGTCTTGCCTGGATATTGGATACCCACATTCATATTCAACATAACGGTAAACTAACCTAAATTAACTTGAAATAATTGTGTTTTATTTGTTGACATTTTTCAGAAAGCTATTTACGTCTTGTCGGGGAAAGTCAACATTACTCGCTTACGCTTACTTTTAAGACATTTTCAAAGTCATCAAAATGCATATGCAATTCTAAGGTTTGGGGAAACTATTGTCTGTTGGAGACAAATATAAAAGTTTCAATATCTACAGAAGTACGGTCTATTTGAAATATTTTGTCTTTTGGACAGTACATTTCCTAGTAAAATGTGAACATATATAGTGACAAAGGTTACAGAACATAGTTTGGCGAGATTTTTATTTTACAGTATAAAAATAATGTATAACTCCATTCGAATAAACTTTTTCAGAAAGGTGGTTTGGTGGAACTTGCTTTTTCCATTGTAAAGTGCATCAAAGATGTAGTTCAAACGGTTACAGACTATTGGTTTATGCTGCCTATTAAAAAGAACTAAGCTAGAGGAAACATCAGGAACGACACAAAGTATGTCTTGCTTACATTATCTTGCAGCCGTTATATCCGTCAACTGCAATAGAAAAGCCTACTTATATTATGAAGTAGTCTACTTATAAAATACATCAGCCTACTCCTATAAAACAGACGACTACAAATATAATACAGTAGACAAGTAACAAAATACTGTAGACTGCTGACAAAATACATCATCCTTCTAATACAATAATGCATCCTTCCAACATAATGCTGCAGCTTACACACAAATGGCCATGAGCTACCATAACAACACAACAATCTACAACATTATAAAGCTATAAAGTAGTGTATTATCAGAATGCAATCTTTATTCATATTAAATCAGCCTACAAAATAATACAACAGCCCGCTTAAATAACTCCCACTCCAGTAGCATAACACAGTAGCCCAGGAACATAATACATTAGTCCACCAACATTATACACGGCCAGCTAACTTAATAAAGTAGTCCATGACATAATACAGCAGACCACGTACATATAACAGCAATCTTTAAACATGATACAGCAGTCTTCTTGCAGAACATAATGTCTGAAGTGTAAAACCTAGTTTGCGCCTGAAGAAATAAAGGGGCTAGAAACCTGCATGATTTCCTGTTCCGTTGCTATTGTTTGGTGTCATCTACATTTTAGCTTCCAAAGAAAAGCTTGAAATTACGTAAACATCAATATTGATAGGTGTTCTTGTAGCATTTCTTGTAACAAAACGGTGTCAACATTGCTTATTTTCAAACTATAATGCAACCAGTAATGCACGTTTTGACACAGTTTTCTAAATAATTTTCATTCTTCCATAATCACCCGAATACTGAGATTCTTCTCCCATGCAACAGCATAAACCCAGATCAGTCTTGCTCCTAGTAAAATCGGAAATGAATTTTATATTGTCAGCCATTACGCAAGAATAAAGATAACGACAAAGAAGTAACGTGAGTGGGTAATTTTTAAGCGAAGCATCTCTGCCATTTTCATCTTAGCCTCCCATCTAGATGGGTTCAATTGCTATAGGGCAGAATTCCTATCCGAGGAACAAACACTTTTCCTTAAGAGCAGTCCCCATGTGCAAAGGGCTCCATCGTTGAGGGAAGGAAACAGGAAATCACAAATTATTTTCCTTTGTAAAAATGGTGGGAAGCATGGCGGGGCAACCATATATCATAACTTGATGCAGAGTTGTATTTCGAAAAAATTGCCATGCACGCTAAAGTAATCTCTCATTTGAATTTACCAGTTATTTTTATAAAACATTTATACAGTAGAAATATTTTTTTGACGGATGGCACAACTATACACACTGCTCAAAACAGTTAAAGAAGTACTGTATATAATTTCAATAGGACTCTATATGAGACACTTCCTCGTCAGAACTAATAAATAGGTTAAGTATCAATGTCTTTATTTATCATATGACGTCGCATCTGAGAGTGTAATAAAGCCATGCATTAAAAACGATAATCCACTAGTGGATTAAATATGCAAATTACGCCGTAACGTTATGTGTTGACGTCCGTAAAACGTCGCGTTTTCTAATGGCGAAATCGTAACGTTTTAGTGCAAAGTTTGCTAATAATATGCGATTTTAGTGTCATGTGATAAATAGAATCTTGTATTCGTGCTCCTGTATTATTGAATTTATTAAACTCGTTGGTGAAAACGATAAGATGCTCGGCAGAGCCTCGCATCTTATCTTTTTCCCCAACTTGTTTAATCAATTCAATAATACATGAGCACTCATGCAAGATCCTCTATGTAGACCCTGATGCCGAACCTATTTGTTAGTGTTGATGAAGAAGATGTACAATGCGTCTTTTAAATATTTTTAGCAGTGAATCATACCGCAGCCAAATTATAACGATATTCTCTACAGTTAGAAGATAGTCAGTGATCAGGAATGAATACAAGCAATTCCCATATCCCGACCCTACCCCGCTCACACACCCCCCTCCTCCCCCCTCCCCCCCCCCCCGAAATAGCACAGAAATATATACATGAATTGACAAAAAGTTTAAAATACTGTTTTATCTAAATTAACACACACGAATCTGTAGCTTTTACAGGAGCGAAACAACATAAGACGAACACTCAATTATATATGAGTCGCGATACGACAAAACCAATTAAGTGGCATGTGCGCCCAGCGAAGATTCAGATCAATCTAGGCATCCACCCAGTCTGAGTAGAGTCTTTGCTATCCGCATGAAGGCAGCTTAAACATTTAGCTACCCTTTAAGCGCACAGCAAAGACTCTGATCAGACTTGGCGGAGGCCCAAGCTGATCTGAGTCTTCGGTGGGCGCACATGCCATTTTTGTTGGTTGCGTCGTGTCGCGGCTCATATAGGCAATACGCACGTACACAACATATTAAGTAAAAAAGTATATTATATTATATAAGTTTCTTTTCCTATAAGAAAACGCATGTGCATGTATATGGTTACTGTTTCGTGTTTGTTATGACTTGAGCTTGTTTTGACTATCTGCTAAACAACTGTTTAACATGTATTGTCTAAAATTTATACATGTACGAAATAATGTCCTTATTTTCAGGATGCATATTCGTCCTCTTACCATCAGTTCAGTATGGTTATGTCTGATATTATCACAGTATGGCGTGTTTGCAGCTGTTCCTATGACAAACTCATCACCACGTGGTTCAGTCGTGAACCAGCAGGTAGGACAACCTGACTGTAAGAGGTTTAGAGGGACTGTAGAATGTCATGTACCTGTGCTGGATGATAATGTTGACTTTAGAAACTATACTGGAAATATTGACTGGCTAGAAGTATATTGTGATAAAAAGAGGTATTTGCCCAGCAGATTATTGGATGGCTTGTTTGCACCACTAGGACAAACATTAGAATACATCTCCATACACGGCTGTTATATTATTGATATATCTAGTCACGCTTTCGCTGGACTGGAAAGACTGCAAACATTACTGATCGAAGGAGAATGTAATTCTCCAATGGACAAACATTGGTTAGAAATTTCAAATGTTTCAAATTCAAAACAGCAGTTCCAAACAAAACTTGCCTTACCATCTACTACATGGTATAGTGACAACTTAGTATTACCAGATGGTGTTTTCTCTGAGCTCCATAATCTGAGCAGTCTTGAACTGAGAGCAATGCGACTGAACAATAGTGTGTGGCATGCAGTAAAACACTTAGGAAATCTTGACTATCTAGATCTGAGCAATAACAATATTACTATCATCGACATCAATGCTATCAACAAACTACAAAAACTTGAACAGTTATATCTCAGAGATAATTATATACAAATTATACAGAACGGCACATTTGAATCATTAAGTCTTTTAAGGTATTTGTATTTACCAAGAAACAGAATAAGGTTGATAGAAAGGGAGATATTTAAGGGACTAAGTCAACTAGGCGGCTTAGATTTGTCAGGAAATAGTATCAGTACTACCGACATGGGCACATTTAAGGGACTTAGTCAACTAGACTGGTTAGATTTGTCAGGAAATACTATCAGCACTATCCACAAGGACACATTTAAGGAACTGAGTCGACTAGTCAGCTTATATTTGTCAGGAAATAGTATCAGTACTATCGACATGGACACATTTAAGGAACTGAGTAGACTAGGCAGGTTAGATTTGTCAGGAAATAGTATCAGTACTATCAACAAGGACATATTTAAGGGACTGAGTAAACTAGTCAGCTTAGATTTGTCAGGAAATAGTATCAGCACTATCAACAAGGACATATTTAAGGGACTGAGTAAACTATTCAGCTTAGATTTGTCAGGAAATAGTATCAGTATTATCAAAATGGACACATTCAAGGGACTTAGTAAACTAGTCAGTTTAGATTTGTCAGGAAATAGTATCAGCACTATCCACAAGGACGCATTTAAGGAACTGAGTCTACAATATATCTTAGATTTGTCAGGAAATAGTATCAGTACTATCGACATGGACACATTTAAGGGACTGAGTAAACTAGGCAGGTTAAATTTGTCAGGAAATAGTATCAGTACTATCCACAAGGACATATTTAAGGGACTGAGTAAACTAGACATATTAGACTTGTCAGTAAATAGTATCAGCACTCTTGAATATGGCACATTTAATGGACTGACTAATTTAGGACATCTATTCTTGGCAGAGAATCGTGTAAGAGACGAAGACATCCTACTATTATGGGCTCTTAAATCACTGCGAACATTAGACCTGTCACATAACCTTATTGAAACGATTCCGACGTTACCCGATTCAATTCAGTCACTGGTCCTAAAAAATAATAGTATCATGGTCATCAGCATATACTCATTTTCAAGACTGTCGTATTTAACCGGCCTGGACTTGAGCTATAATGATATTAGTAAATGTACACAATATATGTTTCCGTACACTTTGAAAGAACTGAATCTTTCTTCAAACGTGATTTCAGTCGGCTCTTTCTACCTGACATCTCAGCTAAGATTTGCTGATCTTAGAAACAATAAATTAGAATCACTAACAATCAGTGGTCTGAAGAAATATCGTTACGCACGGGAATCAGGTCACATTTATTTGGCAGGAAACGGGGGTCCATTTCGGTGTATCTGTAACATAGACAACGAGACGACTTTCAGTTATGATAGAAGCAATGTTGCACAATATCATATCTGGAACTTTACGTCATTAAATTGCATGTCAGTGTCAGAGAATATGCAAGAGCCAGGAATAACGGAAATTGCTGCAAGTAAGTTTGTATGCAATACATCTTGCTATGACAACTGCACTTGTTATCACTGGAGATACAGGAATGATAACATCAACATAGTGGACTGTCAGGGTGTAGGTTTAGCGGCTGTTCCCAGAAATATATCAGCATCATTTACCATTTTAGATTTATCAGGGAATATGTTTCCTTTGCTATGGCCAGAAATTTTCGATGGTTTATCTGAACTTGTGGAGCTATATCTCAGTTCCAGTAATATCACTGAAATAAGAGAAGGTAGCTTTAGAGAACTATCCTATCTTCGGAAGCTAGACCTGAGTAACAATAGCATTCGCTGCTTAGATTTAGGAATATTTATAGGTTTAAGTAAGCTTACCTCCCTTGATTTGTCTTTTAACAGACTACATGTCGTTATAGAAAATACACTGAAATACTTTAATAGACTGAAAAATCTAAACCTTGTCGGAAATGAACTAGAAACGATTTCAAGTTCTGATATTGAAAGCATGAATACAATAACGTCACTTAAACTTTCAAAAGATCCTTGGTCATGTGCCTGTCAATTCTTAGAAATATTTAAACCATTCATCACAGAAAATGCAAAACACATCAAAGACTTTTTTGATATAAAATGTTCCGCTTTAAATAAAACTGAGTATTACATTTATAAAATTGAATTGGCAGAGTTTTGTCCAGAAAATGATAAAACGATATATATAACTAAAATAGACCGTACAGGGTATATCATTGCTGGTGCACTTCTTTTTGGCATAATTTGCTTCGGTATCTTGTTTAAGAACCGTGAGTTTATCAAAATTCTCTGTTTTGTTACATGTGGATGGAAACCTGGAAACAATGAATTGGACAGACCATACGACGCTTTTATATCTTTCAGTAGTAAAGATGACGCCTTTATTGTAAGAGAACTTATGCCACGTCTAGAACAGCCTCTTCAGAATCGGCCAGCATACAAACTGTGCGTGTATTTTCGTGATTTTCCAGTTGGCGTGTGTATAGCAAACATAATACTTGCTGCCATAGGGCGCAGTAAACGTGTAATAGTAATTCTGTCGGACAACTTTCTTACCAGTGAATGGTGTCATTATGAATTCCAGGCTGCTCATTATCAACTGTTAGAGGAAAAGAAGAACAGGATAATAATGGTGCTGTTACATGATATCAACACTGATTTGCTTGATGCAAAATTGAAACTGTTTCTCCGTACACGTACATACGTAAAATATGGCGATCCGATGTTCTGGAACAAAATAGAGTATGCCATGCCAAAACAAAAGCAACCAACTGAGGATAACGTGAATGCTGATAATCAGATAGAGGATATTGTTGTGGGCGTAGATAGAATCCCAGATGATGACGTGCCGCTTTTACACTGATGCGGGATAACGTGAATGCTGATAATCAGATAGAGGATGTTGTAATTGGCGAAGAAAGAATCCCAGAAGATGACGTGCCGCTTTTACACTGATGGGGGATAACATGGATGCTGATAAACAGATAGAGGATATTGTAATTGGCGAAGATAGAATCCCAGACACTGACGTACTGCTTTTACACTGATGGGGAATAGCGTGAATGCTGATAATCAGATAGAGGATATTGTAATGGGCGTAGATAGAATCCCAGGGACTGACGTGCTGCTTTTACATTGATGGGGGAAAACGTGACTAATGATAATTAGATAGAAGATAAAGATATGGGCGTAGAAAGAATCCCAGAAGATGACCCGCCGCTTTTACACCGATGGGGAATAATGTGGATGCTGATAAACAGATAGGGGATAATGATATTCGGCGTAGATAGAATCTCAGTTGATGACGTGCCGCTTTTACACTGATGGGGGATAACGTGAATACTGATAATCAGATAAAAGATATTGTAATTGGCGAAGATAGAATCTCAGACACTGACGTGCTTCTTTAACACTGATGGGGAATAGCGTGAATGCTGATAATCAGATAGATGATATTGTAATGGGCGTAGATAGAATCCCAGACACTGACGTGCTGCTTTTACACTGATGGGGATAACGTGGATGATGATAATTAGATAGAGGATATTGATATGGGCGTCGATAGAATCCCAGATGATGACCCGCCGCTTTTACACCGATCGGGGATAACGTGGATGCTGATAAACAGATAGAGGATACTGTTATTGGCGTAGATAGAATCCCAGATTATGACCTGCCACTTTTACATTGATGAGGAATAACGTAAATGCTAATATTCAGATAGAGGTTATTGTAATGGGTGTATATAGCATCCCAGATGATGACGTGCCGCATTTACACTGATGGGGGATAACATGGATGCTGATAAACAGATAGAGGATAATGATATTAGGCGTATGTAGAATCTCAAATGATGACGTGCCGCTTTTACACTGAAGGAGCATTACGTGAATACTGATAATCAGATAGAGGATATTGTAATGGGCGTAGATAGAACCCGCGATGATGAACTGCTGTTACTCTGATGGTGGGTAACGTGAATGCTGATTATCAGATTGAGGATTTTGTTATTGGCGTAGAAAGAATCCCAGATGATGACCTGCCGCTTGTACACTGGTGGGGGATAACGTGAATGCTGAAATTCAGATAGAGGATATTGATATTGGCGTAGAAAGAATCCCAGGTGATGACGTGCCGCTTTTACACTGATGGGGGGTTACGTGAATCTTGATAATCAGATAGAGGATATTGTAATGGACGTAGATAGAATCCCAGACGATGACGTGCCACTTTTACACTGATGGGGAATAGCGTAAATGCTGATATTCAGATAGAGGATATTGTAACAGGTGTATAAAGCATCCCAGATGATGACGTGCCGCTTTTACACTGATGGGGGATAACGTGAATGCTGATAATCAGATAGAGGATATTGATATTGGCGTAGATAGAATCCCAGATGATGACATACCGCTTTCACACTGATGGGGAGAAAACTAGCGATTCCACAGGATGGTCCATAAAGCTGAGAAATACATTTGTAATATCATTTATGAACTTTCAGTTGGGTCATTCCAGAAGATATTGCTTGATATAATTATAATAGGAAATACATGTCTGTATAGCTAAAATTCGTGTTTGCTCGAGTTTATTCAGGAACTGCAACACAAAAAGCAATGGATGTAATAAAACACACTGTTTAAGTTTTGGAAGCATAATTTGATTCAGACTGTTTAGCATGAAAATTGGTGTAAGGCCTGATTTGAAGTCGCGAAGGAAGTCCAACACGGTAGAAAAACATTTAGCAGTATATGTCATCAAAGAAAATCGGTATATAATAGTCATACGAACTACGGGTGGACCTAGGCTTTTAATTTAGGAACATAAAATTTGGATTTTTCAAGTTATATTTATAAACTGCAAGACACAAAGCAAAATATAAGATAAGAAAACGTCATTGCAGATTTGGAAACATAATATCATTTAAATTGTTTTGTAAATAAGTTGCAAATCTGATATTAAGTCTCGAACGAACTTTAGGTGATATAAAAAAACAACGTTTAGCAGCAAATTGAGAAGGACAAACAGAATAGAGGCCTCAATATAAAATAGTAATACGGATACGGTCTACGGGTGGGTCGGGGCTCTAACTCTAAGTTGATTAGCTGAAGAACATTATGAAGATCTGCACAACTGATCGACACCTTTCTCGGGGTTAAATCAAGCTTTTCCAACGACCTTTTAATTAATTATATACAGCTCTGATTCCAATTATCAATCAATAACATTTAAGGAACCATGCCTCAATAGTTTAGGAAGCAGAGGCGCAGATGTATTATGCTTAGGAATTCGGGATATACTAGGGAGCTTCGGAAAAATTCAGGGAGCTGGGGAGATTCGGGCATTAAATTCAGGGAGCAAGGAGCACTGTTCATCAGAGGGAGGGCTTCACATTTTCTTTGCCAAATCTATGTGTTAAAGTTTATTTGTCCTTTGGTAAAGTATGCCTTTGAAAACAGAAAAAAAGAAGAAAAAATAGATGTAAGGATGAATATAGAAATTTTGCTCAGTTTCAAATCTGTTTTGATTCTGAACAAAATACATGTATATCAGTATTGGTAACAAGGAAACTACGGCATTGCCAGCTGTTTACACGACTAGGCCAAGCATAAAATATTTTGTTTGCTGTTGTCGACCAAGGATAATTTCTTAGAGTACGTATGTCGGCTTTTTTAATTCCTGCGAAACGTAAAAGCAGACCAAATACTACATAACATGAAAATAACAGCATCCTAAAAGATGAACAAACCATGGAGTACCCATGAAGTGCTAGAGGAAAGGCAACCAGTGTAGACCCAGATCAGACTGCTCTAGGTCTGAATTGTATGCTTAAACCTGTTTGTCTTACTATTTACGTTGATCACAGTAAATTTTCCATTTTCAAAAAAAAGTGATAATAATAAAAAATAAAAATAAATAAATAAATAATTAGATAAAATAAAATAAAATTAAGATGCAAACCCCAATAGAAAAAGAAATGGGTACAAAGGTTTTGTGTAGGTCGGCAATTGCAAACAAACAAAATATTATTTTGGCCCTATAGGTCATTAGTCCAGCCAAGTTTGTCCAGTAATCTTTGGACGCGTTAACACTGCAGCCTAGTTTTAGTTGGCAACATTAATTAAAAGGTTTGTTTATAGTATGTGCAAACAGCAAAAGCCCAAAGCAGTAAGTGACTTAATGCATACTTCTAATAACTTTTTTCTCGGCGCAGCTGAGTTTAATTTCACGATTGTTCCACATTTCAAAATTTTCATCAAATAACGCGTATGTCAAAATTTAACCAATAATATCAAAGGTCAATGAATATTTAATCTTGTTGTATTCCCGTTTTACTGACCTGCATGAATACTGGCACTCTGTCAGATGTTAAATCAAAATTTTCCTCTTGTTTGTAAATTTACAATGGAAATTTTATCGAAAACAGACGCATATATTCAAAACTGTCTTTTTTTTCAGTGCAGATCTACTTTCGATTTCTACCTTTGGTTTAATACACACAAACAATCATTGCATCATGGGTTCCACTGTTTTTGAATCAGGTTAATTCAAGACTGACCGCAGTCCATTTTGGAAGTCCAAATCGACGAGCTCACATTTGAGATAGATCATTGTCGCTACCCAGTGTCCAAATTACGGTAGCGGGTGCCTACCGACAAAGCCCACTTGAGTCATATTCATGAAGTCACCTGGTCACATAGAGTCATATTACAAAACACTCTTCCATTTTATCTGCGCCGATTATCTTTTTCAAAGGATTTTGCTTGTTTCTTTTGCTCTAGAGTTTTCATTGGATATATGTATTTTCTGTGAATAGAACAAAACACAAATCAGACTGCGCGGATGCCATACACAACTGTTTAGCGGGTCGCGGTGCAAGTTATGTAATATATTTTATCAAGCAGCTGTATTTAAATGTGGAAAGGGGATTTAGGTTTTCAGTTACAGCTGATATATTCTGATATTTGCTTTCGTCGAGAATATATTTACGACTTTTTATATTTCTGAAGTTTTAGTGTAATTCCTTATATCTGATAATGTTCTGTGAAAGTGTATGTCGCCAGTTTTTCATTGAAGAAGTTGTTTTTACGGAACCCCGGAGGGGATATTTTCTTTTCTGTATATCAAAATAGAAATCGAAACAAGAAACTTAGAACGAAAATCAAAGCAACAAATATTTCGTTTAAACGAGTTATTTTATCGTTTCGTTTAAACGATATATTATATCGCTTGAACGATGTTAAATAGAATGAAAATTAACACAAAAACATACCAGAAAAGAACTTAAAACAATAAAAACAGAATGGAAATTAAAACAAAAGTAAGAAAGGAAATCAAAACATCTAAATTAGCAAGAAATTTAGGACAAGCAAACAGAATGGAAGTTGAGACAAGAAAACAGAATGAATTATAAACAACACAGTGTCTTGTGTTGTTTAAACGTCATTTGTAAGTTGAAAAACAACAACAACAACAACAACAACGATATAATAAGTAGTTAAAACGAGACCCTATCTTAATTTAATTTCCATTCTGTTTTTTTTTTTTTTTGGTTTCAAATTCGTTTCTGGTCAACTTGTTTCATCTTTTTATCTACTTTTCTCATATTAATTTCAAAACTGTTTGCTGTCTTTAAATTCCCTTCCGAGTTTCATGCTTTGATTTCCTTTCTTATCCTTGTTTTAATTTTCATTCTGTTTTATTGTTTCAGTTTCTTTTCTGATAAATATCAGAAAGGAAATGTCAAATGTCCCTTTAGGAGTTCCAAATGATTCCTGTCTATATAGGACTGTCGTTATTCATATTGCTTGCAATTTGGGAGAGAGTTTGAGTAAGGTTTCTCTGGTTACAAAACTCGTGCATAAACATCTGAGTCGCAACACGAGAAAACCAACAAAGTAGCATTGCGCCACGCAAAGACTCAGACCAGCTTGGGCATTCCCCCAATCTGATCAAAGTCTAAGGGTCTAAGCTAGCTTCATGCGGACAGCGAAGACTCTGATCAGACTAGGCGGATGCCCAGGCTGATCTGAGGCATCACTGGGCGCACATGCCACCTTGATGGTTTTCTCGTGTCACAGCTCAATTTTATATTGTCGAAATTAAAATGGAATATACATGTATCTGCTTGTTTGATTTCCTCATCTTTAAAGTTTATGAGTACACTGTTTTTTGTTCTGCCTTGTTTTTCAATGAGAAAAATTTTTACTTCGTGTTTGCTTCCCTGTATAATGTGACCCGCGACACGACAAAACCAACAAAGTGTCGTGTGCGCCCAGCGAAAACTCAGATCAACCTCGGCATCTGCCGAGTCTGATAAGAGTCTTCATTGTACGCATGGTGGTATCTTAGACCCTTAGCTACCCTTTATGTACTTAGCAAGGAGTCTGATCAGATTTTGCAGCAGATGCCCAGATTGATCTGAGTCTTCGCTGGGCGCACACACCACACTGTTGGTTTTCTCGTGTCGCGGCTCATTTATTTTGTCGGAAGTAAAATGGAATATACATGTATCTGCTTGTCTTATTTCCTCATTTACAAGGTTTATGGGTACACTGTTTTTGTTCTGCCATTTTACATGAGAGACAAAATTCGTACTTCATGTTTGCTTCCCTGTATAATGTTAAACCCGACACGATAAAACCAAAAAAGTGGCGCGTGCGCCCAGCGAAGACTCAGATCAGCCTGGGCATCCGCCCAGTCTGATCAGAGACTTCACTGCCCACATGGTGGTAGCTTGGACCCTTAGCTACCCTTTAAGTACTTAGCAAAGAGTCTGATCAGATTTTGCAGATGCTCAGGCTGATCTGAGTCTTCGCTGGGCGCATATGAGAAAAAATTTTACTTCATGTTTGTTTCCCTGTATAATGTGACCCGCGACACGATAAAAGCACAAAGTGTCGTGTGCGCCCAGCGAAGACTCAGATCAACCTCGACATCTGCAGAGTCTGATTAGAGTCTTCATTGTACGCATGGTGGTATCTAAGACCCTTAGCTACCCTTTATGTACTTAGCAAAGAGTCTGATCGATTTTGCAGATGCCCAGGCTGATCTGAGTCTTCGCTGGGCACATATGCCACTTTGTTGGTTTTCTCGTGTCACTGTTTATGCAATGATCTTAGGTTATGAGTACACTTTTTTTATTTTCGCCTTTGTTAATGACGGACAATTTTCATGCCTTTCTGTTTGATTTCTGTATAACAAAGCTCTTCCAAAAATTGCGTTTATTTGAAAAGGAAAAGTTTTGCTCTATAAGGGAACAATCATTTTCCTTAAGAAAAGAGCCTCATTGAAAAGTGAATAAAATAGAAATAACAGCATTTCTATCCCTGAATGTGTATTCATCGGCCTTGATAGCTATTTGGCATTTTATTCACATTTATTTTGTATAGGGGAGGGTCGGGTTTCTTCGGACAGCGGGTTATTCGGACATTGGCATTGTTTCCTTTATATGTCAGTTGTTAGGAACTAAAGAAAAAATAAATAAATGGCCAAACAGTAAAAAGCTTGATGAGACGGCTCATTATGAGCCGTTTCATCAAGATTTTTACTGTTTGCAATGGTATGTCCGATTTACCCCCATGTCCGAAGTTACCCGATTCTACGCTATTAACATAGACATTTACTAGATGGCCAAGTCACAAGAACTTGTACCTTAAGCCATAGCCAGTGGGCTGTACATCTGTATTGTCCTCACCTTATTATTTGATTGGCGTGAAAAATGGTCAAAGGCCATGCAAAAATGAAGCCAGCGCCTATGCCCATATCGATCAGGTAGTTCATTTTTTCCAGAATTTTAAATTTTTCACGCAATCATAGAAGACTTTAATCATTTGGTGCAAATGCGCAGCCTGATCTGAGTTTGATCTAAGCACTGGCATAACTTTGAGGTATATATTTACGGAAAGTGCGCTTTCTCGTAATAGGTCCTCAAATTAAAATTAGAAGGATGCACGACTCGGAGAAGGTAATAACTAAATGAGCCGCGACACGACAAAACCAACAAAGTGGCATGTGCGCCCAGTGAACACTCAGATCAGCCTGGGCATTTGCTCATTCTGATTAGAGTCTTCGCTGTCCGCATTGAGGTGGCTTAGACCCTTAGTTACCCTCTAAGCGCTTGTCGAAGAGTCTGACCAGACTGGGCGGATGCCCAGACTGATCTTAGTGTTCGATAGGTGCACATGCCACTTTGTTGGATTTGTCGTACACTGTAAAAAAGATTCGTAGATTTTACGGTTGAATAACTGGAAACCAGCTGCCAGTCATTTTACCGTTATTTTCACGGGCGTTTGCATGTAGAACATTTTTGGAAATCACGATATGGTAGAGTTATGTTAACTGGCCGCCCTCGAAAATACCTTTATAATGTTGAAGGGGTGCAGGACCAATACAACACCTGTTCTATTCAGTGCTACTATGCATGATAATGCCTGCATTTTTACGGGAGCCAGTAAAAATAAGAAATGGACTGGGAGCTGGTTGCCAGTTATTCTACCGTAAAATCTACGGATATTTTTTAAGTGTATCACTGCTCAAATTATGCAGAACTAGAATGTTACTTAAGTTTTATAATAGATGGTTGGCTTTATGGCTAGATAGATGGATAGATGAATGGGTGAGGACTTTCCGACAGTTACTTACCATCAATAAGTGGACACAGTAGCTGGCTCCACGTGGCTTTAATGAAAATATAAGACTCAAACCAGTCCAAAGGACAACAACAAGTATAGATCCTGGAGGCCGAGCCTAAACAAGGCTAGGACTCGGCGGGCCTATGCTTGTACAGAGGTCTCTTACTAGATGTGCAAGCTAGCCTGAATAGTTTTGTTCATATAGTTGTTATGAAGTTTTAAGCGTGTCTATCTCATTCATGTACAGTACTGATGTTTCTTTGAGTTGCATTAAAATAAACATGTTAATCTAAAGGACTAAGAATAAAAAGAATAAACGTTTTCTTTGATATTATGTCATTCTTATTTGTACATACAGCCTACCAGTATATACCGCAAAACACAAAATACAAAGTCAAGGGTAGGCTCAAAAAGAAGAGATTTTTCTGGCGGTGAATCTTTCACCAAAGAAACCGAAATCAAAACAAGTATCAGCTTTTACAAAAAAAAGCTTGAGTCTACGCTTAGCACACATCAATTTGAGGCGCGTCATGACAAAACCAAGAAAGTGGTATATGCGCCCAGCGAAGACTCTGATCAGCCTGGGCATCCGCCCAGTCTGATCAGAGTCTTGGCCGTCCGCATGGAATTAGCTCAGACCCTGAACTACCTTTAAAGTGCAAGCAAAGACTCTGATCAGACTAGATGGACGGTCAGGCTGATTTGAGACTTCTTTTGGCGCACATGCCACTTTGTTGGTTCCCTTATGGTGTGGCTAATTCGTTTAACCATTTAATTGGCTTCTTGGTCAAATCGCGTTTCCACTAAACACTAGTCAATCTTCACTTGGTTGGCTTTCTCAACTAATGTTTGCATGATAATACCCTTTTCCAATCAGCTAATAGGTCTGGTCACCAAACAGAGGTGACAAGTGTTCAGAAATGTTCGACACTTAATAATACTACTAGACGCGTCCATGTTGATCCTATTCTGATACTTTTGGACCTATTCAAACCTGCGCAAAATAACTACCATAACCAGTCAACAGTCATGACCCTTTTTCTAAAATGCTTCCTAAGAAAAGCTATTCCTAAGATTGTCGGCGCCAATGGGTGTACACAATAAACTAATCATAAGTAGTTCAGCCCCATTTTTTCTTTTCGTTTTCAAGTTACTTACTACACATTTACCTATATTTGATTTGTAATGTGTTTACTGAATCAAAATCGTCGAATGGAAGTTTGAATTAAATTTGAGGCAAAACATCTCGACTCAGTATATACTGTGCTTTATCATGTTGATTAATGATTTTCTGAGGTGCAGTATTTTGAGTACAGGTCCTGTTTTGTAGCAGTTAAACTTGCAAAAGCATGAGTACTCTTATGTAAAAGTAAAAAGTATGCAAAGAACAGGAACTGAAACAATCAAAATCCAAATCCAGCCCTCAAACCATAGTTGGAAACAACTAAGCTTACAAATAATCAAGATACAGAGAACATATGGCCAACCGAGTGAGCAGCTTGTTCCCAAAAGGTGGCCACTCAGCAACCCAAACCGAACCAACAATAATAAGAACATACATAAGGTAAAACATCACAGAAACTCTGACACCAAAAACAGGCAACAGAGAACCACAACAGAACTACCGCAACTACTGGACGTTTCATGCTAAATTTCTTCAAGCAAAGGCTTGGTGCAAATGTTAATTGCCGTTTCTGTTTTGGTAATAAAAGCCTTGCCTTTGCTCTTTTAACGTTGCGGACCTACACCAAACCTAAATGGGGTTGAACTTATTTTGATCAGACTATGGTCTAAACGGGTACTGACGAACCCATCAACGGCCTTGGCAAATACAATTTTGATGACTGGAGATTTTTACGTCCTTTCAAACACTATTTCAGTCATATCAGGACAATGGGGGCCGGTAATTATCAAGGCCCCCGTGGAATAAAGATCGTTAAGGCTCGGTCAAGTTTTTGTTTAAAGTGGAACTCGATACCGCGATTTTGAAAGGCACTATCAATGTATTGGGTTTATCTGTTAGACATACATGTGAATGCAATCAAAAGAGCTATAATGAACAAAGGTGGTTGACTCCGACTCTATATTCAGATTGTTATTGAATTATCTCCTTTGTACCATAATACTTTTAGGACATAAATGCACTGAAAATTGTCATTTGGTGAGATAAATCGTCGGTTTTAGGGTCGGAAATTTTGTTTTACGGGCACGCGTCAGCGGAGTCGTAAACCGCAATTTGCGACTCTAAGGTCCGATTTCACGTCGCAGTTTGAACTCATTTTAACAAGTCCGTGGTTTATTTTACCGTAAGGCACAATGCAAGATTTCGGTGTTCCGAATCGAATGCTAATCCGTGTACTAAGTTTGACGTGAAATCGGGCCTAAAAGCGACGATCTGGCTCCCAAAATGACAATTTTCAAAACAGGTATCCCCATTCTGATGCATTTTTTCAGGTATCACCTTTCTTAGTGTACTACTTTGCACCCATTGGAAGCGCTTTCAGCGACGTAAAACCAATTGTCAGCCATTGAGAAGCGACGTTTCATAATGACCTTGGGTTTCCGACAGTATATCGCAGAATATACTGTCGCAAATTTTGGCGGTATCCAATCAGACGTCGCGTTATATTTGTAAGTGCATCAGAATGTTCCTTGAGTCAGGAAAGGCATGCTAAATTTGCATTCTAACAGATAAGATAGCAAATGAATACACACTAATATTTAAACATATGAACGAAGTCACACTGTCTTGCGATGAATCTAAGGATTCCATTTATTTGTGCTTTCTTATATGAGGAAAGAGACCTGGGCTCAGGTTCACAATCAATTCTCGTTTTTAAGGACGACCTTAACTTAAAACTTAAAGTCCAACATATCTTTTTTAATAACAGCTAACAAAAACAAAAATGCTTTTTTTTTTCATTCGGGTCGGGTCGGGTAACTTCGGACAGTGGGTAATTTCGGACATACCACTTGAAACAGAGATATCCAGACGAGACTGCTCTTTGGGATTTTCAAACAGATTAAGCGGTTATAAGCCGTCTCTTCAGGACTTTCACGGTTTGCCCAGTTATTTGTTTTTAATTCCAACCAACTGACATAAAAAGGAAACAATGTCACTGTCCGAATTCAGAGGATGTCCGAATTTACCTGATTTGACCCTAGCACTCCATGACCAGTATAGTAGGATTACGCGAAAATTCTGTTTCTCAATAAGATGAAAGCATAAATTTTCTAAGAAAGCAATTTACGACCTCAAACTTAATGTCGTCCTTAAAATTAAGAAATGATTGCGAACCTGAGCCCTGGTAGCAAATACGAGCAGTGATGACTAATAAGGATTCAGTCTTCTCATTTCGATGTATGGATTCCTCAGAAAGTCTAGGATGTTAATGCAAAACTCGGAGCACAATAATCGGACGAGCAGGCTGATCTGAGTATGTTACTGTCCTCTACAACATCGGTGCCCTCTACTTTTCCTGAGAGACAGGTAGTACTTTCTAGACCTAAGATTGAAATCTTAAAGAGTTCCTTCAATTGCAGATATCACATTCAATTGCAATAATACGGGCCACACTTAATTTTCCGAGCCTACATAATCTTCCGCAATAAAAAAAAATTAAAATAAAATAATAACAAAAAAAAAAAATAAATAAATAAAAACGTAATTTAAAATATGAAAGGGAAAGCAATTAGACTTCATGAAATTTTATTCTATTGCCATAGGCTCTTGCTCATAGTCTTAAAGGTGGATGTTTGAGCAAAAATAGGTAAAATACTGAGTTGCAACGGCAAACAGAAACTGAGTCGCGTCACGGGAAATGTTTATTTCTTGCATTTACGAACTGCTAAAACTAGTCATACTACAAACAACTTTCGTCTTTTGCCTTGCTGCTGTTGTTGTTTTTATTATTGTTTTTCTTTTTCTTTTTTCGCCTCTAGATATTTTCATTCTTATACGTATTGTCTGCGAAGAGAAAATGCTTTGATCTGATTGCGGCAGCACAGACCGGTCTAAGCGGTCTAAATCTCTGCTTTTAGCATACGCCATATACACCTGTTTTGCGTGGGAATTCAGTGATGTCTGCTCCCATCGAGCGAGGAAATGTAGGAATGTGTACAGTATAACTCTACATAATATTCTAGAATACTGCCACTCACTCTTAAATAAAAAAAATCTAAGAACTGGGATCCTTTAAATCAGTACCGTAACTGTTCTGAAATTGAACAGTGTGGCTTCTTTCCCTTTTGGTTTTGAGGGCGGAATGTGGTAATTGATAGTATTACTTCCTGATCATTGCCTGTCATTTTACTTTGTAATGTAGTAACGTGTCTGAAAGATGCAGACTGAATGGCAAACAGTGTAAACACTTATCAGAATGCTCCATTAGGAACAGTCTGATCTGTGTCTACACTGTTTGTATATTCTAATATTTAGAAGAGCCCCGGTAGCTCATTAAGTTAAGCGCTGGCCTGCTAATTCAGTGGTAATGTGTTCGAACGGGGTTTCATTGCTTACAGCCATCTATTAACACCCACCGATCATCCTGATATGATTGAAATACTGTTAAAAAGGACGTAAACTCGCAAGTCAACCATCCACTAGATAAATAGATTTTTACCAGTATCAGTGCGGTCATGTCACCAGTTGGTATTTTCTATCTATATAGGACAAACCTATCACTTATTTGTTTTAGATTACAGCTTTGAGAAATAACTTGGATAACATAAGTTAATCGGGCGAAAACAAGCAATTTGAACCACGACAGGACACAACCAACAGATTGGAATGCGCGTCCAGCGAAGACTGAGATCAGCGTAGGCATCTACCCAATCTGATTAGACTCTTTGCTATGCGCTTAAACGGTAGGAAAGGGTCTAAGGTACCTCCATGCGGACAGCGAAGACTTTGATCAGACTGGGCGGATGCCCAGGCTGAGCTGAGTCTTCGCTTGGCGCACATGCCACTGTTGGTTATGTCATGTCGCGGCTCAAAAGATATCAAATCTACGCGTGTAGCAAATGGATGGTAGTTGACTTGCAAATTCACATCTTTTTTCAGAATGTATTTCGGTCATATCATGACGATAGCAGTTAGTGCTTTAGCGAACTCAGGTTTAACGTCCCCAAAAACATATGTCATACAAAGCGGGACCTCGGTTTATAAAGTCTTGTCCCAAATGCCGGGAAAGCGGAGGATCGTACCAGAGATCCCGTGATTGGTAATCTAACGCGTTATCCACTAGACTACCGCCTCTCCTATGAGTTAGGAGGTGATATTTAAAGGCTGTGTAAGTAAGATTCGGACCCGTTAAAGGTTTCTTACTCTGCGCCGCTAGCTCGATCAGCATTGTTGAGCAGTATGGCAAGTCAAATGCACGATAAGTCTTCAAAGTAGACGAGAAGTCAACAATCAGGACGTGACACAATTGCTTACCATATCCTGCTATAAGTGAAAAATGGCAAAGGGTTAAAAAATAAAGACTACGCCCAAAGCAAAAACTAATGCACCTGATGCGAAACGCCTTGAACTGTGCAAAGGTATTGTCTGATAAAAGTCAAGGTTGTATACGTTCGTCAAAATCGCGTGGTTTAAATGTGATAACCCCGTACTTCTGCCATTTGTCCATAGCAAATATCATCATCTTATGAAATAAAAATGAAAAGATAGGCAATGAAACAGATCCCATATCCCGCCCTGAAAACCAATAGAGAAAGAAGTATGTCTGTAAATTGACAAAAGTTTTAGAACGACACGAATGGTAAACCAAAGAAAAACTCTTTCATTTATCCCAACTTAAAACATCAGTAACATTTACCTATTTTATGCCCCGCCATGAAATGGTCGACGAATGGCATATAGAGTTTACCCTGCCCGTGTGTGCGTGTGTATATATATGTGTGTGTTTGTGTGTGCTTCCAGAATCGTGTTCGATTCGTAACTTGGAAGTGCCTGGTGAGATTTAAAAATTGTTTGGCACAAATGATCATCATGACGAGAGGGATGACTTCAATTTTCCCATGGTTAACTTTCCATTTTCGAGTAGTAATATCCCTTCGGCACCTGCATTCGGAATTTATGTTTCTCAGGCAGTCCGCTTTGCTAGAGCCTGTTTCAAATATCAAAACTTTGTTGAAAGAGGGAAGCTATTCACCCGTAAATTGTTTACACAGGGTTATCATAAAGTAAAGCTTGTGTCGACAATTAAAAAGTTTTATGGTAGACACCATGACCTCGTTGATCCCTACAATGTGGCCGTTTCTAAATTAATTTCCGTTTTCCGGGATAACTGTACTCAAAATTGCCATTTGGGGAGGTAAATCGTCGGTTTTATGGTCGGAAATTTCGTTTTACGGCGACGCAGCAGGTAAAATAGATGTTACCGCTTGTTTCAACTGGGGTAGCTGAATGGACACCTGTCTGAGTAACCAGAAACACAGTAGTCATTTCTACTATTGTTATTAGTAAAGAAAATTGCTCCGATTGAAACGACTACATGCTAGACAATCAGGAGCGAATCTTTCACAGACTGCAAGACACCGACTGTTTCCAATTCCATTTTAGTATTTCTACAGGCTCGAAAGCTGCCTGATTATGTTAAAGACACCACGGAGTCCAATTCATCTGCCTCATACTAGTATCTCTATATTGACAATGGAAAGCTTTTTACTAGGCTGTATGACAAGAGGGACGACTTTAATTTTCCCATAGTTAACTTTTCATTGTTGAGCAGTAATATCCCTTCGGCACGTGCATACGGAGTTTATGTTTCTCAGCTATGCTAGAGCCTGTTTCAAATATCATGACTTTGTTGAAAGAAGGAGGCTGCTCATCCGTAAACTGTTGACACAGATTTATCAGAAAGTAAAGCTTGTGTCGACAGTTAAAAAGTTTTATGGGAGTCACCATGACCTCGTTACTCCCTACAATGTGGCCGTTTCTAAACTAATTTCTGATTTTATGGCCTCAGCTGAAGCTTAGTTAAACTTTCAAATGCCTGACTTTCATTTTCACTGACTTTTTCCTACTGATACATAGATATGGCGGTTTTTTATAATAGGCAGGTGATGCTTACTACTAGCGAGCACCTGATCACACCTCAATTTCGAGGTTCATATCTGTGTATCCTAAATATTCCAGAATTGTCAATGTTAAAAGGACTTACAAGTTCAGACTTATGATTTGGGTATTTTGACCAGTTTCATTTAAGTAGACATAAACAAAATAAAACCCTTTAATTATTATGTTTTGTGTTATAAACATTTTCCTAAAAATACTTATTTGATACAGCTGTTGAAAGTTTCCATTTAACTATAGCTTTTAAAATGATAATTCAAATCTTCAGTCTTTTCATATTCATTTAAGATAAAAAGAAAAACAAACTATGGTATTTAAACGGACAATACGTAAACGTGACATGTCCCTTTTTGCCCAGTTGGAGAGAGAATCTCTTTTTCGAAACAACAAAAAAGCCTGCCCATCCAGGTCTATGATATCTATGATATTTCCTTTTTGAACAGTTTATCTCCCTTACAGAATAAAAATCTTAAACAATAACTTCAAGAGCAGAAAATACATTCAGAAGAAGGAACATGGACCAGACTTCGTAGTTTCGGGTAATTAAGCGTTATCAGTGACCCTGACAATAAAATTGCAACTAAAAATCAAAAGTTTCTTTCTCTGAGAAAAAAAAGCTCTTTCAATATATATTACATATTTATCAAAAGTAGCATGGTTTCTTTTGATATACGCAGTTATTAAACAATTCTCATAGTGAATAGCTATACCTTGATCCAAAAGAAATGTCAGGGCGGTAACAAATATGCGCTGGCAATCACTGTCAAATCCGATTAGTCCACTAGAAGATTCGGTAGAACAAATTTTGCACGCTTGTTCAAGTTCACTAAGCATAACGCATTGCTATTGTACCTCTTGTCACCACATTTACTGTCGTGTATGAAAGACGCATAGATCTATGTTGCTACAAAAAAGTAAGAAGGAAGGTGCATTTATTCTGCGCAAAAGGAAGCGCCGTTTACGGTGTGACGAATTCCGCCGCCGCGAGATTCGAACTAGGTAAGCCAGGTCTTAGCAGACTGCGCTTCCGACGTTCATATACTTGTAACATCATCCCTGTATGCAAAACCTTAAAACAAGAGTCAGCATAGTGCCTAAGTAGGGCATACCCTACATATAAGTACTCGTGACAATTTATTTACGCTTATATTCGCGAATATCTCATGGCTCGCAAAATGAAACATTTCACGAATATTGGAACGCTTAAATTTTAGGGTGTAAACTGCCAAGTGCAATATTAAAAACGTCGTATCAACGGTGATGCACTCTAAATCTAAAAGCAACATCGTGTCAACATCGACATCAATACGTTCTTTCAGCGGGCTTGTTCCCATTGGATGGTTTGCCGCAACTGCAATATTGGAGACATGCCAAAATAATGCTATTAATACAATGTGCAGATTATCGGTGTACAAGAGAAGCATTAGATCACCCTGTGTATCCTCCATGTATTATAATCAGCTTCTTTCCTATTTGTACTTCATGGATTCAGACATAACACATTGTTAGGCCTTTTCTTATCACTTGAAATGGGAAGAAAAACACAAGCCTGTACATTCTGAAATATTTGGATCACGAGGACATGCTGTCGTCTTCGTTCACACTGACGATATCTGGATCATAAGGAATATACAAAGTGAATTTGGTCACACAGGCTATAGACTTCGCAAGCAAAGGTTGCTAAGTCCACTTTGCTTCTTATTTTGTTTATTACGTAAGGAACGAAGTGGACTTAGTGGACTTTGCATACTTTTTACTTTTAGTACACTTGGTTTGCGAAGATGACACCATACATAAAGATCAGGAGTTGGGCTGTACATGTACTAAGATATCATGTGCGAATAGCGAAGACTTAGATAAGCCTGTACATTCATTTCATCCCTATCTTTGTATATGGCAAACCACAACGCTATGTTCTTTATTTCGTTGCTGAAAAAGCAAAACTTATTGAAAGTACATGCGGGGGAGTTGCCATCATTGCCAGACAGGAAATGGAGGCCACTGAAATTGATGTTAATTCTACATCAGAATTTGTCGCAGCAGCCTTCAATACCACTAGCCTTCAGAAACCAGTCATCATCGGCTGCCTGTACAAGCCAACAGATAACAACAGGGAGTACTGTCAAGAAGTGTGCCGTGCCATGAGCGACCTCCACTCCCTGTATATGGATAACATTATGTGGATAGGCGGCGATGCCAACCTACCTGATGTGAACTGGGTTTCAGACTCTATCACTGGTCATCAGTATTCAGTACCTATCAGCCAAACCTTCATAGACACCATCAACGACATGGGCTGTGAACAACTGATTGACTTTCCAACTAGAATGGAGAATACGCTCGACATCTTCTGCTCAAACAGGCCTACCCTCATAGATAGATGTCTTCCACTACCTGGTTTTAGTGACCATGACATGGTTTTAGTGGACACAGGGATCATTCCGAAAAGACAGAAACCAGTTCAACGGAAGATTTACCTATGGAATAGAGCTAACAAAGCTGCTATGGAAAGGGAACTTGACGAATTTTCCAAGAACTTCACCAGCTCCAATGACACATCTACACCAGTAAATACTTTATGGTCACTTTTCAAGCAGAAGTGCACAGAGACTGTAAATGCCTTCGTTCCATCCAAAATGACCTCGACGCGACTCAGCCAGCCTTGGTGCAACAGAAAAGTCAAGCGTCAAGCCAAACGGAAAAAGAGGGCCTACAAGAGAGCCAAGACATCCAAACTCCAAACAGATTGGATCAGATATAAGGAAATACAACGTGACCACCAGACTACATGCAGAGATGCCAGAAATACATATGTCCGAGACATGGTCAGTGACACCGGCTCCAACAGTAAGAAGCTGTACTCATACTGTAAGAGCATGAAAAGCGACAGTTCTGGTGTTGCACCCCTGAAAAAGGACGGAGTGAGCTACTCAGAAACTCAAGACAAGGCCGAGATTCTGAATGACCAGTTTTCTTCTGAATATACGAATGAAGACATGTCAAGCATTCCAAACCTCGGACCAGGCATTTCATCATCAGTTCCTCCCCTGCGAATCTGCAAGAAAGGAGTCAGGAAGATATTAGAGGGCCTAAACCCGCACAAGGCTTCGGGACCAGATCAGGTTTCATCCAGATTTCTGAAAGAAATGGCATCCTCCATTGCACCGGCTTTGACCCTTATATACCAGGCTTCGCATGACCAAGGACAGACACCAGACGACTGGAAAGGCGCTTTTATCACACCGTTATTCAAGAAAGGGGATAAGAGCAAGGCCTCCAACTACCGACCTGTCTCCTTAACATCAGTCTCTTCCAAGGTCATGGAACACATCGTCCATAGCCATGTCATGAAGTACCTGGATGAGGAAAAGATCCTCTCGGACCATCAACATGGCTTCAGGAAACGAAGATCCTGCGAGACGCAGCTAATTAACACTATCCAGGACCTTGAGAACGGCTTGAACAATCACCAACAGATCGACGCCATCCTGCTGGACTTTTCGAAGGCGTTCGATAAAGTAGCACATGAACGCCTAGCCAGGAAGTTATACCATTATGGCATACGGGGAAGGACCCTAGATTGGATTAAAAGTTTCTTGAATGGAAGAACCCAGCAAGTGGTGCTCGATGGAAAGACTTCTTCAGCCTCGCCAGTCAGTTCAGGTGTTCTTCAAGGAACCATGCTCGGCCCCCTGCTATTTTTGATCTACATCAATGACCTCCGGTGCAAGGTTAGATCAACAGTACGCCTTTTTGCTGATGACTGTCTACTCTACCGGACTGTACATTCCGAAGAAGACACCACAGCTCTCCAAGAGGACTTAGATCAGCTTCAACAGTGGGAACGAGATTGGCAGATGAGGTTCAACCCTGATAAGTGCGAGGTCATACGCATAACCAACAAGCGTAAAGTCCTTAGCACCACCTACAAGATACTCGGCCAAACTCTCAAACAGACCAACAAATCCAAATACTTGGGCGTCACTATCGACAGTTCCCTATCTTGAAATCCTCACGTTGCAGCAGTTACTAAGAAAGCCAACAATACCGTATCTTTCTTACGAAGGAACCTGTCAGCATGCCCGAAGGATGTCAAAGCTACCTGCTATAAGTCATTGGTGCGGCCACAACTTGAATATGCATCCTCTATTTGGGACCCACCTACCAAGTTAAATATCAACAAGCTGGAAGCTGTCCAACGTCGCGCAGCAAGATTCTGTCACAGTGACTACAGGCGCACAAGCAGTGTAACATCTATGATGGAAGACCTAGGCTGGGAGCAACTACAGGCCCGCCGTCAACAGACTAAAGCCATCATGTTATACAGGATTGTCAACCAGCTTGTGGACATTCAGGCAGCATCATTACTGATTCCAGCGGGTATCCATACCAGAGAACATGCCAACAGATTCCTTGTGCCCTACTGCAGTGTCAACGCTTACAAATATTCCTTTTATCCGTCCAGTGTTCGCCTCTGGAACAGCTTACCAGCCGAGCTCATCACTGCTCCTTCCTTGGATGCTTTCAAGGCAAGGATAGGCTCAACAACTCCCTAGATCAGAACAACATGTTTTTATTCTGTTTTTAACCCGCACCGTGGACCTTCCGCCACACATGTAAATACACATATGCGTGAGAATGTTCCAGAGGGGCCCAGCGCATTATTGGAAGAAGAAGAAGAAGTATGAACAAACATGACTCAGGACAGTCTGTGCATCCTCGCAGCTGATTTGGTAAATTTAAATCGTAAATGATTGGCGTTGCCTGAAAAGATATCTTATTGGATGTGTGAAAAGGAAATAATAAGATCAGCCTGTGTATCTGACCAGCCGTGGGTGAAGCGCTGGCCTGCTGATCTAGCGGTCCCGAGCTCGATTCACGGAGGCGTTCTCAATCGTAAACCGGGTTCCATTGCACAGAGCCTTTCATTATCACCCTCCGATCGTCCTGATTGAAATATTGCTGAAAAGGACGTAAATTCGCAAGTCATGAATCGGTCCCATTTAAGTCGACGTTGTACCGTAAGGACAGGTAATATGGCTAGCCACGTGCGTCTTTTGTTGTCCAGTTGTTGCATAACTGTATATTGTAATTGCAAGTTTTGTATACAGCTAAATATTTTTTGTTACCGGTGAGTGAACAGCGTGTTTGTCCTGTGCCCCTTTTTGTACAATAGAAAAGTCTAGGGGAAGGCACAAAGATAACTCCGCCCTGACATTTCTTATGGATCAGGGTATACCCACTGAAATATTTCAAATCATCAAGACTGTTCACAAAAATGGGTAATTTTAATCGTTTTACACTTTAAGTAAATTTCAACTCAGTAGTTCTGATTTAAGCACCTTTGAAAAACGAGTTTTTCATCGAAGGTCTGAAAAGTCTTTATGTTGCCTCTATACGCAAGTATTAAAAAGGAGAATCAAACAACAAAAAATGTGAAATGCATGTACAAACACTATTTTTTTCTGTAATTTTTAAATCAGCAAATGTCGACCCTGATTATTCGTGAATATTAATGAAATGAGCCGCGACACGAGAAACCAACAAAGTGGTTGTGCGCCCAGCCCAGACTTAGATCAGCCTGGGCATCCGCCCAGTCTGATCAGAGTCTTCACTGTCCGCATGAAGGTAGCTTAGACCCTTAGCTACCCTTTGAGTGCACTGCAAAGACTCTCATCAGATTGGGTGGACAGCAAGGCTGATCTGAGTCTGTGCTGTCCGCACAACCACATTGTTGGTTTTCTCGTGTCGTGGCTCAAATGTAAACGACCAAAACATTACAACAACCTACGACTGGACGACTAAAGAAACCGGACACAACGTCCTTCTGTTGATTGGTTGGTTGATTGTTTTGAGTTTAACGGGCCTTTGAGACAGTAATTCAGTCTATATCGGGCCGACTCCCAAAGAGAGAAAGAAAGAAGAGAGAAATGATAGACAAGAGAAAAATGCTCGAAAAATCCCCATCCGAACCGGGTGCACAGTATGCCCTTATCCTACGATTATCCAAATCAGTACGACGCGCCGGCACTGAAAGTTATACCCAGCACCATCGCACCAGCCAACCACCCCAATTTTCTTTTGTAAAACTATTTTAATTGAATGCGTTTATACTTTATGCCCATTTCACGGGTTAAAACTTGAACACACGGTGCGATTTTTCAACAAAATAAACGACATTAGCACGAGCGCATCCAATCAATTACTTTGATCGTCAAATCAAACTTCACACAACTTAAAACACAAAAATTAAAAAAAAACTGTTTTGCCAGAAACTGCTTTGAAGCTTCATTTCGTTTCAGTTGCGGCATATTTTGGCAGAATTATCTTTATTACTCCACAGAATGGTATCTGTACAAATAGTAAACATCGGTTTCACATCATCAGCCTTTTATGGCGGATCAAAATAGTCATGACGTTCGGAAGTTCTGTGGAAGCTGGCTTTGAGACCCCAAATTGTTATCATGCTTTATCATCAGTCCTAAAAGCAATAATTAAAATAAATACAGAAGGAGGAATTGAATCTTGCTCCTCATGTATCTGACACCATCCGACGTGAACCCTTTTGAAAGTAAAAAGTATGCAAAGACCAGGAACTGAAACAATCAAAATCCAAATCCAGCCCTCAAACCATAGTTGGAAACAACTAAGATTACAAATAATCAAGATACAGAGAACATATGGCCAACCGAGTGAGCAGCTTGTTCCCGAAAGGTGGCCACTCAGCAACCCAAACCGAACCAAAAATAATAAGAACATACATAAGGTAAAACATCACAGAAACTCTGACACCAAAAACAGGCAACAGAGAACCACAACAGAACTACCGCCTTGGAACGGTCAGTAATGAATTACTGGGGGGCTTAAATCGATTTTACAGGCCCAACCTCACCCTCAGTTTCTGAAGTGGTACAAAACATTTAGTTGGTTGTTCGGTTCGCATGATAATCCTCTAACTCGTCAATGAATCATTACGGTAAACACATAAATCAAATTTCAACACCATGAAGAAGCAAAGACGAGGACTCAATAGATACAACGGGCCGTCTGACAGGTGGAGATCCCTGGCCTGCCAAACAACCCCACTGGAAATCTGAAGCAAAAGAAGGTCACCAGTTGAGCCCCGGTGGACCAAGCAACAGACAAAAAGGCTCCGGTCCCAACCAACTAACATATATAGCTTTAGGTCGGGGCCATCATAGAGTCTGACGCCCGATCCCCCGGTGTGCAATTAAAGAGTGCAGAAAAGTTTCCAACCGTGATTGGGTTAATCAGGCTGGAAATTTGGTTGTAATTGGGTTGAAGGCTGGAAAAATATCAAGAATGCAACTGATATGTCATTTTACTTGAAGGATAAATTTAGAGTTAAATATTTTTCCTATTCATGGGAAAAGCTAAAACCTTTACACGAAGAGGTATAAAGGGAGTCTTTATCATTAAACTGTGTAAATTTGTTAATTGTAATTAAGCACTTTGGCTTTACGCCTTCATTAGAGTTAAAACACACTCACACATACAAATAGGTACAGCATACAAACACATGAAAAAAATTCACACACAACAACAAAACAACAACAACAAAAAACAAACAAAAAAACAAAAAAAAAAAAAAACGATCAAAACGATGTTTGGAAAAAAACATATGCTGTAATTGCACATTTACACACAAAGCGTTTGAGATGCCCTTGTTGTACGCATGGACTCAGAAGTTTGCCAGAAAGAGAATGATCCGCTATATATAGTCCTTAATAACGAAATGCGATAAACACACCCCTACAATGCAATTCAATAGCGCAACTGATATATTTTTCTCCATTTGTTTGTATGTTTTACCTGAACAGTTGTAACTTTATTGATGACATCCATTCAGTTTTTTTATTTACGTAACTTCAAGATATAATTTTCTCACTTGACTTCGAATTGTGAGGTTGGCGGTTCGGCCTATGGGGCTGGGTAACTTTCAGTGACGGGGTTTCCTACTAATTTGATTATAGAATCGAAATAGGTTCTTGCTAACAAGTGAATTCTTGCTCAAAATAAGCCTGGTTATCGGCCAGTCGTCAGTGAATATCTTCGTGGTCATGATATATCCAATTCATGACTCACCTCAAACCAGTGATACACTAGGTAACAAATTACTGCAAGAAAGACTCTATTTCTTAAGTAGTGTGTAACTAGCTATTCATAAAGTCACACTTAACCTGAAAATTCAACCTTGAGTTTCCATAAACACGCACTCGGTTTTCTTTTATATTGTTATCGCATGGTCAATGAAATGTCGGTGTGTGGATATTATGTACATGTACAAAGCTCTTTTGCGGCTGCTTTAGGCAAAGTCCCTTTCTACCTTACAAGGCGGCGAAGTTTTAAAATTATTCCGCCCTTAACATATGGATGAAGTTATATATTTTTGATACGCGAGTTATCAAATCGTTATCAATTCGTTTTATTTTAACGGTCAAACATTTGTGCATTATCATTTTAAGATAGTTTGGCATGTATCAACCATCCTTTATTCATAGACGTTTGAGGTCGATGTGATATAACCATAACAGTAAGTAACTTCATTCGACTCATCTTTTCACACTTATTTTTAAAGTAGCTATACGTTGAACAAAGTTAAAAAAATAAGAGAGGCCATTTTAAAACAAGTAGAATTAATATGATAAACAGTTCCTTCAAGAGCAGAGAATACATTCAGAAGAAGGAACATAGGTTAGGCTCCGTAGTTTCGGCTAATAAAGCCTCACCAGGGACCCTGATTATATTTGGTGACGATACCCGAGAAAAGCATACTGAAATTTCTTGATTTTAAATGGACAGTCGATTCAAAGACTGACTTTACCTCTAGACAAGGCAGCATATCATGAGCCAAGTAAAGTCATATGGAGTCTCATTGAAATTGCTGTCTGATGAATTAGCTTAAGGTGAATGGGTACACTCTCAGGGGAAGCAACTCTCTCATTTTGATTTTTTTCTTCCCTTTTCAATGGTGTCAACCCTAAACATGAAGGAATTTGCTCCAGCAAACTCTTTCCTCTAAGAGTTGACACCATTGTGGAAATTTAAATCTGAAAGAGTTTCTTCAAGAGCAGAGAATACATTCAGAAGAAGGAACATGGGCCAGACTACGTAGTTTCGGTTAATAAAGCCTCTTCAGTGACCCTGAAAATATCTGGTTGCGAAACCAGAGAAAACCATACTGTAATTTCTTATTTTTTAATTGAGCAGTCGAATCAAAGACGGATCAATATCATAAAGGGCCCAAATAATATATCAGACGATGTTCTAAAATAAGAGTCTAAACCAATTTCAAATTTCAGATTTCTCAGAATATATCGTCTGATCTCAAAGGACGAAAGTAAAACATAATCTGCATTATGGATGATGTATGGGAAGACATTTTACGGCCGCCACACGGCACAGCGCCAGCTACAGTGAAGGATAATTTAAATCTGAAAGCCTATATCATCGAAGGAACCAATCAGGAAGTCACGAAAGTTGTTCCCCTTTGTATAAATGTTGGGAAAACGCGGAAGTATACCATACATCCTGTCATTTATTTGTATCGCTACATCTCTACTTTGGAATATCTGGAGACTTATTCATTTGGAACAACTCTAAAAAAGTAAACAGCGTTTCTTGTAATTCACGAATATTTTATACATACATACATACATACATACAAACATCCATCCATCCATCCATCCATCCATCCATCCACCCATCCATACATACTCATTTCGAAAAATTCTAAAAACGTGAAGAGTGTTTCTTGTTATTCACGAATATTATACATACATACATACATACATACATACATACATCAGGGTTTCATTAACTGTTTTGTCACCCGATGGTCAAGGCAAAGTAAGCAGGGAATTTTATACTTTTTCATATATAATTCCTATACAAATTTTCAAAAATAAAGGCGGGGAACAAGGCCTGAGTAGAAGGGGCAAATCCGCACCTCCCGCCTCTTAATGATACATACATACATACATACATACATACATACATACATACATACATACATACCATCATACATACATACATACCATCATACATACATACATACATACATACATACATACATACATACATACATACATACATTTTACTTTTTGACGTTCATCGGGTAATGGAACTTGTGAGAGATGAAGCGCTAAACATGGGTAGATTAAACATATAATTAGCATACTCAAATTTCCATTTTTTGAGTTACAAGAATTCCGCGAAATGCGATGTCTCGCATGCTGATGTTTTGGTAGTCCGGAGTGTTATCCACTACACTTCAGCCGCTCCCGATGGCTTTGAGCTCTAATCTTCAAGGTGTGTGCATGACTTAAGTTTTATGGCTCTAGCCCTTATAGTTTCTGAGAAAATGACCTAAAGGCAAAAACTCGACAAAAGTTTACGCGACGACGACGCCACCGGTAAAGTAATAATATGTCTCGCCTCTGCTTTGTGGGCGAGGCAACAATATTCCTTCGGTACCTGCACAAAATCACTGTTTCTCAGTAAGGCAGTTGGATACGGAATAGAAACATTGGTAGGACATTCAACCATTAAACCAGCTAATAAACCAAAGAGCTGTAAAACATTTGGATAAGAAAACATTTTTTCACAGTTTAGTTTTTCTTAAAAACAAGACTTTTTATTTCTACATACCATATACCCAATTTTCTTTTTAATTCATATCTCTAGCACTTGAATGCAATTTCATTTCTGCAAATCATATAAGTTATAAAATAAGATATTTGAAACAAACTGGTTACAAAACGCGGTTATCCTGATTATAAGTATTTTTTCCATTCAAAAACAGAAAAAACAATGATTTTCATGAAAAAAAATATTATGAGAAATAGATGTAATCAATGAGTTATACTTACGCACATTATTTCAGAAAACTTACGTTGATTTTTACACTTTAAGAAAAAAAAGCTTTTCGCCGTTTCCAATGTTAAACGTCAAAATTATCCCCAAAACAGATAACCCAAATTCTGCACCTGCTTCAAGCACAACCGGTCATTGTCCTATTATTTATTGTCCTCTTATTCCGGTTCTACCATACTGTAATGCCTACAAAATTGCGCAAATGGAATGGCAACTGGGTAGATCTTGATTAGACTGGTTCCTAAGGAGCAGTCTGATATCGGTTTCTACTGTTTGTATAGACCTATCTGCCCGAAAATTTATGATCTTTACAGTAAACCTTGTTAGTTGTAAATACTGCACGGAGAACCGATTTCATCATGAACCATAACTCGTTTGTTTTAACTAATAAAAAAACAAAGAGGTATTTAGTACCCAAATACCTTAAGGTGTCAATTGATATTAAGACTGTTGATAAGGGAAACCTACTTGCCAATACGCTATTATCATAGGAATATCGCAGCGTAAAACTTGCTCTAAACACATAAAAAGCTCTGTGGGAGACAGCATAATCTCGTTGACCAAAGCTTCAGTAATTCTGTCAGTAGGCTTCATTTATAATTGCTTAACTTTAACAAACATTGAACAACGGACATTTGCATTCAAATACAGTCAACTCTCGATATCTCGAAGTCGAACTTCTGTCCCAAAGTATTTTTTCTGATAGCAGACAATTTTCTTTGAGATACCAGTAGTTTGAAATAACAGGCGTTAATGTGTAAATGTGACTGTAGTGTGAACAAAAATAGAAAATATATCATTTGATACAAGAAGATCCTTGAGATATCAGGGTTTGAGATATCGGGATTTGACTGTAGTCCGGAACAGACGAAACAACTCGCCTAGCACTGTAGCAAACCGCATGTTACGACTCTCGAATACACCGAGCAACATAAATCATTTGTAAGGGTTGGGCGGCTGACAATTACTTTGTACAAAGTACAGTGTACCAGATCCTTTCACTAACCTATTCACAACAGTTGTACAATGTATAAGCAGCATAGCTACATGATCAATCTTATGGTATAATTATGCAAACTGAGTTTACTAAACTCACCCTCAGCCTCGCAGTCTCATAAGAATAAGCAAAATACGTTTTGTAACATCTAAAGTGTATTTCTGACTTGGGCGCAGGCTGGTTTTTATGTCCACAGATCATATATACATTTATGATCGTTTATTTGCATGCAACCTGGCACCGTAAATAACCGCATGATACTATTTGCGAGTTCAACGAGTCACATAAAACATAGTCTGTTAGGACTGGGTTTAAAAAAATTACATGAGCAGCATAGATATATAGCTGTAAAATATCCAAAACGTGTATACCCAAATCCATCTGGCAATCTGACCACAACAATCCAAATAATGTTGTCTAACATCTAAAAAGTCAAATTGTATATATTGACGCAGGCTGGTCTCGATATGCATAGTTCACACACATCTTAGGACAGATTTTCGCATGATCAACATTGTTGCCTTCATAGTTTTGTTTATATTATAGGCATTATGGAGATACCAGTTGTTCCCGACTTTTACATGCCTCTTTCACTGAGACTATGAAAAATACTGGACAACATAGGAGCCTCGGAAGGAATGAGAAAACTATCGATGGGATCAGCCATTACAAAGGAGATCTTGCTGTCGTGCGTAAAAAAACACAAGACTATGAGCTGGTACATGTTTGGTAGCCAAGCTGAAGGAACTACAACAACAGGACTTAAACCTGATACTGATTTGAGGTGAAATAACAATAAAGGTAAGCATTTTTATTATCTAAATCAGTTACCCTAAAACAACTAACACTGATCTTATACTAGCTTTATTTTTAAGCAAGTCAATTTTAAAACGCAATGTAACAGTGTTTATTCCTTTGTAAAAAGACAGTGTTTTCTTCCTTCCAAAACAAAACCAACAATATTCCATATAAGAGAGCTTATCATGAGCCAAGGGATTTAGGATTACATTGGGAATGTTGTTTGATGAGACAGCGAGGTTGATTTTTTTCTAAACTCAAAAATATAAGAGCAGGCTGTTCTGGACATGCTTCGCTCAAGTATACCAAAGACGGGTTTTCTCTAGCCGCAACATCATATAATTTTTGTCTGTTATAGGCATTATGGAGATACCTAGTGTTCCCGACTTCTACAAGCCACTTTCTCTAAGACTGTGTAAAATACTGGACAATATAGGAGCCACAGAAGATATTAGGAAGCAATTGATGGGAATGTGTATTACTCTTGAGATCGTGAGATCCTGCATAGGTAAACACCGCTATATGAGCTATTACATGTTTGGTAGTCAAGTCGAAGGAACTACAACGAAAGGACTAATATTGATTTTATTTATAGTATTGACCGCCTTGAAATATTTCAGTGTATCTCAGATATTCCACTACAGCTGGGTCAAGAAGCTAGACTAATAGTAAGAGACAAAGACACCAAGCCTGGTTATTGTAAGCTTCAGCTCGTTAAATCACGGACCCCGATTACTCGGGCACACGTGCCCGGACAATTACCAGACATTTTTTCAATTTGATTGTAATGATAGAGTAGTTCAAACAGCACTAGATGTACAGTTAATTGTTAATTCACTGTATACAGCTCATGGACCTGCTTTGTCGCCAATAGCAACTTATTTTAATGCAAACTATGACTACGTAGGAGCATACCGATGTCGAATGTGGCCAAATGCTGCTTCAGAATGGCTAGACAGAATAAGAAAATATGGCTGGCCTTCTAAAGATTTAATATGGAAAATGAAAACTTTAGGTTTCTTCGTGGTTAAGGTAGGACATCCACATAGTAGTGAAAAAGACATTGAATGGAGGATATCACTATCACTTCAGGAGAGGTTGCTGATGTTCAGCCTGAACCCTACTCAGTTTAAATGTTACATCTTAATCAAGATGATCAAGAAAGATGTTATTAATAAGAAGCTAGGAAAAGAAGATATCACCAGTTATCATTGTAAAACTTGTTTGTTTTATATGATAGAAAACACACCAAGTGACTTGTGGCAACCAAAAAACTTACTGATATGTCTTCAGTTGTGTTTGAAATGTATTCATAAATGTGTTACAACTGGCAACTGTCCTAATTACTTCATTCCTGAAGAAAACATGTTTGAGGGGCGTATGGACGATGAGCTGAGGATTAAACTGGAGAACATTTGCTCAAATTTGTTAACAGCAGATTTTAGTTTTTTGTTAGGCATACAATGTGATGATGTAGGTAAACGTATATTGAACAGTATTTTTCCTGGGACATTTATGCTTGATCCTGGTATTACTGTAAAACTGAGACTTTGTCATTATATGGAACGTATTGCTGTTGGAAGATTAACGTCGATACTTGCGCTTTATATTTTCAGAGAGTGCACCAGAGCAGAAATTATTAGAGAAATTTTCAGATTTATAGATGATTTGTCACATGCTAAACCTATTACAGAACATACAACAGAAGAAATAAGAAAAGCGGCTTGTATTGCCTTACCATATCTAGAATTACGCCTGCTTTCAATTATAATAGTTGGTAAGGTTGAGCTTGGCGAAGTAAAAACTGCCGTAGACTTACTGTTAAGTTCCAAGTGGCAAGAACTTTGTCATAGATCAGACAGTTTCTCTGCCAAGCTGAAACAGGCTACCTTCTTGTATATGTTGGAACAATATAAAGCATGTCTGGAAGTTCTTGCACCGCTTGCAAACAACTGTTCATCACTGCAAATATCAAACTGTAACTGTAGAGGCAAGATGATAGATCTGCCAAACGTTTTTATCACGGAGAAGAAAGATATTTCTTTTGACGAACTCAGAACCAATCACTATGTCCCGTGTACCATATTTAGTTCATTTGAGAAAAAGCTAATTCCCACTGCCTTAGAATACGAGATGTTAAGATCAGTTCATATGCCATCTGGATCATGGAAGCCTTATGAAAATCGATTTCGTCCAGACTGTGCCGTGGTTGACGGTAAAATATGTCTTTGTTTCCTGATGTTCTTACTTAATCAGGCTAAACTGACATCAGACACTGGTATATGGATTATTGCCATGGAAAGGGTGCTGAAAAGAGACACCAATCTTAGACACAGAGAAACAGCAATGAACCTCATAGGCTGGTGTTATAAACAGAATGGAAACATTGATAAAGCAATAGAATATTTCTGTGCATCCTTGGTTCTGATGAAAAGTCACAATGCTGCCTCCTGGCACCTTCTGTTTACATTGTGTGAAATGATTTCAGGCAGGAAGGATTAAAGAAAGTTTCACTAAATATGAACTCTGGACAGTTCCATAAGAAAATACCAACAATGATAAAATCTGCGATTTGGATACTGAAATACTGGCTGTTGTAATGTACTAGCACCCTGATATCAGATACAGTGACGACTATCACATATGTTTCAAAATACTTTATTAATCAGCCTGTACACGCTCATGTCAAGACAGGGCATGCGTATAAGCTCGCCTTTTTAAAGTCTCTTCAGTTGTTGTCCTGGCGAACTGCGGATTCCCTGACAAAACTGCTCATGCGCCAAGGCCGGTATGAGCACTCAGAAATTGCAATGCATTAAGACAGACTTGTTTATGAACAGTTTGAAATACCGTAATTACTCTAACTATTGGGACACACTGACCAGCTGCTGTAATTATTCTAACATATTAACATTTTGATCTATGTCTCCAGCGATCTGACGCAATGATACTGGTTGTATGACAAACACTGAAAAAAAAACCCTGAGCGTATTGTTCAACTTGAGCAGTCTGATCTGGATCTAGACTGTTTGATCACGCACTTGAATATAAATAGAGTATGTTTATCTACCATTTTATAAAGAACTAGAAAATTGTGTCTGTAAGACACTAATGATGCCCCCGTGCAGCGCCTGTCACAGGATATGTATACATCCCTAAAGCACCTTTAAAGCATAAACGCTATTTACAAAGAATCCACTGAAAACATTTCACAAACTTTATACCCTATAGTGCAAAATGCAGCCCAAAATGACTAAGTTTAAAAGGCCATAATTCCTTCAGAATTATTTTTTTCCTATCATAACCAACATGCACATCTTCACTGTGTCCACAACAAGTCTCCAATGTCTGAAAAACAGCCAATAAAAATTGTGGGAGGAGTTGATTACAAAGTACTTACCCTACAATGCAAACATATGCCTAAAATGACTAAGTTCAAAAGGCTATAATTCTGTCAAAATCAATTCTAGCTCCAACAAAAACCCACATGCACATCTCCAATATGTCCATAACATGTATGCAAAGTTTGGAAAAGATCGATTGAAAACTGAGGGAGGAGTTGATTACACAAACTCCTCACCCTACAAATGTAAAAATTTGCCTAAAATGACTAAGTACAAAAGGCCGTAATTCTGTCAAAATCAATTCTAGTTCCAACAAAAACCCACATGCACATCTTCAATATGTCCACAACACGTATGCAAGGTTTGAAAAAGATCCATTGAAAACTGTGGGAGGAGTTGATTACACAAACTACATACCCTACAATGCAAAAATTTGCCTAAATGACTAAGTTCAAAAGGCTGTAATTCTGTCAAAATTAATTCTAGCTTCAACAAAAACCCACATGCACATTTTCAATATGTCCACAACATGTATGCAAGGTTTGAAAAAGATCCATTGAAAACTGTGGGAGAAGTTGATTACACAAACTGCATACCCTACAATGCAAAAATTTGCCTAAAATGACTAAGTTCAAAAGGCCGTAATTCTGTCAAAATTAATTCTAGTTCCAACAAAATCCCACATGCACATCTTCATTATGTCCACAACATGTATGTGAAGTTTGAAAAAGATCCACTGAAAACTGTGGGAGGAGTTGATTACACAAACTCTATACCGTAAAGTGTGACGAACGGACGGACAGACTGACGGACGGATGGACGGACGGACAGACAGGAGCAAATCTTAATGCCCCCTGACTATCGTCACGGGGGCATAAAAAGCATAAGTAACTTCCTGTTCCCTTCACTGGACAACAAACTGTTTCAATTGGGTCAGCCCCTAAAGGAAAGAGGGGAGTAAATACTGCCTTTCCAGAGTTAGCCTAAATTGAGAAGGAAACCATTTTCTAAAAGTGTACCAATTCACATTCAATAATTGTTACATCTTCTTAGATTTGTTAATCTATAAATAGAACACCCATTAACTACGAAAGACCGTGATGACTATACTGTTCATACTTCACCCTTCACAATCAAACTTCATAGAGTCCTAGAATATTACATCTATTTATGTCAGATAATGGGAAGTGCTATTTCTAAGCTCGTTATTCGCACTTCCCTATTTCTGCTTCCAAATTCAGACTTCATTGTTCATAATTGTGAACTCTGAAGTGCGAAGTATGGATTTTGAAGAATGATGATTGAACTTTGTAAAGTCAACTATCGCCTAAATAGTATCATGTATGAATTGTGAAGTATGAACTCTGAAGTATAAAAGATGACGTATAATCAAGAAATGTGAGGTGTGAAGTAAGGAGGTTGAAATATAAAGTGAGATATATAAACTATGAAGTGGAAAATAGGAGCTGTGAGGTGTGAAGTAAGAAATAGACATATGACCTATAAAGTGTGAACTATGAACTGTGAAGTATAAATTTTGAAGTATAAACTAGAGCAAATGAGCAGGGGCTCACGTATACCCCCGGCCAGCGCCACCGCCTTATGATATTAAACTTTAAACACAAAAATTTAACACATATAAGATACAAATCTTAAAGTCTGTGACCTTGTCCTTTGGTCAGCAACAGATACAGAGAATGTCAACTAATCTGCTGCAAGCTAGGAGTAAACCTAGTAATATATCAAAAAGTTCCATTTACGGATATCTACAATTTATATGAACAATTATAAAGCAGTACATTGGTGCAGCCGTTTAAGAATGTGACCTTGACCTTATGTCAGCAGCATCTAGATAATGTAAACTGTTGCAACCTTGAGGTAAATGAAGTCACATATCAAAAGGTCCAGTTGAAGAAGATGGAAAAATAAACAAAGAATATAAACTTAACACAAACATTAAAAGGAAAAGTATAACTCTGTGACTTTGAACTCAGTCAAGGCATGTGTGGGATTGGTATAGAACAAATTTTCAGAGCAACACCTATCATCAAACCAAACATAAACCAAACACAGCAAAGGATTTAGTTGATAGCATATTATAAAACCTTTAACACAAAACATACATGAAAATGTGTAAGTCTGTGACTTTGACCTTTAGGTCACAGGCATGTGTAAAGTTGGTACAAATAAAACTTCGAACATATAAACCAAATTGAACAAAGAGTTAGGATGATGTAAGATCTTAAAAACTGTAAAACAAAACTTTGACATGAAAAGTCAAAGTCCATAACCTTGACCTCTAGGTAACAGGCGTGGGTGAAAATGGTACAGAATAAAACTGTGGACCAACATCTATCATCAGGCTAAACATAAACCTAACCCAACAAAGGATTTGACTTATATAGAGATCTTAAAAACTTTAACACAAAATCTAAACATGAAGAGTTGAAGTCCATGACCTTGACCTCTAGGTCGCAGGCATGGGTGGGGATAGTATAGAATAAAAGTCTGGACCAACATCATGCCAAACACAAACCCAACCAAATGAAGGGTTTGACTTATATAGAGATTTTAAAAACTTTAACGCAAAACTTTAACATGAAAAGTTAGTCCATGACCTGGACCCCTAGGTCACAGGCATGGGTGGGGTAGTACAGAATAAATTTTGGACCAACATCTAACATCATGCTAATTATAAACCAAACCCAACAAAGGGTTTCAAAAATATAAGATCTCAAAAACTTTAACACTAATGTTAACTTGCGGACGGAAGGATGGACTGACGGACAGATGGACGGACGGACCAACGGATATCGGGCGAACGCTATATACCCCTCGGCATACTTTGTATGCCGGGGGTATAATAATGAAGCATAACCTGTGAATTACTTCATAGTTCATACTTTCGTGTAGATACTTCCCACTTCATATTGAACGGTTCACAGTTCATACTTCACATTTCATATTTCAAAATGGTATACCTTACACTTCATAGTTCAGTATTTGCACTTCACGATTTATACTTTAAACTTCACAGTTCTTAGTTCATACCTTATAATTCGTATTTCATTGTTCATGCCTCACAGTTCATACTTAACACTTCAGACTTCATATTTCACACTCCACTCTTCATAGTTCATTGTCTATATTTAGAGACTTTGACGTATGAACTCGGAAGTGTCAAGTAGGAAATATAGACTTAGAAGCACAACTGGTATTTCATAATTAGCATATGAATATACCTGCTTCATAAACGTGCATTTACTTGTATTTTGAAATTACAACTGAGAATCGTAAAAAACTAAACAATGTAATAGGGATCAGTTGGTCTTTAGAAATTAGCATATGCATACACCTGCCTGAAAATTTGGGAAAACTGATATTTTGAAATTACAACTGAGAACAAAAACAAACAAATAAATGAAAATAAAATAAATGTGATCTCTTTTACATGAAATATTTCCAATAAATGTTGACTCAGATATGCCGGGTCTGCTTTTTACTATTTCTTTGATATATTCCTCACTTCCAACGGATCTCACTTTTCAGAACTTGCTGAAATTCACTGCAGCCGCTGTTAAGTGCCGTGTGGCGGCTGTGAAGTTTCTGTCCGTTCTTCATCAAAGTGCAGATTATATAATTTCTGGCCATTTTGGATGACTTAGTGCATTTGAAGTTATTCTTTAGAGTTTCGTATAAGCCAGTGGTAAGGAGCATGGCCAGTGTTGCATATATCTTAACGGGTCATAAATATATTCAAACCTGGTGTGCTCTTTTCATTTCTTTGGTGTTTTCCTTGCATCCAAAGAGTCCAACTATTTAAAACTTATCTAACTTTATAACTTCAAAACTTAATTATATTATTGTGTACGCTTTATTATCTGCTGTCGTCGGGATTTACTTAAAGTATAAGTAACAACAGGAAATACTAGTGAACAGACATTTATTTAACTATATATATAATCAAACGGAAGAATATTCATAAATGTATTGGAGATTAAAGCCAGTTTTTCGGAAGTCCTGGATAGAAAAAGAATGTCATATAAGAATAATGGAAAAAAAGCCATCCTGTACATCTGTACTCTAATCAGAATTTTGCTATACATGATTTTTTGTGTAATGACAGATAAGGTGAAACCATATATGCAAAGACTACCCTATAAATGACGCATCCCTGTGTCACAAAAACATGAATTCGACAGAAAATGTACTTACTGCCGTGTTGAAAGTGATGAAATAAACTGGCCTGCACATGCATACAGTCTTGTCAGTCTATCAAACTCACATCAACAATCTGTATGTCCAAAGCGAGAATCTAGTAATTTGATCAGTTTGTAGGGATGCACAGGCCTACCTTGATCGCTTCTGCTCATATCAACAATATGTATGTCCTGAGGGGAGAGCTAATTATCAGATTAGTTTGCATGGCTGCATCTCTCCTTCTGACAGAAACAGCATATATGAGCCGCAACATGAGAAAACCAACAAAGTGGTTGTGCGCCCAGCGCAGACAGATCAGCCTGGGCATCCGCCAAACCTGATCAGCTGTTCGCATGAAGGTAGCTAAGGCCCTTAGCTACACTTTAAGTGATTAGCAAAGAGTCTGCTCAGACTGGGTGGATGTCACGGCTGATCTGAATCTGTGCTGGGCGCACAACCACATTGTTGGTTTTCTCGTGATGCGGTTCATATAGGATCTGAGTGAAAAGCAAATCATTTGATCAGTTTGTACAGATGCATAAGCTGACAAGAGTCTTTCCTGCCGACAGCAATACTACAGCTGTGTCATGAGAAACCCAAAAAGTAGATGTGCGCCCAGCGCAGACTCAAGACAGCCTAGTTGATCAGACTCTTCCTCAAATGCTCAAATGGTAGCTAAGGGCCTAAGCTACCGCAATGCGGACAGTGAAGATTCTGATCAGACTGGGCGGAGGCCCAGGCTGATCTGAGTCTGCGCTGGGCGCACAACCCCATTGTTGGTTTTGTCTTATCGCGGCTCAGGTTATAAGTTCTGCGTGAAAAGTAAATTATCTGATCAGTTTATACAAATGCACAGGCTGATCTGAGTCTTTCCTGCTCACAGCAACAGTATATATCGAGGGTTCAGAATAAAAATTGGCTATGTGCATATAAAATATATAAGCATGTAGCCCCTGTTCATTCTCAACCCTCGATATGATCTGAGTGGAAAGCAATTAATCTGATCAGTTTGGACAGATACTCAGGCTAACCAGAGTCTTCACTGTTTACAATTTATATGTGCGTATCTGGTTAATTTTAAATTGAGTTAAAGCAGCAAACATCAGTATTGTACTAGATGAAAGCAGGGCTCCAATAAAGAAGAGGACAATAACACATGATAATGACAACACATTCTTCTTGTATTTCTCCATAAATTGTATGAAATGTATAGGAACCGTCTTAGAGAAACCAGAAGAATATAGTGTGTGTGCCACATTAATCACAGATAATATTTAAAAACTCTCCTTTATTAAGAGCTCTGCAAAAGTTACTTTTACTATTCAGATCTCTGATAAAGTAAGTTTTTTTATTCACACTTGTGCTCATAGTACTGTAACTATTAAGAGTTACGCTAAATTTACATTTACCATTCACATCTCTGATAACTTTTCTGAGCTCTGCTAAAAGTACTGTTACTAGTGAAAGAGCTTCAAAAATATTCTTACTATTTAGAGCTTTTCTAAGAGTTATTATGTTATTCAGAGCTCTTTCATTGTGCAAGCACTGCTAAAAGCACTTGACTATTTGGAGCTCAGATAAAGTACTTTTTCCCAGAGCTCTGCTTAAAAATCTAGTGCTATTCAGAGCTCTGCAAAATATATATTTACTATAATGTGACAGCATTCTGATAATGTAAATTTGTGTTGTACATCAAACATAAAGAGTAATAAAAATTCTAACTTTTACACTACCTGTTGTTGTACTTTTAATGACCTTTTAAAAAAAACAATATAGTGATACATTTGTAAAGCTTTTACACAGGGATAATTCTGGAAGGGCCCGTGTGGAAAAACGCACACAATCTCTAAAAGAGGCCCCCTCTTCTGTAAGGTACGGGCGCTTTTTATTATGTAAAGGTATAGGGACTTATTGCTGTGGCCAAAACAATCTCATGTTTTTGTCAGAAAAGCTCCACACTTCTGACGGCCAGAAATATCCCTGTCTTTTTTTTATGAAAAGCCAAGTAAAAATAAACATTACAGTCTTGCAAGACTGTACTATTGCATGTATGTGCTGTGTAACATCTATTTTTATTTGTACTAAAAACAACTATTTAGAGTAAATGTTTATGTATACAAAACTTCTGCCCGGTCTGGCCACATACGTTCGTTTCTCCTTCCGCTGATTCAAGAAGGGCAGTTGTCAGTTACTGGCGAAAGTATGTGCACTTAGTACTGGTTAACCGCTTAGGAGGTCTAAGCCTGCCCAGGAATAGTGTGGTTAGGTTAACTGACCATCCCGACATGACCTTAGTTGTTTACCGTGGACGTTAAGCATCAAATCAACCAACCAACCAACCAAATCTTCTGCGGGAATTTGAAGTTGCACTTGCACTGCCCATTCGAAATAGTAGAGATCATAGTTAAAAGAAAGTGTATGCTAGATTTGATGAATTTATGTAAAAAATTTCCAGCGACTTTGGGCTTACAAGCTAGGAAGGAACATTCCTTGAGAACAATCTGATAACAAACCTTATGCCAGGTTTAATGATTGAAGGTAACATAATTTGCGAGAAATGGACTAAAATGCTACAGAAGATCTTTCATGAATTAAAAAGAAATCTAATCTAGCTTGTTTTTTAATAGGATTAAGTCTACGCGAAGTCAGCAGAGCTTTAAATAAAGGTTATGGGTATAAATAAGAGCAACAGCCCTCGAGACTATTTTTAGAAGAATTTTAATGCCAAGTTTCATGACTGTATGTATTATAGTTTGCAAAAACATTGATTAAATGCTAGGGTCAAGGAAATTTTGATGAAAAAATTTTACTAAGTCAGCTGAGCGTAAAATAACAAACTTTATGCCAGGTTTGATGATTGTAATTTTGATGAAAAATTTTACTATGTCAGCAGAGCATTAGATGTAGGCCAAAAATATAAATAAGTGCAACAGCCCTCGAAAACATTCTAAGGAGAAACTTTATGCCAGATATGATGATTGTAGGTATTATAGTTTGTTTGTGAGAACTGACTTAAATGCTAGGGTCGATGCTAGGCTCGACGTAATTGTTGACGGACGGACGTACGGAATGACTGACGGATGGATGGCCGGAAATGTGCACTCCTAAATCACACCTGGCTAAGCAGATGGGACAGTAAAGCATAAAAGTACAAAATTACATAACAAAATACATCAGAAAATGTGTAAGTTGTTAATGCAAACAACTGCCAAGAGCAGCCTGATATCCACTATCCATATTATCAAAAATATCAACTTATTTTAAATAAACTTAATGAAATTTATGAACAATTTAACATTTGGCAAAGAAAATTACTTCAGCAAGAAGTGTAGCCCCACGTCATACTGGTCAAATATCAGTTTGTGCAGGGCTTGTGCTACTTGCCAACAGATTTATTTACAGTTTCTCATGGGAAAATCTAAAGTCTGGTTTTTGTTGTGGTGGATATGAGGTGGAGACACTTGTCCCACTTTGATCCCATGAGTGTCCACGAGATCGGAAAACATTTACTGAAATTATGTCTGTCATACAGCACAGACATGCAGTCTGGTCTTGGCTCTTATACATTTTCAATGACAACAGATGGGTTTCATACAATAAAACGTATATAAAATATTTGAGTATGATACAAGTAGGGACTATGAGTATGTAAAGCGTGGAATACAAAATAAAATAAAATAAAAAAGATACAAAACATTGCTTATATACATATATCTCACAGCTCAGTATAAGAAATGCTAACCTGATAAAAATTAAACCATATTAAACAACTGCTCAATATCCCCACAATTCACAATTTGATGAAATATATCACTGGAGGCGGGGGTAATAACCTCATTTTGACCTTTACAGGGAATTTTTATTAATATGACCATCTGAAATATATTTCTAAAATCTCTTTAAACCAATATACATCAGAAATTAAAATCTGAAAGAGTTCCTTCAAGAGCAGAGAATACATTCATAAGAAGGAACATGGGCCAGACTACGTAGTTTCGGCTAATAAAGCCTCTTCAGTGACCCTGACAATATCTGGTGACGAAACCAGAGAAGAGCATACTGTAATTTCATAATCTCAATTGGACAGCCGATTCAAAGACTGATTAGTATCAAAAAAAGTCCAAATAATATATAAAATGATGGCTTAGAATATGAGTAAACCAATCTAAAATTTCAGATTTCTCAGAATATATCCTCTGATCTCAAAGGACGAAAAGAAAATATAATCTGCACTATGGATGATGTACGGGGAGACGTTTTACGGCCGCCACACGGCACAACACCAGCTGCAGTGAGGTAAAATTAAAATCTGAAAGAGTTCCTTCAAGAGCAGAGAATACATTCATAAGAAGGAACATGGGCCAGACTAAAGCCCGTAGAAACACATTTGATTCAAGTTTTATATAAATCCCTTTCAACTCTGATTTTATGTAGACTTTATTAGCCGAAACTATATAGTCGTGTCCATGTTCCTTCTGCTGAATGTCTTCTCTGCTCTTGAAAAAACTCTTTAAGATATCTTTATTTTATTATGTTTCTAAACGTGTATATAGATATATAGACCCATAAAAGGCCAGATAACTGTGATGAACTGAATTCCGTATTTTTTACAGAAAATTACTTGACTTTGTTTATTTCTGTAATACGGGTACTTGATCAAGATATGGAAAACTATAGAGTCTTCTCCTGATTTTATATATGCAAACAGCCCTGTTTTAGGGCAGATAAACCCAGGAGAAAACCCTTGATCATAATAGGATTGTTCCAAGTGTCCAAAAACTTCCTTTAAATATGATTTTATGCATATATTTCACGATTTTGTGCCTATGTTTATAGCTCCAGTGAAAGGCCAGATAACCCAGGTGGCCAAAATTCTGCTTGCAACAAAATGTTGGTGCTCCGCCAGTCATTTCTGTAAACTTTCATCAAGCTAAAGACATTCTAGGCCAAAAACCATTTTCAGGACAACAAGAAGGGCCATAACTTTGTCAGAGGATATCAAATCTCAGCGCAAGACTATGCCAACTCACTATTTTACACAAATTCACTTTTTTGCAGTTTTGAAAATTTGATGGTCAAATACACATTCTGTGAAAATATTAAGATTAACGTTTTTGCAAAAAGCTTTTATTCCTACTTTAAAAATAGTCTAAGTGCCAAATGAGCTAAGACTAGTCTATCTTTATTGACGGGCATTTGATTTTAGAGGGCATGATATGGATAAATGGCTAAATTTCCAGTTTTACAAATTTAAATACAAATTCTCATTTTCTTTAACTGTTTAAAGCGTTTCTTACAGTGTATTTTTAAGATTCTAGTACTTAGTTTTTCGGTAGTGAAACATGGAATATTTTCATTTCAAACTATTTCTCTCATTTTTCTTAGTGCAAGACTAGTCATCTTGAGATAGACTAGTATTGCGCTAATAAAAAGTGGATTTTAAGTTAGCATAGTTTTGCACTAACAAGAAAAAGTTACATAATTCTTTTTAAATCTTTGTAGTTGTTAAATAGCTATTTCACAGCTCATGCTTATTGTGTTTTTTTAACATTTAAACTAAAAAATTGCTGAAATTTGTTTTATAATGCACTTATTTTGTGAATTGAAAAAAGTACTCTATCTCAAGTTAGACTAGTCTTGCACTAACCTTTTCAGTGCAAAAAGTAGTCTAAGTCACAAAAACCTAATTTAACAAAAATAGATTAATAGAATTGAATAATATATGAATTTCTTTCCGTATTTCAAGTAAATGTGTCAAATTTCATATTAGTATTTCATTTATGTACTGTAATAATCAGTTCTTTGCTTCTCCTCAAAAGATTCAAAATATGGAGTTAGACTAGTCTTGCACTAAGGCCTTGAAATGGTGCCTATCAACAAACCCAAGCGTGACATTTTCATGAGCAACGCACATCTTAATTTTTAAGAAAATTAACAAGGGCAATACCTATGTCCAAAGATATCAAAATGTGCTTATTAGCAATCCCAAGCTAGATATTTTCATGACCAATGCACATGTTAAGTTTGATGAAATTAAGTCAATAAATATTCAAGTTATCTAATGGAAAAGAAGTTCTCACAAATGCACGGAAAAAATTTATACAAACGTGCAACAGACAAACAGAAACACAAACAGCCAACAGGAAAACACAATATGCTGCTACTACGATTTGCGGCCTGTAAAAGTGGCAATAAATAATTGATGTCACCTTTAAAAAGACACTTACACATGTGCTTACAATATCGTCTCAAATCAGCCTGAGCAAACAAGTATTGTTTTTTTTTTTTTTTTCAAATCTTTCAAAAAGTAAAGTAAAAACAGAGGCAATGAGCAGGAACTAATACAACCAGATCTCATATCCTACATCCTGCCCTCGATACCAAATGGGAAAGATTGACAGCAGTTCATGAAAGGCAGGTTGGTTAACCGAATGAAGAGCTCTTTCCCAGACAGTCATCTTTCACAAATAAAATACATCCCTAACATAATAAGTGTACAAAACGCACCAACAACTAGAAATACAAAAAAAAACAGACTCTGCAACAGACATTACCACCAAGGAATATAAGTATCTCAGCTGCTAGGGGCTTAAACATAAATCAAAAGTTAGTGGGTGGATGATATGCCTAGAAGCCTCCTCCTCATCAGTTAGACATCAAAGTACATACATACTCGTAAATCATCAGACAATTATGCTGAAGCCAAGTTGAGCAAACATATGCCAGAGTAAATGGAAACCATTAGCTGAACAATGATAACTAGCCATATCCATTGTAACTATGAAGCCAAGTTGAGCAATCTTAAGCCAGAGCAAATGGCAACCATTAGCTGAACCATGATAACTATGTTATATCCATTGTAACTATGAAGCCAAGTTGAGCCATCTAAAGCCAGAGCAAATGGAAACCATTAGCTGAACAATGATAACTATGCCATATCCATTGTAACTATGAAGCAAAGTTGAGCAATCTAAAGCCAGAGTAAATGGAAACCATTAGCTGAACAAAGATAGCTATGCCATATCCATTGTAACTATGTCTAGTAAAAGAAGAAATATGTTAAAGTTTGGGAAGAGATTCACATACTGTATGAGCCACGACAGGACAAAACCAATTAAGAGGCTTTGCGCCTAGCAATGACTCACATCAGCCTGTGCAACCATCCAGTCTGGTCAGATTCTTCGCTGTGCATTTAAAGGGTACCTAAGGGCTTAAGCTAGCTTTATGAAGCCTGGCTTCCAGACAGTGAAGATGCTGATCTGAGTCTGCGATAGTAGCACAACGACTCTGTTGGTTTTCTCATTTCGTGGCTCATATACATTGTCCTTCAACTCTAAACATCACTAATACAATAATACTACTAATTTATATATGCAAATGGCTACAGGATTACAATTCAGTACATCTTAAAGAGAGTATTTGGTGATAAATCTGATATTATTAGATTTATTGTATGATCTAGGGCAAATGAGAGTGAGTTCTAGTAAACCCTGCCGAGTGCCACCAATACAACATTGTTATCTAAATTCATGATCGATACTGAATCGAAAGATACTTTGCCCAGCGTATGTTAATGAACAAATCCCAAAACAATCAGGACCATCTGTGAAAACACTTCTGATATGGAGCTTTTATTATGTCAAAAACTTTTGCATGTCCATTTCATAAAAGGTTACTCATTTAAAGAACAAAAGTCTACCTAATTTTGTATCAGCTAGAAATCTGGATGAATATAACACGGGTTGTAAATCTGAACAATATAAATTGGATTTTTAGATCCTTGTCACAAGGGTTTACACATTTTCTAATTATCTTTCAATTCACACATACATTTTAACATTGCGTTTCTGTTTACCACTGAGTCACATTCAGGGTGGAATTTTTTGTTGCATTAACAGTGAAAAATGAACATCACTGCATTAACAGTCAGTATGCAATTATTGTAATTGCTGGACCTTTTTATATTCACAAGGCATCTAAAATTACAGACCGAGTTTTACAGCAAATGCCTAGGACTTCTACAATGCAGAGAATAGCATCATCCTAATTTTTGTATTTTCATTAATTCAAAACATCTTAACCATACCCTCTTTGAAAATTAATTGGTAGTGACACGTTTGATGCATAAAGTTTCTTTTTTATTTCATCTGTCAAATTTGCAAATGCAGAGATGTGTAATTCAGAGCTCTAGATAAGAGGGCGTATTTGGTGATAATTAGGGATAATTTTTGTTAATTCTGCATAAAAACATATGTTGTGACCCCTCATCTGAACCGTCTAGACGAGACGGTTCAGATGAGGGGTCACAACATATGGTTTCGATGAGAAATAAGAGAAATTAACCTTAATTATCATCAAATACGCCGTCTTATCTAGAGCTCTGGTAATTTCTGTAATTGCACTCTGGGCGCTCTAACGTTGTTAGCAAATACAGATATGGAGGCAAATGAAATGTGGATCTGCTCTGAAATCTTCACGAAATGTTATATATGATAACCAAACTGTTAGCTAGTGTTTGAGGTACATGGTATATTTTTGTCGCACCTGCTTTAGCAAGGTGCGATATAGGCGTCCGGTTTTCCGTCCGTCTGTCAGTCCGTCCGTCCGTTCACAATTTACGTCGACCCTAGCATTTTAGTCCATTCAAAAAACTTATTCTCTGAAGCCACTGCACCCATGATTCTCAAATTTCACATGCAGCATGATCAGACAGCAGGGCTTCAGAATGATAAAATTCAGGCGGGTCGAGAATCCAAGATGGCCGCTGTTACTAAAAATAGCAAAACCAATAAAATCAAGTTTTTCTTCAGAACCGCTTGGTATATTTGACTGAAATTTTGTATGCAGCATAAGTGGGACCTTGGTATTCAGAATTATCAAAATGAAAAAAATCTGTAGCGGAATTAGGTCACAGTGACCTTACGTCGACCCTAGAATAATTTACGTCGACCCTATCTTTTAAGTCCATTCAAATGACTTATTCTCTGTAACCACTGCATCCATGGTTCTCAAATTTCACATGCAGCATGATCAGATTGCAGGGCTTCAGAATGATAAAATTCACATGGGTCGAGAATCCAAGATGGTCGCCGTTACTAAAAATAGCAAAACCAATAAAATCAAGTTTTTCTCCAGAACCACTTTGTATATTAGGCTGAAATTTTGTATGAAGCATATGTGGGACCTTGGTTTTCAGAATTATCAAAATGAAAAAAATCTGTAGTGGAATTAGGTCACAGTGATTTTACGTCAACCCTAGAATAATTTACGTTGACCCTAGCATTTAAGTCCATTCAAATGACTTATTCTCTGAAACCACTGCATCCATGGTTCTCAAATTTCACATGCAGCATGATCAGACTGCAGAGCTTCAGAATGGTAAAAGTTGAGAATGGTCGAGAATCCAAGATGGTCGCCATTACTAAAAATAGCAAAATCAATAAAATCAACTTTTTTCTCCAGAACCACTTGGTATTTTCATTGAGTTCTTAATGTGAAGGCATACAGCAGGTGCGACACAGCCTTCCGCGGAATTCTTGTTATTTACAGCCAACAACAATATTCAAGAGAGGCTACTGACTCTACCAAATAGTAACTGATTCTGTGTAACAGTTTGTGACCAGGCTTACAGAACGCCTGTGTAGTGAATGTTGTACGTTGTAAGAACCATCCTTTTATTGATATTTATGCATAAAAAGTATTATTCATGGTATTTAAAAGTTAGCCCAAAACACCTGAATTAAAGAAAGAAAACCAAGTCCTGTTGTGTCTTTGGACATTAATGAGTAAATATGACATATGATGTCATGGTAAAAAAAATCCACACTGACCGTGACTCAGCCATTTAATAATTATGAAGTTATAAATTCCCTGCAATTCTTTGTTGATAATCCACGGTGAGATGTACGTTGTCAAGACCTCTCAATGTCCTCAGATAATCAAAGCTGTTCTTGTGCTCTTGACTGGTGATTCCTAGACTGTTGTACAGTGTCTGTAAGCCCTTGCTTCTCGCCAGCTCTACAGTGTTTGTGTAGTTAGCCCGAGATACAATACGTAGAAGTTCCGCCTGGGACTCGGCACTCTGGGATATTTCAGCAGCTTCATTCTTAATCTTTCGAACCTAAAATTTAAAATGATTTTAAAAGGGTGTGTTTCATAAACCTGAATCTTAAACTAGGATGCACCTGGGTGTGCTTGGATGCATCTATACAAAATGTTGATACTGTAATCTTGGGTATTTCAGAACTAAACAGTGTTCCAAGTCGAGTGGGGAGGGGGGGGGGGGGCGGATCCTTAACGTCCCTGGATGCAGAATCCAGCTTCCTAAAGCTCCATGCTTAAAATGAAAAAAAAGGAAAGCATGGAGCTGTAGGAAGCTGGATTCTGCATCCAGTGATTCCTAATATTTTTTTTCTTGCAAACGTGAACTTTCGAGAGAATAAACTAACTGCGAAGTTGTGGTTTCCTTCATGACTGCAGAGAACAATAATGAGTATGAGAATTGCGAATTCTAAAGTTTATGAATTATTTATTTAACCCTTAAAGCATCAAGAAGTAGATGGCAAAGTTTATTTCTTGAAAATATGCTCAAACAAGCAAATCCGACGAATTTATGTCCCCCGCCTTGGAAACTAGGTCTCCACTGTATATACACTTAGTGTTTGAGCTGGAAAAGCGGCTAAGTTAAAATGTGAAAAAAATAATAAAAAAAATAATGAGAGGATTATATCCAAATCACATGCATATCTTAAGACCATGATCAATACACCTGTGAAGTTTCAAAGGAATGGGCATAAAACTGTAGGAGGAGTTGCACACACAATATACCCACTATCTATTCACTTTGATAGTAAAAATGTATGAAAAATGGCAAATTTCAATTTGCGAAAAAAGTAATAAAAAATAATGTGAAGTCATATCCAAACCATGCATATCTTCAGACCATAACCAAATCACCTGTGAAGTTTCAAAGGAATCGGCATAAAACTGTAGGAGGAGTTGCCCACACAAGGTACCCACTATCTAGTCACTATGATAGTCAAAACGCCTAAAAAATGACTAAGTTCAACTTGTGGCAAAAGTGACAAAAAATAATGTGAGGATTATATCCAAACTACATGCATATCTTCAGACCATGACCAAATCACCTGTGAAGTTTTAAAGGCATCGGCATAAAACTGATGGAGGAGTTGCGCACACAAGGTACCCACTATCTAGTCACTTTGATAGTAAAAACGCCTAAAATGACTAAGTTCAACTTGTGGAAAAAGTGATAAAAATAATCTCAGGATTATATCCAAACCACATGCATATCTTCAGACCATGACAAAAACATCTGTAAAGTTTCGAAAGAATCGGCATAAAACTGTAGGAGGAGTTGCGCACACAAGGTACCTACTACTTTAGGGGGACGGAAAGACGGAAGGACAGAAGGACGGATGGACAGAAGGATGGAAGGATGGACAGACGGAAGGACGGAATGCCGAAAACTATGTCCCTCCGCTTTTCTTCGAAAAAGGGGGGGGGGGACAAAAAAGTTCATCCAACCCACATCAAATTGAGAATCCATAGCCTAGAGGGCAAACAGGGTAGATCCAATTGCTTCCAAATTCAATGGATTTTAAGGCATGGCTTCATTCCATTCTCAGATGCGACATCATAAGATAAGTAAAGTTACTAACCTTGAAATCAGTATCTTTCCTCACAATCTGTGCATCCTGGAGTAACTGTTCCTTAAGTGCATCTTCCTGCAGAGTTAATGCCCTTAGAAACCTCTCTTCTACATCACTGGGAATATTCACATAGCCCAGCTGGAAATAGCGGACATCCACAAAGATACCTTTCTTCTCATCTGTACAGTCAAATGCATCTAAACAACCACTAGGGCATCCTAAAGAGGAATAAAAGGTAGAGACATTGATCATTCAGGGGTAAATTGTATTCGAAGTTGTCATTTGGGAGTCATATGGTCAGAAAGTTTGTTTTATGGCAACTCGTTAGTGGAGCCATAAAATACGATTTGTGACCACAAAACCAACCATTTACCTCCTCAAATGAAACAAAATTTCCGACCATGAAAATGTTAACTTGGCTCCCCAAATGACGATTTAGAGTGCAGTTATTCTCATTCTATGCATTTTTCACGTTTTCATATTTCAAAGTTTACCACGTTGCAACCATAGCTAGTACTTTTAGCAATGTAAAACAAAATGCCATCCAATATAGAGAAGAGACATTACACAATGGCTTGGCATTTCCGACAATATATCACAGGATATAATGTTGCAATTTTTTTTACTTTATCCGATCAGACGTCTTGTTATATACGTTATTGCTTTAAACACAAGAGACAAATGGCCTGAACACAAGGTTTTTTACTCAAAACACTTGAGCAATCTGTCTGAACTGTTTGCAGGCAGTTTTACAAAACATCTGACAAGAAAATGGCCATGCCTTAATGAAGGTGACAATTCTTGTGTTTTTTTTTTTATTTTGTGTGTGTGTGCCATGTCAAATGCACCAACACATCTTTGAATGTAATGACAAAAATGTTACTTTCACGCAATAAGAGTATCCCCTTAGACAAAAGCCATCTATCTTGAAGGTGTAGCTGTTCATTCATAGGTGAATGGATATATTTTCATAGGAAATAATTATGCCATTTTCACCTCTGCCTCCTTTTTAAATAAAAGGTCAGCAAGTAAACTGCTTACCATCCGGCCACTGCAAACCAATAGCCATTCTTTTACCTCTATTGATTGTTTGTTGTTGTTTTTTTCTTCAAGATTTTATACATTTTTACAGTCGGGGCAGAAAGCTGATAATCTCCTTTGGCTAAAATTTTGGCCAGCATTTATTTTGCTTTGACCATCCGTTGCAAGTTTCAGAAAAGTTCATTTGATTTTGATTTTATACAATTTTTTCATTAACATACATGTAAATAGCCCAGTGTAAGGGACAGATAACTGCTGGGGATAAAATTCTGATCATGACTGGACACTTAAATTGCTTTGATAGCTTATTGCAAATTTAAAAAAAAAACTAAAAAAAACCTGTTCACCTCTGTTGTTATATAGATATTTTTCATCATTTCATATGTGTATTATATAGCCCTTTGTCAGGGGCAGATGAACCCTATGGAGAAAATTTTGATTATGACAGGTAGCTCATAAACTTCAAACTTTGATTTTTACGCATGTATAGTCCCATGGCAGGGGAAGATTACCCTTGTGCAGAAAATTCTGCTTGTAACATGAAGCTTATGTTATTTCCATCATTTCTGTGACGTTTCATCAATATATACCAAATATCTGATTTTAGTGAGAAGAACTCAATAAGCATATAGCTTCCGTTCTTATCCCATAGCTTGTACTGGGGCCGTATTCATAAAGCCACTTAAGTCATTGCTATGCGGTTGCTAAGGCTAAATTTCTATAAAGGAGATTCCCTACAAATATGAAATTTGGTCTGGAGGAACAGTCTTTGTAAGACTGTTCCTCCAGAGCGAATTTCATAGTTGTAGGGAATCTCCTTCAAAGAAATTTAGCCTTAGCAACACCATAGCAACCACTTAAGACGTTTCATGAATACGGCCCCTGATATCTTACTTGTTCATGTATGTCTATATGTATGTTAACTGAATATGTCTATATGTATGTTAACTGAATAAGCTAAATAAATTTTACATAGATTATTTTTTTATTGATTTTATACATAGCCCTCTATCAAATAACTAAACAAGAGCTGTCGCCTGACAGCATAGCTCACCTGAATAGGTGCTTGTCCATCACACAGTCGCTATGGTGGTGTGGACGGCTATGCATAAAACTTCAGGCAAGCATGTCCATTATGACAACACATTTATAAAGAAAAGCTATCTCAGAAATAAGTTTAAAATGAAATTAAAAAAAAATCCACATGAAATTTCAAAGTCCATGAGTCTGAGCTCAAAGAACTAAGGGGTGGGGGTGGGAGGGTGGGGTTGGGGGGGGGGGGGAGGATTGCTAGGATGTATCAAAACTTTGAACCATTATCTAACATCAGTCCAATTTTAGTATCAACTGAGTTCATCATGGCACTGTGAAATTATGTCTTCATAAATATAAAACTTTTACCAAAATCTTTAAGACAAAATTCAAAGTCAATGACCTTGACTTCAAGGTCATCCAGTGGGGTAAGTATATAGTGTTTTGTAAAATCTCAAAAAATTGTCTAACATCAGTTCAAGTGTAAACTAAATCTCTGCCAAGCATTATGAATAAGTATGCAATTAGAAAACTTTAATAAAGACCAAATTTCCTAAGTCCCTGACCTTGACATCAAGGTCACTGAGTGGGGTTGGGGTAGTACTCTGTAAAACTTTGGACTAATATCTAGGTACAGTGCAAATATAAAAATAATTCATCTATGGGTTCAGGAGATATGTGTCTTTAAAAAACTTTAACCAAAACATCCAATCAATAAAAAGACAATTTTCTAAGTCCATGACCTTGACATCAAGGTCACTGAGGGGGGTGGGGGTAGTACCTTGGAAAACGTTGGACCAATATCTAACTACAATGCAAGTATCAAAGGAATCCATCTATGGGATAAGGAGATATTGGGCTTTATAAAACTTTAACCAAAACATCCAGTACAAAAAAAATCCCAATTTTCTAAGTCCATGACCTTGACATCAAGGTCACAAAGTGGGGTGGGGGTGGTACCCTGTTAAACCTTGGACCAATATCTAACTACAGTGCAAGTATCAAATGAATCCATCCATGGGTTAAGGAGATATAGGTCTTTAAAAAACTTTAACCAAAACATCCAATCCGGACGCCGACGCGGACGCGGACGCCAGGGTGACAACAATAGCTCTTCCTGAACTTTCGTTCAGGCGAGCTAAAAAGACAAAATTTTGATTATGATAGGAACTCAGGAAGCTTACATTACTTTGTTAATATGTTGCAAGTTTCAGAAAAATCCCTTTCACATTTGATTTTGTACAGTCTTTTTTTCCATGAATTAAAACATGTACTAGCCCTGAGGCAAAGGCAGAAAATGCTGGCTGACAAAATAATTTATTCTGCCTTTAACAGAAAGCTCTTTGTTATTTCCATCCTTTCTGTGAAATTTCATCAAGATATTCATAAGTAAAAAGGAATTACAGGCCAAAATACACTTTTAAGACATTGGCATGGGCTATAACTCCATTTTAAAACATCAAGATTTGCCCACTGCCTATCTAAACTGAGGTATTCCCAAGACTAATTAATGCACATGCAAGTTTGAAGAAAAGCCTTCAGTAAATACTCAAAGTTAAAGTGCTCACAGAAGGACAGATGGATAGCAGATGTACATTTGATAGACCAAATCAGTGACAGCCAGTGGGAAAATATTATATCCCACCAATGACTTCTTAAAAGGAGGTGGAGGTGGGGTAGGAGGGGGGTATAAAAGGTTTAAAACATATGAAGGAACACTTACCAAATGGAAACTTTAAGCAGTAGAGCGTACTTTCACAACAAGTACCACCCAACCTTTCACGAATTGCTTTGAACAGCGTTTCTTCTACAAGAGATCTGTTCCCGAATAACTGTCTCGTTGTGAATACTGTGACACTGCCCTGTATGAAAAAAGATGGTACTGTGATAATTTTACTTAGTCCTAAAATATTCTGTTATGGTCCTTCATTCGAACCATCTCATTATGAAGTTAAAGGGTAGGGTCACAATATGTTTTAAAGAAGAATAAATATGAACAGAATTTGATGAAATGCTGCATCTCGCTGGTTAGTGCAATGTAACAAACCAACATCAATGCTACTACCAAAACTGCTGGAAAGGCAAATGACTGAAATGAGACAATAAAGACAAAGCACCGGTTGGCGTGCAGGATAGCTTACCTAATTGTTGTTTAATGATCACCATATTCTAAACTATGAGCTAATGTTTTGACTTGTCTGCTTATCAAGCATTAAATGAACGATTTCTCAGCATTTTTTCCCTACCTCTGCATTCATTCTTTCAGATGCAACTTTAAACCGAGGCTCTGTTTCTGTATGACCTATGTGCTTGTGGGATTTTTTGATTGATTTGTTGCTTTACGTCCACAGTAAACAGCTATGGTCATGTCTTGACTGTCAGTTAACCTAACCACACTATTCCTGGGCAGGCTTAGTTCCATACGAACCGAACTACCAACTGATTGTGCACTGCGGCAGTGGGTGAGGGTGAAGGTTTGGGCCCAGTAAAACCGGTTTAACCCCCACCCCCACCCCAGTAGTTATTACTGACCGTCCCAAGGTGGTACTTTCGTTGCGGTTGCATTTATGTTATGTTCGGTGCTGTTTAATTTATTGTGTTCTCATTTTAACCCTTCTATAATAAGAATAGAAAATAGGTAAAAATAGTTGTTAAATGTTTTTGTATAATTTGCTTAATCTGTTGTAACCCTTCTGTTGGTCTAAATTATTTAGTTCAATAAAGATAGCTGAGTTGCCACCTATTTAGGAAAGAGCTGCTGACTCGGCTTATCATTTGTAATTTATTATTTGTTAGGATGTCTTTGTCAATCTTTCCCTTTGATGTTGGGGATAGGGTTTGAGATCTGATTCAGTCAGTTCCTGAAGTGTAGTTACTCTTTAAATTAGACCTCCTAAGCGGTTAACCTGGGGTCCATAGAAATACCTGAACGCACCAAAACACCGGAACGCACCTGTAATTTCCGGAAAGCACTATAAAATATAGGGTTTTCCTTTATGTCATTAATAAGAGGATGATAAATTAGGTTTTCAATTTGATTTACAACTTACAAAAAAAGTTTTCTGGTAATCTTGAATGCTTTCCTTTTCAGGAATAGAGACAGACAGTGTACGTAAAGAAGAATTGTGTCTGTTCTGGTGTTTGTAAGAAAAGCTTTTTGCTGGGTCAGGAATCATTACATGTATTATGCACTCTTTAATTATTCAAGGCATCACAGAAGTAAAATAAATCGTCTTGAATGCATTTTACGATCCTTGACACTGAAATGGAACGTAGCACAGACTCAAGTAGTTTCTCACTGGACACACAATGTTGAATCAGTATAGGAAAATAGGGTTCAAATAATGCTTTTCACCATATAAGCACTTCATACATAACCCCAAAACCAAAATCTATACGGGAAAACCCTATAATAATCATGCCTTTCGGTAATTACAGATGCGTTCCGGTGTTTTGGTGCGTTCCGGTATCTCTATGGACCGGTTAACCAGTACTAAGTGCACTTACTTTCGCCAGTAACTGATAACGGACCTTCTTGAATCAGAAGAAGGAGAAACGAAAGTATGTTGCCTGACCAGGTATCGAACCCAGGACCTCTGACTTATAAGTCAGGTGCCCTACCAACTGCGCTACTTGGCCCGGCTATGTGGGACATTAAACCCCAGTTCACTCACTCACTCAGCATTATTTCTCAAGGGAACAACCTATATAATTATGCAGAAGACCTACATTGGTTGGCACATGACCAACATCATTTGACAGGGGGCAAATTGTTCAATGTAGACTCTAGTGGTTATAGTATTTCAACAAAATGTAATCTTTTTGGAATACCCTAGTGGTTATAGTTTTTAGAATACCCTAGTGATTATAGTATTTCAACAAAATGTAATCTTTTTGGAATACCCTAGTGGTTATAGTTTTTAGAATACCCTAGTGATTATAGTATTTCAACAAAAGACCTTTTCTCACCAAATGTATTCACAAAAAAAAGTTCTGTATTTCGCTACAAGAGTATCGCAAAACATTTAACCAAGATATCACATTCACCGTAAAATGGTTGCAAAATCAAGAGAAGATACATAAATTATCCTTCAGAACATTAAGAGATTAATGATGACTCGGTAAACCTCCATGTTTTTTCACCATTTCTATGCAGGGAAACACCTTCTGTGACTTCCTATTTACTTTCTTGGATGACAATGGTCTGCCAAATTAGAGTCTACTCTTAAAGGAAAGAATCTGGGGTCCTTTTTATAAAACCACTCAAGTTGTTGCTATGCCGTTGCTGAGGCTAAATTTCTATGGAGGGGATTCCCTACAACTATGAAATTTGCTCTGGAGGAACAGTCTTTTTCAGACTGTTCCTCCAGAGTAAATTTCATAGTTGTAGGGAATCTCCTTTATAGAAATTCAGCCTTAGCAACAGTATAGCAGCCACTGAAGTCGTTTTATAAATACAGCCCTTGCTCCTTTGTGAGAAAAACTTTGCTCTTAAGACCCCACTTTCATTGAAAAGGGAGACAAAAAAAGAAAATGACAAGAGTTGCTTTCCCTGAATGTAACCCATTCACCCTTACATATAATCACAATGGGCTCTAAGTGCTGTGGCCCTCGAAGCCCTCATTACCAACCTTCAGGGCATCAATCCTTTAAGGGCTGACCTCCACTGAGAAGGGAGACAAAAAAAGAAAACAACAAGATTTGCTTGCCCTGCAAGTTACCCATTCAAATAAATAGTCACTATATCACACTGGGCTCTCATATCTGAAGCCCTCATTACTAACATGCTCTAAGTTCCGTGACAGAATAGGTTCTAAGTTCCGTGACCCTCAAAGCCCTAATTACCAACCTTGAGAGCATCAATGCTACTGGATATCATCACATCTTCATAGTGCACGTCGTAGGCCTGGTGGAGCAGAGCAAGGTCACGCTTCCGAAGGTAGTACTGAAAGGATACGTCTACGTTTACCTGCAACAGATTTTAGTGACATCTTAGCGCTCTAAGTTAAAAAAACCAACAACAACAGCAAAACAAAATTAGGTCCAAAACTTTTAAAAATGCCCCCCCCACCCCAACCCCTTGCAAAGCAATATCATACAGCTATAAGAGAGGTGCTGCACTCGAAGGATTCTATTATGGAGCAGAAAGGCGCCCGAAGGTCGTGAGATCGAATCCAGGCTTGACCATTAAATGACTGGAAAACTCTCAGTCAACCCAGCTGTAAATGGTTACATGTACCTGTTTCAAATCAGGGAAGAATATGTGTGAAAGGGGAGGGATAGGCCCCTTTTCATTATGCTGTGCCCAAATTACTGTGGGCCTCTAACCCCCACAGCCCTTTCGGCTACCAGGCTATAAGAGACTTTTACCTTTTATATCATATTTTGAATTAAAAAACTACAGAGCACACAGTGTAGTTTCAGATGAGGTGGTTCATGATGAGCTATGAAAACACCAATAAAATCTCAAAAATTTATGCTCAAGTTTTGGGACCCAAAACTGAAAATATAAACCTGCAAAAAGTAGCAGGTTCTGTTCTGTTCAGATTCTCATAATGACTTCCACAGCTCAGCTTTACATAACCATAGTTGCACAAACCTGGCGCCATCCGTCCATAAAAGTACCATGTATAAGGTCATTGCAAACATATAATTTACAAAGTGATAAATGACCTTGACAGCAGAGTAGAGAAAAGAACGCAGGCCTCTGAGATGTGATGCTACCGAAGGTTACTGAACTTTTTGTCCAAGGATCATATAACCAGTGAGGAGGTTCATAGAAAGATCGAAGCAGCCACTGGAGAATATGATGAACTCCTGACGCTGGTCAAGAAACGGAAACTAAGGTGGTCTGGCCACGTCTCAAGGTCTTCTGGTTAAGCAAAGACAATTCTACAGGGAAGTCACTGGCACTTGACCAATACTGTGTATATAAGTTTAACAATGTTTAAAAAAAATTATTTCCTTGCTAAAAAATATATATTTTTAGCAAGGAATTTATTTTCCTAGAAATATTGTTGGTATTTTAAGTGCCAGTGGGGCACAGTAAAAGGACACAGAAAAAGAGGTGGGAAGACAATATTAAAAAGTGGACAGGGATGGATTTTGCCAGCTCAACTAGGGCAGCTGAAAACAGGACAAGGTGGAAAGGGATTGTTTCAAAGTCACTTGTGGTGCCCCAACGACCTAGTAAGGTTATGGAATAGAATAAATGAATTCTATGTACAGTCCAACCTATATTAAACAAGCACCTAAGGGATAATCAAATTCTGCTTGCTTAAGACAGGTGCTTGCTTAATACAGGTATAATTCAATTTATACCACCCCTACCAGAAAAACACTAACTTTAACACGAAATATTACGCTATGAGCAAGGTCTACACTGAAAAGAGTGGTATAAAATAGTTAGACCATGATTTGTCGGCCTGTACGGGAGATAATCCACTGGCTAAAGCTCGTGGATTATCTCCTTGTACACTACAGGCGGACAAACCATGGTATAACTATTACGTATTTTCCTGTTTTAGGAACTGAAAACATGCTTGCTTAATACAGGTTGCTTGCTTAATAGAGGTGGCCACTATGACAGTTTTTACTGTACTCCACTAACATATTTTCTACGAAAGGGTCTTTGCCTCTAATCTTCACAACATTCATATACTGAGGGGATACCAGAATGTGCACTCAAATTTGCTAGTTGGGGAGGTAAATTAGGGGATAACTGTATTCAAAATTGGCATTTAAGGAGGTAAATCTTCGGTTTTATGGTCGGAAATTTCGTTTTAGGGCGACGCGCCAGCGCAGCCCTAAAACGCAATTTGCAACCATAAAACTGACGATTTATCTCCCCAAATGACAATTTTCAATACAGTTATCCCCATTCTAATGCAGTTTTCACATTTTCACCTTTCAAAATATGCTACTTTGCACGCATAGCAAACGCTTTCAGCAATGCAAAACTGGACGTCAACCAATGAGAAGCGACGTTACGCAATGACGTTAGGTTTGCGGCAGTATATCACAGGATTTACTGTCGCAAAATTTCGACGTTATCCAATCAGACGTCGCGTTACATACATTAGTGCATTAGAATCATAGTTTAATGGGCACAAAGTTTCTTTTAGGGGGATGCCGTCAGCAAAGCTATAAAAAGCCATTTGCAACCATAATCGTGATTTACCACCCCAAATGACAATGTTCAATAGTTACCGTATCCCATTCCAATGAGAGATAACAACATTGCCCTTGGATTTAGGGTGAAACAGATGTGTTCACCATACAGTAGAACTTCAATGGTTCTAACCCTGATGGCTCATTTACTCTGTCTGACTAGAACTAGTTCCTGGATGGCTGGAACTAATTTTTATAGTCCCAAGCCTGTTCAGAGAGATTGTCTGACTAAAGTAGTAACTCATAACTACCGTATGTGATTTAGTCCTTTTTCACTCTCATCTACACCTTTGTAAAGCATAGGTGTGATAATATAATCAGATTGCTTTATAGTTGCCCGTTTCTTTATCATAAAGAAACTGGCAACAGTAAAGTGATCTGATTATATTTTCACTCCTATGCTTTACAAAGGTATGTCAGAAAACACCGCCAACATATGGCATACAGTGCACACCCACACTGAGGTTTAGAAGCATTCTTATCCAGTTCTCTACAACGTTTGATCAAGATTAGCGTTTCATTATTTAAAATTCAAAGCAGTATTTTAATTACCTCCAATTTATCCTGAGTAAAGGCAGCAACACTATTGAGCTGAACCATGTGAGCATCAGCTTTAAATGTCTTGAACTCATAATCGGGGCCTATGAAATGTTTCCCCATGGAATAAACCTTGGTCAGATCCACTCTACCTGTAGATTTTTGTCGAGCAAATCCATACTGAAAACAGCAAAGTATGACAGCATGTTAACAACATCAGGCCATATTCATAAAGCCATTTAAGTCGTTGCTATGCGGTTGCTAAGGCTAAATATCTATATAGGAGATTCCCTACAACTATGAAATTTGGTCTGGAGGAACAGTCTTTGTAAGACTGTTCCTCCAGAGCAAATTTCATAGTTGTAGGGAATCTCCTTCAAAGAAATTTAGCCTTAGCAACAGCATAGCAACCACTTGAGTCGTTTCATGAATACGGCCCCTGGAGTTGGAAGTAGCTTTTTCATTCAATTCAATATCATTATAAGTCTCAAAATGTGAGAAATTGAACTAAAAGATTAAATTCTCATACCTTCATATGCTTCAAAAGTAACTGAATGCAAACTCTTATTTATCATAAACAGCAGGTTGAAAAAGTTTGGAAGTTGACTCTTGTTATCTCAAACACTCATATCTCTAAGTACCCTCTTATATCAAAGAATGTTATTTGATACATTTTCTACGTATTTTTCTTTACATTTCCATTTTCTGTTATCTCAAACTACTGGTAACTCAAGTAATTTTTCTGGGACCAGAAAATTTACTTTGAAATACAGTAGAACTTCAATGGCTCGAACCCTGATGGCTCGTTCACCCTGCCTGGCTAGAACTCTTTTCTTGCTCCCTAGAGGCCACTTTATATGGAAACTAACCCTGGATGGCTAGAACTACCCTTGGCAGGAACTAATTTTTATGGTCCCAAGCCTGTTCGAGCCAATGAAGTTCTACTGTAATGAGATTTCAGTATTTTGAGATGAGCTTTGAGAAACTGACAGCTGACTGTACTAACTATAGGTACTTACGTAGTTAAAATCTTAAAGACTCCTTCAAGAGCAGATAACACTTCAAAAGAACCAGAATTCCACGGAATGCTATGTCCCACCTGCATTAGGTTTCTACAGCAGAAGTCATGTTGAGAAGAAAGTGAAAGCAAAAATTGGAAATTAAAAAACTGAAATAGTTTCAGGTGTTATTCTGACACAAATTTTGTCAAAATCTGCCCAATGGTTCCTATGGTACTGCTATTTTCATGTTTGTGCTATTTTTAGTAATGGAGGATGGCAGCCATCTTGGATGGCCAATTTGCCAAAAACTAAAATGTAATATAGCTATATGCAAAAATCTTTCTGATACAAAATTGGTCCAAATCCACTCAGGGGTTCCTGAAATATTGTCATTTTCATTGTTTTCCTACTTTTAGTAGTTAGCGACTGTGGTGGCCATCTTTGATGGTACATTCCAATTAATCTAAAAAAAAAAAAATACTCCTTTCAACAATCATTCTGATAAAATCTGAGAAAAAGCCATTCAGTCTTTTCGATTTATTTGCATTCAAGCAAAATTCAGACTCATAAACCAAAAGTAGGTCACTCTGACCTAATTCCGCTGCAGATTTTTTTCATTTTCATAATTTTCAATAAGAAGGTCCTATTGATATTCCATACAAAGTCTCAATAAAATATACCTATTGGTTCCAGTGAAGATGTTAATCTTGTTGTTTTGCTATTTTTAGTAATAGCAGACATTTTGAATTATCAACCAGGCTGAATTTCTGTAATCTGAAGCCCTGTAGTCTGATCATGCTCCATATAAATTTGAAAACCATGGGTGCAGTGGTTTTGAAGGAATTAATTTAACTGTACTATAAGGCAGGGAAAAGAGAGAGATGGGCTCCACCTTTCATCAGCTGTGCCCAAGACACAGTGGGTTTCTACCCCCACTGTCCCTACAGCTAATAGGCTATGGGAAACCTTTACCATAACTGTACAAGTTTAATGCCAGGGTTGACGTAAATGTGAAACAACTGACGGACAGACGGAATGATGGACGGAAAACCGATGCCTATATCGCACAATGCTAAAGCAGGTGTGACAAAAATTATGGGCCATACTTTGAATTTTTGGCTACTCTAGCCTCATCAGTGACCCTGACAATATCTGGTGACGAAAGCCAGAGAAAAAGCATACTCTAATTTCTTAATTTTGATAAGGCAGAAGACGCAAAGGCCAAATTTATAAAAAAAAAAAATGTGTGTTTACGGTAACAGGTCTGAAAATTCTTGGTAAGGCAGGCAAGCCTATTTTTTTCTGACAAAATTATCTTTCAAAATGCATAAAATTATATATTTTTCAGAAAACCTGAAAAAAAAAAAAACTAGGTTTCACTAGAAAATTTAGGAAGGGTTGGGTTACCCTTAACACAGGTATTTTTTTATTTGGCCTAAGAATCAGAAGGGATCCAAATGATTAAAGACTTCAGAGCTCTAGATAAGAGGGGTATTTGATGATAATTGAAGGATAATTTTTTTTATTTCTCAATGAAACCATATGTTGTGACCCCTCATCTGAACCGTCTCGTCGAGACGGTTCAGATGAGGGGTCACAACATAGATTTTTATGCAGAATTAACAAAAATTATCCCTAATTATCACCAAGTACTCCTTCTTATCTAGAGCTCTGAGACTTACCTGGTAATACTCCAGGGCAGAAAAACTCATGGGTACCAAGATGACCACCAGAAGAACAACAAAGAGCACTGCACCAATAATCACCTTGGCAACCACAGGCATTCCTCCTTCTCCCATCTTGATGGTTTATGGCTTTCAACTAAAAAGTATGCAAATTACCATATTCTTCAATTATAAGACTGGAAATTTCTTCTCCAAAAGAATCGCAAAAATCTAGATCCATCTTGTAAGATGGTTTTAGATTTTCGTAATTGTTTTGGACAAGAATTTTTTTATAAATTACAGTGAACTGCCTTTACAATGACAACATTTGTTTTCAAATATTTTGACATTAAATTGAATTTTTCATTTCAATTTTTTCTCAAGGAAGTTGAATCAGGAATATTTTGATATTATAAAACAATCTGCTAGTAATCCTTGTTTTACAATATATAAAAAAATGTGTGAAGCTTGACAAATAAATAATATGTTAAAATGATGCTAATGGGCATCAAAACCTATGAGCCCAGGATACCTTGAGAATCATTGCTAAATGCAAATCTACATCTGATAGTTGAGTAACTTCTGTCACGAAATTGACCATTACGTTCCTTTGGCGGGAGAAAGAAAAAGTGGTGGAAATTTAGGAAAGCAAGAAGAATAGTAATTAGAAAGACAGAAGACAAGAAAGTTTCCAAGCTGCATTTTCATCCCTTCAGGTCGAACTTATCTTGCTACAGTAGCTGTCACTGGGTATGGTAGCCCAACTGGCACAGCTTCAACCCTCATGAGGTTGTACTTACAGCCTGGCCCTTAACTGTGCTTAAAATGTGAGAGAGGATAGCTCCTGCTTGAAAGTTACCAAATCAGGAGCCTCAGCAATGGAGGCTGGTAAAATGTTCCAAACTGGGATTGTTCCAGGGAAGAAACTGTACTTGTATCATTGTATGAGTCTGTTCTTAATGAGATTTGTTGCAGTAATTTGGTATAGTTTGATTTGGTCCTTATGGATGCTGGGGTGAGGTACACATGTATGATGAGGCTGGTATATCTTTATTTCTTTCTTTCTTCCATTTACGCCTTAACCCCCAAAGGGGACACAGACGGTGTACTTTTGTACACTCTGGTGTTGCAGGATGAAAGCCTACGTATAGCCATGTAGCTATAGTAGGGATCTTTAACCTGCAAAGGGGATGACTCTCCCTGCACAGGGGGCCTCCAGTTAACGTCCCGATCTGAAGGACGGCACACTTGTTAGCATCATCCCTGCAAATGGTGCTAGAAAATCGCGTTTGGACATAGGAAGATTTTGCCTTGGGCGGGATTCAAACCCACGACCTCTGGCTTCAGAGTCAAGTGCACTAACCACTGAGCAACTGCGCTTCTCTATCTAATAGGTTATTCATGATCTTGAAAAGCAGTGTAAACAGTATCTTGACTCTTCTGCTATTGCTGCCCGTTGATGAACCATTTCAATTTTCCTCTTTGCTTGGTCGGTGTAGGGGTTCCATACTGAAGCACAATACTCCAGATTTGGTCTGACAAGTGTGTAGTAGGCTGAGGCTTTGGTCTCTTTGTTGCTGACCCTGGGGTTTTCATTACCTCGGGTGTGGTGGGTGGCTAAATTTATAATTAGCTCAAAGGGATAAAAACTTACGGGGTAGGCGATTTAAAAACAAAACAAAAAAAACTGGCTGTTTCGGCTACACTTGATATATTGGTATGATGTACAAGTTTCCATGTTGAAAAATCCGTCTTTTTTTACATTGTATGAGTGTGCCATGTTATGTTTATTTTGATTTTGTCATGTTTTGCCAATCTTAATGCAATGTGCTGAGTAATTGTCGAACCGGCCACACTTAGCATTTTGATATGGATGGTTTCATGTTGTTAAGGGAAAATTGAGTACTCCAGACGAATAAATGGGCCCATAAAGCAAATTTCATATAAATGTGTATAAAAATTGAAAATTTATATGATTAAAAAAACCCGGAAAAAACCCCCAAAAAACATTTACTTAACTGCTGGCTATTCTTTACAGGATTTATGCATGTTTTATTATCTGTGACTAAATTACTATATATGCGTTCTATTACAGGATTATACTGTGAGTCATTAATTTGACTTTACTTATAGCAGTTTATACAAGTGAGACAGCGCAGCTAATTATGGCCTTGAAACAAACAAACAAACATAAAACTAGGGGGACCTTGGTTGCAAATGACTGGTGCATTGTTACTCAGAGTAGACTATTCATTCTTTCCCATGACTATTGTACTATGGAACAGATTACCAGCTGATCTCGTCCAAGTTTCAGATCTTGATTCCTTTAAATTAGGAGTCAGCAAGATCAGTCATACCCTCCCCTAAACATAAATACTGTTTTTATCCTGATTTTAAGCTCTTCTTAACACTAACCCTATCATCTATATTTCACCTTTCTTTTTATCTTTTTATTCTGCACTATCTCACTTTTTACTTCTTTTACTAACACACCATGCGTGGTGAAATCCAAATAATACCCGAAAGGGGTTAGTGGATCATGTCAAGATAGATAGATAGGTAGACTACTCTGGGTAACAATGCACCAGTCATTTGCAACCAAGGTCCCCTAGTTTTTTTTATAAGGCCCACCCCGTAAGTTTATCCCTTTGAGTAGATGAAATGTCAATGCTGCTCAAAGTAGCTTA